>OX421312.1:22500000-25000000 GCA_949125395.1 Diaphora mendica | reverse complement strand
TACTAATTAATTTCTATGTACAATTCTAATCAATTATACATTATCTGATAGGCTTTTTAGTAACCCTTTTAATGATACCAAAATAGTTTATAGCCTAAAGAAAGTTTTTTTGCTAATCGGCATTTTAATGAGACCCGGAAGTGCATCTGAAGTGCACTTCAAGTGCATACTTAAAGCCACTCGACACCATAGCAATTATGACATAATCTTGTCCAACATCTGAGAGGGTAAAAAAAGAGTAAAGTTTTACTTAGCGAATATGTCAAAAATTTTGATTGAAAATTTAAATATTCCATTATGAAACGATGTACCATCTCGCTTTATTTTGGTCTAAATCTAAACCACTACCACGGGCGATCGGCCGCAGCGGCACTTGTTGACTTGCACCAGCTGCGCGGAAGTCGCTGACCAGGTGCACGAAAATATCAGCATCAAACCTTTGATTATTTATATGTCTAGATAGAGCATCGCGATCACGAATTTGCTTCGTTATCGCGATACAAAAGAACAAAATTAAATGACACAACTTTTCGATATTTGTGTGCGTGACAGGTACATCTTACACTCGCCTCATGTCATTCTAAATTTCCTAGTGTGAGTGCGTAAATGAAACCAGTTGATGAGTTTTCTTTGTGAAAATGGGGAAACAATTATAATAGTGTTGAATAACTTTTCTATCTAGAAAAATATGCTAGGAAAACAAAATGTGATACAACCTAATAATATGTCTCGTGTTTTTTTTATTATTTATTATCATTAGCAGTGGACTGTTACAGGCTGTTGGTGATGATTAAAAATATTATGTCGTACTAGATATTAATTTTGGTCTGGTATTGTAAAAGCAGCACTTAACGATTTTTTAACCTTTTAAAATATGTAGGATATATAATTAGCCCATCTAATTGTCTTTTTGACCAACATTAAAAAAGAAGAAAGGTAAGAAAAAAAATTGTTTACATTACTTTTTAGTGGACCGGTTTAATTATTTTTTAACCGACTTCAAAAAAAGGAGGAGGTTCTCAATTCGACTGTATTTTTTATTTTTTTTATGTTTGTTACCTCATAACTTTCGACTGGGTGAACTGATTTTGATGATTCTTTTTTTATTTGAAAGTTGGTGCTTCCCATGTGGTCCCATTTCAATTTGGTCCTGTTCTGACATGTCATCCATGAGAAAACAATATACGTCTTCAATTTGCATTAAGTATGTGCGCGACAAATTAACGAATAACTCAATATTCCCGTATGGTCCCATTTAAATTTGGTCCTGATTGAAGTCGGTTTTTTTTTTGTTAAAATTTGTGATTATTTTGTGTTACATTTAGGACACCTTCAAGATAGCTCAGTATTAATATTATGGGGAATAAACCTTGGGCTTTCAATTTGTTTTATTAGATTTACAATTAGCTATTTTTTTTTATCTGAATGAGATCTGACGAGTAGTTTTTAAGTTAAATTTTCTCAATTCTTATCTGTTGATAAGAACATTCGAAGACATACTTGTTTTGAAATAATAAAAACTGGACTTGAAAAATGCATGACTGCACGGTTGGTCTAGTGGTTTAAGTTGTCGCCACGCCGCTTTCTATTGCGCCAGGTGTTGTGGGTTCAAATCCTAAATAGGACAACACTTTGTAGTTCTGAGTCTGGGTGTTTTTTGTGATGTATATTCGTAATGTGGGAGTTGTTTTTTTTAAAACAGAGAGGAGCTCATATCTAGTAAGTATACCTAAAAACCCTTAAACGATGCCCATAGTGACATTTTACAAAAACGGTGCGGCGGCCATATTTGATTCAAAAAATGACATGAAATTAATACTCAGCATACCTAAAAACACCTTACACGATACCCATAGTGACATTTTACAAAAATGATGCGGCGGCCATATTGAATTACAAAAATGAATTGAAATTCTTAGCGTATCTATAGCGTATATACATGAAGTATTTTATACAACACAACTCCACCTGCCACATTTTATCAGGGAGTTTTGACTACATAAACTAGCAACACCCAAAATGGCAACTGCAATAATTATTTATTTTAGAAATTATTTAATGGCTTTGTTTGCTGTAATAGATACATATCAATGGTACTTAACGATAATAGGTAACTTTCTTTGTTAATTTAGATCGTACTCTGTAATTTCTACACACTTATATCGCACAATTCGCCATTTTTATCAACACAAAAATGACAGCAACATGTGTGTATCCACTGACAGTGCATTTGGTACTAAACGCGGAAAAACATTTAGGCGTTAATGTTAGAGCCTATTTTTTCGTGTGTTTTTACAGCTTTGACAGTCCATCTAGACATATTAATAATCTAAGCATCAAACATTGCAGCTAAAATTAAATTTTAGTTTTTGTTTAAACAAACGAATGAAACAGTTAATGATTGCGGTCTATCGTTTTGTCCAAGCGGCAGCAATAGATCTCATTCTTACTTAGACGTAAGATATCGGGTACTTGTTTGTGCAACACCATTAAGCGTCTGATACTCTATAAGAGTATCGAGTAAGATCACTACAAGAGTTTCTAGCCTTACAGACACACCATTAGTCGAAAGGTTTAGTAGCTCTTGGTCCACTAACAGGATTCATTATTGAGTTCTAAGTTTAGATTATTCAGAATAGAAGGACGGAAAACCGAACAGAAAAGGTATAACACTAAATGGAAATAAAAAAATAAAAGATCTTGAAATTAAAGTTTTTATTTTATAGAAAGTTCTCTACAACTATTTTATTAGAAGTGATCAAGTTGAGCATTAATTTTTAACCGACTTCCAAAAGGAGGAGGTTCTCAATTTCATCGTTTTTTTTTTTTTTTATGTATGTACATCTATTACTCCGTCAATTGTGGACCGATTTTGAAAAGTATAATATAATAATATCTTTATTGTTTCATAAGTATACAGGTACAGGGTTTGATCCCTAGATCCCACATTTTGAAAATTCTTTTTGTATTCGAAAGGGTATGCTCCCCATGTGGTCCCATGGCCACCATATCAGGGTCTGATGATGGGATCCCAAGGAAATCGAAAGAAACCCTCAAATTTACGTGAGCGCCTGCAATGAAGTTAAGAGCAATTGTCTGCATGCCTTCATATTCTGTAGAGAGAGAGTGCTACCTATTCATAGGTTTGAAGTCGGTGCCAAGCCAAAATGTAATAGTAGGTAATAACATGTATAAAATGTATAAACGCACTCGCCGCGCGTGACATTGAGCGGGATAGCTGCTCTTCGCGTTGAACAAAACAACCGAAGCGTCGCCGCGTCGGTGAATTCGAAATATAGCGAGTGTGGTACCTACTATTACATTCGGCTTGGCACTGACTTCAAACCTATGAATAGGTAGCACATACAAATTAAGTTATTTTATACTTTTTAGATTTGAAGTCGGTTTTTTTAAACGAAGTTATTTTTTTATTAAAAAAGATTTAATAATTTAAGTACATATTACGTATGTGTAATGTTTTGTTACTAACATCAACATCATACAAGTACTCCTAAGTAACACAAAATATAACGTTTAGGGATAGTGCATTTTTAATAAACGATACCTATAGTAAACTAAAACAAAAAGTTGGTGTACCAAAAAATTGCGTTGGTAAGTTGAGTTTTATTATTTTTCTTTCAGGCCTATCAGATTCTTGTGGCGTGAAAAAACTAGTATTCTTAAGGTTATATTAACCTCACGTCGATTTTAAGCGTGCCTAAAAAAACATGGGTATCTAATAATAATAAATTGTATATGTGGGTAGGTCCACTATTTTTTACAACCTTTTTTTTAAAGTGGTTTTTGTTTGTACAACTGTTTAAATATGTCATTTACTTGTTATTTCTAATCAAGTAAAGAAAATCATTGAATTCTGCTGATGCTTTCCTTCAGGAAGAGTAGAGTCACTTTGGTAGACACATAAATTTAAGAAAAAAAAAAACAAAATATAATCATAAACATTTTTCGTGCTACAATACTAATTTACATATAAAAAAAAACCGACTTCCAAAAACCATCCAACAAAACTCCCTGCCAAAAAAAAAACACTAAAAAGCGTAAAATAATAATATAAATAATAATTTAACATTTAAATAGTAGTATTATAATGTGTGCTAGGTACCTAAAATCTGTTTGAAGTCGGCGCCAAGCCAAATGTAATAGTAGTTACCACACTCGCTATATTTCGAGACGACCATCAACGACGTCGCGTCAACCCGCACGTGTCTGCCCGCTTAAGTTGTTTTATGCTGGCTATCCGGCAGCGGCGAGTGCCGTACCTCCTATTACATTTTGGCTTGGCGCCGACTTCAAACAGATTTTAGGTACCTAGCACACATAATAATACTACTATTTAAATGAATAAAGAATTAGGTATAAACAAAAATTGGCACATAGAAATTTATGAAGAGACAGTTTATTTTACGCTTTTTAGTGTTTTTTTTTTGGCAGGGAGTTTTCGTTGGATGGTTTTTGGAAGTCGGTTTTTTTTTATAAAACGTTTTTATTTTTCCATTTTTAGTGCAAACAATCATAGGTTATCAGTAAGTTGAACTATTTCATATACTTTCTGCTGATGCGAATAACTTTAGTGGTTTGAACACGTATTAAAACTGAGTATGCTCAGTTTCCAAAATTATGTTGAGATGCAAGATTTCTGTTACGGGGCAATAGGAATCGTGTCCAAGCTTATATGTCGTGATGAAATAGAAGCGGGCGAGTTACTTAAAGCAAAATACATTAACGGGTTAGTCATCATAGCGCCTGTGACATCAGCTCACCTAAATAACTTAAAAGTATACAACTAAAGGTCTATAGATACGTATGAAATTGAAAGAATTATCCTCCAACTCCTAACCGTTGAGGAGTTGTACCTTCCATCATCAGCTTACCTAAATAACTTGAAAGAATACTACTAAAGGTAACATACATACATATGACATTTAAAGATTTATCCTCCAACTCCTAACCGTTAAGGAGTTGTACCTTTCATCATCAGCTCATCATCATGAAATGATGACTACCAGACGCAAATACCTGAGTAGCTTCAGAAAATATACGAAAAACATGGTACGTGCCTGAAAAAAATGAGGGTTCCCCTCGATTTCTCTGGGATGCCATCATCAGATCCTAGTTTCTTTGTCATGGTACCACCTTCGGAATATCTGCTTTCTATTAAAAGAAGAATCATCAAAATCGGTTCATAAACGACGAAGTTATCCGCGAACACACATAAAAAAAAACATATATACGGTCGAATTGAGAAATCTCCTCCTTTTTTTGAAGCCGGTTAAAACAAGTAACGAATTATTAATAAAAAACCAACCGCGTCAATATCTGCCATCTTCATTCAATTCATTGAAGAACTGAAAAGATAGAAAGAAGTGAAAGGGCGTGCCAAACAAATATACATATATACACTCGAAAAAGATAACCCTCCTTCTTTCGCAGTCGGGTAATAATAGCTTGCACAAGAGCAAGAGTTATCGCTACATTTTATACTATGGGAGGCTGGTGCCTAAACCAGGCTCAGAGCCTGTATTTATAACATAACTCGTCTACTGGTCAAGAAATCCATCTTGAATATCTTGATTGCTTGATTTTGAAAGTTTTGGTCATTTTATTCATTCTCATTTTTTTTTTTGCGATATGTGTCCATTAAAGTATTTAATATTTTGTTGCACAAGTGTGTGCGCAAACACAGGTGCACTCTCTGTTCCCTCTCTCTCAGAATCCGGTGGGACGGTTAACCGACACGACCGAGGAGAGATCAGGCGCAGGACCGACAGCTTTACGTGCTATCCGAGGCACTGGGGTTCAGACCCTAATTTCCAAACTCCAAGCTGTTATTAAGAATTTCTATAATCAGAAAAACTCATTAACACTTTTGGCCGGACCCGAAATTCAAACCCCAGACCTCTTGATCGGCAGTCGCATACGTCAACCGCAAGACCAACGAGGCAATATTAATCCTGTACACGTAATGAACTTGTTACCTTACCATATCAATACTAGACATAGGCTTCTTTTTACACAAATTCTCGTTAAGAAATAATTTGTAATGTGATGTTTTTTTCCACTATCTCTGCGTTGAAACCCTATCAAAACCAAATTTCAGTGTTGTCATGGCCAAAGTTTGGGATCATGGTCGTTTTTACCCGACTGCGAAAGAAGGAGGGTTATGTTTTTCGAGTGTTTGAATGTATATTTCTTTGGCACGCCCTAGAGCCTAAACGGCTTGTCGTATTTTTATGTGAGTAGTGTCAATAGATTCATCTTAGTCGAAAGAGTGGCACTGGGTACATCAAAATTGAAAAAATAAAATTAAGGATTTATGGCGCATTGATATGTTACAATATATCAATGTTATGGCGCCAAAAAGTAATCTAAAAAAAATTATTCAAAATACATCGAGTGTGGTATCAAAAGAAAGAATATTTAATGGCGATTACGAATATAATATATAACTTATAGGTTTTATTAAAAAATAAACAATAAAGATAGCAGATATTGACGCAGTCGGGGTTTTTTACTATTTCTTTTTTTTTATTGTCCGTAGTAGTACCGTAGTGATTTATATACTCTTTGGTAGTACCTACAACAGCCGGCGAAGATCTACTTACGGTGTCTAATCTGATAACCATTTTGGTTTTTGAAATTTTATTAAATAATGGACTATGATGCCTGCCTATCGCAAAGATGTCGTACCTAGCTATTTTTATTATAATGTTATTATGAATAACCGCAAAAAAAAATTTTTCGCATAGACACAACACTGACTATAGGTATAAGTAAAATAAAGTTCTAAATTTAAAAAGTATATATATATATACTATAATATAGTTACTAGACACATTATATATATATATGTATATAGTCATTATTATTTGATTGATACGAAATATTTACACAAAACAATAAGAGGGTACACATTTCAAGATCGTTCAATTCAACTAATAAATACCTACTGATATCGCACATAACGAATTATTATTTCTTTTTTGCCATAAGATGCAGGTACACTTATTAATGTCTTAAGTTATTTAAAAATGTTTCCTCTCGACTTAACAATGACTGTAAATTCTTTAATTTCCATCCACGTTCAACGGACGTCAAAACTTTTCTCTAAAAAATTACTCGCAATGTCACTATTTCCATAGATGGAAAGTTAACAAGGCTAAATTGAGATAAAGGTTCACCTTCACTGGTACCTGCTAAATTACTTTTGTACACTGCCTTTATATCACGGAACATCTGCTCCGAGGTGAAGGAATTGTCTCCATGACAATCAATGCTGAGAGAGCTAATAATTTGGCATGAAAAGCTTTGCCTGTGCAGGATCATAAGCGCAGCAGACGGCACATAATATTGTAAATTATCTTTACCGAAAACTATTCTATAATTTAAAATGAATATACCACAAGGAAAGGGGTTCTTTATTAAAGGCAATGACGTGAATTGGCAGAGATGAGTATAATTTTTTTCTATAAGAAACGTATCTAAAATATAATTCAAAGAATTTGCTAAGAATAATGCATTTAAACTAGGCAATTGTAATTCATCTTTCGATGACATTTGATTATATCCGGTACTAGATTTAATAAAGTTTTCTAATAATATGTAATGTCGATGACAAGTCGGAGTACTATCAGCTAAACCTTCACGTGTCCCTCGCAAATCGTCAAATAGAATGCGCCTGTCCAATAAAACAACTAGCTGTCCCTCCTGTAATGCAGTGACACCTTGAGCATGGTCTGTCATCAATGAAAGACGACTTTCTTTGTCTTGTATGTAAGCCATACTAGTAATAGGATACACGTTAGATTCTACACGTCTACTAATGTTCAAAACACGAGAAGTGTATTGAAAACTATTGTTGTCCGTAAATAATTGTGGTAGATTACCATTTGTGATATCTGTCTGTATGGAAAGAAACATTTCTACTTCTCTGTTAGCAGGTGATACGTCATAGTCGACTTTGCTTTCAACATAAATTGCACTTGATAATGGACTGTTTATTATGTTAAATATTTTTGTCGTGTGTTGTAACAAACGTCCATAAATTGTGATCAATTCTGTTGTCACTTGCCCTGACACAATAAACAGCAGTTTTGACTTATTGCCACATCTGTAGTTCGAAAGCATATCATGAAGAGGCTTTGTCGTGTTTGTGTTAAATAAAAACATTCCTGAATTAATATAGGAGCTTCTAAAAGCGCCGTAGTCAATAAAGACTTGTTTCAATTTACCTGTTTCCTTCTCAGTAACTGTCTTTAAAAACCCAGTCAATTCATCAAATACGAGTCGATGTTTATAACTTTCAAGCTGTATATCACCTGATTGTATTGGATTGATATAGAATGGAAATATTGTTTTATCATTTCCTGTTTCTTCAACTATGCAGGCTGAACAATAGATTGTAGCTGCATTATTCGTTGCATCGTAAGTCGTTTTTATTTTAAAAAGTATCAACGTCATTGGAGGTACCATCACCGCAAAACTAATTTTGAAGAACTTGCGAGATATTTTGACGTGGTTGTCAGCAGTGTGTTTCCAAATGGGGTTAATCTGAATCGTTACATCGTTTTTATTATGATCGGTAACTCTAATGTTTGGATATCTAGTAATAATATCTACAATTTCAGTTCTATCATGACTCATAGAGTTGAAAATATAAATGTGGTCTCCAGGAGAGATGGATCTAAACACGGAAATGAATTCACCGTCTCTATAAACGTACTTTTGTAGATATGGAGTATTCGCCTCTGGTTTTATTGTCAAAAAACTTGCTGATAATTCTTGTATATACCAGCAATCTTTAACTGTTGCCAGAATCAGGTTATGAACATACTTCAGAACGTTTGCTGTAACTGTACCACTTACAACATTACGATCAAGAAGTCTGGCAACATTTTCTCTAGCCTTAAGTAAAAGCTCAAATACCGCTGATAGGTTGAATCCCCGAAAAGCATTAAAATTACAAGCGAAGGAAAATAAAATTTCTGTGGTACGAAGCGTTGATTGTAAACGACGTAGTAAAATTTTAGTAAATGGTCTCGATGTATAAAAACCAGCCCAATATGCTGGTAGTCCCGTGTCTATATCAGCGTAGTTAAGAAAGTCACCTTTCAATGTAGGGTAATTTTTATATTTACCCTTTATACTTTTGAAATAATCTTGAACTGTACCGAAATCAACGGTCGCTTTATATAAATCTTTATTAAAGTTTACAAAATCTGCTATTTTCATATAATTATTAAATTGAAAATCTAACTCGGACTGCAATTGGTATAAATACGCACCGCCTAAAGGAGCTATCATTGTATTATGCGCAGTTATAGTTCCTGTTTTAGAATATTGTTCGAGAAGTTGTTCTGCTTTTTCTTTTATATTATATGCATTAATATCAAGATTTTTATGAGAATTAACAAAGTTGTATGAGGCACACAGATCCCGGTCAGGGCCACATGCTTCAAACCCATCTGAATTATACTGTAGATAATGACTCAAAACGGCGTGCTTCGGATACCGCTCATTACCCATTTTAAGAAAATCTTCGTTCAATTTTGATTGAAACGATTTGTCATGATCCCAATTTTGTAACCAAATAAAGTCTGCATACTGATATTCTGCTAGATATTGTTCCCACGCGTAATGTAGATTTGTGAACACCATTTCATTTATATCTAACTTTGATAGAAGGTACGGCATTGTAGGACTATGGGTAACACTATTTGTTAACCATCCCACTTTTGGCGTATAATTTAAATTTAGCTTCAGCCATTGATGCCCTGCAAACAAAAGCAGAAATTTTAAGTATGTAGGTATTATGTGGGCAGCTCTGACAAAGTAAGGTCGTAAGGTTACCAAATAATGTAGATACCTTCTATCAACTGATGAGTGAGACCAAATATATGTGTTGTAGCCTCATCAGGTTCGATCCAGCCTCCGGTGGTGATTTCAAGCCGACCTCCTTTAACCAATTTTCGAAAAACCTAAGCAAAACAAATGACATTGACTAAAAAGAAAAATTCGTTATTACCCGGAATATTTGTACATAATGCAAGTTGATGATAAATGCCTCCCCTGCCCTCCTCTGGAGGACGCCCATGGAAGCTATCAGTATCATTATGCTGACTACGAAAAAATATGAAAAATATAGACCAACTGATCTAAAAGTCATTTCCTGTAGGTATAGTGAAAGTGTGACAGAGTCATCCTAGGCAACTTTCAAAATGGTTGAAATGCAAAATAGGTAGGTACATAATTGAAAGTAGTACGGATGAGGGATCCGTTTGCGTGTCGCTACGAGGAACGTGCAAGAGTCATAAAACACCCCTTACACCTCGCCCCATTAATTTGACTATAAAATCACAGAGCATATCAGCAACATTTTAGTCTCGCCAGTTTTATAGCTTTTAATAAATTCGTTATGTACCTTTCAGTTATTAGCGTTGTGGTACTGGTTGACTGAAAGTTTTGAATCCATTCAGCTGCAATCTTAACATGCTATCATTAAAATTTTGTCGCCCAGTGATAGAAATTCAACCATAATTAATTTATTTTTTATTTAATTATTATTTGATTTAGGTTCCTGCACTGGGGAGTGCAGGAAGCTAAAAGCTAAATATAAATTTTATGTGTGCACAATTTTATGCTCCTCAAGATCAGACTTTCAAGATTTGTTTACATGGGTACAATACCTACAAGTAAAGCGTGTTAAAAGACAAATGAAGATACCAATAATTTATAATTACAAATTTTCACAAAAAAACCGACTTCAATCTGGACCAAATTTAAATGGGACCATTCGGGAGCTTTCAAATAAAAAAGAATCATCAAAATCGGTTCACCCAGTCGAAAGTTATGAGGTAACAAACATAAAAAATAATACAGTTGAATTCAGAATCTCCTCCTTTTCTTGAAGTCGGTTAATAATAATTACAAAGTAGTCAGACACAAAAACAAACCAGATGATTTAACAGTGTCTCCTAATGTTTCCAATAGTCCTCATAAGCTCGAAACTAAAGAAGATGAACAGCAGCGCAGCATTGCACAACAAACCTCGGCCTCACAGAAAACCGGTGTGAAATAGTGCTTGCGCTGTGTTTCACAGAGTGAGTATACCAGAGCCCCCCCCCCCCTCCCAATCCCCAACAGGCCGGCAACGTTATTGTGAAGCTTCTGATGTTGCAGGTGTCCATGGGCGGCGGTAATCGCTTACCATCAGGCGTATGCTCGTTTGCCCGCTTATTCCATAAAAAAAAGAAACTCTAATACTTTAACATTTCTGTGAAGTGTGAGTACTATATCACTTCGTGTGTTTCAATAATTATAATGTTTAGTATAATAATATAAACTTCATTGTACATACAAAGAGAATAACATAATAGGACAATACACGGCATGCGACGCGTAGACGTATTATATTCTTCAGACAAATACAATTATTAAATTGTATTGTCCAGTTTCTACTACGTACCAAATGAGTACCACCCGTAAAATGTATCGCGTTTGTACAAGTTTTAACAACAATTAGTTATTTAGAATTGAACGAATTGATGATTTAAATGAATTCGTGCTGTCGTGTTTTGTAGGCGAGTGCGAGATCGGAGGCCCAATGATGCTGAAGCTTCACTAGGCCGTCATGGTGTGGGTCACCATGCTGCATTATCTGAATTCGCAATGAGTATGGTGACCACCACTCTTAGATTCTTCTTACGCTTTCCATCAGGCAGAGTAAAGTCAGTTTGGCAGGCAAATACATAAAAAAAAAGTTTCACAAAAACAATGTCGGTATTTATTATTAGAACTAATTGTCCCTCTTTAAAAGTTTTAAATATTTCGCGACAGCATATGTCTATAGTTGGGTCACTATAACCTTTAAACGTGGTCAGTTCTGAGTGTAATATCTCTCTTCCAACCTTGGTTTTATCCCTGGTCCGGAGCGAAAGTGCATGGAGCGCCGTCGCTTCCTTCTGCGAGGAAGTGATGTCCTTAAAGGAAGCGGCAGGGTGGGAGAGAGAGCGTAATACCGCTCCCCCTGACCGCACAAGACACAACGGACGCGCCGGAGGGCATTTGTCGTTCTCCGGCCGCCTTAGGAAGTGGCATGCTTGCGACGATTTTGGGGAATTCGTCGTCTGAACAGACCGTATGGGCCTTTAGAGAACTGCAACCGAAGGGTGACGGTTGCAACGGGTGATGGGATCTGTTAATCTCTCTTGGGTGAGACGGGTCAATGCCTGTCAGTGTCGGGAGTGGCGATTCTCGCTCCCTCGGCTATTGTCAAGCAGATGAACACCGGGGTGGTTTTTAGTCGGTAAGAGTCTGACAGACCCATTCGGTCCTAATGGACGAAGGACATCCATGAGAATCTTCCAACCTGTTAATAAGAAAATGGGCAATAGGAGACGCAGATCACGCAGACGAGGTTGCGTGAATCATCTAGTTAATTATATTTGCCAGAATTGATCCTTAAGATTACTACGAGCATGCATTAAAATGTGATATAATTTAAACATACCATCTAGTTGTAGCTGAATTTGAACACCTCTCAGAAATAATCTATTTCTGATTGATATGTTAAGTTAATCTTTTGTTATACAAGGTTTCATTATAATTTATGGAGAATGAATACTAATAAAACCGATGCAATAACGTCTTATGATCATAATCGGTAATGAGAAATACCAAGCTGTCGGTCCTGCGCCTGATCTATCCCCGATCGTGTCGGTTAACCATCCCATCGAATTATAAGAGTGAGGGAACAGAGAGTGCACCTGTGTTTGCGCACACACTTGTGCACTATAATATCTCCTGCGTAGTTGGTTGGTCTCCGTTGAGACTGGCCGCCGTGGCCGTAATCGGCTAGGAGAACATCATCATATTATTTCTACCAGATTTAGTATGCCGGAATTAAATCTTTTAGATTTACAACAAGTAATTACGTATTATACTTAGCCATTTCTTCTGGATTTGAATTAACAGTCTGTCGATCCGTCTACGGCGTAACTAAAAAAGGACGCCTACAACCAGATGGCGGTGACCTGAAGAGCGTAGCTGAAATGGACTGGATGCGGATTGCGAAGGACCGTGTAGGTACTATACACACATTGAGAACAACCCGTGTCCAGAGTTGTTTTTTTAAGATATACTTTTACCAAAATCAAAAAGTCTCGGTTAATGTTTAGAGGGTTCGAACTTTCCAACGACAGCTAGTTACAGATAGGAAATTCTGACAAGCTCAAGTTATGACTTAATTCTCAATCCTTCTTTCTAAGGGGATTATCACTTGCAGATTTTAAAGTACGTACAGTGTGTTACCACTGTAATCCCTAGGCGTGTTTTCTGTATAAATTGTGATTATTTCTTACAACGTTACTGACTGCACGGATGGCACAGTGGTTCAAGCCGTCATTTTGCTGCTCCCTACTGTACTGAAGTGTTGTGGGTTTGAACCACAAATTGTTGTTCAGAGTCTGAGTGTTTTTGTGTCCTTTCCCCCGCTACCTAGAATTTAATGCTATTGCGGAAGTAGTTTTAAAAAAAAACGCTGTTAAAGTCTGTTTCCCGCGCTGCGCAACGCGGCTCTGCGCGGTGCAATGTGAAAATCGCTTAAGCAATATCTTCCCTTCTTATATAATATAATAAGTTTCCTATCAGTGTACTCTCAATTCCTTTATATTTTCTGTATCCGGTTGATAGCAATAATCCCTATTCTATTCTCGCTCCCTATCACGTAAGTGGAATTAAAATTATAAGCGGCAAAATGTAGCGTTTTATACTCTTCTGAATACGCCTTCGCGTACTTTTGTGTGAGTGTATGTAGTAATTAAAACTTGGTACTAGTGTTGAACACTTGTCCATTTCTGAAGGAAATATGGACATATGACCTTTTTTTTTCAATTGACTCTGTCCAATAACTTTCTCATAATATATTCTTATAAAAAAATCACTTACTGATCGAGTTCGATGTGTAGTTGTTTTCCACCAGTGACTCAAATGAGATATTTCGTTCCAACTGAATGTGAGTCGCTTATAAAATTGAAGTTTTTTCACTATGTTTGACAGGATTTTACTAACAGACTGTGTATGGTATTGTTCAAAGGTTTTCTTCCATATTGAGTCGACATGAACGCGAGGCACTAAAATTACCTGTACAAAATGGTAGATAATAGTTTGAGTTTAATCTCTGCTTTATTAAAATTTTAGTTCATTATTATTTTCATTACCTTTAAGGCAGGCCATTTTGGATTTCTCATAAGCGATTCATATCGGCTATCAAAAATGTTGTTCCAAAAGTGTTTTTTTCTAATCCACCACGGCTAAAATAAATAAACGTTTACAAAGAGCAGGAACATTGTCATATTGCATTATGTATACTTAGAAGCTATATTTAAGAAGCTGTCATATAAATCTTACCTCTATGTTAAAATTGGCAAAATAATTTTGTGCATCAATATCCGCTTTTACTTCCCTTATTACTGCACAAATAAAGGGATCTACTGTGAGATTATAAGTGAACTTTTGACTGTCCATTGGATATCCTTCGATAAAAAAATCAAGCTTCTCATTGGTAGAGTCTATATCTATAATACTGTGTGTCATGTTCATTTCTTTAGGTTCCTTTGTTCGTTTAGACTTGGCAGTTATGACACCTTTAACCAGAAGTGTATCGTTTTCTTTAACAGTTTCAGGACTGTCGAATTTTATTGTATTTTCAGAATTTTCCTTACTATTTCCGTGTTCAAAACTAATTCGCTCATCAACAGGAGGGAAAAATTTTGAGTGCATCGGTATTTGGTAGAAATTTTTAATTGTCATGTTATTCGGCATTACGTTGGAATATCGCATGTTCTGGTCTACTACTTCACTCGTCGACGGTGGATTTGTCACATTGCCATCTGACATAGAATTTCTAGTTAATCTATCATTTATTGAATCAGTTTTCATCACTTTGACTTTTGAGAATGTGGGTTTACTTCGACCTGACTTTAGTGCGGATAATTTTGGTCTCTGTTGGTTTGTGTATAAAGTTTTCACTTGTGATACCCCATTAAAAGGGTTTCTGTTGTCGTAGATGATAGCGTGTGTAGATACATTTTTCCATAGTGTTGGTGCTACATTTTCACTAAATGGTCTTTGTATCATTTTAGATTGGTTCCGAACGATCTTCCGCAGTGCTGCAAAAATGCAAAAATTTATGAGTGTACTTATAATAGATACAAACTGTGCTTCTGTTTCTTCCGAGGAGCTAACCGCAGGTTAACAGGGCTCATGGTTTAGCATGCCTGTAAAGCCAATAAAACTGTACTAACGGGATTAATTTCAATTAAATAGACTAAAAAAATCATGCCTCGACGAAATTCTTTTATGTATTTAAAAGTTAATTCAATGTTTGGCCATTTAAATAATCCATATAATATTCTTACTTTTCTCATAGCTTGTGACCTTTGTCACTAATATTAAAAATATAAGTAAGGAACAACACACGCAGAAGACACGGGCCATCGCCGCAACTGAACTAATTTGTCGTATCTACTTATTAGGAACGAGTGTGTGAGTGAAAGTATACTTTCAACATCACATTGTTTATTCAATTGCCGATTCACACTTTAACTGTGTATTCACTGTTTGTAAACATCGTTGATTGGAAAGACGACTGTTTAAAGAGGGGTCGAGGTGTGGCTTAGTTTTTGATGTTTTTTACTAAAAGCCGTAGCCAAATTTATGTGTATAGACATCCAAATAAGATAATCTGTTCTATGGCCTGTGAAACACAACAAACAGACCTACAAATTTAATTCAGTTACAGATCACCTTTGTGAGTTAATCGTGCGAGTGCCGTAATTTCACACATATGAGCGGGCTCAATCGGCGTGATTGCCACAGGCTCACCGAAAATCGGTCATGACTACTCATGAGCAATTCTTTCGTTGCTTCCCATTAGCTGAGTGATCTTGAAGAAAGCCCATCCACCTCTCCTTTACTCCTGGGTGGATGGCTCAAAGGACACACTGGTATCTCTTAAGTTGTAGGTATTCATCAACGACTGCGTAATGGTGAACAGGGACCGTTTCTTTTAAACCCTTCCGTATAAAGAGGTGAGTGTATGAATGTAAGATTCAGTAAGACATAGCTTATAAAAGTCTAGTTACGAAGCTGTAAACAATAAAGATAAGTAATTAAAACTTCAGTAACAGACTACTTTTCTGAAACATTTTTTTTTTCATATTCAGTTCAGTCCAATAAATTGAAATTGAAAATTTTATAATTTACAATCTATTAAATGGTGATCCACGCGTACAACCACAGTTTAGTGTGGCTACAGTCAATACGAAATTTTACGACCAGGAAATGAAAGATATGAATCGTCACGTTAGCCGGTATTGTAATTGGAAATATTATCACCTGCAACTTATGAGTCAAAGAATGTGGTGCCGCTCTGTAAGTAATCCTCCGTTAACCTAGGAACGAGAAAATGCTTTAACACTGGTGACTCTAGAGTTGTAGGCTTCCATAGACGTTGGTAGTCAGTTGCAATCACGTCACCTATTTACCTGTGTAGGTCATTGATATACAAAAGTATATTTTTCGCAGATTATTTTCTACTTCTACTACTACATGCAACGCCAGGTGACAGATTTGAGGCGGGCACAGCAGACATCCTCTCTAACCAAAGAGCTGACAAAAATTTCAAAACAACTAGAACTGGACTCAGTTTTTTTAATTTGCCCATTTTTAATAGTGTTTACAATTGCATGTTACATTTTATCGTTGTGTTTGTAGAGTGGCAGCTATTGAAACCTATCCCGGTAGTTTCCCCTATTTTTTTTTTTTTGTGTTATCCCTTGGGATAACGCTGCTTTCCCCCGTCCATGATAACGACAGGACCTTTCTACTAGTCATATTTAAATTTTGCTGTTCATTATGTGTGTCTCGCACCAAGTGCCTCCCATCCATCTCTTTCCTTTAATTAGTTTTTCTGTTTATTGTTTGATTGCAAATTTCTTATGTTCTAGTTTTTGTTCATTCGTGGTATTGATTTCCTTTTTCTATATTTAATGCAATGATTCTTATACAAACAAAGGGATTTTACGTTGCAGACTTTATTTTTAGGTTAGTTAATCTTCTAATTTTTTAATTAATGATCAATGTAATGTTAATTTATTTGCTTCTATTTTACTATGGTATAGTGTTGGTTTTGAGTTTATTTTTCTATTATTATACTATTTATATATACTGTTTTATCCAAGGTATCTTCTAGTTATACTGTTCATGCTTTATTTTCCTTTTATTAAAACTTTTTTATTTTTATCTAATACGTTTTACCTGTTGTTATTGTTTAGTCTGTTTATTCTGCAAATAGCTTTTTAATTGTCGTTTCCTAATCTGTAAGATCACGGCATTTTGTGACTTTGTGTATTTTGTTTTTATACATGTCCAGTGTTTAATTATGTGTGTATAATTTTATCTAAGGTGTATTTTAATTTTTTATTTAATATGTGTGTATATAATCTATATGTGATGTTTGTGTCTATGTGTTTTTTATTTTTAGCATTAATTTCACCTTTGTTAGCAACAATGTGTATATATGCCTAAATATATGCAATTATTGTAATCCTGGTTGTGAATTATTTGTTATGCTGTTTCTTTTAGTTATGTGTGCGTGTCTGGTGTTTGTGTGCATGTTATGATATCTCCATATATATTCACTATATACTTCTAAAATCTGTGTGTGTGTATGTTTCTGTGTCGTGTGTGTATGATTGAGTGTGTCACAGATATGCCGTACTTAATCTCGCCAGATAGTCCCACTTTTTGCGGATTAGGCACTCGGCGCTGAAGGCGTTGTGCCCCGTGCTGCTCAGCTTCTCCCCCTGGCAGTTGCAACAGTTTGGTTCTGCACCACTGGCAGCGTCCGGGCATTCGACCCTTAGGTGGGGCCCTCCGCAATGGCTGCACTTGAGTTCTGTTGTGTTACAGAACTTCCTGCTATGTCCGTATCCCAGACACAGGGAGCACTGCACTAAGGGAGATTGGTCCGCAACCTTAATCGGTTGCAGGTCAATATGCAGCCTCCCTATGTCTAGGGCACGAGACCAAACCGCCGGAGAGACCCTGAGCACCACGTGGCACATTTGGGGATTCTTTGCTCGCCTCCTATAGAGCACTGTCAGCCTGTCCTGGTCCGGTGTTAAGTCCCGAAATACATCCTGGTTTCTGCAACTCACAGCTTTTACCAGGTCCTCGTCCGTCTGATTTTTTAGGACGCTGTACAATACTAATAGGGGGTCCCTGTTCTTTATTTCTTCCACCACAAGATCTTTCCCTTTCTCTATTAACCTTTTTTGGGCCTTTTTTCTATCTTCTTCCGTTTTGTAACCGATTATCACTTTTCTGTCCTTAGCCTTCCTTATTTTCTCTGCCTTCACCCATCCCTCGTCCTCGTCCGCAGCTTTCCTCAGTCGCTCTATGACCTGCTCCCCGGTGTCCAGTTCGTTTTTGGACGTGACGACCACCGAGTGCAGGGTCGTCCTCGGTCGGCTCCCAGGTCTAGTTGCAGCCACGCTGGCATAGGTCTTGAGGGGGATCGGGTCCTGGACGCTTTCGGGTATCAGTCCCTTTACGGCTGCGCTGAAGTGCGTCTGGGTCTCGATTACGACATCTCTGGCGACAGTCCCAACCAGGTCTTCGAGTTGGGACTGCGCACGCACAATCGTCAATTCGGTCGCCTTGTCGATTTCGACTTGGGCCTGCTCTATCTTCTCGAAGACCCTTTCCAAGGCGTCAGCGCTGCCAGCCTGCGTACCCACCACGATCCCCTCGGCCGCCTTCTCTACTGCGAGCTTGGTCTGCCCGGCCTTGTTCCAATCAATAATGTCGGCACCCCGCTCATTATTGTCGGCATCAAGGCTCTCAAAATTCTTCTTCAGGATGGCTTCCATTTCTCCGAGCCTCGTGGTAATTGTGCTCTCCTTCAACCTCTCCAGTAACACCGCCGCTGCTCCGGAGGATTCAGCTACTATACCCGTAGCAGCTACAGGCGCCGCCGCCTCTAGTCTCTTCATCCGCCCGCTCAATTCGAAGAGCGCGCGGATCCCCTTGTCTGATTGGACCTCCAGGAAGGACTTTATGTCCCGCCTCATCTGAGGGTATTGTTGGACCTTCGTGGGTATATCCTCGAAGGTCCTCATCACTTCCTGGAGTAAATGGTCACTCGATAGGTCAGCGTAGTTCTGCTGCTGCCTTCTGTATTGCTCCATATTATCGAGTGACCTGCGCTTGGTTTCCGGTCTCTTAATGAAGGTTCTGGCGGCGTCCTGCACTGTCGGAGGCGATGCAGCAGCCCCGGGAGCGGTCGGTTTCCTGGCCGTACCTGATGTTGGTGGTGTCTGAAACATGGCGTGTGTGTGTGTGTGTGTGAGAGAGTGCGATTTTATGTGTGATGCGAGTGGACGGGGAAAATTGTCCAATGTTTAAATGTGTGCTTGTGTATGTCTGACCCTGTATAGGGGGGTGGGTGTCAATTTGTGTTATTGCTAAAAATTAGATATAGGTAAGAAACAGATTTACCTAGTTAAAATTTAAAATTTTTAATCAATAAAATAGTTATTGCTCTAATTTGAGCCGGTCTGTTTGTTTATAGAGGTGTAAAATGCCTCTGTCACTAAAATAAAACTGATACGAAATTGAAATAAAAGAATAAAAAAATTTTTTTTGGTCTAAACCACGGGTTGACTATCCCTGTTCAGTCGAACCTATATAGCCAGTGAAATATGGGAGGGTGGGCGGCAAATTTTTTGGATTTCTACTTGCCCGATCTAAACAAAAGAGGTGTCGTTAGACGGGTCTTGGCGAGAGCTATCTAAATATGTATAATAAGTAGTTTCCAAAATTAAGGTCGGCGAGTTATTCGACAAAAACCTCCAAAAATCAGAAAGTTAAATTTAAATATGAAATTTTTTAAACTTCTATGTGCCGGATCACTATAAAAGAGTTAGCTATAATGTTATTAGATAGGGCTAGACGAGCGCTATCTAAATCTGTAAATTTGGTGGTTTCCAAAAGAAAGGTTAAAAGGTTATAAGTAACCTTCAAAAATTTTATGAATTATCGAGATTTCGATTTAAATGTGAAAATTTTTCCAATTCTAGTTGCCGGATTTATAAAAAAAGAGGTGTTGTTAGATAGGTCCCGATGAGAGCTATCTAAATAAATAAAAATATCAACTATGTAATGAAGGGTTATCGAATAATTAGATGAAAACCTCGAAAAATTCCCGAAATTTTAAATTTTAAATATGCTAAGTCCAAAAATATATTTTTTTGTTTGTTTTACAGGTTCTGATGATCCTACGGGACGCAGGAGTGTCTATAGGGATGACTAAAAACAACAATGGTGCACTACAAGGTTATACTCAATAAAAATTTCGTATTAGTTTCCCCTATTACGACCTAGTGATTATATAGCTTACATTATATATGTATATAACGGCCTCGTTGGTCTTGCGGTTGACGTATGCGACTGCAGATCAAGAGGTCTCGGGTTCGAATTCCGGGTTGGGCCAAAAGTGTTAATAAGCTTTTCTGATTATAGAAATACTTAATAACAGCTCGGAGTTTTTGGAAGTAGGGGTCTGAACCCCCTTGCCTCGGAGAGCACGTAAAGCTGTCAGTCCTGCGCCTGATCTCTTCCCGATCGTGTCGGTTAACCGCCCCATCGGATTATGATAGAGAAGGAGCAGAGAGTGCACCTGTGTTGGCGCACACATTTGTGCACTATAATATCTCCTGCGTAGTTGGCTGGTCTCCGTTGAGACAGGCCGCTGTGGCCGTTAACGGCTAGGAGAACATTATTATTATATAGCTTATAATGTAGTTAAGCAGCGGACCGTGGATATTAATTAAATTGTTTCTAGTTAAATAAAGCGAGGAATTTAATAAGCAGAATTAAAAGATTATGATTTTGATTGAACTGCCTCGTTGGTCGAGCGGTTAGCGTATGCGACTGCCAATCAAGAGGTCTCAGGTTCGAATCCTGGGTCAGGAGTGCTGTTGGGTTTTTCTTACAAGAAAATCTTATTAGCAACTCGGAGTATAGAAGGTGGCGTGTTTCCGTTTGTTACGTTTAAACATGGCCAAACACTGCTCAGAATCATCAACACGTTCTCGTTTTTGGTCAACAGTGAGCAAACGCGGCACCCACTTTGAACAGAGCTTTCTCATAGTCAAATGCTCATGCAATATAAAGCCAACACGTTCTTTTGATATCTTTACGATGTCAGCTAACTCACGCAACTTCACTTTTCAATCATTCAAAACGATTTTGTGGATTTTTTTTATGTTTTCTGGTGTTACCGCCTCATTTGGACGTCCACTGCGTTCTGCATCATCGGTGTCTCTACGACCGCGTTTGAAGTCAGCAAACCAATGTTTTATTGTTGGAGCGGAGTCCCGATAACACTTTTCAAGCCATTGCTTCGCTTGAACGATATTTTTTGTAAAAGTGTAAAATTAATACACGAAATTGTTTTTGATCCATTGTTTTGAAAATAACAAAAGTAGCGTCACTCTTAGCACAATAACTCACAAACTAATGAATAGAATATCATGAAATTCTAACGGCTGTCTTTTGAAGGTTAGTATTAAATGAAAAAAAAGGTGACTGCAATAAAACTAGCGCCATATATGTGTTAGGCCCGGGACTTTTTAGCTCATGTAATAGTTGAATTAAAATATTATTTTTGTGAGATTCTATAGAATTATGTGTTTCTTATCCTCTATCATCAAGATAGAAGATACTCAATCTGGAAGAAACCATTCACTTAGTGGCTGGAGACGTCAATAATGCAGTTCGTGCAGTTTATATGGCAGTGTTTGGTAAATAAGTCCAGCTTCAAATTTCATGCAGGTACAAATCACAATTGTATATTGAGAACGGAATATGGGAAACATTGTTGTTTGATTAAATTATTGCCGTGTTATTGTAAAATAAGGTATTATCATAAGGTAATTACTAAACAATTTTGCATGTACATTGACATACGATATCTATCTGTATTCTGTTTTTGCGACTGTTGCATTCTAAACATGACATTTTTATTTATCGAAATTTTAAAGGTAGTAGAGCCTCGTTGATTTCAGCATGTACGGGCCGGCTCGACCGGGGCGGTACTACACTAACACAGAAGATCAACCTAGAATGACAGTATTCGTGCTGTCGTGTTTCGTTAGTGAATGCAAGACCTGAGGCCCAATTATGCAGAAGCATCACTAGGCCGCCATGGTGTGGGTCAGCATGCTGCATTGTCTGCATTCGCAATGAGTATGGTAACCACTACTCTTGGATTGTGCTTATGCCTACCATTAGGCAGACTAGAGTCACCTGGACATACATAAAAACCTGTATTTGAGTGACTTTTTAAAAGGCTCCTTTTACAATAATACATCGTATTAAACGCCAATCCTCCTTGACCAACCTGTTGGACTACCGGTTATCTAGTGATTGATTACGAAGCCAAAGGACGTCGGTTCGATTCCCACCAACCAAAAATTGTGTAATGAAAACTATAATTTGTTCTGTATTTGAGTGTAATTTATGATATTATGTGGTTTATCTGCATTCTGGTTACCATAATACAGGCTATGCGGCTATGCCTAGTTTAGAAAGAGACGGCCTACTTACTATTTTGGAGTAATTTTTAGATTGCAGCTATAACATATAAACATACATCTTATTTGTTATTAGGCTCTAAAATATTATATATAAAATTCTCGTGTCACAATGTTAGTTACCATACTAACGTACCAAAATACCACCTACCAAAATAACGTTTGCGGGATCAGCTAGTATATTTATATAATATAGTCTCATGGAAAATAATACGGATAAACGTAAAATGTTCTTTATTGTTAATTTACTTACCTATTTGTAGGAATTGAATTGCTACGTGATTTAGGTTATCTGTAGGTCTTACTTCCTGAGGTAATTTCAGCTACGAATGCAAGTACCTACTTACACAAAACTTTACAAAAGTAAACAAACAAAATAAAAAATTAGGCAGAGTTCGCGTCTGCGCGGTAATAACCGTGAAGTTGGCGGGTTTAATACAGGGTACCAACGTTCATCCACAAATGGGCGGGTTAGAATAATTATCGATCCAAACCAACCCTCAACATAACCACCCTAACGCCGGTTATAACAGAACTCGTGTTTTAACACAAATGTGTGTATTATTTCATTTTACATGAAGTGAAACGGATTTTTGAACAGTTATGGTAAGTTGATGAAGTGTTTAACTAATAGTTTATACAGATTACTGATTATCGCCTGCTTGCGTATTGCGAATTAAATATGAATAATTTACATTTGTTGACATCTAATGCTCCGATAACAACTCACAGATGTATGCTCTGTTGTTTATCACGAACCTATCTTTTTTTCGTTAACCATCTAAAATTTAATTACCAACAGCAATTTTATTAGACACTTAAAGCGAACCTTAAATGAATCTGTGTTTTAAAAATATATGGAATCTCACAGAAAGTTAAGTTTTTTGTGATAATTTTCTTGCCTTTAGGATCCAAATGCTATGACCACCTCTGGATTGCTAGAATGGGAGTTTTCTCTACCATCGGACCAGATTATCTCCCATGGGTGGTACCACGGTGCTCTAAGCAGGACGGCAGCTGAAAACTTTCTGCAACAGGACCGAGAGTTCTTAGTGCGAGATTCTTCATCTCAACCAGATAACTACGTGCTTAGTTGTCGGTCTAATGGACAACATTTACATTTCGTAATACAAAGGGTGAGTAGACTAGGAAAAAACAGTCTAATGACTCTACAATTAACAAAATACTAAACGAAATAAAATACTTTTAGATTATTGTGCATCCTGATACAGTATACGAAAGACATCAATATCAATTTGAAGATGAAGCTTACGACACCGTTGCCGATTTAATCACGTCATATGTAGGCTCGGGTAAACCGATATCAGCGGCATCTGGAGCAAGAATACAATACCCAGCTAATCGAGTTACACCACTAACAAACTACATTCAGAATGAAGACATTAACTCAGTTGTGTCACCTGTCGGTGATGGATCTTATTGTAATCCTTATAGTTTATATAGCCATTTTGCAGCAAAACCAGGCATGCAGTTGCGAGTACCATTCAAAAAGCAACGATCACATTCTCTAACACCAATAGACATGGGACAGCATATCACGCATGGTAAAAGCGCTAGTGCTGATGGAGTAATTCAAAGTCAAACTAACAAACATGGCAAGGCGTTCTATATTGATTCCAACTCAAGCTCTAGCACCTGGGATGCCAATCTTCCTACCAGTCCTCCTGCTAAGCCTGCAAGATATGACGGACCAAAAGCTGATGAAAGGCGATTGGAACTGCAGAGATTATACCATGTGTCAGGATCTGACTCGGGTAACGGTTCCGGAGATTCAACACAAAGCTCTGCTCCCAGTGATCCCAACAAGTTAAGAATAGATCCTGATTACCACCTCGTGACACCAACAATAAAGCAACAGTTCGATTACGAACTTACTGAAGCCAAACTGTTGCAGTCAGAAAATTTAGACTATGTGGTAGACTCAAGAATTCAGCTAGAAAATTTCCAGTCGCAAATAATACCAACGGGACTAACGAAACCCTTGGAGTCGGAAACTCTTCATACAATTAAGCTAATGCTTCGTACATCAGGGCCGAGGATTTTAGCTAATCATATGACAAAAGTTGATTTGTATTTTTTATTTGATGATGCTATACAACTTGAAGGACTTGAAAAGAAGGCATCAGGGCTAGAATTGTTGTTTCTACCTCAAGGCCGACCTCTGCGTATGGATGTGATTGAAAGGTAATATCTTACACAGTTTAAATGTGTTATTAAGAGTTCGATGACAATTTATTTCTTTTTAATCCAGACTTTTATCATTCACTAGGATCGAAACGTTTCGGCTCCTGGTTGCTGTAACAATATTAACGTGTCAGACGGACAGGCAACGTGCCGATACCATTAACGACTGGATACTTCTTGCAGTAGAAACTAAAACTGCATTAGGGAACCTGTATGGATTTTCTGCAATCATGTTCGGATTATGTATGCCTCAGGTAAAAATAAACATTTTACAAAGTTACAAAACTAAAAAGTAAACCATTTTAGATGCATAAGAACTTGTACGTCCACAAACGATCCTAATCTTAGATTTCCCCCTTTCAGATTGAATGCTTGGAAAACGCTTGGAATATTTTGAGGCGGTTATACACGGACAACGCTTTTATGTTTGAAGCAAAACTACGGCCTTGCTTTAAGAGCATGAACGAAGGCACAAATCCTCTTCCTCCTAATACAACAACACCGTATATTCTTCCACCAGTTTTGTGCTTCCATTTATTTGGTACGGACAATTTTTCACCTGCAATTAAAGTTCTTTTATTCTAAACAAATAATACGTAAATATTTTACATGAATCGTTTTAAATTTTAGATGGTGAAGGTGGAGGCTTAATGCAGCCTGATGATGTTTTCCCAAGCAGTTTGATGAACAGTCTAGAGTTTGATTTCAACGCGACGGCAGCTCATTTGGATGCTGCTCGCCACTTTACAAACCAGATAGAAATGTTCAAACGGAATTCGAGGACGGTTGTACAGGAGATGTCTTCATTGGGACCTGTTCTAGATCCTACACTACTAGAACTTTTCAGAACAGAGTTTCATATAAATTTTCTATGGGGGGAAAGAGGTGCTCTCACAACTCCACATCAAAGGTTTGCTCGACTAACAGAGATTCTGACTGCAATGGCTAATAAATTAGTCAGCCTACCTCCCGATGCAGACGACAGTGCCTGAAGGTTTTTTTTTTATCATACCATATCATTGATAAAAGAAAATAATCTACAGTCTACCATTAACTGTACCTATACCTTTTCATACGTAGTTGTGTTATGCCTTAGTGTGTCAAAGCTGCCAGCAACTATAGCGATACTTGTTCATTTTGGATGTAATTGTGCAGTTATAAACCCATTGTATGGATATTTTGTTTGCTAATTCTTCTAAATAATTCTGTAATAAATCTTTGGTGTCGTGGCGCGGTTGGTATTGTATTCATTGAACCTGCGATTGTGATGATAATAAAGTCTTAAGCCGTTTATATTGTTTACAGCATTTGCATTGCAAAAAGTACCAAGAATTTACTTAATTAGAAATGAAAACTGTTATAAATAAAATAATTACCTCCTCCAATGTGTAGTATTCTACTTAGAAAGTAAATAAGTGAATAGTCATTCATTTATGTTTGTTATACATTTTGTAAAAGGTGAAAATACAAACAGTAAGTAAAAAATAATAATATTTACCTGCCTTTTCAATTAACAGCTTCATCATTTGGAACCTCTTACGATGGTTGTTGAACTGAAAGAATTATAGACTATGGGCCCGTGCCGAAAATTGATGGGTCATCTGAACCACCAAGAGACTTTTTAAGAAAGATACAGGGGCATAAAACAATAACATTCAGCACTATGCCGTCACTTGTAAGCTGTCCAACTGAGTAGGTACAGGTGAAGGGGAGGTGGTAGCAACCCTCGATTTTTCTCCCTTGTCACATGATTTTTGTACGTAGTTGCGGATTAAAAGAGGTATTGAAATTGTATGGAACCGATACCGTACAAAATAGTGCACCACATAGTTTTTCTTTTAGTTTTTTTTTAAAACATGCAATTACAATATACTTACAAATCTTAACCTAAACACAAAAACCTATTTTAGGTTTATGAGTGCTTAGCGAGTCGCCGCTAATTAATTACATAGATTCAGAGATATTTTACAATATGTGATTCACTTTTTGCTATTATACAAATACAAGTCAAAAAGTCGCATCTACCCTCCGTATTAGAAAAGTCTTTAATACATTGCGTAATTTCTTTACGTTTGGAGCTATCAGCAATATATTAATAATGGTTGGATTTAATTTTTGATTTCCCGGCGCTTCGCTCGGTCAATTAGGTCATTTGATTTTGTACGGCATCGGTTCCATACAATGTCAATACCTGTTCTATTCCATTATTCCGCAACGCCGTACAAAAATCATGCGTCAAGGGAGAAAAATCGAGGGTTGCTACCCCGTCCCCTTCACCAGTACTCAGTTGGACAGTACTATTAACTCGAAGGTTGGACAGCTTACAAGTGACGGCATAGTGCTAAATGTTGTTTTTTTATGCCTCTGTATCTTTTAAAAAAGATCTCCTGGTAGTTCACATAAACCATAAATTTTCGATATTTTGGGTGACTAATCAAATAAGTCGAGTAAATTAGACTTTATTGCACAATACACATTAAAAACAAACGGATATCTTTTGTTTTTATTGGTAAATCTATTGGGATCATAATATTTGAGACATCTGTGACAATCTCTGGCCCGTAGTCTATTATGTCTTGATACCTAAGAAGTTATACGATTGAATTAAAGTTGACTATAAATGAAAAGTGATTATTGAGAGAAAACGAAATCTGTAGATACCTACTGATACTATCGAGTCGACCAACTTCATCGTGAGGTTGACGTATCGAAGTCTACATCACGATGAATATTAAACTATTTCATGTATTAATTTTAAATGGCTTGGCCAAAATCATCTACTAACATTTTTGAGAACACAAATCTTATCACTATGTAGTCGATATTTACCGCCAAATTTAAAAAGAAAAACGATCACTGGTTCAAAAGTAATAAAGTTGACTTCACCAAAATACTTTTACAAGGCAAAGTTGTGTATTTTTATTTCTGTTACTAAAAAAAGTTCTTTCCAGGAAGTATTTTGGGGTAGTTTTGTGAGTAAAACGAATGATTGCCGTATAAATTTTATTCATTTTAATAATGAAAACATATAAAATGTAAAATTAAATCACCTATAAACGTAATGTTATAAAGTTCCATTTTTCATAAAATCACTAAAAACCGGTGACCTCGAATAAAAATACGACGACGAAACCTGAATAGGACAGTATAATTTGACATTTGAAATAAAAATAATTGTTGAACAAACTAAAACATATTTTAAAGACAAAAGTCCGAATACGGTCAGCTAAGCAATTTTAAAATGATATTTATTAATAATTCATGGTATTTAATTCGATATATATTTGGGAACATCACATTTATATATTGTCAAGTCTAAATGTTAAATATAAGCGTCTTTATTGATTACCGAAAGTAGTCTATCAAAATCGATCACTTTTTTTCATGAATTTTTGTCCTCAACCGAAAAAGAAACAACTTCGACAATATTAACGGACTTTTGTCAACAAATTAATTTCTAAAATGTACCAAAGAGTGCTAAAAAAGTCTCTAAATCCGTCGTGTCAGATACAAATATCAAGGCCATTACCATTCAGTTATATTACTTACAACTAACAATAATATATAAACTTAAATTACTAAATTACCTGATATCAACATTCTTGTAAAGGAAGCATGTTCTTTCATCAAGTTTTCCACAACTTTTGAGTGTGTATTATGCTAAAAAGTTGTATGATCCATTAAGGATTTCGCAAGCATGAGATTTTTTGTGCCAAAATAATAGCACAATAATAGCAGATTATCTGCACCTCACTAGTTCAGTTGTTCTATCTTACAGACGATAAAAGATTACGATAAAACTGAACGTCATATTACTAATATTGTCAAGCGCCTCTTACTATTAAAATGCTTATGGACCTGACACAAGCACTATTTATAGTCACCTCTTCGGAGCGTATGTGTATTGTTAGATTCATGTTGGCAGTGTAAAAAAACTGTACTGCTATTTTGTATCTCTAAAGCTGATAAATATCACTGAAAACCTGAATAATGTAATTTGTTTATTTGCACTTTCTATTTCAATATGTCTTTACAGTACAAAATCCTTATTATGGTGACTTAAATATTGCCTGATACAGTGCAACCTTCGAAGCTGAAAGGGATTAACAAAAATAAATATTCGTTATACCAAAAAATGACTTTTTATGAACGTAAGATAGTATATGGTATGATAGTTATCTTTCAAAAATCGCAACATCGCAAGCCCAGGTTTTCTTTATTGTCAATGCAAGTTCTTTTCGGGATACGAATAAGATATCTTTGGCAAAAGGTAGCCGTAAGGTAGTTTTAAGAAATTTCCATGTTAAGTTTGCACTGTATTGGGCCGACATGAGATTAGTATTAACTTGAAAGGAAAGTGTAATTTAAACTTTTGGAAGAAACTAGATATTACGCGATACTTTTATATTCTTACAAAATATAGTTATACATACAGTTAAAACATAATTACCGAAGACGTCGATGCTACACGTGGAAGCTCACACAACGTATAAGAATAAACTATTCCTCAAAACTTCGATTACCTCGGCCACAGTTCATAGTTAAAATGCCTAAGCAATAGAGTCGAGTTCAAATAAAGCCGAAACAATATTTGAAACAACTACTACGGCATCAATGATACATCTACCTTTTAGTAATTATAATTACCGTTTATATTTATTAAATATATGTATTTAGTCTTCAAAATATTTCAATAAAAATATACTTTCATAGCGATTTAAGAGTTTGTGGATGTAGTTAAAAATTCCTGTGTTATTTAACTATTGCGTAAGTTCTTGAATTTTAAAAGTAGACTTTATTTTAAAGTCTTCTATCAAAATTTAAGAGATTTAGCGAAGAGGGCTACGGTGGCTTGAGTCTTGTCACCGTTGAAACGCCTTAACTCTACGATAGCCTGCAATCAAACAATGGGGACGCATTAATGACGTAAAACTAATGTACTACCGTAAAAATGTGTGCATAATTTTAACTAGCTGACCCACGCAACCTCGTTTGTGTCTCCTATTGCCCGTAGCGTGATAATTTCCCCCCGTTTTTAAATCATTTTTCATTGGTGCTCCGCTCCTATTGGTCGTAGCGTGATGATATATAGCCTATAGCCTTCATCTATAAATGTACTATCCGACACTGAAAGAATTTTTCAAATCGGACCAGCGGTTACTGAGATTAGCACGTTCAAACAAACAAACTCTTCAGCTTTATAATATTAATAGTATAGATGATTAAAGGAAGTATAGTACACACCATAGAGAAACATGGGCAATCGAATGGAGAAGAGCAGCTATAAGGTCTTATTCCGATACAAAACAGTTCGTCATTTTTGCGGGGTGCAATCTTCACACATACACATGTTAAGACTCACATACAATAAATAAATTTAATTAAAAAGCTTTTTAAAAACAAGCTTTTACTGGAATGCCTCGAGACGAATCACGAGTCCAAACTCGATGATGTTGTGACGTTTCTTTACAGAATTCCTATGGCCACCTTCCAGCTCCAGCATCAGATTAGCTCCATGTCATTATATATTGCATTGTCACGCTGTATACATATGCTTGCAAAATTTTAGCAAAATCGGTTGAAGATATCTGCTTCAAAATTGAGTTCAAGCATACAGACATTGCAAGTTAATAAAAAGCTTGTAAAAACAATCACCTGTCGCTACGAATTCACACTTATCAATTAAAACAAAACCTTCACAATTTCACGCACACATAAATACATTCTGTGTCATAACAGTGTAACGTGTAAGCCCATTTGAGCTTATACTTTGACAGAGGGGAACGCCTGCGTAGGGCTACTCCCTACCGTGTTGCTCTATTTTACACATACATACATCAATGTGGAAAATATTAGTGATCACCACTAAACACTTGGAGAATTAGCGCTCTAAAACATACAGTGAACTGGGATCATAAATTGACCGTATACTAAAATCAAATTAATAAAGACAGTGGGTATGTTTTAGATGAATTAGTTATCATTAGGTGGTATTAGATGTGTGTGAATTGTATCAGGAAGTATAGATTTACATCTTTTCGGTACATTCGAATTACATTTACATAAATATTTGTAATATTTCTTTTAAAAGAGATGTCAATAATAAGTCAAAACATACCTGCTCCCTAGTGAATCCAAGCGACACGATCTCTTCTACTTCAGATTCTCCAAACGCATCAGTCGGTAAAATCGTTTTGCTGGGATCACCGAGACCTATTGCAATTAATAATTCATTAACATCACGGTTTTCATTTTTAACTGACTTCAAAAAAGGAGGAGGTTCTCAATTCGACCGTATATATGTTTTTTTATGTGTATTCGCGGACAACTTCGTCGTTTATGAACCGATTTTAATTATTCTTTTTTTAACGGAAAGGAGAAATCCCAACGGTGGTACCATGATAAGGACACTAAGATCTGATGATGGCATCCATGAGAAATTGAGTCGAACCTTGAAGTCGGCTTTTGTTAAAATTTTACTTGTGTTTCTCAGTTTCTAAAAGCACTAGTTTCTCAGTGGCTAAATGTCATACATTTTTGACAAGTTGCTTAACATTGCAAGTCTGGTTTAGAAAGGCCAGGCCTGCGACTGTGAGAGTGCAGGTACTTGACAAAAAGTTACAAACGAAAGACATTGTTGCACGACCTTGAGCGTTTCTACCTTAGGCATAGATAATTCATGCTATTTGGCATAAAGGGTGGTTTTTTACTTAACATAGCAAAACCTCATATGTCAAGAACTACATTGGTCAAACAAACTACTAAGGAGTGCACATTAAGTTAGTATAATTTGTAGACATGATATTATATGGTAATGTTTATAGAAAAATCTGGAACAAATATTTTTTAACACTTACCCAATCTAGGGCTACTACTGTTTGTCTGCATAGGCACAGGTGCTTGCTGTCCACTTGATGAGGGTCGGAAAGCCGGATTACTGGAATCTGTAAGTATCATTCAACAATTAAACATACACAAACATCGTCAATAGTTGTTATCTAGGGTTCACCGAACTTATACAGAATGCGTAATAACTTATACAGAATGTGTAATACGTTATACGCGAGTACTAAAATTATACAATGTTGATAACGACTAAGGAATAACTACTAGAATATTATGATTGCACTATGTATATATTACCGATGAGTAACTGAACAATACAAACAATAAAGATACTAAAACAATATAAAACATACCAGAAATAAGCAATCATCCTCAGAAAAAGTTATGTTATTAGCATAGCTCAGAATACGTACTCTCTACACAATTACCCTGTCTCATTATTTAACACTTGTCACTTCAGTACATTTCCTTTTCCTGAACGAACTTTCACAAAAATATGTACGAGTAGCTAAGCCGTCATATTACGTCCCATGCAAGCGTCTACACAAAAACAAGAGATTAGTTTTACGATTTTTATTGTTTTTGAAATACGTTACGGTTTTTATTGACGGTGAATAAGACACACAATTTTTTATTATACAAAATTATCCTTTATTTTTTTTCCCACGCCCACCTTGTTTGGACTTTTCGAGAGCTTCCTTCATTTGTCGCTCTTCGTGGTCTTTCACGGATTGGTTGACGATCTCGTCCTCGGAGTAACCGGAGAGTCGAGCGCATTCGGGGAGTTCCGATTCAGGCAAGAAAGGCGTTTCAGTGCCTGTGGTGCCGATGCGCAGTACATTACGTTTTAAATCTATGTTGCACTGTTGAACAATAACATTTTATTTCAAAAATGTATAAATAACAAATAGTGTGAAGAAATAAAATATGTAAGAAATAAGAATATGTGTACCAAAGAAAACATCAGGCTGTAATTCAAAATTGAAAAATATTATTTTATTTAAATTGACCTGACGAGTTTAGCCTTACTTCATTAACAATGCCAACCTTTGATAATGTCGGAACCGGTCAAGTCAATTTAAATTAAATAATGATAAAGTATTTTTCGAGTTTTGGTATAACAATGTATTTTAACAAGTTTCATGAAGTGCCTACAATCGAGAGGATAAACTACACAAAATCGAAAAGTTTTTAACTTATTGCCTTATTGGAAACCTTACATAGAAAGGTACCAAGTAAATTTTACTGTCTAAATATCTTCCTTAAATTTTTTTTGAGGTCTTGATGTCAGATTAAAGTCAAATTTTATTCATTGGCAAGTATCTGACGACTGTGTTTAAATTTAGCTCAGAGCAGCTTTGATGACGTATGCAAAAACAAATGTAAGAGTATATCTGTAATGTATTATCAATCTTATTACCTGATGTCGTTTAAGCATGTCCAGGCCGAGAAGCATGTCCATAGGCTGTTCCTCCAGCACAGAGAAGGATGTTGTCAAGAAGTCTTTCTCGATTCGCATTTGAACCATATGAATTCGACCAATAATTCTCTGTACCCCAACACCTTTAGCAATGCCTGCCCACCTGGAAAATTAATGTTTTTGTAATTTTGAAGGGAAAACATTCCTTTTGAACATATATTTTGACTGCCTCTGTGGCGCAGTGGTAGCGTATGCGACTGTTGTGCTTAAGGTCTCGGGTTCGATTCCCGGGTCGGGCCAAATGTTTGTATGATCTGCAAATGTTTGTTTCGGAGTTTAGATGTTTTCTATGTATTATACATAGACAAAACCCAAACTCCCAAACCAAACTCTCAAATGTATGTATTTACAAAAAAAAAGTATATCTTATACCTTTAAACGAGCAATTCTTGTATATATATAATCTGAATCTCGGAAACGGCTCCAACGATTTCCATGAAATTTTGTATGCAGGGGTTTTCGGGGGCGATAAATCGATATAGCTAGGATTCATTTTTGGAAAATGTCGTTTTATTCGTGTTTTCAACAATCAAATGTACATCTAACGCCATCTATCGCAACTCGAGCGAACTACATTAAACTATACTATACTGGAATTAGGTGCAGAATAAACCGTACCAGGGCGTACCAAGAGAGGGCACCACTAAACAACTTATAAAAAAAAAAAAACCGCTCGGTGATCCAGGTACTATGTATTTATATCAGTTGTCTAGTACCCATAACACAAGCTCTGCTTAGCTTTTCACTTGATGGTGTTGTGTGTTAGATGTCCAAAATATTTATTTATTTTATATTTGATTGAGATCCGAGTTATTTCTACCAGTTCAATATAAATAATTTGACCAGGAATTTGTTATGTACATCCTACACCATTTCGGCCCATATCCTGGGCCGTGTACTTCCATTGCCATAGTTCTGGTCCTAAAGACCATACTTTACATTATGCACTTCTAAGTAAATAAGTTATTCTATATTCGAACTAGTTGTCGTTCCATTTTTCTCAATTTTGGCAGCCTGACAATTTCATTACGGAATGTGCACTCGGCACAATACATTATCGTTTGTTGCATTCAAAGCTAACTATTTTTAGGTTTGAATTTTACATTAATTTGTTTACACACCGTTGCACTTTTATTTTCAGTTTATTTGTCGTGAAAGATTTACAACAAGCGAAGCGTGCGTCACTTTGATTTTATTACTGAAACAAAGAAATTGTCGGAGTCTAACGAGCCGGAATTGGCATCATTATTGTTTTTCCAAATTGCCCTCTACTGCAACGTCTAGTGGATTATTTAATAGTTATTTGTTATACAAGAGTGCAAAGTTGCTTTTTAACCGCGTGCTCAATTTTGATGACAGAGCAAGCGAAGGATTCTAAAATTGAAATCCTGAGCGTCAGCGATGGAATCAAAAGAGCATGAGGTAAAAAATCTTTGCAATCGAGTGCAACACGTAACTTTTCATTCCACCTCAGCGAGGAAACCACTAAATGCAAAAAAAGCATTAACAATGACAAGATACTTTTATTTCAGTTTAGGTATTATTCGAATTCGAAGGTTGAACTAGTGACAATGAAAACATTATGACTAGTTTTGTATTTTTTATTAATATCTACTCTTTACAGCCCCTTTTTCATAAGGCCCGTATTCACTTTGATCAGTGCGAGTGCAGGTGTGAAGCGCAGGCGATCAACGATTGGTAGAAAATACGTGTGGACAGCGTATTCGCTGTCCACAGTGTCCACACGTACTTTCCACCAATCACCGATCACCCGCACTAAGCACCTGCCCTAAGCAAAGTGAATACAGGCCTATAGTAAAACTAAATATTAAAATGAAGTACATATTTCTAAAGTCATTCAAGATTATTATTACATACACCTTAATGCTGAATCACCAAATTCACCAAACAACATCATTTAACTGATTTTCATTGACATGACCTTTTAATGCCACACCACATTGCTTTTACATGGTGTATGTAATTTTTTTTTAAGTAGAATTTTCAGTGATGGTAGATATAAAATGGATCACTGCAAAAATAAAACTTACCTTGTATCCACCAGCCGCATAATATTACATCTCTCCGCACAGGCAGCTGACATAATGGTTGTTTGTGCACCAGAGTCTATGAATGCCTTGACCGGGAACCTAAATGAAAATGAGACCTTTTATTAAATTATTTTTTTAACCTATAAAATTTTAATCTACTGCCAATACAAACATTATTGAAACTCCTGAAGTTTTGAAATTTATAACTTTTTTTTTGTCATATTGCAATCCGCTTCACAAGCCTTTAACAGATTGTTTGCGAAGATGCAATGGCAGGAGAGATTGTTCCTCTAGTGAGAAAACTATCTCCAATTAATTAGAGTTTATTAATAAAGTCCCATATATTTTGTCTTTTCAGCCTTCTGTCACTCATCTGTTCACATAACACCGTTGCTAGCTTGTTAATATGAGCTCCTAGGTGGTCTCTGTATGCTCTTGCTCTGTGTTCCACCTCTTCTTTCACAGTTATTGTTTCTGTGTAGTACCTAATTTATAACTAACAACTTTTTACCCAACTACTCGGAAGTCAACAATTAATATTTATGGCAGTCTATGTATGTTTAGCGCTTAAACTACTGAACCAATTTAATGAATAAGGTTTCAATAAATTTAGTAAACTAATAATAGTGACATACAACGTTTTTACATAGTTAGGATTTGAAACTTTCTTTTCTCCTTTTAATTTATAGTAATTTTATATGATTTGTTGCAAAAAGATATGCTTTACAAAATCAACATGTCATATTTCACTGCTTTTAAGTTTTTGAGTGTAAGAGTATATTGGCATGACTAACTTTACAAATTAAACCAAAATGTAATATTTGAAGATGAGCCAAACTGCATTTAAAAGTATATAGTGTGTGTGCATTCAATGTCAATTCAGAAAAAAATACAAGAAAGGAAGATCTCTCATCTAATTTTTAATAAAGGTAAATTAAGCCTCTTATTAAAAAAAATGCTTTATACAGAGTACAATGTTTTTCTGTACCAACTATTTTGAATAATGGTTACTCTGGAATACTATCCTACATGATATAATATTGCTATCATAGATTATTGTGTAATTAAACATACAGAACAAAGACCTTGGTTGCTCACCCATTAACATGACAATTGATATACAACATGACTACTGTGCCAAATGTTTCAGGGTTGTACTCCATTGCTGCCTCCATATTAGCCTCAATATTCTTCTGTCTTATTTCTTCAGCAATCATTCTTTGAGCTTCAGTATCAAAGGGATCGGAGTTCATCATTCTGGAATTGCCAAATCTTGTTACTTACATTATACACTTCTAGAACATTAACAGAATCAAAAAACTACATCTCGTAGTATTATTACCTTATTCGTTGTTGTTGGCGTTCAGTTCTAGCTAAAATTTGTTCACGTAGTACGGATGCAAATGTATCTGCAGGTAGGAAAATTTAAATTTATAAAATTTTATTTTAATACTTCACCTTTGAATATTTTTTCAAATACATATACATACCAAGATTACCACTAAGAAGAGCATCTGCTAATCTTGGATTATTTTGTTTTAGTAATGCGAGTTGATCGGGGTTAGCTAAAAACATTTCTCTGATGATGCGAGGATCTTCTTCCACAGGTGGGTTTCTTGCTGCCATTGAAGCACTAGTGCTAGCTTGTCCTGTGTTTGATGGTACTTTGATGTTGCTGAAGTCTAAGCTTGCTAAGCCTGTTGGCAAAGCTGTAAGGGAATTGTTTTGTTAATTTCACAAAAAAGCATAGGTTTCTCAAAAAATAAAATTACATAGTTTGACAAATGTCATTGTTTTTTTTCTAATGATGAGTTTTCTTTGTCTGAACCTAGATGACCAGTAATTCATTTTCAGAAATGACGCTCCGTGTCATTCTTGACAACAGGCATGACAATGCAGTTTCAATAAGTTTACAACGAAAACGTTAATGTTTGGGCCAACATACCTTGACTAGAGTCGGTTTGATTGAGCGTGGAGGCTGACTGGAGCATATGAATAAGAACGACAACATCCCCATCGTGTACACCGTGTTGTTTAAGTGATTTCTTGTCGTCCAAAAGCGGCTTGCCGTTGAAATTCAGAATGATGTCTTTAGCAGGGAACCCAGATTCTATTTCACAAAATGCTTTAAAGTTTTCTAGTTCTAAGTCCTCGGACACGTCCAGGACAAAGATTTCGTCGTTGAGAGTAGTAACTGTAACTTTCATTGTGAAATTTGACGATGTGCAGTGTTTGTACAAAATATGTATACGGAGACAGGTACGTGTTGTTTAATTTATATTTCGACAATGACTATCCAAAACATTTTATATCATTTACACACCCTTCAGAAATACACACGTTTTACAGATACTAACACAAGTAGAAGATGTGAATGTTGTAATGTAACACTCGAGACGTCCCCTGCGATAAATTAATTTAATCCCAAAGGTAGACTACTAGTCCTGTGCTAGAGTTGTTTTCAATGGCATACGGCTTGCTTCCTCTGCTTTCTACATTTTACGTTTGGAAAACGGTTTTTTAATTTTAAACTTCATCTTCAAATTTATTAGTTAATCAACAAATCATTAAAACTCAATTAACCAAGATAAGTTTAACAAAGTCATGTATTTTACAAAACAATTCAATCTAAGACTGTCTGTAGTATAATCGGTTTGACAGTTCACGTCAATCGAGTATTTTTCATCGGCACCGGTTTGTTTATCTGTGCTGCCAGACAGCACTAATTAAAAAAAGTCAATGTCGAATCAAGTCGAATGTCGAAGTCGAAGAGAAAACTGTGAGACCTTTGTTAGTTATATATTTTTCTTTTTACGTAGGTAGTCGTGAATACGGAGTTCTTGCTCATTGTTATTTACGAACAACCTAGAAACAATGTGGTTATTAGAGAAAAAGCTGTAGTTCATAACTTTAGTTTATATTTTGGTAAATAGACAATATTGTGCTACGAAAATTATAAATTTACTATGTGAAATCGACACATGACGTAGGATGGTAAGTGTTTTTTGTTACTCTAATCACGTAAATAGTAATCAAACCTATGTTTTTTGGGTGTTACTGTATAATTTATTGACGATACGGTCTCAATTTTCTTCAAAGTAATTTTTCTCGCTGTTGAATTAATTAATCAACTCTTTTGAGTTCCGTTCAATCAAAAAATCGTTGTCGCGCTTCTAAAAAAATGTTTTTAACCCTCATATTCAAAAAATAAACTATAATAAATTTTTCTTAATATTTTTTTTGTGTAGTCACAAAATTACATTTGATGATCATTGTAGAAGTTAATTTAAAATTAGTTGATATTCAGATTTTGCAAATATTTAAAGTAATCAAATCATATTGTATCCTTTGTGAAAAAGTTTCTGACAAAAAAATATAAGTTCAGACAGTGCAAACTTACATTTTTTCCTGGGTTTCTTTAATACAAACTGTTACTATTTTTTATTTATTTTCCACATTGTGGAAAATCCGAATTACTTCTGGTATAAGTAAGGGTCACTAAGGTCTAAGTTTTTTAATATAATACTTAATGTGTTACTGGTAAATGTAAATTAAGATTCTGTTATATTAATACATTTTATTACCCTTTTTGTTTTATTTGAGAATGCAAATACCTATGTCCAGTTATTACTGGACTATACTGAGTTAGGCTGATACAATAGTAACTAAGCAATAGCTGTTTAATTTTTATAGAAGGGAAACTCACTTTTAACTGACTACAAAAAAGGAGGAGGTTCTCAATTCGACTTTTTTAAAATGTTTGTTTCCTTAGAACTTTTGAGTGGGTGAACCGATTTTGTTGATTCTTTTTTTATTTGAAAGCTGGTGCTTCCTATGTAGTCCCATTTCAATTTGGTTCAGTTCTTGAAGTTGTTTTTATTTCATTAAAATTTTTGTACAAAAGATAAGGGAAGGAATCGTAGTCTAAGATTGTATTAATAAGAAGTGGCAGATTAACCAGTAGTTTCAAAGTGTTGCAAGTCAAAGTGGCTTCATTTCGTCACTCACTTTTTCACTAACTAATTCAACTCAACACTCGATTATTCAAATTCTAAGATACTTCTAGAAAATATAAAATATTCAAATTTAGGTAAAATACACGGTTAATGGTCAACATTTAAGCCTAGCAAAAACTGCAATATTAGCTGAAAACATTGTGTCTAATTAATTTCTTGACTGTGTTATGCTACATAGTTCAAATATAGGTTTACATAACTACAAAAAAGACTTTGTCAGTAAGGCTATACCTATACATATTCTAGCTCTGCAGCTCTTACGATAAATACAGTAAGTCACATTTTTGTCGATATTAAGTTAAGTATATATTTGGAATGTGGAAATTGAGACCTACTGTGCCCGCTACTTTGTACACATGGCATTTGAATTTTCAAGTTATTTTTAATTTTTCAGCTTTAAATCTTCCCTGTAATACAACAAAAATTTCAAAATCAAAATCAGCTAAATTGGCCCAGCCGTTCTCGAGTTTAGACAGACAAACGAACACCGATTGAGTTATATATAAATGTCGATTATTTATTTGTAATTTCAAATTATCAGGCTTTTACTAAATAAAAAAAAGAACTATGGCAGGTCGAGAGTGTACTCAGCCCCACTCGCTGCTCCTCTCCTTGCAAAATGTCTTGCTGAGACATTCATGGAGTGATCTCGACGAAAGTGTACTGCTAGCATTAAGATCTAGTCCAAATCGAAGCACGGACAAATGAAACCGTAAATTACGTGAGGTACGGATAGACAAATATTTTTCGATGAAGATTTCTTAATTTAATAAAATATTTATATTATAAATGATTTATAAAATTTTACAGTTAAAATATTTTTTATAGTCTTCCAAGTAATGATCGAAGAATTTGGGGTTAAATAAAGTGCTTGGAAAGTTACGACAATCTCCAAAACCGCTAGTTAAAAACATTAATGGTCGTTGGTCTCGCAGTTGACGTGTGCGACTGCTGATCATGAGGTCTTGGGTTCGATTCCCGGGTCGAACCAAATGTTTGTATGATCTACAAATATTTGTTTTGGAGTTTGGGTGTTTTCTATGTATAATATTATGTATGTATTTACAAAAAAAAAATTATATATGTATTTGTATCAGATGTCTAGTACCCATAACACAAGCTCTGCTTAGCTTGGGACTAGATGGCGTTGTGTGTTAGATGTCTGAAATATTTATTTATTTAATCTAAGTTATTTATAAAACAAAACGGGAAGCATAATTAATATTTGAGCTACCTAACATTTGTATAAGTGACAATGTCAAGTCCTTTATTTTGTTCAAAACTTAGCAAAACATTTATTACGTTTTATATCTAATGAAGTGTATTCTTGTAGTATAATCACACGAAAAAACGTTATGTATGTACCTAGGTATTATATTGAGCTGTCTTATTCCCACATCTCTTTTCAAATTATGTTATGAATCAACTATTTGCGTAAACATTATAAGCCAAGAAATGTACTTATTTTAGGGTAATCTATTATACAAAGTAATACATTGAAAATAAATACATTTGAAAACACTAAGGCTCAATTCGAATACGCGCCTATCTAATCGAAAAACAAATTCATTTAATTACAAGATGTTTTAAAGTTTTTTTTGTGTGATAATTAAAATCTCTCTAAAGAGAATTGCAGTCACAGCTTCAAAACAGTGCCAAAATTAAACATTTTAGTAATTTCAAACTTGATATGGAAAACTTGATTCTCCAAATTAATGTTACAGGCGCTCCTCTTTATTTCCAGTCACGTGAATAACAGTCACAGCAACGGTGCTAAAGGTGTACATTTTAGTAATTCGTTATATAAAACCTCAAATGGAAAAATCGTTTCCGAATGAATATTAAAGTTGCTCATCGTTATTTCTAGTCACTCATTTAGACATTAGTCGGACTCGGAGAAGCCTTAAATTTTAACATACAGAATGGATTTCTCGTCACACGTTTTCAAAAGCTCGCTTTGGATTTTCTTGATAATTCAATAGTAGCCGTCAGTGTAGTTAATATTAAACTAACTCGAATTCATGCACAAATGATCAAAACAGTATTTTACCATTAGTCGTGGAGAACTTTTTTATTCGTATATTTTATTATTCTTAAAATATCTTCTTAATAAGATGAATTAGTTCAGATATTGAATTATATAGGTTAATGGACTGTGGCACGAATCAAAGCGATTATGTCTTAAAATTATATAATTAAAGTTTTTTTTTTTTGCTTACAGATCTTGTCACCTCACCCGAACTAAGTACTGCAAATTAGAAAAATAAACATGTCATCAGTGGGCCAACTGGTGCCGCAAGTGACGAGGAGCCCTCCCAATATGACGATTAAATTTAATGGGCCTCACATTGAGGGGTCATTCTGCACTTCCATCGATTACAACTATGATCCAATAATAAGCGTCATATGCTCCATGTATATCGCCTTCGGAATTGTTTACACATTGTTTGGTAAGTCACCTTTTGCAACCTTTTTTTTTCCTCCGTGCGGAAATCCCCTCGGATACCACCTCCTAGTGGTATGTCGGACTCGAACCGACTAAAACCGCACGCCGTCTTGGTTACTAGATGCCGGGGAACCAGGTGCGCCCTAGACATAATTTTAGCTTGTTTCCATCTACTATACGTACGTCTCTCGCCTCTCGTTTAAAGTAATTCTTATAAGTTAAATTCTTTTACCACGAAATATGACATTGGCAACTAAGAAAATGGTTGCCATTTATATAAGAAAAGTCTAGTCTTAAAAGAAAGTCTTAGATAGCTAAGATAAACTTTATTTTGGTTCAGATAAATATCGTGGTGCTGATAAAGATAAAAAATGGGTACTAATATAAGTAATATATATTATTATAAAATATAATCTTACAAACATAAATATTATGTACCTACCTATATCTTTTTATTCAATTGTACATCCTCCAAAAAAGGTATGAATCTTGTATCTCACTTTTTTATGTATTGGCTTGACAAAGTGATTACTCTGCCTAGTGGAAAGCATAAGCAGTATCCAGGAGTAGTGTTCCCCATACTCACTGCGCATGCAGACAATGCAACAATGCAGCATGATGACCAATACCATGGCGGCCTAGTGATGCTGCTGCATCATTGGACCGGTATAGCACTCGCCAACGAAACACCAGCACGATTGCTGTCATTTTATGTTAATCGTCTGTGCGAGAGTAGTGCCACCCTGGTCGAGCCGGCTCGTTCGTGCTGCAATTAGCGTAGTTCTCTACAACATTTGGAGTTCTCTCTTGAAATACATATATTTGTCTTTAATTGAAGAAAATAAAAAAGTATCAATTCAAAATGATTATTCACATGATTTATTCATTTGGCTACTCTACATGATAGCGTTTCTACACATAGATTTTTTTAAATTTTTACCCGACTTGACTTCTTGACTTGACTATTTTTGGCAGTCCACCGAAGCGCCTAGACTTCTGAACCGCTTCTAATGAATGAGGTGTCAATAGATTCGTAATAATGGCCCCGGTGACATAGGCTATATCAATTTAATCAAGTTTTAACGTAGACGGGTTATAGTCTTTACTAATATTATAAACGCGAAAGTTTGTAAGTATGGATGGAGGGATATATGTTTGTTGCGTGAAAGACGCAATAACTACTGAACCGATTTGCATGAAACTTTGCAGTAATATAGCTTATACATCAGAATAACACATATGCTACTATTTGTCGCGATAACCGACATATACGCGGGCGGAGCCGCGGGCAACAACTAGTTTTATATAAAATTCTCGTGTCACAGTGTTAGTTATCATACTCCTCTGAAACGGCGGATTTTTATGAAATTTGGTGAGCATATCGGGTAGGTCTGAGAATCGACCAACATCTATTTTTTATACCCAATTTCTTTTATGGCAATACAACGTTTGCCGGATCATCTAGTAGTATTATAACTTGTAATTAAATATAGTATGGTTCAAATTACCTACAACTTATATGAAAGCAATAGTTCGCGCGCACATATAACTTGTTTATAAAGTTATATAATAAATATAATTATAAAAAAAATCGAAATCATCTTCACTATCACTACATATTATAAAACAAAGTCCTCCGCCACGTCTCTCTGTACGCGATAAACTCAAAAGCTACTGCACGGATTTTGATGCGGTTTTTAAGACTGTAGTCCTTGAGCGTGGGAATTTATGATTGAACACCCACATTCATATTTTACATGCACACAAACGCATCGGCCACTGTTGCATACTAACCCTGGCAACTAATAAATTTACTTTCGGTTTTTTCTTCTAGTTACATATTCATTAACTGTTCGCCTTTGAAGAATGTTTAGAATGTCCTACAAAGCACGCAATGTATCTTAGTCATATCGGAAAGCCCGCGGGCTTTAAGTAACTCGTCAACGGCCGAGAATGGGGTTCAAGTGTACCTATTCATTTTTAATTCATTTCATGGACAAATAATATATTTTACACAGTATAAAATTAAGTCGCTCGCGCTATCTGTCAGCTTAGATCTTTTACAGTAATCAACGGATTTTAATGCTATGTTATGAAATAAAATTTGTATGATATGTGTTATATTAATGGAACATAATGTTTCTTAAAATTATAAATTTTGAACGCTTTTATTGCTCATATTGACTAAATTTTACTACATAAATCTTACTTACGTACTTTTTTTTTTACAGATTTTACAGATTACAGATATCAGATAATATAAGGGATAGGGCATCTATTATTTTACAATTCACCAATTGATTAAATTCGAACTTAAGGGATGAATAATAATGGAAATGACGTAAAGTGTAGATGGGACCCTTTTTTACAATTTTTGTCTGTCTGTCTGTTTGTTTGTGCCGGCTAATCTCTGGAACGGCTGGAGCGATTTTGACGGGATTTTTACTGATAGGTAGCTGATGATATAAGAAGTAACTGTGGTTGGTGTAGTATCGCGGGTAAGACCGTGGGGCTCAGCTAGTTTTTTTTTCAAAAAAGACAACTTCCGTATATATCCAATAAATCCTGTGTCGCGGGGGACTTTACAAACATACATGAAACGGACACAATGGACACCCAGACTCAGAACAACAATTCGTGGATCACACAGTGTTGTCCCATGTGGGATTTGAACCCACAACACCTGATACAGTAGGAAGCGGCGAGGCAACCGCTTAAACCACTAGACCAACCATGCAGTCAAAAATAAAACTGTAATTTTAAGGTCTTTCATTATTTCAGTAGTAGTTATTCAATTCTAACAGAAATCATTAAAAAAAATTTTTTTTTACATTTTTAAAAACAATTTCTCAAAGTATCTCGGTCTGTCAAAGTGCATTCAAAGTACTCGTCAAGACAAATCAAACGACTCCAAACTCGATAGGTTCCGTCGTTACAAAGTTCCTATGACCACCTTCCAGCTTCAACATCAGATCAGCTCCATGTCATCATATTAAAGCATTGTCACGCTATATACATATGCCTACAAAAATTCAACACAATCGGTTGAAGATATCTGCAAAATTGAGTTGCAAGATTCCGTCTTAACAAATATAGTTAGATATATACATACCTAGCAAGTTAAAAAAAACATAAAAATAAGTTTTGTGTTAATAAAAAATACTAATATTTTTCTTTGAAATTATTCTTTAAAAAAATTAAATTAAATTCAAGAATACAAATTAACAGTTACAATTCGACACTCACTGGCAACCCACCCTAAAACTTGTCATTTACGTATTAAGGAGCTCAGTGCGAACTACAAACGGACGTGGTGTCACCTTGAATATTCGGCGGGCACTGAATTTTTTGAGCGCGATAAAACTTATTTATTGCAATTTACGGGAGACGATATCTACGTACTAAAATGTATGGAACTTTTGTCGCTAAAAATGAATGATGTTTAGCCTTAGATTATGGCTTTTTGGTGAGAATTAATAAAAAACTAAACCGGTAAATCTTTTCTCCATAGTTTTTTCTCGTGAAATAACAAAAAAAACATTTAAAATAGAGCACGAAATAGGGCAGAGTGTGCTAATTAAAAAGGTCGATTTCGATGATTTTGATCTTTGTTAAGGCTTTTTTTCACAAAAATAAAGAATTATTTCATAAATGTCACTCGGTAGATTGGTAGACTGATTTATTAAACTACTGAGATATTTTTTTTAGTGTCAAATATGAATTGAGTTGTTTGTGTTTTGCAAAACTGCAAGTGCCTTTTCGCGCGTTTTTAGGGACGCGCCCCTTAATAATAGATCTTGAGGAAGGTTTTCGTATATAAATTGTTAAAAAAATCGGAAAGTCGTCGGAAAAAATTAAGTCGCACATCTCGGGGTAACATAGGTTATATTATATTTTCTGCAAAGAGCTCGTGCGAAGCCGGGGCAGGTTGGTAGTTAGGTACATTTGACGTAAATTGATCGTTGTGCTAATGAATCATTATTATCTAATTAATTCGAAAATTATGCAACATAATTTTAAGAGTAATAAAACTTGGTTTACCACAAAATGTAGGTACATGTTTTTGATACAATTTACAGATCTTTACAAGTTCGGCATTGATATCAACCCGAAGATTGTCTTAATTGACACTTATGGATAAAAATAACCACTGGCAGACACTGGCCGCGTGCCATTTTTGATAATCTAAATGCACAATAAGTTTCAGTGAGGAACTTTAAACCAGTTTTTGTATTTTACATGTAATTACTCCATACTTACATAATATAATTTTGCTTTCTTCTTGTGTGACGCCAAACTTATCAATAATTGTATTTTATATTTATTTCTCGAATTAGTGTTAGTAAGTATTAAAAAAGTACTTAATAAACCCATACAAGTATGTTTTAGAAGAAAAAGCACCCATGTTTGCGAACGATTTTCTTGCCCCCTCAATAATTTGTAGCTATTTTACTAAATTTACCAGTAAGCTCATTCATAACTATCGATTCAAATATTTAATCGTTTTTTAAGTAATAAATATTTTAAAATAATGTAAAATATTTTTGACAATCTGACACCCAACGCCATCTAGTTTTCAGACTCGGTAGACTAGCATGGCGTGTTTAGAACACGTAGGAATGCGTTTTGCTATTTTGCAGTTGTAACAACTTTATGAGCAGAAATAAAATTATTTTAGCACAGTTCTAAAATTATAATAAATACATGTACATGTAAATAATTAGGATGATTCACTTAATAAACGGTGTAAATCTCACAACCATTCATAACATATTGCCAATGCCAGCGGTAGACGATCTGCCATTCTCCTTTTCGATAAGCTTGTTTTTATTATTTATCCCGCCTCAGGTTGCCACGGGTAGAACAGGCGTGGACTAAAAAAATTACACTTCCAGTTTTCTTATAATTTTCTTTAATTTAAACCTTGTCCTGAAAATAGCAGCACACGAATAAAAGAATTATCCAATTTAGTGCAGTCGATCGAAAGTTATGCGCGTACATACACTTTAGTAATTCATTTTTATTTATGTAGATTATTCTTGAAACATAGGATTGATACTCTTACACCATATTGTTACCATGTCTCTAAAAGTTCCGTTTGTTATACAACCTTGTATTCGATTGAGCCTTGAAAAGTCCTCGATGACAAATTAATTTTATATGACCTTGACATAAAAACTTTTCCTTTCCTCTTTTTCTATGATTTTCTTCCACATGGCTTAAATTAGTATAGTTAAAGTTTTTAAGAAAAGTTAATTTGTATAAAGTAACAATTTATAAATTACATAATCATTAGCCTATTGCTGCAGTCCACTGTTGGACATGGGCCAGGATAGGACATCTCCCATTGCACGCCACTCTGATCGTTTTTGGGCTACTCCGGTAGCCATCCAGTTCCTGCCAATCTGTTCATCTTGCACAAGTCATCACTTCACCTGGCCTGTGAACGTCCTACACTACGTTATATACTTTTTGTCCGTCATGTCGAGTCGACCTCATTTTCCACCACCGTTGCGCTGTTTCTTGAAGGACGAATTCGTCAAGAAGAGACTCTCGCGTTCGAGGAAGTTGACTAGCATATACCTCCTATCCTATCCTTTCCTGCCTCCAAATTCAATGAGTCCTACTACTGATTAGCTGCAAATCTGTACTTCCACTTTAGCGTTGAAGTCACCCATAACAACGTTGTAGTAAGTAAGTCTTAGTAGTGAAGTGGAGGGCCCTCGATATTTCATCGAACATATCCTCCACTTCAACGTCCGAGTGGGCTGAGCTCATTGCGTACACTTGCGCAACCTTCGCACTATACCTCTCGGTGAGCTTCATAATGAGGTACCTACCCTGTTCGACACACTGGAAATTTCTACAACGATCTCAGAAAGGGACTTGTTTTGTTTACAAGAAAACCCACGCCGCCTTGCGATTTTTGGTCTCTCTCGCGAAAGTACATTAGGTGGCCTGACTCGAGAGTTATCGTGTCCTCTCCCTCTGTCCATATGCCACCTAATTTTGTCGAGCTCCACCTCAAGTTGGGTAATGATCTTTGTGCCAACTTTCTTGTTATGTCCACTTTACTAAAATGTCATACATTTATTCTCTTTATGCCGACTTCTAGTGAAACGTTAAATTTTACTAAAATTTGTTAGCTTTTCTACAGCTTTTATTTTTTTACTATTTAGCCGATTTTTATACACTGACGCACAAAATTCACAAATATAAAATTCAAAAATACACAAAATTACACAAAACAATTGAATTTTGTGATTCTTAAAACTATGCTTTTACACGTTTTCGGCTTTCCGAACAAAATTAGGTGTACATTTAAAAAAAAAGTCGGCATAAAAGGACAATGGCAGATTTGTATGGGACTTTTGTACCGCTTTCGACTTCTCATGGTTGAGATTTTTGTTATATTTATTAGGTTAGTTATATCATCAACAATATCAGTTTAAATTATCAGATTTTTAGAGGCCGGCATTCAAAAGATATTTCAGTTTTAAATTCACATAAATCATTCTTCTCATATCTGTAATGAAGTTGCAATCTATGACAGCTAGCTGTCACAAATGAGTTGTCAAAAAGTGTTTTCGTTCGTTGTCAACGTTTCGAAAGAGAAGGAATGTTGGTCCTAAATAATGTATATTAATAATCAAAGGTTATGGTGTCCTAATATTACTATATAATACGTAAAAGATACGTATGTTTCTAGCATAGCTCTGAACAAAACCTTCTCATGAACAGTTACGATTTTAAAATACAATGATAGAACACTGTATTGTGTTCTGACCATCATAAACACAAATAGTCATTAGAACGTAGTCCACTGACTGAATATAAAAATAAAGTCTATGATGAAGATTTTGGCCTACTATCTGTTATAGTACCACATTGTCCACTTACGCTCGTACAAAATCCTATTCAAGTTTTCATTCTCTTTGCAATGCTATTATTTTTAGGGTATAAGGCAAATAAAACCATATTTTACTTTCAGTGCTCATTTATTGTAGACAAATGTACATACATGCATTATAATAAACCATGTTAGGTAAACCTATGTTGTACTCTTATGATTATCATAACCCTCCAGTAGTTAACTGGTGGGACATAAGCCTCGCTTCTAATTTTTTTTGTGCTGCTGTTATACTTACGATATAAATAGCAAATAATATTGCAGAATTCATGCATGAATCTTACAAATTGCAGTATTCATTTATTGTAGACGAATGTATAAACATCCACGCTACATACTCAATATAATGTCATTTAAGAAAAGAGCTGGTCAAGTTAAACTTCATGGATGTCCACTCATATCTTAACAGATCCTAAGCAGCATTTTACAGTTTTTAAACCAACTATAGAATTACAGCAATAGCTTAGTAGTGCATCACGATAATTTGTCTAAGTTATAGTCGTGATGAAAACAAAATCTTCAAAAGTGCACAAATACTCATTTGCCTTCAAGAAATAAGTAAGGGAGCATTATCTGGAAGACATCAATGTGCCTTAACCAACCAACCTTTTTAGGTACATTACTTCATTTATGTAAATAATATTCATAATTAATCAACGCCGCAGTGCTACCCGCAGTTATTGTTGTACCGCGGGGCGAAGCTAGTCTAAAAAAGGTAGCCTAAGTTACTCATTATATCAGCAGCTATCTATCAGTGAAAGTCCCATCAAATCAGTTCAGCCGTTCCAGAGATTAGCCGGAACAAACAGACAAAAATTGTAAAAAATGTTATTTTGGTATAAATATGTACCTGTACACATATATTGCATTTAGTAAAAAGCAGTTATTTTAATATTACAAACAGACACTCCAATTTCATTTATTTGTATAGATTATACATTTAATACAGTGGGACATCATGGGTTGTTGATGATGATTTTACTCTTCATCGCATATGTGCCTCCAAGCGATAAGGACCACTACTTGTGACACCACACACTTTCTTTTTGTCAGCATACACCACATTCTGCATTCATTGATGAAAACTGAAAACATATAGTATATAATGATAAGATGTGACAGAAATTAAAAAAAGTGAAAAGAAAAGAAGTTACTTTTGAAAATATATTTTTTTGTAAAAGTAGGAGTATGCATTTTCATTCTTCACAATTAAATTAAAGATCAGAATAAGGTCCCTTTTGCTATTATGGATAAAAGGGTTTACCACTTTGATAATTTTTAAAGAGATTGATTTTTTTTTAGTTTAAAAATATTAAAACTCTGACAGTTAGTGTTACTATTTACTTTTTATTTACATAAAAGCTTTTAAATATTATACCTGTTCATGTTCCAACCAAGCAGTATGTTCAAGCCTGTGGTGTTTAGCAAAAGGTATTGTACCCACAAATAATGTTGAGATTGTCCAGCAATACAAGGAATAGGAATACAAGTTTCATCCACGGTGAAATCTAAAATAAAATATCTAATTATAAAACACAATATTTTACATTATAATTAATTAACATATTTGTTATCTTACAAATGACAAAGAAATAATGTTTTTAAGTCTGTTAAACTACTTACATGTCCATGATAATTCCACAGTCGATTGTATATTTGCTTAGGTTTTCACTCACGTCTACAAGATTGTGTTGTCTGACACAAATCAAATTAATAAACGCGTAATAAGCTTTCGCTCTTTGAAAACACAACAACAAAAAAAGCATACAAGCTAGGTATTGACATTTTTGTTTTGTTTGTTTTGTATACGATTTTCGTATTTCGTCAATAAAATGTTGCCCGGTCAAATCAGATGTGTGACTTTTTCACATAATAGAATCGATTAATCTAGTCCTTACGTTACTTACAAAACATAATAGACCTATAATAACTAAAATTAATTGATTTGAAATATATTTTCTTTTACTTTTATCTTTAAATCTTTACAGTCAATATTTTATTAAAAAATATTGTTTTTAAATGTTAATAACAGTAGTGACCTCATAAATGACTATCGATTTCATTATGAAAATCGATTTATGATTTTTACATTTTATGCATGGCAAGTTTAGAAAATAACGAAAACGTTTTGTTGACGTTAACTCAAAGGTTTAGTTGTAGCATTCATAACATTTTTTCAGAAGAACTTATTTACCCTTTGCAATTAATTAAAAATATGAGAGTTACATAAAAACATTCAGGATGAGTAACTTTATAAACGGTGCAAATCTCAAGACCAGCCATCACATGTCACTAGCGGTACAGGATCTGCCATTCTCCTTTAAACACGTTTAAAGATGACATTTCAGTAAAGTCGACTTAATATCGGCACAAAGGTGTGCGTCCGTGCATAGCGTACATCCCAGTGCGTTTGTTGTAAGTAGCCAGGGACAGTCGGTTGTGGTGGTCTCCCGTAACCCGAAGATTCTTAGCACCCACTACCACGTTACCGTGGTTGCCACCATAACCAGATATAACGGAACGGGGCTGCCGAGAACTGGGGACCGTGCGCTTAGTTGCCTCTGCATGGGAGGTTTTGCCCATAATCGCCACGGTGAAGCTGCTGCCCGTCACCGGTTGTAGTATTTAGCTGCACCTATTTGGATGAATATACCGCCATCAGTCAGTCGCCAGAACCTCGTTCGTAATTCAGTAGGTACCGCGTGCAGGTGAGGTTGGCTTAGCGCGAAAGATGGTGGTTAGCCTCCTTACGTCCCATAAATTACAAACATTCACGGAAATGTTGTTGTATTTAATTAGAGAAAATAAAGACTACTTAAAAATAAATGTAAGGCTGTGAGAATAAGAAAGCTTTAAGTCTCAATTCTAAAAAAAAAAATAGGTACCTTACAATTTTGTATTTATTAAGAAAGCGAAATATGTATATCGATGTCAAAAACGGAAATATATCAAAAATTTAACTATAGTTTCGAAAATGAGTTGTTATGTTGCTTGCCAAGTTATTTTTGTGTTGGTGTCTTGTCGTGATAAAATAGTAAATGTTACGAGAACTGTGTCACAATATTGTATAGGTGATATCGAAGGTGTTAGTTTTTGCTGGTAAAATCGTTCACGTTTTCTTGTCTTGGAATGACGAGTTTCTTAGATTTTTGCTCCACTTAAATAGTGTTCCAATTATTGTAGATTACATTTTACGAGTATTCAGAGACATGTTTTAATTTGTTATTTTATTTTAGGATATCGGTGTTTTAAAGCGAGCATGTTCCTGACTGGTTTCACTTTCGGCTCTGCCATAGTGTATCTAATATGCCTCCAGGAATACCTGATGCCTCCGTATGGTAATGTTGGTAAGTAGACATAATTCAAAAAACACTTGTCGCTTATAAATATCTTATGCTCCTTTTTCCGTCCAGTTGTTTTGTCTATCTCGACTCTATACCAACCTGTCTGACTTGCGTTATATAGTAGGACAGAATCTCTTAGGAGGGATCTATTTTCAGCCGGTGAAATACTAAAGGCTGTTGAAGATGATGAAACGAATAACATTGTTTTAGATAATCTTATTGATGCTATATCATGTCAACGTCAAAAGTTTTTGACTTAACAAGACACGAATAATACAGTAACTCATTTGATTTTTCCCTTTTTGTTTAAAAAACGCAATAGTTCGTTAAAACGTTAAGACTTTTTTACAAGCTTTTATTAACTTGCAATGTCTGTATGCTTGAACTCAATTTTGAAGCAGATATCTTCAACCGATTTTGCTGAAATTTTGCAAGCATATGTATACAGCGTGACAATGCAATATATAATGACATGGAGCTAAGCTGATGCTGGAGCTGGAAGGTGGCCATAGGAACTCTGTAAAGAAACGTCGCAACATCATCGAGTTTGGACTCGTTTGATTCGTCTCGAGGCATTCCAGTAAAAGCTTGTTTTTAAAAAGCTTTTTAATTTATTTTATTTGATAGCCTTCCAAAGTGACTCTACTCAGCCTGATGGAAAACTTGAGTAGAATCCAATAGTGGGTACCACCATACTCACAGCGAAAGCAGACAATGCAGTATGGCGACCCACACAGTGAGATGCTTTTTCATGCCCCGCTTAAAAGACCCGGGATCATAGTGGGAGGGAAACAAGTACGCTGGTAATGAGTTTCAGTTTTTAAATGCTTGAAGGAACAACCAAACCGTTTAGGTCGAGAACGTATTTCTACGACTCCAAGGCCAGCACGTGTTGTTCGTTCTTTAGAGGAGTAGGTAATTATGTTAGTTGTCGTTTACTACAAATTTAATTTTCTTTTACACAGGTGTAGCGTTGTGTGCTGGTCTTCTGTTTGGCTTGATCACCATGCTGATTCAATACGTAGGCTTGTTCATGACCGGTTTTCACACCGGCGTGTTGCTGGCCATCGCTGGACTGGCCGTCTACGACCATTTCCTGGACAGTCGCCCGACTACGGTGAGTACATTTGCCTAGTCATTTAATATCCAATAATTAATTACCAAATAATAAAACACTTCATGGTTTTTGTCACCGGTCCATGTCGATATTGGTTATAATCATAGAAAAACGAATAAGATAATTACACTTTGCTTTTTAAATATAATTGATCGTTATTTTCTCGGTGGTTAGGTACTAGGCACTTTGAAAAGCTGCCGCGTGTCGACGGATTAAGAATAGGTATTGTCACCTCTATTCGTCCCGTGAGTTTCGTAAGAGCCGGCTAAGGGACCATAGGTACTAGAAGAAGACAAGCGTCAAGAAGGAACATTTAAAATCAACCTTATAACCACCCGTATGGCCAGCGTGGCATAGTAAGGCAAAACCTCCTGTCTAAGGTGAGGCCTATATACAGCAGTGCACTATTAAAGGCCGATTATGATGATGATTGGAAATTAAATGTCAAGTACGATAGTCTCTAGTCAAACGTGATAGGATGTTGCGAGTTCGTTGCGTCACAAATATTTTATTAGCTTGTAATATCTATCTCTACGTAGCCTCGTCCTCATATCAAGAACTGGTTCTTGCAGAAATGGATTTGTAACCATACCTACGAAATTCATTGCCTAAAGATAGATCCTTTCTTTTTTGTCGTATTTGCGTTAAAGTCAAATATTTCACATAGAATACCTGACACAATAGGTATATCATCCTGAGACTACTTTGGAAAGTAAGAACTTTATTAAATGGCATATTGTATGTCTTTAATATCTAGCTTCAATTTCAATAAAATATCAATATAAATCAATTTCATTGTAACGTATTTCTTTTATCCTTATTCAAAGAGATGAAATACCTTATTTCTATACTAAATTTATAGGTAAAAATACTAAAAAGTTTTTTTTATGTATGATAGCTCCATTTACCGAGGAAGGTTTTATAACATCATCATCTCTAGAAGTTCAGCATAAATAGAAAATGTTGCAAAAACAGGGAAGTTCATTCCTTTTAGAAGACGCAGAAGATGCGCGGGTCCGCTACTTAACACATGATATCACGGTTTGCGATTGACGTCACTTAAAAAAATACTTCTGACTATAATAATAAATATTCTAAGTTCTAACTTATATACTACGAATGTAGAGAATATTCTGTACCGCGTCATCGATTCTGTGTAAGTGATTCATTGTTATCTCGTGTCAGTAGGTGCGAACTCGGCCACAGTCTGACATACATTTACAAAATAAAGCATTACCTGGTTTATCTGAAAACAAAATGAGTCGGGAAAGTAAGTGATACATACGAGGATATCGAGTTTGCACCTTGTCGTTATTTTATATAGGACCTCTAAGTATTGTGTAATGTTTTTATTAATAATTTACGTCACTATAGTTTCAATAAAGGTTTAAAAACACGACCTGTAATTCATTTTCTTATTTTAGTGTTGTATTGTCCTCGGTTCTCTGTGCAATCGACGTCAGTTGTTCGAGGTTAATCTTGAAGATGGACAAGTACTCTGAAAGATTAAAGTGTAAATAATAGAAAAAACGTATATAAAGTTCTTACATGTTATTGGACAGTAGTAATACTAGCAATTTTCTGCAATATAAATCACACCTATGAAAGTTGAATGCAGGAAAACAAAATCGTTTTCCGTATCCGCTATTTCATGTTAGTGTATGAATGGCACTACACTAGGTATACTATGATTTTTTGCATCGTGTATTTTAATTGCCGATGCGGCCCATCAATGCATGTTACACGATTAAATCAGCAGGATATGTCGTAGCCACAGAGTGAAGTCTAACAATATAATGTGACCTCAATTGCATGTTCCGATGTGTTCTACTCCCAGATGCGTAGTTGCATAGTATGCATAAATAAATAGTTGGAGAGCGTTCTAACTATTTATTTAACCGGTTATCTGCCTTTACGCTTGATGTGATCGGTTATTTGCCAAATGTGTTATTGAAATATTCTACAAAGATCCGTGAGACTTGACACTACCACAAAATAGATACACTACAGAGATTTGACAAGGGTATTTTATTGGAAGTCGGTAAAGAAAGTAATTGTTGGTTTTCCTTAGTTATAATTACATTGTTGGCAACTATCTATTGGAGCACAATTTTTATTTCTTTTGTTTAATCATGGTACGATTTTTAAGTAGATACTTATCTGTTTAAAATTTTAAACACTTTAAAATTTGTAATTCTGGCAGTAGTCAAACGTCGAGTTCACGGAAATGTAATTAAAGGAAAGTGGCAGGTTTGTGTGGGACAGTTGTACTGTTGTTGGTAGGGATTGTTTTTGTATTTATTTGGCTGCTAATATCACCGATAATAATATTTTAAATTCCCATTTTTTTTAAGATTGCGTTTTCAAGTTATTTTAGTTTTAGATTAGATGCAATACACGGATCACAAATCAGTAGTTTCAATAAGCAGTAGATAGAACTATATTTAAATACAATAATTTTATCAAAGAATAAATAATACATTTGTCAATAAATTAGTTTTAACTAGAAAGCTCTTATTGCTCTCTTATGATGTCGAGACAGAATTCCGATAAGCTCCACTTAACCTTTCCAGCTATATTTTACTCGTATGTTTTTCCTTATCACATTAGCATTAGAAAATGGCTGATAAACAATTCGATATTATTGGCTTTTGTTGTAAAAAGTATTAACGATACTTTTAAAGTAAGTTGCTCATATATTTAATTTTCAACGCACGGTTGGTAACTAAAATCCGAATGCTGTAATATCCTTTAAAGTACATTATAACGTAACTGAAAATTAGTTGATAAAATTTGTGAATGCTTCATTTTTAAAGTTATTTTAAGGCAGATAATATGTTGGTAACAAAAACGTGCTACCTTTTTTGGTCCAATTCTCAACTAAGTAGACGACGTAATGCTGAGTGCAGCTACATAAAAAGCGAATGTGTGAATGAAGCTACACGAAAATAACTAAAGGAAAAAAACTTAGGCCAATGTAGCTAAAGGACATTTCTAAAAAAATGTGAGTTGAGTGTACCTACAGGTAGTCTATCAAAGACGCGTAGGAACATATTGTCTTATAGTCAACCTGATCCTAATGTTACAGAGAGACTAGAACTTCTTCCTCCGAGTCTTTTTTCCCAGACTAGGTTGTGTTCGGCTTTAAGTCTACTACGATACGGCTCAATTTTACAAGCTTTTTATTAACTTGCAATGTATGTATGTAGGTATGTATGTATGCTTGTATGTTCGGGTGGAATCTTGCAACTCAATTTTGAAGTAGATATCTTCAATCGATTTTGCTGAAATTTTGCAAGCATATGTATACAGCGTGACAATACAATATTATAATGACATGAAGCTGATCTGATGCTGGAGCTGGAAGGTGGCCATAGGAACTCTGTAAAGAAACATCGCAACATCATCGAGTTTGGACTCATTTGATTCGTCTCGAGGCATTCCAGTAAGAGCTTATTTTTAAAAAGCTTTTTATTTTAATTTATTTACACGGTGCGAATACCGTGTCAAATCCCAGTTCTTCGAGTATAATATAGTAATCACACTAATATATAAAGGCGAAAGTTTGTGTGTATGTTTGTTACTTCTTCACGCAAAAACTACTGGACGGATTTGGATGAAACTTTACAGTAATATAGCTTATACATCATAACACATAGGCTACTATTTGCAGCGATAACCGACATACACACGGGCGGAGCCGCGGGCAACAGCTAGTTTATAATATAGCGATAGTTACATGAAATTTTGTAGACGACCTTTACACAACTGGACAAGTCTTCCAGACGGCTGTCTGGTCTCAAACTAGGCAGAGCCAAACTATGGTAATCAGACAGTCAATAAACAAATGATATCGAACTTCCATGGAAAGGTTGTTGACAGTCTTTTTAACCGACTTCCAAAAGGAGGAGGTTCTCAATTTCATCGGTTTCTTTTTTTTTTTTTTTATGTATGTACATCGATTACTCCGTCAATTGTGGACAGATTTTGAAAATTCTTTTTGTATTCGAAAGGGTATGCTCCCCATGTGGTCCCATGGCCACCATATCAGGAACTGATGATGGGATCCTAAGGAAATCGAAGGAAACCCTCAAATTTACGTGAGCGCCTGCAATGAAGTTACGAGCAATTGTCTACATACCTTCATATTCTGTAGACATCATTAAATTTAAATGAAATGATGATGATTAGGGTTCTACTACCCATAACGTTTGCCACAAATATTCAACCGGACCGACGACTTAACGAGCCTTTCCACACAGAGGGGTGTCAATGTGTTGAATGGTCACCATACCATAGATTGACTTGACTTGCATTGCTTAACTACCTACGCTACTTATTAACCTATACGGTTGCCAAATTTAACCACGTGTCCGAGAACGACTATACCATTAATGTTACCTATTACATATATGTATATTATGTTTATTTTACATTCGCACTTTTTCGATTATATGAATAAATGATTTGACCTAACGGATCGGCCCGACGTTAGACACTTTTTTAGTTAGATGATATTTTCAGAAACGTTCATTATTAAAATCAATAAATTGGTTTGCTCAACAACCGTTTGAACGCCGAAATCATTTGAAATACATAAGATTAAATGATCAGATAACTTAGTCTTTCTCTTGGTCTTGGTCGTGATGGACTTGAGAACATAGTGACTTCAAGTCTGATTATTTAATTTTGAAATAAATAGTCAATGCATGTAGAAGTGTTGTTAAAATTAAAACATGACTTATGAATGACAAAACAGATTTCAGAAAATGGAAAACCGTTTAATGTAATGTAAGGCATACCGGTGATCACGATCGCAGAGAAGTAAACGAAGAAGAATAATCACAAATTAAAAAAAAAAACCGACTTCAATCTGGACCAAATTTAAATGGGACCATACGGGAATATTGAGTTATTCGTTAATTTGTCGCGTACATGCATAATGCAAATTGAAGACTTATATGGTTTTCTCATGGATGACATGTCAGAACTGGACCAAATTTAAATGGGACCATTCGGGAAGCACCAGCTTTCAAATAAGAAAAGAATCATCAAAATCGGTTCACCCAGTCCAAAGTTATGAGGTAACAAACATAAAAAAAAAAACAGTCGAATTGAGAACCTCCTTCTTTTATGAAGTCGGTTGAAAAGTGTTAGTCTAGCTGTAAGATACAATTTAAAATTATACTAAACGCTTCATAAAGTAATGGTTCTAAAGAAATACGCGGCTCAGACAGTACACCCACACCTAATCACTAATGCATTCATGTGCTGGATAATGTCAGCATACATGTTATCTTCTTCTCTTTTCTTCTTATATATAAAAATGAATTGCTGTTCGTTTGTCTGGCTAAAACTCGAGAACCGCCGGGCCGATTTGGCTGTTTTAGGTTTTGAAGTGTTTGTCGTAGTTCTGGGAAGGTTTAAACGGTGAGAAAATATGGAAAAATTGCGAGGAAGATAATAAAAACAACAATTTCTTTTTGCCCATACAAACTGTTTTACCAACTTTCCTGTCATACTTTTGACTGTCAATTTGAAGCACTTATTAAATTAAGGGTTTTAAATAGACACCATATATTATTACACGAATCAAATTATGGGTTTTAAATAGACACCACATATTATTTATATATTACTAACGCGTATTTTAATATTATTATTTTGATGGTTGTTATTGTTGGTTCATTCAGAAATTGTTGTCATTGTATTGACATATTTTGTTGGTTGTCACTGTTTAGTATGCAAATAAAAAAGTCTTTATTGCGCCATATCCATAGAGGTCATATCACAAACAAAATAAGTTAACACTGTTAATTATATCAAAACGCTGTTTTGTTGGAATGCGAAAAAAATATTGATGTCAATCGTCTGTCGAACGTTAGACGAAAGGTTATAAATGCAGGCTATTTTTTAACCCCCGATGCAAAAAGAGGGGTGTTATAAGTTTGACGTGTCTGTCTGTCTGTGGCACCGTAGCTCGCGAACGGATGAAGCGATTTTAATTTAGTTGTATGAAAGGTGATTTACCAGGAGTGATCTTAGTGTTTCATGAAAATCGGTTGAGTCGTTTAAAAGTTATTTACTTTTTAAAGGGAACTCAGGTTATTATGTCGGGGGTTTTTATCCTTAGATTATTGCACCTACGGCATATAAAGTACCTGTCATTCTATTACCGTTATTAAAATCTTCTATTATCAGTTTGTCAGTGTGTGAGAATTTTATTTACTAGGTCGTCGAAGTCAATCAGATGTGCAACGAGCTACCTCACGTGCAATCCGCGCTGATGACAGGGAGAGACGGATAATGATAACATTCGTATTGTTATGGCAGAATTGCGTTCTACAGTGAATAATAATGACATAGACAGGCGGCTCCGTCCACTAAGATCCCCTGCTTAGATCCCCTGGGGGATCCATGTATAAATTTCGTCCACACTGATCCCTTAGGGGATCTATTTGGATTTCGATTCCATTTTGATCCCCCAGGGGTTTTAATTTGGAAGATTTTCGTCCACTTTGCTTAAGCCGATAAGGGATTTATCTGTATTTTTTATCCACATCGATTTCCAATGGAATATTTTAGAATTTTCTATATATTTTGATAATTAATTTAGAAGTTTTTCATAACAAAAGTTCCATAAATATTCATACTTTTATTTCGATTTAATTTTTTTTTTTAATGAATGGATTTAATACTAGGATTTTTTATGATTTTTAAGTTATGTAGGTAATCTTTGGTGGCGAAATGTATTAATAGGTATGGTAATAAACCTATATACTATATAGGTCATAAATAGCTATGCCACACAAAAAAATCAAAAAAATCCCATATTATCTGTTTAAGTAGGGGATCGAAGTGGACGAAAATCTTCTAAATGAACCCCTGGCGGATCAAAATGGAATCTAAATTCAAATGTATCCCCTAGGGGATCAGTGTGGACGAAATTTTCACATGAATCCCCCAGGGGATCAAGTGGACGGAGCCGCTTAGAATGGAACGAGTTCGGGCACACCAAACACAACAACGGCGAGCACGACGCAATGAAATCGATACCGCAGAAACAGTGCTCCCGTTAACCTGGAACGAGTAGCATTCCACTGCAATCCGGAAGTAGATTATGGAAATGACAATAAAATTATTTGTCAATATTTTAAAGCGTTAAAATACATTTGTATCACAAATAATAATTTAACAAGATAATTGCAGATACAAGGACACTTTATCACTGACTGGGAGCACTGTTGCCACTGCCAGATGTGGACCATCAGTTTTTACAAATTTATTTTATGGTCAATCAAGATGCGGAAGTTGAAAGACGTTGTGCTCATAATCCAACAGTAAAACGAACCATTGTCCAAGAACTGCAAACGTTTCTTCATCAGAACAATAATTTAGTCAAAATATACAAAATGGCCTTAGATCGTAAGCCATCGGACAGCCATAATATTGTAATTAGAGCTGACAAAACACCTGCTGGTGAGCATGCAAGGAGTTTTAATTCACCGATAATCGACGAAGTGGCTATTGTCGTTGTTGGAGAAATTTGCAGTCTAGAGATATTATGCTTCATCGTCGGAACAATGAATCGAAACGTGTGTCTGAAACGCATAGGTCTTATGACGCGTTACAATTACAATATCCATTAATCTTCTGGCAGGGAGTAGATGGATATTATGTTAATATCAAAATGGTTAATCAAGTAAATGATAATGATATTAGATAATATTTTTAAAATTCAGTATCAACATATCTATTTATATAAAAATGTATCGCCGAAATGTATGTACGCGCATAACTTCCGATCGGCTGCACCAAATTAAATAATTCTTTTTTAATGTGTTCCTTATTGTTAGGTCAAGGTTTGTGTATAAGAAAAATTAAAAGATAGCGGAAAAAGTCTTTTTTTTTTGTCCACGACGGGAAGCTGAGAAAGATATGTAAATATGGCGGTACGAAGTTCGCCGGGTCAGCAAGTACAGGAATAAATGTTTAGGTCTACTCTAACAAAATTACCGCTCGAATTATTTCATTTGTTGACTTATTAATTACAAAGGTCAGGTAAGTAGGTACACTTTTACTTACTACTTTGCTTTCACGGTTGTAAGGTATTAGAATAATCTATACTAATATTATAAAGCTGCAGAGTTTGTTTGTTTCTTTGAACGCGCTAATCTCAGGAACTACTGGTCCGATTTGAAAAATTCTTTCAGTGTTGGATAGTCCATTTATCGAGGAAGGCTATAGGCTATATTTTATGTTCAAAAAAAATAGGGATCCGTAAGAAAATTGCTATTTCGTAACCCAAGGTGTGAAATCAAAAACCTATTTTTGCGTGCGCTGCAATAACTATTGACAATAGAACAAAATAATGTAATTAATAATATATTATTATTAATTACATTATGGGTTTGTAGGTCCCATTAAGATCTACAAAAAAGTCCGCGAGAGCATATATCTAACTATCATGGTTTATTCACAACAACCGCTTTTGTGTTCAAAAAAATTATTAAATCGTCTGAAGAAAGAAACTACGTTAAATGTGTATCGTAATATTGATCCTTATCCAAATTAAGCTTTATGTTATCAAGGGTATATAAGTAGAAGTAAAATACTTTTTGTTTCATCCCAATCGGACATTTCGTTTAGAAGTTATCACGAGTATAAGACGCTAAGAGTTGGTACTTATTATTGAGTTATTTGCCAAAGAGTTTTTATCAACATAATACCTAATATTAATCTTTATCCAAATAAATGTGTTGTTGATTATGAGTATTAGATCTTAGAAGAGTATAATAAATACATATATACTAATATATAAAGCTGAAGAGTTTGTTTGTTTGTTTGAACGCGCTAATCTCAGGAACTACTGGTCCAATTTGAAAATTATTTCAGTGTTAGATATCCCATTTATCGAGGAAGGCTATAGGCTATATATCATCGCGCTAAGACAAATAGGAGCGGAGCACCAATGGAGAATGTTTCAAAAACGGGGAAAATTATCACGCTACGGGCAATAGGAGACGCAAACGACGTTGCGTGGGTCAGCTAGTAATCTTAATAATTAAAAAACTAGTCGTTTTAAAAGATTGATACCTAAATCAAATATATGCCGTTTTATAAAACAGTGTTGTAGTGTGGTAAACTTTAGAGACAATTTTAGTATGCATATGTTAGCCAAGTATACCGTTGCAAGTGTCTCACAACACAAGCAATCGCCACCGCCAGTCATTCAACTACCGCATGACAGCGTTTTAATATGTGTCTGTCTATGTATGTAGTTACACGCATCATATGACAATGCCCATTTATCCACTCATTACTGCATACACAACACACACCCGTGTTTTATCCGTTAAACGCATATCTATACTTATATAATATTATAAAGCTGAAGAGTTTGTTTGTTTGTTTGAATGCGCTAATCTCAGGAACCGCTGGTCCGATTTTAAAAATTATTTCAGTGTTGGATAGTACATTTATCGAGGAAGGCTATATATCATCACGCTAAGACCAAAAGGAGCGGAGCACCAATGAAGATTGTTTCAAAAACGGGGGATTATAACTTCCATTATTCTATCATTAGTGTAAATAGCAGTTTGTACAAACTCCTAAAGCAGCCATTCATAATTTGGGTATTTTATGTGTATGTATGTTATGCTTATGTTAAGCAGAAGATGAGATGTCCCGTCCTAATGATGTTATTCATGTCTCCAGCTATTGTGAGTGAACACATAAATTGATTATACAAGTATATTGTCCATTCAGTTTCATATTCATTTAGGTTTCTTCAACAATCTTTTCAAAAGCATAAATATTTTTACACAAATCAAACGAAACAATGAAGTGTTTATTACTTGTTGACTTAAAGTTATTCGATAAATGGTTACACTATATGATTTATAACCAGATCATCTAGTAATATTAGGTTAACAAATATAGATATTCAGAAAGGGATAGTGAATAGCTTAGTGATCATATACCATACAAATGTCTATAAAACAAGTGTGTATGAAAACTAGATAAGTTTGGTGAAAGTTAAACTAGTGAAATCCACGTGATGATTTATTAATGAACACGTTTTACCCGTACCGGTCGGACAACTAAATATTGCATTGCTTGGCGAAAGTATTTTTTTAATATGCCTTTAAGCCATAAAAACTATCTATCATCGCTAAGCCGTGTTTTCTGCGATGATACCGCCAGACTGATAATAATAGCTGAGTGGATAAATCTCCCCCAGGATGTCGTTCCCTCTAGATTTATGGATAGACTGGAGTTATAAACTCATTAAGTCTTCCTAAATGAATGTTGGGCAGTACTGAATAAGACCTTGCAACACTGCTTTTTTTGGCGACATCGTATCATTATCGATAAAAAGTCTTGTTATCGGGTCGCCTGTTCAAAACATTCTTGTTTTATTGCCTTATTTCTAGAACAACCTCGTGGTTTATTTGGGAAATGCATCATTCGTACTTTTTCTAAGCATATAAATTTCTCGTAACTGTTGACTACAGTTAAAGTGCAACAACAATGTGTAGTCTGTGTTTTACTAGATTGTAGATACTTGTTTGTAGTTTAGACGTCAATTGAACTGGAAAATTCACAGCTTCCTGGAGTTATAGAATTTAGCTGAACAGTAGCTGCTTTTTGAAATATATAGGTCACCTATGCATTAGGGGACACACGGTGAAAAGGGAAGGCTGAACTCGTAGATCGAAATTTGATTTCTGCAACTTTCCAAGAGAGTAAAATAGAGTTATGTTCAATTTTAAAAATTTAATGCATACGTTACGCAACCGCCTTGAAATATATGAAAAAGGAAATATGTCTATTTTATGTTAAAACAAGATTTTTTAAAGATGTTTATTACTTATAAAATATTAGATAGATTTGATGCAGTGGACAAGAATCCGTTTACTAAGAGAGGAAAAAACTTTAATATCGCAGTGTTAAAAGTAGTTTTATAATGATGTTCAGAATTCAGATCCGTAATGCAAATTAACAACCCATTAATATTCCTCGTTGGTCTAGCACTTGCATAGTCTAGGGGACTGAGCACCTGTGCCTCGGAGAGCACGTAAAGCTGTCGGTTCTGCGCCTGATGTCTCCCCGATCGTGTCGGTTAATCGTCCCATTGGATTATGAGAGAAAGGGAACAGAGAGTGCACCTGTGTTTGCGCACACACTTGTGCACTATAATATCTCCTGCGTAGTTGGCTGGTCTCCGTTGAGACTGGCCGGCGCCGTGGATTTAATCGGCTAGAAGAACATCAATATTCCTCCACCACATAATGAACATAGCAAGCTGTTAAACAAGTTTTCTGTCACTACGTACACTTCACAACCAAGATTTCTGCGTTGTGTTAACGCTCTATGGTTTAGTTATGCTGTTACGCATAATACATTAGTTGCTGAGCGTTTTTTGTTGCATATAATATTTGTGTATTTATTAAATTATGTACATATTACTTTTGTTTACGACTGCATACAGTTTTACGAATTCTGGGTATTTTGCTTTCTGGTTTTATATTGCAATAGACGAATTCATTTAATATGTCAGCTTGTGTTATTTCGCTGTGCGTTTGTTTGGTTTTTACTTGTCTATTGTTCGTATAACGAAAATATAATATTTAGAGTTGTACGATAAACTGTGCAAATTGTATATAGCGTCGCATTGTCTACGCACTGCAAATGAATGTTGATTGTACATTGAATCCAATATTATATGATGATTACTTTTCCTAATATTAGTTTTTTGTGTACTCGAAAATTTCGTGTAGTGCTATAGTAATTGATTCAAGTAAAGAAAACCACATTAATTTAATAATGTGGTTATTAAATTTCTTGCTGGCGATGTTGATGACTATTCACCTCGTAACGTGTTTAACTTCATCTGTAAACACCAAATTCAATACCTTGTTACATTTTGTTCCATAGTTTACGCTCACAATATTGCTATTGTTCCGAGTTTGCTCGATTAAATTTTACACATCAGTTTATTTTAGCACTGAAGTTGACACAGTAATGAAAAGTGCCTTTTTATTGAGCTCCATATAACGTTGTACAATATAATTGAAAACATAATTTTTAGGCAGTTATTCATTAGCATTGTACGATTATTTACTAGTCCATCTAGGTAAAAGTTACCACTCACCGTCATGGTAAATTACACTTTTAAATCTAAAATCTTTCATCTTTGAATCAATCACTCTTCTAATAGATTGATCTACACACGTTGTTTACGTAAAATACTGTGCAAACTTTTACTAGGTCTATGCTTTATGGACTATAGTAGCAAATTTAAAGAAAATTTGTCGTTGAATGATGTTAAAAGTACGATTTTATAAATGGCTCTTAAAAACAACTTGATAGAACTCCCTTTTACCCATAGAATCATTTCAGAGTTCTCAAAAGTATCTCTAAAACGTCTTAAAACAAATTGAAAATAGCCATGCTGTTTTTAAAAAGTTGCTCCAGTAAACTGAGAGTTTCAGTGAAATGTTTTGAGGTAAAGGTTTCCTACAGTATTATACTGGGTAGAAAGTAATATATGAGATTGCTCTTAAACGTGAGTAGTTACTGTACCAGAATGCAAATAGCAGCAAATAGGTCGAGATTGGAGCTCCGTTATACCTCAAATAATACATATTAGACGATAGACTGCCTCGTTGGTCTTGCGGTTGGCGTGTGCGACTGCTGATCATGAGGTCTCGGGTTCGATTCCCGAGTCGGACCAAATGTCTGTATGATCTAAAAGTATTTGTTTCGTAGTTTGGGTGTTTTCTATGTATAATATGTATGTATTTACAAAAAAAATACATAATAATACTAGCTGACCCAAGCAACCTCGTTTACGTCCAAACTACCATCCCCCGTTTTAACCCCAAAAGGGGGTTGATTTCTAAACATACATTATTAGTACACCTCCACACCGTCTATAGAGTATACATTTTAAATTTCAAGTCTCTTACTTCAAAAACATAGGACTTTCATACAAACGTCCAAGCCCCGTTTTACCCTCTTAGGGGTGGAGTTTCGTAAAATCCGTTCTTAGCGGATGTCTACACCCTATAAGAAAACTATCTGCTAAATTTCAAGTTTGTAGGTGTTATGGTTTCTGAGATTTCGTGATCAATAAGTGAGTGGTATTTCGCTTTTATATATATAGATGTACTAGCTTTTGCACTCAGCTTCGCTCACGCAGACTTTCATCCCTTGATTTACCCCCTTAGGGGTGGAGTTTAGTAAAATCCGTTCTTAGCGGATGACTACACCCTATAAGGAACCTACCTGCCAAATTTCAAGTTTGTAGGTGTTATAGCTTCTGAGATTTCGTGATAATTAGGAGGGGTATTTCGCTTTTATATATATATATAGATTTGTATCAGTTATCTATTACCCACTAGCTTTTACACGCAGCTTCGCTCACGCAGACTTTCATCCCCTGATTTACCCCCTTAGGGGTGGAATTTCGAAAATTCCTTTCTTAGTGCTCACTTACGTTATATAAAGAACCTACATGCAAAATTTCAGGATTCTAGCTTCAGCGGTTTGGGCTGTGCGTTGATCTGTGGGTATGTCAGTCAGTCAGTCACCTTACTCTTTTATATATATATAGATAACACAAGCTCTGCTTAGTTTGGGACTAGATGGCGTAGTGTGTTAGATGTCGGAAATATTTATTATTTATATATTTCATTGTTATAAAGTGTATAATGTTCAGATGTATAAAAACCGTTACTTTGTATGAGCGAGACCAAAATCTCCATTCCAAGGTTTTCCTTGCCTAGCTAAGCCTAACTATATTCAGGAAGGGGGGGGGGTTATTTATTCAAGCCTATTGATAAGTCAGATAATGTGTAACATCTCACCTTTGTAATTAACATGATGACGCGAATTACCCTGGCCCTATTGCAGCCAAGCGAGAGGAGATATTATGTTACATATCGAAAAGGTCCCTTCAAAGTCGATCTTATGAAGATCGACCTTTCAATGTTAAGTTTAAACTCTTTAGCCATCGTTACGCAGAGTAAAATATTAATACAAAAATAACATGGTAGTCGACATTTAGGAACCTTTATCTATATTTGTTAGTGTTGTATAAACATGTTATATTATGTGCCAAGGGTATTTATTTCTTAACTTTATCAGGACGTTCTGTGATCTATGTTAGAATAGATTGACATTAAAATTTCAACCCTATGAACCTCCTGAAATGCTAGCTTAAAAATAGGAGTTTCAAAGTACAAGAACCTAACTGTGTCATATAAAATGTATTTATATTTTTGATTAGGTACTTTGATTAGTGTGGAACAAATTGACGTTTTTGATCTAATCAGTTATGTCATGTTTCTTAAAAGTTTCAAGAATATAAAAAAAAAACGCTTTGAGTTCCCTTCTTAATAATAAAATAATACATTTCCATCATAACAATTTGGAAACTTATCACGAAAATACGCTTTCTTGTTAGCACCCCAAAGCAGAGGACTACAATACTTGTGTTTAGACTACGGGCCCATGTCGAAAATTGATGGGTCATGTGAACCACCAGGAAGAGTACGGCATCGGTTCCATACAATTTCAATACCTCTTTTAATACATTATTACCCAACTTCGTACAAAAATCACGTGACAAGGGAGAAAAATCGAGGGTTGCTACCACCTCCCCTTCACCTGCACTCATTTGGACAGCTTACAATTTCCGGCATAGTGCTGAATGTTATTGTTTTATGACCCTGTATCTTTCTAAAAAGGTCTCGTGGTGGTTCAGATGACCCATCAATTTTCGACACGGGCCCAATGTCGAATTGAATTTGCATTTCAAAAAAAATAGATATTCGATCGACTAAAGTGCAGTCAACCAAATTCACTATAAATTGTTATATGTATATTCGATAGAATAGGTTTGATTATTTTTTACGTTTCGTGTTTTGCTCTGTCACCATTTTACGTGACTTGTGTAGCTAACTGCACACTGGAATCGATGCGTTATCACTTTTTTTTACTAATTATTAGAAACTTTTGAATTGTCTGACGTTACGACCAGTTTACTTTTCGCTTTAGTGTCACACTCTATTAACGATCGTGTGGTTAATTTAAGACATTCATTTCTTAGTGACAATACCATCCAAATATGTGTAATGATGCATGTTCAAGTGAATAATAAAAAATACAAGGTAGCTGTTCGTACTGAGAAGTCTCAGTACCTAAAAGATTTAGTCTGCACCTTTGTATGCTGATAACGTTAGCAATAATACCGATAACACGTTTACTGTATATAAATATGAGCATATATATTTTGGTAATCGCCTATGTTTGTTGCTCTATAAAGAGCTTATCGACCTATGAGATTTAAAATAAACCAACCGAATTGTGGATTCATTTTACAGTTCATTCGTTATAAAGTTTACACTGTATTCAAAAACATATATCAATTTTATCCGATTTGTAAAACACAACAGTTCTGCCTTTTTCGAGTAGAGCTTGCGTTGAGTAAAGCATGATTCACGCTACACCGTGTCGCGACCGTGCCGTGACCCAGATGGGGCACGTCCATCGAGCGCCGCGCCGGCCGGCCAGTCATTCATGCTGCACTGGGCTGTTGGCGTGTGTTCTTTGCACGGCCGGGTCTGTGATAGGTGTTTTGTGTCATTTCATGAGTCGATAGACGTGACGCTTAAGCACATGCAATTTTCGGAACTCAAATTGGCAGTTATTGCAATTGCTATCCATGATGAAGTATTGGAATGACGGAGGGAAATTAATAAAAGAAGATGGGGTGTACGTCCAACCTGGAGAAAACGACAAGCAGAAGGAGAATTCGCTTTACTCTAGAAATAATTAATAGATGACGAGAGAGATGGCGAGTTTTATGGTTATTTTAGAATGTCTAAAGAATGCTTTACTTTTTAAGTAAAACTAGACCTAACAAAAAAAATATCAAGCCAGAGCCGGGAAACAATACCAACCGACATTTCGACGCCGTGCCCCTTCCGGGACCGTGCCACGGTCAAGCATGAATCACTTCATATAAAAGCATACTATAGATGTTTGGCCATGGCACGGCCCGGCAGGCGCCGGCAGTAGCGGTCGCGGCCTGAAATTTGAGGTCACTAATATAATAATCAATTTAAATCGAGTAAATTAGAATTTATTGCACACATTAAAAACAAATAGATATCTTTAGTTTTTATTGGTAAATCTATTGGGATGATAATATTTGGTAATAAGGTTCTAGTAGCAGGGAAAAAGTTACATGGGTACGATTTGGGGGGGAGGTCATGTCCCGTGTGACTCCCCCCCCCCTCCTGGAATGGCGTCTGCGGCCCGGTCGCAACACAATATAGCGTGAACGTGAATCATGCTTAATCCTCTTATTCCCAGAATATTTTATTACACTCGTACGATGAAAGTGCATTAATAATGGTACTGATGTAAACATTAAAAAGGCCAGGCTTTTACAGATTTAACTACTGAAATAATATAATCTCTTTCTATCCGTCAGTGCTCAAAATAATTTTCCATTTTTCTGGTGAAGTCTATAATACATTTAATATTTTAGCATTACACATTGTTTTAAAATATATCTTTTATTAGTAAATATTCTATACAGAATTTGATTTCGGTATATTTATTTATTTTTAACCGACTTCCAAAAAAGAGGAGGTTCTATGTTCCACTGTATGTATTTTTTTTCTTATGTATGTTCAGCGATTACTCCGTCAGTTTTGGACCGATTTTGAAATTTTTTCTTGTATTCGAAAGGGTATGCTTCCGAGGTAGCCCCATTGCCAGCAAATCAGGATCTGATGATGGGATCCCTGGGAAATCGAGGGAAACCCTAATTTTTATAGGCACATACTATGTTTTTCGTATATTTCTTTGAAGTTACACCTGGTTCTCCATAAATTGCCTATACCTAATTCTTTATTCATTTAAACAGTAGTATTATAATGTGTGCTAGGTACCTAAAATCTGTTTGAAGTCGGTGCTAAGCCAAAAAGAATACAAACGAACAATTACAAAAGTCTAAGCGATAGTCACTTGGCACCGACTTCAAACAGATTCTAGGTACCTAGCACACATTATAATACTACTATTTAAATGAATAAAGAATTAGGTATAGGCAATTTATGGAGAACCAGTTTATTTTACGCGTTTAAGTGTTATTTGGCAGAGAGTTTTCGTTTTATATTTTTTGGAAGTCGGTTTTTTTTTTATAAAAAGGTTTTGCGTTCAGCTTAGACCATTGTACCTGTACCTGTAAGTACCATTCGGGCCGGATCCAGCCGTTAACTTAGGGGGATACTTCTGTTTTTTAACCAGATTACTGGCCAAGTATCGTTGAAGCTCCGAGCTTGTATCGTTATTCTAAGAACATTCAGGTATCACCAATAAACGATCTGTTGCATTGTATAGGTATACATACGCACTAGTCAGCATCACGTCACACCAACAGCCTTTAATAGTTCACATTTGAATTTAGGACTCTTCTAAGATTCCAAGTTTTGGGCTAGTATATTCGTGGAACAGTGTTATACTAGTCTCAGTACGAGTCAGCATGCAAACCGTTTATTGAATAAATAAATAAATATTTTGGACATCCAACACACAACGCTATCTAGTCCCAAGCTAAGAAGAGCTTGTGTTATGGGTACTAGACAACTGATATAAAAACATATGTATATACATATTATACATAGAAAACACCCATACTCCGAAACAAATATTTGTAGGTCATACAAACATTTGATCCGACCGGGGAATCGAACCCGAGACGTCAAGCGCAGCAGTCGCACACGCCAACCGCTAGACCAACGAGGCAGTAGGATACTTCAATAACATTGGACTTTTATACAAACTACCATCCCCCGTTTTAACCCCAAAAGGGGGTTGATTTCTAAAGATACATTATTAGTACACCTCCACACCATCCATAGAGCATACATTTTAAATTTCAAGTCTCTTACTTCAAAAACATAGGACTTTCATGCAAACTTCCAACCCCCGTTTTACCCCCTTAGGAGTAGAGTTTAGTAAAATCCGTTCTTAGCGGATGTCTACACCCTATAAGGAACCTACCTGCCAAACTTCAAGTTTGTAGGTGTTATAGTTTCTGAGATTTCGTGATTAATAAGTGAGTGGTATTTCGCTTTTATATATACAGATTATAGATGAATCTTTCATACAGTTATAAGGTTAGTTTTAGTTATAATAAATAGTTTTGCTTCATGATACAAATAAGTAAACAATGTATGGATACCTAGTCGATTTCGGACCACTGGGTGATCACAATATACCTACGTTATTGTATTTTATATATATAAAAGAAAGTCGTGTTAGTTACACTACTTATAACTCAAGAACGGCTTGGAACCAGGAGATGGACATAGGATACTTTTTACAAAGTTTTTTACTTTTCGCCACAACGTTTATCGCAGTTGTTTTTGTACCGCGGGTAACACCGCGGGGCTCAGCTAGTTTATTATGTATTAAATTTACCCTCAGACAGGCAACTGAAAATTATAATTTGCGATCATGTTATTAACCTTCTTGTCATTGGTTGCTAAGCAACGGTTTGTTACTAAGCATACAATATCTCATCATGACCATATCCAATTTTGCTGTTTTACTTGTTTCAGTACTGGCTTTGTGTAGTAGTGTTGCTATGCTCAGGCATATTCTTCGCAGTCATCAACCTCTACTGGAAGAAAGGTAAGCCCGCTATCTAATCGCTATGATAACGTTGTGATAACTGTGACAATATGCTCTTTTTAACTGTACTTATATTATTTAAAGATTGAAATTTACATAACTTAGAAGTATGGCTTTAGCGGTTCCAAGTATTGAAATTCGGTGAATTTTTAAAAAAGGGGCCGAGACATAGGAAAGAACACTCTAACACTGCTCCTTGTAAGCTGTCTTACGGGGTTCTGACTGTGCACATTCTTGACGGAACTCCATCTTTTTACATCTTGTACAAATAGTGTGACGAGACTATGCCTTTTAGTGTTCTTAGAAATTAGTCATCTAAAGCAATTTAAAAAAGGACGTCCCGTTTACCTCTTGAACAGTTATTTTATCAATTTACAACCTAAGTACTTTCGAGTAAAAACAGATAACAATAGCAAAATTTTAGATAATTCTATCCTTATATTTAAGATTTCATAACATTCTGGATTCATTTCTATGATATAGTAAAACTTCTTTATCTATACTCCATACATCAACAACCCATAATGTCCCACTGCTGGGCTCGGGTCTCCTCTCAGGAGAGGGTTAAGGCCATACGTCCCCACGCTGGCCAAGTGCGGGTTGGGGACTGGCAAGACAACGTTGTGGCTAAATTAATCTTGCCGTTGGATGTTTTTAAGCCGCCCTAAGGCCTCCAATTAAGCTTTACGACTGTTATCCTCTACTACAATAACAACCGGGACCGACTGCTTAACGTGACCTCCGAATCACGGAGACGCTCATGGTATTGTGCCACCAGAGGTCACCCATCTAGGTACTAACCGCGCCGTCGTTGCTTACCCTCGGCGATTGTTTCTAATCACCGAGTGCAACTGGGCTATAAAATAAATAAAATTGGAGTGTCTGTTTGTAATATTTAAATAACCGCTTTTTACTAAATGCATATGTATATACACGGTACATATACCAAAATATCATTTTTTACAATTTTTGTCTGTCTGTCCGGGTAATCTCTGGAACAGCTAGACCGATTTTGACGGGGCTTTCACTGATAGGTAGCTGTGGATATAAGGAGTAACTTAGGTTTTTTAGATTAGCTTCGCCCCGCGGTACGGCAATAAACGCGGGTAACACCGCGGGGTTCAGCCAGTTTAATATATAAGCCATGGCAGAGTATTTAATCACTAAACATAAAATAAATAGATATACCCTATATTCATTGAGCTTATCCCCGCTGAAAAGGTATAAGCACGTCTAGGTTTATACGAAGCTCACTGAATTCTTTATTAGATTATACCGTTGTGATGGGTGTTAGATTAGATATATAGTTATATCAGTTACTTGGGTTTAGATCTCGCCAAATTGAAGAAGTCACCAGTTATGGTGGTCATTAAAAGTTTGTGATTAAATGCCATAAAATCCCCATCACAATTCGAAGTCGTATTTAGAGGTCATCGTTATTGTCCCTGGAATGAAACAAGTCTGATGGTCGCCGGTTGGGAAGTGACTAGTCGCTTATGGACGCTCAAAAGTCACAAGAGAGTTGGCACCTCTTAAGACCCTCTCAGAATAAGATAGAGGATGAGAGAGACAGGTTTATCTTCGATAATTTTAAAAGGATTTTTTCTTTCTCCGAAAAACAGATGTAAAAAATTGATAAACTCAACAATTGATTTATAGATTTAAGTGACACATCTTATTTGTTTTATGTTTCAGCGCTAACTGTTTTCGGTACTAGCGTGTACGGCGGAGCAGTCATCGCAATTTCCCTCGACTACTTCTTTGAAAGAATGATGATGCTTAAATGGGTCAGTATAACATAAATTATTCTTGTTAATATTATGTCGCCATTTTGGCTATATAGCAGCAATTGAAGGGAACTTGACGGTTTTGTATGAAACTCAGTAACGTAACAAACAAAGTTGTGCGAAAAGTATGAATAAAAGCTTTGAATCCTTACGGGCTTTCTTAAATACTTCATACCTTGAAACTTTAATACCGTCTGTGTTTCTATAAAACATTTAAATATTTATTTATTATTATTCTTATTTTCCTCGATTTTCTGTTAAGAGGAAATTATTTTTATGTATTTTATTAAATACAATAAAGTAACTTCAGGGTATCTGAATTATTAGATTTCTGGGAAAAGCAGTGTGTAGGTTTAGTGTTGTAGAAAATAAATCTATATAAATAAAAATGAATCCCCTAAATGTATGTACGCGCATAACTTCCGATCGACTGCACCAAATTAGAAAATTCTTTTTTCTATGTATTGTTAGGACAAGATTTGTATAGAAGAAAATCATAAGTTAAGGGGTTTTTTTGTCCACGACTGCTCCTTGGGAAGCTGAGGCATAACTACTTAAAACAAGTTTTTCAGAAATTTTAAAAATATTTACTTACGAAAAAAAATGGCGGCATGAAGTTCGTCGGGTCAGCTAGTAGGTATTTATTTAATATAAAAAATGAAACCAAGCTTTGTGAAATAAGAGAAACTACACCTATTACCGTGCATTGCCCGTGGTCCACCTTCGTATACACCTATTATGATATTCACATTATTATTTAGTTAGGCTAATGATAAATTATTCTACACTTAAATGAGTTTAAATTTAGAATTTGATTACTTAACTCCCGCAAATAAAAAACCTTTCAAATCACAAATTTCATTAATTATTATAAATCATATTTTTGTATTGTGGGCAGAAGAGTATGTTTCAGCTGAACAATATTCATTATTCTATTCTATATTGGTAACCATTTTCAACATAGCATAAATACAATTCTTAGAATAATATTATTCATAACTATACTAATATGAAATCGCAATGATGAATCATGAAAATTCATCATTCTATAAGTTGACAGTTTACAGAAATTCATGATTACGAACAGTCGATGTTATAAACTGCCAAAATATCAATAACGTCAAAATTGTTGTTATGTTTGTGATTACATATTAATCGTCCGATTACTCTGAATATAAAAACCGCAATGCCCGATGGCGACTCTGGTCTCATTAATTTGTAAATGCCACCAAACACTTTGCTTCAGCTAAAAGACTATTCATTTAATAGGTACGTCACCGATTCATCACACTTATATCACACTAATATTATAAAGGTGAAAGTAAGTTTGTTTGTTACGCTTTCACGCGAAAGCTTCTGAACCGATCATCATGAAACTTTGTACACATATTCTTGGAGGTATTAGAAGTAACATAGGATACTTATTAAATGCGAGCAATGCCGCGGGTGTAAGCTAGGATCACTATATAACTAAAACGACGCCGCCGATCAACAAGAAATACATCTATAACGCTACCAGATTAACACCAGACAAGTCCCACCATACAGTTGCCATCCCTTCGATTAATTCGACTCCGAGTGGCTCATTCTATGGGTGTCGGTAAGAGGCGACTAAGTGAGCAAACTACGCAGACGCAGCACAACATCATCGTAAAGAGAAGGAAATCTTTTTTTTTATGTCGTCGGGAAACGAGCAGACGTATCACCTGATGGTAAGCGATTACCGCCCATGGACCCTCGCAACACCAGAGGCGTTACAAGTGCGTTGCCGGCTTTTGAGGGAGGGGGATGGGGGAGGGGTTGGGATATGGGCCTCCAGTATCCTCACTCACTCGGTGAAACACAGCGCAAGCGCTGTTTCACACCGGTTTTCTGTGAGGCCTTGGCATCACTCCGGGCGAGCCGGCCCATTCATGCCAAAGCGTGGCTCTCCCACGGTAAAAACTTGAAACAAAACCAGTACCAACCCGTCTGGGAAGCGTGGTACAGTAGACCAAAACCTCCTTTCAAAAGAGATATAGATCTATGTCCAGCAGTGGACTTTTAAAAGTTGTTGATTTAGGGAGTCATGAAGCAAAGATCGGGTTGATCGCTAAGCCAAAATACTCGGCTGCAGTGGTGCTGACGGAGTTCTCACTAACGTTCAATATACAGTGTGTCCCAAAATTCAACGATAAGCGGGCGCCTAAAGGTAGACCTGCTAATGAGTACATAAGGAAAAAAAATAAAAAAAATATACCTAGTTTTTTTTTAGTTACAAGAAAAATTTAGAATTTCTTTGAAAATTTATACCTTTCTTGATATTGCTACTATTCACCACAACTCTTAAAACACCAAATTGCCCGTTTTTACCAACCACCAAGTTTTTACACAAAAAACGTTCAAAATAATTTTTTTCCCTACAATTTTGAAATATTTTTACTCTTAGTGTACTTTGACTCATGGTCTTGTAAAAAAAAAGTATGGACACCACTACGTAATAAATAAATAAAAAAAAAATGAATGGTGTAAATTTTCTAAGAAATTCTAAATTTTTCTTGTAACTAAAAAAAAACTAGGTATATATTTTTTATTTTTTTTCCTTATGTACTCATGAGCAGGTCTACCTTTTGGCGCCCGCTTATCTTTGAATTTTGGGACACATTGTATTTGTGGTTATTTAATATTTTAAAGTATTACGGTATAGAACATAATTATGATACAATGACCATGAAATTATAATTATGCGAATAGCGTAAAGATTAAGTAAGTTTTAAATAATGCATTATTCTAACCACGGTTTCTTCTGCATTATTGCAACATCTCTAATTGTAAAAGTGTAGTTAATTAAATAATCACATTCAACGCGACTTGCATGCTTCTATAAATGATACGATAATCTATGTTAGAGTTAAGATATTAATCAGATTATAAAGTGTTACTTATTTCCATAGAAGTTTTATACATGTGCTAAACTTAGATTTGATTACCTGAATTCACACCTAATATTACAAGAGTTTAGGTTTTAGATATTCTAAAAACAGATGCTCTGAGAACAGATGCCTTGAGTTGTATTTATTAAAACAGATGTGAATAGGTCAATGTTACACTTCTAAAATATTAACTTGCCTTAAAATACGAAACTTACAAAATCATCAAATGTAAATAAAAGTTGTTTTTGTTTAAAAGTTAAATAATTTTCTCGTTAAACTCGATTATACTGACTAAGAACGTTTCAAAAGTATTTCCTGAAGAAACCCGTGAAATTCAAACTCAACAGTGAAGAAAAGTTGATAACTTACGTGCAATAGTAAAGCGGTAAGTTCTGTTTTCAAAGAAAGTTTTTGAAATTCTTTAATTAAAACTTATCCTACCTAAATATTATATATAATTCTCGTGTCCCGTCGCTCGATGAATTCCGAACCTATCTAAGCGATTTTCGCGTTTTTTAACATGTTTGTTTTACTGGCGTGCCTAAGATACAATAGTTAACATCACGCTTAGACCAATAGTAGCCGAGCATGATAGAAAAGAGACACAAGCAAAGTTGCCTGAATTAGCTAGTAGGTATCTAAATAGGAATACGTGACGCAAAAACTATGGAACACTTTTTACGAAAATTATGCGAACAGAGGAGTATGAAATTTAGCACATTTAAAGTTTATATGGAGAAGGAGGGCAGAAAGCTAAAAAAAAAACAAAAAAATATGAATTATCGACGAAATTCGACCATTCGCCATTGGGCGACCACCAGTATTGACCAATTAGTGTCATTATTGTTCCAGCTCTGGGAACGAGCGAAACTGGAGCCACCAGTAGCCCCGCCTTGCCGTCTCTCGTGGCTGACGCTGGCCGCTTGGCCAGCCGCCACTATAGTGGGTCTCACAGCACAATACGCGCTTACCGCAACTGGCATATATCATGAACAAAGTAAGTACTGGTACTACTACTAACTTGTAAGGATATACATATATAGTATACAGATGACTTTAAAAGAAACACAGAGTTAAATGTGGCTATTTTTAGACCATTTGTACTGTTACATAAGATGCTTAGTGAAATGTGCTGTACGTATTAAACAATAATTACTTACAAATTTTAAGAAAAAAAAAAAAAACGACTTCAATCTGGACCAAATTTAAATGGGACCAGTCGGAAAGCACCGGCTTTCAAATAAAAAAAGAATTATCAAAATCGGTTCACCCAGTCAAAAGTTATGAGGTAACAAACATAAAAAAAAATACAGTCGAATTGAGAACCTCCTCCTTTTTTTGAAGTCGGTTAAAAACACTTGTTCTCTCACTTGACCGGTTTCTCACTGTACTTTGTAATACCCTTTGTAAATGTCGTGATACAAAACCGAACAGGTTTAGTCAAATAAATAATTTTGAGACAGTATAAGTGTTTTCAATCAATAGAGTAAATTTTTATAAACTGTTTTCTTCATGCCGATGTCAGCAGAGGATTGGGATACGCTGATGATGTATTCTTCATTCGTTAAAGTTTCACCTTTAGTAGTATTATTTCTTCAAATTAGAATAAACTAAACGAGTAATATACCGTTCCTTTTAAAGATAGGAATCGCTTCGTAAATGACGAATTGCTGCGATGGAAACAACTGCATTGAGGTTTTCCGCCTTCTTTTGAAATCGGTCGATAAACCATAACCATGGTTATCATTAGATATATTTATTAGATACACACATCAAAAGTGTCTAGGGATCAACATATGTGTCTAGGAATCAACATATATTTTTGCAATAACTTTTCTCCTGATTGATATTAATTAAAATTTTCTTTAAGGATTCATCAAATAAAGTGTTTTCGTTTGTCACAGTAACGATAAACCAAGTCACCTTTGCATTAATAAAGAAATTTGCCATTTTCCTAATAAAGGGAGTTTTGACATTTGAACCACTAACATTAAAGTTCGAAAAAAAGACTGAAATAACAGTTTTCTTTAAAATTTTATTAGGTAACTTAAACAATTAATAATCCGTGTTTCTACCGCGAACACTAACAACACAAGAATCGGTTTGGCATACTCAAAATGAGTTCATCCAAATCACGCTGTGGAATGGCCGCCCATGTTCGTTGCAACAACAAAAAAAGGTCTTCTTGCGTCTGGATACCCTCCATATTCGGCAGAGCTCTTCTCTGTAGCATATCCCATGCATGCTCAATCGGGTTCAAGTCTGGCGACTGAGCAGGCCAGGGCCAAAGCCACATCTCAATCTCAAGAAATCCGCATAAAAATGCTTGATCCCCAGACACTTTTGATGTGTGTATTATTAGAATATCATCACTTTAAAACAAAGGTATAACTTTTAAATGTGTTACTTTATACACATCAAATAAAGGTATTACAATATGCACGTATTACACATGTAAACCTTCGTTTTGAAGTACTGTATCTGTTGCTGAAAACTGCATTAAAATCCGTTGAGTAGTTTTAAATCTAAAAAATAAAAAGATTTAAGTGAACAGCGGAACTGACTTCATTCTGTACTATGTAAGACAGTCTGAGACAAACGTTTACGCCTATTGCAATATCAAGATATTAATAAATACTATTGTAACACTAAATTCAGTACCTTTGTTTCCATATTTACAAGGAACACTATCGTCATCGAATCGTCATAATAATCATCATAGTAAAATAATGTATGTAACGCAGGTATAGGCGCTCAGAAGCGTCGCCTCAAAGCACAACAGTCGCGCCCGATCACTCGTGAACAACGCGCTGAAATGAAGCAGCGCAAATACAGATATCTGTATCAGGTCCGCACTGCGCATGGAGACGTTATCTCACAGGTAATGGACATTTTAAATTTAGTACCTAGATGATAGAGAATCGATTTATCTAGGATTCATTTTTAGAAAAAATATTTGTCAAGTGTTCTTCTTCCTCCTAGCCTTTATTATTCCCAAGATTTGGGGTCGGCTTCAAGTTCAACCGGTTTTACCTGAATATCAGTTTTTCCACGAAGCGACTGGCATCGGACCTCCCCAACCCTGAGGGTGAACTGAATTCGAAGGTTGAACTAGTTGTCAGTATATTTGAGGGCACTGACTTCCCAATAACGATTGCCATAGATGTTCATGACAACCGGGACCGACGGCTTAACGTGCTCTCCGAGGCACGGGCGGGGAACACCGCCATCTTCCATACTCCGGGCTGCTATTAAGAATTTCTTGTAAGCAGTCCGACTCGGGAATCGAACCTGAGACCTCTTGATCCGCAGTCGAAAATCTCAGTATGTATTTTCGAGATCGAGAATCGATTTATTGCCCCCGAAACCAGCTACATAATTAATTTCATAAATGTTGGAGCCGTTTCCGAGATTCAGATTATTTATATATTTACAAGAATAGCTCGTTAAAAGGTTTTAGATATCGTAAAGAAACAGATGAATTTTCTGTACTTTTGCCATAATATAACTCAGACAAAAGCTAGCAAATAAAACTGAAACAAAAAATGTGTGCCGTCACGGGATGCCTGGCAGATGTGACCACATCGAAAAAAGAAAATGTGCTGTTTCTTTTGCCTTTTTTTACATAAAATAAAATGTCTGTTTATTACATTAATATTCATTTTTATTAAAAAACAAAAACTCAAAATTTTTAAAATGTTAATTGGCACTTCAAATTAGAGCTCAGCGTGATATTTATTATCAAACCCTTACTAATATCATAAATGCGAAAGTAACTCTGTCTGTCGCGCTTTCACGCCGTAACTACTGACCCGATTTAAATGAAGTTTGGTACACAGATAGTCTAGCTAGAGCCTGAGAAGGACATAGGCTACTGTTTTCCGTGATAACCGACATACACACGGGGGGAGCCGCAGGCAAAAGCTAGAATTATAGATAACTCTTCTTTATCTACCTATCTAATTTATTAACGTAATAGCTTTGATTTTAATTTCGTACATGAAAGATACTTGTTTTGATTTTCATTAATATTATGAACGCGAAAATTGATGAGGATAGCTGTTTATTAATCAATCACGCCAGAACGATCGGCTTAATGGATCCTGATAGATATTTTCAGCGAGATAGATTAAAATCTGAAGTAGCATGTTAATTAATAGTTAAAAACGACACTACTAAATGCTAGTTCAAAATGTTTGCGTTCATCTTATATATAAAAATGAATTGCTGTTCGTTTGTCTGGCTAAAACTCGAGAACCGCCGGGCCGATTTGGCTGTTTTAGGTTTTGAAGTGTTTGTCGTAGTTCTGGGAAGGTTTAAACGGTGAGAAAATATGGAAAAATTGCGAGGAAGATAATAAAAACAACAATTTCTTTTTGCCCATACAAACTGTTTTACCAACTTTCCTGTCATACTTTTGACTGTCAATTTGAAGCACTTATTAAATTAAGGGTTTTAAATAGACACCATATATTATTACACGAATCAAATTATGGGTTTTAAATAGACACCACATATTATTTATATATTACTAACGCGTATTTTAATATTATTATTTTGATGGTTGTTATTGTTGGTTCATTCAGAAATTGTTGTCATTGTATTGACATATTTTGTTGGTTGTCACTGTTTAGTATGCAAATAAAAAAGTCTTTATTGCGCCATATCCATAGAGGTCATATCACAAACAAAATAAGTTAACACTGTTAATTATATCAAAACGCTGTTTTGTTGGAATGCGAAAAAAATATTGATGTCAATCGTCTGTCGAAGGTTAGACGAAAGGTTATAAATGCAGGCTATTTTTTAAACCCAGGTGCAAAAAGAGGGGTGTTATAAGTTTGACGTGTCTGTCTGTCTGTGGCACCGTAGCTCGCGAACGGATGAAGCGATTTTAATTTAGTTGTATGAAAGGTGATTTACCAGGAGTGATCTTAGTGTTTCATGAAAATCGGTTGAGTCGTTTAAAAGTTATTTACTTTTTAAAGGGAACTCAGGTTATTATGTCGGGGGTTTTTATCCTTAGATTATTGCACCTACGGCATATAAAGTACCTGTCATTCTATTACCGTTATTAAAATCTTCTATTATCAGTTTGTCAGTGTGTGAGAATTTTATTTACTAGGTCGTCGAAGTCAATCAGATGTGCAACGAGCTACCTCACGTGCAATCCGCGCTGATGACAGGGAGAGACGGATAATGATAACATTCGTATTGTTATGGCAGAATTGCGTTCTACAGTGAATAATAATGACATAGACAGGCGGCTCCGTCCACTAAGATCCCCTGCTTAGATCCCCTGGGGGATCCATGTATAAATTTCGTCCACACTGATCCCTTAGGGGATCTATTTGGATTTCGATTCCATTTTGATCCCCCAGGGGTTTTAATTTGGAAGATTTTCGTCCACTTTGCTTAAGCCGATAAGGGATTTATCTGTATTTTTTATCCACATCGATTTCCAATGGAATATTTTAGAATTTTCTATATATTTTGATAATTAATTTAGAAGTTTTTCATAACAAAAGTTCCATAAATATTCATACTTTTATTTCGATTTAATTTTTTTTTTAATGAATGGATTTAATACTAGGATTTTTTATGATTTTTAAGTTATGTAGGTAATCTTTGGTGGCGAAATGTATTAATAGGTATGGTAATAAACCTATATACTATATAGGTCATAAATAGCTATGCCACACAAAAAAATCAAAAAAATCCCATATTATCTGTTTAAGTAGGGGATCGAAGTGGACGAAAATCTTCTAAATGAACCCCTGGCGGATCAAAATGGAATCTAAATTCAAATGTATCCCCTAGGGGATCAGTGTGGACGAAATTTTCACATGAATCCCCCAGGGGATCAAGTGGACGGAGCCGCTTAGAATGGAACGAGTTCGGGCACACCATACACAACAACGGCGAGCACGACGCAATGAAATCGATACCGCAGAAACAGTGCTCCCGTTAACCTGGAACGAGTAGCATTCCACTGCAATCCGGAAGTAGATTATGGAAATGACAATAAAATTATTTGTCAATATTTTAAAGCGTTAAAATACATTTGTATCACAAATAATAATTTAACAAGATAATTGCAGATACAAGGACACTTTATCACTGACTGGGAGCACTGTTGCCACTGCCAGATGTGGACCATCAGTTTTTACAAATTTATTTTATGGTCAATCAAGATGCGGAAGTTGAAAGACGTTGTGCTCATAATCCAACAGTAAAACGAACCATTGTCCAAGAAATGCAAACGTTTCTTCATCAGAACAATAATTTAGTCAAAATATACAAAATGGCCTTAGATCGTAAGCCATCGGACAGCCATAATATTGTAATTAGAGCTGACAAAACACCTGCTGGTGAGCATGCAAGGAGTTTTAATTCACCGATAATCGACGAAGTGGCTATTGTCGTTGTTGGAGAAATTTGCAGTCTAGAGATATTATGATTCATCGTCGGAACAATGAATCGAAACGTGTGTCTGAAACGCATAGGTCTTATGACGCGTTACAATTACAATATCCATTAATCTTCTGGCAGGGAGTAGATGGATATATATTATGTTAATATCAAAATGGTTAATCAAGTAAATGATAATGATATTAGATAATATTTTTAAAATTCAGTATCAACATATCTATTTATATAAAAATGTATCGCCGAAATGTATGTACGCGCATAACTTCCGATCGGCTGCACCAAATTAAATAATTCTTTTTTAATGTGTTCCTTATTGTTAGGTCAAGGTTTGTGTATAAGAAAAATTAAAAGATAGCGGAAAAAGTCTTTTTTTTTTGTCCACGACGGGAAGCTGAGAAAGATATGTAAATATGGCGGTACGAAGTTCGCCGGGTCAGCAAGTACAGGAATAAATGTTTAGGTCTACTCTAACAAAATTACCGCTCGAATTATTTCATTTGTTGACTTATTAATTACAAAGGTCAGGTAAGTAGGTACACTTTTACTTACTACTTTGCTTTCACGGTTGTAAGGTATTAGAATAATCTATACTAATATTATAAAGCTGCAGAGTTTGTTTGTTTCTTTGAACGCGCTAATCTCAGGAACTACTGGTCCGATTTGAAAAATTCTTTCAGTGTTGGATAGTCCATTTATCGAGGAAGGCTATAGGCTATATTTTATGTTCAAAAAAAATAGGGATCCGTAAGAAAATTGCTATTTCGTAACCAAAGGTGTGAAATCAAAAACCTATTTTTGCGTGCGCTGCAATAACTATTGACAATAGAACAAAATAATGTAATTAATAATATATTATTATTAATTACATTATGGGTTTGTAGGTCCCATTAAGATCTACAAAAAAGTCCGCGAGAGCATATATCTAACTATCATGGTTTATTCACAACAACCGCTTTTGTGTTCAAAAAAATTATTAAATCGTCTGAAGAAAGAAACTACGTTAAATGTGTATCGTAATATTGATCCTTATCCAAATTAAGCATTATGTTATCAAGGGTATATAAGTAGAAGTAAAATACTTTTTGTTTCATCCCAATCGGACATTTCGTTTAGAAGTTATCACGAGTATAAGACGCTAAGAGTTGGTACTTATTATTGAGTTATTTGCCAAAGAGTTTTTATCAACATAATACCTAATATTAATCTTTATCCAAATAAATGTGTTGTTGATTATGAGTATTAGATCTTAGAAGAGTATAATAAATACATATATACTAATATATAAAGCTGAAGAGTTTGTTTGTTTGTTTGAACGCGCTAATCTCAGGAACTAATGGTCAAATTTGAAAATTATTTCAGTGTTAGATATCCCATTTATCGAGGAAGGCTATAGGCTATATATCATCGCGCTAAGACAAATAGGAGCGGAGCACCAATGGAGAATGTTTCAAAAACGGGGAAAATTATCACGCTACGGGCAATAGGAGACGCAAACGACGTTGCGTGGGTCAGCTAGTTTATTTATACTTATATACACTTCTCCATCCAATTTTGCACTTTTGTTTGAGTTTTGCAGTTTTTACAGTAGTAGGTATGCTGTCCGAGCTATTATATTGCTAGTACAATACATGTAGAAATATTCAAAATAAAAAAAGCTTTTAATTCAATTAGGTTTTTCAGAGTAGTGTCATTTTGGCGGGCCATACATAAAAAAAAAAAATCTCTGGAGAAAAATCGGAACAACAAAATCATTTATTCTCTTAAATGTTTTATTTAAATTTATTATATTTTATGTAACTGTTCACACAACATGTACCTACACTCGCAACAATAAACGCTGACGCAAACAAAAAAAAAACCATAAATAAAATTTTACACACAATAAATATGTAGTCAGTCCCTAACAGGAATGTAAGGACACGTCAAAGCTACTAAAGGAATAAAGATATATTATATTGATGAACTTCTGTTCTATATCTACTATTTTTTTTAAACAGTCATACGTACAAGCTCTTCAGAAGAAAGCCCAATGTAGCAACTGGAGTGGCAGCGGTGGTGGTGAGTGCAGTACGCTACAGAGCGACTCCACACATCTCACTGTGCTGGCCGGCTCCGAACACGCTCCGCCTACAGACTCTGATGATGAACTGAATCAGATCAGAGCTGCGCATTAATCGATTGACAATTGGTAAGTACTTTCCTGCAATAGGGTAGATGACACCTTAGTTCAAATTAGTTACTTTTATCATCGGTCAAAACGATAACTTTGTATGAAAAATGTACTAAATACAAACTTGTGACGTCATTGTTTTACACCACTCAATTATTGAGCAATATATTTCAATGTTCATTCATTTGATTAAAATTTGTATTAGAAATGAAAAGCTGTAATAATAATAATTTGTGAGATGTTTTGTAATATTAGTTTTAATGAAGGAGAAATACCGATGTATTTATTTACAATACAGTCATCTACCCTATTGACGAGGTCTATGTCCAGCGTTAGTCTGATAATGACGAAGTACCTTCCTATCTGTGTGGTGACGAATAAAGAATACAGAGAGTCGCCACCGCTATTTATGTTGTGGGTGTCGTAAGTGGCGTTTTGACTGCACGGTTGGCCTAGTGGTTTAAGCGGTCGCCACTGCGCGAAGGTGTTGTGGGTTCAAATCCTATATGGGACAACACTTTGTGTGATCCACAAATTGTTGTTCTGAGTCTGGGTGTTCTTTGTGTCCGATTCATGTATGTTTGTAAAATCCCCCGCGACACAGGACGTTTATTCGTAAGGCGGGAGTTATCTCTTAAAAAAGAAAAGAAGGACTAAGCGAGCAAATTACGCAAGACAACATCACTGCAGAGAGAAACAAACCCAATACCAACCCGTTTTGTCAGCGTGGTATAAAATACCATTTTTGTTATTATTTTATGATATTATTATGATGATGATATTATTATATTATGATAATGAGGATGAAGTATCTTCGTGCCTTCATATGTCATTTTTCTTTCCTTGGCGATACTTCATATTTTTAGGGGGTTACAGATAAGGAACATCGGGGTTCTTGCTCAGGAGGGGGCCATCTACAAACTGTAGTTGGCCCGAGGTACGTCGGGAATCTAGGGTTTTCCTTTCTACGGTGTACCTGGTTCCCGGCTCCTAGTACCCGTGACGGTTTTAGACGGTTCGAGTCCGACATGCCACCGGATGTCGGACATGTATGCCACAATATATGTCCGACATGTATCCGGGGGGTTTTCCGCGCAAAAAAGCGGGTTAGGTGTGTACTTTTATTTTGTTGTTGTGTATTGTCCAGTGGGTCTACGTGTGTAATACTAAACTAATGCCTGCTTTCCGATATGACATAAACCGAAAGTAATGCTAAACTAAGTCTCGGTTACCTACTAACGCACACATGTGTATTCCTTTCAGGATGTCAATGGAATCAAATATATGGATGGGAGTTAAGAACAAACTCTTTATTTTCGTTGTATGTATCCAGTATTATCGTTAGCGAATCCACTCATAATTATTGTATATTAGTGTTTATCGTTATTAGTAATCGTATATTTGTATTTGACGTCACACTATTATATTGATTTGTGTATGAGTACGTGACGGAGTTCAAGGCCTATGTTTGTTTATTGCCAAAAATATTAGTATTAAGTATGTGTCAATTTGTGGCAACTTTTCGATGAATTTATACGCAAATATGTGGTCTCGTTTTGATCGACTTTTTTAATATTGAAGTAGAGTCAGCGCTGAACATTCCAAAGTTGAATACATTTGTTAGTTTAGTAAGAAGTAATAATTCAGGGGGAAATATACAAGTTGTGTTTATTAAACAGGTGTTTTAAACGAATACAGAGGAACCCATCACTGCCAGTAACACATTTATTACGTATCTTTACAACGGTCTTGGACTCCATGCGATGCGGTTATATTATTTGCTTTTGACACGGCAAAAGTTTGCAGATTTAACGATATTCAAATTCATACTGGTATTGAAATAAAATTAAACTATCGTCCACTAAAATTGTTGAGACTGCGATCGGTTTCAAACACCCTGAAAAAAAAAAGTTGTAATAAATGATTTATGACTACTGATAGATCGCTTGTAATATAAACGCCATTGAAATAGATACGGAGATAGGTATAAACAGGTTGTTGGCATTAATCTATACCACACTATCTGTTCCGTGTCTACGTGCATTGAACTTTGTATATTTATGAGATACAAAGTACTAAATGCTGATAACCGCAGTCACACTCTAATTAAATTTAAGTATCCATCACAGTATGGCTGACATCACAATTATTCTAATGCCAGACATTGCCCGTAATATAACCACTTGGGCAAACTCTTATCACTTGATCTCCATATCTCCCTGAATGAGAGACGTAACTCTAACTGTTCGTTTTTGAGTAGTTTATGCATTTTGACGTGAATCATTGAGCACAATACGATTTGCATGTGATGAACGGGTAAACTCTTGAAAAGAGCGTAGTTTAAGATATAATACTGATTATACTAAAAGTGTATTTAGTAGGGAACGAATTTCTTAAAAAAACTTGTTTGTTTTTTGTTGATTTGTTTGAAGGCTCCTGACGCCTAATGCAAAGCATAAAATTGTTGAATCTAAAGATGTTTTTATGCTTTTTTTCTATTGACTAATCGTTTGAGCATCGACGAGCATAACTAATGTGATACTATTACGGGACGAAACTTTGTATATGAAGGCTTTATGAGCGGTGGGTTTTTGCTCAAAGCAAATAGAGTCTGCTCAAACGATTAGTTGTCGACAACATTACATTCTCTCCAGTGTGATAATTTAATATTTGGCCAAAGTTTATTTTAGTTCTTGTATAACTTGAGACAGGTTTTATTTTATATATTATAATGTTCGACTATTATTATTATTGAATGTGTAATCCGGTCTTGTATCTATTAATTGTAATGATTTAGATTTTATATTAATTTACTATGAATTTGATGAGCGCAGGCCGAGATGAATTTAAAATTTGTAAATCTACTTGTTTGTATTGCATGTTGAAGTTGAAAACCAGTATTTGGTCTTTGTTCGTTGGCAGCTATCGATGGCAGCGTATTTTAGAGCTGTTTTTTAATTATTCCCACAGAGGAGCGAACAAGAATTAGGTTTTGTCGTGGAAGATGAGTGTATATATAGTAGCGAGTAAGGTAGGATTTATATAAATAGCTTAAGAGATTGTGGCACGTTTAAGAGATACGTTATATTCCCTGTCCTTTTCTATCTCTGAACATTGCCCATTTGGTCGCTCAATTTCTAGTCTTTGGTTTGTGGTTTCACATACGACATACCTGTAATCCATTACATATTCCTATCCATCAAGAGATTTATATGTTTGTTGGTAAGTTATGTTATATCATTTATGTCAGATAACTCTTATTTTCGGATGCATATATATCTAATTTATTTAAAATTTGTACAAAAAATATTTTATTTCTGTTATGTTTTATATTATAATTTTGTAATCGATATTTTATCTTTTTGTAAAGTTTATTTTGTTTCATTTTATATCCCTTATTCCCGACAATCTCCTTTTGTAGATATGTATATATCAATACAATACTCACTCACAAATGTCTTCACTTAATCATAAGCCAATTAAACCATAGTCACAGTAACATACGTAAATATAAATAGTTGTGTAACTGTTTATTAGAAGTTGCCTCCATCCTAAGACTAGCAAAGCTGTTATCTTCACTCCAGTCGTGTGTATGTGGAGGTATTTGTCAAAAATATCGTTCCCAAGTCCTACATGTAGCACTTCCCGAAAGAAGCGATGAATTGAGCCCCTCTAGGTATTGAATTCAAAATCTATCTCGATTACTTCTATATTAACACTTTCGGATTCGGTTTTTTACCGATACAGCTTTTCATGGAAACCCGACAAATCAACGCACAGTCTAGACGTGATTCCAATTAACTCTATAACTGTACAGTTTGTGGTAAATAGAATTGATCTTTGTATAACTGCATTACTCTCATTTAGTTTCAGTCCAGCTTCACGATTGGATTACTCATTAAGTGTCGCGTTTAATGTTATGTTAAGAAATAGTAAAATTATGAATTCATCTAAAACGAACACTGCCGTATCTATAAATAAATATAATATTACACGGACGGTTTAATTGACTGAGGTAGACCGGTAATAGTAATAAAGTATACCTATTTTAGAAGATAATTATACAGCGAAACCTACACAGTTGAACTTTCTCAAAACACTTTCTCGATTCTTCGCAAGTTCGAAACGGCCCATACAGTTATGGATATTTGACATGATAACCATATGCTGTTACAGAGCTCACAGAACCATAGCTGATATTTTTCCAAAGAAAAATATAATAAAAAAAATTGTACGCCACACAATTGTGGGTAAATAAACCTGTAGTTTACTTACAGTTAGTTGTAGATTACATAATTTAGGGACCGAAAATGACTAGGTATGCATTAATATAATGCATCTTATTTGTATCAATTGTAGTAATGAAATAAATAGCAATAGCAGTATTACTACTTTAAATCACCATTTATCTATCAATAGCCACATATTTATATAGCTCCACAGTTATTAAATAAGGTCTCTGAAATAGTATTAAGTCTGTAAGAAACGTATCGGCATCTCACATTGTTGTGCCTAACCGGTATCATCCATTCCCCGCCCGTTAAATAATATTGCTCGAATTTGATAAGGATGTGGTAATCTAGCTAGTTTACGGCTAGGACGCTAGGGTAAGCTATGTAGATACGACTCATATAGAAGAGTAAGGCGTAGCGTTCGCCACCTGTTATAGATGTCGATACAACAGCATATTGTACTATCGACAAACTTGAATCATGACCTACTTTGCCGATAAATCGTTTGAAACCGTGAAAACAACAAAGATTTCCCTCTAGAGTGCATGATGCGGTTAGGACGTTTTAATAATTAAGAAAGCTACGTCAATACTGGTCGGAGATCTATGCAATTTTTACCTTTATCACTGTAGTAGATAAATATATTCGATAAAACAGTACCTTATAGTCATATTTTGAATCCATACTCTTTGGAATCAACATAAGAAATGCTTTTTTGGATACTGCAACAGATAATTATCTGTTTAATTAAATGATTGATAACAAGGTCGTTACCATGGAAATGCATATTTATATTTATGCGAATGTCGACTTAATTGTCTTTAAATGTCTGTAAGAAAGTAAACTAAGTTCAAATTTGTCGATAGTACATTAACATGGCGTTCAATATAATGGTATAGGTATAGATATCTCTATACTTATCGAGATTTGCGTGTAATACTTTCTTATGTAGGTACTCGGTAACATTTTGTTAGTGTAACGTGTTACTGACCTTAATATGGTAAATGGATTCTCGAGATTTTTGTCTATGATTTGTTGACGCTCAATCTAAGCCAAAACAGGCTTTGAACACATACTGTGGGTGAAAACTTTAAAATTAACAATGTTGAATTTTCATAAATCGTGTTTGTTAACTGCCAGTGAACAACCTTATGAGCGTTTTAATAAATAGGTGTTCTTGACTAGGATCCCTATTACCTATTTATATCTTAGTAAAGTTCTTCAATCGTGAGTTCCCACAACCCAGGTAAAAAAAAGTCGTGAGAATTATTTGGTCGACGCGATACTTAAAAACATGTCAAGCTAAATATCAAATTAAACTATAATTTACATTCTTGAATTAAAGTCACTTGTACTTTCTACTATTTAATCCACGTAAATCTTGACAGGTTTTTTTATAGTATAGGGTGCAAACGAGCAGACGGATCGCCTGATGGTAAGCGATTACCGCTGCCCATGGACACCCGCAACACCAGAAGTTTTGCCCGAAACATCAAAGTTTACTGGTAATTTTAAAATGATTTACATCTGCAACCTAACAACTGTGAGTTCATGCAATGAACATCGCAATATCCCCATTTTTGGGGAGAATTTATTGTATGAAATGATGTATTACTTGAATGTATCAAGTGAGACATTAAACTTAGTTACAAATACCTACCTAAAAATTTTACATAAGAGAGTATTCGACGTACTTTTACCCCAACTGAGCTCTTACCAGGACTTAATGATAGAGTAACGTGTATTTAATGCTATTTTTGTACATAGAAGGAGATAGACGAAACGATATAATGTTTTCAAGTAAATATAGTCACATTTGCATACTAGTTCCGCGTAAATACATTTGGGCGTTTATTTAATATCTCGTAATAGCATTAGGTAGGTATGTATTATTTCTACCATAGTTCATTACGATTTAAGGGAAATTACCTTAGAATTTGGAACGATTTTGGAATTTGAAATGATCATTTATAGCTCATGTCATTACGCTCAAGATTAATTATTAGATTTTGTGAATTCTTCTAAGTATATACCTATATTGATGATATACAAAAAACTTGAAAACCAGTCCAAAATGTCGGAATTCTTTTCTATTTGATGTATGTTTGTAGATAGGTGTCGTAGTAATCAGATTTTTGTATAAAATTTGGCCCATGTCTCTCGTTATAAGCAAATTTTAATTTTTGGAATTGCAGTGGCGTATTTTTTTCATTAAATATACATTAAGGTCTATTCGAAAACCAGGTGTATATTCCAACGGCCGCCTGGAACATTTTGAACCCTTTGGTGACAACACTAAAATATGTTTAGTGTTGTCACCAAAGGGTTCAAAATAAAAAGGGTAGCTTACTAGAACTTACCGATTTAGTAATCTATTATACCTAGAACAAACACTACCTTGAATCGCACTGTCACTATAACTACGAGTATACCTACACACGCACAAAAATAACAATATCGACAAAACGTAAACATTTAGTATTTCAATATCACTTAGGTATGAAAGTTTTTGGGTTTACCAATATTTACCAGGTGCGAGTTAGCAAATAATTTCGTAACTACTCCTAAGTTAACCAAACACCATATAAATATACAGTTAAAATAGTAAGCCTATATTCCATATTCAATACAGTAAGTTAACACAACACTTTGATTTTGTGAAGACCATTCATCTAGACCTTAACGTTTCGAACGAATTTTTGTTTCTCCTCAAAAGATTAGGTCAAAAAATTTACTAAAGCAGCGTAAACAAAGTGAAAATCTAAATCGACGATAAAAAGCCTGATAAGTGGTGGAACATGGTGTAAGTGAGTGATGAGGGAGTCTAGAGGGTACACCGGTACACACAACTAAAAAAAGTGAGGTATACGGAGGGGCAGTTACAATCATTTGTACCTACTCATCCATATACCAATATCGCAATTGACGCTATGCAGGCAAATGCACCTTTTTTCACTCACCGACTGCTTATTTCGAATTAAATATATATATATCGTAATGACAAAACTACTGTAGCAAAGTGTATGTTATCATTTTGTAAGCTTAGAGTGAATAATATAACTTTTTTAAAAATACTACAGGAACCACTTCCGAGTTATTTACCAGTCACTCAAAATCCAAGTCGGACATTAAGATCGTCTAGTTTGATGTTTGCAAACCTTCATACACCATGAAATGAATGTGAAAGTTTAAAATTGGTAAATGTATTGTACACGTACTGTACTGGATCATAATTGATACTTAATGATACATTTCTTAGCTGATTAATTAAATTATTATCTTAGTATGATGTATTCATTTATTTATGTATTTAAAATTTGTGGTTCGTGATAATAAGTACCTACTTTGTAAGTCTTCTTTAAATATAATGTTGTGTTACATTAAAATTATTGTTATTGATTATTTAGATTTGCCGATGAAATTATAATCTTTCCAATCGGAAACTAAATTTTTATTCTGTTATTTTATTGTATTTCTTCGACATGTTTTACAGGTTAAATTGATATAAATTAATTTGCTAAGAACATTCTGAAAATTTTCTGGTTTTAAAATATTCTGAAAATGGTTTGTGAAATGGATTTTTAGTAATAAATATTTTGGACTTTCGTCCTTTCTTGCCAAAGCTGTAATGTAAGAAAATTATTTTAATAAATAATTTGTTGTCATCTCCAAAATATGTTTTTTATTTTTCCTTTATTTTAGAAGATCTTTTATTCTTCTTTTCTAAGTCTACTAGATCAACCTAAGGTAGGTTACTTTCTTAAGACTCCGCGACGTTACTCCCGCGTAACGCCGCGGGGCTCAGATAGTGTTTAATAAAATATCAGCCCCCTTTCTGTTCAACAAATTATTTCCTGCGGCACTTCCGGATCTGCCGAACTCTAAAACAAAACAGACCGAAAGGTATAATAATATTATACAATAATACATTTTTTTTATTTCAAGCAAATAATAAAATGAAACGTAATTAAAATTCTTAAATATTTTATTTATTCAACAACACTTTGGTTTAATTGTATATATTGTATAATTTACATTTCAGCGTATACCGTACATTTATTTTCATTAATCTTAATTAATACATTACATTACAGTACATTATCTAAGTTCAACTTAATTAATACAATTTTAATATATTACGCGTCTAGTGTAGAATAAAATATTACTATAAATACCTGGTGTTTAAATAAGTATATAGACGTTCATTCATACATTACATGTATGGTAGTCTCGAAACATAATTAGTTTGATTACAGTCCAGGGGCGGTTCCAGCCTGAAGTTTTGGGGGGGGTCACTAATCCACTAAGTCGAGTAAATTAGACTTTATTGCACAATACACAATATTATTTCACACAAAAAAAACAAATGGATATCTTTTGTTTTTATTGGTAAATCTATTGGGATCATAATATTTGAGACATCTGTGACAATCTCTGGATGAATATTTAGAGGATCTAGCTCCGTTGGGGGACGAAGGGCGTGTATGGAACTCCCGACAAATCGGTCTAACCCTGAACCCCGGCGGCGGCCTACATCTGCAGTCAAGAGGAGCTGCAGGAACGCATCAGCGGCTTCTGGAGTTCCCCCTGCCTTACCCCATCACTAAGGTACATCCCGGGGTAACCAGATTCAAACCCGGGACATGTCGCTCTCGTACCTCTCACCGCTCTACACGGTAAGAGAGTCGGAACACCGACCCACCTGAGACGACACCCCCGGTCGCACCGAGGTGTCGCGTCGTTTCCAGCGGCCACATCTCCCCTGCATGTGGCCACAACGACCCTTAACCGACAATTGGGGAGCAAGCGGCCTTTATCGCGCATCCTTCGTCGCCTCTTTCGAGCGGGATCGGCCATTTCTCGATCCCGGTTCCCCGATCGAGTGAATCGGTAGGTGATAAGTTGGTTCTCTCTATGCAAGCTTCGAAGCTCGGCAGAAAGGCTCCGACAGTGCCCGCCAAGCTCGTAGGGCTTGCTTATGTGTGTTCTGACGATGCATTCTGGGCTCATGATACGGCGCTATCTCTTCGTCATTCCGACCGACAGATCGAATTTCGTCGCAGACCATTGTGTTCATGTCTGCTAGAATGTCGAAGGGTGGATTTCGTACCAGGATCGTCGCCGCCTCGTACGAGATCGTACGGTGGCCTCGTACGATCTGTATGGCTGCAGACTCCCGAGTTGAGCATTACAGCGGGAAGATCCCGCCGGTGCCCCATAGAGGACCATGGATCGCACGACGCCCCTACGCACGCACGCAAGCACAGAGAGGCAGCGAACTTCTTCCCGCGGTCCCCCGAGATTGGGCAGCAGACAATGTGGCACCCCTGCTACTCCTCGTACTGGGGACTAGTCGCCCGAAATGCTTTTCAAAGTTCTACCGATTGGCCATGATGAGGTACTTCATGTACTGACCCACTTGGACTTCGGTGTCATCCACCCGGAGGTATGAGCAGGGTGGTTCCTGCCCGAAGTCAGACTAGTGCGAAGGCCCGCATCGTATACGAGGTTCCATAACAATGGGCCCAATACAGAGCCCTAGGGAACCCCACAACACACCTCCCTTCAATTTTCCACTCCGTTCCGATCGACAAACTTCACTGTCCTGTCGCGCTGATAGACCTCTATGACTGCACGCAGGTAAGTCGGCACCTCGTGATATTCAAGGGCCTCCCTAATCGCGCCCCATTGAAGGGTGCCGAAAGCATTAACGATATCAAGGCTAACTACCAACACCACCACCCCGATCGGACTGCCGACCCCGATAGGGAGCAAACACATCTATATATTAGCGTCCATTGTCGAGCGTCCCCGTTGTAATCCAAATTGGCAGTCCGATAGATCAGGGCCCACTCGCGACAGGTGCTCGCTGATACGGCCAGAGATAACTCTCTCAAAGAGTTCCTATCCTTCCTATCCTTTGATTTCTTATCTCGATTGAACAATTATGGAAACTGATAAGAACAAGAAAATCAGATTCTCGTAGCAGATTTTGCTGGGGGTCACGTCCCCTGTGACCCCCCCCCTGGAACCGCGCCTGTTACAGTCTGATATAGGATTCCTTCTATAAAAAGCACTTTTAGCTTACAGGAATACATGAATTATTATTCTTCCTACGTTTGGTCACCATCCTCATTGCGAACGTCGACAATGCAATATGGTGACCCGCACTATGGCGGCGTAGTGAGTTGTTTTTTCACGCCCCACTAAATGACCTAGGATCTTAGTGGATTTAAAAAAAATGACAACGAAGTGTAAGTATACTATCATTGTGCGAGAAAATAAAGCAACTTTGTCAGTATTTTTAACAACTTGCTTGGAATCGATCAACGAAAATCTTTTTAAAAACAAAATAAATATCTATTAGACACATGGATGTAACATTGATTTAGGTAGATAGGTACTATCATGTTTACATGCAAGAAATCATAAATTTAAATATTTACATGTCTTATAATTTCGATAGCTATTATTCTCAAATCGTCTAAATTAGGTATGGAAGACTTAACTAATACATTTAATAACGATATTTTAACATTAAAAGCAAATAATCATTTACAGTTTCATCCTAGTCCGCGGCTAACTTTAAGTATACCGGTCTATGAAGGTACATAGGCATCTTGTTATATCACAAATGGTTTTCCTCAGAATGTCAATAAAAAACTGATTTTAATATCATTGTTTCGAGGAAATACAAACGGTATTCCAAAGAGATTTTTATTTGGAATTCACTTTCAATCAATATGATGTAGCATATTGTCGAACTGAATTCTAAGAATGTATATCAATCAAGTTAAGATTATATAAGGAGCCCTATATACAGGTGGTTATTTCTTCGACGTAGGACGATGGGAAGATACCGTAGATGCCGTTCAAATCCCCGCTCCACCAACCATCGTCTTGCTTCTCGTGGATAACTATAACATCGCCTGTAAAAACAACATCATTTCAAGGATTTCTAATGCTCTGTTATATTAACAACGAAAAATAATGTTACTTGTTTGCTTTGACATAGTGTTAATATGATATAAGTATGAGCTATATATATTGTCACACTAATATATAAATGCGAAAGTTTGTCTGTATGTTTGTTACTTCTTCACGCGCAAACGGCTGGACCAATTTGGGTAAAATTTGGTATGCAGGAAGCTGACACCCTGGATTAACATATAGGAGATACAAAATTGGAGCGAAAACCTTTAAAAACGCGGGCGGAGCCGCGGGCAACAGCTAGTACAAAATAATTAACAACAAGTATGGGAAAATAAACAGTCGCTTGTTGTATAGTTGACCTTTTTTTTATTTTATTTTTAAAGTGTAGTACGTTGTTTGTTGTCTATTTAAAGTGGCTATACTAACACAACTGCACAAGTGTCGATTTTGCTCATACCCTCAGATTCAACACCACTAAAGTACCTATGTCTTTTCTGAGGTGAATCCTGCTTCCATTAAAAGCAGAAAGCCCGAGGAATAATTACACATTTATATACACCCTTAGAATAAAGAAAACTCGACATTGTATTCTTTAAATGCAAATTTGTTTTATAATTTAAATCTACTTAACAAAAGCAATAGATTTTACAACTCTATTCAATATAGGTAACTCATTCGTAAGAACAAAACAGTTACCGTGACGGGATTGGGTTAAGTAATAAAATTAAGGACTGATCGTTCAAGTATATCTTACCAGGAGATAAAGTGAGTTCATCGTTGAGCCTCGCCTCGTAAGTGTACAGGGCGCGACATTTACCCAAAGATGGCGGCTGGGCAGCTCCATCAGCGACTTCGTTCTTCATTATATCAGTCAAATCAGTAGAGCTTCCACTCTGCGACGAAAACTCATCTAGAAAATCCATCATTTGCAAGTTAAAAGTACATATATAAACGCACAATATTTACTCAAAACAACTCGCCAAATTTGCACGTAACGTACCAAAACTATGTATTTAGTACTAATTAAGAAACTGTTCTTCATAATAATAATTGGAAAGTTTAAAAAAATTGTAGTAGAATTACTATAAAATGATTACATCTTTACACAGTATAAAATTAAGTCGCTGTCTGGTAGTCTAGCTACAGCTATAATTTACAAACCTCTGCAGGTCTTTATCAGTAGTAAGCCATTTTTTTTTTGAAAATATTTAGAAAATGATCTTATTGGTCAACAACAGTAAAAACTAACACAAGATAGAATAAAGTATGTAAGACAGGTGCTTATTAAATCGCTGAAGCGTTTTAACCTTAAGGTAGTAGAAATACATATACATACCAAAATCACTATCCTGTTGATTGGAAAGTCCATCTCCAGCGCCGCGTTCACTCCAATCTAATGGACTTTCTGGTGGAGCCGGCGCTTCTATCCTCTGTGTTTGTATTACAGGAGCGGGCAGATCCACTACAGGAGTAACAGGAGCGCTCTTATGTTCGGTGTTTCTTCGAAACGAAAGGTGTTCTATCCTTAGTTTGCTTGAGGCTCTGCTCATGATGGAGTCCCGCCTTTCTCGTTCTTCACCTCCATTTATGCTCTTTGTCAACGCCGTGTAATTGGGTTGCAAGTTTTTATTCACCTCATCCTGGTAGTTTGATTGAAGCCATGGAGGGACCTGTAAAGGTACAAAATAGATTTTAGGTTTAAGCCAAGCTCTAAACTAAGATTAATTAATATTTTATACTAATCTTCTTAAGTCGTCAACCCCTGTTTAAATAAAAAAATGAAAGACAAAAAGTATACACAATATAATAAGTAGCACAAAATAAATTTATTTCTTGCAATACTACAAGTGCTAATGATAACTATGACTGCCTCGGTGGCGCAGTGGTAACGCATGCGACTGCTGTGCTTGTCGGACCAAATGTTTGTATGATTTGCAAATATTTGTTTCGGAGTTTGGGTGTTTTCTATGTATAATATGTATGTATTTACAAAAAAAAGTAATATGTATTTATATCAATTGTCTAGTACCCATAATACAAGCTCTGCTTAGTTTGGGACTAGATGGCGTTGTGTGTTAGATGTCCGAAGTATTTATTATTTATTTATTGACTAATAAATGCAGTGTCCAACCACAATATTTCTACACTCATATACTTACTTTGAGTATACTCTGTTGCAGTCCCTGTTTGTCTCTGATTATCTGTATGTGTGAGGCCAGAGGGTGGTGCACGATGGGCCTACTGTCCAGCTCGTTCAGACTCGCTGTGATCTTATAGCGCACCGCCTCTAAGTAAGTCAGCATACTCCTCATCTGAAATCCAGTGGCCATTATTGTAGTAGATCTATGTTAAGTACTATACTCTTTGCGCTGTAGCATGGTGCGGGTGACAGTTTTAGTAACATTTCGTTTCATTCTTGAAAGTTGCCGCGATTTACAAATTATGACTTAGTATTTCAGCTGTACTACATTCGCAACATATTAAATCATTAATAACTGGACTAAATTAAATTAAACCAACCAGAATGTTCTAGTCAACGTCGTACAGGCAACTGTCACCCGCACCATGCTACAGCTCAAAGAGTAAACATTATGTGTAGGTTGTTAATTTAACAGACTCCACCAAGGAGAAGGTTCTGAATTTGGTTCTTTAGTAATGCTAAATACTTCCCATTTGATTATTTTTAAATTTGAAGAAAAAATACAAACTCTGAGGTTACATTCAGATTATTATATAATAAAGTATGATGTTAACGCATAAAAGTCAGTATTTTATAAGAAAAATATATGTTAGGGTATTTTTTGGTTAAGAGTTAGATGAGAGAAGCCGGGGATCGAACCAAGTGGCGTGCAATTAGCGAGGTCACTGTTCAGCAGTGGACTGCCATGATCCCAGGCTGATGGCACTTATTCCCAATTAAATAGTTCAAAGAAATCGTCTTTTTATCCACGGGTCATCTATCACTCACGTGAACGTTAGGTATCGACAGAAATACTTACATGATATAGTTTATCAGCAACGTTTTGCTGCGAATCATCGTTGCCAAAGGTTGGTGTCTGTTTGATGGCCATCGAAAGCTTTTCTAATCCTTGCTTGGATTTACGTTCTCTTTCAATATCCTGTTTGACTAATTGGAGGATCTTTACGAGCGCCTGAAAACGTAGAAGAAATTATGTAAACTGTGTAGTGTAGCACATTACTTGTTTGTAAGCAATCTTGAGATAATAAATTTTGCAAATACACTCAATAATATACCACCATCATCTAATCAAGTCTTCTTGTTACTTATTAACTTCTTGTAGACAGCATTTGAAAGATTTTTATCTTATTAATGGCAAAATATAAACGGTGGATTTTTTTAAATGTGTATTTGCACCAATATATAAAGAGCAAGAGATTTTCGTAGTTATATTTTTTTATGTGTGGCTCTGCCAAAATGACTCTACTCTGCCTGATGGAAAGCACAAGCAGAATTCAAGACTGATGGTCACCATACTCATTGCGAATGCAAAAGATGTAACAATGCAGCATGGTGACCCACACCATGGCGGCCTAGTGATGCTTTTGCATTATTGGGCCTCCACCAACGAAACACGACAGCACGAACACTGTCACTTTACGTTGATTTTCTGTACGAGGGTAGCACCGCCCCGGTCAAACCGGCCCTTTCGAGCTGAAATCAGCGTGGCTCTACTACCTTGAGAAAGCTAGTTCGTTTCAGGGCCATAATAGCCGGAACGGTCAAATTTGAATGATGTTTTATGGAATAAATAGAGTATTTATTGAAAAGTAGTAAACACAGACTACAAAACTTGACCACACCTAGGACCGGAGTAACCTTGTAAGATAGCATAGAATAAAAGTTTTAAGTCTTCTTATCATTTCGAAATTTGTTAAGTTTGTATAGTAGGTACCTGTTTACGCCGTTCCTTGTTCATAGCGAGGGTGGTGTGTTCGCAGTAGAAGTCTGGCAGCAGTTGCTCGCTGGCCCCTGTCGGAGTAGACCGCACCCCGCGGACCACCATCATGTCAGTGTTCGCGTTCGCGTTCTTTATTGGATTCACTAGTGTGTTCGTGGCCTGTGAATAACAAAAATTAATACTTTGACCTACAAAGGATAAATATTTGGATTTAACTTATACCATTAAGTTTTTAAGCACTTCTACTTGACTAAATTGTAAATCGCAAAAAGGTGAAATCGATCATCTATCATCGACATTTTTCGCCTACTAATTTATCAAGAAAGAGAAAATGAAAATTGGAATACCAATATATTTCGTTACGGGGGTTTTTCATTATTCAAAAACAGAGAGACATCTATACTTGTATGTATATTTGCCTTTATCTACTGTAAACGTGAAGATTTCTACAAATATAATTTACCTCTGCTAATTGTGATGGTATCGCAGCCGTTAATCTAAGATAGCAATCAGCAGTAGTTTTAAGCTGAGCAAGTCTCTCTTCTTCAAGAGACTCCAGCATGCCAGCGCCCTTGACAACGCTTGTCTCCCATTCCAGTCTGTAAAAAATCAAAGATGAGCTATTGACTTGTTCTTTAGTACCACTTGAGTTCTGTTACCAGTCTCATCACTTTACATATTATATACCTGGCTCTTTCAGCATGTACGCAGACATTGTAATATTCAACTTCAGTTTTTTTTACAGCATCCTCCGTCTTTCTCTTTTTGACTTGAAGCTTAGCTGCGTCCTTCTCACTTGCTGCGTGAGGTGTACGCTCAGCCCGAGCCGCACTCAGGATAGAATGTGCATGAGGGATGTGGCCTACACTTGAACTACGTGAAAGGCGCGAGCTGTAAACAAATACGCAAGGTAATAGTAATGACGCAACTATGAAACTTTTCTTTAATCAACATTCGCAAAATGGAAAACAATTCGCAGGGCTAATCGCTTTGCCAAAAACTGAAGGATCCTTCCATAAAGACTTGAGCGATCTAATGTCCAGATAGAATACTAATAACTCGACACAAACAGGACATTAGTATCGTCAAGAGAATCGCAAGAAGCAGACCTAATCTCCAGTGTGGCGTCTTGTAACTTTTCATTCTCTCTGGCTGCAGTATGTGATTGTTTCTTTGATTTCGCTTCCGCCGTTCTCCATTCTGCTAAAGACCTTGTAGTTTTATCTACGTTGCCTTCGATCTGTAATTGTAACAAACATAATATATTCTTGTTGCATTTTTGTAATAACAGTTATTTTGACCATCTTGTGTAAGTCTCACCTTCTTTCTAAGTTTCAACTGATTGTCAATTACATGTTTCATTGGTTTCACTAGCTCCTCAGACAGAGCGCTTGAGTAATTTCTGAAATGTAGCAATTTTAGTTACATTTAGATCTTTACGAAACATTAGAGCACTAAGTATCTATCATCGACATTTTTCAATTGTAAAATTACCTGTGAATTTCCGAACGTTTCTCCATCTCCATAGCAACATGTTTCCAAGCCTCGGCACAAGATCCAACACTCTCCTTGCAAGCTTTCGTTAGCTTTGTGCCGAGTTTCGCCAGGCATTTGGAGTAATATATTTCTGCTTCAATCCTATAAAATAAAGAAGATATTGCATACTTGTACGCCTAGACTAGACAAAAGTTAACAAGGAATAACATAACGTTGCTTTATTTTATTATCAAGTCTCAGTCAGTTGTATAAATGCAGTCTCGGTCAAATTTTTAGAGCGCGTTATTTGTGTCTCACGCGTTGGCCCACTTGGCGGAACCTCGCGGCGAACTATTTTTGATTTTGTGGCCATTGCCGTGCCCTTTCTTTTGTATGTTACAGTATTTTACAACATACGATAATTGTTCATCAGTTAAAGTTATAAGCGTCCGTTTTAACGATATAATAATAATAACCAATTATGAATAAAGTATAACGAAAACTTTCGTTTTGTTCCCGGAATGTAGATCGTAATTTCGTGAAGGAAGGATTTAATTGTCTTGCAGGTAAACAATAGGTATTGTTTCATATTTCTGTCTGGAAACTTAACGATACAAAGAAACATCGATAAGATATGTTATCTTATATCTACAGCGTCTAAGGTGTGCATTGAGGCTGGTTCTACCGAGCGTGGCGAGTAGCCGGTCCAATGAAAGTTTATAATTTCTAAAAAATCTGATAAAACTATTATGTGCACATATATTATGTAAGTTGGTTGACAAGATTATTTTTTTGTTATTGCGGTAATTTAATTTCTACTAGCTAAGCCCCGCGACGTCACTCGCGGTACAACAACAACCGCCGGAAGCGTTGCAGTGCAAAGCTAGTCTAAAAAAATTAGCCTAGGTTACGTCTTATATCATCAGGGATCTGCGGGTGAAAGTCCCGTCAAAATCATTTCTGAGATTAGCCGGAACAAACAGGCAGACAAAAAAAAAGCTTTTTGAATGTAAGTATCTACCGTATATACTTTCATATCATCATCAACAGCCTTTAACAGTTCACAGCGGTCCACAGTGGTTTAATTTATTGTCATACATACTTTTAAAAGTACAAATAGTTTGTGAGGATGCATGCAACCTATGGATATTAGTTACCATTTCACGCAAAAATTACTGGACGGATTCACAGTAATAGCTTATATATCCCAGAATAACAACATAGGCTATTTATTAAGATTTTCTGTAATTTGTCTTGTCCATAATATAACTATAATTAAAGTCAAGTAAGTCAGATACGCGGGCAGAGCCTCGAGCAAAAGCTAGTTCAATATAATTCAACATACCTTTCTTGTAATATGGCTGCTAGTTCTTTGCTGAAGTCACTGCCTTGTTTCACATAACGACGGAGTTCATCAAAGCCATTTTGGGCCTGAAAACAATCAAATCATACGTTACATAAATCAAAACATTTTATTTTTAACAACAGTTTAAGTCGTCAGTTGCACCTAACATCTAATAACAATGAGGAGATTTCAGAGGGTTTTTAAAGTGCAGGAAATCCGCAAACAACTATTAAAATTATTTCGTTGACATAATTCCGGTTCTGCATCGAAAGCGGTTGTAAGGGTGAAGGCGGTTTTATTAACCGTTATTAAAGAAAAGCCAATACCTATTATAATTTTATCGACAAACACATACCTATCTATAGATATATGAGTAATAGTTTAAAAAGGGGTAGATACAAAAAATTGCAGAAAACTAAATGTTTAAAACGAGTCAAGTTTGATATACAATTATTGTCTTTATTTCCTACTAGCTGTTGCCCGCGGCTCCGCCCGCGTGTATATCGGTTATCGCGGCAAATAGTAGCATATGTGTTATTCTGATGTATAAGATATATTGCTGTAAAGTTTCATCCAAATCCGTTGAGTAGTTTTTGCGTGAAGAAGTAACAAACATACACACTCACAAACTTTCGCCTTTATATATTAGTGTGATGTGATGTGATTTTCATTATACCAGAAAAAGATAAAAAAATACATAATAAAAACACCTAAAAAATTCTAAATGTTACTCGCAAGTGTTATTTTGCAATCCACTGCTTTTTTTATTTTTATAAGATCTTGTTTTCGTAAGTAACATTAGTATAACGCCGCTGTTTATATAATATCGCTATTCTTGATTTGTAATATAATAATCATTGCAGTGTATTATAACAGTCACGTGCGCGGTCGCTATTAACCACTAAATATCCTTTACTATTTGAATCTTGGTTTACAATCATTTTATAATAAACTAGCTTTTGCCTGCGACTCTGCCCGTGTGTATGTCAGTTATTGCGGTAAAAAGTAGCCTATGTCCTTCCTCAAGAATAAAAGTATCTCCATGCCAAATTTTATCGAAATAGGTGCAGCGGTTTACCGTAGAGGTCATTCTGTGTACCTTAGAAAGAAGGGATCCGTATTAAGTTTTAATTCTAGGGAGAGCAAAGGACGAAACGCACTAAAACCTTTCTAGTTGCGAGCGTCTATGGACGGCGGCATTGGGCATACCTACTTAGCACGTCAGGTATAGGCACTTCCAGTAAGGTGCCCTTTTTTTAACCGGGGAATGCATTGTGCACCATATCCTCCTCCTGGACTCCCGACGAATCGGTCTACCCACTAAACCCCGCGGCGGCCTACCCCGCAGTCGGGAGGAATTCCAGGAACGCATCAGCGGCTTCTGGAACCCCCCCGCCGTACCTGATGGCTGAGGTACATTCCGGGGTAACCATAGTCACCCCCGGGGCGGGTCACTGTTGCGCCTCCTACCGCTCTACACAGTAAGAGTCGGAACACCGACCCGCCTTTAGTCGACAGCCCCCGGCCGCACCGGGGTGTCACCGGTCTCGAGCCGTTAGTTCCGGCCACATCACCCCTAGATGTGGCCATAACGACCCTTTAGCGGCGATTGGGGAGCTAGCGGCCTCTACCGCGTCCCCTGCGTCGCCTCCTGCGAGCGGGATCGGCTCTTTCCCGATCCCGCTCCCAGTAAGGTTCCCTGCCTGTTTCTTTTCGTACCCTAATCTGACCAGTTCATGATTGTCATCACCTTTATTAAATAAGCCTCAAGTGAGACATTTTCCATCTTTGTGCTCACGATGAGGTCCAAATCCGTATATTTGTTTCATAATCATAACGCGAATGAGATTATTAGTAAATAGTATCAGACATTTCTATATAACATCCAATGGCAAGATTACGTACGTACGTACGATTAGCTACAATCTCGTCTTACCAGTCACGTACCCGCACACGGCCAGCCTGGTGGGGACGTATGGTCTTAACTCTCTCCTAAGAGGAGACCCGAGCCCAGCAATGGGACATTATGGGTTGTTGATGATTTCTATTAATACTAGCTGACCCATGCAACTTCGTTTTTTTTTTTTTTTTTTTTTATGTATGGCCCGCCATAATGACTCTACTCTGCCTGATGGAAAGCATAAGCAGAATCCAAGAGTGGTGGTCACCATACTCACTGCGAATGCAAACAATGCAGTATGGCGACCCATACCATGGCGGCCTAGTGATGCTGCTGCATCTTTTAGTCTAGTCAATAAGTATGGAACTTGTTGACTAGACTATTTGGGCCTCCGGTCTCGCACTCACCAACGAAACACGACAGCACGATCGCTGTCATTTTACGTTGATTTTCTGTGCGAGGATAGTACCGCCCCAGTCGAGCCGGCCCATTCGTGCTGAAATCAGCGTGGCTCTACTACCTACGTTTGTGTCCCTTATCAATCATTCTCGGCTTCTATCGATCTAAGCGTGTTGTTAACTATTGTACACACTAAATAAGGAAAAAAACGGTTACTTAGTTATTTTTAGAGGTTATCCGTGTATGTGAAAAGATATTGAACTCGTATAATAGTAAACTGTAATTTAGTAGCATTTCAGTAGATTTCTGTTTCGTCAAGTCACTTGAGGGGTTTGAAGTATCCTTTTTTATTGGAAAAAAGTCGTTATGAATGAGTAACAACTTTATTTTCTCTTTTTATTTACTCTAAATTACAAAACAGACATCCAATAAAACTGAATACCATAAAAGTATGTAACGACGATGTCCGGGATCTTTAGAGACCAAATAAAATAAATAACTATAAATGAAAACTGTTTTTATAATATTTATGCTCAATAAAATTGGTTTTAAAAATTTGCGGTTTCGTACTCACGTGGCTTTGAGGCGAAATATTTTAATTTAGATTAACCATTTGTATACTTGCTATGTTTACAGAGCAGGTTTACCCTGCTGAAACAAAAATGTTTCACCCGGAACAAAAGTTTGTTTACACCCAAGATAAATTTCTTGGCGTTCATCATGACCAAAAGTCGTTTATGCATGTTGATTAAAAAATATTTCCGGGTGTGCAAATGGCACCTCTAACTGACTATTCGGGAGGGGTTGCATCATCTAATCCTGATATGAAACTACCATACCGGCCTTATGATTCTCCAGATCCAGCACCGCAAATTACCAGCACACAACCCGCTAACCCTACATCATCAACACTTCCGTCAATCGGAGGCAAAGGTGCTAATTGGAAATCTAATGAATCAAGAAGACCAAAGACATACAATTGCACTGCCTGCAATAAATGGTTTACAAGCTCGGGCCATTTAAAAAGACATTACAACACTACACTACATAAGAACGCAGTAAGGTCATCGGGTCAACCAGACCCAGCTTCTCTTGCTATCTCTAACCATCATCATCCAAGCCGTGATATGCAAAATCGCGCTCAGCAACAATCTGCTGACTCTAATACTCAAAGTCCGAACCCCTCGGAGGACGGCCGCAACGTCAACGATGCTGCACTACAGTCAACCTACGCATCGCAAAACTTCGAGCGGGCTCATCGGGTGGCCACTATGCAGTCCAAGTAACCGTACACACATCTTCAACAGGGTAACTTAGATAATAATTACAGTAATAATCCATTAGCTAATCACCCTTTACAGCACCAAGTTGGTTCCCACCCACTCAATATAGGCAATCAACCGCCGGGTATTGGAAACATAAATGATAGTAATCCTCAATCTTCTAAATGTGTAACAATATCAACAACAGGGAATCCCCCAAACGGGGAAGCAGGTCCCTCTGTTCCTCAAAATCATCATATGAGGGGCCTGTTGTCAGTATCAACCACCAATATCGCAACCCCAGCCCTAGCTCAGAGTTTACCAGCGCTTACAGCCCACACTCTACCTCCTTTCAGTCATTTGGGTGTCAACCCGTACAGTCCGAGGTCTACGGATCCCTTGGGGCCTTCAGTTCTGGATCCCACACACACTCCTTTATATTTGGGTCAGAATTTTCAGCAGACTATAGCACCGAGTTATCCAAACGGGATGGCCCCCCACGTTATGGATATGGCTATCAACAATCTGCCTATAGCCAATGCTAGAATACATCTACAACTAGAATTGCTATAACTAGTGGTCGCCCACCCGGTGGTCGAAATTCAACCATAATGCATTTTTTTGTTTTGTTTTTTATAGCATTCTGCGTTCCTTTTCCATATAAACTTTAACTGTGCCAAATTAAACTGTTTAATTTATACTACTTAATACCTATTTTCAGCCTCCGTAGAAATGGCCTAGGAGGTTCAACTCTCGTATTATTATTCACAGAGCACTATTTTAAATAATGATTGGACACGCTTCGAGTCTGACTAAAATAAATGAATAAATTTCATTAAGCAATGCAAGCATTGACTTAACAGGCATGCAATGAGCAGGGTAATTATAGAGATAATATAGATAGAGCAGGGGAGCCAGGCCTCCAGCCGTTCCTCGGTTAGAAAGAAAGAGACGATCGAGGTGCCTATCTGTCTCTCTCTACTCGCATATGCGCAGTTAGCGCGGAAAAGCAGATAATTGTTGTGATTGGATTACCATTATTAGTCCTTTACAGCGCATGCGTCAGTAGAGAAAGACAGATGGAGTACAGCGATCTTCTCTCTCTTTATAACCGTTGGACGTTTCTGCTTACAGGCAGCCGTATGTCTTCCCTACTCTATTATAATAGCTCTATGAGGGTATTAGTATAGGTATTTACGACTAAAGAATATCACAATGACTATGTTTACTTAGCTTGCTATTCCCCTTTTTATTCAATTTTCACTTCATGATCATAATCACTTATCACTTGCGACTACAAGGAAGTGTTAATTAGCACTATCGATGTTTAATCGACTCAAATTTGATTGTTTTGTATCATTATATCCCTTTAACGAATGCGCTAATAAATATGAACTTCAATATTCAATGTCTAGGTTGTAGACTACGGAAACAAAGGCCAACGCAAGTTGCCAGCAAATGACCGCGAATTGAATGAGTTGGCATCAATGAAACGGATTGTTTTTTTTTTTTTGGAATAGGGGTACACGAGCAGACGTATCACCTGACGGTAAGCGATTACCGCCGCCCATGAACACCCGCAACACCAGAGGCTTCACAAGTGCGTTGCCGACCTTTGGGGGATGGGGAAAGGGATGTGGGGAGGGCTTGGGGTATGGGACTCCGGTATCCTCACTCACTCGGTAAAACACAGCGCAAGCGCTATTTCACACCGGTTTCCTGTGAGACTGTGGTATCACTCCGGTCGAGCCGGCCCATTCATGCCAAAGCGTGATTCTCCCACGGTAATCCCACGGGATTGTGAATTCCTTAAATATGTAGTACATAGTAGAACTTCAACGTTCGGAACCTATTGGCAAAAGTAGAAGCCATGAGTATAACATGCTGAATTCATTGAGAAATGAAGATGCTACATAAGGAGAACAAAGTGTTTCAGTGTGAAGGCAAGCAGGCAGATGTATTTACATACATATAACATAGATTACATACACGTGGACAGTATAGTTGTTAGCAGGGAAACTGTTAGTATATCAGGGAAGTAATGGGTTGCATAAGTTACATATGGAACTAGCTATATGGCCGAGATTAAACCAGTAATGTACAGTAAATTATGAATGTGATTTCTGAACATACTCGTAATATATATGTCATAGGCCTCAACATATACATATAATAATAATAATAATAATATTTTTAATAATAATAATATTTGACGGTACGGTACGGTAATATTTCAAATGTTAGACGGTAAAAACAATATATTAAATACTAGCTGTGCCCGCTACGTGTACGAACGTGACATTTATGTTTTCAAGTTATTTTTAATTTTTCACCCTTTAAACTTTCCCTGGACTACGACAAACATTTCAAAACCAAAATCAACTAAATCGGACCAGCCGTTCTCGAGTTTTAGCGAGACAAACGAACAGCAATTCATCTATCTATACCTTCGATCAATAATAGTACATTATTGATCGAAGATCTATACAAATAAATAAAATTGAAGTGTCTATTTGTTACATTAAAATAACCGCTTTTTACTAAATGCATATGTATGTATACACGGTACATATACCAAAATCATATTTTTTACAATTTTTGTCTGTCTGTCTGTTTGTTTCGGCTAATCTCTGTAACGGCTGGACGGATTTTGAAGGGACTTTCACTGATAGGTAGGCTGATGATATAAGGAGTAATTTAGGCTACTTTTTTAGACTAGCTTCGCCCCGCGGCGTTGCCCGCGGTTATGGTCGTACCGCTGGTAACACCTTGGGTTTCAGCTAGTTTTTATATAATACTAGCTGTTGCCCGCGGCTCCGCCCGCATGGATGTCGGTTTTCGCTGCAAATGCCTATGTGTTATTCTGATGTATAAGCTATATTACTGTAAAGTTTCATCCAAATCCGTTCAGTAGTTTTTGCGTGTAGAAGTAACCACGGCCCGGAGTTATACAACAGCCTCACAGAAAACCCGGTGTGAAACAGCGCTTGCGCTGTGTTTCACCGAGTGAGTTAGGATACCAGAGGCCCATACCCCAACCCCTCCCCCCAACCCCCAAAGGCTGGAAACACTAGTGACGCCTCTGGTGTTGACGTCCATGGGCGGCGGTAATCACTTACCATCAAGCAATACGTCTGCTCGTTTGCCCCCATTCTATAAAAAAGTATAGTTATCTTACGTAGTTTTATCCCTTAGTGGCTACTAAGGACATGACATGAATGGGGTTGGTGACACTGTATTCTGGATCTCTGACCACACGGAGAGTTATAATCTCAGCTAACCTAAATGATTCACCAATAATAAAGAGATATGCTGCAACAGTAAAAAGTACTGTGTCCAAATGCCAGCTAAAAATACTTTAGCAGATTAAGAGTTCTGTCTGAATTGTGCGTGTAATCTCTGGATCGACTTAACCGATTTTGAAAATTATTTTAACAACAGTCACACACACATTTTGTCAACTTTAATTCGTTTACTCTTTACTATAGTTAAGTTAAGAGTATACGGGATTAGAATTAGCCTTCAACCACTTTGAAATTTAAGGAAAATTTGAATTATCTTCCTCTTTCAATCTATACAAATAAATCAAATTTAAGTGTTTCTTTGTAATTTAATTGAAGTGTTTGTCTGATACATACCAATGAAATTTTCTACAGTACTTAGGTACTTCAAAAAAGTAATTTACAAATTCTTATATGTCTGTCTGTCGATCTATCTGTCTCTCCATTCTGGTTAATTTTTAGAATGGCTGGACCGATTTTGAGGGTACTTTCACTGGCAGGCTTCACAAAACAAAACAAACAAACCTGGCGGCGGACTATCATCGATGAAGCGAAGACCATTGGCAAGACCTGGAGCGAAATCAAGCGAAACGCTCAAGACAGAACGGGATGGCGATGCACTGTGGACGCCTTGTGCCCCATCTAGGGGTTATAGGACCTTAAGTCAAGTAACTCAAGTTCACTGTCAGGTAGTTTGTGTTAAAAGGACTAACTTGGCTACTATTACGAGAGAAATATCAGCTGCGGGGCGCTGAAATTATTTTTTCCTGTCTGTAGAATCCAACCACAAAATGGTGTCGCCTAATGTCGCGTTAGAAAGTATTTAAAAATATTATGTTTTTAAGATTCCCTATACATAATATGTTGAAATAGATGTGCTGATGTGTTTTATTTCGAGACGAACGTCAACGACGCTTCGGTTGTTTTGTTCAACGCGAAGAGCATGCTATCCCGCTCAAGGTCACGCGCGGCGAGTGCGGTACCTACTATTACATTTTGGCTTGGCACCGACTTCAAATCTATGAATAGGTAGCACATATAAAATAAGTTATTTTATACTTTTTAGTTTCTGAAGTCGGTTTTTTTAAACGAAGTTTTTTTTTTATTTTTCGCTTTTTAGTCTTTCTCAAGTCTCTCATCATCATTTCATTTAAAATTTACTGATGTCTACAGAATATGAAGGCATGCAGACAATTGCTCGTAACTTCATTGCAGGCGCTCACGTAAATTTGAGGGTTTCCTTCGATTTCCTTAGGATCCCATCATCACATCCTGATATGGTGGCCATGGGACCACATGGGGAGCATACCCTTTCGAATACAAAAATAATTTTCAAAATCGGTCCACAATTGACGGAGTAATCGATGTACATACATAAAAAAAAAAACGATGAAATTGAGAACCTCCTCCTTTTGGAAGACGGTTAAAAAAGTTATAAAGAGGTAAAGTCTGTAAGGTTGTAGGCGGTAAACCTCTGGATCTACTGAGCCGATTTTAACTAAGATTATTACTTGTTGGAAAAATATATTTGTCCTACAAAACGTATGGTTTGATTAGTTTGACTAGCTGATTTTTAGGGTTCCGTGCCAAGCAAAAAACGGAACCCTTATAGATTCGTCATGTCTGTCTGTCTGTCTGTCCGTCCGAATGTCACAGCCACTTTATTCCGAAACTATAAGACCTTTAATGTTGAAACTTGGTAGGTAGATGTATTCTGTGAACCGCATTAAGATTTTCACACAAAAATAGAAAAAAAACAATTAATTTTGGGGGTCCCCATACTTAGAACTGAAACTCAAAAACATTTTTTTCATCCAACCCATACGTGTGGGGTATCTATAGATAGGTCTTCAAAAATGATATTGAGGTTTCTAACATTATTTTTTTCTAAACTGAATATTTTGAGCGAGAGACACTTCCAAAGTGGTAAAATGTGTGTCCCCCCCCCTCTAACTTCTAAAATAAGGGAATGATAAATCTAAAAAAAAAATATGACGTTCATTACCATGCAAACTTCCAACGAAAATTGGTTTGAACGTAATCTAGTAAGTAGTTTTTTTTTAATACGTCATAAATCGTGAACTGCAATTTACCTTTCATTCAATCAACACAAATGTAAAAATATAAAATAAAAATTATATTATGTTACTTGCTGCTGCGGAACCCTTCATGGGCGAGTCCGACTCGCACTTGGCCGCTTTTCAACTGTTGCTTAGTTAATATGTATATAATTTAACAGCCACAATGTCCTACAAATTGCGTGGTACGTTATCCCGGTCCTACGCTCAAAAGTTTTGTGTCCCTGGACCCTGCTGCCCCTGTTATCTACCACAATCGAGAATTTTAGAAAAAGGATAAGTTGGACGTGTCATCAAAATGAAGCCACTCACGAAAAATTACCTTGATAGTAATAATTTATTTTGTAAAATTGTTGCTAGGGATCCCGGTATATTAATACGATTTATGTCAAATCAACCGTGGCCTGGTTGTCTTAGAGCCCGTGTTAGTCTCTATGACAACCACTGCCGCTTAACTTTTGTTAAATAGTTTAGCCGTTACGTCACCATTTTCTATTAACTGTTGTTACAAAACCATTTGTCAACGTATTCACCTCAGACCTCGACAAGACAAGACAAATAGTTTTTTATCCACAAGTCACGTGCCACAATAGTGTACACCGATAGATTAAACTGTACCTATCCATACATTACGCGTAAGTACAAAAGACAATAACTTTCTTCACAATGCAGCTTTCACTACATTCAAAATTAGTTCTTAAAATTAATAGCTTAAGGTTCAAATTTGTCATGTAGAATTTTTTCGGCGTTGTATTTATTATGGTGGGTACGCCATGATTTGAATGTAGATTGATGTGCGCACGAGTATCCGTTCGACTCGGGAAGTGCACGTATTATGAAATTGTAACTGACCGATACCAAACGGGTAAAGTAGTTACGATAGGTGATAAACTTGAAAAATATTTTTAGCAGCATTTGATGATACTTTTTCGCTTTTTTATAAAATACTCGTGCACGTTCAGCACGAAATATTGCTATAAAAATGGTTAACAAATATGTACCTTTATGTAGGTACGTCAAGTAATAGATTATGTATTAAAAAAAAAGTCGTGTGGTGTCGTGGGACACCAGATAGGAACGAAGTTCCTAATTATAAATATATGCAAAATAATAATATATGTAACTTACAGATGGCGATATACTAAATTTTTAAAAATATTATGCTTTTTTTATTTAACGTTGCGGAAGTTTTTGCCGGTTTGGGTATACAGATGGCGCTATACAATAGTACATTATTGCAAAGACCGGGAAATAGGCAGTTGCAGTACGGCGAGGACTTCACTAATACGAGACAGGCAATTGCCATTTCCGCCGAGGCTTATTAGTGCTTTTCTCAAAAGAATGCAGTGAAATAAAACATAATTTTATATTATACATTTAATTAATATTAAAAGTTACATTACTCATATTGGGGCAATTACTAAAAGAAAATCTTTAATCTGGTGGAGTACAATCAATTTCTATTTCATTCTCTGAACTGTTGGAACTCATTTTAATTATTCAATTTACATTTATTAAATATTTAAATAACAAATCAAGACGAATTTTCAGCTTTGCCGCCGATTTTCTATTTATCATCTGTGCCGAAAGGCAAACGCATTTACGCATACAGTCACGTGAACGCAATTTGTACCAAGCAAAGAGATTTTGGTATGCCAAGAATGATAGAAGAGATCCAATCAAAGAGTATATAATAACCCCAGCACGCCGTTTCATTCAACATTGCTGGAGCGTTGTAATGTTCAAAATTCAAAAAACGCTCCTGCAATGGATTTATTTTTCGCTGACCGTAAATTAGATACTTCGCGTGTTCTTTTTTCTAAAATAATGACAATATTTCCATGCATGTTTGAGTTGATTTTTTGCCGGCTAGGTTACCTCTTCGCAAGGCCTCATAAGGAACTTCGTTCCAAAAGTATGTTGCCTCTTAAATTTTTTACTGTCAATATAGCTATCTTGTGAGTTCACAAGACAATTTAGAAATTAAAATATGTAAATCATTGAATCTTATGTATAAAAATCAATTGTCTCGCTAAAACTCGAGAACGGGTGGGCCGATTTAACTGATTTTGGTTTTAAAATGTTTTTCGTAGTCCAGGGAAGGCTTAAACGGTGAAAACTAAAAAATAACTTGAAATTCCAAATATTACGTGTACGTACGAAGTAGCGGGCACAGCTAGTACGTAATATTTTTAAGGTTCAGACAAGTTGATCAGTATGATTATACATAGGTATATTAGGTATATAAAAAGGATATGTCCGGTTGGTGACGAATTAAGAATAGGTGCTGAGTTTCAATATTCAATACCCTCTTATCTCATGTGGTGCCGTAAGAGCCGACTAAGGGCTCCCACACATAACTGCGATACGATGCGGTGTGAAGTTCTTGCGGTGCATTGGTGCGAGCTCGCAGATATTTGCGATACATTGCGAGTTCGCAGTTAAGTGTTGGAGCCTTCATGGAGCATACTACAGAGGACCACAACACTGATAAGAGACGGATAACTGGACCAACCCGACTTGCCAGCGTGTTGTAGTAGGTCAAAGCCTTCTTGCTAAGAAGAGGGTTATGCCTTGCTAAGAAGAGTAGTGAACTACATATTAATGGCTATTATTGATGACGATGATTTATATGTAGTTACTAGCTGACACACGCAACGACGTTTACGTCTCCTATTGTATATTAAAAAAAATCCCTCGTTTTTGTAACATTCTTCATTGGTTCTCGGTTCCCATTGGTCTTAGCGTGAGGATATATAGCCTTCCTCGATAAATGTACTATCCAACACTGAAAGATTTTTTTAAATCGGACCAGCGGTTCCTGTGATTAGCGCGGTGAAACAAACAAACAAACTCTTCGGCTTTATAATATTATATATATGAGTATAGATTTGTAATAAACTCTGACCAAAAGCTTTTCAGAACCTTACTTATTACCCCAATCATAACAAATTTCGCTTTCACCCACAATGGTAAATTGGCCGCAAATCCCCGATCGTAATGGCAATTTGAATTTTCATTTATGTTTTTATTACTTATTAGCTGTGCCCGCTACTTCGTAGACGTGACATTTGGGTTTTCAAGTTATTTTTAATTTTTCACCTTTTAAACTTTCCCTGGACTACGACAAACATTTCAAAACCAAAATCAGCTAAATCAGCCGAGCCGTTCTCGAGTTTTAGCGAGACAAACGAACAGCAATTGATTCATTATTTGTAAGTAACAAATTGCAAACAAAAATTTAAAAAAGTTACACTCGGAGTAGCAAAGTGATAAAGTGTTTGTTATATAATTAATAATATTTTGTTTGTAAACTTATAACAAATAATCTTAGCGCACAATTTTAATGTCTTAATTTCATAAAATTGCTTAAGGCTACGAAATCGTCCATTAAAAGGAACAACTAACAATTTAATAATAAATTATAATGTTTAATTCTAAATTATATTTTTACAAATATTTTGCCGTAACAGAACACAATAATTCATCCTCATCTCATCACAGAGTTTTCAGGTTAGACATCTGTTACATAAAACTTGGAAACGGTATTTGTGTATAAGGATTAAGTAAGACCAAATCGTTCATGAGCTGACTTTAATACCCAGATCGAGACATGGGATATCCGGACTAGAGGGATACTTGTGAGCGAACCTGTGAGGATTACATGGCCGACTTATAGCGATGAAAAAATATCGAATGCTATCCCTTTAATTTTCCTTTTTTTTCCTATAATTTTGTCACTGATTAGGTTAAGCCCAAGCACATAAAACATTCTATTAATTAATAGGTAATATTGTGTTAAATTCGGTACTTATAAGGATTGAACTGAACAACACACTGCCAAAAGTAGCTGAAAATGTCTAAGATGTCTTTACCATAAAGAAAAGTCAACGTTAATACCCGTAGATAGAGTATACTTTGGTGTTTAGTCCTTTTCTCCTTGAGTACCCATCTCGGTCATTTCTTGGATGACATAACTGACATGTCTTTTGTGTCGAATAGTTTTTGTAGAAAAGAATTCAAGTGTAGTATTTTAAATATGTATTTGATGAGAACAGGAGTATGAATCCAGATATTTCAATAAGATAAAACCATTTGAATTTGCTTTGAAACGAAACCTCTTTTGAGGATAATCCTCGCAATGCTCGATTTGAACTAGGACAATAAATTGCCTGTTTACGTAACTTTAATATAATGCGTTTAATTTTAAATTATATATACCTAATTATAAGAACCAGATCTGTAACATATCAAAATAGTGAAAATACCATCTTCATCATCAACAACACATTCAACATATTCTTAATGCATCACCACACGGAAGAATGAATACATGCTAACTTTTAATATGAAATTAATGAAATGGTCACTTTGATTACTTAGAAATTCCTTAAATTTTATAGCTAAAACGAAAACATGCTTATTTAAGTGTAATATTACAATTTCACACGCGATAGATTAAAAACTAATATAATAGAGATAGCCTCTATTATATTACTTTTTAATCTATCGCGTGTGAAATCAATGATTTTAATTTTTTTTACTTTAGTACATTTTTATTAATAACATAATTGTAGTGTTAAAAAAAACGCAAGACAAAAATTACCTACCGATTTTAAAATTCAATTGATCTCAATTTTAGAAAAAAATATATATTTCTAAAACTTAATCTATATATGTATATAAAAGCGAAATCCCACTCACTTATTAATCACGAAATCTCAGAAACTATAACACCTACTAACTTGAAATTTCGCAGGTAGGTTCCTTATAGGGTGTAGACATCCGCTAAGAACGGATTTTACTAAACTCCATCCCTAAGCGAGTAAATCAGGGGATGAAAGTCTGCGTGAGCGAAGCTGCGTGCAAAAGCTAGTATTTTATACGTCAATCCTTGCTGCAGAATAAATTTGATGTCGTGATATGTATAATTTGTATAAACATCTAATATTGTTCAGTTACTCTTGATATTTTAGCGTTCAGCTACTTTTGATAATGTGTTGTTCAGCTACTATTGGTATTGTATTGTTGTGTAGTTAATTTTGAACTTTTAAGATGATCTTTCAATTCTGACGCTAGACTGAAGGCTACGTTATTTGTAAGTAACATAGGATATATAATAACCCGAAAAGTGGAAAGACTTTTTCGTGGTAGCCGGATTTGCAAAGTAAGTTGGGGAAAATTTTTTTACCGCCACTTCGGGCACGGGTCAGCTAGTCCCTAAAATTCGTAAATGAACAAGTGCCATGTCCTAATGTAATGGTGGATTTTTTTTAATGCCTGCCAATTTTAAAATGATGAAACACTGCGGCTAACTAACTTCACTTTGGGCATCCGGCCAGTTATCCCCAAAAAGCGGGACATCACAATATTGATTCAAAAAGCGTGACGTCCCGTGAAAATCAGGACGTCTGGCAACGCTGTGCACGATTGCAATTTAAACAAAAATGTTTGAGTCGCGGGTGACCTAGCTTTAAAAAAAGTGTCGTCAGAAAATACATTTTACGTTTACGAATAAGTTTACGTTACAAGGTAAAACATTGTTGATGGCTTTACATAATTGTAATAATATTACAAAACAATAGCAATGTACAGCTAGAAATAACGTTACTGCGATTATAGTCATGTAACAATAATTTTTAGTGTTATTCACTGATTGCTTAGAATGTTATATAAAATGTATGAATGTGTTTCTCAAGTCCTATTAGTGTGTCTATTTTTGTAGGTAGTTACTGGTATAACGACAATCTACACACATCAAAAGTGTCTAGGGATCAAGCATTTTTATGCGGATTTCTTGAGATTGAGATGTGGCTTTGGCCCTGGCCTGCTCAGTCGCCAGACTTGAACCCGATTGAGCATGCATGGGATATGCTACAGAGAAGAGCTCTGCCGAATATGGAGGGTATCCAGTCGCAAGAAGACCTTTTTTTGTTGTTGCAACGAACATGGGCGGCCATTCCACAGCGTGATTTGGATGAACTCATTTTGAGTATGCCAAACCGATGTTCTTGTGTTAGTGTTCGCGGTAGAAACACGGATTATTAATTGTTTAAGTTACCTAATAAAATTTTAAAGAAAACTGTTATTTCAGTCTTTTTTTCGAACTTTAATGTTAGTGGTTCAAATGTCAAAAATCCTTTTATTAGGAAAATGGCAAATTTCTTTATTAATGCAAAGGTGACTTGGTTTATTGTTACTGTGACAAACGAAAACACTTTATTTGATGAATCCTTAAAGTAAATTTTAATTAATATCGATCAGGAGAAAAGTTATTGCAAAAATATATGTTGATCCCTAGACACATATGTTGATCCCTAGACACTTTTGATGTGTGTAAATAATAAGAGCTTAACGCTAATGCTTGCAAAGGTATTAAATTGTCCCTTGTTTCATCTGCTTCAAGAAACAATAGTTCAGCATTTATATTTCTTATATCTCAGTACGTGGACAGGCTCTTGCCTGTGCACGCACTGAGACCTTTCATCCTTACTAATGCCTTAGTGCTTAGAATGTCAACTCCCTTATTATTCGCGACCTAGTTCATGTAAAGACAATTGCCAGCGTCCTGATTTATTCTGGCATACTAGGCATTGGGGCCTGGGTAAGTGAGTTTTGTAAATAATACACTATGGTGGCAAACAAAAATACGATCAGTCTTATGATTATTTATTTAATTAGCAATTTTACAAACACGAGTGTCATTTATCTACTTCAGAATTAAAGTCACTTTAATTCTTGAAGAAGGACATAAGCTACTTTTTACCGCGACAAACGACAAACACGCAGAGGGAGCCGGGGCAAAGCTAGTCTAATAATATGTATCATATACAATATTGACTCACCCAATAATAGTCCTTAAACACTTGGTTATTAGAAGATCTGAGGTTGATCATGTCTTCAAGAGTGGTCTGCCACCGGTCCATGCCGGCGGCTATCTTGTTGGACACGTTTTCCCTGTTCATGGTCGCTTCGCCTTCCTCGTGGTGGCCAGATGGAACAGCATCACTGCTGCTAACCTTAGCTTCCTCCGGCTCAGCCGAGGAGCCTTCCTTTTGAGTCGAGGAACTCTCTTTACTGCTCTCGCGACCGATCGCACTGAACGTTCTGGAAAAGAAATAATAATACCTTCGTAATCTTTTCTTACTTCTCATTTTAAACTTAAAAATACTTTGTTTGCATGAATGCGTATGAAGCATCAGTTGCCAAAATATCAAGATTGTAGTCCCAAGAGTTTTAGCTCTACGTTGATGCATAAGTCTTTTTTTTTTTTTTTTTTTTTTTATGTTTGGCCCGCCAAAATGACTCTACTCTGCCTGATGGAAAGCATAAGCAGAATCCAAGAGTGGTGGTCACCATACTCATTGCGAATGCAGACAATGCAGTATGGAGACCCACACTATGGCGGCCTAGTGATGCTGCTGCATCTTTTAGTCTAGTCAACAAGTATGGTACTTGTTGACTAGACTATTTGGGCCTCCGGTCTCGCACTCACCAACGAAACACGACAGCACGAACGCTGTCATTTTACGTTGATTTTCTGTGCGAGGGTAGTATCGCCCTGGTCGAGCCGGCCCATTCGTGCTGAAATCAGCGTGGCTCTACTACCTTACGAGTATCTAGTACTAAGTCAGTCGAGGCAAGTTATAAAGGCATTTCTTTTTCAATAATGAATAAAAATTCTGCTTCTGTAGGGGTGGGATGATGTCGGTACTAGGTACAGTGTGTATGAAAAGAACGTGACCGGCATATTTTTAAATTTTGCAATGCAATTTATAAAAATAAATATTAGGCTGAATAGAATAATCCTTTACCTAAAATGCATTGTGAAAAACACAAGTTTTCCCTCCAGTTTCCCTCGTTAAAAATATTATTTTTACAATGAGTGCCGCGTACGTTTCCCCATTTGAAGCTGTGTTTCTCTGTACACATCCGAAAGGCCCTAAAATGTCCTGCGATTAGGCCGCCCGTTATATGAAAAAGTCCAAGGCCTTCGTGAGCAAGTGAGTGAAGAGATATTCACAAACAAAAACCGTCGATGTCTTACCAGATCGTGGCAAATCGAAAAAGACGTCTGTTGCAGAGGATAAACGGATTGTGCAGCTGTTTGCCAGGAATCCTTTATTATCACTTCGCTCTGGGCAAGAAAAGTTGAAAAAAAGGGTTTAATGATATCATTTGACACTATCAAAAGGCGTTTAGTTGTAAATGGTGTGAAATATCGAAGCAATGTGAAGAGAACTCTCCTTTCTGAAACGCATATTGAAAACAGGCTCCATTGGGCGTGCGTAAACAAAGACCATGATTGGGACAAGATATTTTTTCTGATGAACCTTCATTTTGGGCAACCGGTTACTCGACTCGAGCTTGGACTACCTCTGACAATAGACTGATGGTACGAACCGTGAAACACCCTTTAAAGGTGCATGTTTGGGGATGCTTCTCAAAAAAGGGTTTCTGAAATTTGCACTTGTTTACCGGTACTTTGGATGCTGAGAAGATGACGAAAATTTACGAAAAAGCATTACTGCCGTCGGCTAAGAAGATGTTTCCACACCAAAATGATTTCTTGCTTCTGCAAGACGATAATGATCCTAAACACCGAAGTCGGCTCTACACCACTTGGAACGCGGAACATGGTATTAACGTTTTGGATTGGCCCTCACAGTTCCCTGATGCCAATCCAATCGAAAATTTTTGGGCGTGGATGAAGCTTAAACTAAGGGCAAAAAATGTAGTGACCGTCGCTAACCTCACTCGTGAACTGAAGTCCGCGTGGAGGTCTTTACCTCGCAGCTATGCTGAAAAATTGGCGGAAAGTAAGCCGCGAAGATGCCAAGCGATTATGGATAATAATGGAGATTGGACACCGTATTAATATAAAGCATCAAACAGCAATAAAATACTTATTTGATTACAATTTATCGTTTAATATTTCTAAGATTTTCATAAAATTTTGCCGGTCACGCTCTTTTCGCACATAGTGTATATTAGATGCTTTAACAAACCCGTAAACACTTAATTTTTGAGAGAGAGGCTGTAACTTGAGCCTGTACTCTACCGTCACTTCATGGAGCTCGTCAATTAACACTTACATTATATTAAATTCCGTTGTAAACCTCACTGGAATATCTACAAAGTATCGGATTATAATGTAGGCTACCTACTACACATATTCATTACACTCACTATATCTCACTACATTATTGTATAACAATCTTAATATTAACTTAAATCTAAATCCTATATACTTTGTGTTATCTAGTGTTCTATATGCTGACTATCTATCTTCCCGCTTTAAACTATTTACTGTGCCGTGCTAGTGCTTATATTTCCTTTCCGCACCTTCTATTGTTTACTTGTGAGTGTTGGACAATTATACAGATTAACCGTGAGTTGAACTTTTTATTTAACCTGTTACACACAAGTCAAGTGGTTACTACTGCGGTACCTCATTGGTGACCCCGTATTTGAACCATGGAGAAGGAATTCCAAGATGCACTCGGACTTACAACGCCCTTGACGACAGAAAGGTCGAACATTAGGGATGAGGGCGAGTCGATAAAAAATATCGATGTTTTCAAAGTTGGCACACGTTTGCCACCATTTTGGCCGGAAGAGCCTGAGGTATGGTTTGGGCAAGTGGAGGGTCAATTCGCCATATCTGGCATTACCAGCGACTCCACAAAGTTCCACTATGTTATTAGTCAGCTGGATACCCAATTTGCAAGGGAAGTGAAAGACCTTATTATTAGTCCACCAGCCACAGATAAATATGCAAAATTGAAAGGCGAGCTGATTGAGCGTTTGACAGCATCAAAAGAGAAGAAGCTGAAACAGCTGTTAATGCACGAAGAGCTTGAAGATCGAAAGCCCTCGCAATTTCTCCGTCATCTCAAAAGTCTCGCTGGCGTCAACGTTCCCGACGATTTTTTAAGGACGATCTGGATAAGTCGCCTCTCTCACGGAATCCAAACGGTGCTCGCAGGACAACCGACATCATCCTCGACAGACGATCTGGCGGACTTGGCCGATCGTATTCAGGAGCTGTCTGTACCTTCACCATCTGTAGCTTCTACAAGTATGATCACTCCTAGTTCTTCCCTCGATATTCTGGCTAGAGAAGTCGCCGAGCTTCGGAAGCAGTTCCAGGAGCTTGCAGCGGACAGGAGCAGACCCCGTGCACGATCTACGAGATCACCTCATAGCAGATCAGTCTCCAGATCGAAGCGATCATAGGAAGTTCCCGCTTTGCTGGTACCATAGCCGATTCGCTGAGAAGGCCAGCAAATGCGTATCCCCCTGCGATTACAAATCGGGAAACGCCAGGGGCGGTCGATAATGGCGACTGCTGACTGCCCTTCAACTGCTACTGGTAGCCTGTTTGTCACAGACCGAGCTTCGAAGACACAGTTCCTCATCGATACTGGAAGCGATCTCTGCGTCTTCCCCCGGTCTCTTCTTCGTGATCGACGTGCTAGAACGGACTGTAGTCCGTCCTAGCAAAATAGGGAAATTGTGGAACCATTCGCAGCACGCAAGTTGTAACTTGCGTGCTGCGAATGGTTCCACAATTTCCACATATGGTTATATACACCTAAATTTAGATTTTGGCTTACGTAGAGTATTTAATTGGCGTTTTGTTGTAGCTGAAGTAACTAAGCCCATCATAGGCGTAGACTTTTTAAATTATTACTACCTTATTGTAGATTACCGTAACAAACGCCTGTTAGATAGTACTACCTCTGTATCTTCTGTAGCCAAAGTAGTAACATGTAGTAAGTATAGCCTCTGTCAAAGTTTTGACTGGTGACTCTCGGTATCACAAAATTTTCGACGAATTTCCTGAGATTACCCGTCCTACAGGAACACACCGCAACATTACTCACCACACAGTCCACCATATAAGCACCACTCCAGGCCCTCCAGTTTCTTGTACACCACGTCGGTTAGCTCCCGACAAATTAAGGATTGCTCAACAGGAGTTCCAGGCTATGCTTGCCAACGGTACAGCTCGACCTTCGCAGAGTCCCTGGGCATCGCCTCTTCACCTGGCCCCGGAGAAGGACAACGGCTGGCGTCCTTGCGGCGACTACCGTATGCTCAACGCTCGCTAAAATAGACATTGTGCTATCGCGAGATCGATATTCCTAAAAGATGGCGAAGTGCGATATAAATGCGATAAAAGTAAAAAAGTAGGCATAGTGCGATCGAATGTATGAAGATTTAATAAAGTCGGCATGATGCTACTGATTGTACAAAAATATTCTGAAGTTGACTAAGTGCGATAGTAGGCATCGTGCTACTAAACCTTCCTGACAGGTATCCGATTAGACATATACATGACTTCGCCCATAATCTTGTTGGTTGCAAAGTCTTCAGCACCCTCGATTTACTGAAGGCTTATAATCAGATAGCTGTCAGTGAGGGCGACATTTCGAAGTCCGCAATAACAACACCATTCGGTTTGTATTAATTTCCTTATATGACCTTTGGACTTCGGAATGCAGGCCAAACCTTCCAAAGGTTTATGGTTACCAGGGGCCTTGATTTTAGCTATTGTTACTTAGATGACATTTTAGTCTTCTCAAAAGACGAGGGGGCCCATGAGGAGCACTTCCGTCAAATTTTCACCAAGCTGAAAGACTATGGTATGCTGGTCAACACGGAAAAATGCGTTTTCGGTATGCCAGAAGTAACTTTTCTAGGTTACTCCATAACCGAAAGAGGCTCTAAGCCTTTAGACTCCAAGGTGCAGGCCATAAGAGACTTCCCGACACCAACATTCTTAGGCATGCTCCATTTTTACAGGAGGTTCCTACCTCGAGCTGCAGCACTTCAAGCACCTTTACACGCTTTATTAACAGGCTCGGTGAAAGGTTCCCAGCCCGTTAGTTTGACTGGAGATGCCCTTACAGCCTTTATCGCATGTAAGGATAGCCTTGCCAATGCTGCCCTTCTGGCACACCCTGACTGTACCGCCAAACTTGCCTTGGTGACAGATGCCTCCGATAAGGCAATCGGTGCAGTCCTCCAACAATACCATGACAATTCATGGCTACCGCTAGCCTTCTTTTCACGGAAGCTCAGCCCTTCGCAGGCGAAATACTCGCCATATGATAGGGAACTGCTAGCCATATACGAGGGCATAAAATATTTTAGGCATATGCTCGAGGCCCGGCACTTTGTCGTCTATACTGACCATAAGCCGATCAGTTTTGCATTCCATGAGAGGAAAAAAAACTGTTCGCCAAGGCAGTTTAGACACCTTGACTTTATCTCTCAGTTCACAACACAACACATATCTGGCAAGGATAACATAGTTGCCGATACGTTGTCACGTATCGAAGAACTGGGAGTCTCGGTCAGCCTCGAGCAGCTAGCCAATGGTCAACCTACCGACCCTGAACTTCAACATCTTCTAGATAACGGCTCATCACTGCGTTTGGAGAAGCTGAGTGTTCCTGGAAGTCGTATACCTCTGTGCTGCGACGTCAGTACACCGACATTTAGGCCCTATGTTCCCAAATTCTTTCGCAAACAGGTGTTCGAAAGCCTGCACTCGTTAAGCCACCCCGGACCGAATGCATCTGCCAAACTTATAGCAGAGCGGTTTGTCTGGCGAGGGATACGAAAGAACTGCAAAGAGTGGGCGCGTACTTGGGTAAGGTTAACCACCATGTCACTGCACCGCTAGGTACATTCACTCTTCCCCGTACCCGGTTCAAACAGATCCATATAGATCTTATTGGACCTCTACCGGTTTCACAAGGCTATCGGTATTGTCTGACGGCGGTAGATCGATTTACTCGATGGCCGGAAGCAATACCGATAGGAAATATAACTGCAGAAACCGTGGCTAAGGCACTAGTGTCAACTTGGATCGCTCGTTTTGGCTGTCCCACGGACATTACAACTGACCGTGGTCGCCAATTCGAGTCGGCTTTGTTCGAATGCCTGGCGAAGACAGCCGGTGTTATCTAGTGTTCTATATGCTGACTATCTATCTTCCCACTTTAAACTATTTACTGTGCCCTGCTAGTGCTTATATTTCCTTTCCGCACCTTCTATTGTTTACTTGTGAGTGTTGTACAATTATACAGATTAACCGTGAGTTGAACTTTTTATTTAACCTGTTACACACAAGTCAAGTGGTTACTACTCCAGTACCACAATAATTAAGTTATTCTGCTGTGGAATCCAATTTAAGTAGAACTCTTAGAACACTTAATCCGATGCCGGCATTACTGAGGTCAATAAAGGCTGTCAATTTATTATAGTGCTTTTGTTGAGATGACTTTGGTGTTAGGTTGACGTCTTTTACATAAGATTAGTTCAAAATCTGTACAAGGACTGAACAAAGCCTCGGACTACAGCTAACAAAATAAATATAATTTAAATAATAGTGACTGATGACCCGACCTGGCTACGCACATAAGTCTTTGAAATTCTCGGATTTTCGGACAAGCGGGGAAAGCGACTTCATTTTATACCTACTGTGTGAGTGCATAGGCTAACGTCACATTAACATTAGTTTTCATAATGCAAAAAGAGATTCAGACGATAAACTTCTAAACATCTTATAATAATACTTTCATCATTTAAATACTCATTTTCTCAGTAACAGAGTTATTAGATATGATTATGATATGATTAGAGATTTAGATTAACTAATAGGTACTATTTGTATAAATTTATTATAGGATTACATTGCCTATCTAAGATTTCATAATTGGAAAATCTTTTTAGACGATAAACATCTAATCTGTTTTTTGTAATACGAGTATGTACATACTTTTATCTTTAAAAACTAATTTTCTCATGAACAGACTTATATCTATACTAAAACTAGCTTTTGTTTGCGGCCCCGCCCGCGTGTTTATCGGTTATCACAGTGTAAAGTAGCCTTTGTCCTTCCTCAAGTATCAAAGCATCGCCATTCCAAATTTCATTGATATCGGTGCAGTGGTTTGGCCGTGAAAGCGGGACAGACAGACAGAGTCACTTTCGCATTTATAAATAGGTATTTTGGGCTATGGATGGATAGGTTTGTTTGTTTGCTTGAATGCGCTAATCTTAGGAACTACTGGTCCGATTTAAATAAATATTTCAGTGTTAGATAGCCCATTTATCGAAGAAGGCTATAGGCTATATGGCATCACGCTAAGACGAATAGGAGCGGAGCACCAATGAAGAATGTTACAAAAACGGCAGAAAATTATTATACGTGCAATAGGAGACGTAAACGAGGTTTGTGTATTTATTTAAATCATTACGTTAAGCTTGCGCCTCGCGGTGTTACTTGCGGTTGCAGTTATGCCTTTACATTACGAAGCAAGTCTTAAATTGAAGTAGCATAAGTTACTCCTTATATCATCATCAGTTATTTGCCAGTGAAAATAACGTCAAAATCGGTTCATGCATTATAGAGATTACCGGGACCATGCAAACAGAAGTTAATTTTTTTATACACTTTCATAAATGCATTTATTGAAACCTGTTAATTTGAAATTATGAATATCTATCTATACTAATATTATAAACGCGAAAGTTTGTAAGTATGGATGGATGGATGGATGTTTTTTACTCTTTCACGCAAAAAGTACTGAACGGATTTGGATGAAACTTTACAGTAATATAGCTTATACATCAGAATAACGCGTAGGCTACTATTTGCCGCGATAACCGACATATACGCGGGCGTAGCCGCGGGCAACAACTTGTATATTATTACGATTTATTTGAATACTGCACAATATAATATTTTAATACTCAACCATAAAATATATGGACTGCATTACCTTGCAGTGCACACGTACAGTCATTATTTTGTTTATATTTTGAAACAGTATTACGTACTTGATTTCAATGATAGTATTATATCATTTCTTCACCGAATGCACATCACTTATATTGTTTTAATAGTTATACACAACCACTTTGAACCATGTTTTGACCACAAATGAATCATGAACACTTCCTATTGTGGATGCGTAACACATTTCTTACTCACCGTTTCCTATAATTATAACGTTTCTTCGTCAACTATATTGAACATCTGTAACTTAATCCTTTTTAAATGTCTGATATAGTAGGTATGTATTATACTTAAATGCGTGTGGATAACTCAGCTCTCCTAGCTAAATTGAAAGTTTTTCGCGTCATTTATCTTTCTACAATCGCTAACATCTGTATTATATTGTTTTATTCGCTAATATTTGGTTTCGACCACGTCGTGATTTAGCGTTAGGAGAAGTCATTCCCCTATATTTTTTCGTTTTCTATTAACGTTTAGATTCGTACAATGTGAACCTGGCTAGGGGGGCAGGACTCAGTGTTGTGGCGATCTTTGGAGAAGGCTTATGCCTAGTAGTAGGGCTGAGGTAATAGTGATGACACCTGTAGATTCTATAGAGTTACTGATTTAAGTGCTAGTTTTATCATATTAATCATATTATTGACCTAGTGAGTGTGCAACCGCAGTAGCCTTGTCGTTAACAAATGCGCTTACATAATTAAGTTTCAATGTTTCTACCAGGCGATAACTGACCTTTTAAATTTTTTTTCGACTTCAATTATGTTTTGTAATAACCATCGTCCTTTCTTATTATTAACTAGCTTTTGCGCGCGGGTCCGCCCGCGTGTTTTCGGATATCGCAGCAAAGAGTAGCCTATGTCCTTCCTCAAGAATAAAATTATCTCCATGCCAAATTTCATTGAAATCAGTGCAGCGGTTTGGTCGTGAAAACAGGACAGACAGACAGAGTTACTTTCGCATTTACTCGTATAATATTAGTAGGATTAGATCCGATGGCCAACTGTCATCGTCATCTACATTTGATATTTCACTTAAGTATGTACTACGAGTATATACGCACCTATAATATTTATAGATTTTTCTGGAACCCTATCTATATATTCTGACCTGATGGCAACAGTATTAACTAGAATATCCATGGAAACAGAAAAATATAAATTGGTCTACATTATCGAGTAATCAGATATAATACAAAGAACTAAGAACTGCCTTCTGTTTAGAAGAAAGTCAGCGGCAAGGTAAACTAAATAAAAGTAATAAAAAATATTATAAAATCTTTTATTTCATATGAGAGTGGCAAGAATCATAAAGTAATTAGTTTCTAGATATTCAAACTCAGTTATCGTATCGTTTTTGTTCAAATAAGTATGATATTAAAACTAATGACGTCATCCGTTGCTATCGCTAAATCATTTACTTTTCACGTTCGGTTAGTCAATTAAAAAGTACTTATTTACAAAGTTGATAACCGTTTTTAATAAATTTATGCATTCTATAACGTAAAAAGTAAAACTATTAACACGACCTTTAAGTTTATGTCGGCATGTATCTTAATAATCGATTGAATACTTACTTAAAGTTGATACGACACTAATACTGCCTTGTTGGTCTAGCGGTTAGCATGCGCGATTTCTAATCAGAGGTCTTCGGTTCGATTGCTGATTCTGGCTAAAAGTATTGTTGGAGTTTTCTTACAAGAAATTCTTAAATATTTAATAACAGCTCGAAGTATGGAAGTATGGCGGCGTTGAGAAGTCTGTTTTCTCAAATATACTGACATGATCAACTTTCGAATTCAGTTCGCCCCCAAGGTTGCGGAGGTCCGATGCATGTCTCTCTGTGGAAAAATATTTTTTCAGCTATTGAACTAGTAACCTTAAATAATCTTCGGATTATTAAAAGCTAAAAGAGATGAAGATGATGATATGACAAGATATTATTTATAAGAAGTATCACCTGTTTGTGCTTAACTTTCATTATTCTGTAGCTTACATAACACAAGTCGACATAGGAATATTAATGATAGGAATAGGTTTATATTGTAGGACTATACAGTGTAATCCGTAGATACATAATGTATATGAACCTCGAATGAACGCACATATATGGATTTTCAATTTTACCTTGTTTATCAAGTGCTTCTGGCGTCATACATTCATGAATCATCAGTAAACAGTCATGTACTTTTAATTACATCATTTTGGCGTTATAATATATTTGCCTCGAGTATTAGTTACTATTATGTAGGTTTAATTATATAGGTACATAGTTACAAACTCGTACAAGATAACGATACATTTATTTCTTGAAACATAATATATATGTAAAAAATTGTCAATATGCAGTTTTTAATAACAAGTCGTATTAAGAAGGATAGAGAATACCATTGCAGCTTTGCAGTTTGATAGTAGTTAGTATTTGTTTCATCATTATCAGCCCGTCGCAGTCCACTGCACATAGGCCTCTCCCTAGGAACACCACAGAACCCGGTCGGTTGCTTTCTGCATATAGTCGCTGCCAGCCCTCTTACGTAAGTCGTCCCGCCATCTGGGCAGAGGGCGTCCCACACTACGTTTGCCAAGACGCTGTCTCCACTCTAAAACACGCTTACTCTAGCGGTTGTCTGTTCTGCGACATATGTGACTAGCCCATTGCCACTTCATCCTACCAACTTCCAGAGCTATGTTGGTCACTTTGGTTCTCTGACGGATTACTCGTTACAAATTTTGTCTATGCTACGTCCAACACGGCCTGTCAGTTACGGTGTGGGACAGTAAAAGACAAAAGTTAGTCCAAAAATACATATAAAATACGTGCAAAACTAACTTATTAAGATCACACGTGGTTTATTAATAGCCGTATGAAAGCTACTGCGTCTGCTCTCAGCGTGTGATCTCTCGCCCGTATTTGGTTTCATTTATTAATATGTATTCAGTTGCGCATCTGTTCACTACAACATTTATCATCTTTATTATGTGCTAAGTTACTGAGTGTAGTTGAAAGTGACAGTTCATGGTAATTTATTTTTGGAATATTCGCGGTGTGTATCGTCTAATTTCATTTGGTGTAAATTTGATTTAGTACAATTTGAATATTACTTGATCATAACTGTGAAAATAGAAACTATCACTAATCAAGTAATAGAAAATATTAAGTTCATATTAAATATAAAAACACGACGATTGAAATGTACAAGAATAATGATGACGATTGAACTAAAGAGTTAACACGGCATACAAACCGCTTCAAAGTTTTTTTTAAATATTTTCAGCATTAATGTTAGTTCTTACAATGCAACGTGCCACAACGAAGCGTATACAGTACAGCTGCTAAAATATTTAATTTTAGCACTATTAAATGTCATTATAAACCATGTCTACTTACTAAATTATTTCGCTACACCACTGAAATAAAATGATGTACCTATTTAGTAATTTATAGTGCCATGTTAATATAACGTATCGAATTCATTTACTTTCCTGCGTAAATAAACTGAAATAACGATATTGATAACACTAATAAAGGAAAATGCCTGATAAATTGAACTAAAATTTACGTCAATGAATAATTCCAACTCGCACAGAATTCTTTGAAATTTTATGATTTTCTCTACTATAATATGCATGTTTTACACATATAAAGCTTCCTCTTGAATCACTCTATCGAGACTGCCTCTGTGGCGCAGTGGTAGCGTATGCGACTGCTGTGCATGAGGTCTTGGGTTCGATTCCCGGGTCGGACCAAATGTTTGTATGATCTGCAAATATTTGTTTCGGAGTTTGGGTGTTTTCTATGTATAATATGTATGTATTTACAAAAAAAAGTAATATATGTATTTATATCAGTTCTCTAGTACCCATAACACAAGCTCTGCTTAGCTTGGGACTAGATGGCGTTGTGTGTTAAAATGTCCGAAATATTTATTATTATTTATTTATTTATTTTACTCTATCGAGTGCTGAAAACTGCATTCAACGCGTTGAGTAGTTTGAGTAGAACAGGCAACGGAAGAGACTTCATTTTCGACTATATAAAGATGCAACCACAAAATTCCAGCTATTATACCTCTATAGCTCAAATTTCGTAATATACATACACGACCGCATAATGATGAATAATAAGCACTTAGCCCAGATTTGCAGATGCACACAGTACAAACTATGTATATCCATCAACTCGAAGGTCGTATGCCATTACCATTATTCCTGTAGCAAGTGTATTAAATTTATTGTAAATATAGGCTTTTAGCGTTCTTGCATACATCTTTATCTGACTGTGATGTATTGCGTTATCAGTTATATTCGTCTCACGTCCCAGTTTTCACCGCATTTTACTCATTGTATTATTTCAAAAAGCAACAATACTGATTTCCCCAGAAAAAAAGACAACATATATTTACATATTTATGGAGAAATTCGATAAATTCAAACAAAATAATAAAATAACACTTAGATAATGTTTTTAATTATTTTTAATAGTGTGCCTATTCTTTCTTCTTTCTATTAGTGGTTTAATGCGCATTAGAGGAAACAGCTTAAAAATTACATTAATTCGTAATAAAATGGGTTTATCTCTATTTAAAGCCCTGAGGATACCCCAAATGACATTATGTCGCCGGGTGACGAGGATTTTCAGAGTATTCTCCGAGTAGCGAACTAGTGAGCATGTGAACTCTGTGCGAATACCAAATTATTTTCGGGAACAATCGTTCCTTTCCTTTAAAGCGGATAAACTTACTGAGGATTTGTCTAGTGGGGAGAAAACAATCGTTACTGGGAGTATAACAAGCAGTTGTCCTTTCCCGCTACTGGTTATTCCCGATTCTCTCATGTCTCGAACTACAGAGGCTGCGGTGCGAGCAATGAGATATCGCAAAGACATTGAAGACAATTGTTTGTTTTTTTTATTACCAAGTTGGGTCGAGTACACCTTTTCCAGTCTTGCTGTTAGAAAATACTTTTGATCAATAATTTTGTCATCCTTTTAGGTTTCGTTTATCAGAAATTTCTAAAACATATTCTTTCGCAGTCCAGTGGTGGTCTTGTCGAAGTATCTTGTAGCAGTTTACATTTCGCTACAGTCTCATTCAAACTTTAGTATTAGAGAAACGACACAAGAATTTAATCGGTGGTTCAAGAAATAAATACTTACTTAATGATAGAACATTCAACATCGAGATAAGTATGAAAGTAACTGTGACCTTAATTATAGCGAAACTCGCACTGATAGAAAAATGTTTATGAGTTTCAATGAATGGGAGACAGATACCAGAGATGGATGACTGCCAGTAGCTGTTTATACATTCATAATGTACATAGGTACATATTTCCATACTTATATTAGAAATGCGAAAGTAACCCTGTCTGTCTGTCAGAATTTCACGGGCAAACCGCTGCACCGATTCCAATGAAATTTGGCATTGAGATTCTTTGATTCTTTAGGAACAACAGAGCCCACTCTTTACTGCGATAACCGACAAACAAGCGGGCGGAGCCGCGGGCAAAAGCTAGTATACTACTAATGTTTAATAGTAAACAGGATATAAGCGGTTCTTCCCATGGGTGTCGTAAAAGGCGACTAAAGGAAAAAACTACGCATAACAACATCACTGCAAAGAGAAGGAAAACTTGAAACAAACGGGAAAACGTGGGAGAGCCATGCTTCGGCATGAAAGGGCCGGTTCGAACGGATTGATACCACGGCCTCACAGAAAACCGGTGTGAAATAGTACTTGCGCTGTGTTTCACCGAGTGAGTGAGAATACCGGAGGCCCATACCCCAATCCCCTACCCCTACCTCCCCCCCCCCTCCCATCTCCAAAAGGCCGGCAACGCACTTGTGACGCTTGTGGTCTTGCAGGTGTCCATGGGCGGCGGTAATCGCTTACCATCAGGCGATACGTCTGCTCGTTTGCCCGCCTACTCCATAAAAAAAAACCCTATACCAACCTGTCTGGCCAGCATGGTAGAATAGGCCAAATCCTCCTTCTTGAGGATTAGCCTATTATCTTCTCTTCTTCTTCTCCTTCTTAAGGAGAGGCTTATGCCCAGCAGTGGACTGTTAAAGGCTGTTGATGATGAAGGAAACAAATGTGTATTGTAGTAACAAGCATAAGTCAATTGACTTAATATCAGTGCTAACTAAGTACCTAACTACGTACCTACCAAGAATATCATGGTTGAGAAAGTGTTGCTAGTGGGAGAAGATATTGTACAGAGTGGAAAATCTAAAAGGCCTTATATGGAAACATACAAGAACTGGTTCGAGACATCAAACAGTTTAAAATGTGTTAATTATTCCGTCACTTATTACGTTCCGATTGATTTCTACCTGTTCTGTACATTCTATACTAGCTGTTGACCGCGGCTCCGCCCGCGTGTATGCCAGTTATCGCGGCAAATAGTAGCCTATGTGGTATTCTGATGCATTAGCTATATTACTGTAAAGTTGCATCCAAATCCGTTCAGTAGTTTTTGCGTAAAGAAGTAACAAACATACACACAAACTTTCGGCTATATATATTAGTGTGATGTGATGTGATGACTAGCTGACCCACGCAACGTCGTTTACGTCTCCTATTGCCCGTAGCGTAAAAAAATTCCCCCGTTTTCGTTACATTCTTCATTGGTGCCGCGCTCCTATTTATATAGCCTATAGCCTTCCTTGATAAATGTAGTATCCAACACTCAAATATTTTTTCAAATCGGACCACGGTTCCTGAGATTAGAGCTTTATAATATTAATAATAACTAGCTGTTGCCCGCGGCTCCGCCCGCGAGTATGTCGGTTATCGCTGCAAATAGTAGCCTATGTGTTATTCTGATGAACAAGCTATATTACTGTAAAGTTTCATCCAAATCCGTTTAGCACTTTTTGCGTGAAAGAGTAACAAACATCCATCCATCCATCCATACTTACAAACTTTCGCGTTTATAATATTAGTATAGTTATACATACTGTCTCGCAAGGGACTTTACAAACAAAAATGAAACACAAAGAACACCCAGACACATAACAACAATTTGTGCAAAATACAAAGTGCTGTCCCATTTGGGATTTGAATCAATAACACTTGGCGCAGTAGAGAGCGGCATGGCGTCCGCTTAAACCACTAAGGCCAACCGTGCAGGCCAACAGATATGCTGGTAATATACTCCTCATTTTTTACCAGCAGTTATTTAGCATTATGTACCTGGAAATAGCCTTACTTCATATCGCCTACAGCGAGCGATACTATTGCTAGTAGATTTCGCAGCAAGCAACGTTATCCCCCGCCATCCGTTACATAACGTAACTGACTCGCTCGACCGTTGGCAATTCTACGTCACTGGCCACAATTTATCACTATGCTTCAGGGTTGCCACAATTATACATATAAATCATTTGACATTTAAGAAAAACTAATTTCAGAGAACGTTAAGATGCAATTTATTTAATAATATCGTTTATTACTTACTAAATGATGAAAAATTTAAAACATTGAGAAGTCAGTTATTGTATAAATATATAATGAAAATGACACGTATTTTTTGGGTTTAAAGAACTTATTTCTCATAAGAACACACAGTTAGTTCATTTACAATGCGATACAAATATTTTGTTATATTTTTGTGTACAACAGCTGAGTTCGTTTAGTGCTTTGGTTTGGTATTTGTTTGAGATTGTATCTTTCAGACAAATGGCAGTAAAGGCCATACATACTATGCCAGCGGACTAGCCGGCGGGTTTTTGTGTCACAAAATCTGAACGATTGTCAATCTTAAGGCCTTAAACTCGTAACCAACATTTTAAATATCTGTTACACTATTATACCTATGTATTTCATGAATAAATTAATTCATAATATATTTGTTCATGGATTATATCCTAAATATCCTGCTTCCTATTTAATATTATAAATGCGAAAGTTTGTCAGGATTTATTGGCCATACATAACAAAAAGATAAGTGTATCAAGTAACTTGGCAAAATTTTCGCCCTGTGAGAAATGAGAACTATCTTGATGTGCCCAACCTAGACCATTGGTTACACGACAATAATATACCGTTGGATTGTTTGTGTTAAATAGTTCTAAGTAAATGCCCGCGACTGGCTATACCTACACTTTATGTGGAAGCCAGTATATTTTAAATTGTTAGTAATTTGGCATGAAGAAAATTTTATTCTTGAGTTAGGACATCAGCTACTATTCACTCCGAAAGGCGACATACACGTGGGCGGAGCTGCGGGAAAAACTAGTACATACCATTATCATTATCTTCCTAACCTTTATTATTCCCAATGTTATTTAGGGTTGACTACTAGTTCAGTCGGTTTTACCTATCATTATAATATACATATATAAAATTCTCGTGTCACAATGTTAGTTACCATACTCCTCTGAAACGGCTGTACCGATTTTTATGAAATTTGATGTGCATATTGGGTAAGTCTGAGAATCGACCAACATCAATTTTTTATACTCCAATTTTTTAATGGCAAAACAACGTTTGCCGGATCAGCTAGTATATGTATATACGTTATTTCATTTTAATATCAGTTTTTCCATGGAGCGACTGGCATCGGTCCTTCGCAACCCTGAGGGGAACTAAATTCGAAGATTGAACTAGTTGTCATTATACTTGAGGGCACTGACTTTCCAATAACGATTGCCATAACGATGTTCATGTCGTTAACGTGCTCTCCGAGGCACGGGCGGTAAAAATTAGCACATTGTATAGTTTTAAATTATTTCGTTTTTTTTAAAACTCTACAAGGGACAACCCTAGTTCAAGTTTCATCCAATCGTCGAATTAGTATTTCATCATCACGTGGTATTTAAAACCTGATTTAAAATCACTATGTAGCATTAAGTATTTACTGAAGTCATTTACATAAAAACTTATTTGGTAGATATTTAAAAATATATCAAGTATAGTATATTTTACTATCCATATTTATAATAATATTGTTACTTTTGTCTGCCTTGTCTTGTCTGTGTGTTACTTTTGCATTCATAAACCGCTGAACAGATTCAGATGAAATTATGCATTAGTTGGAACCCCGGGAAATGGCATAGGGTAATTTTATCACAGAAGTCACCCTTTAAAGGCAGTAAAGGGGTGTCGGAATTTGTATGGTGAAACACTAACCGCTGAGTCTCTTTAGATGGTATTTGTAATGGAAGTACTTTAATTATTAACGAAGAACATAAGCTACTTTTTACTGCGATAACCGGCATACACGTGGAAAAAGTCGCGGGCAAAACGTAGTTAAACTTCTTGATACTACTTTTAAAACACACGGAAGGCGGCACCATAGTTGATTTAAAAGAGGTGGCATGTTGACTAGGCATATGAAGTAACTATTACTTTACTATTACTCACGATTAATAGTAAAGGTTATAATAATGTGTGGAATAATGTATAAGTACAGAAGAAGTGCGGTATACATCATGATACAAAAATCAAGTCAATGACAGTTGTAAACGAAATAAAACAGGATACGCGGTAAAACGGTCAAAATTGTACCGCCACAACACGAAATTGCCGTTCTGTTTATTCGTTCGGTGAACTTGTTATACCATGTGTCCCAAAATTCAACGATAAGCGGGCGCCAAAAGGTAGACCTGCTCATGAGTACATAAGGAAAAATAATAAAAAAATATACCTAGTATTTTTTAGTTACAAGAAAAATTTAGAATTGCTTTGAAAATTTACATCCTTCATGATATTTTGAACGACCACGATAACAATTTTTGTGTAACGTTTTTTTGTGTAAAAACTGCGGGCAATTTGGTGTTTTTAAAAGTTGTGGTGAATAGTAGCACTATTTAGGTACAAGATAAAAAAAAATCTTAAGCATATTTGAGAAATTGTCATCGTGGTCGTTCAAAATATCATGAAAGGTATAAATTTTCAAAGGTATAAATTTTGAAAGAAATTCAAAATTTTTCTTGTAACTAAAAAAAAAGCTAAGTTTTTTTTTTTTTTTCCTTATGTACTCATTAGCAGGTCTACCTTTAGGCGCCCGCTTATCGTTGAATTTTGGGACATCCTGTATGTCTTTGCCCAGTACAACTTAAACTGTTGTTGTATAAAAAGAAGAAAAGGTAAAGAAAGAAAGAAAAAATGTTTATTAGTTTTTTACATCTATTTTTAACCGACTTCAAAAAAGGAGGTGGTTATCAATTCGACTGTATTTTTTTTGTTTGTTACCTCATAATTTTCGACTGGGTGAACCGATTTTGATGATTCTTTTTTTATTTAAAAGCTGGTGCTGCCCGTGTGCTTTCAATTTAATCCAGATTGAAGTCGGTTTTTTTGACTTTATAATAACGAGGCGTGTGGTTTATGCTAACAACATTATTCTAAACTATAGTCTTTCCATTTCTTTATTTTCTCGATGACAGTTCTAATTTGATAGTTGTAATGTTGTGACCAAATAAGTATTGATATCGATCGCGTATATTTATTATGTTTTGAACAAAGACAAATACAACAAACGCATTCAAACATATTTTTGCAAGCTGGGAACACTCAATGACCCACCACCATTTTGTGTTTGTTTTAATCTGTCACTCGCAACAAGACGGTCGTGCTACATTGCTGTTCGCTGAGTTTTTTCACATTATCCATACATACTTAACGTTGTGTATTTTGTGTTCCTCCGTGTTGATTGCTGCCCAGCTGTCAAATGTCAAAATGCCTAAAGGATCTGTTCTGAAAAGGCAGGCGAGAGAACTGGTGATCAAGGTTCGTAATCTCATTACTTTGAAGCAGAGTATAAAAATGGTGGCCCGCTATTACTACTGTCGCAAGTGCGAGAGCGTGTTTAGGCCGCATTAGGAATTACTGGACCTACAATTTCAAATATTACTACCGGTACAAGCGGCACACAGGAAAATAAGCTTCGTACACCGAAGAAAAAACGCCAAGAGATAATTGACTGGCTCTAACGTCGTGGTGAAAATGTGGATAGTACTTTATTAAAAGTACAATTAGTGAATATTTTAAAATCGAAAAAAAGCCTCCCTAAAACATATATTACCGACGAAATAGCCAATGTGGTCATTGACTTCCGCCGTATCATTGCCAGTACAATGCTATAGGACTAATATGGGCACAAATCAAACGACACGCCGCTCGAAACAATACCCATCCCCCTTTTACGGTAAACAAGATTTTAGATTTATTAAAAAATGCATGTGAGGATGTAAAACATTGTAGCGTCGGATTGGGAAATTCATGTGGCATTCGATAATATAGAAGTACAGAAACTTATAATATATGTTAGGGAGAGCTCATCGAGTGACAGTGACTAAATAAAGAATCAACATAATATGATTACATCTTGTAATGAAATGTAATATTAGTTAATAAATTTGTACAAAATTATCCGGCAATGTTTAGTTTCTTACACTTTGTAAAAAAATATCGAGTCTGTTATCGTATTACGTTTATCGATAGCTCCATCCCTGTGAGTTTCCATCCATCTGCTATGACCTTGTACGTGCGTAAGCGTCATATTTTTATTAAATAATGTATACAAAATGTAAAAATGACGCCCGTTTAAGTTTCCACAAAGAACTGTCATCGAGAAAATAAAGAAATGGAAATAGTATAATTGGTTATGTAAGTTCGCGTTTATTTGAGGCTTTGACTCCCCCCAGGATCTGTTAATCTTGAGGAGGACCTGAAATAGCATGACCCGGGTTCTCCACAAAGCATCTGCAGCAGGCGGCTTGAGACCAGCCGTCAGGGTAGGTTTTAGTGACAATACCACCTACTCCTGGCACCAGAAGTGATAAAGAAGCCGGAGATCCGAAGGGATTATCCAACCCGCTAAAAAAACAAGCGCAAGACCCCTTGTACGACCCTGAAATATTATCACCATACGAGTACCTTTCAACAAATATATTCTATTATTTATTTACAAAAAGTGTCTAGATTAAAACAGTTTTATTTTATATACTTAACCAACTATACATACATAGAGGATTTCTTACATGTATTCGTATGTAGCACAAACCGGTGTAGTTACCGTTTTTACGGCATTTTCTTTTCCTAGTGTATTCCGGTAATCTTCTCACACATACTTTCCTGGTGTTAATGCTTTAACTTCTAGTATTTAATATCCGTTCATAAAGTGCGCATCTTTATAGACTGTAAAATGAAGTCGGTTCTCACACACAACTAATTTTATTGCAGTTTTCAGTAATAGATAAAGTGATTCAGGAGGAAGATTCACGCACATTATAGCCGTGCGAAGCCGTACTGGATCGCTTCCTATATAACAGAATGAATATGACACTTTTGACACAGAGTAAAGGCAATTAACTATCTAGAGTTATCAATGAGATCATTAATTTCCAATTAACTCCGTTCCCGTTGAAGTGGATGTGTTACAAGCTTGAAATAACAAAATGTGAATAGCCTGTGCATACAACAGCGATACAATAAATAGTTTATTGTTATCTAGTATAATAGCGGTCTGTGAACTATGTATTGAAATCGTATGTAGATGACAGCTTGCGGACGGTGATGACAAATGATGATTTTAAATCTATTTGAAGCCTATAAACAGATTACATGTTTAACTACATAACACTAAATACTACTACGACTACATATACAAATATGGGCTTGAGTTAAGAGGTTTTGTTAAAATTCGGCAGATAAATTCGGAAGTTGGTGGCCGACACTAAGCTTGTGGGAAATTCACCATTAACATTATTGTTTCCCATAGTCTGACTGAATAAGGCATCACAGGAAAGAGGCTAATGAAATACCATATGTTGAACTTATTATAGCTAATTTAAAATAAAGTCATAAAAACCTCCACGTTTTAAATGCCAAATGTTTGTCCAAAATTTAAATACGGCAAATCTATACTAATATCATAAAGCTCAACAGTTTGTTTGTCTCAAGAACCGATGGTCCGATTTGAAAAATTCTGTCAGTATTTGATAGTACATTAACAAGGAAGGCTATAGGCTATATATCATCACGCTAAGACCAATAGGAGCGGAGCACCAATGAAGAATGTTACAAAATCGGGGGAATTTTTTTACGCTACAGGCAATAGGAGACGTAAACGGTAAACGACGTTGCGTGGGTCAGCTAGTGGTTTTATATAGCTTTTGAATGTGAATTTCTAAAGAAGTTGAAACAATTAATTAATAGAAAACATTCAACTACATAAAAGTAAGAGTCTTTCAAAACACATAAAGGGTTTTATTAGAAATGATTGAATGATGTATTATGCTACGAGTTACGTGATTACTTATACACAATTGAAGTACCTATTACAAGGTCCATTATTGAGTCGTGTTTCGCCATTGACAACAAAACAGTTATTGAATCCCTGAGCAAATAATGTAAGTGAAATGTCCGAAGCAGTCTTGAAAGTTTCGTGTGTCTGTAGTCGTCTTTAACCCGCAGAGCAAGTCCATTAATGCAATCGCCAGTTTCGACACAATATTTAAACGAACTTAACATTATGTGTGACTTCATCGCTCGCTGTGAACTATAAGAGATGTTTATGCTCCTAACTTCAGTTTTAACGAATACTAAAGTTGATTTCGAAAATTTTAAGTGTTTTCAAACTTAGATGAGATTTTTGGAATACTAAATGAGCTGAATTTTACTTAAATGGTTGCCCATCTATGCAAATATACAATAATCTATGCAAATAAATAAAATTGAAGTGTCTATTTGTAATTGAAAATAACAGCTTTTACTAAATGCATATAGTACTTAAGTAGTATATTATTATATACGGTAGAACAAAATTAAAACCAAGGAGTTAACAATATCCGATTCAAAAGCAACACAACCTACCATAGGTATTAAGGAGCGCAGCTAGTTTAGATTAAGAAATAGAGAATAGGAATTACGAGTATGTTATAATATTATAACACATTTCCTTTCTGAACCATCTAAAACTTAATATAATTATGTTCTATTTGTTACTACAATATTAACAATCATCAAGGCTATTATGACAAACTCAACTATTGAATATTAAAATGGAATATTCTAGTCAAGGTTTACTTTTTACATTTCTTGCCAAGTGATAAAGGATGCCGTTTAGGTGTCGATAACATTTCCCACGGATTCCGACGTCATCTGATCTAATAAATGTGGGATTTAAGTACCTTTCACGGGGGGACCGCATGCCGGTCGCCCGAGGCCGAGATATGGCGACTACGTGGATCAAAGATCATCGTGGTTAGGAAATTGTTCCACAGACCAGCAAGGGTGGGTGACCGGTTAACATAAAATCTCGGACCTACCACGATAAACTGTGAAAGGAGAATCTAATGGATATCTTGATGAAACTTGTGTGTGACCTTGACCTCAAAACCTCGTTACGTATCTATACAAATAAATAAAATTGAAGTGTCTGTTTGTAATTTCAAATTAACAGCTTTTCACTTAATGTATAATTGCGAACTTCCACAGGCAGTGTACAGGCGCGGACAAAAAAAAATTACTTTTCCCGTTATATTTTATTTTTTCTTGTACACAACCCTTGTCCTTATAATAACGAACACATAAAAAAAAGAATTATTTAATTTGGTGCAGCCGATCACCGATACATTTCGGCGATTCATTTTTATATATACAGGATGGCCAAAAGTCGTGGATAAAACGCAACCAGGGGTTAGATGGGGTCATGAGCTGCAAAAAGTTGTTCTACGAGAGGTCCTTAAGGTCAACCCCTGCAGAGTTATAATTTATTTTGTGTTTTTATGAGAAAAATGACTTTTTAACTAATTCTTATTAAAATTCGAAAAAATCAACATCCTGTATCTTTTTCATAATTTTTACTAGATTGGTACTGATGAGTCCTTGCGTTAGACATGCCATTTATGGTTGTTTATTAGGTGTGTTGAAGATAATATTCAGTTTTACGATTTTTTTTTCTCAAATCATAACTTTTTATTTACTTTGGACCTCACTGTGAAAAAAAAAATACTCTACCGAAAAGTGACCCTGTATTACAAATTTTGGCGCATTTAATGGGGATTCTGAAAAAGTATTACACATGAGTGGCTCTAATATCTTTGAGAATGGGAGTATTCAATATCCACAACCTACATTTTTACTCCAGAGTGAACCCCCATATCATAAGACTTTTTGGCTACCCCATTTATCTGTTTGTTCCGGCTTGTCTCTGGAACGCTTGGACCGATTTTGACAGGACTTTCACTGATGTAAGGAGTAAAGTATATTTGTAGCAGATCATCCATCTTATATCGATTATATTCTAAAGTTATTGTTGCTTTACAACATAAATGTGTATTCTAATTACTTATATTTCAAGTAGCTATAAATTATGTTACATTTCTTAATTTATTTTATCTAACAGCGGACAATAGGTATGCTTACAAGTTAATAACCGGTCTTCTTCTTGGCTACAAGTCGAGCGAGGCCGGTGGAGCCCCCATGGCGGAAATTATTACTATGACGATGTTAACGAGGTTCAGTTACAAGTGATCAATTGAGAAAGTTATTTTTGCACAGGAAATACTTTGAACGTCCACGTACAGTGACGACTAAATAGACTTTGATTTGGTGAGGATATGATTTAGAAATTCTTAGTACATTTAGGTTTACAATAAACCTATTTAGATATTGTAAAAGTGAATCAGACATTACACAAAGCTACTTATGCTGTTAGGCTTATGGATCATTTTAAAACGTTCAAAATAATTTTTACATTTTGTAAGTAAATCCTAAGTTGCTAACAGACTAAATGTGAAAATGGGTAATGTATTGGGTAATTGAAGACGAGTGTGACATGCGACGTCAATAAGTAATAATAAACTTTTTCGTGTTGGTAAATCACTAAAAGAGTTGAATGATTCATGTTAATAATCTTGTTATGGTCAGTTTCGCAAGTTGTCTTGGCATTATCAGTTTTTTGTTTCGAATTCACAAAACGAAAATTGCCAATCTTGTTACCGCGATATAAATTACTAAATTGCAACTCAGTAAATAATACTCAAGTATTATCACACAGTTCGATTTAAAAGAGATTTGATTAGTGACTGTATGTTGTGATCGTATTAAAAATGTTATTACGTAAATCTTTAAATAAATATCACATTAATGACATCACCATGTCATAAAACTATCTCTGTATCAAAATTATCTATAAATATGTATATAATGAACGTATGTATACAATAATAACACAGAATAAGTTAATCATTCTAATCATGTGAATTAACTTACGCCTAGACGTGCCTTATTAGAAAAACGAAACGTCTGGCATTATGCTGCTGTTTGGTTTCAGGATAACATACATTAAATATATGCAAATAAACAATGTTTAACTATATACACAACACAGTCTGAACAATTATAACGTAAGTACATAAATTAATAAATTATTTTAAAACGTTGATTGAAATGAATTGTAATGAATTGAAAAAATGAATTTGAAACGTCATGATTTCGTTGTCCATTACAAGGTGTACCCGCCCAACATTATTTGAGCCTCAACTTACGATGGGTTCAAACTTTAAATAGCTCTGCATTATCTGGTCCGATCTAGTTGAGGGAAATCGGGCGCGAGGATCGGGCTCCGAATGACAATCGATTTACTGCGACGAAAGTGTTGCAGATTGATGCCTCCGTACCATCGATTTGGCGACTTTCACTAAGTGCCAGTGACCGGAGTGACGTTGTTGCACGTCATCACATTGAGAGTGATTGATCGAGAGTACAACTATTTATGTTTGTCTAATGATAATCAAAACTGCGCATAGGCATAATCTTAGACATTCTTTATTCTGCATGAATTATTCAAATTGGAATCGAGTATGTCGAGTACCGAGTAAAAAAGTATGCTTCATCGCCAGTAAGAGTAGCTCCACTTTCTTCAGCATCACGGTATCGATGAATACGCAACTCACATTAGAAAACATGAATCGTTAACGATCGATGATCACGTTGTGAATGCTCAGAGAAATTAGAGTTCTGGCCTTGAGTTATTAAATTGGATTAGACATAGCGATTATTATTTCAGATAATTGGGCCGTGTTATTGGCATGTGTTACAAGTACAACAACGGATAAGTATCGATTTTAGATTTTAATCGACGTTTAAATGACCTAGTCGAATTGGTACCAGATTCTCATTCGTACAGGTTTGGATTTAAATGTTCTTGGCCGGGTTTGTATGTATTTACCAATGTTCAATTTGTGTACTAACTATTTTATTATAAAGAGCACAGATATGAGTATACTAAACAAGTTCAGTTATAAGTTAATTGTAATGTTTTCAATTACTGTACTTAACGAATAGCAAGAGTTAGATGCGAGAAGCCGAAAATAGAAGTTTCGTGCAATGGGAGAGATCTATGTCCAGCAGTGGACTACGAGGATTATGATGATGAATTACTGTACTAAAAATTCATTATGACTATACATGTTCAAAACCTCCTTTCTAAGGAAAGGCCTATGTATGTATAGTTGATATAGATAAAATTCCATGTTTCAAATATAAAAAAATACTTATGGTTAGTTTAAAAAAAAAAAAAAGATATCACAGTAAGTATGATGGTCAGGGAGAAAATTATTTGTAGCAAAGAGTGTGATAATCTAAAACCAATTTGGATTTATGCCAGCCCGGCGTGGCAAAGAGAAGACAGGCCGTATTTGCAATACCTAAGCCAATTATGAAAAGTAAACACGCAAGCGAAAATTTTGCACATGTTGTTCTTTGATTAAGAAAACGTGTGTGGTCCGTGTGTATATAACCATACACTAGAATAGGTCTTCGGTTTGCTTATTCGGAGTCTTTGGATTTGTGTAAAGAAGTGTAAAACGAATATTTATTATGAAAAATATCTAAAATAATAGACAACTGTCACGTTTACCTTTTATAATCCTCCCTCAATTTCGAAAGTGACAACCTTAAATAAAGTATCAAACCCACATCAGAACGACAGAAGTTCTCCCGTGTTAAGATAGATAAACACATATAAGAATGAAGAATAATGCTATAATATTTGGCCACATTTCACAGTCATATCGAAATCGAAAATCGAACATAGCTTTTATTATGGGTTGTAAAACGCTAATAAACATAACCAGATACTGTCTTACGTAACACGTGACTATACAGAATCAAATAAGTTCTATTTAACATTGACACATTATAATATTACTAGACGAAAAGTTTTAATTATTACAACTTAAATAGATTGTAAACTTTGAATAGATTGTAATATCAGTAGCTTTCTAGTTTTCGAATCAACTTTTGGACAAAAACAAAACGTAATGTAAGTACCGACAAACATTAATTAATCAAATTTAGGATTTATCTCAAAATTACAAATTTTTTGATAAAAATAAATTAAATATTTTTAGGGGTGACACAGATATTTTTCGTGTGAATTTTATATTGCTTCAAATTCGATTTAATATAGGTGATATCAATTCGGATTTGATGTTCATTCACGACGAAGATGACGAAATAGATGTTGTATACCACAATATAATTTTCTACCACAATTGGTTTGTTTAAAAACAACTTATAATATCGTCACCATATCTAGTTACATCACCCATTGCAATGGCTAAAACAAAAGCCGATAGATTACTAACAACAATTAAAAAGGAAGATGAAATGTAAGTTCGATTGAACTCTTAACATTGCAGAACACTAAACAAATTGTATAAGTTATGCAGGTCTCAATATAATGGTAGTATAGTTTGGTTTTATATTCAAATTCTGTAATTTAATTTGATGAGTGTTGAGATTGTGTGTTAATTTCCCACGTATTCGCACTTTCAATTTAAAAATTTGAACAGAGCATTGTGTTACGCTTTTTTCACAGAACACTATCTCGAGTTTAGATTTATTAGATAAACAAGTATTCATGCGTTTATTCCTTTGATGATACGAAACGTCTTTAGGAAGCACTTTTGTTTTCTCTTACATTTTCTTTTCTGCGTTTTCTATAAGTTGGGTATTTTAGTTTCTTATTTAGGAAATGATATGATCACGTTTGTCCCACGAACGATGTTAAATCGGAATGGAATCGATTTGTAGCACTTATTGTACAATTACTTAAGATCTTTTATACCACATTTCTAATTGCGATAGGTGACATATTTTTTTACATTTTATTTGAAAATAAAAGTTTCACAGACAGTAAAATTTATTATGTTTTGGAATTGTTTTAGGAATATTGAGTTTTAACTACATATATACTAAATAACAATATACTAACTCAATAATGTTACACAGAAGGTATGTGGATGAATATTGTGGACAATTTTTTGGATCTTATGGTATTTAAATACGGAAAATTAGACTATTATTCATTATAAAAATCAACACAATTCCCCGCTCAAACGAATCAGGCACCCAGGTTGTGAAATTTGTTTACCAACATAAGTTTATAAACGCATATGTCTTGGATATCACTTTTAAATTCCATTTGACACACATTTAAATTCATACATATCTGACGTTTGACCCTACTGACATTTTGAAGACTGAAACTAAAAGACTTTCTTGAGCTCAGTATATAAATTACAACTCAATCGAGAAAAATAATCTGATATATGTATAGTACCGCGAAGAGCTTTCTATTTCTTCAAGCATAAATTGTAACTAAAAATTAACCTCCGTGCAAATTTTAAACCACAAACTGTTCCGAGAAATGCGATTGACGTTTAATCGGTGACATTGATCATTGTAGAACAATGCCATATTTAACGATCGTTTGATTGGATCCGCTCATCATTTATGTGATCTAAACTAGTTTATCCTGTAAATAGCTTTTGCAAGTACTCGTAATACTACCTTTCTCTTATCTTGTGATACTGAATGGGTTCTGGTTCCTTTGGCGTGCGAAGGGATAAAATTAATCCTCATGTTTTGTTTTGGAGTCTGCATTTTTATTATTTGTTAAAAACGTAGACGCTATTTTAACAGTACGATAAAAAATATGCTATATACCTACAGATACACCTATTAACATTTATATTTTGATTTCTCCAATAAGATCAGTTCGACCTTTCTAATGCAGGTAGATTTAAGAACCTCATTTTTTCTTAATTTGTTTTTTTTCCAAAAGTTTTTTGTTGCTTTTGTGTTGATCTAGATGTATTCATTGAGTCTACTGAATAGAAAGAACTACATTTTAATGTTTAAGCGTTATACCTACGTATGGTTCTCTAACCTTGTTTTATACATTGTGTAGTTTTCAAGTACATCACAGGGTATTTATTAGATGTTATTACAATCGTAAACATACACCAAACGACGACAGACAGATCTTAATAAATTCAATCTGAACGTTTCTATCATGATGATTTCAATGTCACGAAGTTAGGTTTATTTATTAACACATTTGACCGTGTTCGCAAACGTGACAAGAAAGTAGTACAAATTGTTATTAGCGACAACTGGGTAGAGTGGAACAGAAAAATTGACTGACGTCAGTCATGTACACGAACATATTATTATGTATTTCATCTATGAGAGTGCGTTAAGCCGTCGGTCCCGGTTGTCATGAACACCTATGGCAAACGTTATTGGGAAGTCAGTGCCCTCAAATATACTGACTACTAGTTCAACCGTCGAATTCAGTACGCTCTTAGGGCTGCGTAGGTCCGTGCCAGTCGCCCAAATTTCAGGTTCGTTCTATTACTGAGTTCGCCATACTTTTTGAAGTTTTCATTTTTACTAATAAATAGTAGCTAAGTAAATTACGAGTACATTAGAATTTGTAACGCATTAACAACATCATTAATGAATTATCTCTTGGAATGACGGTAGGTGATTCGATTTTCGAGATGGTCTACAATTATTATTGAGATGAGAAGTATGAGTCGTACTGCCCTATTAGAAGAACCCATTTATATCAGAGAGGATCTATCCCTTAGTTTTTTGTGTAATTGTAAGCTATTGTTGCTGTGGCACTCCACAAAGTACCTAACGTAGTGGAATAACTTAAAAACAAACCACCCCTGTCCCGGAAAGAGAATTCATTCAAAAGTAAATTAGAGAAATTTGATATGTATTTATAATAATATGGTATCACGTCCCGTTACTTATAGGTAGGTAATTAGAATTTGACGTAACAGAACTTATAGGTGTCGGCTTAACAACTTAAGTAATCAGTTTATGTAACACTAGTTGTTGCCCGCGGCTCCGCCCGCGTATATGTGTTATTCTGATGTATAAGCTATATTACTGTAAATTTTCATCCAAATCCGTTCAGTTGTTTTTACGTGAAAGAGTAACAAACATCCATACTTACAAACTTTCGCGTTTAAAATATTAGTAGGATGTATAGTTATTATATTAAGTTGCTAAGCGACTAACGATGAGTTTGTAACAAAGTTAAAATAAAATCCCGAAATTATATCGCTTAAGTAGTTTACATTTAAAAACATGACCAATGTCTTCAAACCTGAGTGTGTAGACCTTTATTTTGTGACTCAGTTAAGGACAGACCTATATTTGGAAGCTTGCTAAAAGGCTTCAACGAATCGATTCGTATATTATTAAGTGGCGTAAGACCATTAAGTATGAAGCAAGGTGTTGTGTACTGTAGCCATGGCCGGAGTGTGAAGGGGATGGTGCGGACAACTAGATAAGACAAGAAGACCTCACTTAATGTACAAGTTTTTATAATCTCTTTAATTAGAACAAACGTTGTTAGATCGTAATCTTGTTTGTAACTTGGCTATTCGTATTTATGATTGTTTATTTGGCTAAATATTTGACATTTATTGACGTGTTAGGTAATATGATGTTTTAGATATGTTTTAGGTATGTTGTAATGCAAATCATACTTTGGCTTGCAAGAACAGCAATTATATTGATGTGTTTTTGGGTTTCAAGTCGTCGCTTTGAGGGTAGTAATGGCAAGACAATAACAACAACAACTAAATTTGTTACTGTAGATTGTGTGTACGACAATACCTCACTAAGCAGCATTATTTTAATATTTTTGATGAATGTTCATAATTTAATTGCTTACCCCATGTGCGTTGAAAAACCGTAAATTTATTACATTTGTCAAAAAATCGAGTACATGTTTTATTTTTCTTTGCCAAAAATGCCACATTCTGTCGTTAAAATGCACTTAAAAAAATACTACTAGATATAAATAGATGTTCTCCTAGCCGATTACGGCCACGGCGGCCAGTCTCAACGGAGACCAGCCAACTGCACAGGAGATATTATAGTGCACAAGTGTGTGCGCAAACACAGGTGCACTCTCAGTTCCCTCACTCTCATAATCCGATTGGACGGTTAACCGACACGACCGAGAAGATATCGATCTCCGAGGCAAGGGAGTTCTGACCCCAACTTCCAAACTCCAAGCTGTTATTAAGTATTTCTATAATCAGAAAAACTCAATAACATTTTTGGCCCGACCCGGGATTCGAACCCGAGACCTCTTGATTGGCAGTCGCATACTTGAACCGCTAAACCAATGAGGCAGTTAAAGTAAATATACCACTGTACTGTCACTACAAGATGCTGTTTATGTAGTAAAGAACGCAAAACATTAAATATAGCATCTTAGAATAGAAACAATTGGATGTTTTGATTGATTTGTACACATTGAGATATTAATGTAGATACGAGTATGTCTTACCTATACTACGAAATAATTATTTGATTTTTACCTGTTACTTCTTATTTAGGTTTAACAAGAATATTTAGACTTTCATAATCATTCCTGTCTTTGTCATGCAATGGTTATGCGCAAAAAATTGTTTGTTTTAAAGATTTTTCTAACAAAAGTTTCTAAGGAAATAGGTAGTGCACGTGCTACATACAAGCCATTTAGTAATAGCATGGTTTTCTATAAGTACAGTCAACCATTCGCAACTGAAATCTAAGCAAACGAGCATGACTTAAGATTTTTAGAGGTAAATGGTTACTACTTAGTTTAATTGAATAATTTCCATTGGTTTTTTTATTTTTAATTTTACTGTTTAATTACCATAATACCATTAACGGTTTACAGAAGTTTAGGTATTCTAGTCATCTACATCGTAACTATTATTGAAAGAGTTTAAGACTAAGTGTAAATTTTAATAATTACTAGCTGACCCGAAGAACTTCATACTGCCATATTTTTCTTTCGTAAATATTTTCTGAATTTCTGAAAAACTTGTTTTTAATAGTTATTCCCGCCTCAGCTTCCCAAGTTGAAGTCGTGGACAAAACAAAATTTGCCCGTTAACTTTTGATTTTCTTCTATTACAAACCTTGTCCTAACAATAACGAACATATAGAAAAAATTATTATCTAATCGGAAGTTATGTGCGTACATACATTTCGGCGATTCATTTTTATTTATATGGATGAAACGGTACATAACTAAATGCAACACTAAAGGCAACTGTAATAATCACTAATCCAATACAAACTTTTTATACGTATAAGTTTCAGTTATTCGTGTCGAGAGCATAGAGCGGTAAAGCGTGACTGACTGCTACCAGATCCGGACACCCATCACTTAACCATTAAAACGTGTCACTATGCGATGATGCACTGTGATTTATACGTGATTATTTCATTACACTGCATGTTTATAAGTACAGTCAGCAATAAATAGTGCAAATAAACAGTTTACCCGCAAACTTAGTTATTACACGATAATAAATGTTTAAATTATGAACTTCATAAACGGTCATCGACCATAAATTAGCTTTCTTATTTCTTCCATTACCAGCTATTTACCATGTTTTATTTTGTAATAAGTAATCATATACAAAGAACAGACAAAGTTCTTAATCAAGAACATGATTAAGAACTTTTTCTGTTTCTTCTATGCGTCACAATTATTTTAATGAGCGCCTACATTTTTTTTATGGAATTGGCGGGCAAACGAGCAGACGTATCGCCTGATGGACACTTGCAACACCAGAAGCGTCACAAGTGCGTTGCCGGCCTTTTGGGAATGGGGGGAGGGAGGGAGGGGTAGGGGATTGGGGTATGGGCCTCCGGTATCCTCACTCACTCGGTGAAACACAGCGCAAGCACTATTTTACACCGGTTTTCTGTGAGGCCGTGGTATCACTCCGGTCGGGCCGGCCCATTCATGCCAAAGCGTGGCTCATTTGCAAATAATTAAGTAATCTCTGGGACTAATTTGTGTTCAATAAGTTTAAAACCCGCTAGACAGCAAGCGATTAAATTAGAGTATAAACGCCTGCAACTGTACTGGATTAAACTTTTATTGTTGACCGTATTACATAATGGCAGACATTTCTGCTATCCAAGAATTCACTCAATATAACCAGTTACGTAATATTAATTATGTCTTTACGCTTGGATTTGTCAGCTACTGTTAGTCTCCATAGAAAAGGGGTTCGTTGAATCATATAATAAGGGAATATTTTATATTATAAGATTTGTTATTCTAAAAAAATCTGTTATCGTACTGTAAACGTTTGCATTGATCCGCTCTGTTGGGTCCACTATTATATTTTGTAATTACAAATTATTAAGTTTGTTCATTTTTCGTAATAAAAGAGCAAAGAAGGTACTTACAACAAGGGTGCATGTTATTTCGTTAAGTGTGATAGAGACGACATTCGCGACGACGGGAAGGTTTGATTTGTTTCTAATGATGTGTATAGATTTACAACAAGAAAACCACTAGTTTCTTATAAACCTCGAAGAGAATCATTTATTAGTATATACAGTTTTATGCAGACTTAACTTTCATGTATTTTTAGGGTTCCGTACCTCAAAAGGAAAAGCGGAACCCTTATAGGATCACTTTGTTGTCCGTCTGTCGGTCAAGACAGTTTTTCTCAGGCAAGCTGCAATTCACATTAAATACTCGGGTCTACTGTATCTTGGAGATCTGTGAAAAAATCAAACATCTAAGCCCTAAGCCAACGCAATCAAAATTTTCGACGATCACAAGGGCACCGAAACCTACAGGGTACTTCCCGTGAACTTAGAATCTTGAAAGGTATGAAGCAACGTCTTATATCACAGATAAAGGGAATTGCGAAAAGCATAATTTTTTTGTTACATCACATAATATACTGACAGGTTTGTACGGAACCCTTGGTGCGCGTGTCCGACTCGCACTTGGCCAGTTTTTTTTAAGTTATGTCAGTATGCTTAAAACAAAATCACTTAAATACTAAAACGCGCTATAAAAATGTAACAAATCATGACACAACGCACCGAGCATTTAAAAAAACACGTCAATACAAAAACTACACCGAGTCAGGATATACGGTCAGAAACCAAACTAAAAAGTAGGGCCATGTGCAGCCAAGTGTGTGTCAATGTCAAAACGTGGCCGTGACGTCACATCCTGCGCAGGCGCACTGGGGATATACGTCATTAAATTCATAGACTTGTCTAAAGCGAATGTTTTTGTTCAGTTTTAAATTGCCCTTCATGTGTTCCCACGATGGGATTGTGTATCTTATGTAGTTAGCTTGTGTTTGGCAACTTAACAATATATTTAAACGTTTGAGTCGAAGGCTGAAATACAGACCAGGGCTTAACTTATTTATATCTTTATATTTATGATATTCTAAACTTAAAGAGGTAGGACGGTAAAAGTTTTAGTTTAGGGTAATCTGTTTATCCAAGCAGGCTATAACATCATGCATGCTTATCAATGAAAGATGTCAAAACGGGGAAGGTCCTGCCAAGTGACGTTTTGTTTGCAAAAATGATATGAGCGGCTGTTGTTTAAAATAAATTAACTTATATAGTTTCTTTAAACAATTATTAATAAATGCATTATATATCTAGTCTGATGAATTAGTATTTAATTATAATCAACAGGCAGTCTAAGGCGAAATGCAGATATCCTTGACTACGAGATTACTAAGACGGTACAAGGACAAGTAGTATTATACCTAAATGATATCTCTTCCTATTCTCAAATATTATTTTAGTAATCCTAACTACACTTTTATGTATTATTATAATATTTAGGTATCCGTAGACTCAATTCCTTTTTGTTTAGTTACAGTTTTCGGACGAATTGCGTATCTGTTAATGAACTTATAGTTGTTTTAACAGATTTAATAAAAGGCCATATCATAGCCATCATAGGCTAAAACCTCCTTTCGAAAGAGAATCCTCTCTTTCCAGCAGGACTATTAAAGGTTGTTTCTGGTTGTTCTGCAGGCAGTAAACTATTAAAAGTATCAATAATGATAATGAAAAGTGGAGAAAATGTTGTTTTCTCTTGCCTTTTTCTCTCAGTTTTTTTTTTGGTATTTACATCAGAATGCCGTCGTTTATGAACCGATTTGAAAAACTCTTGTATACTCAAAAAAGCGCCTCCTTTTTTATTTTAACAAAAGTTGATACGTTTGTTATTTACATTATCACAACTTCTCGTACTCTTTATTTGATTACAAATCTTAATTTTTATAAAACTTTTTCAACTACATACATATACATATAATGATATTTATCACAACATATCACTTGCAAAAAATAGGTAAAATAATGAAATGAACATTAATGTAAGTGGCCATACATTTACCAAGCCACATCTTTGGTTACCTTCTCCAAACCTAAAAGAAGTACCTAATATATATTGAATACCTATTTATAGTCAAAATTCAATAGACATATCAATAAATTATTCATATTTTCAAAATATCAAAAAATATTCGAATACGTATAACTTTAAAAAAACATGCAACATCAAGACAAGAATATAGTTCACTTAAAAAAAAGTTCATCAAACACATCTTGCTTTGGACTTTTTAAAACTACACATAAACCAAGTTATTTTCGTTGACCTATCGATATTCAGTTTTCATGTCGCTGTGAAAATGTACTTACGGACTAACGATATTGACATAAAATACCTCATCTATTAGGGTAATATAAACCGTAATACACACATCAAAAGTGTCTAGGGATCAACATATATTTTTGCAATAACTTTTCTCCTGATTGATATTAATTAAAATTTTCTTTAAGGATTCATCAAATAAAGTGTTTTCGTTTGTCACAGTAACGATAAACCAAGTCACCTTTGCATTAATAAAGAAATTTGCCATTTTCCTAATAAAAGGATTTTTGACATTTGAACCACTAACATTAAAGTTCGAAAAAAAGACTGAAATAACAGTTTTCTTTAAAATTGTATTAGGTAACTTAAACAATTAATAATCCGTGTTTCTACCGGGAACACTAACACAAGAACATCATCATTTTGAGTATGCCAAACCGGGCATACTCAAAATGAGTTCATCCAAATCACGCTGTGGAATGGCCGCCCATGTTCGTTGCAACAACAAAAAAAGGTCTTCTTGCGACTGGATACCCTCCATATTCGGCAGAGCTCTTCTCTGTAGCATATCCCATGCATGCTCAATCGGGTTCAAGTCTGGCGACTGAGCAGGCCAGGGCCAAAGCCACATCTCAATCTCAAGAAATCCGCATAAAAATGCTTGATCCCTAGACACTTTTGATGTGTGTATAAAAACGTCTCCATATACAAATAGAAATAAAAAAATATTTTAACGAGATTGCAACACAATATGTAATTAAAAAGAATTTGACTATAATATAGTATTGTAGCATTTACAGAATTAAAATACAGTTTAGTATTTAATAAAGTAATAGGTAATATGTATGGTTATAAAACCGATGTTGAAACAACTGATATAAATTTCTTTACATTCTCAATATACAATACAAACACTTGCTGAAAAGTGCGTCGCAAATCTAGTTGATTTGCGACGCACTTTTCTACAAATTTAGCTACAAATGTAATACTAATTACAGCGTATTACATTTTAGTGTGTTAAGTACGCTAATATTCTTCTTCTCAGTTGTGCATTATGGAGTATACAGAGTGATTCTGTATATTATTTAATTCGAAGATTTGAAGCACAAAATAAATGTGTGAGAACAAAAAGAGGTGACTGAATTCATCCCATAGCTGTATATGTGTGTATGTTTAATAAAATTTACGAGAAATAACAAACAAACCACCCAATATATTTTTAACGCAAATAATAAATTAAGTATAAATGAACGTATACCAGCGATAGTTAGAGTTGTTGTAAATGACTCAACTACTTAAAGACCTCAATTTAAATGTTAATACTTAAATTATTTGATTTATTGCTAATTAAATATTATTATTCAACAGAGGAATTTCTTAATGATAAAAATATTTTGTAAAATATAAAGATAATTGTAGATATAACATTGTGAGAATGTGAGATTATGAAACAAAGAATATTTGTACACCAGAAATAGTAGAATATAAGAAATCTAACATAATACGTAATTCATTACATTTATATGATGATATTCATTATATTTAACAAATACTTAAATTTTTATCTTATGTTTTCATCTATCATAACCTAACAAAGACCTGAGTGTTCATTTTTGTCAATGACACAATATACTATAGACCGTCCCTCCCTTGGCCAATACTGTACGCCGCAAAAAGCTAGAAAAGTTCAACTAAATCTAGATGGCGCTCAAAATAAGCTCTAAAAAGCAGTTTAACAAAGTTTAACAGTATTTTATTGATGTGCTTCAATTCTAGTAACTATATTATTATTTTTCAAATATAAAACTTGCTTTGTATTGCTTGCTTTAAAAAAATGATTTTCAATTGCATAACTAAAAGTTATCACCTATGTTTAGGAGATGTCGTTGCAATCGATTTAAATAAACTTGAAAATAATGACCTATTTACTACGCTAGATGTCACATTTATAAGTTATTTGGTTGAATCAGAGAAACAATGCACTCATGAATGGCAACATTGCAAAAATCGTTCATATCTTCCAGTAGTTAATACGGAACGGCAACGTCGCTTGAGCCGCGTACTCAGTTCAAAAATTTAATTATTAAGAATGTTTATTTTTAACCGACTTCAAAAAAAGAAGGTATTTATCAATTCGACTGTATTTTTATTTTTAACCGACTTCCAAAAAGGAGGAGGTTCTATGTTCCACTGAATGTTTTTTTTTATGTATGTTCACCGATTACTGCGTCAATTGTGGACCGATTTTGAAAATTCTTTTTGTATTCGAAAGGGTATGCTCCCGAGGTGGTCTCATTGTCACCATATCAGGATCTGATGATGGGATCCCAGGGAAATCGAGGGAAACCCTCATTTTTTTAGGCACATATTATGTTTTCGTATATTTTCTGAAGTTAACCCGGTATTTGAGTCTGGTAGTCATCATTTTATGATGATGAGCTGATGGTGTAAGGTACAATTCCTTAACGGTTAGGAGTTAGAGGATGAATCTTTAAATATAATATGTATGTATGTTACCTTTGGTCGTATTCTTTCAAATTATTTAGGTAAGCTGATGATCGAAGGTACAACTCCTCAACGGTTAGGAGTTGGAGGATAATTCTTTCAATTTCATACGTATCTATAGACCTTTAGTCGTATACTTTCAAGTTATTTAGGTGAGCTGATGATAGAAGGTTAAACTCTTCAACAGTTAGGGATAAGATGATGATTTTAATATTACACGTACGTATAGACCTTAAGTTGTATTCTTTCAGTTAATCATATGGATCGTTTTATTGAGTAGACATGCACTAAGGAAGGTATTTTGGAATTTCTACCCCTAGGGGGGTGAAATACGGGTTGAAAATGTGGACGAAAGTCCGTCATTTTTAAGTTAGAAACATGAAACTTTAACTTTGGGCTACTGATTAAAAATGAGTAGATATGTATTTAACCGCTTCTGGATATTTTTTAACTTGGTTACGCGCGACGCGACGTAATATGACCCCTGCCCCTGGTAATACCACGGCCTCACAGAAAACCGATGTGAAAAAGTGCTTGCGCTGTGTTTCACCGAGTGAGTGAGGATACCGGAGGCTCATACCCCAACCTCTCCCCCCATCCCACTCCACTATGCCCCAAAGGCCGGTAACGCATTTGTCAAATTATTTTAGAAATAATCAAACTTTACAAAATATACTATAAAACAATATATTATTTTCTGTAAATAAATGCAAAAAGCCAACAACACGTGGTATTCCCAGGCGGTCACCCATCCAATTACTAACCACGCCCGTTGTGGCTTAACTTCGGTGATCGGACGAGAACCGGTGCATTCAACACGGTATGGACGTCAGCAAACAGTTTGTTATATTTAACGTTGAGTATCCAGCACTATGACGTCAACTCAATGTTAAGTGTCGCTACAACTTTTGGCGCGAAAAGCGCGTTAGGGAATATCGTTCCAAAAACATTTCAGATTGTTTTATTAATAACTAGGTTTCGCCCGCGACTTCGTTCGCATTTAATAAAAAGTATCCTATGTTACTTCTAATACCTCTACAAGAATATGTTTTTCATGATGATCAGATTGATCAGCTAAGTAGTTTTCGCCGGAAAGCGTAACAAAGGAACTTACGTTCGCATTTTTAACATTAGGATTATTTATAAGACGCAAACCGAAAGAAAATCCTTAATTACACCTTTTTGTCATCTACAGTTGTTAATTAATATGTGCAAGCCATTCTCGATATTATTAACTCGTAATTATCAATTTTTTTATTTGCATACATTCACGATCAACAACATTTATCAACGCCAAAAACTGTTTTTAGACATGTGTCATTAAGGACGGGAATTGTAACTGCAACATGCAATTGTATTTTATTAATTCATCAATTTTTATTTTGTTTTTTAATCCATTAAAAAAATAAAATGTCAGTCCTTAGTTCCTTACAAAGTTTAAAGTGAATCCATTGAAAATACAAAAAGGTTTCAAACAATGAATAAAAAAAAGATTGTAAAGAGAAAAACGGTTATTTTAAAATTAAAAACAGACATTTCAATTTTATTTATTTGTGTTGATCTCTTTGACGATAAAATAAAATATTACATAAATTAGGTAGGTACTAAGATAATTAATTATTTAAAAAACGACATCTAGTGGTACATTTCGCAATAATACAATGACAATAAACTCGACAGTTGACTGTTGGGTTCGTATTGGTGTTGGGGGTCAGAAAATATCGTTGTAATTCACGATTTGATGCACGTAGTGACATCTAGGGAACATTAAGCTTACTATAAATCCGCGTACAGGTCTCGCCTAGTAGAGTGTTGGTCTAGTATATATTTCGTCAGTGATTTTTGTACACCTCATAGCTCAGTTGCACTAGGTGATTAGAAACAATCAACGGAGGTTAGCAACGACGGCGCGGTCAGTACCTGGATGGTTAACCGCTGGTGGCATGATACCATGAGTGTCTCCGCGATTCGAAGGTCACGATAAGCAGTCGGTCCCGGTTGTTATCATAGGATAACAGTCGTGAAGATTACTTGGAGGCCTTTAGGAGGCTTAAAACATCCAACGGCAAGATTACGTAGGTAGCCACAACGTTGTCTTGCCAGTCCCCAACCCGCACTTGGCCAGCGTGGGGACTTATGGCCTTAACCCTCTCCTAAGAGTAGGGTCCTAGGCTCTCCTCTTATGACTATTATGGGTTATTGATGAAGTTGTTAGAGAGGCACAGACGAGGGCAAAAGCTAGTTATATTATAAACTATGAAATATCAAAATTAAACTGCACGGATGGCAAGGGCCACCTATGTCAACTGCGCTGATTGTTGTGGGTTCAAAACCCATATAGCACAACACCTTGTGTGTTTTACAAATTGTTGTTCTGAGTCTTTGTATCCGTGCCTTGTATAATGTATATGTTTTGTAAAGCCCCCCATGACACATGATATATTCCTAAATCGGACGTTGTCTATTTATATAAAAAACTAATACTGAAACTATAACTAACTAACATACTATACTATACATCAAACTTTACTGAAATCGGCTACAGTGACTCTCGGATGTTTGTTATCTATACTAATATTATAAAGCTAAAGAGTTTGTTTGTTTGTTTGAACGCGCTAATCTCAGGAACTACTGGTCCGATTTGAAAAATTCTTTCAGTGTTGGATAGTCCATTTATCGAGGAAGGCTATAGGCTATATTTTATTTTCAAAAAAATTAGAGAACCGTAAGAAAATTGCTATTTTGTAATCCAAGGTGTGAAATCGAAAACCTATTTTTGCGTGCGCTGCAAAAAGTATTGACAATAGAACAAAATAATGTATTACGGGTTTGTAGGTCCCATTATGATCTACAAAAAAGTCTGCAAGAGCATATATCTAACTATCATGGTTTAGTCACAATAACCGCTTTTGTGTTCAAAAAAATTATTAAATCATTTGAAGATAGAAACTACGTTAAATGTGTATCGTAATATTAATCCTTATCCAAAAAAAGCATTTTGTTATCAAGGGTATTTATGTAGAAGTAAAATACTTTTTGTTTCATCCCATTCGGACATTTCGTTTAGACGTTATCACGAGTATAAGACGCTAAGAGTTGGTACCTAATAATTAGTTAGTTGCCAAAGAGTTGTTATCAACATAATACCTAATATTAATCTTTATCCAAATAAATGTGTTTTTGATTATGAGGATTAGATCTTAGAAGAGTATAATAAATACATCTATACAAATATATTAAGCTGAAGAGTTTGTTTGTTTGTTTGAACGTACTAATCTCAGGAACTACAGGTCCAATTTGAAATTCTTTATGTGTTAGATAGCCCGTTTATCGAGGAAGGCTAGCCATAAAGGCTTCCATAAAATAATAAGATAATAATTAAATTTATAATAAAATAAATAAAATTTTAAGATCAAGGTAAAATAGCAATAGGGGATGAAAGTTTGTATGGAAATATGCAAGGTTTGTGAAGGAAAGGCAAGGCAAGGCCTATGTCCAGCAGTGGACTGCGATAGGCTGATGATGACGATGCAAGGTTTGCGAAAATGCTTCATGAGTTTGGGACAGGAGACAAAATATTAGAGCTATTCATTTCGATCAAATATATCATAGATGCACTGTTGCCGCTTAAAAAGTGGCACCGGTAAAACAAGGCATAAAACAACAATATGCCTTGTTGTGCTCTCATTCGCTTGGTGGCCGTGCTCGTGTTTACACACAAAATTTTTTAAAAATTACACTCTAAAAGTGCAAAAGAAGGATGGAATATCATATTTTCAGTAAGTCTATCTTTAATCTAACATATTGGTGTATTTTCGTTATGCTTTAAAGCTAATTTTATTAATATTTTGATAAAATTTGTGATTTAGAACGGCTTCTAATGTACGCATCCATCCCTTTCACACTCACGCGCGATGTTCATAAGAGAAAAAAAGACAAGCCTAGTGCTAGCGAACAAAGTCAGTAGGATAATGATGGAGTCGCCGTTACAATGGTTTGAGGTTAATTGAAGATTTGTTTTTATTTTAGTTTTTTGAAATTTACATATTCAGGAGAATAAAAAAGACAGCCTTACCAACTTCACAGGTAGGTATTATATTCTACTAAGAATATTTAACCGACTTTAAAAAAGGAGGTTATTAATTCGATCTGCATGTATGTATTTTTGACAAAATTGCAAACTGTTTATAAATGTTGGTCTATACCAGATTCTAAACGTGATTACCAAAATTTAAAATTATCCGTCCGTTCGTAAATATCTGAAAAACATTTAAGTTGGAATATAAAATATATTTGATGATTATAGTTTAGGTATAGTCCAACTTATGGAATAGTGCAATATAATATGTATAAATACAGGCACGTAGGTATAGAAGGTCTAATATCTGAGTGGAATAATCAATATTAAATTAATACTTATTATAATTTATAATAAAATTCTATTCAAACTTTTAGCTATCAGAATCAAAAGAAGAAATAAAAATTGTGTGAAGAATTAATTATTTGTTGGTCCATCCAACTACCGTATGTTTTTTAAATCAAAAAGCAACTCCATTTAGTACATATTCCAAATAGAAGCGATAAGACGCGAACACACTATTTAATGTCAGTGGAATGTAACTCTCGTTATTCTTTGTACTATTATGTGCTTTATTGTAATACGTTAAGTTTAATTTTTCAATACACTTGTTTTTGGGCATGTGTTGTTTTATTTCAGATTTTTTAAAGAGTCATAAAATTTTATTGTCCTATCCTGACATCAAACTAAAAGGTAATATGTAGTGAATTTAATATGGATTTATTTCCGTCCGTACGTCAATTGCTTAAAGTTAAAATTAGGTTAAGGTGTATACCAGTTCAGGACTTTTTTCGCTATATCTCAAGTGGTATACATATACCTAAGTACGTATAGAAGCGTGGACAGTATTTTGTTTACTTTTGTATGGAACTGTGCATCTATAATATATTTGATCGAAGGCTATTCAGATGTAACATTTACTGAGTTATCACAATATGCTTAAGTGTGCTTACCCGAACGGGCAGACATGTGAGGGCAGACGACTGTGCCGCATGCGGATGTTGAATTTTGCTACTACAAATTTGTTATTATTCACTAGGATTCGACTTGTTTACATGATTTTTTGTTTATTCAAATAATTTTCTTCGTGAAAAATTCCGAAGGAAAAGTATCCGGCGGGATTTAAACACAAAGAAAAGCAAAAGGGGTACGCCGCAAGATGAAATAAGTGCCTGTATGAAACATATGCAGGGATCGGAAAACCCATGCATAACGGTATTCGTTATAAACGGTTACCGAATCAATCTGTAACCGTTTCAAAGGGTTACTCATTGATTCGGTTAACAGATTATATATGTTATTGTTTTAACCCAAACAATAAGGGTTAACCCAAACTAAAGGGTTTATGTTTTTGAAATTGTTAACCCAAATGATAGATGTTAACCCAAGATTTCGGTTATTTTACGACGTGACGCGACTTAACCCAATTCGAAAATTAATCGCTTTTACTTGATCTCTTGTGAAAAAAATAATAACTTGTTATCCCCTTTTCCCATTCCACGCAAATAATGAACGTCACCGACGACTGTAACGAAAAATGAATCACGGACCCACAAATATCCAGAAACCTATATCAAATTCGGTTAAGGTTAACCGTAATGATCCTGTATTAGATTATTCCTGTTAACAGTTATAATTCGGTAACATATATTTATGTTAATCCTAAATTTAGGTTAACCCATTTCCAAAAGGGTTAATAACAGATTATTTCGGTTAGGTTAACCCTAACCGGAATATCCCTGAACATATGTATTATGGGTACATGTTAAAAAGTTTTGTCTTACTACAATTATGCGAGTACAATTTCACAATGATTTATGAGCAGTGTCAATATGCAAATGCTCTTCTAAAAATAGGAGATGATTGTATGCCAAATGACAGTAACGACATGATTACACTGAGACGTGAGTTCTGGTATATGATAGCACACATGATCTAAAAATAATATCTATTCTGATCCGCCGACTAATGAGACAGTTATCAAATAAACGAACGGATCATGTCAGACGTGGAGGAAGATGTTAACGAATACCTCTCAGGAAACAATGCAAGGGAAACTGAACCAGTCATATCATAGCTTATGCATAAAGTTTTTTAAATCTTTAGAATCATCAGGAGCGCATCCCCATAAGTTAAGACTGAAAGTTAATGTTCCAGTCCTATTAATAAGAAATGTTGAGCGACAAAGATATGTAATGGTACACGGCTACAAAATACACATCTGGGGTACAACATTGTAAAATAAAATGTTTCAATTCCCCGTATTCCAATAATTCAAACTTATTTGCAATTTCAATTTAAAAGAATGCAGTTTCCGCTGAAAACAACATTTGCACTACCAATTATCAAAGCCCAAAGACAGACGGTTAAAGTTGCAGTTCATTTAAAAAAAAAGTGTTTTTCAAATGGGCAGCACAATCGCGTGTATCAAATCAGCTAAATCACTATATTTTGACAAAGGATGGCAAATCAAAAACGTAGTATTTTGAAATTGAAAAAAATGAGAATTTGCTCAGACTGAGGGAAAACTCAAGCAGAATCCAACAGTGGAGGCAACCATACTCGCTGTGAAAGCAGACAATGCAGAACCAAACCGTTTGGTTCGAGAGCGTATTTCTAAGACTGAGGCGCTGACTTCCAAGACCAGCACGTGTTGTTCTGTAGAGGAAGGGAGAAGGTGGGATCAGTTGGAAGAACGCTTCAGAACACTCTCCATGGTAAAGCGGTAGAGGACTGCCATAGAGGCGATATCTCTCCGCAACTGCAGAGGCTCAAAGGAATCGGTAGTATTGGGACTGTTGATAATGCGGACTGATTGCCGCTGCAAAAGATGGAGAAAATCAATGCCTAGATCCATCACAAAGATGAGAACAGTACGGACGAGCGTACCTGGGTCCTATAAAGGAGTCACAAATGCTCGGGCGCGAAAAACCGTCTCACCCTGTTCAGGCTGCCTTAGTGGTGCCCTCGATGTACTCCCGTGGGTTGAGGTCTCGGCAAATATCCATGCCCAGGACACCGAGCTTATCCCGTAGTGGCAGTTGAGTGCTCTGAAAAGTGGGGTGGGGAAGAAACGGAGACTTTTTGGTAGAGAACGGGTACACCTGTGTTTTCTTAACGTTGAACTGGACCAGATTCTCATCACCCCATTGTTAAATGCGGTTCAAAACCCGGTCAAGCTCAGCGTCAAGCTCCTATCCATTTTCCTCAACGTCTACTATCTTGGCTGCAGGGTATCCATAATATCGCCCATGCACTGTGCTATCGTCTGCATAGCAATGTATATTGCCAAGGGCTAATATGTCATTGACATGCAGAAGAAACATCTTGGGCGACAGGACCGAATTCTGAGGTACGCTAGCGTTTACCTCCAGAAAAACAGTGGCCGCGCCGTCCGTCGCAAAGAACCCGAATGCGAAGGCGCTGATGAAGAAAAGAGTCAATAGAGACGACTCTAGGAGGCAGACCGAATGCTTAGAGGTCGGAGAGAAGCGAACGGTGCAAGAACAGGTTGAAAGCCTTGGCCATGTCGAATGTCGAAATAAGCTCATACAAAATACTTTTTATTTTATGTACTTATATAAATACTTAAATATGTTTTTAATAGTGAAAAGTGTGTCTTATTTTTAAAATAACATTAGCCTTAATAATTAAAACTGCTACCCAAATTCACTGTTCCACGCGGACGAAGTCGCGGGCGCAGCTAGTTTGAAAATATATCGCGAATTGTATCAGTATTCGTAATATTAATGACTCTAAAACTGCAATAGTTTCAAGCAATATTAGTCCAAGTGATTGAATACCTTTAAAATAGGTCGTAACTTTGTAAGGTTATAAAAGTGTTACGGAACGATAGCCGATTTGCTACACAAAGCCTATGCCTGCTCCAATTTGAACAAACGGATTGGCCACGGTTTTATAATTTTTAATAAAATAATAATAATAAATAATAAATAGGAAGACGTAATCTACATCCATTTGATAGTTGAAATAGAAATCAGTACCATATTCTTTTGTGACTATCGATCCATAAAATACATCAACTTTCCTTCTTTGTTACGCCTAACAGTTTCCGCAACCGCTAAAACCACAAACAAAATAATGTCACTTCCTAAAAGTTAAGTTACTACTTTGTTTTGATTACTCTTATAATTCCAATATTAAGAAATCGAACTCCGTGTGGTGACGAGTTAAGCATATAGTTCAAATTCAAATTCATTTATTCAATTAAGACACTAAGTGCCACTTATGAACATTAAATTGAAGCTGCAGTTAAAAATCATAGATCGACACAAACAGACGATACAGATGTACTGTATTTTCTAGGTGAAAACACCAAAACCCACTGCCCGCCTGTGTCGATCCATAACTTCAAAATACGTAGAGCGTTATGAGAAGAATACTGGCAAAGAAACTCATGGTCACTCTTTTTAAAAGTCACATATTCAGGTACAATAGTATTAGTAAGTATTACATGAATGGGAATGGTTAACAGTATGCAAGCTGTTGCCACCTGACTTTTATTTTAATAAAATGCTTCAAAAGCTAACTTACTAACAAAAACAAGTGTGTCACCACCCCTATTCATACCATGGTCCCATGGGAGTCGTAAGGTAAGGGAGCAAATATACAGGGCAACATCACTGCAAAGAGATGGTAAACTTGAAACACAACCTATACCAACCCGAATGGTCAGCGTGGTATGGTAGATCAAAATCTCCTTTCTAAGGAGATACCAGTACAGAGGACTTTTAAAGGCCAATTATGAGATGTTGTGATATCAAATTCGTCTTACAATACTCGATAATTAAGACTAAATAGTAAAATTATCTGTCAGCTATTCCAGCCAGCATTAATAACATCGATTTGGAAGTGTGACCAGAATAAATAAAGCTTTAGACATAAAAAGAGTTTTTAGATAAAGAGAAAAAACGCAATGTAATGCAGATAAGATTCCAAATAATAGGAAATGTTGTGTTTGTGTATTTGAAGACAATGGTAAGGGTGACCCACATCATTTACATAATTTTGACAATATGTCTTTCAGAGTTGCAGATTCCAGAGTTAAATAAAAGCGATAACAGTTTAATCAGGGATACTAGAACTAGATATAAAGATTCAAATGCTTTTGTAATATTTCTTTTGTTTAGCTTGCGTGATTCACGCATAGAGATGTACTGGCTCACGGAGATAAAGTGTTTCACAAAATCTCTAGTATTTTTCAGAAATATGATTAATGGCAAAAATGATACGCGTTTTAGGCAAGGCTTTCTAGATTTATACGATAATTGCGAGTCGACTGCATACATACGATACAGAGGTATATTAAACACTAAAATTAACCACCGATAATTTAATTATCTCTTATGTAATAATAGACAAGCTTATTGTAGTACCGAGCACTTCAGGAATCAGATAGGAAAATTGGAATATTAAAAGGAAATGATGTTAATGGCAGGTTAAATACATTACTAATATTAGGGACTGATTAGGAGCACGTCATTGCCTTTAACTGAAGTCCAAGCCATTCGACATAAATCCGAATCCTATTGCGGATTCGATATACATATCATCATGCTATATTTGTGATCATGTTACGCCAGCGCTTTTTTAGTGGAAGTTTCAAATATTATATTTATTGATTTGATTGATTGTGTAGTTCATACACCAAATATCTGTTAATTTGCCTATTAATAATTATATTCTTTCGAAAACTAGGGATTCCTTTGAATACGTTATACGCCGCTCTAGTTTGAACTAAATAATATTAAATAAATATGCAAACTCATGACTTCTCAATAAACATATCAAGGTGCCCTTTAAAATTAAACATCGATACTAATTGACCTGTTATTTCTCGTTAATCGAGTATCGACCTTATACATTGCCAGAACAACCTTCCCTATAAGATTTCGCAATTCGAAAAATCAAATCGATATTAAGTGAGCTGTAGTTGATCTGGTATCGATATATAATACGATACGATCGTGAAAAATCTCGATACATATTTCTCGATAATATTTGACAGGTGTATTGTTGATAACGCTATTATTGAACAATAGATATATTATATATCATGAGATGTATAGATACGCAAATAAAGATCTGATAATATCTGGTTAATATAAATTGTATTTGATTTAAAAGCAATATATTTGGTATACAAGCTTCAGTTTGCGTGGGATAAGATGTAGGTTAAGAGTTTTTGTTACAAGGTCATATGATTTAGCTTGTAAAATTATAAAACTACATACATTTGAAATGGGATCGAATAAAACTTCTACACACAATATTATGTCTAGTTTTAGTTCTTATTATTGGCTTCGCTAGCAATAATGTGGGTATCATCAATCAGTCTACCTCTCGGGAACAGTAAATATTTATGCCTAAAAGGTACCTACGTCCTTTTAATACGAAAGTAAAATTACCTGAAAATTAAAGTAAACCGGCGAACTTTGAAAACGTAAGTCACAAACTTACATTCACATTTAGCATTCCTTAAATATATACTTCTGTACTAATATTATAAAGAGGTAATATCTGGTTCTACTGAACCAACCGATCTTGAAAATTATTTTACAATTAACCCGAAAAAGACGGGCTATAAATAAACAGACGTCGGAGAAAAACTCTATTTTCATTTTATTTAATGGACACTATCGTGAGATATGCTCCATCATCACATTTTATCGAATGTATTTGGGTCGAACGATAGTGACGGAGTTGCGGTTTCATACTTAACTCCATTCGAAATTGATACTATCCCCAAAAACTATCGCTTCATCAAATAACACTAGCTATAAAATTGCTTGTTTTGATGACCTTTCTGTGCATTGAACATTCGACTGCAACGTCAAGCGTCGATGGTTTGATTCTTGTTACATTAAACGACACAAAATTTGGATTGGTTTGGGTGTTTCTCTCATTGATAACTCGTTTTAATCAATCTAACCCATTAGGCTGAGCCTGTAGGTACTGTGGTAACGAGACTACACAATATAGAAAAGTTACACCCAGACACACACAATCGAACAATCTCATCGAATCGAACGATCGTACAGTCACACACACTCACCGCACAATAATTTGTCCTGGGTAGGAATCGAAGCTACGACCTCTGACTTGACAGTTAGGATCACAAACCACTACACCAAGACGCTAAAACAGTTAAAATGTTGATAATCATTATATGAGATGACAGTTTGTTGATTTCAATAACTGACGAATATTGTGTCAGTAATTTCAATAAAAATATTTTCGACATCTTTAGCAGTCATTATATTGTAATTTACTTATCATAATGAATTTTGCATGAAGTTTTAAAATTTTCTGGTCACTTAGAGAGACAAGCGGTAAAATTTTAGTCTTTAATTAGGTTTATATTATAATATTTACGGAGTATTAGAAGAATAAAGGAATTTTAAAGCAACAGCAACTACAAACGAAATAATAGTCAATGAAACTCAATCAAAATGGTGCACATTTTTTTAAACGCATGCATGATTGCAATTTGAAAGTTTACTTTACTTTTATCCCCAACTCAAGGGCGGTCACTTCGAGTCTCTGCCCGTCGTTCCGTGAAGGGATATGTATATTGCTAAACCACATTACATTCTGCAACTTTCTGAAATAGTGACGAAATTAGGCTCGTACTCATTATATTACGTTCATTTTTATACCGGCTGTATGGAATTTCGAAAAAAGTTTCGAAAATAATTCGTGCACTCTTCGTTATGTAGTTTAGCTGCACTAGAATTGTGCAGTACATATTACATATACACAATAATAATATCCTGAGGCACTTGCCACATAGCTATCTAAGCCCGAAATTAATTAATGTTCATGTATTTTTTACTAGCTGGGGCCCGCGATATTACGCGGGTTTCGTTGCTTTTGAATCGGACATTGTACGCATTTCATTAGTTTTAATTCGCGTAACCATATTTTTTTGGTAGTTAGGCCACCTAAAACACTTTTTTTAGGTTACTCCTTATCACATCAGTTATCCAAAATCGGTCCAGGCGTTCCAGAGATTAGCCGTAACAGATATAATATTAACGAGGCACTCTAATACTTGTGACGGAAGGAAATTTATTAAAAGACAAACAAAACCAAGCCGAACTTTCAGGTTTCAAAGGTAATAAAAAAACTTCATCTAGTACCTTCTCACAGAAGACCAACCTTAAATGACAGCATTCGTGCTGTCGTGTTTCGTTGGTGAGTGCGAGACCGGAGTGCCAATGGATGCAAAATCATCGTAATAGGCCGCCTTAGTGCGTTTCATCATGCTGCATTATCTACATTCGCAATGAGTGTGGCGACCTCCACTCTTGGCTTCTGCTCATGTTTTCCACTAGGCAGAGTTAGATGAGCTTGCCAAAGTGACTCTCACTTTGGCAGGCTCATCTATATGTATACCCCGGGATGTACCTCAAACGCAAGATGCGGCAGGGGGACTCCAGAAGTCGCTGATGCGTTCCTGGAGCTCCTCCAGACTGCCGAGGTAAGCCGCCGCGGGGTTTAGTGGGTAGACCGATTCGCCGGGAGTCCCACACACGCCCTTCGTGTGTCCCCACCACGGAAGGTATGGCGGGAAAAGCATTCCCCGCGTAAAAAAAATGAAATGATTAAAAATGAATCGCCGAAATGTATGTACGCGCATAACTTCCGATCGGCTGCACCAAATTTAATCATTCTTTTTTTATGTGTGGAACCAGGTTTGTGTACAAGAAAAAATAAAAGATAACGGGAAAAGTATTTTTTTTGTTCGCGGCTTTAAGCTGCCCGTGGGAAGCTGAGACAGATATGTAAATATGGCGGTACGAAGTTCGCCGGATCAGCTAGTATATTATATAAAAAAAGAAAAGAAAAATGAGGGAACTAGGAGTTTCACGAGTTCAGTACAGTATTCTCAAATCTTCACTTCGGCCATAGGTCCACTTAACTAGTATAAGAAGGTTAACCTTTTGGTAAGTACACTTAATACATCCAAGTTATGTTCAGATAGACTGAAAGATAAATAGACGTTATGTGTGCGTCTTTGCTTACAAGTAGTTTTACGAATTTTGTTTCAATCATTGGTATAATATTACCGTGTCGATATGCTGCGATTTTCGTAATGAACAAACGTGAACCCATTAGGCATTTATATTATTACCAAACAATTACCGTAACGTTATATTAATTAAATAATTAACGATATGAAGAGCACGAATTCCGGGACATGCATGCATGTATAATAATGATTTCAAACATGAAATGCATGATTGTTGTCGCGTGAGTAGAATTACTCTTAAATTGCATGTTTTTCCTGTGGATTTCAATCAATTAAGACGTTATTGGAGATGTTTGGAAGGGTTTCTTCTCAAGCCGAGTGACTCGATTCAATTAGTATAGTGCAATCTGTCATAATCTCATCTCGAGTTTGTGCTAGGCAAATACTTATTTAGAGTATCTTCTAATGGAAGTAGCAATTTAGTAATTAAACTTATCTGACAATTAATCATATAAAATACCGCGAATGATTGTTAAAACGCTTGCAATGTATATCAGCCTTAAAACGTGTACCGGTGCAGCGGTGTAACCGCCGTGTAATTTGAAAATGTTACTATTAAAAATAAAACCTCGGTTTGTTATTTAGGATTGGTTTTAGAAAGAAAATTTTCATTTATCGAACTTAATAGAACAGTTAATGAAAAGTCTAAAAAGAGTTTCTATGCACTAACGAGGATATCAACTGCGACCACTGCGACATAGGGTTTGTCATTAAATACACTAAAGATCATATCTCACCTTCTAAATGAGCATCTTATGCTCATTTAGAGGCGTTCAAGTCGGGTAATGCGTTTGTATGCAACTTTCTCAATTTAAAGAAGTACCCATTTAGCATTGGAATAAAATAGAATGCAAGTACCGTAGTGTTGTCTCGTCAATGAAGTGATTATTTTTCAATGGCGCATTGTTTAAACTGTGACGTCACTAAACATGGTGTTTTTCAACGTGCGAGCGCCGCAGTTATTATTGTTTTTATGCTAATTCCTTCTCAAGCGGCCTCATTCATATTAAACGGAGTTTGCTCACTTGTTTAACGACTTTTCATATGGAAATAAGTTGATTAGGATTATAATATTCTTAATAAATGTATATTAAAGTTTGATGCTCTACATATTTCGGCTTAAGAATAGGATATTTAACTATGTAGGTAGGTACCTAATGGACATATAGTTTAAAATACTTACTATAAGAAAATTTTAAACTATTATAAATAACATAAATGAACCTTCGATTTTATATTTATTGTCCTATCCAAATAATAAATTCTAAGGGGGGGGCTATTTCTAGCAATGAACTATTTAACTGTCAATGAATCTCAATTTCCTTACTTTCCTGCCTTCCCTTTCATTGTCCTCTCTTTTAACTTTCCCATTGTAAATATCCTGAAGAGCTCGCTACAGTAAAATTAGCGTACTACATTATCTTATTATGTAATTGAATTTAAAATTTTGCGAGACCAAACGTAGAGATTAAAGAGGCCTTTAGATTTAATAGTCAATGTATGTAAATATTCATAAATATAGACTGCCTCGTTGGTCTAGTGGTTAGCGTAAGCAACTGCAGATCAAGAGTCTCGGGTTCGTTTCCCGGGTCGGACTGCTGTTAGGTTTTTCTTACAAAAAAATCTTAATAGCAGCCCGGAGTATGCAAATTGGTGGTGTTTCCCGCCCGTGCCTCGGAGAGCACGTTAAGCCGTCGCTCGGTCCCGGTTGTCCTGAACATCTATGGAAATCGTTATTGGGAAGTCAGTGCCCTCAAATATACTGACAACTAGTTCAACCTTCGAATTCAGTTCACCCTCAGGGATGCGGAGGTCTGATGCCAGTCGCTCCGTGTAATAACTGATATTCAGGTAAAACCGGTTGAACTAGTAGCCGACCCCAAATCTTGGGAATATAAAGGCTAGGAAGACCAATGTAAATTTCCATTAAAAAAAAATCATTAATAAGATGGTAATATAATACTGTCATTTTAGTCCACGTGATAGTTTAAGCACGTGAATGCCGGATTGTGGTGTGATGTCAATAAATTACTGTGTGAGTATGTGTGTGTAACAGAGGGTTCGAGTGTTATTTACTTCTTTTTACAATAGTTGTTGTTGTACCATTATATCAATAACCGCAGGTAACACCACGAGGGGAAGCTAGTCTTAAAAAAATATTAGCCTAATCTACTCTTTAAATCATCAGCTATCTGACAGTGAAAGTCCTGTCAAAATCGGTCGAGCCGTTCCAGAGATTGGACGGAACAACCAGACAGACATACAGATTTTTTTTGATCAATCAATCTTATCTTATTAGGAAAATATATTTTTTTGTCAAATATCAGAACTTTATTTTCGCTACTGCGGTTAAGGTCTCTCCCACATTTAAGCCCAAGGTGATCAACCTAAATGGTTTGTCATCCTGCAAGTGTAAGTTCATTATATGTATTCAATATTAGGAAATTTTATTAACCGACTTCCAAAAAGGAGGAGATTCTATGTTCCACTGTATGTATTTCACCGATTACTCCGTCAGTTGTGGACCGATTTTGATAATTTTTTTTGTATTCGAAAGGATATGCTTCCGAGGTGGTCCCATTGCCAGCATATTAGGATCTGATGATGGAATCCCAGGGAAATCGAGGGAAACCCTCATTTTTTATAGGCACATACTATGTTTTTCGTATATTTTCTGAAGTTACACCGGTATTTGCGTCTGGTAGTCATCATTTTATGATGATGAGCTGATGGTGTAAGGTGCAACTCCTTACCGGTTAGGAGTTGGAGAATAAATCTTTAAATATCATATGTATATATGTTACCTTTAGTCGTATTCTTTCAAATTATTTAGGTAAGCTGATGATGGAAGGTGGAAGGTACAACTCCTCAACGGTTAGGAGTTGGAGGATAATTCTTTCAATTTCATACGTATCTAAAGACCTTCAGTCGTATACTTTCAAGTTATTTAGGTGAGCTGATGATAGAAGGTTAAACTCTTCAACAGTTAGGGATTAGAGGATGATTTTAATATTACACGTACGTATAGACCTTAATTTTTATTCTTGATGATGAAATTTGATGAAATAGTTCAACTTACTACTTACCTACGATTGTTTGCACTAAAAACTGAAAAAAAAAACTTTTTATAAAAAAAAACCGACTTCCAAAAAACATCCAACGAAAACTGCCAAAAAAAACACTTAAAAGCGTAAAATAAACTGGTTCTTCATAAATTGCCTATACCTAATTCTTTATTCATTTAAATAGTAGTATTATAATGTGTGCTAGGTACCTAAAATCTGTTTGAAGTCGGTGGTTACGTTTTTTTTGGCAGTTTTCGTTGGATGTTTTTTGGAAGTCGGTTTTTGTTATTTCTATACGAGAAATTCTTTCGAAGCAGTATCGGGGTACGAGTTTGCGTATCATCAAAGCTTGCCCTATTCATACTACATTGAGTTGAGATCCACGCCGAGTATTCTCGAATATATTCAGTTAATGCTAGCTTTTGAAATGTGTTCAAGTAGTGAAGTATAATCGCCCTTGACGGAAAAAACCAGTGCAACCTGGTCGAAACGTCGACAAATCAGAGGTATGTAATACCTTTAAATAAGTGATCGCGTTATTTCCCGTAAAAATAATAATTTTAAGATTTGTTTATAAAATCGTACTCTTACGCCTTATTGACAGCTGTATAAGGGAAAGTGGGCATCAAATTTTAATGTCTTATTGCTTTAATTTATCGCTGACTCTCAACCTGTACATCGGTTATTATTTTATTGGTAGATGAATAGACCACACAACACCGGCTCTTTGCAACAAATTCTACGACTAATAAACAGTTGAAGTCACTTTTACTCTCGTTGAAAGCGTTAAAGGTCATTTTCCTGCGGCACGACCACGTGGACACGTGCGTGTCGGTCCCAAATTGACAAAATAAATGTATTTTATGACGAAACGTTGACAACGCAAGGACAAGCCTGTAGTGCGTATCTAATCACCAATAGTGTTAACTCAAGTTTTGGGTCAAGTCGATGAAAAAATCAAATTTACAAACTTTATCTAACTATAAATACGAATAGGTATGTTATTACTACAATGTAATTTAAACTTTGGCGATTTTTTTACTGTTAATAAGACTAATAAGCATATGATAAGCTACAATGACTCATTATTCGAGCAACTTTAAAAATAATAAGCCTCTAGTCTAAGTCTCTCATTAACATTTTCTTTCCCTTTTCGCAAATTTTGTCCGAAATGAGTATTATTCTTTCAGTCTCCTCTGCCAGGCTCTGTCACTCAAGTTACAGCTTACTGCCTATCTGGTCATATTATCTTTTACACAGTCCATTCATCTTGTCTTTATTCGCCATCCATAACACATTTCTTACTACATTTTGGTAATTTCTTTTCATAATTCCAGTCTAAGAAACTTAAAAGGTTTTGTTCTAGTTTGTTCCATAGTTGTTATTTATAAACTGGAAAGATTGTTCCGGTCTTCAATCCTTCGAATATCAAGATTTCAATAGTCACGCCTATTTTTGATACCTCAGTTCGTATTTCCCGGACCTGCACATTATTACTTATATGGCTCAAATGATTATGACCATGGTTTATAATTAATAGTTTGTAATAATCGGTGCATCTATTCATTTAAGAGGTTTATTGACAAGAGTACCAAAACAATCATGTTTAGTGGACTACGGCCCAACTGTTCATTCTAGACTGTTTTTAACCCCCGACGCAAAAAGAGGGGTGTTATAAGTTTGACGTGTCTGTCTGTCTGTGGCACCGTAGCTCGCGAACGGATGAAGCGATTTCAATTTAGTTTTATTTTGTATGAAAGGTGAGTTACGTGCGAGTGCTCTTAGAGATGTTTCATGAAAATCGGTTGAGTCGTTTAAAAGTTATGGGGGTGAAAGTGGGGAAGAATAACCGAATGTCTGCAAAAATATCATAGGCGTATGATTACTCGATTAAGTGCTTGAGTAGGGGGTTTCTTAAATTTTGAATTTATAGTTATCATTATATTAATATTTACTTATTTATGTTTATTACTGTAAAAGCACGAACGTTAGTTAAACTTGGGTTTTACCAGTCAATTTTATGATTTACATACATGAGTTTAATAAATAAAAATTAACAAATTGTTCAGACTTTTAACATTAGAATTAAGTACAAGCTCGGTTTTACCAGTGACTGTGGGTTTTGGGAATAGAACAATCTACTGAAATTCCTTTAATCCCAATAATTAATTAAAGAATAAAAGAGGGGATCTGGCATATGGAAAAAGTTCTAACTCCATACATCCTATATGATTTAGTAACAGTATTAGTAACAATAGTACGTGTCTCTGAGGCTAATTCTAACATTTACCAAGTGAATGGTGGTAAATGTTCAAAATAGACGATGGTCATAGAATGGTTCGAATTTTTACCAGTAAGAGTTGGTAAATCTTAGGATTAACCGTTTAATAGATATTTTTTAATTAACTTTCATTGCGCTTTACAGTCTTCACAATCACAGGTGATACAAGGAAGAGTTGAACGGCCTACCTTCCTCGAAAAAAATGGATACACACACATACCATCAGGCCTACTTAGATAAAGGTGCAGATATAGATAGACAATTTGACTTAAGAAATATCACAAACGTCTATACCTATCTTATCAATTTATCAAAAGATCGGTGATCTAGATAAATTTATTGAGAGAACTGGAGTTGTTATCAAGATGTGAAGATGATGATTATGTGTCTGTGACATTCATGGTGTATCTGGATGATCACATACCCATCAATAACCAATGATCAGGAGAAACAATAGTGGTGAAGAAGTACATACTTATCTGTTTAGTTCTTAGAGAAGCTAACCCAGGAGCGTCTTTACCTATAGTGCAGGGTGTGCGGTGCATAAGGGTGCAACAGTATTAGGGGCACCAGCCGCGGCAATTTTAATGAATCTTCGAGTTTACTGAATCCCGCTACGCTTACAGAATAAAGATTGCATACGGGAGCTTCAAGGACTAGAAACGCCTCTGAGCTAACCTTAACGGATCTACACTACGAGGGATGCGGGAGTTCGGGATAAAACTACCACGTTTCGTATGACAGACTTCTTCTTCTTCTTTAGATTAGATCACCTAGCTAATCAGCTATTTCTGCCAATGTCAAGTGTTTAAAGTCTTCAAGTCTTCGTCGTGATGAAATTAATGTTAAAAAATATAATAAAAATGTGGACGAGATGAAACGGGGACCCTCTTTCGAAAAAAACAAAAAACGATCTCCGTATTACAGACGATTTTTAACCGACAATGGTGAAAAGGAAGAATAATAGTTTTGGCAGTGTATGATTTTTTTATGGAATAGCGGGCAAACGAACTGACGTATCGCCTAATGGTCAGCGATTACCGCCGCCCATGGACAACCGCAACACCAGAGGCGTAACAAGTGCGTTGCCGGCCTAATCTCTATGTATGTATGTTCCATCGTAGCGCCTAGACCACTGAACCGGTTTTAATGAATGTGGTGTCAATAGATTCGTAATAATGGCCCGGATGCGTAGGTTATATAAATTTCAAAAGCTTTTACGTATTCGGGTTATAGTTTTTTTGCAGAAATCTGTAAATGACAGATAAGTTCATAAATCATAATAGTGTATAGGGAATTTCATCATTAGGTAAATGGTGAAACTAGCCCTATGTATTAATATAATATAATAATATCCCCTTATATTATTAGGAAGTATTAATATTATTAAACGGTTTTATTATTATTATTTATTAGTATTATTATTTTTTTTAGCTTGAGTTGGTTTTTTGTTTGTTTGGGTCAAATCAGGTAATTGAAATTTGACGCCCTTCCTGTTGACAGATTGATATGAAATTTGGTACACACCCTTTGTTCTGGTGACAATACAATTATTAATGAATTCTGTTTCATTGTAAATACACGATGGCCGCCGCTACAAAATGGTGGTTTACAGATTTTGTCACGACTACCTCAATATCAAATGAAAGGGCTTGACTAATAGAACACACACACACACACAGTTCACTATGAAAAATTAAAATTCAAGATGGCCGCCGCTACAAAATAGTGGTTTTACACATTTTGTCAAAGACTACCACTATATGGGTATCAAATGAAAGGGATTGAAAAGTAGAACACAGATGAGAAGTACTATGTAATGACATTAAAAACTAAAAACTTGAAATAGGTAAAAACATAAAAAAATAAAAACGGTTTTATTGAGAATAATGTACTAAAAGCTAAAAAATAATGTGGTAAAAAATATTCGGTATAAAATAGTTGGGTCCGTGTTTCCATCCAGTCATCTCAGTTTACGCTACATTAATTTAATAGAAATTCCAATCAACTAACTTCTATGGATAATGCGACTCAGTATTGATCCCATCAAAGGATCAGTTTGTGAGTAAATGGCTTTTGAGCTTACCCCTTATTGTGGCAAAAATCGGTCACATTCGAAATGCTCTTACCTGAAAAAAATAAACATCATAATTATATTAATATGATATGCACTACTTATTAATAACAATTATCCAAAATAGTGTAAATAGTGACATATGATTATATCAGATTTACTTCTCTGACTACGAGTTATCAATAAGACTAAGATAGATTGAATTCTCAGAAAAAAATCCATACGAAATCTATCTATTTTATTTACTAGCTTTAGCACGCAGCTTCGCTCACGCAGACTTTCATCTCCTCATTTACCCCCTTAGGGGTGCAATTTCAAAAATTCCTTTCTTAGTGCTCACTTACGTTATTTAAAGAACCTACATGCAAAATTTCAGGATTCTAGCTTCAGTGGTTTGTGATGTGCGTTGATCTCTGGGTATGTCAGCCACCTTCCTCTTTTATATAATAATATATAGATATAAATAAATTTCTGGAATCGAGGAAGGCTTTAGGGTATATAATATTTATACAGAATTTATAAAATTCTGTAAAAATATATTAAATGTATACAAATCTATACTTATAATAAAAATGTAACAGGTCAAATTCTGTACATTGAAGATATTTTGAAAATTTTTTTGGAGGGCACTCTGTTATCGATACTGAAACGAAAACTATTTTTTTTTTCATTTTTGTCTGTCTGTCTGTCTGTCTGTCTGTCTGTCTGTATCTTGGCCGCGCATCACGCCGAAACTACTGAATGGATTCAAATGAAACTTGGCATGATTTGAGTTCATACTCCGAGGTAGGACATAGGATACTTTTTATTCCGAAATTCCGGACGGTTTCCTTGGGAGGGGAGATGAAAGTCAAAATGTGTAATTAATTGTAATTCATTAACGAGTAGTCCGATCGCAATAATTCTTTTTTTGTTAGAAAGGAGATACTCTGAAGATTGTAGCATAAAGTATTTAATTTATCACAATCTCTCTATCTATTGGAAAAAAAAATTATAAAGAATTTATCATTACGTAAAACAACATGTAGGGCCATCTATTGCCAGCCATGCGTAATTAATAACACTTTGATTAATATATCGTGGAATAATCGTAGAACGTATTACGTATAATTCGGTGTAGCATTAAGTATGTGATTTATCGTAACCTCTCTATCCATAGGAAAAAGAATATCTATATCTCTCTGTAGACGTCGAATCTGTGTGTTTGTGTTGTGTTGTTGTGGCCGCATGACTTAAATATTCAAAATAATCGTGGGAACGTTTTATGCACAAGCATTGTGATTAATGTGGTATACAGTTAGTATTTGATAGGTAGGTATTTGTTTTATGTTCTCGCTTTCCATAGAAAGGGTTGTTTTAAATTTTCTTGAAAAATTTCTTTGCTTAAAACAGCGACATCTTTTAGAATCAAGTAACTAACTTTACAATAGGTACGTAATATGATTACTCTTTTTAACGTATAATAAAAATGTAACAGTTCAGTTCTGTACATTAAATAAATTTAGATGATTTTTTGGGAGGGCTCTCTAATCGATACTAAAGCAATTACATTTTCTTGAAAATTGTTTCTGTGCTCACTGACGAACTGTGCTTAAAACAGCGACATATTTTGGAATCAAGTAACTAACTTTACAATAGGTACGTAATATGATTACTTTTAAACGCATAAGAAAAGTGTATAAGATCAATTCTGTATATTAAAGAAATTTAGATTTTTTGGGAGGATGCTCTTATTGATACTGAACCAAAAACTAGAATGCCATAAACGTTAAATGGTCATTTATAATTATGATATTTATTTTAAGTTTAAAATACTTGAAAGAGGAGTAAACATATAACATAATAGTTCATCATAATTTACCAGAAAATGATACAAAACATCTTTATGATAGGTACCCGAAAGGCAGCGCGGGCGCGTGGCCTGCGCCCGGCCACAGAATAACTAATACATAGTACTGCCCTGCGTAGGTTACCAAACACGTCCAAATTGTTTAAAAAGCAGTACCCGCGCGGTCGGTCGGCTCCCTACGCGACACACGCACCCAAATCGACTAAAAAACTCAGTAGTAGTTCTTGAATGTAAATTCGGATAAAAAGTTATTTTTGGAACTATTTACTTGATTTTTGTTCTACCTACTATAAATATTACTTGGTATTATAATATTTCTTCTGTATTTTTAACCGACTTCCAAAAGGAGGAGGTTCTCAATTTCATCGGTATATTTTTTTTAACCGACTGCCAAAAGGATGAGGTTCTCAATTTCATCGGTATATTTTTTTATGTATGTACACTGATTATTCCGTCAATTTGTGGACCGATTTTGGAAATTCTTTTTGTATTCGAAAGGGTATGCTCCCCATGTGGTCCCATGGCCACCATATCAGGATCTGATCATGGGATCCTAAGGAAATCGAAGGAAACCCTCAAATTTATGTAAGCGCCAGCAATGCAGTTAAAGCAATTGTCTGCATGCCTTCATGTTCTGTAGACATCATTTAATTTCATAATATATAAAACGGGTCTTAACGATATCAGAGTTAACCTCAGATAGTCAGTTTACCTCAAATCACTTGAATTATAGTAACCTATAGAAGATAGTCCATTTGAGATTTTATTACAAAAAAATACCTGAAGTCCTTTCGATTTTATACAGCATGTATGTTACCTTTAGTCGTATTCTTTCAAGTTATTTAGGTGAAATGATGACGAGAGACTTGAGAAAGACTAAAAAGTGAAAAATAAAAAAAACTTCGTTTAAAAAAACCGAACCGAAAAACTAAAAAGTACCTAATAACTTAATTTGTATGTGCTACCTATTCATAGGTTTGAAGTCGGTGCCAAGCCAAAATGTAATAGTAGGTACCGCACTCGCCGCGCGTGACCTTGAGCGGGATAGCTGCTCTTCGCGTAGAACAAAACAACTGAAGCGTCGGTGACGTCGTTGACGTTCGTCTCGAAATGTAGCGAGTGTGATACCTACTATTACATTTGGCTTGGCACTGACTTCAAACCTAGGTAGCACATGCAAATTAAGTTAACTGATACTTTTTAGTTTTTGAAGTCAGTTTTTTTAAAACGAAGTTTTTTTTTAGGATTTTGTCAGGTTATAGCATAGGTATAAGCAGGCGATTTTTGTTGTACCTAAATAATTATCAAATAGTCTTTTGTAGATACTAATTGGTTTTCTCGGTATTTTTAGAATTTTGTAAGGTTATAGCATAGGTACCTAGGTACCTATAATTTACTTTTTTATAGGATTTTGTTAGGTTATTGGTATAGGCATAGGTAAGCAGATGTTTTTCGTTGCAAATATTTAATTACTTAGCCTTATTTGTTGGTGTTTAAATTTCTTTTAGTAAGATACCTTCCATTTTTTTCGTTGAATTAGTTGTAGATACTTAATTTATTTAGTTTTATTTACGCTTTGAAAATAAGTTTCATTCGTTATGTCTAATTTTTCATTTAACTGTAGTGATAAATTTAACATTGTTTTTCGTATTCGATTTTATCACATCACACTAATTTATAAAAGCGAATGTTTGTGAGGGTGTATGTTTGTTACTTCATCACGCAAAAAGCACTGGACGGAATTGGATGAAACTTTACAGTAATATAGCTTACTAACTGTTGCCCGCAGCTTTGCTCGCGTGGAAGTTGATTATTTACAATATATTTAATTAAAACTGTGTAAGTATGTATGAATAATTTATTCATGTTTTTAAACGTACCTATTTATTTATTTTTAATCAATAGCCCACTAAAAAGGATTTCATACTAACGTTCGACCCTTATTTTTATCCCTTTAGAAATAGAATTCCCATAAATGATGATATAGGTATTAATTTATTTGTACTTAAAAGCCTAAGGACAAAGTTTCAGGCTACTAAATTAAAAATGACTGACTTCCAAACTAATCTACTTACGACATTTCAACACCTAATTCACCCCTTAGGGGTAGAAATATCATTTATGGGATTTCCTTTTGAGGGCGCTCTGGTTCCCTGGTTACTAGAACCCGAGACGGTGTGCGGTTTTTAGTCGGTTCGAGTCCGACATAACCACCAGTTGGTGATATCCGAGGGAATTTCCGCACAAAAAAAGGGGTAGATATAATATCCAGAGACACTTAGTATCTACGAGTTTTTAACTATTAGCCCAAAGATAATTTTTCATGTTTCTAACTTAAAAAAGAGGGACTTCCATACAAACTTTCAACCCCTATTTCACCCTCTTACGGGTAGAATATTGGGAAACGCTTAAATACGTATCTCCTATTTTTTATCAATAGCCCTAAAATAAATTTTCATGTTTCTAACTTCAAAACTGACGGACTTCTAGACTAACCCGCTTACGAAATGTCAACGCCTATTTCATCTCTTCAGCGTAGAATATCGAGAAAGGCCTAAATACGTATCTATTCATTTTTAATCAGTAGCCCAAACCAAAAGAAAAGTTTCATGTTTCTAATTTAAAAATGACGAAGTTCCAAACAAAGTTCAACCCCTATTTCACCCCCTTAGGGGTAGAATATTAGGAAACGTTGAAATACATATCTACAAATTTTTATAAGTAATGCAAAAATAAAGTTTCATATTTCTTAAATAGCCCTAAAATAAACTTCCATGTTTTTAACTTCAAAAATGACAGACTTCCAGACTAACCTACATACAAAACGTCAACCCCTATTTCACCCTTAAGGAGTAGAATATCCGCTCTATCTATCAGAAACGCTCTCTTGGACCACTACTCTTGGATTCTGCTTATGCTTTCCATCAGGCAGAGTAGAGTCATTTTGGCGGGCCAAACATAAAAAAAAAAAAAAAAAAAACGCTTAAATACGTGTTTACTCATTTTTAATCAGTAGCCCAAAAATAAAGTTTCATGTTTCTAACTTAAAAAATGACGGACTTCCATACAAACTTTCAACCCCTATTTCACCCCCTTGGGGGTAGAAATTCCAAAATTCCTTCCTTAATGGGTATCTACTTAATGAAACGATCATACTCACCAAATTTTGTATTCCCAAGTTTAATAGTTTCCGCTCGGCGATGATGAATCAGTCAGTCAGTCAGTCAGGACATGTTATTTTATAAGTATAGAAGATACATCAGATTAACACATAGGTTACTGTTTGCCGCGATAACCGACATACACGCGGGCGGAGCCGCGGGCAACAGCTAGTATATAATATTTATAAATATTTCAGTATGGAAACGTAAAAAACGATGTATGTTTACGGTCAAGTAAATTGAGTAACTTAATAATTTATATTGCAATAACATATAACCTGTTTACATAAGTTTCCATTTAATGAGCCTTAAATAAACAATTATTAAAGCAATATTAAATGTTATTTTTATTATACAAATAAATTTCAAAACAAACATAAGTAAATGGTTGCCGGTAATTATACGTATAAGCACTTGAAATACTTGTAGCATTAATTGACTGCTTCATTGGCGCAGTGGTAGCGTACACGACTGATGTGCGTGAGGTGTGGTGATGGATTAAGAATACGGGGTGTCACCACCCTTATCCCATGGGTGTCGTCAGAGAAGAATACTTGACAAACTACGCAGAACAACATCACCGCAAAAAGAGAAGGAAAACTTGAAACAAACCCTATAAAGCTGTTATTGTTGATGATGACTACCTTAACGTCAAATATCAACAAATCATCATCCACAGACATGCTGGACATTGAAGTATCGGCATACTACACCACGCTGATAAGACTGGTTGGTATAAAAACAATACAAAACGGTATTTTTTTAATTTCACTTCTCTATGCAGTACTGTCTAGTCACTCTAGTCTCTTAATAGGCTCTTACGTCACCTTCGGGATGAATAGGGATGGTAACACTACGCATCTGTTTATATAAAAGAGTAAGGTGACTGACTGATTAACTGACATACCCAGAGATCAACGCACTGCCCAAACCGCTGAAGCTAGAATCCTGAAATTTTGCATGTAGGTTGTTTATATAACGTAAGTGAGCACTAAGAAAGGATTTTTTGAAATTCCACCCCTATGGGGGTAAATCAGGGGAAGAAAGTCTGTGTGAGCGAAGCCGCGTGCAAAGCTAGTAGTAAGTAATAAAACTTTGGGAACTGGCAACATTGACCAGTTTTGAATATAATCAATGAGGTTTTTCCTTCTCGTTAATTGTCATAACAGATAAACACTCATTGTAGCCGCACGCTCAGGGACGGACGCGCACGCCATACGCCATAGTCAAATGTGTCAATGTAATGGCTCAATGGCTGCGAGGTGTTTGACACGAGACCACTCCATTCACTACGTTTTAATTTTAACAATAGCGGGCTTCCTGTAATTCAATAATATTTTATTTCGGTAGGTACGGTAATCATTAATTGAGTATACGTATCTAAAATGTCTTTATAAAATGTTAATGATTAATGGACTACCTTTATTGAACCATTATTCGGGTCATGCAGTTTACCGTACCTACTAATGATAGTGAAGATTTAGCTTGCATAAGCCAGATAAGCTTAATACAATTATTTCCTTTTTTAATTTTTTGTGTATTATTAGTTAAATTTGTATCATATTTTGATAGCGAAGCAAGAATACAGCTTGAAAGTCTAGGAGATAAATTCAAGATAGAGAGAGGAGTAACACAAAGCGATCCACTTTCAACAAAGTTGTTCTCAACCGTACTGGAAAATATCTTTTGAAGACTGGACTGGGAGGGCTTCGGCCTCAATGTAAACGGAGTAAAACTTAACCATCTCAGATTCGCAGATGACATAGTACTTTTTTAAGAAAATCCAGAAAATCTTAATCAAGAAAGTATGCATAGACAGGGACAAAACCAAATTGCTCACAAACTCCAAATAACTATAAAAATCGGCGACCAACCACTCGAATATGTGCAAGAATACAACTGCCTAGGACAGTTAATATCCCACAAAGATCAGACAACGAAGGAGATTAACAGAAGAAAAGGTAATGGTTGGAAGAAGTACTGGTCATTAAAAGAAGTAATGAAATCAGAACTGAGCATGGCAATAAAAAAGAAAGTCTTTGATGCAGGCATCGGTCGGACTGTAAGAATACAGGACTGTAAGAATACAAGACTGTAAGACTGTATTCTTACAGTCATTACATATGGTTGTGAAAACTGGGAACTTACTAAAAACCTCAGGGAAAAGATGGAACGCTGCCAGAGAGCCATGGAGAGAAGTATGTTGGGCATAAGGACAAAGAAACGTAATTAGAAGAGAAAAAACTAGGGTTACTGACGTATTTACTCAAATTGATCAGAGAAAATGGAGATGGACTGGTCATATGGTAAGAGATCTCCCAGAAATATGGAGCTCACATATTACTTACTGGTATCCCAGAGATGGAAAACGCAGCAGAGGACGCCAACAGATGCGATGGAAAGACGACCTGAAACTCACAGCAGAAGTGCTGCTGTGAGTTCTTCTCCAGTTGTGTCCTGCTGCAGGACACAACTGGAGAAGAGTGGCATTGGACAGACCACAGTGAAAAATGTTAGAGGAGGCCTATGTCAAGAGATACACTGAACTGCGAGATATTCTATACCAAAAAAAATCAAAACATTAATATGTAAAATTTTCTCAGAGTTCAGAATAAAATGCTATTTCATTCATTTATTCATATTTTGATGCAAACACAAACCTTTCTATCGAATTGACGGTGAAAATCTCGGTTTTAGTTAGCGGTTCTACAGACAAACGCGTAAACCAATTTTATAAAAAAAATCAAAAACCATATATGTGTATAATATAAATTTGTATAAAACTTTAATCATTAAAAAACGGTTTAACCTTTTCAATAAATAGAAGAAAGAGTGCAATTAAGAGAAACTGAAGATTCAACACGTCAATGAAAAAAATAAATATTTAAATTGAAAACAAGCATCCGATACTAGCACAGATGCTAAATATTACTCGTATATCAAAACTGGATCCTTATTATAAAGAGATTGTGACAAAAACTTGATACGACATTAAAATATACTCAATAAAGAAAACAACATATACAAGTACAAAAGCTTTTAGAACGACTATGTAAGGCAAAAACTGGCTGCCTACGTGAACAGCGAATGGCCTTGGCAATACAAGAAACGAAAATGAAAAGACTGGGCTCAGTGCCGACGTAACCTCTGTTCATACCGACCTCGATGATAACAGATAATGAAATATACCTGTTGTATACTCACCCGAGCGTAAGTACATAATGTTATTACGATTAATTTAATAACTAATTAAGTAAATATGCTGTTACTACTCTTGCTTCACAAATAAAGGCAATTGTCGTAGCGACACCGCGACGCCTAAAACTTCCAACTAAAACAGTTTATTTGCCACGCAAAATTCACCCTTCTGTTCACGTTGGAGCGAAATCATTATAGAGTGCACCTGTCCCCTTTCCGTGCATCCTCTCTGACCTTCACAATGAGCTCTCGAAAAGGGTGGCCAGGCTGAAATCTAGAAATGCGCGACATATTATCATATTTTACCGGAAATTTTAACCTGGTAGCTTGACAAACTGGTTTTAAAAGTTCTTTCAACAACATAACGTCACAAATCACACAGTCATGTTCAAAGAGTTTAAGAACATTAATTTTATGTAATGATGTAGCAATACAACAATGTGACAGCATTGTTCTTATAATATAGAATGAATTCGTTTATCATTTGGTGGGATGGGATGAGGTTCACCAAAGTCCAAAATATATATTTGATTGGACACGGCTTTAAAAGTGGTTCGCTAACTGAATACTTGGCAACCGTAGGGTTGCCAAGTATTCAGTTAGCGACTACAGTACGACAGTTAACTACAACAGAGGGAGTCTGCGTCTGGCGGTCGATATTGTTGATTGTCCTGTACACATCTGGGTCATCCGGTTGGTCGATACGAGTATATCGATTTGTGCTATTCAACTTCCGAACTTTCTGTATTAGATCATTCATTCTAAAGGTAGTAGAGCCACGCTGATTTCAGCACGGATGGGCCGGCTCGACTGGGGCGGTACTACCCTCGCACAGAAGATCAACGTAAAATGACAGCGTTCGTGCTGTAGTGTTTCGTTGGTGAGTGCGAGACTGGAGGCCCAAATAGTCTAGTCAACAAGTTCCATACTTGTTGACTAGACTAAAAGATGCAGAAGCATCACTAGGCCGCCATGGCGTGGGTCGCCATACTGCATTGTCTGCATTCGCAGTGAGTATGGTGGCCACCACTATTGGATTCTGCTTATGCTTTCCATCAGGCAGAGTAGAGTCATTATGGCGGGCCAAACATAAAAAAAAAAAAAAAAAAACGTTATATCGATTTACAGCTACAGACGCTTTTAGTTTATTTATTATTGCATTGATCTGAACGCACTGGAGGATCTAAATATATTTAATCGGTTTGGGATCTAAAAAATCTGTTTTATTAAATTTCCGACTGACCTGTCGCTCTATTGTTTGATGATTCTGAGCTCGGTTTAGCGCTCAACACCGCTCAGGAGCATTAATTACAGTTCTGTGTCTGGTTTTTATATCTACAATAGTGTAATTTCAATAATAAGTAAATAAGTTGTCTGGTGACCACGATATGGACTAAATTTCAACGAAATTGTCTCAAGATACTGTAATTACAACTTACTAAAATATACTACTGATAATTTGAGCAGTTCATAGAGAAGTTTACAGAGCCAATCACGAGTAAATCTTATAACTACCCTTTTTTGAACATCCCTTCTGTCTCCCATCTGATCTTGACAAAGAATTGTGGAAGAGAGTGGCCAGGTTTAAAACTAAAAATATGGGACAAAGACGCATATTTTACCCAACATTTTGTTGGTTTTGTCTAACAAACCGGCTTTGATTTCCTATTAATTAAGAAAAGTCGAAGTAGTCATGTTCAAAAGACATAAAAATATTCTATGATGGGCGTATTATTATGCGATATTATTATTTTAATAATATAGAACGACTTCATTTACCTTTTAGCAGGGCAAGGTACCCATAAAGCCTAACAAAATCCGAGCAAGTTGTACCTACATATATTTAATAAGACACAGCTGTAAAACCCGGACAAGTTCTGTTAAAGCCGAATACCTGGCAACCCTACATCGGAGAGGGTCTGCGCTTGGCGGTCAATATTATTGGCTGCCCTTGACACGTATGGGTCATCCGGTGGTCGATATATCGATTCACAGTTTACGTAAACGATGGATTTTCTAATTTATTCTTGCATTAGGATGATTGGGATTAGGCGTTGGGGGATGATTAATGTGCATTGTGTTTGAGACCAATTTCTTTGGTGGAGATTGTAAACATTTACTGCACCATAAGTCCTTGGGTAATTTAGATCTTAGTACTAAATTCGAATAAAATATTTTTTATTTTGCTTCCGGACGATGAAATTAGTAGTGTACTTTTTGCATGCAATAATTGGAGTTCTTGGAGAGTTGGAAAAGTCTATTTTATAGCGTTTTACTTCTAAAGGACCTGTTATTCTTTGCCTAATTTGGGATTAGACGTTTTGGTCTACTAAAATAAGCAATTGGTAGTTTATGCAGACTACAGCATGGAATCAATTTCGAATTATTTACAACCTATCCCTTTTCGAACATCCCTTGTGACCTGGACAATGAACTGCAGAAAAGGGTGGCCAGCCTAAAACCCAGAAATATGGGACATATATTTACATATAACGGGACATTATACCCCGGTAGTCACAGAAATACTTTAAAAATACTTTAAATACAAAATTGCACTAAATTAATGCTTAAAGGGTATAAGAACAGATAAATTGTATCTGTATTTTAATAAAATAAAAAGACATTAGTCATCCTTAAGCGGGGCAGCGTTCACCAATAACTAAATAGAAACCGGACGACTTGAACTCATATTTGTTTAATAATCTTAATGGGACATAACTGTGAAACCCGGACAAGTTTTCTGAAAGCCGGATACCTGGTAACCCTACGCCGGAGGGAGTCTGCGACGGGCGGTGGATATTATTAGTTGTCCTTGACACATCTGGGTCGACCGGTTTGTCGATACCTATATCGATTTGTCCTGTTCACCTTTTGAACTCTCTGATTCGATATATCGTTTCAGAACGTACGCGTGATAATTTTTTGTTTACTCTTGCTTTGGAAGCGTTGGGGATGAGTAGGTATATAAGATTTGACACAAATTTCTGTTTCGTCGTGAGTCCGAACTGATCTAGGGAAAATAATCATAGTTTAGTGTCTAAATGTAATTTATCTAATACTTCCGTATTTAGCCATACATAAGAATTATACATATTACCCGTCTCCCTACCATGGAATTAGCTCTGCTTAGTTTGGTATCAGACGACCCCTATAGTTATCACTTTGAGGTTGAATAATATTCATTACTAACAGTTTTATAGTGTTTTTAAGGTCTCATCGAGTAATTTATTGCCCTTGCATCTGCAATTTAATTAGTCTCTATTGTTATAACGATGACTCCAATCATAGGCAGGGCGTTCTGTGAAATTGATGGGATCAAGTGTAATAAATGGGTCATCAGCTGCTCTCCTGGTCAATTGGATCTCCTCTGACTTAATCCAATTAACTCCAGTCTCGGCGGAGAACTTTCTTTCTTCCCTCCACTCGTTTGAGCTTAATAAATAAGAAATACTTTTTCAAAATACAGTAATAGCTACTGGGTAATACTAAGTTTTTTAACGTTGTTTTATAGCTTGTGTAAGTAATTAAGATAATATCAACACAACGTTAGACGTCATACATTGAGTTGGTATTTTGCGGTATTGTAATACTTCGTAACACTTTTCTTAATAACATGCATTCACATGGAAAGTCACGTCCCTTATGCAACCAAAGTTTTGTCTGCATTATAAAAAGAGACAGTCGAAAATACAAATAGAAAATGATTCGTAATTTCCTTAAAAATATATGTGTGATTTTTGTTACTTCTTTTAAGAAAATTCGATTATGAACGTGAAACTTAAATTGTTGAAGTCTCTAAAGAGCGGCGGAACTTTTAAAGAGTTAAAAATATAAGGAAAGGACTACTAGAAGCTATTTAAGTTCAATATTTTGATGTATTTAAGCTGCCATGATAGAGGCTAGTCATTCATAGAAATAAATAAAGATTATTATTATTATTATATATACTATACAGTCCAAGTAAGTTAGTTATTATTTATTTATTTTTTATGTTTGGCCCTGTCAAAATGACTACTCTGCCTGATGGAAAGCATAAGCAGAATCCAAGCGTGACCATACTCATTGCGAATGCAGACAATGCAACAATGCAGCATGGTGACCTACACTATGGCGGCCTAGTGATTTATTGATTCTTCTGCATCATTGGGCCATCAGTTCGTTTAGTGCAGTACCTATGTGATTAGAATCCCGTGAGTAACGGATACCAACCCGTCTGGCAAGCGTGGTAAAGTAGGCCCAAGCCTCCTAGCTAAGGAGAGGCCTATATCCTACAGTGGCCTATTAAAGGCGATGATAATAAAGAAAAGAATTCAAAATAATAACATTAACCAAAGACATGCCTATTAAATATGACAAACTGGAACAAGTTGTGTGTAAATGAGTATTTTCTTATTGACTTTCGTATCATGGTTTCCTAGTTTGTCTGCGGTTTGTATGCAACACTACGGAATAGTATGGAGATAAGTAAAGTTCAGATACTGATCTCCTCAACGTTTCCGCTTCTATTATGCAAGGTTCTATACAGTACACAACGTTTAGCATGTTTCTTATACTGTAATCAGTCAATGCTTCTTGATTAATTATTTGTCTTATTTCGTTTACCACTTTTTTTAAATTGTTAAACCAGTTTCACGTCATCCAACGTCACATCTACCAAACGACAATTTTTGAGAAGGCAATAAAGCAAATGCTTTCACTATTCTTTCCCCCTCTTCCTCACATGTCTCATTATGAAACTCGAATAATATCTGCGTTAGGGGAAAGTATTTTAATGCAAAGTTAATTGGGTACCGTCGGGCGCTCTCCAATTATACCTACATTATTATTACAGTGCTCGAGTTCTGCTCGTTTTATATAAATGAAGATGCTGACGTTAAATTGAATTATTCAAGCTATTATTTCAGCTGCCTTTATGTAACCGTAGCAATGATTAATACCGTCTTTGTGACTACCGTTTGTACAAGCGATTGCCGCCCGGATACCTTTTGTGCGCCTGATCGTCAGCAAATCAGTTTAATGAACAATCGATGACGACATCGTGTCATGTGCTATGGTCAATTTACAGACAATTTCACAATACCACAAAACACTGAAATACATATAATTTTTAGTACGCCACACTGTAGGACTCAATTGACTTTAATAGAAAGGTCGCAGTAATTATATTAGCGTCATTCTCCTAATGTGTGACACTGACCCCAGTTATGAAACGCACCACTACGATTAAGAATAGGAGAAAGGCAATTTATCTCTGTAAATGTGGAGTAGTTTCTGGTTATAGTGATTTTCTTTGTCTTTGGAGACGAAGGCACAAGATAACATTAATAGCAAAGCAAAAGCACACCGAGGAAATAGCATTAATTTCGTAAATGGAAAGTTGTCTAGGCATATCTCGTGGTATCATTGTATCGGTCGGCTTACATCGGGTTTCCGATCCCTCAGTGGTTACAATACTTACAATGTAACAGTACTCAGAGCCAGTTGACGGCTAGCTGACGTGGTGGAGACGTTAATGCCATAAACTGGGTCAGTAGAACCTGCGGCGTGCGCCAACAACGAACACTTGGAACTTGTATAAATAGAAGTGTCACCTTTTAGGGCACGCGTCTCTAAGTAAACTGTTCTAGTTCAAAATGTTGCGCAATACTTAAAGTTGTTTAAAGAAATTCGTTGTTGTAGCGTGTGGAATAGAATTAGTGAAAATATAGTTTACATTCTTCACTCATAGAAAATAATATGTCGTGCAAAATAAAATGAAAATTTCCCGTTTTTATTGGATCTAGCCACCGCCCGTAGTGCAAATATACGAATGCGTCTAATGGACACACGTTTCCTGTGTACAATACAATGATAATGTTAGACAATGAGGGATTTGTGAGATCGTGTTTACAAAACAAACGTGCTGAAACCTTGCTGCTTGGTTGGCGGTGACTTGATGAAATGATAACGTATCTTCATTGTTGATTTTCTAAATGTATTTTACTTTAATTCACTTCGAAAGCAGGAGGAGTAAGTTTAGTTATTGGAATGTTTTATGCATATTCTTTTTGTTTTTTTTTATGGTATAGAGGCAAACGTGCAGACGTATCACCTGATGGTAAGCGATTACCGCCGCCCATGGACATTCGCAACACCAGAGGCGTCACAAGTGCGTTGCCGACCTTCGGGGGATGGGGAAAGGGATGTGGGAAGGGATTGATGCGATAATATACAGTGGAATCTCTATAAATCGAACCTCGTTAAGTCGATATCCTCAAAGTCGAACAAAAATGCCATTCCCTTCCGCTGAAGTCTAAATTTCTCGAATTATTTAGACTTTGTAACTCGAACAAAATGTTATTTCCCTACGAAGTATTTTTAATACAAATTTATACTCTATTTCAAAACTCGACTCGACTATTTCAAAACAACTCGAATTTCAAAAAGCAAAATCTGTAAGTAAGTCGTAGTTCAAAAAACATAATGACTTCTTACTTGGGTTTCCCCGAACTCATAGCAATAAAATTCAAAAGGAATCTATTGTTTATAACTTGCACATGTGCAATGGGTGAATACAAACATTAAAACTTTCTAAAAAACACAGATGTTATGTTTTTTCATTGTTGGTCACTTGGGTTTGTTCATTATTGTTAGCTACTACTGGTACATTAACTGATGCTGTAATCATTAGCGTAGAGATATATAGCGTAGTAGCTGTAGAAGCGAGAGCAGCAATTGATACATTGCGAACTTACATTGAAAGATGTAAGGATATATATACATATATCTTATATATATCTTCTCTTATCTCTATATATATATATTTTTTTCTACACTACTACATATATATGTAGTAGTGTAGAAAAAGAAGATAACAGATTTTTTTATCAATTATTTAATAACATCGATATTATTACACCTTTCAATGTAAGTTCGTAATATTTATGTGCTTGACTTATATGTTTGTTTTATCTTTAAAAAAAATAAAAAAAAAAAATTGCGCCTTTTTATCGAAATTTGATCAGTTAAACTCTTCATATCTCGAAATTCTTGTTAAGTCGAATACTCATTATCTCGATTTTTTTTGCATTTCCCCTGACATTCGAGTTATCGAGATTCCACTGTATTTATTAGTTCGCACACAAAGCAAATGTTTAAAACAATAGTAAGAGTTTATAACACTCGCAAATGCATAGTTGCCATGATTATTCACTTTTTTTATTATAGTTAGTTTTATTTGATGTCTTTGCAGTGTCCATGAGAAAATTTCTATGTGAAAGTGAGAAGTGGGTCTTCAAAAATGTATTAGTAGACCGAACGCGATTTTAAAAATTACTTGTTAGTAGTCAGTTAGTAACGTTTATGTTGCATAGCGATGAAACAATTAATCGACTTCAAAAAATGAGGTAGTTCTTGATTCCATTGAATTCGATTGCAAGATAGTATTTTTTAATGATTTTAAATTTTTGGCCCTATTAGACGGCCATGAATCACCTGAGACATACTGAGTATGTTCTCATTACTACAATTTTCGGTTATTTTAACAATGCTTACGGTTATTTGCTTTTAATGATGAGAAGCGTGCCGTTTTCAACGTGTTGAATGGTCGAACGGAAAATACATATACATTACACATATACCTAAAATAATATAATAATTGCGTGGCTTCGTTTGCAAATAGGTACCTACATACCTATTTATGTTTAAAAAAATAGATTTTCAAAATAACCAATTTACCTACTCATGAGGATAAAATCTATCACTCATTGAAAGTCTCGTGTGATAGTTGTGCATACTTAAGAGATGAGATTAATCGGAGTAACAAGACTGAAATATATTTGTTATAAGTAGGTGGTAGATGTATTTAAAATGCCATAAAAATATAAATGTTTCGGTTGCATTTGGTTAAATGTATTATGATATTAAAAACCGACCTTCCAATTCCATTTACTACATACAACGTACATTTAGATTAGTTCCCGTTGTGTTTCGTTTTTATAAGATACGTAAATACGATTTTATAATACCAAATATATGAAATATATTTAGCTTTAATTCCGCGAGACAATAACAATAACATATGACATTCGTTTTTTTGTCATTAATTTTTTCGTCAAGAACTAAACCTATACAATGGTTGTTTATTACAGGTAGTTATGATTATAATAAAAGCACTCGCTAAATCTAGATTTAAAAAGAACCCAAGCGAAACTAACCGGGAAAAATATGTGTCTATTAGGAATCAATGCAGCAAGGTGTGTAGGAATGCACAACGCCGATACATTCACAACTCTGTTGAAAATGGAGATCCAGCTCAAGTCTGGAAATTTTTAAAGTCACTGGGAGTAGGCAAATCTGTTCATGACTCTTCTACTAAAATTATAGACTTAAGTTTACTTAATCAACACTTCTCTGCTTCAACAAACTTTAGTAAAATAACAAAAGATGCTACTCTGAAACATCTAACTTCCGCCCCATCTCCTGACTGTTCTCCCTTTTTCTTTAGTTTTGACTGCACGTTTGGCCTAGTGGTTTAACGGTCACCACGCCGTTTCCTACTTCGCCAAGTGTCGTGGGTTCAAATCCCACGTAGGACAATACTTTGTGAGATCCACAAATTGTTGTTCTGAGTCTGGGTGCTATTTGTGTCCGTTTCATGTATGTTTGTAAAGTCCCCCGCGACACAGGATTTATTCCTAGTGCGGGAGCTGTCTAAAAAAAAAAAAAAATTTACTGGTTGTGATGTTAAGAAGAGCATAATTTCTATTACTTCGAATGCAGTGGGCTCTGATTGTTTAAGTCGTAACATGATCCTCCCAATCCTGGATGAAATTCTTCCTGCCATCTGTCACATATTAAATTTTTCAATCTCCTTTAACGTTTTCCCAAAGGTCTGGAAGGATTCAAATATTATTCCCATCCCTAAAAAGAAGAACCCCGGATCCTTTGCCGATTACCGCCCCATTTCTATCCTCCCCTTCCTCTCCAAGGTCCTCGAGCGCTTAATTCACACTCAATTTTCGAATTTCCTTTCCACAAACCTGCTTTTAAATCCTCTCCAGTCCGGTTTTCGACCCGGCCATAGCACCACCACTACTCTAGTTCACATTACGGAGAACATCAGATCCGCTATGGAAAACGGTGAACTCACAGTCCTTACACTTCTAGACTTCAGTAATGCCTTTAACACCGTCGACTTCGACATACTGCTATGTATATTACGCTCTCTTAACATATCTCCAACTGCGATTGACTGGTTTCACAACTACCTGTTTGGTCGCCGGCAGCGCATTAGCATTGACAACACTGTCTCTTCTTGGTGTAGCACTTACACTGGCGTACCTCAGGGCGGCGTGCTATCTCCATTACTTTTCTCCGTTTTTATCAACACCATCACTAATAATTTAACTTCGTCCTACCACCTTTACGCGGATGATCTCCAGATCTATACCACGGCACCACCGGCTTATCTGGCTGCTGCAGTTAACACTACAAATAGCGACTTGGAAAAAATCTGTAAGTGGAGCATTTCCCACGGTCTGAAGATAAACCCAACCAAGACTCAGGTCATTGTCGTTGGAAGTTCAAGAATGATATCCAAGATTGATTGGACTTCACTGCCTCAGGTCTCTTGCGACGGCACACCTATCCCGTATAGTGACAAGGTAAAGAACCTGGGAATCTATATCGACAGTACCTTTTCCTGGGGTCCTCAGCTGCAGGAGCTGAGTCGCAAAATGTTTGCCGCTGCAGGGTCCTTGCGCAGACTACGCAACTTTCTACCTACCTCTACCAAGATTGCTCTTACACATTCCCTTCTTTTCCCTATCCTTGATTATGCTGATGCCAGTTATTTAGATCTTAATGAAGACCAATTAAATAAGCTTGAAAGACTCCAAAACCTCTGTATAAGATTCATATCCGGTTTATGAAAATATGATCATGTCTCCTATTATCGTAAAAAGCTTAAGTGGTTACCCATCCGCCTTCGCCGGAATGCACACGTCCTTTCTCTTCTGTATAACATTCTCTTTAATCCTCTTACCCCACGCTACCTCAAATAAAGGTTCACTTTCTTCCACGACACACATCCCAAATTACTGAGGTCGTCAGAGAACCTGAAACTGAAAATGCCTGGTCATTCTACTAAATTTCTCGACCACTCCTTTTGTGTCCAAGCAGTTCGGTTGTGGAATGCCTTACCAGTCGCAATTAGACGTGCACAAACACTAACTGCATTCAAGAGACTTGTTAAGGAGCATTATCTGGGAGACATCAATACCCCTTAACCCTATTTTTTATTTTATTTTTTGTCAATTGGGTCACACAGTCACACTACTACATGTATATATGTAATTAACTGTATATTTATCTTATTCCTTGTTTGTATCTATTTCATAAACCACACTATGTATTACTATAACGGTATATATCCTTATTACTTTATTTATTTTTTCGTCTTATCTAGTTTTACACCAGACACTACCCTACACTATCTCATAATCCTGTTTTTCTCTCCATCCAATGGTTGCCTGTAAGAGATTGCCTCCGGGCGATAAGGCCGCCAATTGTACTTCTCTAATTTTAAACTTACCTTTGGATGCATCTGGTGTACAATAAAGAGATTTATTATTATTATTCTCTTTATTACATTAAATATACATATTAATTACATTTTTAAATATAAATATAAAAACAAATACATTTAAAAATATAAAAAATAGTAGACCACCGACCTCGGGTACAGGGACCAAGAAACCGGTGGTTAGGGCTCCAGAGACAGGAACCTCCTCACAATACGAGCCGTGTCAAGGAGGACTGCCTTCTGCATCAGACCCTTGATCCAGCCCTCTAACGTGAGCCTCTTAAGATGTTGGTCGAGGCTCTTGGCTATCAATCCGTGAGCAGATACGACTATCGGAACAATGATGACCGAATCCACATTCCACATATCGACAATCTCGTGAGATAAATCCAAATATTTTATTTGTTTTTCTTTTTCGACTTTCACGAGATTCTCGTCATGAGGAACGGCGATATCGACAATCATTGCGCGGCGCTCTAATCGATCTATCATCACAATATCCGGCTTATTGGCAACAATAGTCCTGTCTGTGATAATAGACCGATCCCAATATAACGTAGCACGACCATTCTCGAGAACTGGGTCGGGCACATACCTGTAGTATGGCACCTCCGAATTCACAAGTTTGTATTTAAGGGCAAGCTGTTGATGTACGATCCTGGCTACTTGGTTGTGCCTGTGCAAATATTCGCCGTTAGCAAGACGAGAACAACCAGAAATAATATGCCTGATAGATTCTCCAGGACGGTGACATGCCCGACAGATGTCGACCGTGCCATCCTTCAGGATATACTTCCGATAGTTATTCGTCATGATAACTTCGTCCATAATCGCACAAACAAAACCTTCGGTTTCTCCGAAGAGATCACCATACCGTAGCCAGGAAGTTGAGGCCTTGAAGTCTATATCGGGCCCATTAAGAGCCCGATAAAACCGACCATGAAGTTCTTTGCCCTTCCATACCTCCCTGCGATCATTAGTACTAAGTACTACAGGTTTGCGCCAATTCTCTTTAGCCAAAGCGAGCGGAGTGAGTCCGGTATCCACTGCAACTACATTACGATGCACTCCCACATCAGTGTGAAGAAAATATTCTCTAAGATTGTATATCTCGCGATTGTGTAGGGTCTTGATATTTAATAGTCCACGACCCCCAAACTTTCGCGGGATATACAACCTCATAACCGATGACCGTGGGTGATGCATTCGGAATGCAGTCAGCAATGTACGGACTCTCCGGTCTAGGGCATCTAATTCAGTCTGAGTCCATCTAAGTATACCAAAGGAATACATCAGAACCGGCATGACCCAACCATTGTAGGCTCGCACCTTGTTACCGCCTGATAAAAGACTTTTAAGTACTTTTTTCAGGCGGCCAAAGAAGCGTTCCCGCAACGACTGTTTCATATCAGATTCTGGTATTCCTAAGGACTGTGAAAAACCTAGATACTTGTAGGTTTCGGCCGCAGACAGAGATCTAAGTTTTGTAGAATCTGAAAGCTCTACTCCTTCAGATTCCACAATCAATCCCTTCTTTACATACATGACTGCACACTTGTCTATACCAAATTCCATCTTGATAGAATTACTAAAGTTTTCAGTGACCTTTAGTAACGCTGTCAATTGTAATTTAGTGGGGGCAAGTAGTTTCAAATCATCCATATAAAGGAGGTGAGATATAACTCGATCATCTTTCTGCAACCTATAGCCTAACCCTGAACCCTCTAATAGAGTGCTGAGAGGGTTCAAAGCTAGGCAAAACCACAAGGGACTCAGACTGTCACCTTGAAAGATGCCCCGCTCGATCTTTATAAGTACGTCGTTCATCGTAGACTGCCGACACCCTGGATAGCGAAGTACTGTTCTCCATTGCCCCATACACGACTTCAAGAAAGTGCTCAGAGTTGTATCAATTTTATACAACTCCAGCACCCTTAAAAGCCATGTATGTGGAACCGAGTCATAAGCCTTCTTGTAATCTATCCAGCATGTCGCCAGACTCTTACGATTACGACGTACCTGCTGGCTAATGGTCATGTCTATTATAAGGAGCTCTTTAGTGCCACGGGTCCCACTTCTACATCCATTCTGAGAAACGGAAATTATCGAATTGTTATTAATATGAGTAGTGATTTTGAGTCTCAGAATAGATGTAAGAAGTTTATATAACGTTGGTAAACAAGTAATAGGCCTAAAGTTTTTGGGATCCATGGCACCACCAGATTTATAGAGTAAGTGGGTTGTGCCAGTTGTTAAAAATTGTGGTAATGAACCCGAATCCAATGCTGTTTGGAATTGAGATGCCAAACACACATGTGAGCTTCGGAACCACTTAAGCCAAAAGTTGTGCAGTCCGTCTGGACCAGGTGCTTTCCAATTCGGTAATGAACGGACCGCACAACTTACATCCTCTTTATTGATGCTAACTGGTTCCATTGGTGTTATAGACTCACATGAGCGTTCGACATCCCGACACCAATCACCTTCTGTATGAGTGGCAGGCACTGACCAGATGTTACGCCAAAATAAATTAGTGGCATTTTCATCTGGGAATTGCCTATCACTCACACACGGACCCGGATTCTCCCATTTCCTCCATACCCACTTCTCATTTCTTTGAAACATGCGATTCTGACTATACCGATCTACTCGCTTTCTATACCGCCTTATTCTATTTGCCCATGCATAAACTTTTTGCTTCAGAAAGTCTATGCGCTCTGTGACACATGACATGTACTGTTGAGGACTAATTGTAGTCCCCAAGAATGCCTGTTTCACAAAGCGCATCACTCTCGGTCGCGTGTTACCCGATCGGAATCTAATTAGCTTACCAATGAGTGTCCTGGCCTCAGCAATACGACGTTCAATTCTACACTGCCAAGCTGGCACAGTATTTTCTGGTCGAGTAGTAGCTGTATGTTCTGCAAATTTGACACCAGCTACTCGACAAACTGTAATAGCCGCACAGTATAGAATGGAATGTGTATCACTGAGATCTTCGCTATTACTGAAATAATCCGGTAATAACGAATCCAAGGCACTCAATATTATATATATATACACACTTATTATTATTATTATTATAATATTGTACCTATCCTTGTAGGTTCATAAGTAGGTAGTTAGAATAGGTTTACATATGTACCATGCGGATTTTTTATTTACTTTTTTTATTTACGTTTTTTGTATACATACATGGTTTCTTTGTGTTGTAAATATTACTACAACTACACTAAGATTTGTTGGATGAGAAATGAACTATGGATTAATCTCGCCATCTGTATTATTTGTATATATTAGGTCTTTACCTATGAAATTGCCGTTTTGTATGCAATAAGTGAAAGTACTTATTTTTTCAAACTTTTTAATTTCTGTTATTCGAAGTAATCACCCATGCAATCGACGCATCTTTGCCAACGCATTGGCAGTTTATTGATGCCCTTCTTGTAAAAATGAGCTGGACGGGAGGCAACAAACTCTTCAAAGGCATTTTGTACTGCCTCTCGGGAATTGAATTCTTTACCCACTAAAAAGTTGTCTAAATTTTGGAAAAGTAATAGTCGGTAGGTGCAAGGTCTGGTGAGTATGGCGGATGAGGGAGAGCTTCCAACCCCAGCTCTTGCAGCTTGGAGACTGTCTATTGCGCAGTATGGGGTCGCGCGTTGTCGTGAAGCAGCTGCAAGAGCTGGGGTAGGATGCTCTCCCTCATCCGCCATACTCACCCGACCTGGCACCTACCGACTATTACTTTTTCCAAAATTTAGACAACTTTTTAGTGGGTAAAAAATTCAATTCCCGTGAGGCAGTACAAAATGCCTTTGAAGAGTTTGTTGCCTCCCGTCCAGCTGATTTTTACAAGAAAGGCATCAATAACCTGCCAATGCGTTGGAAAAGATGCGTCGATTGCATGGGTGATTACTTCGCATAACAGAAATAAAAAAGTTTGAAAAAATAAGTACTTTCACTTATTGCATACAAAACGGCAATTTCATAGGTAAAGACCTATTATTTTGTGAGTACAAAAAGAAATCGACAAATAAATGCTGCAATTAACATATCTAATACTGTTATTAATGAAGTGGAGATTTTCGGATCACCTTGAGCTAGACTACAATCATAATAATATAAATCTTGTACAGAGTGTTCAACGCATTTTATTTTACTATTTGTTGATGCCCTGGTGCATTTCGAGGAATGTCACCTACCTTTCGACATATAAAATCGCCGGAAGAATTATTAGTTCATTCTGCTGTTTAAACCTACCACAATTTCTGTTACACTCAGAGTGCAGTTCCAAACGTAAGTTTACGTAATGTAACATAAACGTAGTTCTTCTTAGTCGATTACTCGTCCCTGGACAACGAATGGCTCCATGCAATGTTCGTTGCAAACAACGTGACCGAAATATTTGAGGTTTCGTATTTGCACAGTGACGATAACCTCTGTTTGATATTAAGCTCCTCTCCTCGATACGTTGGTCGTATGTGCTGTCCAGGGGATTCGCAGCAGTCGACGCCAGCACCACATCTCGAGGGCATCGATTTTTCGTCAGTCTTTAAGGCGAACCGTCCACGTCTCTGCGGCATAGAGAAATATTGGAAAGACTAAGCTTCTCATGAGGTGGACTCTCGTGGCTTTGGTGATGTTACGGTTGCACCAGACCCTTTTCAGGCTGTCAACAGCAGATCTTGTGATAGCACATCTCCTTCGAATCTCATCTTTTCATCCTCCCGTGTTTGTGATCAAGATTGAACATCCTCACAGTTGCCAATCATAGTGATGTCGGGATGGTTTAGTTCAGCTCGGTCCCTTATCATCATCTTGGGCTTGTCTCTTTTGAGCGTAAGACCGAAGGAGGGGCTTGTTGTGTCTAGAAGTGTCAGCAGGTGTTCCATGTCTTCCTTCGTTTGAGTTAGAAGGGTAGTGTCGTGCTCATTGTTCCAATACGATTCTCATAATTTACTCAGTATAAATGTTGAACAGGAGTGGAGACGATATGCAACCCTGTCGAACGCCAGCTTGAGTGCGAAAGCTTCTTGAGTCAACATCGTCTATCCGAACAGTCGCAGTTCCGTCCTCATAAAGGCGGCATATGAGACTAACTAGGTGAGCGGCACTCCCATTTGAATCAGCACGACCCATAGAATGTGCATGTTAAACTCTCGAGACTTTTCGACCAATTGTCGAAGAATTAGGATCTGCTCTCTTGTTCCTCGACCCTTGACAAATCCCGCTAGCTCAACAGCTATTTAATGATTCAGAAAAGCTTGCATTCTGGCGTTGATGATATGAAGGAGTAGTTACCACACTTCTTCGTTGATCCTTTCTTATGCAGTGGTATGAATACAGAGTAAGCCCAGTCTCAAAGTCACTCCTATGTCTTCCAGACAAGGTTGCAGATTAAATGCATAATATCAACTCCGTATTCACCCATTGCTTTAAAAATCGCTATTGGAAAGGCGTCAGCTTCCACAGCCCTATTCCTCTTCAGTGATCGATTGCGGCTCGAACTTCACTTTTTTTTAAATACAGCTCCTGCATGAATAAACATCCTGTGTCGCGGGGGACTTTACAGACATACATGAAACGGACATAATTACCACTCAAACTCAGAACAACAATTTGTGGACCACACAAAGTGTTGTCCCGTGTAGGATTTGAACCCACAACACTTGGCGAATTGGCAAGCGGCGTGGAGACCGCCTAAACCACTAGGCCAACCGTGTAGTCAAATTTTTTTTCTCTCGAGAAAGGAAGGCATCATGAACGTCCAGAACTTACCAGGTTCTTTATCCAAGTCATGTAGAAAATAACATCTGTGTCGTAATCTCAATATGATCTATCAAAGAGAAATTGACATACATACAAATTGATATGAAATAAATATCCAGGGTTAGTAACGCGTAACTGCAGTTAAAAGTGGAAAGCTATGTATTAAAGATAAACGGTAGCTATAATTAGCCTTTAAATGGATAGCTGTTATCCGCTATTCATCGGTAATTTCATATAAAACGATAGAGGTCCGTATTCAATTAAACTTATTATCATTTAACCGAAACTGTAAGTATGACAATAAGACGAATATGATATGAGAATGAACCGTGGAAGAACGATGCTTCGACACATATGAGCCGGCTCAGTTGGAGGATAGGCCTTTTTTTAAAATATATAAGCCGGCTAAAGTGACTCTACTCTGCCTGATGTAAAGCATGAGCAGAATCCATTAGTTGTGGCCACCATACTCATTGCGAATGATGACAGCACGAATGCTGTAATTTTAGGTTGATCTTCTGTCAGAAGGTAGTACCGAAAAGTAGTACCCCGGTCGAGTCTCTCCGTTCGTCCAGAAATCAGCGTGGCTCTACTATCTTGAACATCATAGTCGGTGTTAAGTATATCTTTTGTGTCCTTTCTCAGAATTAGTAAAGTTCTCGGAGGCCCCTGGTAACCCCTCCGGTCATTTGCCCATAGTTATACAAAAAATACAACGTGATTTAAAGTCACATCCTTTTAATGTATTCTTCGCGTATATGTAAGTCGGTTATAGCGGTAAATAGAAGCCAAAGTCTTATTCTGATTATGAGCTACATTTCTGTAAAGTTTTATCTTAATCCATTCAGTAGTTGAAATAGTAACAAACATTCATACATTCAAACTCTCCATATTAGGAGGATGATCTTCTTCGTCAGAGAGATCAAATACACCCATCTGGCCGGCGTGGTATAATTGGTCAAAACCTCCTCTTTACGAAGAGATATGCTTGTCTTGACTAATCCGTATCTACGATTTTTATTTTCTGCGCCAGCTTACTTCCTAGATCATCATCTCTCGCGTCTCTTAATAATTTATCCACAAAGATTGTAATTACAAGGTCCCTGTCTACGTTTGTATACAAAGAATCGCACTAGACTAAATAACGGTCAGGCTATTTTATATGACATCATTTTACTTCCAAGCGTTTTCCTTATGCTATTAAAATCAAATTAACTCAAAGAAAAGTGGCCAACCGGTAGTAGCGCGGTGCACGTTGTCTGTTGACGGGAAAATGTTCAAATTGACGTCGATACTTCAACACATAATTACATACACGTTTTAGAGCGGAAAGTAGGTAATAAGATGTATTTATATTTGTTTATATAACTCCTTCCAGTGTGTAAGAAATTAGGGAAGGCTGATTGTGGCGGAGCTAAGCGACTCTTGTCTTGTCAATAACCTTTGAACGCAGTTTTATGACCGACCAATGTTTTAATTATTGCTTACTAGCGACCCGAGCCGGCTTCGCACGAAATTTTTTGAAATTCTCGGATTTTCTCTACTATAATATGCATGTATTATACATATAAACCTTCATCTTGAATCTTTCTAACTGTTGCTGAAAAGTGCATTAAAATCCGTTCAGTAGTTTGAAAGATCTTAAAGAACAAACAGCGGAAACGACTACATTCTATACTATGTAAAGAATATTATCTTTTTTGGGAAAATATTATAAATAAAACAAGCAATTTATATACCAAAAAATGGTACAAGATTTTAAATAGAATCCAATTTATAGTTTACGAGTTTAATATTACAGTAAGTAAAAGTTCGTTTAAATATCGCAAGGCGTTTAAAAATTTTCATGCATCTTCTACTACGATAACGGTCACACATGATGTCTGCTTGAAACAGTAAATTGTGTTACCGGGAAGGCACCATTAAAATCGACACCTTACCATTTTCTAACCTCAAAGTTCAAAATTGAATTGTCATGTCATACGATTTGTGTGATGCGACATTTAAGATATGTGCAATCCTCTTTATCCATCAAGATTTTGTGAACTCCTATCGACTTCTGTTGCCCTGCCCTGGTACATATATATATCTGCGAATCTATACCTAAAAACTATCCTATATATGTAAATTATATTTATCTGTTAGATCTCCGCTATCCACTAGAAATTCTGAAAATATAAAGATGTGTGGAGTGACCTACTCTGCATTACACTATGGAAATTAGCCAATTTCGTGGTGTGAAAACATTTTGTTTCTTTCTAAATCACCTGAAGACTGAATGGTAATTAATTATGCCAATGCCATTGCCAATGTTAGCTTTTGTAAAATAGTTAGAAATTTATTTTACCGTATTTTATTAAATAGCCTTGTATTGCAAATGTGCATTCTTGCATCTAACAAAATCATTTTGGGAATGCCCAAAATGATTTTGTAAGATGATAAGGTTTTATTGCTACGTGTACCTGTAAAGGAAAAGCAAATAAATAGTATGCTAATCACTAAGTAAGTGCTTTCCATTTTGCAGCTTCGACTTTTAAACCGAATGTAATTCTGTGTTCAATAACATTTTACAAGCATCTGTAAATAAAATAGAAAACGCTTTTCCTGTTTCTTTCACTATTCCATAGTATAAAAACATATTTATTGCTAGAGAAAACTCCCAGACTGAAAGGATGCGCAAATTTTTTATCAATTTATATATCGAATATGTATTTGCTTTGGCTTTCAACATATTAGACTCATTAAACACGATACACGGCGTGTTAAATGTCCAAATTATATGTGTATCAAGCATCTACTTTAACTTTCGATTTTCGAGATTTATAAAATTAAAATTTGTTAACTCTCTGTTCACTTCGTCGCATCTATATTTTACTTATTTATTTATATTATTTAGTCAGTAAGCAATTTTCATAGTGTTGTTTGGTTACTACAATGTTAACAAAACAGATAAGTATATTTTTTGTGATCTACAGGGTTCTCACCAACCAAAAATAACAGATAATCACAGTGTCACTTTAGATAACACCGCATAAAACAATAACATAATATTCAACGATGATAAAAACATGCATGACTCTACGGGTCACTGTCGCCAGGTGTCGCCACGGGTGATTTTAAAAAAATGAGTTTGTCAAAAGGAGTCAAATACTTAATTGGAAAGGTCTCTACCGTACTGCCGACATGACACGACGACATCTTTACCTTCAAATGGCGACAATTTATGCAATTAAATTTTTCTGGGAAGTTGTAGCAGACTTTTCTGTCATTTAATACGTTTCGTATTTTTCTTCAGTACCTACGGTGACATAACCATGTAGGCAAACAGAATGCATATCAGAGGACTGTTTTATCGACGGGGCGTCTGCATCTATCTCTTTAATCTCTTCGAATATCTGCTAGCCTAGTACTACATAGCCAATATAGACTAGACGAATAGACACTAGATCACATTTTTACCCGACTACGGCAAAACCAAAGAAGGGTTATGATTTTGACAAGCTATGTATGTAAGTATGTTCATCTGTTCCTCATAGCTCCTCAACTACTGATTAGAACTAGACAAATGAGATATCGTTAGAAGCGTCTTGATTGTCCGCTGGTTATAGGCTATAACACGTGACACTGACTCTAATGTGGCGCCCTCCAGCGCTCATATAGTACTGTGTTAAAAATAATCTATACTAATCTGATACTAATATTATAAACGCCAAAGTTTGTAAGTATGGATGGATGGATGGATGGATGAATGGATGGATGTTTGTTACTCTTTCACTAACAAACTACTGAACGGATTTGGATGAAACTATAACACATAGGCTACTATTTGCCGCGATAACCGACATATACGCGGGCGAAGCCGCGGGCAACAACTAGTATAATATTATAAAACTGAAGAGTTTGTTTGTTTGAACGCGCTAATCGCAGGAACCGCTGGTTTAATTTGAAAAAATCTTTTAGTGTTGGATAGTACATTTATCAAGGAAGACTATCATCACGCTAAGACCAATAGGAGCGGGGCACCAATGAAGAATGTTACAAAAACGGCGGCAATTTTTTTCGCTACGGGCAATAGGAGACGTAAACGACGTTGCGTGGGCCAGCTAGTTTGAGATAAACATGCCGTGTTTGCTATCATTGGAAAGGGTACTTGTAAATTTCAAATATATAATTATATTAATTATTTGCTTGTGACTGTGACGGTACTTATTTGATAATTGTGATATTTCTATGGTATTTAAAATATACTTTGCCAAGAAATTAATATTATAACGGCACCAATACACTTTAAATAAAAAAAGTAAAAACTAAAACCCAACTACGACAAAAAAACGACGCTGAAAAAGTATGAAACAAGTTTGAAAACCCGTAGTCATGCGTTGTTAAAGTGTTATGGTACGTTTCTATGAAACGTGTTACTAAACTTATTTCATATTTTTTCAGTGTCGTTTTTTGTCGTAGTTGGGTTTTAGTTTTGACTTTTTTTTATAATACTACAGTAGTTGTTTGCATGATTAAATTCTTTCAAAAAGCTTATTTCATAACCCGAGAATTATTCAAACAAATAATGCATTTAAATTAATACTAGCAATATAATACATTCCGGAGATTTACGTAAGCGAGTACGTCTATCTTTTTAATATATTAGTAAGTAGTATAATATAAAAATATTATACTACTTACTTTACTTACTTAATATAAAAATATTATACTATTTAAGTACTAATAATTATATTAATAATTACAAGTTTTAACAAAAAAAAACCGACTTCAATCTCAAATGGGACCATTCGGGAAGCACCAGCTTTCAAATAAATAAAGAATCATCAAAATCGGTTCACCTAGTCCAAAGTTATGAGGTAACAAACATAAAAAAAAAAAAGTACAGTCGAATTGAGAACCTCCTCTTTTTTGAAGTCGGTTGAAAAGATAGTCTTTGTTTGGCAACACATACATATTCACGTCTAAAAATTCCAACGATATATGTTATACTAAATACTTAAAAATGACATTAATATTATATTTCATCTAATTCCCAGTATACAGGAATCGATGGTAACTGTTACTCAAACATCTGGAATAGATAGAAAGTATAACACACCTATAATAGACCGCGCTAGACGCAACGCAACAACCCGGTAGGTTACCACTGCACATGTTTATAAATATAAATTTGTTATACTGTCTGAGTGCAAAAAACTCTTTTAATACTATTCAGTATACATTATTTATAAATCCAACTCTACTACATACGTACGTATTTCTTTACCGCCTTAAATTCAGTTTGAAGTGATTTTCACAACTTAACTCAGTACATGACATAGGCATTCATGAAGAACTGTCTGGCATGAATCTTAAAAACTGGGATTTGATATCCGTATGATGAAGGATTAAGAATATCTAGTGTCACCATCCCGTTTCACCTCATGGATCTCATAAGAGGCGAGTAAGGGAGCAAAATACCAAGGACACATGAGACACAGGTACTTTGTTTCCTTTTGAGTACCCCGAATCAGATGGACTTCGGCCCTATGGTAGGTAACCTTACGCTCTCGGTGAAAAGCAGCAAAAGAATTTAACCTTAACACAGATTTTCTAGGCCATGGTATTATGGCTCTCCCATATTATTCATATACCTATCTATGTAATATATTGACTAATAAAGAATTAAAAAAATTAACTCAAGTATAAGCGAACCAAACTTTATGTGCTAAGCATACAAAATGTTATCATTATGTTTAAGACTCATGCCATATCGGTACACGAAGTATCTTTATTGCTCACCGGCAAGTAATTAGTGTGTCGCTCAAACCACATGACGACAAGAGCAAACTTAATGATCCAACATTTTTACAAGACAAACATTGTCAGGAACTAAAGAAGATAGCGCGTGAAATTCATTACTATGTTTATTCAATTAGTTGCTTTGACGTCACTCACAAAATAACTGAATATACATAATAACATATGTACTAAAATATGAATAGTAAAATGTTGATAAGGCAGCAAAATCCTGCTACTGGGAAAAACTGGGTGACGACGTGTAAAGGATTTATTTAAAGTGTAGGTAGTTGCAATAGTTACTTGACTAACCCATATTGTTTAATATCCTACTAATATTATAAACGCGAAAGTTTGTAAGTATGGATGGATGGATGGATATTTGTTACTGTTTCAAGCAAAAAGTACCGAACGGATTTGAATGAAACTTTACAGAAATATACCTTATACATCAGAATAACACATAGGCTACTATTTGCCACGATAACCGACATATAGGCGGGCGGAGCCGCAGGCAACAACTAGTTGTTTAATAATGTTTATTTATAACGAAAAGACAAAAAAACAATACATTACCTCTTTATCAGAAGTTCCGTCTTATGATTTCATACGAAACTTAAATATATAGTTAATATATTTCTACATAAATATTTTGATAAATATTTATGTAGATCATCATCTCAGTCGAAAGACATTCACTGCTGGACATAGGATATAAATATAACTACTCATTTAGTTTTCATATCACATACAGTACCTGGATGACGGTTTTATTTTGGTAAATTTTCTAAAAATGAATCCCATCTAGATAAATTTATTGCAACCGAAATCCCCTGTATACTAAATTTCATGAAAATCGTTGGAGTAATTTTTTAGATTTAGATTATACATATATATATATTTAAGAATTGCTCTTTTAAGGTATTAGATAACAGATGTTACGATGACAGCACATAAGTTTACAGACTGACACTTTTATTGCTACATAGCCGGTGTTATAACGTTTAAATAAAATATTTAAGATAGCTAATAAGCTTTATAAAAAAACTATAAAAGACATTTATACAATGTTGAAAATGCACTCTACCGATGACCTATACTTATAATGTTGCACGTCCTGACTGACCGATTCAACAAACAGAGCCTAGATTATTATTTATTAAATTTATTGTAGATACAATAAATTTAATAAATAATAATAAATATTTCGGACATCTAACACACAACGCCATCTAGTCCCAAGCTAAGCAGAGCTTGTGTTATGGGTACTAGACAACTGATATAAATACATATATACTTCTTTTTTTGTAAATACATACATATTATACATAGAAAACACCCAAACTCCGAAACAAATATTTTTAGGTCATACAAACATTTGCTCCGACCCGGGAATCGAACACGTGACCTCAAGCACAGCAGTCGCATACGCTACCACTGCGCCACCGAGGCAGTCAAAAAACAAGTAGGTACGAGTTCAGCTTTTGACTCATTAAAGATAGAATATTAATTTCATCTTTTGTTGAGATCAAACTTGCGTATAACTAACATAGTTAAAAAGAATAAGCTTAACATACCATACAAAAAAACCCAAAAAGTAGCCATAAACCCCTCCCCCCGCCTCCCGAGAATATTGTGTCATTGCCGTGAATGAAATTGGGTACAAATAGTAGAGATTTTTATTGCCGCGTAGTTATTTAATCAATCGTTTGTTCAAAGTGAAATTCGTGTTGTGTCCAATGTTATTCTGTGACAAACTGATGCTGTAATAAATATTCGATATCGACACGATTATTAATTCAAGGAAGGAATCAATATTATAGTCAAAGATCGCACATTAATGATTTATTCTGTCACAAATTTTAATTTAACACCGTATTTGCATTGATTGCGTAACTTATAACACAACCCATAAATTTCACTGTAAAAATTATATTTTACTAATGGTTTTTAGTTGCGAGACCTAATAATCGACGATGTAATAAGTTACGCAACTTTTTGTCAGAGGCCAGTAGAACAAGCCGACTAGCCGAGAAATTGATTATCACCCTTTCTAGTTGTAGGTTATAGGGCGTTCACGTTGTTCTCTTCGTAATTCAAGTATTGGTCCTCTGTAATCCCGTATTCTTTGTGTCTTGAAATTGGATAGGGCCGTCACACACCAAGGTTTGCGGTATGGCAAGGACCGAACTGACTAATCCCGGGGTTCCCAAACTGTGCGCCGCGGCGCCCTGGGGCGCCGCAAGAAGTGGCAAGGGGCGCCGCGAGTCGGTCTTCTATCATTATCCGAAAAGGTTAATTTTAGCGGGTATCCATACAACAACAATATTTTCACCACTTGCATCGTAAGTTCTTAACGCATTGTCTTACGTAGATTTTTTGACGTAGACGTAAATTTTTTTTGGCGCGAAAAGCAATTCACGATGGCTTTCACGTGGAAATATTTTATTTCGTGTGTCCGAATTACACGAAGAAATTCGATTTTTTTACAGCAAGAACGTCATGCAAATGCCAAATACTTTGCCCTTTTTATGTATGGCCCTGCCAAAATGACTCTACTCTGTCTGATGGAAAGCATAAGCCGAATCCAACAGTGGTGGTCACCGTACTCATCGCGAATGCACACAATACAACAATGCAGAATGGTGACTCACACTATGGTGGCCTAGTGATGCTTCTGCATCATCAAAACTATATAAATTGAATCAGTCTTTGCAAGGCAACAACACGTACATTCTGAAACTATCGGTAAAGATTGCACCATGTAGAAAGAAAAGAAACTGCTGTTGTGGATTAAAAAAATGAATGAAGGAGACGGTCAAGATTGCGTCCAGCAATTCTATAAATATGCAGCATCTAATGAACTGGTTATCTCACGAGACATGATAGCTCTTTTCACGAAACATCTTTCGAAGCTCATCGAATGGTTTTTGAAATACTTTGCAGATTGATGATTGAGATGTCGAAACATTCACGTGGATACTTTTGGGTCCTTTTCACGCACAAGCTCCGTCAGATTACATGTCAGAAGAGCCTTATAACAAGATTCCTCAAATCCGATTTGGTGGAGTTTTGGGTATCGATTCAAAATGAATATCCAAATTTAACTTCAAAAGCTTTAAGAATTTTCATCCTCTTTGCAACGTCACATTTATGTGAAGTTGGATTTTTAGCAGTAGCAGTAATCAAGAACAAATATCGCTCAAAATTAATGTGGAGCAAGAAATAAGAGTGGCAGTCTCATACCTTATTCCCCACTTCGCAAAACTATGCGGAGAACACTAGGCTCGCCCGTCACCTTGATTTGTCTGGTATTATTGAGAAACTATTGTATTTTATTTTTGTTTTTATTCTGAATGTTTATAAATAGGTACGAGTATAATAAATAAGTCAGTTCTTGCTGTGGATGTTTTAGTTTTAGTGCTTATCAACCTATAATAACTACAATATATATATATATATATATATATATATATATAGGTAGGGTACCGATATATAGGTAGATATCAAAAGAATTAGGTACTGTAGGTTCAGTACCTAATTCTTTTGATTGTAACTACTTCAAATAGCTAGGTAAGGTAGGGGCGCCGCGCCGTGACAATATATTAATCTTGAAAGTGCGCCGTAGGCTGAAAAAGATTTATATATTAGTGTGATAAAAATGAATCGCCGAAATTTATGTACGCGCATAACTTCCGATCGGCTGCACCAAATTAAATAATGCTTTTTTTTATGTGTTCCTTATTGTTAGGACAAGGTTTGTGTACAAGAAAAATAAAAAGATAACGGGAATAGTACATCGTTCACCGAGGGAGGAAAGGGACCGATTACTAGCGAGGGAGCAGTTTGTGGCCCGAAGGCGCAGCCTCGGGCCACAATACTCCCTAGGTAGGAATGGGACTTTCACCCGAGTGCTACACAGTTCTTTATACTACACCTGTGAGGAACATATAATATATACTTAAGACTTCTAGAAAGTATTTAATAATATGAAATAAAAATGTATTACAAAGAACATGATTAATCTAATTAAGAGGCATGTTACAATTTGTGCAATTACACACATCAAAAGTGTCTAGGGATCAAGCATTTTTATGCGGATTTCTTGAGATTGAGATGTGGCTTTGGCCCTGGCCTGCTCAGTCGCCAGACTTGAACCCGATTGAGCATGCATGGGATATGCTACAGAGAAGAGCTCTGCCGAATATGGAGGGTATCCAGTCGCAAGAAGACCTTTTTTTGTTGTTGCAACGAACATGGGCGGCCATTCCACAGCGTGATTTGGATGAACTTATTTTGAGTATGCCAAACCGATGTTCTTGTGTTAGTGTTCGCGGTAGAAACACGGATTATTAATTGTTTAAGTTACCTAATAAAATTTTAAAGAAAACTGTTATTTCAGTCTTTTTTTCGAACTTTAATGTTAGTGGTTCAAATGTCAAAATTCCCTTTATTAGGAAAATGGCAAATTTCTTTATTAATGCAAAGGTGACTTGGTTTATCGTTACTGTGACAAACGAAAACACTTTATTTGATGAATCCTTAAAGAAAATTTTAATTAATATCAATCAGGAGAAAAGTTATTGCAAAAATATATGTTGATCCCTAGACACATATGTTGATCCCTAGACACTTTTGATGTGTGTATTTTAAGTAAATGTTATAGTTTTACCATCAGGATGACTTATACTGGTATGAGATATTTGAGCTTAGAATTTGACCGATATTTCGCGCTTCTTTTGTTTTTTTTTTATTCTTCACAAAAGGATGTAAGTGGCACGGAGATTCCATATTTAAATTATATCAAAACTCCTTGGGCAGGCGCGCGCCATAGATAAGATAACACATGAGAAATGAAACTTCATACAACTTTCTCTCCCGCTAAAACACGTTAGAAATGGATTTTCATACATTTTTTCCTCCCGCTTATTCAGGTCAAGGAAAAGACTAACGTTCTCTTTTCATTTTCAGGGAATATTGACTACTGTTCCGATCAGGTGTAGTATAAAAGTATTTTTTTTTTGTTTTCAACGGGAAGCTGAGACAAATATATAAATATGGCGGTACGAAGTTCGCCGGGTCAGCTAGTACTTACAATATTAGGCACAATATTAGGCGCAAAATTAGGAGAGATCCGGAATGTCCGTTATTAAGATACCTTGGAACTGGCGTAGCCCATTTTACCCATGTACCGTTTACCATTTACAGTTTACCCATGAGGTAAAAATAATAATTTAGGTGATATCCAGAAAAAACCGGAAGCGGCCCCCGGGGGTGACTCTCAGTAACCCCTAGAGATGTTTACATAAATAATTTCGGATTTAGCAAATCATTATTAAAAAGTAGTGTAAAACTAAAAAGGTCCCGCAGCCCGCAGCGTAGTTGGGTTACACTACCTTTCGCCCGCGGCTTCGCTCGCATTTATTATAAAGTATCCTATGTTACTTCTATTACCTCCAAGAATATGTGTTCATAGTTTCATGATGATCGGTTAAGTAGTTTTCGCGTGAAAGCGTAACAAACAAAACTAATATAAATTTATTTATTTATTTGTACATAAACAAATTACAATTTGAACTTATCGACGGTTTCCGCACTAAGCTCGAGGCTTGTGTCGCGGCAACCAAGACCAGATTTTACATTATTCATTGGTGCTAATTCTGTTGTTAAATATTTAAATAAATAAATATTTCGGACTTCTATCTAACACACAACGCCATCTAGTCCCAAGCTAAGCAGAGCTTGTGTTATGGGTACTAGAAAACTGATACAAATACATATAATACATATTTTTTGTAAATACATACATATTATACATACAAAACACCCAAACTCCGAAAAAAATATTTGTAGATCATACAAACATTTGGTTCGACCCGGGAATCGAACCCGAGACCTCATGATCAGCAGTCGCACACGCCAACCGCGAGACCAACGAGGCAGTAACTACTATATTAGGAAGGATATGATTAGGATATGTTTTGTTCATGTAATATATATTTCATTAACTTAACACAGTGAATATTCGGTTAATTATCAACATCAAATTAATTTTGATATCTACAATGGGAATATATATTTTACTTCAAGTATCCATAACAGATACCATATACTTATAACTAGCATTTACACCACAGGAAACGTTACTAATATATGTGAATAAAGTATCAATGTACGGTGTTTATGGATAGTGTACTTCCATGGTCCACTGCTCTCCAACTACGCACCATCATGGATTGCTGAGCCAATTAATGGAACGGGAGAAATTTCTATTCAAATAATATTTGTAGCTATTTGTAGCGTTTGTACTAGCTGTATGGCAAGAAATCAATAAATTGAACCTAGATGTTTTTTTTTCAAATAGATGCAGACTAAGACCGGGATGGTTGGCGCTCTTTGGGAGAGACTTTCATTCAGTAGTGGTCGGCAATAGCACAGATTACTGAATAGTTACTACGTAACAGATACTTCACTCAGTAGAAAATTTCCAATGCCTATTACGATAATTGCCTACTCCCTCGCGTCAACAACCACTGTATGCTAAAATGCGCCTAAATGCTCAAGCGTACAGCAGTGATTGCTTCGCACCGCGCGATTCCACAGTAATCGCAGGGCTGCCTCTTCGATAAAATTAAAAAAACGGTGAAAACCGCATCGATATCGGTTTGTTACAAAGGACGGAAAAGGATTTGTTACATTTGCTACGTTTTAAAATAAGTATAATACTTCTTAGTTTGATGATGATCTTCGGAGATGTTCACTAGAAATGAAAAAAAAAGCCTTAAAAAAGAGAACCGACTTCAAATAAAGCACTAAGCCGTAAGAAATAATTTGTTTTTTTTTTATGTTAGTGCTAACAGCTGGTAATTACGAATCGAAAAAGCACCGACATCAAAGAAAAAATTATTAAACCTTTCTTCATTCATTCATTGACAGGTAAATGGAAAAATGTTAGGTGTTTATCCCTTCTTTTGCTTGATTTACACCCATCTACAGCACATAAGGCATCGTAATACGCGTACGAACGAACAGCACTATTCAAATTGAACGGCGTGCGCGCGCTTCGCTTGCGAAAACCGCACTGAATTTGTTCCGCCGGCGGACCGAGACCGCTCGGCTGGGCGGTAGGCACTTATAGCGCGCAAGTACATGGAGTGACGGAGGCCTGGCAATAGGCTGAAGAAGGAGGAGATATTCTTCAATTCAAAATAATTTATTCAATTAAGACACCAAGTGACATTTATGAACGTTACATTGAAGCCACTGTTAAAAATCATAGATCGATTCAAACCGACGCCACAGAGGTGAAAACACCAAAATCTGTCTGCTTGTGTCGATCCATGACTTCCAGTTTCTAAAATTTATCTTTAATTAGTTACTAACATTAGGGGTCATACGTTCAAATTAGTATGACTTCAAAACTTTCTGTTATTATTTTATTTGAGAATTAAAACTACAATAAATCAAGCAATCTAAATCTCAACTTAAGCGTTCGTTGATTGAAACATGACTAATATAAGAAATCTTTTTTACTATTCTTAATCTTAGTGAACCGTATTTCTAATTTAAAATTGATTTACATAGTTTTTATATGAAATATATTTAAGTAACCATTTGATCAACTTTATTGGTAAGTTTACGCAACACGACACAAGACGAAACGTCAACCAAAGCTAACTTAAAATGTATAATAAAATCTATAATCTATACAAACAAATAAAATTGAAGTTTCGGTTTGTAATATTAAAATAACAGCTATATACTGTATACACGGTACATAATACCAAAATATAAATATGTATTTCTTATTTTTGTCTGTCTGTCTGTCTGTTTGTTCCGGCTAATCACTGGAATGGCTGGACCGATTTGATGGGACTTTCACTGATAGGTAATGATATAAGCTAATAACTTAGGCTACTTTTTTTGGACTAGCTTCGCCCCGCGGCTTACCCGTGGTTTTACAATAACCGCAGGTAACACCGCGGGATTCAGCTAGTAATACATAAAGCTGTTTGGTTGAATGCGCTAATTTCAGGAAGACTATATTCCTTGACTATATTCATTATAATTGATTTTAATTTGTAAAGGGCGAAACTGCGCTCAAAAGCGAGTATATGTAATATTCTATTAAACTCCATTATATTATTTAACAGTACAGTACAAATAGCCATGTAGGTATACATCTTATCTCAGATTTTTAAAACTACACTCTGTAGGACTCGTCCAGAACAGAGATAACAAAGTAGCAGGCTGTATGTTTCCGTATTCTGTTTCACCGGGTCAATGAAATGTACACAAGTGCCCTTTTCAAATACTTAATAGGTACCTATTGTCTACTAGCCACCACCGATACGCTAACAGTCGTTACGTAATATTTACCTACTGAATTCCAATGTATTACAGCTAGAGTTGTATCAATAGAATACAGTACTGCCAATACACATAATAAATACTCCGCATGGAAAAAGCTACATATATTGTTTGTTTTACTCAACTCACTAAGTACATACTTACTATGTGAAAGTATTTGTGTGTTTCACTTACACAAAGTCATATTTAAACCATTAAAACCTACTTAAATCCTAAAACACCAGCAAAGCACACATTTATATAAATTAAATTAAAAAGCTTTTTAAAAACATGCGTTTACTCTTTTGAATGCCTCGGGACGAATCAAACGAGTCCAAACTCGATGATGTTGCGACGTTTCTTTACAGAGTTCCTATGGCCACCTTCCAACTCTAGCATCAGATCGGCTCCATGTCATTATAATATTGTATTGTCACGCTGTATACATATGCTTGCAAAACTTCAGCAAAATCGGTTGAAGATATCTGCTTCAAAATTGAGTTGCAAGATTCCACCCGAACATACAAGCATACATAGGTACAAACATTGCAGGTTAATAAAAAAAAGTAAAAACTAAAACCCAACTACGACAAGTTATAGTTTTTACTTTTTTTTATTTAAAATGTTTTGGTGCCTCTATAATATTAATTTACTTGCAAAGTATATTTTAAATAAGTACCATAGAAATATCACAATTATCGAATAAATACGGACAAAGTCACTAGAAAATGCTAATAATATATATATTTTTGAAATGTACAAGTAACGCCCTTTCGAATGATACCAAACACGGCATATTTATCTCAAATTTATTTTTTATTTCAGTACTTTATGTCGGCTAGAGGGCGCCACATTAGATTAGTTGACACGTCATATAGCCTATGACCAGCGGACAATCGAGACGCTTCTAACGATACCTCATTTGTCCTATTCTGACTAGTAGTTTGGAAAGAATGAGGGAACAGACAATACCATAGAAATATCGTACTTATCGAATAAATACGGACAAAGTCACGAGCAAATGCTAATAACATATATATTTTTGAAATGTTCAAGTAACGCCCTTTCCAATGATACCAAACACGGCATATTTATCTCAAATTTATTTTTTAATGCAGTACTTTATGTCGGCTAGAGGGCGCCACATTAGATTCAGTGACACGTCATATAGCCTATAACCAGAGGACGATCAAGACGCTTCCAACGATACCTCGTTTGTCCAGTCCAGTTCTAATAAGTAGTTAAGGAGCTGTGAGGGAACAGATGAACATACATACATACATACTTACATACCATACATACATAGCCTGTTAAAATAGCCGTAGTCGGGTAATAAAAAGCTTGTAAAAAATCGTGAGAATCGATTAGATAGTTTCGGAGTTCAACGTAAGCAACAACGTGACACAAGAATTAAATGTAATAGATTAACAGGTCAAAATTGAGATGTCATTCACCAATTTTATACAGTATCAATTAGTTTAACAAGCAATAAATGGATTCGCTAGCTGCTATAGACAAGGCCAACTTTAGAAAAACGTCTTCCGTCTAGACACGCTACTGCTTTGACCATATTTTATAATATAAATTCTGATAAACTTTATTTAGCAGTGTGTGTATTGTATAAGATGAGAATATTAAATTGGTTAACACCAAGAGCTATAATATAGGAGAGTCGGTAGGGGCTTTGTGGCGGATTTTTCTTATCACGGAAGGACGGAAACACGACACACTTTTAATTTTAAAGGCCAACTTTAGAAAAACGTCTTCCGTCTAGACACGCTACTGCTTTGACCATATTTTATAATATAAATTCTGATAAACCTTATTTAGCAGTGTGTGTATTGTATAAGATGAGAGTATTAAATTGGTTAACACCAAGAGCTATAATATAGGAGAGTCGGTAGGGGCTTTGTGGCGGATTTTTCGTATCACGGAAGGATGGAAACACGACACACTATTAATTGCTTATCCTGTGATAAACAATTACTTCGTGATATGAAAAGTTTTCACGCCAAATAATATGTTATTTACAACTTTCCAACATCAACCATTGGGTCCGCCAGACATGATCACCTCGTATGATCGGAATATCCACAGAACAGAAAATATGGGTATAAATGTTATGTAGGCGGGGCAGGCGCGCCGCGAAAAATTCCAAATACCTCTATTTTCTCTGCTGGCATTAACTGAACGGTCGCATTCGCGTTTTACTTTCAACGGGAAAAAACAATAAAACAATCATACATTAAATGGAATAGGAATAATAGAAATATTTCTTTTAAAAACTTAAAACATATTTTGAAGATTAACATTTTCGGGCCGTCCGACGTCCATTGAAGTCCATTGTTTTTTGCATTTAAATTAAGATATAAAAAATGTACATCTTGTGATGAAATAAAAATAACCTCATACTAACTGGTAATTACAGGGTTCTACAGAAAAATTATTAAGATTATGTGTGTTACGTCTATAGAAAGTTGTGTCGTGTTGATAAGTATGAAACGTCAAACTCCAAAATTAGATGTACAATATGTACTTATGTTTTGACAAAACAAATGTCTTATTTTTATATTAACAAGAAACTAGTACAATTTCACTCAATCCATTTCTAAGACAGGGACTTTGATATAAAAAATTAGGATAACGATATTTAAAAGTAAGAACTATTTCTTATAGAAATTTAGTAAATTTAATTATTATAATCGACAGGACCACATCTCTACGGTGGGTGGGTCATAAAGACGAAGATTCACCTCTAAACACAAAATTGCAAGTAAAACTCTACTTAATGCCAAGAGTATAAGGTTGTACTTTAATATTATATTAATTAAATGCTTTGGACGAATTAGAATAGACTTAGTTATGTGTGTATAATATTATTAATCGTTTATGTGTGCGTCCCGGCGACAAAAGATTACTTACGAAATTACGTCAAAGGCATTTCTAGTTATTCTGTGGGAATATCCTTCCTTTGTGCTGGATATATGCACAAAATAGTGAAGTTCTGAAGTAAAGCTGGGATTGTATTAAAATGTTATTGAGTGTTAAGTAATAATAACAAATATTAACAAAAAAAAACCGACTTCAAAAACTGGACCAAATTTAAGAGGGACCACGGGAAGCCCCAGCATTGAAATAAAAAAAGAATCATCCAAATCGGTTTACCCAGTCGCAAGTTATGAGGTCACAAACATAAAAGAAAATACAGACGAATAGATAATCTCCTCCTTTTTTGAAGTCGGTTAAAAATACTAAAAAGTGCTACTTCACGTGACATTGGTTTTTTTTATTGAATGATAAGATAAACAATATTAGGTACGTGATGGAAATCCATTGATGTAACATCAAATAAACAACAAAATGCGAATTCATTTTATTCCATCAAGATACAACAGTGAAAAAGACATTACTAACAATGCCAGAGAAAACTTGAGAAACAACGTAAACAAACGAACAAGACCATTAAAATGTTAATTTGATAGAGTCAACTTAAAATCTATGATTTCTTCTATTTTTTACTTGTATCTAAGTTAAAAGAATGATAGTAATAAAACAAGACAACCGAAAAATACGAACTTGAAGTTTCCTTGGTCTGTCTATTCGAGCGATAAGCCCAGATTACTTAAACAATTTCCATGTCGATTTCACTATCAGTATACTTTCAAATAGTAGTAGCATTTCAAATATCACATAACTAGTTCCTGGCAGTGATGATAATACAGGCAAATATAAAGTTAATAAGCAATGTTCGGTAAACGACTTCGTAGTGAAAGCAAAACACATGTGGTATCATTGCATAAGTATTGTCAACAATCTGTTCTCAGGCAATCTAATTTGTATGCAAATTTTCTGTTTCTGAATAATTCCTTAATGTTTCTGTAAATATATAGTCATCCTTTCACACTGAATTTTTTGGAAATATATTTTGGTTCCACGGTTTCTCCTATAAAGCCGAGGAAAGTTTTTTGTTACTCTACACTCTAACCAGACCACGTATACAGATAAAAAGCGGTAATACAATTGAGTATTCAAATGCCACTACAACGATTTGCAATGTTATATCAGAAATGTGGAAAAACTGTGGAATGAACTGTCGCCTGCGGTATTCCCGGACCAATACGACCTTCAAACCATCAAGAAAAGAGTGTAATCCTTCTTAAAAGCCCGCAACGCACTTGTGATGCCTCTGGTGTTGCGGGTGTCCATGGGCGGCGGTAATCGCTTATAATCAGGCGATATGTCTGCTAGTTTGCCCCCTATGTCATAAAATATATATATATATACAAATCACGGAAAAATTTTTTTTATAAAACTTTGTCTTCACTTCACGAAAAGGGTTTACGGCTGGTAAAAAAACTATTTAGAGCACACTGTTGTCAACTTAACCTTTTTACATAGATAGGCGCAGGCACTGTTTCATTGGATACAGCACAGCCTATTGTCAGTTCCATCCAGTACTTTTCTTGCCGATTTAACTAATTATAAATATGAACCTTATGTAACTACTAGTACGGATATTGCAAAACAGTATTAATTATAAAATAATAATACAAATAATAATGCTGAGTAATAAACTGAAGCAATTTCCTTGTAAATTTATACCAAGGTCTTTATCACGTCAGGATTAAGTATCGGAAATTAATTTTATGAGTACATGCATTATTTGTCATACGTTCCAAATATCACTCAGTCACCTTGCACCTTCGCGTACTTGGTCAAGCAACTTGATATTAAAGCTTCAGGAAATGCGACACTTACACTCCGTCAAGCTCTCTGAACTTAAATATACTCTTTGGATTGGATCAAGCAAGAAAAATTACTGTGTATACATAGCCTATGTCCTGTAAATCTTTCAAAATAGCTATAATGGTGACGACAGTAAGGTCTTGGAAAATAAATAGAAAATCCATAACAGTGATACTAGAAAAATCATTAAATATTGTTATCACAAAATGGCGATAATCTAAGTAAGCTTAATATAGTTTCGTATCATATTATTGTCTAATATAGTCTACATTTCTAGAGGTGCACGTAAGAGGAACTCACTGTATATAATTAGGTATTGGTATTACTACATTCAGAGGAAAGTTAATAAGTAATTTAAATATGTATAATGGTATGTCACCAGTTATCTAACGAAGCCGTCAAGATATTGATTTCAACATATACCTACTCGTACAGTTGAAGTACTAATTAGAACTGTATGGTTACTTACTACAAATTTCATTGCTTTATATTATATATGTATCCATTATCTTTATTACACTGATATCGCAACTAAGAGAGATGTTTGGAGAAAAAATATCCAATTCCTTATCATATCTAAGATAAAAGTCTTATTCGGGATCTTCTATCACTACTTGGTCGAGACGTGAGACGCTTAGATCACGGCGATAGACTATAATCTTACTTTTTTTATTTATTTTGTCATTTGTAACCTGAGAACTTTCCTTTCATATCTTTTTAAAATCCCCATATCTAAGTAGATATGAAAAGAAAGTGACACTAGATAGTAAAATTAATTATAATAAAAACTTTCACGGTCAGTATTCATAGTTAAATTATATGTATATTTTGTTATTAAATTATCCACATTATATGTATTGGTGTTTTTTATATTTAGAATTTAAAATGATGTCTAAATTTAAATTTGTTGTTTTTTTTATATTATACAAATATTCACTTTGATATTTTTATGGTAAAGAAAATGCATGTTTAAATAATTAAATGCAACCAGGTATATAGATACAAAAATGTCGTGAAACGTGAAATGTCGAAACAAGTGAAAATAATGCATTTTGCACCAGACGTAAAATTAATAAAAATTGGTGTTAATAAATTCATGCGAGGCTATATACACAAATAACATCTATTATTTAAGTATCTCCTCTATCGTTGTATTTATTTAAGGCTATTTTAGAAACTATTCATTTATTCGGTAAGGTCACGTCACATTATTCGCTGTCTCAGTGGCATTACTACCACTATAATTACTTTGATATGTCACTTTAAGAACTATAATGTATTTGGGGTAGAAATTCTCCAATAATGAGATGACCTAAATAAGATTTCGCAAAAGCTATTACGGCTATGTACATAGATTAGATATACAAGTATGAAAGAAAATCTAATAACCGACTAAATTAACAAACATACCTCTTTAATAAATTTGACATGGTTGCCAATGATTGCATTCAGGCTTTCAGACGCCAAATATTCAACAAAAATTGATCACAAAATCCACACATTTGTCTATGCGCTACCACCGAACTACTCTGTCCACATAGAGATGTGTTATCATGACAGATCGCAGAGCACCTATGACGTTATCAATATAATCTTTGAATAACATGTCAATCTTGACGTGTCACTAATCTCTGCAGATATTGGAAGTCTTGCCGCAGCGTAGCGGCGTTTGCTAATGTCTTCTATTGTTAGCTCTTTTGTTTGCTGTGAATGCAACTGTCTTGGACAAATTGTCTGTGATAAAGTTGTTTTTTGAACATTCTATTTCGAAATAGGAAGGAACTTTGTTTCGGCTCACAGAACCGTGCAGCGTGAAGTGCGTAATACAGGCAACATTACAACAAGATATAAACATAATAATATAATATAACAATAACGAAACATGTATGGTAGTAAGTACCTACTTCTGGTATAACTTAACTTTATGAAATATATAACATTATAATTTCTCCGCAAATTTCTTTATTTGTTCTTCACCTGTTCTCACTGCTTTCAAAATAATTGCTTTATGAATACCGACTCTAGGTACTTCTTGTATTTCACCGTATATATATATATATTGTCTACAATGTTCCGTTAATTCAGTATAAAATACCCCTAATTAAGATCAACGCTGATTCGAAGCGAGCACTGAGCCACTGACCAAATAAACACTGGATATGATGTCCAAATAGAAATTAGTTTACAATTAATAAACAAACCGAAATACTCAGTTATTATAATAGGTATATTTGGATCTATAATTCCATTTATTTCCCTGTTGTATGAATGGTAAGTCAACATTTTAATACGTGCCTTCATTGTGGCCGTGAAGGTTTTGTGGAGGTCTATACAATGCTGTTTGTATAAAAATGTGCATTACCTACTTTATACCCCGTTTGAATGAAAATGTTTATTTTAATATAATAATTGTATAGGAACTGTATAGGTAATGTCAACAAGGTATACAACAACAAGTAAAATTTTAACAAAAACAAAAACCGACTTCAAGGTTCGACTCGATTTCTCTTGGATGCCATCATCAGATCTTAGTGTCCTCATCATGGTACCACCGTTGGTATATCCATTAAAAAAATAATCATGAAAATCGGTTCATAAACGACCAAGTTATCGGCGAACACACATAAATATACATATATATATATATATATATATACGGTCGAACTGAGAACCTCCTCCTTTTTTGAAGTCGGTTAAAAACTCAGAACAACACTTTGCGTGATCCACAAATTGTTATTCTGAGTCCGAATGTTCTATTTGTCAGTTTCATGAATGTTTGTAAAATCTCTCGTGACATATTATATTCATAATCGAGAGAAGTCTTTTTATAAGAAGAAAGAAAAGATGATATGGTACTTTGCATTCTTCAGAAGCAAATTATAATGGCCGTAAACTGAATAAAGCGTACCAGGATTGTACGAAGTGATGTGCTGACCTGGTCTCTCTTCAGTTCAAGTATTTTAAAGTGATTTCAATGCCATATAAACTTCATACCTAACTCACTACACTTTACTGCAGCTAGGAACATTAAACGTGACAATATACTACGAAGCTCATAGACACTTGCATTGACACTCGACAAGGAACTCCTTCAATAGATTTTTAATGTTACGGCATAAGATAATTAAAACAAACAAGTAGAAACTAAGGTAGTGTCTGTATTGTCAGTGAACGTGTATTAAATCGCTTAGGTTATTACAGATTACGTAAGAAAAACAATCGTACTGGCGCAGTTCCAACCAAACACTTAGAAAACGTAATATCGGGTTCAGAACAGCGCCATAGAGCATAATGCAAGAATATATTGGATGTGTTGTGTAATGTTTTGCGTATTCTTCGTACACATTTTTTCATGTTATCGTTTATAATGCTGTCATAAAGATAATACAGATATTTTCAATCAATTCATATCTCAGAAATAGTACTTTTCGTAATGAAAGTTACGCTAATCGTGCTTTATTCTTTGACAGCATTATCAACATGGGTCTTAATGAAGGTAGTATTAGTATAATAGGTTTGAGGGTCTGAGCTGTGGAACCAAGCAAAGACATGGACTACTTTTGCCGAAACTACTGAATGGATTCAAATAAACTTAGCATAATTTGAGTTCATACTACGAGGCGGGACATAGGATACTTTTTATCCCGAAATTCAGCACGGTTTCCTAGAGAGAGGGGATGAAAGTCTAAACATGTAGTTACTTAGTTGTAATTCAATAACACATAGTCCGATTTCATTCATTATTTTCTTGCTAGAAAGAAAAAAAATAAAAGATAACGGGAAAAGTCTTTTTTTATTGCTCGCGACTGTACACTGCCTGTGGGAAGCTGAGACAGATATGTAAAAATGGCGGTACGAAGTTCGCCGGGTCAGCTAGTTTGATTTATAAGTATTGTTATTCGTTAGGTAGATAGGTATAAGAAAATAAGACTTGTTAACGAACTTTAGGCATATGACTGTAATTGAGTTTGTTTTTCATTTAAAATTTTAATAATATATTTAAATAAATACTGACCATACAATTATGTCGTCGTCTATAGACGCCCCAGAAACAACTACATGTCCAAAAACTTAGATATCTATGTCTCCATGTGACAACACATAGTCAAGTCTCCACTTTCGTTTAACACACAAAAAGTTTTTCATGTGGTCACAACATAATTTGAGTAATTTCGTTCATTTTTTTGCACAACAACATATAAATGTGCAAAAACGTTATTTTACAACAAATTAATTTATTGATCCAAGGTATTATATGACGAAACGCATGGAGAAAGACACGATAATTAATATGACATTGTATGTAATCGAAACGCATGGTCTTGCAAAACATGTAAGCTAACTATTTAGGAAATACTAAAATGTTATTAGAAATTCCTTCTGTTAGAAATACATTTCGAAATGTTAGTATTATGTACTAAACATAAATTTTAGAAGCCCTTCTCACGATGTCAGTGCTTATAAGGTACATGGGTATTTCGTATTAGTTTGCGTGTGTGTTTCGTTTATAATATAACGAGTTATGCAATTGTTTTGATGTTAACTACGCTGTAAACGTGTAAGTACATTGGAAACCCCGTTCGGTATGTCAAGGAGCTTAGACAATGACCATAAGATTAATAGAAAAAATATATACGGTCGAATTGAGAAAACTCCTCCTTTTTTGTAGTCGGTTAAAAAAAACACTATTTTAGTCTTGTTTATGAATAATTGAGGTATTTCTATCTTACTAACAAGCCTACCTAACAGTGAAACTGAACATTTTAACCCCCGACGCATAAAGAGAGGTGTTTATAAGTTTGACGTGTCTGTCTGTCTGTCTGGCTGTGGCCCCGTAGCTCGCGAACGGATGAAGCGATTTCAATTTAGTTTTTTTTGTATGAAAGGTGAGTTACGTGCGAGTGGTCTTAGACATGTTTCATGAAAATCGGTTGAGTCGTTTAAAAGTTATGGGGGTGAAAGTGGGGAAGAATAACCGAATGTCTGCAAAAATATCATCGAGCGGGGTCCCAATTGAAAGCACATAACGTGTTTTTTACTTTTTAAAGGGAACTCAGGTAATATATATATATGTATATTATGTCGGGGTTTTTTTTTTATTTTGAGAATTTATAGTTATCATCCTTGTATATGGTGCTAAATTCTCTACTTCTTTGTTTAGTTTTGTTAGAAAGAAAGTTAAAAGACATAGTAAGTAATCTTAGCTTTAATTGCTTTGATTACCGTGCTTATGGGACCATAAGAATACCAATAGGAAACAAGATAGCCAAGATATTTACTACATAGATATACAGTAGCCAAGACAACGAGTTAATAAACAAACCCAGTAGTTATCTCAAAACATCGTAATAGGTTATTTATGTATTTATTTTATACATCACATTTGATGCATTGGCAGACTTAACGTCCACGGCATCTCTACCAGTCAACCATTGGGTGATGCAGAGGAAACAGAGAGTATTTAGGTGCATTTATTTACTATGTTTATTTAAAACTATAATCGTTATTATCAACTGCCATTACTTGATATTTAAAAACAAATACGTACCCATATCTACATGTACCTTCTTACTAAAGTTATGCGATGGTAGAAGTATGAAATTTGGCATAGTTGTTTATATGAAGGAAAGTAATAGAAATTAAATAAACTGTGATAGAATTCCGACCACTGGGCCAACACTAAGTAGTATATAACTAAATGAATTGAAATTTCTAGCCATTTGCATCGTCGTGAACTAGAATCGTTAAGCTCACGACTGTCATTAGATGGGTTTAGTATCAAAACCTTTATAACTTGCAGCAAAACCAGCTATCAGAACACGGCTTCTATTGAGTTTCTGACGTTTATGTACAAAATGTGCAATAACTCATAGCACGGTCGAACAAGGCTACAGCGTCTTTCATCTGTCTAATCGTTAACATAAATATAAATGACAAATTGACACAAACGTGTTAGGTACTGACTTTGTCATGTGCTTACTAACTGCATGTCTCTGCCCTATAAAGTACCGGAGGCACAATTCTCCAATGTTTTCCACTTGAATAGTCGAGTCCAGACTCGATCGATAGATAAATATGTCTGATATTTATAAAAGCATTTAAATATAAGTTGAAATGAAGTAGAACTGCAAAGACGACGTGCAAGCCTTACATTACAGTTCTCTATAGTCTGGCCAGGGTGTTACAAAACAAACCCTTAAGTGTGCAAAATACGACATAAATGGTTAAGGTATCCTTTTCAAAGTTAGAGACAATATAAATAAATAATAATAAAAATAAATGTAGTCTATCCATACAGATAATAAAATTGTAAAACAGGTTGAAATCTGTACATTTTCGATATTGAAGAAAAAGTAATGAAGGGGTTTTCATTAAAATAGCAGAACTAAAAACAAAGAATTTTTGTATGTTAGTCTGTGTGTTTGTGCGCGCTAATCTCAGAAGTAGCTAAACCGATTTGGATACGGTTTCCTTTGATGTATTATGGTAAACTTCACTGATAATTAAGTGTTTATTTTATTTCAAACTAGATATAACAGTTTTGAAAAATCATATACGCGAGTGGAGCCACAAGCAAAAGCTAGTTCTGAACAAGGTAGATGCGATTGAAGTGGTCGCAATAGTTATCGGATGTGGGAGCGATAATGACACATTGGGTAACAAGAAGCGTGAAAGTGTAGCAAAACTTAAGTAACGCCGCCCTCATATCTGATTATGTTATACTAGTTGTTGCCTGCGGCTCCGCCCGCGTATATGTTGGTTATCGCGGCAAATAATAGCCCATGTGTTATTCTGATGTATAAGCTATATTACTGTAAAGTTTCATCCAAATCCAAAAATTCAAAAATTCTGTAGTTTTTGCGTGAAAGAGTAACAAAAAACATCCATCCATCCATACTTACAAACTTTCACGTTTATAATATAGATTTAAAAGTTAATTTATGACGAACCTGCTGGTTTAGTGATTAGAGAGCCTGACTACTAAGCCAGAGGTCGTGGATTCGATTCCCATCCAGGACAACTAATTTTATTGCTTGAAGAGCACGATCATTTATTTCCTCTGTTTTTAATCTACAGAAATAAATAAAATTGAAGTGTCTGTTTGTTATGTAAAACACTTTTGATGTACCTACTTAAGTACCTACCGTAGTAGGCATTTTCACACGCATTTAGTGAAAAGCTGTTAAATTGAAATTACAAACAAACACTTCAATTTTAATTATTTGTATACCTAGATAGTTATTTACAATCTATACTATAATGTAAAGCTGAAGAGTTTGTTTGTTTGTTTGTTTGAACGCGCTAATCTCAGGAACTACTGACCCGATTTAAAAAATTCTTTCAATGTTAGATAGCCCATTTATCGTGGAAGGTTATAGGCTATATATCATCACGCTACGACCAATAGGAGCGGAGCACCAATGAGATAAGATTAAAAAACGGGGGAAAATATCACGCTACGGGCAATGAGACGCAAACGAGGTTGCGTGGGACAGCTAGTTAGTTATAAAGAGGTAGGCTGTACTAAATAACAAGTAATTAACTGTGACATACAACATGAGAAGTCCATAACAATTTGCTTGAACAGGAAATCGGACCAAGATTCTTTAAATTGCTAAGTTAATTGCTAAGGTACCTATAAATCTTTGCTGATTTAATGTATGTAAAGAAAGACCACCGAACAATATACCAAACCAAAGTAAAGAGAAGAAAGTAATAACAGGTTTTCTAACAACAACCTATTAAAAAGCTAAGATTGTAGTATCAGACAAGATTCATAACTAGATTAATGATAAATGATAATACATGTAATTATAGGTGGGTATCACCATTATCATCGTCAGTAGTCTTTAACAGTCCACCACCGGGTATAGGCTAAGGAGAACCTTAGAAAGAAGGTTTTGGTCTACATCTATCAATACATATAATAATACTAATATATAAAGCTGAAGAGTTTGTATGTTTGAACGCGCTAATCTCAGGAACCGCTGATCCGATTAGAAAAAATATTTCAGTATTGGATAGTACATTTATCGAGGAAGGCTATAGGCTATATATCATCACGCTAAGACCAATAGGAGCGGAGCACCAACGAAGAATGTTTCAAAAACGGGGGATTTTTTTACGCTACGGGCAATAGGAGACGTAAAGACGTTGCGTGGGTCAGCTAGTATCCTATATCACGCACGTCAGTCTCTGCAGTGTTGTTGCTCTGGGTTGTCTGTCCCAGTCGCCTCTTACGACACTTGCAGGATTAGTAGAGGTCATAACACCACGTATTCATAAGCCGACACCACACGGACTCGGACACCATTTGGTTTTCCTATGTGTCGTGGTTTAGATATCATATCAGTTTGGGTTATTTTAATTGAAATAGGTTGTATTTCAAACTTATTTGTCCATCAATGATTAAAATAAAAGTATAGGAAAGCATATAAAATTTACGATTTTACCTAATATAGTACACACTATCTATACCTACTTATAATAAAAATGTAACTGGTCCAATTCTGTACATTAAAGATATTTTGAAATTGTTTTTTGGAGAGCTCTTTATAATGGATACTGAAGCCAAAACTGTATTTATTTTCATTTTTGTCTGTCTGTCTGTCTTGGCCGCGCATCACGCCGAAACTATTGAATGGATTCAAATGAAACTTGGCATGATTTGAGTTCATACTACGAGGTAGGACATAGGATACTTTTTATACCGAAATTCAGCACGGTTTCTTGGAGAGAGGGGATGAAAGTCAAAATATGTACTAATAGTTGTAATTCAATAACACATAGTCCAATTTTATTCATTCTTTTTTTGCTAAAAAGAAAAAAATAAAAGATAAGGGGAAAAGTCTTTTTTTTTTGTCCGCGACTGTACACTGCCTGTGGGAAGCTGAGACAGATATGTAAATATGGCGGTACGAAGTTTGCCGGGTCAGCTAGTTCATAATATGTAGTTATGGACGTATATTCACAATATCATTGAAATTCAAATATCTATCAGTATCTGTCTAGACATACCTACTATAACTATCTAGTCTCAAATTTTTGAATAATTAACACGTAACACTTTGATTAAATAATTAATTAGTTATAATTGCATAGCTTCATTTTAATAAGCCGAATATTATCTTGCACATTTAATGAGTGTAAATAAAGCAACAGCATCTACAATTAATGCAATACATAAGTACATAATTATGAGTTGAAAACATTTTACATAAGTATAATTACAAAAAAAAACCGTAATAGGTGTGTACTCGTATGTAGGTACACTAACAGGTGCGTTAATACACATTGCAACTGATCACATAGACATTAATGTTTTCCAACTACAGATACAGTGTCAATTAACAACTATTGCATCTATATGAACAATTTTATGAGCACATCTATGAAGGTTAAATACGGAGGTGATCCGATACGGGACGGGATTAGTGACTTAAAACATCAAATGAAAGTATAAAAGGTAGCTTCATTCGGTATAAATGAGACTTGCGTCACGATGTCGCTCACCCACCCTATTCAAACACCTGTCTTTCAAACAATTGCTGTTATCTGTTAATGCATTTAAATAATATTCTATTAAAACTTGAGGTGTTTTTCAACGACCACTGTTTTTGTACGAATACCGTCTACCAAAATAAACAGCACGTAGACTCTGATACTATTTTTATACCTTGAACTTTCGTTATTACTAAATAGTTAATTATGAAACGTTTGATACAATACAGTAACATGCTTTAACGTTTGTCATTAGCAAAATTTCCATTATCATATCCACGTAACAATGTCAACAAAACAAATGACTGGCCGCAATTTAAAGAAAAACTTGTAGTTATGGCACTCACCGGTATGGATACGAAACCAAACAAACACTAGCGAGAAATCCACTCACAACTTGTCCACTGATATCTTTAATATAATAATATTTCACTTGGTTTTCTCGTTTGGAAAACTAATGAAGTATCGTATAGTAAATGCTACTGTCAGTACAAACACGTGATACGCATCCGACAACGGCGAGCGTGGAAGCGCTACTGCGGACCGGACTGAGTGAATGTCTCTGCTATAGGTACGTTTTCCGTTGGTCCGATCGGCCGCGCTCGCGACAGCGACGCAGAGCTGCGCCGGCGCTGCCTGGGGACCTGACCGATTCGCCTCACCATCTCAAATTTGTCGCATCGACATACGTGTTTCTTTTTATTCTAGAGGAGAAAATATATTGAACATTATTTTTCTCGTACCTAATCAATTGTAGTACCTGCCTATTTAAAATATTAAAACGTTCGCAATGGCCAGTGCTTCATTATTATTAGTATTTATTAGGGTTACTCAAAAAAAGTCATCAGTGGTCTGTCAGTTCCGTTCATCTTTGCTGTGAAGATCTTTTAAACAGGAACGTGCGAAAGCAACAAACTTCTCACATCATTAGCAAAGTTAATTTATAAATTAGTAACTTATTTGCGGTTAAAAATAAATTACTGTCAATTTTAGAACATTTGATTCCACACTTCCACAGGTAGGTAATTTTGTCAATATTAACCCAAAAATACCCTTCCGTAGATACAAATGTTATTACAGATTCCTGGAGATTTTCATGATTAATTTAAAATATTGACACCAAGGTTGAGACTTTGAGGCACATTAAAATCTTTTTAGTTTTGATCTTTATAATTGCTTTTTGATCACATATGTCATTTGTCAGATTGTAATTGTCATTTGAGACGAGGGCTAGTCGCGCTGTATGGTTTTTCATTTTGACATATGTTTATTTGTAGATTATTGAATTTAAACTGTTTTCATCATCATGAACAGTCCTGTATATTCAGTAGCGAATAGCAGCAGTAAAAAGAGATCTGAACAATCCGAGAAACCAAAGAAAGCGAAGAAGAAAAGAGAGATCACCTGTACTTCATCCGAAAGTTCTTCTCATACAAAATTCTATAGAGCACCAAGACATGAAGAAGATTTCAAGCAGATTACTAGGAATGAATATCATTGTATATCGCCAACGATTTCTTCGTCAGACACATTCGGGTGTATTCATGGACCTGAAGGCATACAGTACGATACGGAGACGTTGTTGAAAAGGCAATTTCTGAAAGAAGTGGATCCATTTATTATCTGTTAGTATTGTTGTGATCTCAGATTACAAATTTCTTTTGTAAACTGAGGTTGTGATAATCCCTCTCAATTTCTACCTCTCTCTCCCTAACCTAACTCTCTCTCTAACCCTATATCACGTATTATTAGAGTCCAGTTTTTATTACACTTCCTGTTAGGCTTAACGGTATATTAAATAGACATAAATTTTAAATACTTAAAAGGGAAAATACCTCGGTAAACTGTGTTTAATAATAAACGTAATAAAGTTAATTTTTCTTAAATTGAATATAAAATCACACCAGGTATACATAGGTTTGTTACTTAAGTTGGCTGTCATTGACCTCAGCGAAACAAAAATAGACATTAAGAACCATTTCATTACAATATTATTATGACTTATGTTAGTTTAAATTTTCACAAACACTTGATTAATATTAATTATGTACAAACAATTGACTTAATTATTGCAACTGTAGTTAAGCGGTATAATTAGACTTCTTGCCAAATATCGCGTGTAACGACTTCGTTTCTGGAATGGTAATTGGGAGAACATTTCATAGACTAACTAAAAGGAAAATATACTGCAGTCTTTTTATTAAAATTTACTGAGTCTGAGTATAATTGAGCCTAAGCAAAATACTTATACTTTGACATATATAGGACGGCTCGGCTGCACCGGAGTGATGTCAGCCCTCCCATATTCTGGACCTACACTCAAAGGGCTGTCTCTTGAATTTCAGTTTCCCAATGCGGGCGTAATCACATGGGTAAACCCTCTATTCATTGCCATCTAAAAAATGGACTAGTCAAATGGTTCAGTCATTCATTATTATGTCCATGTTCTTGACTAAACTGGTAGCTTTTGTTTTATACAATTTATGTTTTACTAGATTGTTTGAGATGAGAAATAGACGAGTTACTTACGTTACTTTCACACTTATGTATTGAGATGATATGAATCAACTAAAATTTCAACTAAACCAGCTAAAAGTAGTTTTTCGTAACAAGTTTCATAACCAGGTACCTAATCATTGATTCGTAATCGATTTAGGAAATCAACCTCCGATTCGATAATCTACGATGCGGGTCGCTAAGTATTGTTTTAGTAGATTCATATTTTGGAGGTACGATAGTTGGTTACGCAAAACTAGGAAAATTAGGTCGTTGTCGCTAGGCTTAGTTGGTGTTAGGCTTCGATCATATGTACCGTGATGTACTTGATCCAAGCGTCAGGCTTCTAAGCCGAAGAACGTACGTTCTGATACTAAGAAACAATTTGGATTAATGTAAAATTGTTTTATCGCAATAAAGTAGGTATGGGTTTAATGATGTTTATATTTTTTGCCTTTATACTGTAATTCACTTTCTATTCAAACAAAAACAGCTATTTAGTTTCGTTTTGAATTGAATTGTTGTTGTAAAGTTTGTTGGCTACTTATTGGTTGTTAGTCAGAACTCACGTTCCTTGGACGAATAGTTTTGGTAACGTTAGAACTACCTCTACTGATTAAAGATTACATAATGGTCCTAAATGATACAGTGCATTACATACATCTTTACTACTAGTTGTTGCCCGCGGCTCCGCCCGCGTATTTGTCGGTTATCGCGGCAAATATTAGCCTATGTATATTCTGATGTACCTATAAGCTATATTACTGTAAAGTTTCATACAAATCCGTTCAGTAGTTTTTGCGTGAAAGAGTTCAAACATCCATCCATCCATCCATATTTACAAACTTTCGCGTTTATAATTTCGGTACAGATGTAAACTGTCGGGTAATATATCTCAAAGATAAACTTCATATTTATCTATAAATATCTCATCTCAAATGTTTTAGGTCACACTCCTCCGAAACGGCTCAACCGATTATTTTTTAATTTCATAGTTTTGAGATTAGGTCATAAAGTGTTTTAACCGTATTCTTCCCCCCCCCCCCTTTTAAAAATGGTAGAACAGCGTTTGTCGGTTTAGCTAGTAAATATGTATTTGGAGATCTGTAAGAATGAAAGTAAGAAGATAGAAAAATCGTTTATTCTGACAAACGCAGGACAACACATGGTTTTATATATACAAGACTTAAGATGACGGAACTCAATCCTCTAAATAAACACAATAGTATCCTGTGCAATGCCAGAAAAAGCGCCTATCTCAGCATTATATAGCCAGAGTGACTGCAGCGCTGGTAATACGTGGGTCATTCTCCGAACGCTTGAAAAAACGTGTCCAGATCGAAATCTCTTTGAATTGATTACTTACTATTTCAATATTTTTACATGTAATAGAAAATTTGATAATAATAGGGGGGCCTATGTCCTTTTTTAGATAAATTAAGTAGAAGTAAGTAAAAACAATTAAACATTACTAAAATATTGACCTCGGTGGCGCGTCCGAACCCTACGTTGCAGCGGAAATGATTTTTTTATTTTTTTCCTCTAACAAATTACGCTATTTTGCATGTGTTCACAAATGACCAAATAGTTATTTGTTCATTTTATATTATTATTAAATAATTATATGCCACAATAGAGAAGTTACAACAGATTGTATACACGTCCGACGATTTGAGTTGATATCAGTGGCGCGCACCGATCTGCTCATATTTCTTAAACTAAACTGTCTGTGAGGATAGTTATTGGTGTTAGCTAAAGTATCAGTCGTGTCGCGACAGCATCGAAGAAACCATGGCTGTACGTCTTATGTTCACCTTTTTATAGAGGTAATTAGCTGTTTTCGCTGGCTTGGTATACTAAAAATTTGATTTCGGTGAACCCTTTTTTTTCATGTATACTTTAAAATATCATATTTAAAATATAAAAATAGTATATATTACATGTAATAGATTTTAGTAGAAAATGTAAATGTTAGCATTTTAAATTATTTTTTACGTTATTTACAAAATACCTTAATATTTTGATTTCAGTGGTATTGAATTCGGTGTTTTCCGTGGCAATGTGTCCACCTTCTACTAAATGTGTCCACCTTCTACTAACTTTTTAAGACCGTAAATCATCAAATATTTATCTTGTTCTAGTATTTTCATTATGTCAGATTCTAAGCAAGGTCACTTGGCTACGAAAAGATTGGCTAAGACGTCGGAAAGCCCGAATCAAGAGTCATCCAGAACTTTACGCAATACACAAGGAAAAAGACAGGAAGCGTTATTATGAAAGGAAGAATGAAGGAAAACCTGTTAGTGAATTAATTCGTCGTTAACAACGCATACATAGAAAGAGGAGTACAATATCTTCGGACAAACATAATCGGAAAAAAGGCTCAGAGAAAGTCGAAATGCCTTGAAGAAGATTTGATAGTCATACCAGAAGTAGTCGATACAAATGATGATCCTTTAATAACTTTACAATCGCAACTGACACTTTTATAACAGCGCCAATTAATGCCACCGATAGTAAGGACTCGGCTTAGCACTCAATCAAGTTCCTTCAGTGATTTATTACTATAGAGTCAGTCAATCATTTCATCTTCTTTAACATAACGTATTAGGACTTATCGAGGATTGTCAGTACCATTGTGTCCATCTAGTGATGCAAGTTTTGCTTCAAACTCACAGACTGGAGTTGCCAGCTCTAATTACTGATAGGGTATATGATGGGACCAATCCCGCCCTCACACCCACCACTGTAACTCCTGTTCACCAGGATCAACAGCAGTGACCCAGGAACACACCAAGTTATGACACTCGGCAAGTCCCAAGGAAAATAAATTGTCTTGGAACCCGCAATGAAACTAATCAGAAGAAAACCGGAGGAGTTGGAAATAAAAAAAGGTCCAGTTCCCTATTTAGTAAAGAGGTAGACAAATAGAAGTCAAAATAGGCAGACACCTTTTTCAAACCGGGAAGTACCACGGATAAGAAAATTATGGGTCTTAAGTGAGCTTTATAGGATTACTATAGTATGTATGGTAGAATAGCCTAAACGCACGGAAATTCATCGAAGTTAACACAAGATCGACATAGTATACCGCCCCAGATGTTAATTGTAAGCTTGAACAGCATTATGTTACGTTCATCGTACCAAAAATTACATTCTCAGAGGACATGTTGAGCTGACTGTTAACTGCTAGAATCTGGTGTTGAGCGTTGCCACAATGTGTGACAAAGGTGTATCGACTAATTTAAAAGCGTGTAGTTTGCTCTTAAAGTTACCTTAGCCTGTGAGAAATTGAGCGACACAGTGATCCATCCTCGAGCCATTCCCTCGACAATCGTTCGCGAATAGATGGAAAGAAATGATTAGGGGTAGCGCCCCTTAGATGATTCGTCCCATCGTTATTGCCTTTCATCCATGAGGTCGTTAAAGACATTGGACTGCTAGACCGGCTCTAGAGACTAATAAAAAGCCAGATAGCAAAGTTATTATACGTAGCTTAAATACCGCATGAATATTTATGTTATTCATACATCTTGTATGAATTACAGAGAAATGTAAAGGCCCCACCTTTTTGATTTAAGAAATGAAGAAGTAGGGAACTTATACACTTAACTTTTTTAAGCTTCATGTCAAAGTTGATTGTAGTAAGTTTATGTAACGTAATAAACAACGTGTAATTAATCAAATAATTGTTTTATTGTAATATATTATTATATCAGAAGTCTCTTAACGGTATTAGTTTTGCTTACCTGATTTTATAATAAAATACATTTTTTTTTAAATATAGAACTACCATGTAAATAATTTGAAAACATATTTAACATTTTTGATTTCGGTGAAAATAAAGTTAATTTCGGTGGACGCGATTTAAAAAAAAAAAAATTCATCGTAACCGTTCATCCAATAAGAGTGCCTCCAGTACAGATATTTTCCAAATAATATATAGTATTTTAATTTTTTACTAATAAATTGAAATTTAGAAAAAAAAAAATCAGCCACCGAAGTCAACTGAATAATGAGTTACCTGAGAAATACCCACGTATTAGTAGTATTAGTTATATTTCTCGATGCAAAAACGAAACCAGCTCAACTCATTTTATAGTTTGGTCTATTATGGGTCTGCCTTTATACAGACAACACGGCACAGTATTTATGAAAGTGCACTAAATATATAGGACGTCCTTTTATTAAATTAAAGTGCACTTTCCCTCGCCCACTTACCATTTCAAACGACAAACATAATTTCTCTTGTACTGTCGATTTGACCTCCAAATGCTGGTATTGTTTTCACTAATTATTGTAACCTTCAAATATGTGTTGAACGTAATTCAGTTTTACTTATGTAATAACCTATTTAAATAAATATTTATAAATAAATAAATAAAATATTTCGGACATCTAACACACAACGCCATCTAGTCCCAAGCTAAGCAGAGCTTGTGTTATGGGTACTAGACAACTGATACAAATACATATATACTTTTTTTTTTTGTAAATACATACATATTATACATAGAAAACACCCAAACTCCGAAACAAATATTTGTAGATCATACTAACATTTGGTCCGACCCGGGAATCGAGAACCCGAGACCTCATGATCAGCAGTCGCACACGCCAACCGCGAGGCCAACGAGGCAGTACCTTCATATGATGAATAGGTTTAAATGTATCCTTCATCAGTCAAATTTAAAAAAGAAACTAAAAATAACTTCCCCATTTTTTTATTAAATCAATTGCTACCAAGAAAACTACACTAAAAGAAGTTACAAAAGAATATTAAATCATATAAAATTTCACTAATTAAAAAAATATATAGTTCGATTTCTTGAAAATACAAGAAATACCATACCTTTGGGATAGGTATGATATTTCATAGCAAATTTTTTTATTAAGAAATAAGGAGTACCTACTATAAAAGTATAAACCCATAGTAAGTTATATTTATTCATGTTCCATACTAATATTATAAATCCGAAAGTAACTCTGTATACAATGTATGTATAGTACCTATGTCTGATACGCTGCACCGATTTCATTATATCCTTATATCATCAGCAATGTGCCAGTGTAAGTCCCGTCAAAATCGTTCTAGCCGTTCCAGTAATAACCAGATATAATATATGTACGAAACAACGTAAAATGACAGCGTTCGTGTTGTCGTGTTACGTTGGTGATTGCGAGACCGTAGGCCCAATGATGCAGAAGCATCACTTGCCCGCCATGGTGTGGGTCACCATACTGCATTGTTGCATTGTCTGCATTCGCAGTGAGTATGGTGACCACCACTTTTGAATTCTGCTTATACTTTGCATCAGGCTGAGTAAAGTCATTTTGGCAGGGCCAAACATAAAAAATATATACAGACAAACATTTTATAAATTGTAAAAAGTACCATGTTGGTATACTTTCATATGCATTTACATATATGTATAGGTAGTGAAAAGCTGTTAATTTGAAATTACAAACAGACACTTAAACTATATTTATTTGTATAGATTTGATACTTAATATGTGATAGTTAGCAGACGTTGGACTTTAGTTCTACTGGTTATCCTTGATAAGATAATAAATTGGAAATGTTAATTTAGTACACCGAATAGCTGTTTTATGATCTATTCGTTTACCGACATTCGCGGCGTATGACGGATGAAAGTTTTACAAATGAACAATGATCAGAATGCCTATTCACAAATCATTGTCTTCATACCTTAGCACTGATGGTTCATTTTTAACCGACTTCCAAAAAGGAAGAGGTTCTATATTCCACTGTATGTATTTTTTTTTTTTATGTATGTTCAGCGATTACTCCGTCGGTTGTGGACCGATTTTGAAATTTTTTCTTGTATTCGAAGGGGTATACTTCCGAGGTGGTCCCATTGCCAGCATATCAGGATCTGATGATGGGATCCCTGGGAAATCGATAGAAACCCTCATTTTCTATGTTTTTCGTATATTTTCTGAAGTTTCACCGGTATTTGCGTGTGGTAGTCATCATTTTATGATGATAAGCTGATGATGTAAGGTACAACTCCTTAACGGTTAGGAGTTGGAGGATAAAACTTTAAATATCATATGTACCTTTAGTTGTATTCTTTGAAATTATTTAGGTAAGCTGATGATGGAAGGTGGAAGGTACAACTCCTCAACGGTTATGAGTTGGAGGATAATTCTTTCAATTTCATACGTATCTAAAGACCTTCAGTCGTATACTTTCAAGTTATTTAGGTGAGCTGATGATAGAAGGTTAAACTCTTCAACAGTTAGGGATTAGAGGATGATTGTAATATTACACGTACGTATAGACCTTAATTTGTATTCTTGATGATGAAATAGTTCAACTTACTACTTACCTACGATTGTTTGCACTAAAAACTCAAAAATAAAAACTTTTTATAAAAAAAAAACCGACTTCCAAAAAACATCCAACGAAAACTCTCTGCCAAAAACACACTTAAAAGCGTAAAATAAACTGGTTCTCCATAAATTACCTATACCTAATTCTTTATTCATTTAAATAGTAGTATTATAATGTGTGCTAGGTACCTAAAAGTTGGAGTCGGTGCTAAGCCAAAAAGAATACAAACGAACAATTACAAAAGTCTAAGCGATAGTCACTTGGCACTGTTTTTAACAGACAATAGGAGATTGTCACATTAAAATATATATATTTACTAGCGGACCCGACAGACGTTGTCCTGTCTACACGTCTTTAATTTGAAAATTTCAAAAATTAATTAAAAAAACATTGTCCAGCGGACAAAATTGTGAATCTAAACCATTCCCAGATCCCCTTGAACACACACAAAAAATTTCATCAAAATCGGTCCAGTCGTTTGAGAGGAGTTCAGTGACATACACACTCACAGAAGAATTATATATATAAAGATAAAGATATTTATTTTTATACAATAGGAGCACTTTTATAGTTTGTCTGATCTAAGAAGGTGATTTTGACAGGTGAAACTGACGTTCCGTAACGACAGAATGCAACCATGTACTAATCGAACTCACCATAAAACTATTCTAAATATTCTAATTTAAGTCAAAAAATATTATAAATGTAATAATTTATACTAATGAGTTGAATGAATGTAATGGAGCATATTTCAGTTTAAATTTCTACAAATAATATTAACTAATCGCGTGATTCTTCGTTTCTATAAGTTGCCCTAAAACAGCTACATTCTGTGGTTTTAATTTTTTAATTTTAGTAATGTGACATTTTAATCATGTCGAAGGTAATGATTATTCGTTTTATTTTACAAATCGAATATTGTGTAGGGACATACTAACTAGAAGTAATTTTCGATGCTATTAATATCTGTTATTTTTTATTCGCTTCTTTTACTATATTTTATGTTTTATTATAGACGTGTATGTACTGAAAAAATATTTAGCTAAACAATCAAAGTTTATAATTTGAAACTAAAACATCGATCCGTGTTTACTTTCAATAACATAAATATTAAGTTTTAATATCTGTTTCTGTAAGACACTACACGTGACTTAATTCCCTTCCGTCTAATTAAAATTAATAGCTAATGAACAGTACCTAATACTTGCACCAGGGTAACCCAAGTGCAAGACAAACAATAGTAAAATTAAATTCAATTACCTGGTATTCATTGCGTATTCTATTCAATAACCACAATAGTGTCAAATATTTATTTTATGTATAGTAAATCTACAGTATAGTTTTGTGGTATACAAACATAATTCTTAAAAATATTTCTATTTTAAAACGATTACTGATGCTTTATGTATATTAATAATTGCTCATTAATTTGTATACATAATCGAATATTCGCACTTTGGCTTATAGACACTAAACGTCAACTGTCAAAATCACCTTCTTAGATCAGACAAACTATAATGAACGGATGACTGACTATAATGAATAAATTTTTATGCGGATTTCTTGAGATTGAGATGTGGCTTTGTAATAAATTTATGATTTTATAAATTTATATGGATCCTTTTTGGTGCATTTTTATAATTTGAATCAGGAACTGTCAATCAAATTCGAGTAAAAGATGAAAATCAGCTGTCAATATTTTCCCTATAAAAACATACAACGCATTGAAGACATTATTAGTGCTACTGTTTCCCTACTACTGATTAAAACCAACGTTATTATGGAGCGGCGACGTCATTTAAGCAGGGAAGAAATGCTCAGAGCCGTGGGAATGATAGAAGCTGGTTCCCGGCAACGTACTGTGGCTTTAGCTCTGAATACAAGTCAGAGTGTTATCAGTCGACTTTGGACACGTTACCGAAGCACTGGTACCGTGGCTGAGCGCCATGGAGGACGGTATCGCTGCACCACACGGAGACAAGACCGATACATTCAAATCTTAACTCGAAGAGCTCCAACAATAACCGCCATGATGTTAGCCGTGAGGCTTCATCACTCTTCAGGGAACTTAATTAGCGACAAAACAGTCAGAAACCGCTTGCATGAAGTGAACCTTCATTCCCGAAGACTGCTACGGGTACCACCTATAGCAATGCACAATCGTAGGATTCGATATCAATGGGCTCTTGAACACAGAAATTGGGCAGAAGAACAATGGCGTTTCGTGTGAGTCTCGTTTTGGTATGAGACCGGATACAAGACGTATACGACACTGGAGAACCCCTGGACGCCAACAGCGATTAAAATCCTGCCAGGAAGTCCATCCTTATAGTGGTGGAACCATCATGGTATGGGCGGGTATTTGGATCGGCGGAAGAACTGAGTTGATTTGAATCAGAGGCAACCTCAACGCTCAAATTTATGCTGAGACGATTGTATCAGACGTCATCGTTCCTCTACAAGTGCAAATCGGTCCCTTATTTCAGTTAATGCATGATAATGCACGACCGCACACCGCAAGAGTTGTAAGACAGACTCTCGCCGCAGCTAACATCAATGTCCTGCCCTGGCCTGCTCAGTCGCCAGACTTGAACCCGATTGAGCATGCATGGGATATGCTACAGAGAAGAGCTCTGCCGAATATGGAGGGTATCCAGTCGCAAGAAGACCTTTTTTTGTTGTTGCAACGAACATGGGCGGCCATTCCACAGCGTGATTTGGATAAACTCATTTTGAGTATGCCAAACCGATGTTCTTGTGTTGTTAGTGTTCGCGGTAGAAACACGGATTATTAATTGTTTAAGTTACCTAATAAAATTTTAAAGAAAACTGTTATTTCAGTCTTTTTTTCGAACTTTAATGTTAGTGGTTCAAATGTCAAAAATCCCTTTATTAGGAAAATGGCAAATTTCTTTATTAATGCAAAGGTGACTTGGTTTATCGTTACTGTGACAAACGAAAACACTTTATTTGATGAATCCTTAAAGAAAATTTTAATTAATATCAATCAGGAGAAAAGTTATTGCAAAAATATATGTTGATCCCTAGACACTTTTGATGTGTGTATAAGGAGACATAATTATGTTTCTTTAAGCAGAGATTTGTTAGTAATAGTAATAATCCAAGATCCCGGGTCTATTTTCACCATTTATTCCTATTAAGCTAATTTTTCGTCAGTAGCTTCATTTTGATGAGAGGCCCAACTTTTACTCTTACAAAAACTCTCGATTGTACTAGCTAACAGAGGTAGCAGGGATAAAATACGTGTCTTGACGATTCTGAAAAATTTCAGTTTCAGTTGGGTTTTTTTAATTGAATTTTAACAAAATTATTCATCATCATCATTAGCTTAGGAGCTACGCTCTTGTCGATGCAGCTTTATTCAGCTCCCCCTATCAAGAGCCGTTTCCTTGACCTCCTTATACGTCGCAATCGCCACTATTTCCTGAACCTGGTGCATAACTGTGTCTCGGTCTTCCTCTCTTTCCTCGATTCCTACCCAGGTTAATTAATTAAGCATGATCATTTGTCTGGTATATGTATTTAAAATATAAGCTCATCAACAGTCTGCTTGCCATAATAAAGACTCTGCCAAATTTAGGGATCAGACTTGAATACATTACTAAACTATTTACAACGCACGGTAATGAAAAAACTCATTACCAAGTATTGTACTTACGTATAACTTACAAGTAGGTATAATCTTCACAGGCCAAAATATCGGTTGCATGCATTTCGTCTATAAAATCGTTATTCTTTAATTAATACATCTCGTCTCGAGTTTCTATTCTTATAATTTGAATTTAATTTATGAAAGCGTCACAATATTAAACAATAAACATGTTAAAAAGAAGTTGTTGCATTCTTTATATTTTTATTTATTTTAAAAAAATCATTGAAATCGGTGCAGTGGTTTAACCGTGAAAGCGTCAAGACATTCAGAGTTACTTTCAAATTTATAATATTAGTATGGATAAGCTCACGCCTTTCATCCGTGGTGGTAGGCAGAGAAGACTTGCTTTATTATATTATATACCATAGACACTATAGGAAGATCAACAGTTTATTTGTTTGGTTGAACGCATTACTAGGCACCGCTGGTTGGAATTGAAAAATTCTCTTCTTTTACGTAACTTTGTAAGCCTTGTTTTGTACTCATAATAAATGTTTGTTTAAACTTATTATGTTTCAGCTCGCAAGTGGAACGATGAATGTCCTTCAACGTATGGCTGGGATGTTGCTGAGAAGATTGTATTTCTAATTCAGGACACCAACGCCTTTCAACAGTTCGATCGTTTCCAAGCTCTCCTAAAAGAATTTGCCAAGACTAGCTGTAATGGATATGTATCCTTTTTTAAGAACCTAACGGGACCTTGTACCCACCTTATTTTCAAAAGGATTGGCGTTCTATCTGCTTCTTATAATTTGTGAAACTAATGTATTTTTTAAATCACTCGATATGTACTTTTAATTGTTAATTTAACATATAATACAAATTTTAGTGGCAAATTGCATCAATCGCAGTTAAACTGTTCAGTAGAGCTTGCTGTGGATTATTCGGGGTTCAACTGTAGTTTTTTTTTATTCCTTCAGAAGTTTGAAATATTCATCCTAAGATTACCTTAAATTTTTACCTTGAATTCAAGGAGATCATTTTAGATATTTATTGTACTACTACGTGGAAGATCGGCATGAATGGGCCTGCTCGACCGGAGTGATACCACGGCCTCACAGAAAACCGGTGTGAAACAGTGCTTGCGCTGTGTTTCACCGAGTGAGTGAGGATACCGGAGGCCTACACCCCAACCCCTCCCCCCATCCCCCTCTCCATCCCCCCTCCATCCCCCAAAGACTGGCAACACACTTGTGACGCCTCTGGTGTTGCGGGTGTCCATGGGCGGAGGTAATCGCTTACCATCGGGCGATACGTCTGCTCGTTTGCCCCCACAGATATTAATTTTGCCCCCCTTTTTATTTATTTAAACTTAATGCACATTTTGCACAAATGCTGACTTAATGCCATGGGGCATTCTCTGCCAGTCAACCTTAAGGTGATGTGAAAATATGATGTGGTAGGTGCATAATATAGTATAATTTGACATATATATATTTGATACGGTGGTATTGGATAAAACTAATATACCTACACAAATCACTACTGGATTTTGTACATAAATACATAGATGTAATACATACACAATACATAAATATCTATAGATATACATAAATATAAAATAATACATAATTACTCAGTCAAAGAACTATCGTTGAGACTGTTCTGCCAATTCATTCTGGAGTAGGTCGCGTACTTTCATCTTGAATGTGAGGCGGCTAGTTGAGATCCTGATTTCGGTAGGGAGCGCGTTCCAAAGAAGAACTGACTGCACAAAGAAGGAAGAATTGATGAAGTTGGTGGTATGAGGGGGGCAAAGAAGAAGCATATTGTTTCTTGATCGTAGGTTTCGATCATGATTGGAGCATAGTAGACGGAAGTGGGTTACGAGGTATTCGGGTAATGATGAGAAGTTGAGAAAAGAAAAAAGAGAAGTGAGTGCACGCAAACTACGGCGCTGTCGAATTGGAAGCCACTGCAATTGAGTACGTAAAGCAGACACATGGTCACACTTGCGAAGATTGAAAACGAATCGAATGCAGTTATTAAGAAGACGGTCTAGTTTATTGAGGAGGTCTGCATTCAGGTCAAAATAACACACATCACCATAATCGATCAAGGGAACAATTTTATTAGGGACTGCATAAGCGTAGCCTTAGTTTTAGTGGGAAGAAAGTTCTTTAGACGATATAAAGCACGCAGACAAAAAGTGACTTTCTAGCTAACGTGTGCAACTTGAGCCCGCCAATCAAGTGTTGAGTCCATACATAGCCCCAGGTTCCGTACCACTGCACTCCAAGGTATAGTCTGGTTATTGTAGACAACTGGTGGTATGACTTTCATATCTAACCTATTTAGCATTTGTTTGCTCCCTACGACGATCACTTGACATTTAGTTGGATTAACTGCTAAAGCGAACCCCACTGACCAGTCCCCGATGAAGTCCAAGTCTTTGTTGACTTTCTCGATGGCATATAATATGTCCTCAACACTTGACTGCGTATAGATTTGTAAGTCATCAGCGTACAGGTGATACGCATACTGAAGATGTTGGGTTACGAGATTAATAAATATTGAGAATAATAAAGGATAATACCTATTCCATACCTATTCCATACAAAAAAAATAAAAATTCTTTATCGATTTACGCAGAGAGTGGATACGTTAAATAATTTATACTTGATAGTGGACTATTTGATGGATGCAGTCCACCAAGAGCCAAGGCTTAAAGAAAACTTTATGGAGCTACTAACAAATATCGCAAAGCCAATTCTGTTGAATGCAACGTCTGATGTCGTCAAATATTTTGAGATGGTTCGCAATCATCTAGGTTTCATGGGTAAGATTATTTTTATTGTTCCACTAGCTTTTGTGTAGTTATAATATCTAGCGATGAAAAGGAGACCTCAATATTTTGCCGAAGATTAGATACGGGAATCGACATATACTTCGCTGTATCTTGCTACCTTAAAAAAAAATACCAAGGATATTTTTTTCTCATTTTCCTCCTTTTACTAATTGGTCAAGCCGCGTGAATTAGCAATTCATTTCAACTTTTATGCCTATCTTGTACCAAACACAAAGAGTCCTCCAGTAGTGTTAACTCGGCAATAGATAAAAATATTAAAAAGTGTTGCTTCTATACTTTTCCATGCATTGGGTGTATTTCGCAAAGATTAGGTATTTTTTGCGATTACCCTAACAAGGTAAAAAATGATATTTTTTTTGATTAAATATTTTTTTTAGACGAGTGTACGTATAAAAAATAAAAAAATCAAGAAATTGTGTTTTATATTGTAGAACAATTTCTACATTTCCTACAACGTGAATTAATTGCGATAGCGACCCCGATTTTGCAACATTTTTTGTTAGAATTTATATTAAAAGTGCATCCTGCATTGTATCAAAGTAGTCACCAATATCTAGACGAAAAGACAGGGAGCAACAGACTGTCATGATAATTATATCGTAATTTTACTGTGACAGCTTGAATAAAGTAATATTGTGAAGAGAGTTAAATATACCTACCTCCTAAAATAATGAGAATAAAAGAAGAGACAATGAGAGCAGAAGATTACAAGGAAAATTTTCAGACCAGGGCAAATAATACGTCACCATCGTTTATTCTGTATCTGCGTTTATTTTATCTAGAATCTTTATGTATTCAAAATGTTTAAGATATGTTTTTCAGCAGTCTAGTTACCATTGCACAAAATCTTCTTTAATTTGGAAGCAAAAGGCCGTGTACCTACTAGATTGTCAAAGTGCTGATTTTATTTAGTTTCTGTTTATTTTAGTACAGTATTCTTATCTAAAGTGTAGTTAAGTAGTAAGTTACCTTAACTCATTTTTACACCACTTTAAGATATACTGGTGGAGAAAGGTATTAACAACAACTAAATTATGTTAGGTTCTTAAGGGATCACTCCTAAAATTGTATAGTAAAAATAACCTCAGTGAATTATATAACTAAGTAATATTGCCAATGACTTTCTAAGTAAATTAATCTTCGATTGTATTGTACAGTTTCGTGTTTTTTTTATTGAGGCCAAGACGATAGCCGCACGCCATGCCATGTCGAAGCAGTAAAGAGGACAATGTCATCTAAGTATACGCGAGGGAGTTTTACTCCTTTTGTAGACTTATTGTTTATGGAGTACACGTGCGTGACATTTTAATGTACTCGTATTACTGATGTTTAGGAACGCAACCTCTTACACTCTTAAGGTCACGCAGGTATTTTTCATTTAGACTTTAGTATCTATCAACGAAAAAAAATAGAAAAGTTTTAGAGCAAATCAATGAGGTGCTTTTTAAGTAGTTTTTGGTGAAAAAGTTTCTGAAACTCTACATCATTACTCGTCTAAACAGATGGTCTAAATGTTTTTCTTTTAATTTGATACTTTGCTATTTATTACTATTTATGTAGATTAGAGTATTTTTAGTCCATTGAAAAGTTACATTTGGGGTTGCATTTTTCAGAGGATGTAATTTTATTTTTTAGATACAAAGGAGATGTTAATGTAAAGTTAAATTCAAGTTTGTGGGGTTGTAACCCTTGTCCCCCCGGCCGCCATCTTGGAAAAAGGGATGCAAATGGTTTTTATGGTTTATCTGCCAAAGTACCTATAGATATGTCAGACAAAAACAAAGAAACATTTTTTATTGCCAATCGAATTATCTACAACTTTTTCTAACACCTTTTAGTCGTAGAACCAAAAATACCAACGTTATAAGCAAAAATATATAAAAAATGTCGGCAAAAAATTCTATCGCTCACTTAATATAAAAAAATTAACAATTTCAATGGTCTATTTTGTAAGGTTTGAATACTGGTAACACCACGAAAAGGATGATGAGACGATACATATATTATTATCCGAGTTTCATCTCAATTACATTTAGAAACAACGGGTACAAGACTTAAGTTATTAAATGATTGTTCTTATAGTGTAACAGGTATTAATATGTTGCTGGTAGTTTTAAACAAAGTATACCTAACTACTAGTACCAAATGCTAATATGGCACTTAAACTAAAATGACATAACATATAAAATAAAACGAACATTCTTTCTTTCTTTCCTTATCTTTTTCGTTTTGGGTTACTTTTAGATACATAAAATGCAACAATGCAGCATGGTGACCCACAGTATGGCGGCCTAGTGATGCTTCAGCATCATTGGGCCTCCGGTCTCGAAACCGGCCACCAACGAAACGCGATCTTCTGTTCGAGGAATTAAATTTGTACTTTATCAAAATTTCCATTACTGGTTCATTCTATTTGTGTTTGTGTAGGTTTCTACTATTTAAGTGTAAATAAATGGTTTGAGGTAAATTCAAAAATTGCTCTGTAAATGAAGCGTTGCGAAACTAAAACCAGTAAAAAATTGTAGGAACTTTGTATTTTGAATAAGAATAGATTACTACGTCTAGCTTTATCACAAAAGACCTAGAATCAGACTCAACGTAAGGTACTTAACAATAAACAAAAGTTCTTGTTCGTTCCAAATAAATTATGGAACAGAAACCCCAGTGGAACGTGGAACGAATTAATAGCCGCTATTTTCTCCGCAGCTAAGTACAAAGATGCATATGAAACAATTGCATTAGCTATCAGAAATATGATACTGCACTCATGAAACTGTCTCTTAATAAACACTGGCAATCGAACCTTCTGGTTTCGATTTCGGAATATCAAATTGCAATTACATAATTTTACATGCTATTACCCCAATACTATTCCTAACTTAGTTAAACTTTAGGCGAGAATAAAAATTTATTTTAACAACAATATTTAAAACGAAATCACAATGAAAATTATGTCTTTACTAGCTGAGTCCCGCGGTATTACTCACGGTTATTGTTGTACCTTTACAACGGCGGGTACACCGCGGGGCAAAGTTATTCTAAAAAAAAGTAGCCTAAGTTACTCCTTATTACATCAGCTATCTGCCAGTGTAAGTTCCGTCAAAATCGATCCAGCCGTTCCAGGGATTAGCCGCAACAAACAGACAGATAGACAAAAATTGTAAAAACGTTATTTCTAAATGTACTCTGTATACATGCAATAGCGACCCGCCCCGGCTTCGCACGGGTGGATGTCAGATGCACCCACCGACGACAAGGAACGCCGCGGGGTGAAGCTAGTCTAAAAAAGCGGCCAAGTGCGAGTCGGACTCGCCCATGAAGGGTTCCGTAGCAGCAAGTAACATAATATAAAAGTTCTTGTAGTTCGTTGTAACTTTGATCGATGTTTTATATTTGAGTTGATTGAATAAAAGGTAAATTGCGGTTTACGATTTATGACGTATTAAAAAAAAACTACTTACCAGATCTCGTTCAAACCAATTTTCGGTGGAAGTTTGCATGGTAATGTACATCATATATTTATTTAGTTTTATTATTCTCTTATTTTAGAAGTTACATTTTACCACTTTGGAAGTGTCTCTCGCGCAAACTATTCAGTTTAGAAAAAAAAAGATGTTAGAAACCTCAACATCATTTTTAAAGACCTATCCATCGATACAACACACGTATGGGATTGATTAAAAAAATTTTGAGTTTCAGTTCTGAATATCGGGAACTCCCAAAAATTGTTCTTTTTATATTTTCCTGTGAAAATCTTAGCAGATCACAGAATACATCTACTTACCAAGTTTCAACAGTATAGTTCTTATAGTTTCGGAAAAAAGTGGCTGTTGCTACCTGTCAGTGAAATTCCCGTCAAAATCGGTCCAGCCGTTCCAGAGCCGTTAGCCGGAACAGACAGACAGACAGACGGACAGACAGACAGACAAAAATTGAAAAAAAAATGGTTAATGTACCGTGTACACATACATATGCATTTACCTAGTAAAAAGCGGTTATTTTAATTACAAACAGACACTCCAATTCTATTTATTTGTATAGATGTACAGATATAGATTGCAAGTAATAACCGACAAAGTGCTGTTTCAGTGTACCTTTTAATGTCATTAGAAGAAGATTATCTCTTCGACATAATATCCAAGGCTATTATATTTCATCTCTCGGCTTCTGATGCAGTCAGAGGTCAGAATTCTGTCCGTCTACGTCACACTATAGCCGCCGCAGATATACTTGTTGAACCCGCAGTCAGAATGTTGGCAATCGCAAGACCGCATAGATTTCCAACATATTTGGTAATCGCATTGCTATTGGCTTGCCACACGGAAGAAAACTGTAAGTTTTGAAAATATTTAAGTAGATATTTGTTTTTTTTTTTGCTTTTTTGAACCGCAAATTAATTCTACTGTAAATAAAGCTTCTAATTGGGCAACAATTTTGAATTGTATTTGGTCTCAGCATCTATAAATCTATGTATGTTATCTAGTTAGTGTTATTCATGGTAATTCTGCTACCTGAATTATCATCATAACACTAACTAAACTAAATTAACATCGTTAAATGGAAATAACTATTTAGCTATTTCTTATGGTTCCTTACATTAATAAATCCTTTAATTGTCTAAGAGCTGGACAACCAGGTGAGCTCTAAGTGGTTCTTACTGACTCTCTGAAAATCTTTGGAAATTAAACTTCGAATTGATGCAACCAGAACCCTCGTTTTCTTTTCTGAATAACTCAGGCACCGCACTACGAGTCTTGTATAAGAGTTGTAGTCAGTGTACCATCAGGCAAAAATTTCTGAATTACATATGGATAAACAATTAATAATAAACATGTTTCAGGTATTATTATGATGAAAGAGAATATAATAGAGAATATATTTTATCGATTTAATCCATACTTCCCCTATAAAGATTTGCCAGATTACGAGATCAATCCAGCTGATTGTCAAGATGTGAACGTGAAACTAGGTAAGTTTAAGTAATATGGTTTTGTATATGCAAATACCTACCCCCTGACTCTGTGTTAATAACTGACTTCCAAAAGGAGGAGGTTCTCAATTTCATCGGCATTTTTTTATGTATGTACACTGATTACTCAGTCAATTATGGGCCGATTTTGAAAATTATTTTTTTATTCGAAAGGGTATTTGCCATTGCCACCATATCAGGATCTGATGATGGGATCCCAAGGAAATCGAAGGAAACCCTCAAATTTACGTGAGCGCCTGCAATGAAGTTAAGAGCAATTGTCTGCATGCCTTCATATTCTGTAGACATCATTTAATTTCATAATATATAACGGGTCCTAACGATATTGTCAGTTTACCCAGTGGCGGATTTACATATTTGCCGCCAGTAGGCTATTAAATTTTTGCCGCCCCTACTAACCTACAATTTAGTACTTCCCTGCTTTTTTCATATCCCCTTTCGATACCCCCTTAGCTCCCGTCTCCGCGCATCACACCCCTCTCTCTTCCTGAGCCTCTCATGTCCAGCTTCTTGCAGGAAGTGTTTGACAGCCTTTTCCCACAACAGTATGTGTCTGGTGCCCAGTGTACCATGGCCCTGTCTCGAATGTCACCCTTCTGCTGCTGCGCCTGAACTGAGTGCAGAACCTGGATCATTCATGGGCCTGATGGACTATGATGGTTCTAAACCTCACCCAATCCTTTTCCGCTCTCTCCTTCGCTTTGTTCTGTTACAGAAAGCGAGCTCTGTTACAGCCGGACGTGATCTCCATAGTATGTTTTCTGGACATCATCTGCGTCAGCTAGTACGAGAGGATGCCGTGTTTCCTCCGATTTAGCCGTTCCATGACTTATCGGACGCTAAAACATGACCCAGCTTAAGAAATTGGCGAATCGCCATATCTCTCTCTCTCTCTCACATATCTTGTTTGAGAGGATCTCTCGACCCGCATCGACTGCCATTTTGTGAGGTGGGCCCGATCTTTTGGAATGCCTAATTCTGTTTTTGAGCGGAGCGTTTGATGACTGGCGCAATGTTGCGTCAAATGATCACGAGTGAGTACGTGCATTCGTCAAGCCATGATGACGCGCTGGTCATCCAGGCTGAAGTCTCCACGTAGTGGCTTTCGCACCATGGAAGTTCTCCAGTCGGTCGTCGTCGACTGGAAAAGGCGGCAGTACGGTACCCTTTCCTCTCTTGCACTGCACTCGTCGCTAGGAGGAAATTATTGAATCAAGTCATGCAGTGCAAACCTCGGGAAGCCCTCCTGACTGGGCTAAACTGGCTGCGCTGGGTGTAATCTGTACGCTAATGACACTTTAGTTAGTAGTTTAGTTAGTGTACCTCACTGGTAGGCGCTGAACTAACGCGTGACAAGGACACCCATAACACAGAAGTCCTCTTATTTTATGGGCCCCGTCGTTGATCTTACTTAATCTTGATTAACTCGATCTTCGTACCGGTTCAGTCCATGTAGGTACTCAGTATCTATGCCTACTCCTTAACGAAAGATAGCTCTTTGATGATTGTTTCCGATGGCATGCTCTAAAACTGGTCGGTGGTACACTGGTCTTGACTGTGGCTCTGACCGCACACAGAAGTTTGCGCATATGGCATTCTTAGAGAGCGGTAAAAGCGGTTAGTCATACGTGGTTACCGCACCGTATCTACGAAGGCACATTGCGCGTTGCCCCAGAACCACCTATCGAATTAACTCTTAATTGTAGTAAGGATTTATATAATTTGCCTTGCAGTCTGATGACTGCAAGGTCATCAGACCCCTCTTAGCAGAGGGGTCCGATGACCCCTCTGCTAAGATGTCATCTCGCAAAAAGAGACGGCGAAGAGGGCTCGGAAGGAAAATTCTCACTCAGACACAATTAGCCGTGCCGAACTGGATAGCGAATCCATGATGACGAAGATGTGTGTCACGAAGTATTTTTACTGACTTCGATTTTTTTTAAGATGAGAGTGAACTATTAAACACACTCTTTGCTCCTAAAGTATTGTTAAATTTTCAAGACTTCTTTTATCGGTTTTTTTGGTCATATCTTATTTTTGTAAAGAAAAAAATTATGGGCCAAATCTGCCGCCCCCTAAAATTTGCCGCCCTAGGCTCCAGCCTACTCAGCCTAGTGGTAAATCCACCACTGAGTTTACCTCAAATCACTTGAATTATAGTAACCGAGAACAGTCCATTTAAGATTTTATTACAAAAAAAACTTCGTTTAAAAAAACCGACTTTAAAAACTAAAAAGTATCAAATAACTTAATTTGTATGTACTACCTATTCATAGGTTTGAAGTCGGTGCCAAGCCAAATGTAATAGTAGGTACCACACTCGCTATATTTCGAGACGAACGTCAACGACGTCACCGACGTTTCGGTTGTTTTGTTCTACGCGAAGAGCAGCTATCCCGCTCGGTACCTACGGTTAAATTTTGGCTTGGCACCGACTTAAAATCTATGAATAGGTAGCACATACAAATTAAGTTATTTGATACTTTTTAGTTTTTGAAGTCGGTTTTTTTAAACGAAGCTTTTTTTATTTTTCACTTTTTAGTCTTTCTCAAGGCTCTCATCATCATTTTACCTAAATAACTTGAAAGAATACGACTAAAAATGATGTCTACAGAATATGAAGGCATGCAGACAATTGCTTTAACTTCATTGCAGGCGCTTACGTAAATTTGAGGGTTTCCTTCGATTTCCTTAGGATCCCATCATCAGATCCTGATATGGTGCCCATACAGATGTGCTAAAGCCTTACATTCTATATAGGTAACTTAAGTAACTTATAATATTTATACGGTCTAAAACCCCTCATTCATAAACGTTACCTACCTTTAAGCAACAGTTCTGTGTTATCCAAGTTATCCAAGTCGGTACCTACTATTATATTTGGCTTGGCACCGACTTCAAACCTATGAATAGGTAACACATACAAATTAAGTTATTTTATACTTTTTACTTTCCGAAGTCGGTTTTTTTGTAACTATAAATTTACAATCTTAACCTTGGATATAACACAGAACTGTTGCTTAAAGTTCTGTGACGTTTATGAATGAGGGGTTTTAGACCGTTTAAATATTATGAGTTACTTAAGTTACATATATGTATAGAATGTAAGGCTTACACATCTGTAGTACCTCTAACACTAACCTTCCACAGCAAATAGGCACGGGTGTTAAACAAAGATCTCTTAATCACTAAATCAGTTTCTTATTACCATCAATGTCAGGACTGCAGGGAAACCGTTGTGGCTTTTGCGGTCACCTCGTCGATTCCTACTGACGACGCTGAGTGTTGTGGTCTCAATCCCCACATGAAACAACACGTTACGTGATACACAAATTGTTGTTTTATATCTCGGTACCTTTTTTGTGACCATTGTAAAGAATTTTTGTAAAGTCTTTAACGACACGTGATGTCTTCATAGTGCAGGACACAGAAATGAATATATTTCTCCTGCACCACAGAAATAGATATATTTCTGTGCTGCAGGAGTTGTCTTTTTAAATAAAAAATAATCTACATACAGACAGATTAATAAACACTTGGTTTATGTAGATTGTGGTTATTCATATACCTATGTATGTATATTGAATCATCAAAGTGTAGGTAATGCATTTTCTTTAATCTTTTTGACGTGACAAAGTCTTATAAATCGATGGAGCCGGCTGCACACACGAAAAAACATGACCGAGGCGTTACCTCGCTCTGAGGCGTTCCATTTAAAGCCTTAAATTTGCGCCGCATCTAACTCTCATCATTTAGCCCACGTTCAGATGACGAGCGCTCAACGCGCGTTATGCTAACGCGCGTTTACAACTACATATAGCTTTGTTCTAGGAGTACACATTCTAACGCGCGTTTTTACATGTAGTTGTTAACGCGCGTCTCGTCATCTGAACATGGCCTTATGCGGCCTTACCTCGCTCTGAGGCGTTCCGTATGAGGAGATAGAAGATGATGCTTATTAAGCATCATCATCTATCTCCCGCTTGCACTTCAAGCCTTAAATGGAAGTGAGAGATATGAGATCTATCTCTCATCATTTCATCAATGTTTCGTTATGTCGTTGTCACGTTAGACTATCGTGCGTAAACAGACTTTACAGACAACCATTTTTTTGAATACTTCTTTCAGGTGATAGCAGTGTGCATATGAATAAAACCTTGACATTTCTGCTGATTCTGCTGAAGACAACCAAAAAATTCTTAGAACAGAATCCGCAACATATTGCACTTCTTCCATGTCCCGATAAAAATAGTATGAGGCAAGTTACGAATAATAATAAAATATTGCGGACATCTAACACAACGCCATCTGGTCCTAAACTAAGCAGAGCTTGTATTATGGGTACTAGAGGACTGATATAAATACATATTATTCTTTTGTTTGTAAATACATACACATTATACATAGCAAACACCTAAACTCTGAACAAATATTTGCAGATCATACAAATATTAGTTTCGACCCGGAAATCGAACACGAGACCTCAAGCACAGCAATCGCATACGCTACCACTGCGCCACATTTTTCAATTTATGACTATTTTTTCTTCTAATTGTCTTCTCTTTTGTGAATAATAGAAAGAAGGAAATATGCTTTCGTTGCTCCCAGATTTAAATCAAGTTTCATGTGTTTGTAGATCTTTGATTGTGTATTATTTATGTATTGATGTTCATTTACAACAAGTTGAAATTGATTATAAAAATTGTGCATTTTACATAGTAAACATGCTGTTATTTTCATAGTTGCTTCAACTGGGCATACCGGTATGAATGCCGTGCGAGGCATCATAATCATGAGAGGATTACCCTCACTGTTATTGCAGCTGCCTTACTGCAGTGCTACGGCTCTCGGTTGACTGGTTTATCTTCTCTTATGCCAGGTAAATAGGTGATTTAATCCAATCATTTAAAAAGGTTGAGTTTTGATAATAGGGACGGTCAAGAGCATTTGGACTTTGAATATGATGACATGGTAGCGAAGTCTGACAAATCATTGATGGCCTGTTTATCAAGAGCATCGATTAACATCTCAGGAAGCAAAATACTCGTATTATATTATTACTAGCTGTTGCCCGCGGCTCCGCGTGTATGTCGGTTATCGCTGCAAATTACTATTTAAGGCTACTGCCTATGAGTTATTCTGCTGTTTAAGCAATATTACTGTAAAGTTTCATCCAAATCCGTAGTAGTATTTGTGTGAAAGAGAAAGAAACATCCATCATACAAACTTTCGCGTTTATAATATTAGTAGGATGATATATATCAATCTCAATTTGAGCTTGAGCAATTGAGAGATATAAAATCTATCTCAAATTGAGGCTATAGAATTTAATGGTAATAAGTACTCAAGAAGTAGGTAAGCTGTAGGTAGCTGGTAGGTAAGCCTAAGCCGATCTGTATGCTTACAGTACAGTAATTAGAAAAATATTAGTTTCTCTTTCTACTGCCCTGAGTGTTGTGGGTTCAAACGCCACATGTGACACAGGAATATTTCTAGTGCAGAAATTTTCTATTTTGTAACCGACTTGAAAAAAGTTGGAGGTTCTCAATTGGGCTCTATTTTTTTATGTTAGTTACCTCAGATCTTTCAACTGGGTGAACTGATTTTGATGATTCTTTTTTATTTGAAAGCTGGTGCTTCCCGTTTGGTCCCATTTTAATTTGGTACAGTTCTTAAAGCCGGTTTTTTTCGCTAAAATTTTTATTATATTTACAGTCATGATTCATGTCTACAACGATTAATATCAATTTCTTAATTTGAACTCGTTAAGTAATCTTTGTAGTGTCATTACAGCAGGGCTTAAGCTTCCACATTTAGTGCTTCCTAGTTAACTTCTTCAGGTCGTGAATCGTGTACACCTACATGCCAAGAAAATATTACAAAAATTGTTTTAAATATTATGTAAAATGAATTACCAATCCGTAATTTATTTTAAATTACATACAGAATATACCTAATCATAAATATTATTATATTTGCAGATATAATAACACTCTCAGTTCTGACAGAAATCCCACCAAGGGATGATTGGACAAGCACAGTAAACTTTGATCCAATGCAACAAGATGTTCTATTTAAGACGATCCTAATTAAGTTTGTTGTGGATTTGATTAAGGCGTTCCCATTCAATAAGTTTGTAAGCCATACTGACTGTTGTTATGTATTGTTTTAATTTCATGATACTTGATTTATGCCATTATTATTACTCATTACATACATTATTATTGAATAAATAAATAGTTATTTTAATTTCGTAACTACATTATAAGTATTTCAAATAACAAGGAAGCATTGACACCAACTTTATCTACGACAAAATTTTCGCATTTGTTTAAAACAAATAATTACTTTATTATCGCGTATTATATCGCGTTACCGCGATCCAGTATACATACATTTGACTGCTTCGTTGGTCTCGCGGTTGACGTGTGCGACTGCTGATCATGAGGTCTCGGGTTCGATTCCCGGGTCGGACCAAATGTTTGTATGATATACAAATATTTGTTTCGGAGTTTGGGTGTTTTCTATGTATAATATGTATGTATTTACAAAAAAAAAGTATATATGTATTTGTATCAGTTGTCTAGTACCCATAACACAAGCTCTCCTTAGCTTGGGACTAGATGGCGTTGTGTGTTAGATGTCCGAAATATGTATATGTATACGTGGGATGGATTAGCATTCACCTCTTTAATCTATCTCTTTTAAGAATAACAGATGGTTCCCAGTATTTTTTTCTCTATTATTATTTCTTACTAGCTGACCCGGCGAACTTCGTACCGCCATATTTACATATCTGTCTCAGCGGCACTGTAGAGTCGCGGACAAAAAAAAAAGACTTTTCCCGTTATCTTTTAATGTTTCTTGTACAGTCGACCAAATTGAATCATGACCCCCCTTAGTCATTTTCCTACAATTATTCTATACCATTAGATTGGAATTATCTTGAACATACATTTCGATACATTTCATACAAAACGCTTTAGAGATCCTTTTAAAAAATATTATTTTAGTAAATAAATAATAGGGTTGTTCCTTCTGCTTAGCCTTTAGCGTGAATGTAACTTTTGTTTTACAATATAATTTTATTTTCGTTGTCGATCACTGTGAGTTACAAAGATTCTTAAGTACACACAAACCTTGTTCTAACAATAACGAACACATAAAACAAGAATTATTTAATTTGGTGCAGCCGATCGGAAGTTATGCGCGTACATACATATACATTTCGGCGATTCATTTTTATATACATATAATAGGTCTTTACCTATGAAATTGCCGTTTTCTATGCAATAAGTGAAAGTACTTATTTTTTCAAACTTTTTTATTTCTGTTATTCGAAGTAATCACCCATGCAATCGACGCATCTTTGCCACCGCATTGGCAGTTTATTGATTATTCACGACAACGCGCGACCCCATACTGCTCAACAGACAGTCTCCAAGCTGCAAGAGCTGGGGTTGGAAGCTCTCCCTCATCCGCCATACTCACCAGACCTTACACCTACCGACTATTACTTATTCCAAAATTTAGACAACTTTTTAGTGGGTAAAAAATTCAATTCCCGAGAGGCAGTACAAAATGCCTTTGAAGAGTTTGTTGCCTCCCGTCCAGCTGATTTTTACAAGAAGGGCATCAATAAACTGCCAATGCGGTGGCAAAGATGCGTCGATTGCATGGGTGATTACTTCGAATAACAGAAATAAAAAAGTTTGAAAAAATAAGTACTTTCACTTATTGCATACAAAACGGCAATTTCATAGGTAAATACCTATTATATAGATTATTCTCCGTCTGTGTTAGAAATGCTTCATTTAGTAAGTAATTCTATTTACAAATTAATTAAAAATGCTAGTTATTTTGAGCGTTATAATATTACACTATTACATAGTTGCTACATCATCACATTCTCAATTGTATGTTGCTCATTTTCCCAAGCAGTATTTAGATAGCAATTTATAATAAAGTTTAGAGTTGGTTTTAATTCTTTACTTTATGTTAAATTGTTTGGTTGAAAGATATATATTCTTCATCTGATAAAATATAGTTAATTTTATAATTAGTTTTAAAATAATTTCATTATGCTTATGACAATTATGGAGGGTATGGTTGTGATATTAAGCGAAATTTACTTCATAAAAATATTTTTGTAGATGGTGAAATCCAGATACTGGATTCTGGGTTTGATGTACTTAATAGACCCTGGTCTCTGCCAGCTGAGAACGCATTGGTCGCCCGCACTATTCGCTGAGATTCGGAAAACTTCGCTGCAAGCCTTGGTTTGCACTCTACCACTGCTTGATCCTGATTGGGTCAAGGAATATGAATTGATTAGAAGGTGTTTCATCTTCAAATATATTACTGCTTTGATATTTACCCTTAAAATATATGGTCTCGGTCAGTTTTTAAATCTAATCCAGTTTGAGAAACCTAATGTCTTCACTTGTGATGATATGCCATGCCAACATACCTACTTTACTAGATTTCTACACCACCCTAAGGTTGACTGGAAGAGAATGCCTTGGGCATTAAGTCCGCCAATGTACAAATGTGCATAAAGTTTTTAATAAATAAATAAATATGCCTGCTATTGTTAACTACTACCAGAGTTCCCTAAATAGCTGTACAAAAAATACTCTTATGCCAGGTTGAACGGGTAAAAAGTGTAAAAGGGGCATTACATTTACAGTTTAAAATTTGAGTCGTTCTTATTGGAGTGAATTAAATCAAAACACATCGACTAATATTACTTATTTTATTTTGACAAAAATATGTACTTTTCAAAAAATTCTAAATATAAAATAAAAATACCAACATGGAATAGACTTAGAGAAACGCTAAGAGTTCTACTATGTTTTCATGTTCTCTTTACGCACTGGCCACCTCTAAAAAAAGAAAAAAGATTTTAATCTTATTTTCTTTTCGAGCTTCAATTGTTTTTTTCGTCACGTGATAATTTAAATTGTGTGTTTCTAGGATCATGTGGTATATAGAATGGTATACAGAGTTTCCATACGAAGTTTCAACTTTGTATTGGTGTGTAAGACTACTTCAGGTTGCTGTTTATCACAGAAAGAACGTTGTACGAGAATCTTCTATCCAAGATCTATTCGATACCCATGGCATTATAATACTTATGCGTAAGTTTTATCTTGTGCTGTTTTATATTTAGAATATTAATACGTACTTAAAAAGGTTCATAAACACTGACAGGCCAACAAGTCTAGCCAACACACCAACAAGTCTAGCCAACACACCAACAAGTCTAGCCAGCACGGAAGAATATGCCAAAACCTCCTTTCCAAGGAGAGGCCTATAATCGAGCTATAGTCTAGGCAAGACCCTTGATGTTATCAAGGCTAATGAAGGATATTAAACTTTCTATTTAAAAAGGTTCTTATTTCGAGCACCTGCTAAATATTATAATAGTTCAAATTACATGAAATCAAACTAGATACTTTCGTTTTTGTGTTGTATGGTTTTTTAAAGTAAGATTACAGCTCAGTTTGGATCTTAAACCTATATATTGTATTTCCTACTAGATGCGCTCCGAGGTACCCGCGGTTATTGTTGTACCTTTACAGTAACAACAACGAGTAAAATCGCGAAATAGTCTAAAATAAATTAGCCTTAGTTAGTCCTTATATCATCAGATATTCGGCCAGTGAAAGTTCCGACAAAATCAGTTCAGCCGTTCCAGAGTAACCGGAACAAATATACTCATAGCTTATATTGTTAAATTGAATTTCTGATATAAGTACCTACCGTAGAATAAACATTTAGTGAATAACTGTTGCTTTGAAATTACAACAAGACATTATTTATTAATATTACAGACATTATTAATATTTATTTAATACTCACGGTGCCGTGGGAAACGAACATCCCTAAAGACCACGCTTTAAAAAGAAACAAGTACTTTGACTTAACCAACGAAATAACTAAAAATGGTTATGTCGTTGCGCTGTATGCCGTGGAAGTGGGTGCGAGGGGTATACCAGCTAAATCCCTCTATAACCTGCTTAAAGACCTTGGATTGCCAAGAGCTTCAGTAAGCTCTTTTCTTGAACGAATATCCAAAGCGGCATTGCTAGGCTCACTTCAAATATGGTTAGGTAGAGGGGGTAACACGGCGGACAGTGGAGGTGAGCGTTGACGCGTCGTAAGGAGTGCTCCTTAAACCTAAACCTGGGTCGCAATTCCCAGGCACTGTCGAAGTCGCATGTGTTGCCCCCATCTATCACGCGATGGACCCGGCACCCGCACGGTGAATCCATGGAACGCTAAGAAATAGGTATTTTGAAAAAAAAAACCGACTTCAATCTGGACCAAATTTAAATGGCACCATTCGGGAAGCACCAGCTCTCAAAAAAAAAAGAATCATCAAAATCGGTTCACCCAGTCCAAAGTTATGAGGTAACAAACATAAAAAAAAAAAAAAAAAAACAGTCGAATTGAGAACCTCCTCCTTTTTGAAGTCGGTTGAAAATATAGATATTTTTACCATATTTTTAAATGAAGTTATTAGTTGTAAGTATTCATTTCAGACCTCTGCAGTACACTATTATTCCAACGGATGCCTCCTGTAGAAAAGATTCAAGCAGTGCTTGCGGTTTGTCTTCGATTACTGTCGAGTTCTGCACATTCAGACAACAATCGTGCGGTCAATTGTAAGGTATATCCCAGCATCAAGTGGCCCAAAAGTATCAACAGTTTGGCTAGGGATATGCTGGATGATGTTTTGTACTGCCTCGAGAGGAATTATATTGTTAGTGATAGGTTAGTGAATTTTGTATAATAATGTATCAGATTGCCGAATAAGTCTCTTGAGCATAACTTAAGCTGAGATCTTATAATCTATTTTACAGATTACTTAGATTATAGAGAAAGTGATTACGGAAGAAGGTTTATCAATACATAGGTATAATAAAATCGTCGATCGCTGTCTGTACGTGGAAGATATATAAGAAAAACTTTTAAAGAGGCTTTATGAACGCAATAGAACCCACAACAGTCTTTTTTAGAATTTTTGTCTGTTTTTGTTTTTATGATGTCTATAGCGAAATCGCTTTCGGATGTTTCATCTCTGCTGGTTACATTGATACCTGCCTAGTAAAAAGTAGGTAAATTAGGGGTATATGTGTTTTTAAACTTTCGCGACTATACATATTATTCGACTGTAAATCGGAATCCCGTGTTTACCCGGGGTCTACCCGTGACCACGATCGGTGCAATTCGGTCGAAACGTCAGGAAACGTAAAAAGGTATTGTACCTTGTAGATATTATCGCGATTAAGTCCCGATTTACAGTCGAATAAATATTGAATATTAAAAAAAAAATGAAAAAAAATGTGTGTGTATAAGTCTACTTCTGCCAATAAATACAGACGTTTATAACCATATACTACATATTCTACACAGATGGTTGATTGCATTATTAAACTTCATCTGGGAAGGTGTCATATGGAGACAAGAATACAGAAAGAATTTTGTGCGTGACAACGGCGTTTATAATCTTCTAGATATTGTAGCTGTAAGTTTACAGTCTTTACCGTTAAGTATATAAAGTAAATACGTAGTTCATAATTACTGTAAATGGCCAACAATTTCTTATTACGAAATATATCTACAAAAACAAACATACTAAATTATTGAGATTGCTTTTAAATCTAACCACGTTAGATTTAAAATTTATCTTAAAACTACATAAACTTTATAATTCAGAATAAGTACATAGGTAAATATTATAATATCTAGAAATAGTTTTAAAAAAAATGAAATAATTGGACTTCTATTCTGACTAAATTGATCATTTAAGGAAATGTTCATATTTAACATTATTATTATGATCTGTCCAGATTAATGAGTAGGTAATCACCGTTTTAACATGAATAATATTCACCGTTTTCACATGAACAATAATGATGCAGAAGCATCACTAGTCCGCCATGGTGTGGGTCACCATGCTGCATTGTCTGCATTCGCAATGAGTATGGTGACCACCACTCTTGGATTCATCAGAGTGGAGTCATTTTGGCAGGGCCGTACATAAAAAAAACGGCAAAAATAGGTCTCCTTCATGAGTTATCTTATTATCTACTAATTTTAAACGCATCAAAAATTAGAATCCTGAGCGTTAGCGAGGGGGTTAAAAGAGCACTAGGTAAAAAGAAATTGCACTCGAGCGCAACACGTAACTTTTCATCCCACCTCAGCGAGGAAATAACTAAATGACGTGAAAAGAAAATGGCGCTGGCAAAGCAAATAAAAAAAAAGTGCACCAAGAAGGTTCAGAGTCTGAGTTTTTAACAAATAAAAAAATAATGATAAATTCGATACCATGGAGGTAGAAGTAAATAGGTTTAATGATGTTTTGACTTCACAAGCTTAGTGCACATGATGTTCTAAATTCAATTTTACTTTATCCTCTAGCGAATAAAAACAGCTTTTGCACTCAGATATCGAAGTGCAAAAATACTCTTTACGAGCTGGTGGGATGAAAAAGTATTTTTTCAAAATGAAACCCATAAAAGAAAAACTGATTAGAGAATTTTGGCAGGCAGACAACGAAGTGGTCCTACAAAGCATCTTTCTTTCCTTTCGAGGAACGGAACCCTAAAAAGTATTGAGTGAGAGTGAATAACCTTTTAATATCTAACTGAATTTAAACGACTTCATGTGTACGCAGAGAAGAGTAGCGGCTTCCTACTTCTAGTATTCAATTGATATACGACTGTTTCTTTTGTCCCCAGGGCTTCAGTTTCTCAAAGTTCCTAAATAAAATAGTTATTTGTTATACAAGAGTGCAAAGTTGCTTTTTAACCGCGTGCTCAATTTTGATGACCGAGCAAGCGAAGGATTCTAAAATCGAATCACGAGCGCAGCGAGTGTTTCAAACATTTGCATCCTGAGCGTTAGCGGGGGAATCAAAAGAGCACGAGGTGAAAAATCTTTGCACTCGAGTGCAACACGTAACTTTTCATCCCACCTCAGCGAGGAAATGACTCAATGCAAAAAAAGCATTTACAGTCACAAGATATAGTTTTAACAATATGACGTGAAAAGAAAATGGGGCGGGCAAAGCAAATTTTAAAAAAGTACATACACCAAGAAGGTTCCGCATCTGAGTTTTTAACCAATTTAAAAAGGTTAAATGATAAATTCGGCACTATGGAGGTAGAACTAAATAGGTTTGATAATGTTTTGAATTCACAAATTTGATTCCCTCGCTAACGCTCAGGATTCAAAATTTTGAATCCTTCGCTTGCTCTGTCATCAAAATTGAGCACTCGGTTAAAAAGCAACTTTGCGCTCTTGTATAACAAATAACTATACTTACCTACTAAATTACTTACTCTCTGGTTATTTTGTTCATATATTTTTTGTTGTTGCGATCTTCATTTGTTTTTTACTATATACAGTTATTCTTGCAATGCAAAACTCAAACTCAAACTCAAAAATATTTTATTTATATAGGCACTTATTTTACAGGCACTTATGAAGTCAATATTTAATATTAAAAAATCGAGTGATTCTAGTCGCCAGTTCCAAGTGCAGATTACCCTTCATGGAGAAGAATCTGGCAAGAAACTCCATTGTTGCTCCTTTTAAAAAATAATAATACGGTTTACAATATTTTTTTCACTAAGAGACTTGAATGAGAACGAAGTCGACCAAAGAAAACAAAATAAAAGGTTTGGAGTCATTGCTGCACAGCCATTTTTTTTTTTTTTTTTTTTTTTTTTTTTTTTTTTTTTTTTTTTTTTTTTTTTTTAACGTGTGGAAATCCCCTCGGACCTTCACCCGCGCCGGGGCTTGCGGCGGGGCGGTGTGTCGGACTCGAACCGACTAAAACCACACGGTGTGCCACTCTGCGCCTGTGAAGGGAGGAATCCGGGAACTGCAGTTATTAACACGTCCGGACCCCTCCCAGCGCTTGCCCGCACTGAAGCGGGCACCGTCTGCTGTTAAAACTCTCTCTATTTAGGCAACGTACGGCACACGCGTACGTCGCCCCCTCGCGGGTGACCACTAGAGCGGATGGAGGGGAAAGCCCGTCCCGACCATCCGCGGCCACACTCAGGGCGGCATGAGGCGCTGATAGGCGCGCCTCCGCCGCCCGGTTCGCCGGCGGCGGATTGGGTCCGAGTGGACATCGTCCTCCCGGGCCTTCTCCGCCACCTCCTTCTGCGAGATTACATCTTCGCAGAAGGTTGCGACCGCGGTAAAACTGCTATCGCTACCGGCCATGGAGCGTATGACGGCCGGTAGCGAGAGATCTCCTCCGATGACTGCAGTGAGGGCCCGACGCTGCGGCGCCCAAGCGGGGCAAACCGCCAGCGTGTGCTGGGCCGAGTCCTCACTGCAGTCGCAGTGGTGGCAGGCGGGACTCAATTCCCTCCTAGCGACCGAGTGCAGGTACTTCCCGAAGCAGCCGTGCCCGGAAAGGACCTGCGTCAGTCGGAAGGAAAGGGTCCCGTGCTGCCGCCCTGCCCACTCGAGGATGACCGGCTGGAGGGCCTCCACGGCGGCAAAGCCAGCGCGTGGAGTCTCCAGCCGGAACGACCATCTAGCCATAGTGGCTCGACGGGCGGCTTCACGCCACTCTCGTACCTCTTCGGGCGGAGGGCGGTAGCCATACTCCGCCCGATATTCAGCCACCCGTCGATAAACTTCGGCGAGCACTTCCGCCTCCAAATCCCACGGGGGTGTTCCGGCCAGGGCGCACGCCGCCTCGGTCGACACCGTGCGGTATCCGCGTATGGCTCTGACTGCCAATACCCTCTGAGGCCGCCAGAGGCGGGCCTTATTTAGGGCAGTCAGAGCCGCCACCCACACCGGTGCACCATACAGCGCCATCGACCGGACAACCCCCGTGTACAGGAGTCGCGTTGCGACGCTGGCTCCACCCAAGTTGGGCAAAAGTCGCCCAAGGGCGGAGGCAGCGCCGACCAGCTTCGGACCAAGCTGTCGGAAGTGCTCGTCGAAGAGCCACCTACCGTCGAGTATCAGGCCCAGATACCTCATCTGGGCCCGAACCGGTACGAGGACCGAGTTGACCTCTATGGAGGCGCCGGCGGGTGGACCACGACGGGGCCCATGGAACAATAGGGCCTCCGTCTTGTCCAGGGCCACCCGTAAGCCCAGCGCCTCGATGCGCCCGACCACTAGAGAAACTCCCCTGGTGGCCAGGCACGCCGCCTCTTGGAAGTTCGCCCCCCGGGCTGTGACCAACGTGTCATCGGCGTAACAAATTACGCCCAGCCCGGGGGGGAGACGACCTCGCAGGAATTGCTGCACAGCCATGAGCTAACCAATCATGCGCCGTTCTTACTGATAGCTGCAAGATTTTTACATTGTTATATTGTGACATTGTATTGTTATATTGTGAGGTCCACTTATGGAAAATAAAATCCAAATAGCACTTTCACTCACAGTCAAATTTAAAAAGATGTAATATGTCCAAATATAAAATAATCAATAAATGTCACAAATATAAAATAGAGTAAGACGCATGGATCAGCCATCGACCTATTCAACCATAGTTGAGCTGCGTACTCAAGCCGCACGGCAAATCATCAGGTCAATATCAAAGAAATTAATAATTAATAATAATCATAGTCGACAAGGTGCTCATACAATGGACAAAGGATGGATGAATGCAATTCATTCATCCGATTGCCTGTATAAAACAATAGTTAGTATTTATTAGTTAGTTATTAATATTATATTATAAACAATAACAGTAACATAGCAACATTAGCTCAGATCTTGACAAACTACCTGAGTGCTATGTGATCTAAGTATGTGATCCACTAGTGGATTATAGAAGTGAGATGAAAGTATTCAGGAAATCAGGATCAGTAGGACTCATAGCGCTGTTCGATCCACTGGTGGATCGAGATAGTGGATTCTAATGAACGGATGGGACTTACAATTATAATGACAAACTCTACAAATTGTACAAACTACAAAGTCTACAAAGTGTAAAATGAACATTAAACGTATTTAAATATCGTCTATAAATTTTAAAGCTTTTACTATCGCACTTTAAAAGTCGCCTTTGTTCACCTGTGTGACTTACTTCCAAGTTCAATAAAGGCCAACACTTACGTTGAATTACTTTACTACATTTGGTAACATAAAAGTCTACTTTATTCATCCGTGTAATATCACCCAGGTGAACAAAGTGTAATAAACCACGATAATAGGAGAAGATGTAATGTTGGGCTCCGACAACTACCTCATTCGGTGAAAAGCAACGTATCACTTCAGTTGAGTATGGCTCAAATCAACTCAAATGTGCCGAAGTATGGCTCTGAGGTGAACTAAGTGTAAATTGTTAAAGAAACGCTGTCACGGACAATATTCGTGTGCAGTATTTGAAGAGGATGATGTACCTAACGGTCGCACAAAATATCTACCTTCTCTTTCATATTATAAATACAACTACTAAATACGACCAATGAAAAATCGGAACTTGAGGAGGAGATATACGAAAATATCTTGTAACTAGTTGTAACCATTAAAATAACACTATAAATTCTTTCATTATATTATCTTATCATAGGACTTCATCATTATGTTGAAAGGTCTACTTTAATTGTTTTGCAAATCATTTTTCCTTTTCTATTTAATAATTACCATTAGTAGGATTTCCTCATTAGTTCTTCTTTTTTTTTTATTAACCGACTTCCAAAAAGGAGAAGGAGGGTTCTATGTTATATGTATTTTTTTTATGTATGTACACCGATTACTCCGTCAATTGTGGACTGATTTTGAAAATTATTTTTGTATTCGAAAGGGTATGCTCCCGAGGTGGTCCCATTTGGCAATGGGACCACCTCGGGAGCATACCCTGCATCAGGATCTGATGATGGGATCCCAGGGAAATTGAGGGAAACCCTCATTTTTTTATAGGCACATACTATGTTTTTCGTATATTTAACACCGGTATTTGCGTCTGGTAGTCATCATTTTATGATGATGAGCTGATGATGTAAGGTACAACTCCTTAACGGTTAGGAGTTAGAGGATAAATCTTTAAATATCATATGCATGTATGTTACCTTTAGTCGTTTTCTTTCAAATTATTTAGGTAAGCTGATGATGGAAGGTGGAAGGTACAACTCCTCAACGGATAGGAGTAGGAGGATAATTCTTTTAATTTCATACGTATCTAAAGACCTTTAGTCGTATACTTCAAGTTATTTAGGTGAGCTGATGATAGAAGGTTAAACTCTTCAACAGTTAGGGATTAGAGGATGATTTTAATATTACACGTTCGTATAGACCTTAATTTGTATTCTTTCAGTTATTCATATGGATCGTTTTATTGAGTAAACACCCACTAAGAAGGGAATTATGAAATTTCTACCCCTAAGGGGGTGAAATAGGGGTTAAAAGTTTGTACGGAAGTCCGTCATTTTTAAGTTAGAAACATGAAACCTTATCTTTAGGCTACTGATTAAAAATGGGTAGATACGTATTTAAGCATTTCTGAATATTCTACCCCTAAAGGGGTGAAATAGGGGTTGAAAGTTTGTGTGAAATCCGTCATTTTTTAAGTTAGGACTGATTAGCTACTGATTAAAAATGAGTATTAACGAATTACGTAGCGTTTCTGGATATTCTATCCCTAAGGGGTGAAATAGGACATTTAATACGTCTTTTAAACCTCTAAAGTTATTTGCATCAGCAGAAATTTTATGAAATAGTTCAATTTACTACTTACCTACGATTTTTTGCACTAAAAACTAAAAAAATAAAAACTTTTTATAAAAAAAAAAACCGACTGCCAAAAAACATCCAATGAAAACTCCCTGCCAAAAAAACACTAAAAAGTGTAAAATGAACTGGCTCTTCAAGAATTAGATATAGACAAGAATTGGCACATAGCAATTTATGAAGAGCCAGTTTATTTACGCTTTTTAGTGTTTTTTGGCAGGGAGTTTTCATTGGATGTTTTTTGGAAGTCGGTTTTTTTTTTCTATAAAAAGTTTTCCAACCAAGAGAGACCTAGAACGGTACGTAGTACGGTACGTAACGTAAGACGGAAATGTAGTAAGTAAAAGAGAAAGTAGAAGTCGTGCCGTCGCATTGTCGTCGAAAATAGAGAAGAGGGTCGATTGGCCCACAGACAGGGGCCTGGCCTTTACATTGAGAGAAAAGAAGAGATGAATCTCATTTATCCAATGATTCTAGGTACAACAGTTCACAAGAATATAATACCTACTCGTGTTTTGCATATAATATCTTTAGGTGACTTTTATAGTATTTAATATATTGTTGGTATTAGTGTTGGTAGAATATATCGAATAATAAACCTTAAACTAACTTATTCCATTAAACAATTCATTAAAATTGTGAAGTTCAAGCGTCATTGTTAAATAAACATTATAACTTTGTGCGACTGAGTTCCTCTCCTATTTATTTATCGTTAAGATCGTCTATTTTATAAGTACAATTTTTCTTAACAACTCTGTCTATTAGTTAATTACAGTTATGATATTATAGATGACACGGCCTCCAGTACAATGTCTTGCGCTCGCTCTAGTTTGTGACGTTGCACGCGCATCTGATGCTGTTGGCCATCTAGTTACCTGGCGCGCCTGTCTTGGAGCCTCTAATGCGGTATCTTTACTTTTGTGTACTCGTAGGTGGAATAAAAACCGTATTACCATGAGAAGAAATATTAGTATTGTTAAAAACTAGCGCAATGTATTTTGAGCGGTGACCGATTTCAATAATGAAGAATGACTGCACGGTTGGTGTTGGCCTAGTGACTTAAGCAGTCTCCATGCCGCTTTCTACTGCGCTAAGTGTTGTGCGTTCAAATCCCACATGGGACAACACTTTGTGTGATCCATAAATTGTTGTTCTCAGTCTGGGTGTTCTTTGTGTCCCTTTTTATGCATGCTTTTGAAGTCCCACGCGACACATAACATATTCCTAACGCGGAAGTTGTCTCTTAAACAAGTTGGATTTGCCTGTGACTTTATTTATAATACTTATATGTTGCTTTTATTTTCTTTCTCCTTTATTCATTTTTATATTTATTCTTTCTTTTTATTTAGTTTATAAGTAAGTGTACGTCAACTTCATACATAAAGTAAACATTACTTCTTATAACAGTTGTTTTTTTTTTCAGAGTCCCGTTCTGGTAAAACGTGGGGCGACAGTTGCCACGTTGATAGCCGCGGTGTTTCGTAGTGAATGTGAGTTAGGAGGCATAAAATTAGATGAAAGAGGCGTACTACAAGGTATTTTATCTGATTCTAAATATTATTGACTTTTATTATTTTTAAAAAAGTAGTCTCACAGAAAACTTGTAAGCTTATCTATTAACCGATAGTGTTCAGTTTGATGAATGGGATCAATTAGATTAATAGAGACACTTTTGATGTGTGTATAATCATTCTCTTCTTAGGCGTAAATATACTTTGACTTTTTTTTTCTTTAATAACCACTTTAATTGGTAATGTACCTAATCGTTTTTCGGCCAAACTGTGAATTAAGCTGGTTTTAATCATCATTTTCAAGGAAAATTCGTAAGAAGAAAATGTCAATGTAGTCCTCAGATATAGAGTGCTATTATGATCAACAGATATGGAACATCCCATTATGGCAGAACTTGAGTCTGAAGTGTTTCGTAACCAAGAAAGTTGTGACCCGCATATAAGATATCATCGTACTCCAGTTTGTGTATCTACAGCCGGTATGGCTGGCTCTCGAATGTCCAAGGTAGGAAAATAATTCAATATTTGGATATAAATCAAGAACACTAATCAAATCAAAATACTTTCAAACTACATATGTTTTCTCCTTGCATGTAACTTAAATCTCTACTCTCTTTAAATTATATAATAATACGTATAGGAGGACCGAATATCTACTCTGATGCTAGCATTTGACTCAGTTATTGGAGCATTATGTCAAAGTTTAATCTAATACGTATTATAATAAAAGTTCGTACACATACGCACAATTAGACCCAATCAATTTTTAGATCTTAAAATATAAAAAGGATGCATTGCCAACTATTTATGTGTCTATAAATATAATTCTTTGTCCCATTTTTTATCTGTGCGTAAAGCTCTTCGAATACCACATATCGGACTCGAACAGACTAAAAACCGCATGCCGTCTCGAGGTGCCCTGGAACCCTGAAAAATCTTGTGCTATCTGCTGCTTGCAAATGACCTATCCTGAGTGGGAACTCTGATGATAACATCCTCCCCCCCCCGCTGGCTTGCTTCTGTTAGGGTTACCGGTGGCCTCACCTGAGAGTTCTAATTGTTTAATTCAGTGTGTGTATGGTAATACTTAAATAGGCTAGTTGCTGGTCCGCTGGTCGAGACAGTTCGTGTCAGTGTAGTTATAGTAAGTACTTGTGTACATAGATATAATTGCAGGCTTTCGCATTACTGCATATGTTATCTGAAGACTTGGCATCTAAAGCTGACCTCGCAGATGAAGCTTATAAGTTGTATAAAAATATAGCCCTAAGCATGGAGGATGAGGTAAGTCACTTAACTTACAAATGCAAATGTTATTAGAAAATTAACAAATGTACGGGAGTTATCTGCATCAACGCTAAGTCACGTGGTCAAGCCAATAAAACAAGAGAATAAAGGCGTTGGCGATTGTAGAAAGAAAAGATAAACGACGCATATACAATTATATATTTGTACAAATGTATATTTGTAAGCAATACTCGTGGTTTGAAAATGGATCAGCAACTTCAATTAAAAACATCTTTTGATAGGAATCTTGTTCATTGTAAGAACACAGAAGCTCCGGGATAATATTTTGTATACATTTTTTTTTATATTCTATCACAATATTTTCTATTCTAAAATTGTTTCCAGGCTGTATTAGTACTCTGCTCTAATTATTTGACGTTAAAACTTAATGAGGTCTGGGCGGAAACTAAAGTTCAAAGTCCAGGATGCACGCCTGAGGACGAAATTATACTTGATGAATTTCTGAGCATCGGAAAGTAAGTAAATATAAAATTATATAATATGATCTCACATAATTATATTTACCTATTATAGCTTGTAGAAGGACATATACCTGATGAAGGCTCTGACTTGTTGGTAGTCATCTAAGATCCCCACTGCTAAACTCTAGATCGTTCGTTCGACTCCTCCCACGACAAATCTTTGTATGGTGAACACGATATTTTTTCTGTGACTGAGTTTAATTTATCTGTAAAATGTATGTAATTAGAAATATATAAGTACGAGTATGTTTATCAGCAGGCTGGTTAACATAGTACAGGCTTTGCTTAGTTTGGGATCAAACGCCCGTGTGTGAGATGTACCTATGTTTTTTATATACATTTTTTATGTATGACTACTCTGTCTGATGGAATGCAAAAGCAGAATCCAAGAGTGGTGGTCACCATACTCATGACTCGTGTCTGCAACAATACAGCATGGTGACCCATACCATAACGGCCTAGTGATGCTTCTGCATCATTGGGCCTCCGATATCGCAACACCAACGAAACACGACAGCACGAACGCTGTCATGTTACGTTGATCTTCTGTGCGAGGGTAGTACCGCCTCGGTCCAGCCGGCCCGTTCGTGCTGAAATCAGCGTGGCTCTACTACCTTGAGTTAATATTATAAATATTATTTTATTAACAATTTTTTGGAATAAATATTATTTAAATCCAATGTATTACATGTTTCTTACATGATAGATAAAATGATAGAAGCGTTGAACTTAGCTATAACTATGGTATTTTCGTGCTTGCCACAAAAAGACCATAGTTGGACTTAGTACAAAACTTTGATTTTAGGGGCTGGGCTAAGGAAATTAAACAACAGCAAGAAGATGTGATAGAGCGTCATCTAAAAAAGGTAATAAATTAACGTTGAATTTGTTGTGTAAATAGTGTAAACTTAAAACATTTATGGAAATTATATTAGGTACGTATTGCACACTTCGCTAAAACTTAAAAGTAGGTAAGTACATAAAGTACAAACTTTTTAAACTAGCGGTCTTATTTGGATACTAAGAACCTGAAAATTTGGGACTCGATTTAAACACAGCACTCACACATCCAAAGATCATTCATGAAGACTGCATATCAAAAAAGCAATAGATTTCATTAAAAACTACATTACAGAAGAATATACACATACCTACCTAATGAGTGCAATACTGACTGTTGTCTAAGGATATTCTCAACGCAATCATACTGTCCAACAAAAATGTAATCAAAGTCGATCCACTTATTTAAGAATTATGATTATAAAGTCAATGGGGAATGATTTGACCATCACAACTGCCAAGGACCTGAATAAATCTAGGATCATTATTCACAAGCGTCAACTATTTTAATAGCATTGGCGTATGTCTTTTTTTTTGATTGAGGAGTTTTAAATATATTTCATTTAAATAAGAAATGATATCAAAATCAAAACTGTTTTCAGACATGTTTCGGACAAGTAAGATGTGATCATATCCGAAAACGTAAAATTTTTACAGGATTATTTTCTGGAAAGATTTCTTTCGTAATATAAAAGTTTCTATTGTAAATACTACGAAAAAAACTGATGATATATTTCCAGGAACAAGTCGATATTGCTTGTCTTGATACTAATTTAATTACTTATCACTATTACATTGTCCTGGCTTTTAGAAACCACAAAAATGGACAAATTCAATTGCGTTTTTTGTTTTTAGAAAATTTTCGACCACTGTCAATTTTACCACCAACTTCATAATGTGTTAAACATCTACTCTTCTTCTCTAAGCCACCATCTTACCAATAGCATTACGCTTTTCAATTAATCATTTTACTTCAGGAGCGTGATGAAGAAAACTCTCTGTACTCCTTCCTCGGATGTATCAGGCTGAATATTGCTTTAGACGCACTTAAGACTGTTCGTTGTGTCTCGCGGTCAGCAGATCGGCATCGCTTGACCCACGCGTTGCTGCACGACGCAGTGTTCGGTCATCACCGTCGCAGCATCTTTGCAAAGAAACTTAACGCACCAGTTATCCAGACATATACGGCGCCTTTGGATGATACTGTACTTACTTTTTTTACTCATAAAATTAGCAGTAGAAGTAACCCATCTACTTACAAATATATTTGTAAGTAAGGATAAAAACAACTTTTTTAGAAATTCTAAATCTTTATTTGAAAGAAATATGGATAGGTACATGCAAAAAAATAAATCAGGATAGAATGAAGATAGAAACCATGCACTATAAAGTGGATTGTATTAGGGCTCCCACACATAACTGCGATGCGATGCGATGCGACGGCGCATTGCAGGAGCCGTGCGGCAAAGCGCCGCTGGTTCAGGTGACCATACTTTCGACGCAAGTATTGGAGGTGTTTTTAGGAATAGTGACATGGATCTGTTACACGGGACCGTGAAGATAGCTTTTTAAAAAGAAAACTTTTTGATTGATTGAAGGTTACATTTATTTAGTAATATATAGATTTAGTAGTACAAATGATTTAGAAAATAATTAGACATAAACTAGAGATCCGACCCGAACCGAGTTTGAAAGTGGACTGATTTTCTCCTGCGTTCATTTCCTACCTCAGGATTACTTATGCTGGCTCAGCAAACGAGAGATTGCTGGTCAGGTCGACTGCTCACATTAGTGGGGTGTAACAGCCCCCCGCGGAAAACTGAAGTTCGGGAAAATCGAAGTTCAGGGAATTATTAGTAATTAGGCGACTTCCCTCAATCGCGCCAATGGTATGGGAGAATCTCTGTATATTTGTGAGTTATTATCATCGTCGGTAGAGGTCGGATTATTTGAAGATGACATGTTAAACTTAGTCTTATATCTATTAACAATTTTCACTAACCTAAATACATATTATATAAGTAATTACAATAAGAGAAATTATTGAAGTGAATGCGAAATAGTGAGTCCCGTATTTTAGGATAAAATGTTTTTTTGTCGATTATCTTGTTTAGTTCTGAGTACAGGTTATCATTGTTATTTTTTTATAGTTAAATCATCTAAATCAACATTATTTAACTTAATTGGAATCACATTATTTGGTAATCCACCAGTTACATTATCTAATCTACAACATGAATCATTAATTATACTAAAATCTAAATTAGGAATAGGAATACTTATATTAATGGGGTTAATAGGTGAAATAAGTCTTGCACTTTTAGTATACACTATGCACTGGTTAGGGGTTTGTAGAATTCCGATACCGATCACTGTTATTTCTCTTCGTTCCGAGACACCACACTCTATAGTGATCTTATTTGGTCGCGATTGTATAAAGATCCAACGATTATTGGTAATCGGTTTCCAAATATCGAGTGCACTGGATATCGTTTATTGTTTTGCACTGCACAGGAACGACATTGTTTGTTTTAATTACCAGCTCACTTTCACATGAAGGGTTGCTACTCGTCAGCAACACCGTAGGTATTTCACAGAGGTAAACCTCAAAGCTCACAACTTTACATTTATTAAAATTTTCTAAATTACAGGAAATTAACTTATCTCTAGAAATAGCATATAAGGGGTTGAAGGAGTTATAAGACTATAAGGTATTGGAGTTATCTACTCCGTGCGGAGTAGGCAAGGCTATGCTATGGTACAAGTTAAAATCATGATTAGTTACTAGAGGAATTTGTAATACAAAAACTAACTTATTACTATAATAAAAGCATGCAACATTGGATATACTTAATATTATATGTATGTTAACTAGACTTAAAGGTATAGGGATACCGGTGTCCGCAGGTAGGTATCTATCATTATTAACGAGTTCGTTATATAATTGAGCCGGAGTTAGAATGTTTGGGTGTAGGATGTTTTGGCTATTCAAAATTATTGCATTGATCAAGTCCTCTAACTGGAACGACAATGTTAGTAAAGAACTCTCGAGGTTGGCAAGTATGGAATGAACTTTATTTTGAATTAATAAAGTATTAGTTACTTCAGTGAGATTATGTATGTCTATCAAAATATTATTTAATGACTCGCTTAGAATTACTTCATTATTTTTTATTGTATTAATTGTTTGTTTATAGGATTCTAGTGTGGAAATAGTAATTAAAATATCTTCTTTCATCAGTTCGGCGATTTTCTTTTGGTCTTGTTGGACAATTTCGATAGCAGAGTCGTATTTTAAAGCATCATCTTCGTCAAGAGTACCGAATACATGTTTAAATAGGGTGCCTATACCGCCAAACCATGCCGATCGTTTATTTCGTTTAGAAATTAATTGGGACATAGAATCATTTTCGCGTTGAATATCTTTAAAACTCACCGTCAATAGTAGAGGAGCCCACGATGCTAAATGGGGATTTACTCGAGCGTCATAGAGACCTATTGGGTTGCAAAGCTTAGATGATAAAAAGAAAAAAATGTTATTACGGCATACCTTTTCATCGGTGGGGTGAGCAGCTACGGATGTTCAAAAATGTAAAAAAAACTGTTGCATGGACATACTCGAGCGCGTCAGATATTGATAGCATCCATGTCCTACGTATTTTTATTAATGTACGTATGTTAATCTGATCGTTTGCATGGTGGTCGTACGTAAGGTTTGAAAATGACAATTCTTTTTTTATCGTGCGCGTCAGATTTTCAAAGGGGATGTTAAGTGAACCTAAAATAAAGCTCTCATTCAATAATCTGACGATTTGGATGTGACGCAAACTCATGGCCGCTATAAGAATATGCAAAAAAAATCGTCATATTGACATACTCAAGCGCGTCAGATTAAGTTATATATGGTTCATCTTTATGTCCTAGACGTGCTGTCTCATATTCTGACGATTATCTGGAGGGGTTCGCTTAATCTGACAATTAAAAAAAAAAATTGATTCCAAATCCAGACGTGCTTTTTAGAAAATTACCACAATATCAGTATCAGAAGCTCTGATAGTAATAGTAGAATCTTCATTTTGTTGGTAAGCAAGAAATGCTATGTTAATCTTCGCTTTTTCATGATCAGGGCATGACAAATCATAATCAATTTATAATTAATTATCAGTAACTGAATATTTATGACACAAATCGAGGTAATTTACATAAAATTACCTTACTGCCTATAATCGTTGCCATCTCCTGATCAGCCCAATGATCGATTAACAACTTGGCAATAGCTTCCTTAAAGTTTATATCCTTGAGAATCGGAAAAGTGGAATTCCTTGTCGTCGACAAGCCTTTGTATAAATAAAAATAAATTAAATTAAATTAAATTAAAATTAATTAAATTAATTAATTAAATTATTATAAATTGTGCAATGATCACCTCTCGGCTCCATCATCAGACCCTGGAGACTATCAAAACAAAAGTTACTCGTCAAGACGAATCAAATAATTCTACACTCAATGGGTTTCTCATTACAGAGTTCCTATGAACTCCTGGCGGCTCCATCATCAGACCCTGAATACTATGAAAACATAAAGTACTCGTCGAGACAAATTAAACGAGTCCAAACTCGATAGTGTTGCAACATTTCTTTATATAGTTCCTATGGCCACCTTCCAGCGCCATAATCAGATCAGCCCCATGAACTTATAATATTGTATTTTCATACTGTATACACGTGCTTGCAAAATTTCAGCAAAATCGGTTAAAAAGATATCTATCTGCTTCAAAATTGAGTTGCAAGATTCCACCCAAACAAACATTCAGTGCAAGTTAAATAAAACCTTGTAAAGAAGAAGCCATCTACACTTATAAGGTAAAACTGTGATGGTGGTTGCTCCATATCTTCGACTTATTTGTCTAACACATGAATTAGTACTGACTTATCAGTGTGAATATAGGCATCACATCATCAATATATATTAAACTTTATCGACCAAATTTTGTTACTTCGGCTTGTGGCTATCGTCAGATTATATATTTTTCGTTATCCCTGAATGATTTCCCACAAAATAAAAAAAAAATAGCCACGCTCGAGAATGTCGAGATGACATTTTTTTTTACAACTTTATAGCCCTCCCCTTTCCTTGCGTCACTCTCAAATTGTCAGATTATTGGAATATACACTTTCTAGCTTGTAATTAACTCACCCTGCCTTAATCTGACGCGCTGGAGAATGTCTGATGATCAATATTTTTTTACTAATCTGATCCTTTATACCTGACGGGCGGCCACATATACGAGGCTCATATTTGGTGGAGGTACTTAACCGGGTACAAGATATCCCCCTGCATATTAATCTGCCGCGCTTGAGTAAATCCCAAAATTCCTTCTAGGGCTCCCCTACTACAACGGAGATAGTATGTTTTTACATTCAGGCTCATCGGTCTTTTGACACATAAATCTTATTGATCCTATAATTTCATAAGTAAGTATAAGATTAATTAAATGCGGATTAACATAAGATATATCTACATAACTGACTATATTTAATTCACCTTTTATGATTTTAAGTTTGCCTATGCTGTCGAAGAAGATGCTGGAATTAGAAGGATATGGCTTGATAAAGTCCGGATGCGCATTAGTTGCGGCGCTGAGAGGAAAATAAAATAAATGAATATTTTCCTTTTTAAAGTTTTAGTTAGTAAGTGTGGAAGTAGAAGGTTGTGAAATTTCTGTAGGCTTGATTTCGTCAAAATGGTGTCTTACGTGTCTTTGATTAATTAGGAGCGTGACAGTGTTGTTGTTGTGAACTTTTATTATTTTATACGGGCCTTTCCAGATGGGAGACAAGGCCTTTCTAAGTCTTAAATGATTTAAGATAAACGTAATCTCCAACTTTGTATCGTGGCGGTCTCTTAGTGTGAGAGTCATAGTAGGTTTTCGAAGTTTGTTTGGATTTTAGTATGTTTTCAAGGGCCCTTTCCCTTGTGTGTTTGAATTTGTGTTGTAGCATTCGGATATAGTCAGAGTAAGTAGTACCAGTGCTACTCTCATATACCGAACTAGGTATTAAGGGCTTATGTCCAAAAACTAACTCATATGGGCTGAATTTTGTAGTAGAGTTTATTGTTGTATTGTATGTAAGTATTGCAGTGTACACGTATGTCGGCCAATTGTCTTGATTTTCGTTTACGAAAGATTTTAAATATTCTTTTAAGGTAGAGTGGCTCCGCTCTAAAGCACCATGGGTTTGAGGATGATAAGGAGATGCCCATAGTTGTTTAATTTTCAAGAATTGACACGTAGTTTTAAAGAGGTCTGAAGTGAAGTTAGTGCCTTGGTCGGTAAGGATGGACTTAGGAATGCCGAAGAGGGAAATGAAATGAATTAAGCTATCTGCTGATTCTTCTGCAGTGGTGCTACGTAAAGGGTAAGCTATGGAATATTTGGTAAGGTCATCTTGTAAGGTCATGATGTATTTAAGTTTACCATTGCCGGATTCAGGTAAAGGGCCTACTATGTCTAATGCAATTCTTTGGAATGGAGCAGTTGAAGTAGTAGTGATTTTCATAGGTGCTCTGTTAAGTCTTCTTAATGCTTTATTTTCTTGGCACATTTTGCATTTCTTGACGTAATCTTCTACGTCTCCCCTCATTCCTTTCCAATAAAATTGTTCTCTTATCCTATTGTACATGCGTGTCGAACCTAAATGACCTGCTGCAGGGATGTCATGATTCTCTCGTAGGATTTTAGGTCTTTCACTGAGAGTTGGGTAAATTGTTTTATTAAGGTAAATATGTATGCAGATTTTGGAACTATGAAATACATAAGTAAGTATGTTGTAAATTTTTGTATATGAATGTTGATCAAAGGGATTTTTAAAATCTGAAATTGCAATATGTGCTACGGGTCCCGATTGTAAAATGTTGTCTCTTACTCGTTTCAAGCTATCGTATATAACAGGGTAAGACGATTCGTCGAAGTGGTGTACTTTGGTAAAGATTAGATATATTTCTTTGTCTTCGAATTTAGTTTTAAGGAATGAGTTTGGTTCTTTTTCGGCGTTTATAATTTCGTCTCGACTTGGGTTGTTAAGCGGGATTTCAGGGATGTAAGAATTGAATTCGTCTAGGTCAATGGAGGTAGGGATAAGAATTATTTGGAATGGGGATTTTAGTAGGTTCTCATTATGTTCCTTAATAATAGTGTCAAAAGTGTTTTCCTTATTACTAATAGTTTTTAGGAATTTGGAATAGTCGTCGTTATTTAGTTTAGAATGGGAATGTGAGGTTCGATCTATCGGTGAGGGAATGTTGAGGTTTTCAAAATCGAAGTCAAGGTCTGCACTTCGAGGGCTTAGTTCCAGAGGGCCTAGATCTATAAGGTCTAGTTCTCCTTCTTGGGCCATTGGCAAGTCTGAAGCAGTACTTGCAGTACCGGGGATAGGATTCAGGTAAGGGTTTATCGTAGAGTCTGAAATAGGATTTGATATTGGATTACATTTATGTTTTCACTTAGTAACTCATCACCGTCGAAAGTGAAAGGAATATGGGAAGGCAATTTTAAAAGAGGATCTTCTAACGGGTTATCTGGTATTGGATCAGCGAACAATAGTTCGCTGTCTACTGGATTGACTGGGAATCGGGATAGGGCATCAGCGTTAGAGTTCATTTTGCCCTTTTTATGCACTATGTTATAGTCGAATTCTTCTAATTTCAGACGCCAGCGAATGAGTCTTGAACCAGGGTCTTTACAATTAAATAGCCACTGAAGGGGTTTGTGATCGGTGACTATAGTGAACGTATGACCATAAAGGTAGGAACGAAATGCTTTTGTGCCGAAAACTATTGCAAGACACTCTTTTTCAGTAATGCTATAGTTACATTCGGCCTTGTTGAGTGTGCGAGAGGCGTAAGCTATAGGACGGTCTTTCCCTATTTGACCTTGGGATAGAATAGCTGATACTGCAAAATTTGAAGCGTCGCAGGTAAGTATAAACGGTTGCGTAAAGTCGGGATACGCTAATACTGGTGAGGTAGTGAGTTTCTGTTGCAAGGTCTCAAAAGCTAGTTGTTGTTTGTTTTCCCAGGTGAATTGTACGTCTTTTTTTAGAAGAGAAGTAAGAGGTTTGGCTAGTTTAGAAAAGTCTGGGATGAAACGTCTGTAATAAGAAACCAATCCGAGAAAAGATTTAATATCTTTCGGACATTTTGGTATTGGGAATTCAGTGATTTCTTTTATTTTCTCTGGGTTAAATTTAACACCTTCATTATTTATGATGTGTCCTAAGTATGCACCTTCTTTACGTAAAAATTCGCATTTTTCAAGTTGTAATTTAAGATTATATTTCCGAAGTATTTCGAAAATGGAAGTAAGGTTCTGTATACTCATGGGAAGGTCTGGTGCGTAAACCACGATGTCATCAAGGTATACAAAACAGCGAGAACCTTGAAGACCTGATAGGCATGTGTTCATTAGTTTTTGGAAGGTTGCAGGAACGTTTTTCAGCCCAAAGGGCATTCTTGTAAATTGAAAATGACCTTGAGGAATTGAGAAGGCGGTCTTCTCTGCGTCCTGAGGGGATATAGGGATTTGGTGAAATCCAGATGCCAGGTCTAATGTTCTGAAGTATTGACTTTTCCCTAGTTGATCTAGAATTTCAGTTATTTGTGGAATGGGGTCAGTTTCGCTTATTGTAACATCATTTAACTTTCTGTAGTCAATTACGACTCTCCATTTTCGTTGTTCGGATGAAGTTAGTTTTTTGGGTACGACCCAGATGGGCGAGGACCAAGGTGAATCCGATGGTGTCACTATGTTTTGTTCTAACATCTTGTTAATTTGGTTCTCTACTTCCTTTTTATGGCATTCTGGAAACCTATAGGAGTTAGTTTGGATTGGGATGTCTGTATTTGTTCTGATTCTGTGTTCAGTAGTCGTAGTTTGCAATTAGTAACGATTTGGAGATATGTTGGTCTACAATTATTCCTTCACCGAGGTCGGGGTTACTGACTGTGCATTCAATTATTGTTTCTGTGCGAGGGGGTATAGCATAAAGAGGTTCAGAGAAGTTTAAACTGATTGAGTCATTTCCTATTTTTAATACTCTTTTACGATAGTCAACTTGACAGCCGAAATTTTTTAATAAATCGTTTCCTATTATACCATCGTGACTCAAGCTTATGTCTTCAACGACATGGAATTCGTGAAGTTTCGTTGAGTTTTTAAACATGTGCATTGTAAAACTCCCCAATATGGGTGTCACATCATCACCAGGGTCAATGCCTTTAAGTGTTATAATTACGTCGCTCAGTTTGGGCATTTTAGAAATGGAACTCGATTTCACCAAACTTACACAAGAACCAGTGTCTACTAGAAAGGCCAGAGGTCTATCTGAAATGGGTGTTTGGATAACCACGTGTGGTAAGTATCTTTTCTCTGTATTTTTATTTATTTCGTAAATTTTAACGCTGTTTCCTTTTTGTTTCGGAATTCGCGGACATGTAAGTGTGGCTTCTGGATACGGAGTATTAGGATTCAGAGAAGATTTAACGGCCTGAGCATAGCTAACATATTTTGCTTTAGTAGCAACAGGGGAATTAGTAGTCGTTTGTGGTTCAGAGATTTTGTTAGGTTCAGAGGATGTGGTAAGTATTTTTTTTTTCGTTTACAGGATGCAGTGGATACAGTGATGTTTGGATTCAGAGGATTCAGAGATTTATTAGATTCAAAGGATCTAGTAAGTATTTTTTTCTGTTTACAGGATGCAGTGGATACAGTGATGTTTGGATTCAGAGGATTCAGAGATTTATTAGATTCAGAGGATGTAGTAAGTAAGTTTTTCTGTTTACAGGATGCAGTGGATACAGTGTGATTTGTAGCATTGGTGGATTTACCACTAGGCTGAGTAGGCTGGAGCCTAGGGCGGCGAATTTTAGGGGGCGGCAAATTTAGACGATTTTTATTATAATTAAAAAATTAAAAAAACAATTTTAAAGAGAGAGAAAAGAAGTCTTGACAATTTAACAAAAAGAAACAACAATGTAATATGCAGTGTACCAAATACTCTAACTTTAATATTATTTAAAAAAGTATTAAACGATTGGTAAAATATATCTTTGTGAATATTGGTTTTTAAAACATCTCATTAACAGTTTAATATTACAATTCAAAATAGTAATATTTATAATTAACATCTTTCTTAGTCACCACTAAGGGCGGCATGATGTTCTAGAATACGCCGAGCCGCCCGTTACACCGGACGGTGGCGAATCAATTTTGAGTAGAAATTTTCAACCCTTGGTCCTTTCCGCTGCCTCTTTCTGCTCAATGTCATCTTCGCAGAAGGAGGTACAACATCTGCCGCTACCAACCAAATCGACACAGTTGGCAGCAAGAGATGCTCTCCGATAACTGCAAGAGTATCCAACGCTGCCATGCCAAAGCACTGGCACAGCGAATCAGCTCAGTAAACCGTATAGGCGGGATTCAACTGACTGCTAGTAACCACGTGCAGATAATTCCCAAAGCTTCCGTGCCCGGAAATAACCTGCGGTACCCGGAACAAATCCCACATGAATATTTCGGCTGACGCGGACGCCGCATCCGTAGACAGGATGTGAAACCAACAATGCTCTCTAAGGGTGCCAGAGGTCTACCCTTCTCTGATCGGTTAGAGCTACCGTACTCACCGGGGGCGGGGTACCGTGTAGTGTTATGGACCGGAGAATTCCACGCACAGCCTTGTCGCGACAAGTCAGTTCACGCAAATTAGGCAAAAGTCGCCGAAGGGCAGACCAGCCACTAGCTTTTGTGCAAGATGTAGAAAGAGTCCGTGAAAAAGCTACCTACCGTTAGGGAACAGGTCTAGATACATTGTTTGGGATTGATTCGGTACGAGAACCGAATAGAACACGATTGAGGCATCATAAGGTGGATCACGACCGGACTCATGAAATGAAGAGACTGAGGGCGTGTTTATATGACATGGAAATATTTCACGCCCACACAACATAACCGCAGCGTGCTTGCACGATCCACCAGGACTGCGGACATCTTACTGGACAGCGTAGGCGTGCAGCAGATCAGTTGCTTGTGTTCTTTCAAAACAAAGAAAACTCGAGCAAAATTGACGTGTCCACGGCGGTTTTGGTCACTGCTAAGAATTTGTATGTTGAGGACTAGTCAATAAAGTTAAAATTGGAATAAAATGAAACAAGTACGTGGCCAATACACGGCTATCGTGCAGCGGTCGCAGGAAAATTATCGCGTCGTGTAACTGGGCCCTTACGTTTTTGTTCAGGACCACCATTAAATCCACCGCCCGATCACTAGAGAAACATCGCTGGTGACCAACTCTTTAAAGGTTGCCCCTCGGGGTGAAACCAAACTTTCAATGGCATAACAGATTACGCCCAGGCCTGGTGGCAATTCTCCTGCGAGGCACTAGTACCCTATGTTCTACAGGAGGATGCCGAAAATATCCCCTTGTGGAACACTGCACGACATAGGTCGACTCTTCAGATATTCATCTTGAACCTCGTACGTGACGGAACGTTACTCTAAATAGTCTGCCACTAGTCGCGTCAGGCACTCTGGCACCCTGTGGTAGTAGAGGCTAATAAATGCGTTGGCGGTGTTAAACAACAATGGCAAGCACGGGTGGGCGGAGCATACAATGCACACGATCGGAGCTTTCCAAGGGCCAACCGTAGATGGCTCGAGATCTGTAAAGGTACCAGAAGCTTTTTTTCTAGGCTTCTTCCTCGGCTACAAGTACCCAAACCAGAGTGTGATATAACTACATCACGTTCATCCGGTAGGAGATATCTGAATTCATTCCGTGTTGAATTGAAATGTATTTCAACTTTGTTGACATTGCACGTGGGTGCTCAAACTAATACACGGGCCGCTTAGTATGGGGGCAGTGGTCTTGCAACGGATCAGTATTACAGCTGCACCTACCGCCGTATCCGTGACGGGTGGAACATTATCCACGTTCTTCTCATCGATTCCGAACAAGGAGGCCATAAACGGGGACGCGTGTACCACCTGTGTAGTACGGAAACGCCTTCAACAACTTTCTGCCTCTACGAAGCGGGTCGAAGGCGAACTCGCAAGGAGAGTTCGTAAATAAGGGCCTGATGGAGCGCATGACGATTATTGTAAATTCGTGCAATTAAGGCGATAACGGAGACTGAGCCACAGTTAAGACAAAATACTCCCCCCTGCCTCCCTAAACACCGTATAGCCTTACTCGGTTCAATTTCAACACACTACACGCAAACCCCTGCAGAATGTAAAAGAAGGGTATTGAATTGCAGGAGTTAGAAGGGGCGGCAAAAATTAAAAAGCCTACTGGCGGCAAATATGTAAATCCGCCACTGATTTGTAGTATCGACTTTGATTTTGTAAGGATAATTTCCCGGACGATACCTAACGGGAAATTTTACTCGTTTAAATATTCTGTATTGTCAACTTCGTCAACTCCCTTATCATCAGAGTAGTCAACGGTAAAGGTTCTGTGGGGTGGATTTTGAGTCGCGTTTTGAGATGTATTATTTTGACGATAAGTTGATGTTGAAGCGTCGGGCTGATAACGGCTATTGTTATATTGTCGCTTTCGGCAGTTTTCAATTGCGTGTCCTACATTTTTGCAGTAACGGCAGACCAAGTCTCCTGTGTTGACTTTCCTGGGGGAATCGTGTCGCGCACTTTGTGTAATTTGAGGACGGTATGATTGAGTTTGAAATTCGCGCCTAGGGATGAATTTAAATCTTTCAGCGTTGTTGAAGTTTGGTTGAGTCGGTCTCTTATATGATGCTGATAATATTTTCTCTTCGGCTACAGCAAATCCTACAGCCAAAATTAAGGACTCAGGGTCACGACAACGTACTATTTGCGAGAGTCGCAGATGGAGGCCTATGGTAAAAGTGTGTAATGCGAGGTCTTCCATGGCCGCAACGCGACCTGTTACTTCCGATTTATTTTTGATAGACATTTTTATTTCACTGAGTAGTTTAGACAATATCGTTTCAATTTTAAGGGCATATTGATTAACTGTTTCGGTTGTACCTTGTTTGCAATTTTGTAATTCGGAGAGCAGGTGAGTGTAATGTATCCTGTCTCCAAATTGTTGTTTCAGAAATTCAATGAATTGTTCAAAACATTCAAATTCTTTTATACTACACGTGCTTTCAGCTCTATCTGTCAATTGACTTAGTATGTATTTGAATAATATCGGCTTCTGAAAGGTGTTAGGTAAATTATATGCACTTTGGCAATTGGAAATAAAAGGAATTTAATTTGTCTCTAGAACCATCAAATGGTTTGATAAATTTAAGTAGTACATTTAATTCTATCTTTTCTGTCATCTCCGCGCGTGATGTAGAACCATCGCTGGGGACACTGGTAATCTTTTCTGGTTTTTCAGTTTTTTCTAGTTTAGAATCACCTTTATTCGGCATTACAATAATTCACTAAGACACGAATAGAACACAGAAAAATCAAATACAAAACACAACTTAAAATAAAATAAATATAAGAAGTCGTCTCTACACTAAGTTAGCTTGTTCGGAATTAGGAATGGCGAGTTTATCTATGCGTCTCGTCGTCCGGATGGTTAATATAAACAATTGTGATTGCAATGTTTAGTCTATAGGTTCTGAACCGCATAAACTAACATAAAGAGGATTGAGAATATTGAATTGAATAAAATAGAAGTATTATGATATGAACAAGGTAATATATATTAATATTAGGTCTATATGAAATACTACGTGTGGCTTTGAGTTTGGTTTGTCACTTTTATCATGTTCTTAGAAGAAAACATTTTACTAATAGAAGAATTTTTCTTAGAAGTTAGTTTAGTTCTTCTTAGTTCTTAGAAGAATAGACTTAAGAACAGGATCATGATGAGGTGTCTCCTGAACGGCGGCCAGCCAGCAGTTAGTACACAGCCAACTAACACGGACCTTCCGTGTTCAGATTGATGAATTTCACGCAGATCACTTTCACAAGCTTTTTACACTGGATGATTGATTTTTGTGCATTTATTTAATCACTTTTGGGCACTTAATAATTACCACTTGTTTGCCACCACACTTTGGAGTTTGTTACGGAGACGTATTTGTGTAAATGGGGATTTTCGGTATCCCATCGCTGCCACCAAATGTTACACGGGACCGTGCAGATAGCTTTTTAAAAAGAAAACTATTTGATTGATTGAATGTTACATTTATTTAGTAATTTATAGATTTAGTAGTACAAATGATTTAGAAAATGAATTAGAAATAAACTAGAGATCCGACCCGAACCGAGTTTGAAAGTGGACTGATTTTCCCCTGCGTTCATGTCCTACCTCAGGATTACTTATGCTGGCTCAGCAAACGAGAGATTGCTGGTCAGGTCGACTGCTCACATTAGTGGGGTGTAACAGATCGCAAAAATATTGATTCACAGCTGTTATTGTTAAAGAGATATAAAAAAAGAAGATTTTGGGTTCATCCATTTATTACGATTATGAACGCTCTGATGGGAACTATTTTACTCTAAAATACTATGTTTTGAGACTAGAAGCTCTAGAGCTTGATACACTATGTACGTGAATGTATCGATAAATTGTTATTAAGCAGCCAAGGGACTATTTAATTCTGGTAGAGTTATTTCTATATTGTTTAACGACCAACTGTGAATGAGAATGTGATACTTATTTTCTAATTTCTAATAAACTAATAATATATTTTATAATAAAAATAAGTTTGGTAGGTATAGGTATTAGACAAAATATTTACATTATCTTAAATATAAAATTCTCGTGTCGCGTTGTTTGTTCCCAAACTCATGCGAGACGGTTGGACCGATTTTTATGAAATTTTATGTGCATATCGGGTAGGTCTGAGAATCGGCCTACATCTATTTTTCATACCCCTAAATGATAAGGGTGACCCAACCCAATTTTTTTTATCGCTAAGCAACGTTTGCCTGGTCTGCTAGTAAATATATTATAAATTTTGAAGTTAACAGGATTCTATTATGTATATAAAAAGGCTTTATTAGCACATTTCAAAAACATCCATGATATACCAAAATTAAATGTATGTTCTTTCATGACCGATAAATATATTAATTTAAAAAAATTAGAAGTTCTAAAAGTTTTTTTTTATGTAGGTGGTTTTTAGTTTTCGAATTTATTTTATAACATAACTAGCGACCCGCCCCAGGTTCGCACGGGTGGGTTTCAGATGCCCCCGCCGATGACACGATTCGTGCATTTTAAATCTGTAATATCTTCGAATATATTCATTTAAATTAGATACTGTAAAGGGCCATTTTGATCTATATTAAATGAACAATGTATTTAATTTACTTAATTGTATAAGAATTCATTTTCTATTGCTTAAAATCACTCCGTAAATAAGCCATTATTTCTCGTAAAAAGAAAGGAATAAAAAATGGTTGTTGTGGGTTATCCATAAGAGATAGACATATACCGTCGCGGACTTTTTTGTAGTACTTTTTAAGGTGTACAATACTGTAGTACATTATTTTGATCTATCTCGTAGGGTGCAACCAGCGTTTGCAATGTAAGCGCAAAAAATGTGTTTATTTGCTACATCATATTAGAAACCTCGAAAATTAACAGTGTTTCCATACTATATTATGCATTTATTATACATAAAAACCTTTCTCTTGAATCACTCTATCTATTAAAGAAGCCCGCACAAAATCCGTTGCGTGATTATAAACATTTAAGCAAACAGGGATATAGGGACAGAGAAAGCGACTTTGTTTAATACTATGTAGTGATTATTGTGAATAGTAGATATTTAGGGGTGTGGCTCGCTGGTTTGTTGCCACGCAGGATTTACATGGCAAAGTACTTTCGTCACCCTTCTATCTTGATTTATTTCTCTGTTATTACAAGTATATATTAGGTCTTTACCTATGAAATTGCCTTTCTTCAGTACTGGTCATTTCAAATAAAAAAAAGTTTGTAATGGCTCTGTATTCTAAATTCAAATTAATTTTGCTTTAAAACCATGACATCCTATTTACAAACTCAGTCTTTTGTTTTTTGATTAGCGTTGTATTTTCATTACATTTGAACATTTTTCGTCATAATGGATACTTTAAAAATTCGTGTAATTATGGAATATGAGTTCCGTCGTGGCACCAACGCGACACAAACGGCACGTAACATCAAAAACGTTTACGGAGAGAACTGTACAAACGAACGCACAACCCGTTATTGGTTTTCCCGGTTCCGTTCTGGAAATTTTGACTTGAAAAATGAAGCTCGTGGTCGTTCGGAGACTTAGGTCTTTCAATAAACTGCCAATGCGTTGGCAAAGATGCGTCGATTGCATGAGTGATTACTTCGAATAACAGAAATAAAAAAAGTTTGAAAAATAAGTACTTTCACTTATTGCATACAAAACGGCAATTTCATAGGTAAAGACCTATTATTTTATTCTGCATTATGGATAGGAATTTTGAAACATTTATCTATAAAAGTTAAGTTAATGACTAGGTGTTGCTGCTGACTAACTGGAGATGTCACCAGGATACCGGTATGTGACTCCAGTCTCTTAAAGATACTGCACTCCAATCACTAGTATTTTCTAATTCTAAGCTTCCATAGCATATTTTAGTTCTCTTCTCCTAATAAGTTATCTTGTCCTGATTTAGCATGTCGTTTAAATCTATACTAAAAACCGTCCGCCCTGATTACCGTTATGCAACTGGCTGCTATTAAATGAACTTGCCTTTGCATTGAAAAAACTTTACTGCCTTAAATGCTATGAAATATATTTAGCTTTAATTCCGCGAGACAAATATCCAGGTCTGAAAGCAGGGCACAAATCCCACCGTCATGCATACTCACATGCACTTAAGGGTATCATGCATATGCACACATACAAAACAAGTGAGAAATAATTAGCATGCCATGCAACCAAACCTATACTCGATACGTGTTTCGCCCCTCCACGGGGCATCCTCAGGAGATGTTGACTCGTCGACCGTTTGAGCTCGAATGAGCTATCCGCACCGCTGTCAGCTCTTTATATACCGTTTCGATGACGCTATAATAACGGTCGATATAATGTCATAAAGACATCTGTGCCGAACTACCTGCAATCATACTTAGAAGTGGTAATGGAATTAAGTTTGTTTGGTCATTCAACAGTGTATATGCATTATTATTGTTATGTTTTTATATTTCTAACTGTTCCAACACACTCAGCCGGAAACCCTTATCGCAAACATGCAGAATGTTATAGGTATTGTTGCCGCTTAAAGAGTGGCCGGTGTCGATTAAATGTTTTGCGAAATGTTGGACAGGTACTAATCGTCAATTGGATATTTTCGTAAATAGGCTCAACACTCACCACCCCAAAATTAATTCAAATTAGAATTAGAATCAAATCAGTCCCTTAATTTTTTGGATCTAACAATCACAAGAGTCAATAAAAAACTCGATTTCCAAATTTATCGAAAGCCCACACACACGGACACAACGATTCCCGCTTCATCCTGTCAACCACTACAGCATAAACTAGCAGCCTTTCGCAGCTATGTCCACCGTTTAATGTCACTCCCACTGTTCACGGATAGTTACGCAAAAGAACTCAAAATATTGTATCAAATCGCGACTTCAAACGGATACACCAAACAAGTTATTGATAATATAATTAAGAAAAAGCAGAATGACCGGGCGCGCTCAGCACTTTATGCATGTACCCCCGAAAGAATTAACAAGAATGTCGGGAGTTTCACTTACATAGGCCCAATTTCAGATAGAATCGCGAATATTCTAAGAAAACACAATGTTTACGTAGCTTTTCGATCGGATCATAACTTGCGTAAACTATGTAACGGTAAAGATAAATTAGAGAATTCAAAAAAAATCCGGAGTTTACAAATTAGTATGCAATGATTGCACCGGGGGTCAATGTGGGTCAGACAGGCCGTAGTTTCGAAATTAGGTACAGGGAACATGTTGCCGCTCACAGAAATGGCCATCCAGATAAATCACATTTCGCAAAACATTTAATCGACACCGGCCACTCCTTGAGCGGCAACAATACCTATAACATTCTGCATGTTTGCGATAGGGGTTTCCGGCTGAGTGTGTTGGAACAGTTAGAAATATCAAAACATAACAATAATAATGCATATACACTGTTGAATGACTAAACAAACTTAATTCCATCACCACTTCTAAGCAGGTAGTTCGGCACAGATGTCTTTATGACATTGTATCGACCGTTATTATAGCGTCATCGAAACGGTATATAAAGGGCCGACAGCGGTGTGGCTAGCTCATTCGAGCTCAAACGCTCGACGAGTCAACATCTCCTGAGGATGCCCCGTGGAGGGGCGAAACACGTGTCGAGTATAGGTTTGGTTGCATGGCATGCTAATTATTTCTCACTTGTTTTGTATGTGTGCATATGCATGATACCCATATGTGCATGTGAGTATGCATGACGGTGGGATTTGTGCCCTGCTTTCAGACCTGGATATTTGTCTCGCGGAATTAAAGCTAAATATATTTCATAGCATTTAATGTCATGGATTTCCGCAAAGTAACGCCTGATTCCATAACTTAACTTTACTGCCTTTCAATGAAATAGAAAAAAGTCCACCTTTTCTTCTATTTCATTTTATGAATACAAATATCCACTAAAAAGTAGGCCCTATTCTATTTTACCGCGTGCCTCCTTTTAATGCCCTACGTGACATAGGAATTATACTGCATTACTGCGGAATGATTTTTTTTCAGAACATGACAGGGCAGAACATAAAAGTGTACAGCATACTTCGAAATGATCAAGCTAACAACAATATGGAGAACCTTCGCTCATTGTCGGAAATTCATACCAATGAATAGGTAAACCCTAAATTAAAACATCGACTCTATCCATTTAGGTAGGTACTTATTTTAATTACGACATTACAATAATTAGCTAAACAGTGATCGTCATGGTGCAGACTTCTATAAATTTGTCAATCTTTATTATTTTAAAGAAAGTTTTAGTAAATCGATTTGGAAAGAAAAGAAAATAATTAAGTACCTACCTACAGCGGTTTAAAACCATAGATAAAAGGTAATTTTTTCGTTTAATTTCAAAGTATCTATTTGTTGATGAAATGCAGTAAAAATATTTTCAGTCATCATCAGTTCACAGAAGGTGACGCTTTGTTTAAGCTTAGGTAAACCAAAATCTTTTGCCTAACATTAGTTACATTATGATTATGATACACTGATTGTGATAAGGTAAATAAAGAATGGATAGAATATAGAATCATACTGTGCCTAGTTTATTGTAACAGGATTTTGAAATGGTAACATATGAGAATCTTTTTCTAGATGTAAAGAACATAATAAACGGTTAATTATGTTTTCCTAAATACATATTACGAAACTTTTGGTTGAATTAATCTAGCCTAATTTTTGTATCTTGGATACATTTATTAATATTACATCATTGTATTTAATTCTTGTTTTATTTTCATACTGTTTGTGGTGTTTCACAGATCAGCATTTAGGTTATGAGGATAAAGTTAGATTTTGAAGTGTGTTGCAAACTTTTCACTTGATTTAAAAAAATAGGTTTGTGTTGCTGTTGCTATGTGGCAAATATAGCAGAGTAGTAGTTAAAAAAGTACCTAAACTATTATTGAAAGTAATAAAATAACAAATGTAATTGCTTTTAGCAATAATAGTGTGACTGTCCCCTTAAATCAGAGTCATTTTACGAATTGTCGATAACCTCTAGTTATATCTACAATTTAATTTTAGTCGTCAAAGGTCACTGGGAGATACACGAGAATAAAACGAAAACATTTTGGTCCAACCCGTGTTTTGAAAAATTCGGTGCCGTAGCTAAGCGATATCTCACACGTAAACGTATATCCAAATGTATTTAATGCTTAAAGATCCTAAATAAATTTTACACTTTACGTGAATATCACATTTATTTAATTTTAATTTAGTGTATTAAAAATTAATACCGCTAATTTTTTAGCACTAGATGGTAAAAACGATTTAAAAACATATATATTTTCTGGAAACGTATGACTTGATTTTTGCTACAAATAGACCAATTAAATAAAATATGTAAAATTTAATCAATAGTGAACTATATTCGCAAGACGGCCTATTTTTAAGCTTTTTTAAAATTAACAATATATTATTTTTTCTAAACTGAAAAATCACAATAAAATCACCATACACGTTACATGACTGGTCACACTACATAGATACACACTGAACTTTACAGAGTTCATGAAAGTCAATGTGCATGTGATGACAGACGACTGAAACCTTCAGTTCCATCCAATAGTAAAACGGTCTAGTGCAAGCGGGAGGGTAATAAAACTAGCGGCACTAGGAGGAAGCGAGAAAGTGCTTTTCCACGACTGTATATTAAAGTACCTATCGATGTGTTGTACCTACTTACTTAAAATTGCAACGCGATGCTCCTGTAACATTCTGGTCTCCTGGTACAACGTCATGCGATAGCTGCACTTTTGCACTAGGCATTGTTGTGCACTGCGTTGCAAGTGGCTCGCTAATTGTCAGCGTCATAACGTCAGAATTTATGTCATCTGCTTCTCACAATAGCACTTGTATTATTTATGAAAAAGCAATGAAAAACAAAAAAATAATTTAAATGAACTCTTATGCAGAAATGATAAAAACATTGCTATTTTATAGCTGCTATGTTATGGTTATTGATTCAGAATGTTTTTTTCTGCTACACAATCATCTTGCGTTTAGTAATTAACTCGATTATCTATGTTTTAAATTCAATACCAAAGTAGGTATATGTTTACTTTTATACTTATTTAAAATTTAATTTTTTTAACAACTTGTATCTACTACTCGTATATATACACTTAATAAGTTCTCGTTCCTAACCAGATATACATCTAGGCGATTTAATATAAGTGCTTCTTTCTACAGGTCACCTCTACGTTTAGTTGCATCCAGTTCTACGTTTATTGACAGCTGTTTTTCCACAGTTTCATTTCTTTGATATTTCGTTTTAAATTTGAAAACTATTGTTTATTCAGATATCTTTCGTAAGTATGGATTCGACTAACTTAATATAATCTCATACCTACAAAAGATCACACACGTATACTACTAGCCCCAGACAGTCTAGAACAGAAATACAAACAACTCCTCCATACGTCTGAGTTCCTTGTACTCCAGGTTCGCGCCGATGCACTAGGTCTCACTCAAGACCTATCCACAATAATAGTGCTTGCAGAACATTTGGTGTTTAAACGTATTGATTGAGTCATAGGCTATTGAGGTAAAGCAAACTATTTAGGAATTCAGTAATTGCATTATTCAAGTAGCATAATAATAAAATGCTGCTATCCTCTATTATTGAGAAACGTCCCTGACAGAGTTAAAATCTCTTTTACCATTGACAGGAACGTTTCAGGTTCACTGTAATTGCATAAATGACATGGTGGTTGGGCGTATCATAAAAAAAACATAATTTTTCCGATTTTACATTTCTCCTTGCTTTTGACGTATCTACATATCCTTTTCTTTTATACTTCATACTTTTACCATTCCTTCGTAATTCCTTCTAATCGCTTTTTAATATTTTTTTATAATTTTTAAGATTTCTAATTACTATATTTATTGCGTGATTAGTTTCGTATGTCGATTTCAAAATTCCTTCCGTAAACCTAATCCTCTCGAGGCAGTTCTATTATCACCATCAGGATCTGATAATAGAATCCGACAGAAATTGAGAAAACCCCTTTTCTAGGCATGTGCATTTTTTCTTTTTTCTCAAACCATACAAGTATTTTTCCGTTTACTACCTAATTATTATCTCATATGATTGAGCTGATGATGAATGTGTTCTTGATTTTTAAGATTCTTATTAGTTAAGGATTACTAAATAATATAATCACTTATTTACTTTCAGTTGTCATCCTTTAAAGATATTCATCGTTTCCGTCGGTTTACAAGGTACATATTATGTGTACCTACCTACCTACAAGAAAATAGTAAATAAAATTATAACACATTTCCAACCAAAAAGAAAATACTTTTCATTCATTTATTTGTAAACCGATTTAGAATATGATTTTTTCAAATTGGTTCAATTTTTAAAGATTTGCCAGAGTATATTTCCGATTTTTAAATACGTGTCTAATTTGAAAAAAAAAACATCCATAGTAATGGTACAAAATTAAGGGGTTCATTCAAGTCAGGTCAGGTTCAGGAGAGTTCATTGAAGTCGTCGGTATTTGTTTAAAAATTAATTAATTGTAAATCTACTTTATCCCAATTTTCATAATGTTTTCTATATTCCCAGTTGAATAATATGGTACATTCCTAGGTTTAAAATAAAATTATATCGTTTTAATCATTAAGGCTACGTACGCACAGGCAGGCGGCTTGCTTAGCGCCTAGCGAGTCACCTAGCGAGCAACTTAGTAAAACGAACGTTCTAAAACGTTCACGACCGGTCGCACTGCGCGCTTGGCGCCTACCTAGTCTCAAACTTAAGTCCTAAGTTGGTCGCTCGCTCAGAACAACATTAAAATTATAAACTGTTAAACTAACTGCAAACTTATGCTGTGGTAATTCATGTAAAAATACAAAACGTCGTTTTGACGTTTAATAAAAAGTTACTGATTTAACCTGACAGACATTTCCCAAGCATTTCGGAGAATCATTTTTATTTATATACTTGCTGAACCCCGTGGTTATTGTTTGTCGTCTATCGCAACTCGAGCGAACTCTCCATTGCGCTGTCATCGGTGCAGAATAAACAGTACCAGGACGTACCAAGAGAGGGCACCACTAATTTTTTTTAACCGAATTCAAAAAAAGGAGGAGGTTTCTCAATTAGGCTGCTTACGCAAAGCTAATCTTAGAGGGCGCCACCGAACTATTACGTAAACAGATTAGCGCGGTAAACTTTTAAAGTTTCATTAATTGTATATTTTATTTCCATATTATTATAAAAAATGGATAGTAATTTTGGACGTCTAACTATTCTGGAATCAAAAAAGCTGCTCCGAGAACGCGTTGCACCCCTCAAAGGAAAAAAATGTGAAGAAATAGGGTATTTGTTTTATTGGAAATTCAGTCTATTAAAACGTCACTGCGTGTATCATTAACAGTTATGTTATATTATGAACAAATTACACACAATTTTAGGAATAAATTGTAATGAAATAAACATTGAATTTTACACTTACCGGTCGCAAATTCTTCAATAACATAATCTTCTGCTTTAAAATGACAGTCTTGAGTGCATAAGTGCCTTGAAGTTTTTACGACGCATAGCTATCTCCCATTGCTTAAGCAGCTTTTGATATTTAGGAAACAAAATGTACTCCGATGTTTTTTCACCCAAATGCATTTTTACTGATGCATTTTTATTATTTTCTCAATAAACAAAAATAGTTTTGATGCAAAAAGTGCTATTCTAATAAGTCAAAGGTCAATATGAACGTTCTATACTATTGATGACAGCTCTTTGTGGAAACTTGAACAAGCGTCTTTTTTACATTATGTATACATTATTTAATAAAAATATGACGCTTACGCACGAACAAGGTCATAGCAGATGGATGGAAACTCATAGGGATGGAGCTATCGATAAACGTAATACGATAACAGACCCGATATTTTTTTACAAAGTTTAAGATACTAAACTATTGCCGAATAATTTTGTACAAATCTATTAACTAATATTACATTTCACTACAAGATGTTATTATTAATTATATTATGTTAATTCTTCATTTATTTATTTTAATCAAAATCTGATGAATCGTCACTGTCACTCGATGAGCTCTCCCTAACATGTATTATAAGTTCCTGTACTTCTATATTATCGAATGCCACATGAATTTCCCAATCCGACGCTATAATGTTTTACCTCCGCACATGCATTTTTTAATAAATCTAACATCTTGTTTGCCGTAAAAGGGGGATGGGTATTGTTTCGAGCGGCGTGTCCTTTGATTTGTGCCCACATTAGTTCTATAGCATTGTACTGGCAATGACACGGCGGAAGTTGAAGAACCCAATGACCACATTCGGCAGCTATTTCGTCGGTAATATATATTTTAGGGAGGCTTTTTTTCGATTTTAAAACATTCACTAATTGTACTTTTAATAAAGTATTATCCACATTTTCGCCATGACGTTAGAGCCAGTCAATTATCTCTTGTTTTTTATTGGCCTGCGTCGGCATTTTATCAATTTGTCTGGAGTGATATGTAACATTGTCCATAAAAAAGACTGCACGGTTGGCCTAGTGGTTTAGGCGCTCGCCCCGCCGTTTGCCAATTCGCCAAGTGTTGTGAGTTCAAATCCTACACGGGACAACACTTTGTGTGATCCACAAATTGTTGTTCTGAGTTTGGGTGTTAATTGTGTCCGTTTCATGTATGTTTGTAAAGTCCCCCGCGACACAGGATGTTTATACCTAATGCGGGAGTTGTCTTAAAAAAAAATTGACGGTTTTTCCAGAGATTGCATCATTTCTTTAAACCATCCTTCGTAAATCTCTGCGTTCATTTCTTCGTGGTAGTCCACTGTTTCCTTGGATTTAAAGGCCAGTAAAGCATCTGACACGAATCCTTTCGTAGACCCTGCATGGCCAGTGGCGGATTTACATATTTGCCGCCAGTAGGCTATTAATTTTTTGCCGCCCCTACCCCTCCTAATATTCATCTAGTTTCCCGTAGGAAGTGGTTAACGGCCTATTCATATAATGGATGCAACACCTCCTTGGCTGGAATCGATTTGAAAAACGTGGATGAAGTTCTTGTCGTTAGGGATATGGAGGTAGGGACAGCAGTCCTACGGATTCATTACAAGACTGCTGCTCCCCGACTGAATGGGCAACTTGCCCGTGTGCTGGCCACAGCCCTCTACCTAGCCCGACACTAGCTGAATAAGGGTCAGCGCCAATGTATGAAGTGGCAACGAAGAGACTAATTCAGTACCAAAATTCAGTAGCAAGAAAACAACCGTATTTGATGCAACAAAATAAAACCTACTATCACTCGCCTGCATCTTATTTCGTTGCATCTAATACAGTTGTATTCTGAAGAACTTTAGGTTGAATTTAAATAGTTACTGAATTAGTCTCTTCGTCGCCACTCCATCCGCCGGCGCTGACCCTAAGCGTCCGCGTGCAATGTTAATTAAGCGATATATTTTTTCCATGTGGAAATAGCATAAGAGACACGCCACTGGACGGATCAGTGAAGGGATTATGTCCAACTAGGACCGAATAAAACTGCACTTTGTCTAGGGTATCACTAGCTGGGGAACTAGGTGTAACCTAGAAAGAAAGATGAAATGAAAATGACCAGATCCTGGTACGCCTACAGATCCCAGATTATCTACGTTTACTGATGGCCCGATCGCGTATGGTGACTATGGTGCCCCCTTAACCAGACCAGCAACAGCAGACCATAACCACCTCCTCAGGCATGCTTAACTTTAGGTGACAAATGGCGTCACATGTAACTCCAGTCATGCGCTTATCGTCTGCCTGCGCCACTTGTAGGACCTGGTTTGTTCCCGGGTCTTAAGGGCCGAGACGAGGTGAGATCCACCAGAGTAAGAGAAGAGAAGGGATGTTGTTGAGTACGAGAATCTCCACTAATGGCCGTCTTGATATTAGAAATCCAAATTACGAGCATGTTTTGTTTTCGTTTTATACTTGATTTTGCAATTCCCTTGGAAATGCTGCCCGCGTACATTGCACGCCAGTCCCACCCGTATTCGGCGTTGGCTTTGGATACTGTCAACACATTCAATAACCAGTCATCAAGCTGCATCAGAGAAGCACTCCACTCCCACGAGGTGCCAGAGTGACCAAGGTGGCTAGTGGAAGATTATGTAGAAGGGCGTTCCGTCATGTACTTGTGAAACATAAAACATCACTAGGGTCTTTTCAGAAGCCGTTTGGGAAGCCACCGGCTTAGATATAATCTGTTACGCCGATGACACTTTAGTTACAGTTCAAAGGGTGAACTTTATAAAGGATCCGCGTCTGACCACCAGACTATTGAAGTGCTGGAACCCAAACAAAGTGTCTGGACTTACAAATCTGATCAGCGCTGCATTTGCCATTGAGCGACTTTTGCCATATTTGGGTACACCTAGCTTCGCGACAAGGCTTTACGTGTAATTGTCCGGTCAATGGCATTACACGGTACACGGATGTGGATGGTGACTTTGATCACTGAGAATAGGGCCTACATCTGGTGCCATTAGAGGGTATTGTCGGTGAGAGCCATACGTAGTTACCACACAGTGTCTATTGAGGTGGTATGTGCATTGGCAGGCACATCCCAAATGGCAGACGGCTGAGTTGTAGACAATCCGCGGCAATCGGCCACAGCCCCAAAGAGGTACGCAAATTTCGCGAAGACGCTCGCCGAGTCATGGCATGGCTTAATTGTTGTCGAAACGTTTCAGCCTGTTAGTTTCGAGTGGACAGGGATACAGTATGTGGGAACCGCTGCTTCGAAAAGTACCTGCACAGTAACCCAGAGTGAGTTGAGTCCCCCCAGTCTATGTGTGGGGGAAGCGGCGGAGAAGGCCCGCAGAGGAAGTTTTCCTCATAACCAGTTGGCCGCCGGGTCGGCAGCGGCCCATTCTAGGGCCTCATGCTGCTCTGGGTGATGATTAACAAAAACTTTCGTCAAGATTACTAATTTAAATTGTAACGTGGAACTACTATATATGTTTCACCAAGCATTTAGTAAGTTTTCAAACAGTATTAAAGTTATTTTTGTTAATTTGTCGAGACTTTTTTTCTTTGTGTATATATTATTGTATTGTTTATATTTCTATAAGAAAAATAATGTTTGTCAAAATTTGCCGCCCCCTAAATTTCGCCGCCCTAGGCTCCAGCCTACTCAGTCTAGTGGTAAATCCACCGCTGTGCATGGCATATGATAAGGCGTTCACTTTTTCCCATTGAACTAGTGGAAGCGGTGGTGTCGTCAGTCCAGTTCTTTTCTTCAGTTTCTTCAGTCTTCAGTTCTCGTCAGTGAAAATAACATTTGACCAATCTGATATCTTTTTGGCTTCGCTCAAAAATTCGAAGCGAGCCATAGCAATGTCGTGACGCTCCATCAATATTTTACGTTTGTTCGATTTTTTATAAGAAAATCCAATTTCTTTCAAAACCAAGCTAAATGACGATTTTTGGCCATGTAACAAACCACATTCTCGTAAAGAACCAACAAGTTTTTTAAGTGTTGGAATTTCTTTGCGCAAGTAATAGTCATATATATGACGGCGAATAGCGACAGCGTCGAAGTTGTCAACCGATGTCACACGACGTGGTTGCCGTTTTATTTTCGGCGTACGAAGCTTATTTTCCTGTGTGCCGCTTGTACCGGTAGTAATTTTTGAAATTGTACTTGCGACAGTGGTAATAGCGGGCCACCATTTAGATACTCTGCTTCAAAGTAATTACGAACCTTGATCATCAGTTCTCTCGCCTGCCTTTTCAGAACAGATCCCTTAGGCATTTTGACATTTGACAGCCGGGACAGCAATCAACACGGAGGAACACAAAATACACAGCGTAACCTATGTATGGATAATCTGAAAAAACTCAGCAAACAGAAATGTAGTGACTAGCACGACCGTCTTGTTGCGAGTGACAGATTAAAACAAACACAAAATGGTGGTGGGTCATTGAGTGTTTCCAGCTTGCAAAAATATATTTGAATGTTTTTGTTGTATTTGTCTTTGTTTAAAACATAATAAATATATGCGATCGATATCCCAACGGAGATATCCCAAAGGAGATATCCCAACGGTGGTACCATGTTATGGAGACTAAGATCTGATGATGGCATCCAAGCGAAATAAAGTCGGATTTTATTTTGTTAATATTTTACTTGTTAATTTTTTGGACCGAGCAATGGTCATCCAGGTATATATTAAAGTGAGATAACTAACTTTCATGCAGACGACTGCAGTTTCGACTGCATCCAAATGCTAATTTAATTTTTTATTACAAGTAAAATAAAACCAATAGGATAACTCCTAGGACAACAACCGGGACCGACTGCTTAACGTGACCTACGAATCACGGAGACGCTCATGGTATCATGCCACCAGCGTTCATCCATCCAGGTACTGAACGCGCCGTCGTTGCTTACCCTTGTGATTGTTTCCAATCACCAAATGCAACTGGGCTATGAGCGCCTCTCAGAAGGGTAGGCAGAAACAATTAATCTCCACTTACTATGGTCGTGCTTTTAATAAACTGAACAGTTATGGTTACATTCGCATCTGTGACTTCAAATTACTTACCATAGCAGAAATGAGGTTAGTACACGCTGATTAGTTTATTAAAGCAAATGATGAACCTAAACAGCTGCTTGGCCGGATATCCGTCAAAGGATTGGTGGATATTCAACCTCTGCATACCAAATTTTGTTAACCTATTTTGATAGTTGAGACTATCTCGCATTGCTTTCTTTTCAAGATGAATAAGATGAAAATGGAGAGCCGAACTTCTATTACTTACTAAGCAGGTGACCCTTACAACCTTTCGCCTCCTTAAGTCAATGTGAATAATTGGCAAATTACTGGAAGTCTTTCGGAAATGGAGCTGTGCAGCTTCTGCTAAAAAAAATAACTTGCTTGTGAAAAGAGTTCTACACGGGCTAGTTATTATAAAGTCGGCTAAATGCAAAAATCTGATCTAGATAGCTATTAGCGGCGATTTTGCCCATAGTACGCTACATTACTGACAATAAAATTAAAAATATACGTTAATGTAGATGGTGATAGTGTTAGTATGTAGTGGACCTCCGTATGTGATATTAACTTAAGCTTTGCTAATATCACATAAGGAGGTTTTATATGAAATAACGATTTAAACTTACATCTAATAGACTCAATAAAGGTAGTCATAGAACTCATAGGGCGCTCGAGGACTCCAACCTTACCGCCACTGCAGTCAAAATAAATAAATGCACCATTAGCTAAGAACTACACTAAACTACTCTTTGCGTTGTAGCATGGTTCGGCATTTATTTGTAGACCAGAACATTCTGGTTGGTTTAATTTAATTTACTATAGTTATTAAAGTTTAATATATTGCGAATGTGGCACAGCTGAAATACTTAGTCATAATTTGTAAATAGCGAGATTCATTCAAGAGTGAAACAAAATGTTACTGAAACTGTCACGCACCATGCTACAGCGCAAAGAGTATAAGTACCCGGTATCATTTACTGGATTAAAAAAAATTGGTTAAAAATTTTGCTTGTTGTTGGTTAATATTGTTCAATTCATATTATTATGCTGCAAATAGTTTATTTTATAAGTAGTGCATCAAAATGGAAATAGTATTTACTGTTATTTTTACCCGCAACGATAATCAGCAAAAATGAAACGGATTCCTACCAACGGGTATAGTAAAGTAGGTACTGTTCAAACACTTCTCATATTAATCGTAACTTTAGTCTTTTGTTTCGAAATATCAAAGAAAAGCGCAATTTTTTTTAGAAACCATGGCTTTACTATCCTTATATTATTATATCTCTTTTATTTCGAGGTAATACGACATTTCTTAAAGATATAATGAAACTAAAAAACCTTTGACATTTGAGAAATAAAATCAAATTTGGTTGAAAAACATCTGTATTTTATTTCAGAAGCTATTGATGAAAATTTATAAACCATTTTACAAACATGTTCGTATCATGTAACCCTTACATAAGTCTTATGCATATACGAGTACACTGCTGAACAATACACTCAGTTTTTCACATACACTAACCTTAAAGTAAATTATACAATCATGTCACACACAATATATGATGAGTTCATATTCTTAACCCTCTAAAGGCTCTTGCTAAAAGGCTAACTCTATATTTAGATCTGAATCTGAAAATTAAATCACCTGTAGGTCTATTGCAAATATCCATAATTATTTTAGACATTTTTTGTAATAAGTTAACTCTATGAGGTAGTTTATAAAACATTTTGTGAGAATGCACTTCTTGTGATGATAACATCAGGTTGAGGTGCTCCACCTTATCGAGAAAGGTTTGTCGAAAAATGATTTCAAAGTATTACACAACGATCGTAGATGGTCCGAGCGGATTTATTGTTAAAATGAAACTGGTTCTTGTTAAGACAAACCTCGGTTAGGGATACGAGCAATAGATCAAAAAACAATAATTTGTTTATAGTCTTTCGAAAGAAGACGTGAACATTCACATAAAACATAAATTGACAATGGCACAAAAACAGACTGGACACTTTACACACACAAACTTTAGTATACTAAAATCAAAATATACATTTTTACAGGAATTATAAAATGTTAAATTAAGATAATGATTATTTACAGTGAATGTTAAATAAATTAATGATTTCAATGATTGAAAACTGAGAGCCTCAAGGGTTAGCTTTCGAAGGGACATGATTGAATAAGTGTTGTTGGCTTGGCTGTTTAAGTTTTAGGTCTTGCCGGCACAAGTCTACGTAACAATTATTCCCGAGCACGACTATTTTTCGGAGTATTTAACTAAAGTTCTTTTGTAAGCCTAAGCTCAAATTTGTATTTCTAACTACACCAAATTTTTGAGGTCAATTAAAAAGCTCAATTTGCATGGATACAATACATTAATTAAAAGTGTCGTATTTTTCAACATTAATTAATATTCTGCATATTTAAACAATTCAAATATATCAATCGCTATGGTCCCACTTAAAATTTCTAACAAACAACAAAACTATTTTTTTATGTGGCTTTAAATTATGGAGTACCTTCCGCTTTGTATATAACATGTAATAAGTACCTTATGTTAATAAACATAAGATGTAACATTATTTTATTAAGTATCATAGTAATAAGTAGTGGATTGTTCTTAGTATTAAGTGGGGACTATGTGGTATTTATAAAAAGTCGGATACCTGCAGATTGAGAACTTCTTAAAGAAGATACTAGATTTATTTAATACCTTTCTAATTTCGTACAAATGGAAAACAGTTTAAAACATTCTGGCCAGTAAGAATAGTTGTATTATTTGTAGTCTCTCAGTCAGATTTACATTAAAAAATAAAGCGTCATTTAAGTAAATGAAATTAAATGTACAAATACTTTAAGTTAACAACAAAGGGTGTAAATTATGATTATGTTAATGTGTTGAGCAACTTCTTGATTAAAATGATGACAAACAATGAAACTCGTTTGAAATATAATATAATTAATTGTCATAAAATATAAAACACAACGTTGATAGTTAAGTGAGATAGCTGGAATTGATTATGAAATGTATCATGTAGGCTCACTTACATTCTCGAGTAAAATTGTATTAAAACATATATTTTATAAAAAAACTTTCAAATACTAATGACTGAAATAGAAAAAAAACTCGGAAATCTTTGCAGCAGCAACTCAAGAGGAACGTCGCCCGAGGCAACATTAAGTGTCAAGGAACTGGGGCAAGATTTAGTAGAATTGGAAGACTACTCATTCCTTTTCGAGGGACTAAAGTTCCCTCATGGCAGGCTTTTGTCTAGACTATCCTAACTTCTCTATTATCATATATTCAAGTGTTTTCCGATCAAATTTGGATAGACAACAGTTGCAGGCAAACGCCCTCGAGATACTTGGACATTTTAGAAGATGACTATGGCAACTGCACCATAAGGCCAGTTCCCCAAAACTATTAACCGATTACGCCGTAATGAGATATTTGCTTATAAAATAATACGATTATAGATGTTCCAGGATTTATCACGAAACGTAAAAAATTAAATTACCAACTATCTTTCTGATAGTAATAGTAAGTCCAATTAAAATCTAAAAACTTATTATCTATAACTTATTAATATGGCGAGTTCCGAAACTAAACACATGAATATAAACTTAGCCTATCACAAAAGAGTCGGAACATGATTTTATAGTAACTAACACATTGTCATTGGTCAAATGTAACCTGACTAAATTCAATTTAATAAAAAGCACACAAGTTAAAAGAGAATTTCAATATTTGTGACATTCACAAAGTGTACGAATTACTACAAATAACTGTTTATAGATGATAACAAAATGTATCATAAGTTGTAGTTAATAATACGTCAGACATACCGCAATTCTTACTAAGTAAAATAGTCTTTCTCATCATGAAACAAATAAATTGTAGGTGCGTAAGATTATTGTTCTACTAGTTTTCAAGTTAAAAACCATGTAAATCTTAAAACATTTTTCATGAAGAACATTCAGATTTTAATTCAAGCCGAGTTAAAAAAATATATGTATGGAGCAGACATATTGTCCGATTGTTATTTATTTTATTTTTTAGAGGTGATTATAGCATTTATATTTATATGTAATATGGAATTATATTTATTTGTAAAAATATCATGAAAAAGAATGCGTTTGACGTTACAAAACATTCATAGGAAAATTCAATAATAATTTTATACAGTTATTACATAGTAAAACGTAGTTTAAAAATTATTAAAATATAAAAATGAGTAATACAATTACGAATACTAGCTTATAGACCCGGCTTAACAGTATCTTATAATTAGGACATACTTATGAATTGCCTGGTCAAAGACAGACGAATGTTGGTAAATAAAGGATAAAGGACGTTGGTGGCAGACTGTACCGTATTTAAACTAGTGTATAAGTAAGTGTTCGATGGGAGTAGTCTTTAAGAGATACCACTGAGAACTAGCTATTACGTCTAAATTGCTAAATATTTTGATGTGGCCAGTAGATGTTTCTTTAACATTTGTATAAGACCTTAAAAATTATTATTATCGTTCTGCTCCTTTCTAAAATAACTTTGTATATAGCACATAATTTATAAACGGCTAAAGCCGATATAACATGGTATAAGGACAAGGCAAAACTAACATATATTTTAAGCTACAATTCGAATATGCTACGCTAATGTATCAATCACTATCTAAACGTTTGACTAGCGAAACGAAAATAATCGCTTCACTCGAAAAATTAATCCAAGATGTAATTTAATATTAACACTACACTAAAAATAAATAACTATTAGTCGAAAACCAAAAATAATGTAGGATTCTATACTTATGGCATCGGTCACATCTGTTTTGTCACATGTCCCGAAAAATAATTCTGATTTTTTTAAGCTTTTGCTCATTGGTCAAGAAACTAATATTTATGGTTAATATGTTGCGTTTGGAGTATTCATACTTAAAATATTTGAAATTGGATTATGGAAGTCAACTAGGAAGTTCTTCTTGTTTTGATGAAATAGCAACCAGCCGGATCTCTCGGATCAGCTATTTCTGCCAATGTCAAGTGTTTATAGACTTCATATCATAAGTCTTCAAGCCTTTAAGTCTTCGTCGTGATGAAATTAATGATAAAAAAATATAAAAAATGTGGATGAGATGAAATGGGGACCGTCTTCCGAAAAAACAAGAAACGATCTCCAACAAGGAAGTTTAACACTCAATCTAATTGGGGACTGACATGTGGCCAACATGTGACAAATGCCATATAAGAAAATATGTCAAAATGAAGTTGGCACATCTGTGAGAAATAATATTGTTCTCAATCGTTGGTATACAAGGCACTCCAAATATTTTCATTTTCTATTATACATATTTATGTGTTGCTACGTTTGCAAAGGCCTCTGATGATGCCGAAGTTTATTATACCATATCGTCTATGATTCTTTAAGTTTTTAATATTATGTATATGGTAAAAACAACATTCACGATGTCAGTACCACGTTTGCCACGTTTCTCAGGTACAGCAACGCATGCTGTGCTTGAGTGAGTGTAAGCACGTTACTACCATCGTGGATATGTGGAATTATCTCTTTAGTAAGCTTTTAGACTTAATTACTTTTGATATTTACAATAGCAACGGTAACATAATCTGAGTGAAGTTATTTTATTGATTTTACCAATGTTTCTCATTGTGCGTAATACGGTGCTGATGAGGGTAACGGGTGCTTTTAGAATTTAACATGTCACAACTGCGACTCATGCGAACAAAAGTCGTCCCGTAGATATATAATTTAGGACTTCGAAGACGACGGTATTCAAAATAACGTAATGTCTTCGTGTGTTTAAATCGATTATTATTGGTTTTCGCAATTTCACAGCAAAATGACTGACATTTTAGAAATAAAAACTGTAATTTAATGCATCTCCGAAGATGTGTATAATTATTTTAGCAGTGAATTATAAAAGCGCACGTGATAACCTCAAACGTTTTTTAACTGTTTTTTTGTGACTTTACAGGCAGTTTGGTAGCTAACATTCATTATATTTATCAAGAATAACACTAGAGGTGGACGATATTGATTCTTTCATTAATTTAGTGTATTATTAGAACATGTATATTACACAATGGTATATAATTACAGTAACTAATATAACCACTGTGTATGATTATTCTTTTCTTATTATATTTTATTCAGTCGGTTATGAGTGGATTTTCTGAGCAAGTTATTTACAATGGATGTTTAAATGTTCTTAGTCATGTTTTAATGTACCGTTTTATATCATCGAGTGTTTCTTATAAATACTGCATTGTTTTTCAAAAACATATTTTGAATATTATAGAAAAACAATCATTTATCGTCAGTTTGAATGTTTGAAAAAACTCTTAAACATACTGGCATTTTGTGTTAAGTAGCTTATACATAGGTATATTTGTCTAAGTTTCGCAACGTTTTAAAATTTTAACTTTTAACTGGTTTAAATAAACTGTAAGCACACTTTAAGTAGATATTGATATATACATAGTAACTAGTAACGTAGTGACGCCTTTATATATAACTAACAGAGGCTCACGTGTCGTATCTGAGACTTTGAACAGAGTTTTAAATAACAATACTAAGTATTCAACATTTGTCAACGATTTACTTATAAACTGTGTTATATACAGACGCCTGAATGAGTGAGAGAACGTTTTCATTTAAAAATTAATACCTACATACATTTATAATATTGAGTTAAAAAGTTGTTTCTCTTATTTTACTAAAGACCGTGTCCGTGCTTGTAAAGCCAGAAATTATATTAATGATAGTGTTAAAATTAAATCGTATAAAGTTTAAGTTGCGTTATTGCCTTTATATCTATAACCTATAATACAATATTATCCTAGAAAGCATCAGTCATTATATGAGCATTAATTACCTGAATATTATAACTTATTGATGTGTATTGGCCACAGTAACACAAATTATACTAAACGGAGAATTCAAATGAAGTAGATAAGAAATTATTGCTTTTAAGACTAAAAAAATAAATTGTCGGTTTTGAGATGATTAACAAAATTGAATGTGTAGTGTATTATGTAGTTGATTGGATTTTAGATGACGTATACTTAAAATAAAGTTACTTTTGGCATTGGTAAATGTTTAAATGTTAGATAATTAATCACTTTCATAGTGCAAGAACATATACTGTGTTGAATCTTTTGAAATAAACCCAATACAATTTACGGGAATTTAAAATTTACGTAATTTTGAAAATTATTAAACATTGTTGAGAATTAGTACCAAGTCGAACTTGAGTAGGAAAAACACGATAATCTCACCAACCGCAAAAATAGCTTAAGTATGAAAATAGACATATCTACAATCCTTCAAGTACCTTACATTCCTGAAGTAAGAGTGCAGTGCGGATAACGGACACTCGAGCGATGTTAATGAAGGCGATTTAGATTATACTGATATGAAATGTGATAATGCAATGATTACAAGTTCAATGACCTCGCTCAGCATTTCTTTAAAAGGTACAATAACACTCGATTTAACGCCGTCGATATAAAGATTTAATTAATCATCGAATGAGATCATGCCACAGGCCATCTGCATGTTTGGCGGTTATTCTACTGGAAGATGTAAATTCCAAGTCCATAGTACTAATTTAGTGTCAGCTGCGTGAAAAAAAGTATTACCATATCGGTGTCACATTATGCCTGTACTCGCTAGCATTACTCGCACTACACAATCGCTTTAGAACCTTATACTACAATGACACAGTCTTACAGCCAGTCTAGGAGCGGTCGGAACCCGTCTCGGAGTTGCTGAACATAGAAGCAACCATGTTGTCGAACTCCGGGACGGCGTCCTCGAACATCTTCAACTGTTTGGAGAGGGACTCCGAGTCGGTTGATGTGGAGTCTATCACGATGTCTGTCCACTCCTCGCTTATGGATCGAGCTTGCAGGCATTCTTGATAAAAGTTCGCCAACTCGGCAATAGGACTACCGTCAGCAAATGGAAACTCCTGTAAAAAAAAAGTTCATAAGAGAGCTGTATGAGTTACATTTACCTATTTAGACCGTTTCACCGGTTTCAGATAGCTCAACTGACAGATTTTCTTGACGTATTTTCCATTTAAATTATGTCAAATAATCTGTCAGATAAGCTATGATATAGTATATCGAAACTTATCTGTAACCGGTGAAACAGGGCCTTAATCTTTTAACATTAATAAATATTCAAAAATGCCGTGTACTTTAAATCATAAGACGTCACCACACTATTTAAGTTCATACTTTAAAAAATCAAAACAAACAATCAACCCTGAATAAACAGATTATAATATCCTTGTATTAGCTTAAATTAATGGTGCTTCCCGAATGGTCCCATTTAAATTTGGTCCAGATTGAAGTCGGTTTTTTTTGTTAAAATTTGTAATTATATTTTATATGAACGGACTATTTATTTTTTTGGTCATCGGTACCTTATATATGAATCACTAGCTGACCCACGCGACCTCGTTTGCGTCTCCGATTGCCCGTAGAGAATTGAGATAAATTTTCCCCCGTTTCTGAAATATTTTTCATTGGTGCTCCGCTCCTATTGCTCTTAGCGTGATGATATATAGCCTATAGCCTTCCTCGACAATAATGTACTATGCAACACTGAAAGAATTTTTGGAATCGGACCAGCGGTTCCTGAGAATAGCGCGTTCAAACAAACAAACTCTTCAGCTTTATATATTAAGTATAGATATAACCAGTAGCCGAATTAAAACTCGCGGTATTAAAACGTATGTTATTTAAAAAAAGTACCTGGATGTATTTTTTTGGTAAATTTTCTAATAATGAGCTTAGGGATAGAATGATTGTTCTTTATCGCTAAAACAACATTTGAACTACTCTACCCGAAAATTGTCTTTTTGCAGTACCGACATTATTAATAGGGACCATGGAGATTCTTGGGGACCAATGATACCTTGATACTAACCTTTTCTCTTAAAATTATTGGTACTTAGAAACATCATTAAAAGTCATTTACTATGTTAACTTGTACATAATTGAGCATTAACTAATATATTAATCAAACACAGTCGCGAAATGCTATTTTTACCACCAAACTTAACAAAACTACATTCTAGGAAACTAAATGACGGGCAACAGACCTTTTTTGCTAGGACGTCCACATGTTGTCGCTTTCTGCCGTCAATTTATGATATTAATATAGCTGATGGTGATGACAATAATGTTCAAATATATTTACAATATAAAACTGACTTTAGTATTTATATTGTGAATAAAAAAATATCATTTTCTTAGGAGTGATTTCTTTTTTTGATTACCATCACTTTGGTAACTACTTTACTGTTTTCTAAGCAATTGGTTAACTGAGACCTTAATACATTGTATTTTTATTTATAAAGACTAAGAATCATCTCATCATATAATATCTCTCTCCAAGTCTGCCGTGGTCATCGAAAGGGCAGTTAGCCAGACAAGAGTCAAGGCGGTTTCGAGAAAATACCACGTAACGTATTTACATACCACACTTACTGCTTTTATCTAACAAGTAAATGCATTCATTATTTACGTTCACGTATGAAACCTAGACAAGAATAATTCTCGTTTCACGTACATTCTAAATAAGCAATAAAATTATTGCTTTTCAATTACCACGGCAGAAGTAATAACATCTTTTTGCATTACATAGAAACCTTTATCCGTAAATAACATTTACATAAAAATGCGTTATACGTTTATTTCATCTATTAATTTCTGAAGTAATTAGATAACAATACTACCTTTCTTCATCTTTCTTATTCTCTAAAACCTATATGGGGTCCACTGCTCTGGTACTTCATCTTGCAAACGCAAGAGTTTTTGAAGGAACTCTCTTCAGTAATAGACGTCATACCAACATCATCTTTCAACAATCGTCTTACCAGTCATTAATACGATTAGACTAATCTATTATTGAATTTTACTGGTTACACAAATAACACGTGCGATAAATTCTAGTATCTTAATTGTGTAAATTGGTAATTCCTACAACGACGAATAGTTATCAAAATTCATGCTGACAGGACTTACCCCATTTTTCACCAATTGCTGGTTAAGTTTCTGACAGTTGCAATTAATTCTAGTTATCTTAATTATATAAATAATTCCTACTATGACTTGCCATTACTGGCATTACCTGAGTGGTAAAACTTATCAAAATTCATGCTGACAAGAATTAACCTATGATTCACCAATTGCTGGTTAAGTTTCTGACAGTTGCAATTAATTCTAGTTATCTTAATTATATAAATAATTCCTACTATGACTTGCCATTACTGGCATTACCTGAGTGGTAAAACTTATCAAAATTCATGCTGACAAGAATTAACCTATGATTCACCAATTCCTGGTTAAATTTCTGATAGTTATCTGATATGCTCTGATGCTGATAAATACTATGGTATGTATGAATAAATTCTAAATGTATTGTTTCCATATCCGCATTCTGATTCCACTTAATTTTGAACCTTGGACAAAATAATTAATAGTTAAATAAACTATTACCCTTTTATCATAAACTTCATTAAAATTTAATTAACGTTTCTGTGTTATTTTAAGACTATAAGTTTACGTATACATGAGTAGACATGTATTATTAAAACAAAATCCACGTATACTTTCTACTATTTAAATTTACTCTACTTACGTTTCGCTTTTTACTCTACTTAACTTAATAGCGTACCTTTGATAATGTCATGAGGCTTAACCAGTCAGAAGTACAAGTGAGTTTTGTTTTGATAATGTTTACAACGAGTTTAATAATCGAGAGCATAAACTACATACTTTCACTCGACCAAAACCACCAATACCAATCTAATACAACTACCTCGCTAACAATACTGAGGTGTTAGTATAAATTTATTAGTTTTAAATGTTCATAAATGTTATTAAAGTAATAAAGCAAATGTAACCTCAAAGGACGAAGTTTGGGACGCTTCCTGAAATACAAGTCAAAAGCTAAGTTTTTATTTTTTCAAACACAGCTCTCGCATTAGGTATACATTCTTTGTCGCGAGGAACTTCACAAACATACATGAAACGGACATAAAAAACACTCAGTCAGAACAATAATTTCTGAATCAGAACAATAATGGTTGTTATATGGGGATCAAACCCAGAATACTGAGTGCAGTAGGAAGCGGCGAGTTGACCAATTAAAACCGTTAGTTAATTTACTAACGTTTCAGGCCAGCCCCTCAGCCAGGCCTCCAGCCGTCCCTCGGTTAGAAAGAGAGAGACGATCGCGGTACCTATCAGTCACTCTCGACTCGCGCATGCTGTTGTAATTGGCTTACCATTATTAGTCCTTTACTGCGCATGCGTCAGTAGAGAAAAACAGATGGGGTACCGTGATCTTCTCTCTCTTTATAACTGTTGGACGTTTTCGATTACAGGCAGCCGTATGTCTTCCCTACTCTATCTATAATAGCTCTATGCACTAACGACCATAGTAACACAACTGTCAACCTATATTTATTACTATTACTAAATGTAAAATTGCGGTCTGAATCTATAGCTCTCACAAAACTAACACTACTGAGTAACATTCCCATCGAATTCGTGAGAGAACCGTAATTTGGATTACAGAAGTTAAGATAGTTATCGGTCAGAAACTGACCTTGGTATTGCGTGTTAAGTTTTTTTTTTAATAATCATATCTAAATTATTATTATGCTCTTTCTTAAGGATGTACTAGATAGCATTTAAAATAGTGTACAGTCGACCAAATTGAATCATGACCCACTTTGCCAATTATTCCTTTGTAATCATAAATGTAGTTAGGTTTTCTTCGCTATTTGCACATAGTACGTTTTAGATATAAACAAAAATGCGTCATTACGGGTTAGATGTCAATGCAATTTAAACCTTTGTCATCGCTGAACAAGATATATTTTGATACAGCAGTCTTATTTGAATTTCAAATAATATAATCGTTTATAATCCAAACTCTTTTCATTGCGGAGAAAAATTATTATAATTTTTAAAATGAAATGACATTATGTGTGAGATGTCAAGTAGTAGTCAATCTGAAAATATTAAAATAAAAATCTAAGAATATATACGATATATCTATAAACGAATCGTATAATGGCCAGTTTGGTAGAACAAAGAGCTCGGATTGTAGTGCTCAGTGAGCAAGGTTGCGGCGTTAGAGAAATATCACGTGAGTTAAATATAAGTCGTAACACGGTCAGAACCTGGATCAGACGGCACGCTGAAGAGGGTATCCTTGAAGATCGACGACGACATAATCATGGGGTTCGTCGAATCACAAACCAACAGAGAACGGAAATGCAACACCATTACGAAGAACATCCTTTTACTCGTACCCGCTATTTTGCAGCACGTTACGAACAGAGGAGTATTAAACCTAAAAAGTCGATCAAAACTATTGTGTCATATTTTTCGATTTGATATAAAATAAAAAGCAGTTTAGGGTGACAATTTTGTATTTAAAACATAATACATACATACAATTTTACGTAAAAGATGTTTATAAAAAAATCGGCTAATCAGATTCGCCTTCACTTGATCCATCCTCCTCCTCATCGTCAGACTCTGTAGACGAGACGTACGGTGTCTCTGGTATCAAAAGTTGTAATGCCTCACTAGAAAACGGCTTACTTTTTTTACATCTTATACTTACACACTCTACATACTTATAGACATCTACATATAGTTTTGCAGTTTGTTCTGCAAAGGTTTCAAATTTTTTTACGTCAATTTTCAGACCACTTGACAAGGCCTCTAATATGACACTGCATTTTTTTATTAAATTGGTGTCAATTCCTGTAATGCGGGAAGAAGTTTCGGGGTTCGAGAAAAATTTTCTTGAAGTGTTTCCGTCATTGGTGTTCCCAAACCCTGCCTTGGGAATATCCACCAGCAGCCCCATTTCCTCTTTAAAAGAGTCTTGAATATTTTTCTTTCTATCTGCCACCACGTTTTTATGCTCTTGAGTCCTTGCTTGCCATTTTTTAAAAGATATTTTATACGACAAATGAAGAAGTGATTCCAAAAATCTAATTCTGGCGTGTAGTGTCGACAAACCAAATTTAAGAGTATCCGGTTTCTCTACGATTTTTTTTCCAGGTTATTGAAGTCTTTTGATGTTTGTCCGCAAATATAGCACCTCATGGTAGATGACGTGTTTGTCGCAGCATTGCAAACCTTTGCATCAATCATGGTAAACGCCAATGTGTGCTTTATTTCTTCCACCACCACCATTCGTTCTCGATATTTCAGTCTTTTTCAGGTTTCTTATTTGATTTTCTATGTAGCTGATTTCTTCATTTGTGATATCTTTGGTTTCCTGAACGAAACGGATTCGTATTGGTCTACAGTATCTTGCGGAAGAAGGTACTGGATTTTGCCAAATAATCTTTACTTGTTCATCAATATTGCATATCAGTCGTATGGGCACAAATGAACTCTGGAAGATGTTTGAATCACTATCTGTGCTATTTCCAAATTTTTGTTTAAATTGTTGCTGTTGAGAACCATCACAACCCCATTTTGATAATAACTCGAAGAGCTTCTTTCTTCTTCAGATAAACTTTCGAGGATTTCATCTAAGTACATACACAACCATGCAGATGTATGATCTAAAAGATCCTGCAAATTTATTTCAGCACATGTTTCTGTAACTCTCATCGATTCTTCGCGTGGATAACAGACTTTCTTTGCCTTTTTTACGAGTGAATAACAAGGATAAATGTTTTTGATGGCAGCATGAATAACTTCGTATTGTTTTCTTGTCATATCAGCTTACACGAAAATAGCTAATGCTTGTGATGCGTATGCTTTTTGCATATCTCTTTTTGAGTAGAAGTAAACCGTGTTCTGTATTTTTTGGCTCTTGTTGGAGTTAAAGTCATATCTTTCATAACCTTAGACGCGTCACTATATCCTGCAGCACGCTGACTCAGCTGGGCTGCATAGGTTAACTGATCACAAGGTACTTGTTCTCGCAAATCCCTTGTTTTGCGCCTCTTTGTTTGCTCGCTCGATTCCTTGAAATCCTTTGTTGATCGGCCGGGCTTTGTTGTTGTCCACGTAGGTAGTACTATAGAAGTATTGAGCCATTGTTCATTTTTTGTTAAAAAGCGTTCTTCCTTATTACTGGCAGCTGTTCATTTTTTTTTAAATTGAAACCTAAAGGTTTTTAAGGCATGCCTTACCGAACCTTGTTGATTTTCAGGGCATTTTGTGATTATTTTAACACGATTTTCTAAAAACTCAAACTTCTTATCCATCTTCCTGTCCAAACATTGTTTTATGACTTCATAGAGTGATTTTCTAGTCATCTCTATCAATCTTGTTGGAGGTTCTGGAATAAAAATTTAAAATAAAACATTGTTTAATAAAATCTGACTCCGACTTATTGAGTTTATTAAATAAATAAAAAATGGCGTGTACATGCGGGACATTTTCCTTTGAAATCCTTATTAAGAATAACTTTATGAACTATAATACCAAAATAAACATGCTTTAATAAAGTACCAACATACCTTCTTCTTCAACATCCATAATGGTTGTCATTAAATTTCACCAAACACAAACTTAAGGCAATACAAATATTACTTTTTAACTGTGGTGCCGAGAACGAAGACGTACGATTGACGCAATGACTGGGTTCCGACTGCTGCTACGGTTGGTAGAGGGGTGGGGCGTTACCAAAATGGCCGTTTAGTGACGTAATAGCTATTGACCTTTAAAGATACTAAGTTAATAACGCAATGCAACAAAGTTCGAGTATTCGACTTTTGATCGATTTTTTACTTAAAATGCTCCTCTGTGCGACGTTTGTCTAGAAACAATTAGAAATAATTTGCACCGCACTGGGCCGCATTACAGACATCATGCTAAGAAAGTTCATTTGACGGATGCACACAAAACTGCGAGATTGAATTTTGCACGTAATTATTTAGATTTCGACTGGACAAACACCATCTTTACAGACGAAAAATCATTTCGCTCTTCTCAACATGGTCGCTTAACTTTGTGGCGTTACGATAACAAGCGATACACAGAGGACCACATAGTGCCCAACCAATCATCTGGCCGTATTTCAGCTAACATGTGGGCATGGATGGATGCTGGAAACATAGGCGAACTTGTTCCTATTTCTCGTCATAACGCTATCAACTATGTCGATTTATTGGAAGAATCAATGTTACCGACTTTGCGAACAGTTTACCCCCGTGAAGATGTGCCAGTATTCTCCTATGTTCATGATAACTGTCGAGTGCATACTGCCAGAATTGTCTCAAATTGGTTTACGGAGCATGAAGATGAATTTACTCTCATTCCATGGCCGTCTAGGTCACCAGATCTTAACCCAATAGAAAACTTATGGAGTTTGATGGTTCAAATGTGGGATAACAGGAACGAGAGGACTAAAGAAGCAATCGAGCTGCATTGTAACGAAATCTGGGAAGGGGAAGATCTGAGGGGAAGTGACATTTGCAGTCGTCTAATCCGGTCTATGAGTAATCGATTATAAGACGTCATTGAAAACCATGGCGCTTACACTCGGTTTTAGGTTTAACCAGTAATCCTACAGACCCAAACCATTGGAACCATTATAACCCACAAATTAATTATTGAGAAGTTTTCTTTTTTATTCGCTTTACGAAGTGAATGCCATTTTTTAAAATTTAATAATATGAAATAAACAATAAGCCTCTAATTTTACTGTTTTATTTTATTGATATGTATGACTAGCTGTCTCGACAGACTTCGTTCTGTCAAATAAATGCTTTTCTAGTTTTGTTCTACACCTACCCTACGCTACGTTTACGGTACCTCTACCCTCCTACCTCAAGTCTACCAATTATTCGAAATAAAGTCAATCCTATGTCTCAAACAAACAGACAATCAAATCTTTCCTAATATACCTATAGATAAGGACGTTCACTGGCTAACAAACTTTTTCGCGCAATACTTATCATAGTCCATAGTATATGTCATGGCTTTGTCAGTGTCTAGTAGAATGATAACGTTTCGTTAGTTATGAAATGTATGTTCAAGCTAATTTCAACCTAATGGTATAGAATAATTGTAGGAGAATGACTTTAAGGGGGGTCATGATTCAATTTGGTCGACTGTACTTAAGAATCTTTGTAACTCACAGTGATAGACAACGAAAATAAAATTATATTGTAAAACAAAAGTTACATTCACGCTAAAGGCTAAGCAGAAGGAACAACCCTATTATTTATTTACTAAAATAATATTTTTTTGAAAGGATCTCTATAGCGTTTTGTTAATGTGCAATTTCAAATATACATCAAATAAGATAGAATAATTTGTATTTACCATCAATCCAGAATATTTCTCGGTGTTCTTGTTCTTGGGCACTTCTATGGCTGTGCTGACGGCGTGAGCTGACGAGGTGTCGGTGGCAGTGCTACAACCAGGACGGTTCGCGTTCTCGTGGTCTGATGTTGTGAGAGTTTTCATTTTCTGTAATTCAATATACAAGAAAGTTAACATTTGTATCTATTAACCCTGACATACTTTAATTTACAGTATAGTCTTCTATGAATTGAAAAGATATGGATTCTATCGAATGTGCGTGAAGCCAGTCTATATAAACTATTTATTTTATTGTATTTAGTTTCAAATGACAGAATCCATGTTTCTATACATTTAAACTAGTTACCTACTAAGCTTACCAAACTTTGACGTTTGATAGCGAAATGCGCCCTTTTTTACTAACACTATATTATTATTTACCACACAATATGTATTAGTTTTTAACCTAATGTATCTTTTACATTATCTTCTTAAAATTGCGTGACGTTTCGACTTGGTTGTACATCTATGTGTAGTTAATACCAGGCATGAGCGCGATTAATAGGGAATATGCATTTTTTGTTATTTCTTCATTTGATCATTTACGTCTCTATGACATAGAAAAAAAATAGGCTTGAAAATAGTCAAACTAATTTTCAAAGCGAAATTTAAAACACTGACTAAATTTCAGCTATTCAAACGCTGCCATTTTGCGCGCGCTTTTGGACACAGCCAATGACATCATTTTCGTTTCGTGTTTGTTTACTATTCAGTGTTTCAGTTACTTTATATTTATTTACAGTTTTCATTTGCTAAAAAATATTTTTTCTCACAAACACTACTAACACAGTAGGAATTTCGACGCCGATAATTCGATGACGTCACAATTCGTTTCGAATAATAGTGATGCGTTTTGTAAGTTTGAATTTCCCTCCCTTAATTTTCACTTTTTATTTAATATTTTCTGGGTTTAAATAATCACTAAATAAATAAAAATACCTTTTAAGTATATTGTAAAGACAATAAGGAATCTAGATGAAATATTTGAGACAAATAAAAAAATTATGCATATTCCAATATAAATTACAACTTTACTTAATTCCGGCAACAAGAGTCCTCCTAGCTTATTAATAATAAAGCAGATTTTTTTTCGAGTAGAGCAGTGACCATAAATGTCATGCGTTTAAGTAGGATTAAACAATGGATTTTCAGGTGAAATAAGTACTAGTGAAAACCCACACACATTATACACACTTAAATAACGAACAATAGTGGTTATTTATATATTGTTCCGTAAATCTTTGTATTGTAGAGACATATTTTGTTTATAATTTCATTTATGATTTGCTTGAATGCTTTTGCGTGACCGTGAGATCATTATACCGCAGACGAGTATATCTTCGCTTATTAAACACAATACTACATTACTGTTTAATTACAATGATAATATTTTGAGAATTCTGTAAACAGTTTCAATATTTTGAACATAAAGACAACTGCGTCTTGTATTTTTTTTAAATCTCGACACAAAATGGAGAGTTGTTAGTAACTTATATGTGTATCTGTATGTGCAGTGTACCTGCATGGATGAACTGATTTTTATTTATTTCTTTGTCAGTAGATCTTTACTTTTCTAATCATATTCGGGTTTCGGCTGCGAAGCGAAAAGAAGAGGAATAGTCTTGGCAGTGCGTTTGTATATTCTACGTCTAAGTATTTCGACGTCGATTTTAATGAAAAGTTGTCAGTAAATTCGCATTAATGACATAGGCGATATAAATTATATTTTAATGCCTCGGTGGCTCAGTGGTAGCGTATGCGACTGCTGTGCTTGAGGTCTCAGGTTCGATTCCCGGGTCGGACCAAATGTTTGTATGATCTGCAAATATTTGTTTCAGAGTTTGGGTGTTTTCTATGTATAATATGAATGTATTTACAAAAAAAAGTACATATGTATTGATATCAGTTGTCTAGTACCCATAACACAAGCTCTGCTTAGCTTGGGACTAGATGGCATTGTGTGTTAGATGTTCGAAATATTTATTATTTATTGGTTACTCTTTTATAAACTTTTTCTTGTTAAGTCTATTTAAATAGTATTATTTTTATTTTATTTTAAATTATTTCTTACATTTTCAATTTTTTCTTTCTCAGCAAGCAGCCACGACATGGGTGGTTCAGGCGGGAGTCGCTGGCTGAGCGTGTCATGTAACTCCTTGATCTTTGCCGTGTCTACGAACGCTCCAGCAGTCAATGGCTTGGACAGATCCAACTCCTTCTTCTCCTGACGATTTTTTCTTAAATACAACATAATCTTAATTAATTGGATGTCCATTATCAATGGATACACCAATCAAAGAATAAATTTTCAATACATTTTTACATTCTAATTAGCAAAATAAAAGATTAAGAACTGTTTTATGTACTGTCCCATTAGAGTGTGGAGTAATATTAATGTCGTCAGTGGCAAATTTCTATCTTCATCTTAATCTAGGACCCAGAGAAGGTAGTTAAAAGCCACAAACTAGTCATTGAAAAAAGCGTCTTTAGGTTTAAGAGCAAAAATAAGTTGTGATGTGTGTAATGTTTTGAGTGTTTGACATTTATGAACCAATTTCAAATTACATTCTCCATTCACCTAATTGCACACAAATTGGAATAAAAAATACTATTTAAAATCAAGAAATGAAGGATACAGTTCAAATAAGTCATAATGATGCAAGTGATTGAAGTTTTAAAGATATTTATAAAAGTCTAGTTTTAGTTTAGGTTTAAGAGCAAAAATAAGTTGTGATGTGTGTAATGTTTTGAGTGTTTGACATTTATGAACCAATTTCAAATTACATTCTCCATTCACCTAATTGCACACAAATTGGAATAAAAAATACTATTTAAAATCAAGAAATGAAGGATACAGTTCAAATAAGTCATAATGATGCAAGTGATTGAAGTTTTAAAGATATTTATAAAAGTCAAGTTTAAACTATGGATCATCAGAATAAAGTGATTTTTCAAGAAACTTACTTTGGACTTTCTGTAATGAAGTGGTCACTTTTGACCATTATGTCATTATTAGCTGCCACCGGCTGTTCAATTTTCTGCCTTGATTCTGGCATAATTGTCATTTTTGTTCGATATACAACTTCTATGATCAAAGTGCCAATTGGTGTGTTTAGTTCGCTCACTTTCACGGTTTTGCGTTTCTCTCCTAAATATAAAATAAATTTAATGTAAATATTGCCTGGATAACAAATGATAATATCCAAATGTTTAAAAAACATAGCAATTAAACAAACAAGAAACTACCTAGAATATTGTAGTCGGGTTCACCACCATAGATCTTGTGTGAGATTTTATAAGTCTCATTGTGCTGAGTCCTGGAAAGCTTGTAGGCTGGCGTTATTCTAGATATGGTGAGAGCGGACTTAAGCATAACGCTCATTCGATAATACACCGTGGATGGGGAGCAGACCTCGCTGCCAGGTGCCAGTTTCACAGTCCAGATTTCTAACACCATGTCATCACCGTCGACAGTGTGGAGCGATATTTCTATGCACAACACTTTGGTGAGCGCATCCACTACTTCGCCGTTCAGTACACGCTTCGTATCCTCAGTTACCTCTGGCTCATCAGGGATTGATAGGTTGAACTTAAATCAAAAGAAGTTACTCTTTTGGTGTTTTTTAATACATACAGGTGAACTTATAGATAGAGAAATTCAAATTTGGAAATGAACCGCATAAAGAATATGTACAATATGTATATTTTATAGTTTTTAACACAGAAATGAAACCTGTAAGTTGAGCATTGAAAGAAATATTTATTCACTTATTTTTTGTTACTAATGCCAACAGCATGTTAATTTATTTAAGGGTAACTTCATAATAATTATGTAATATATAAAATTCGCGGTGCGATCGCGGTGTTTGTTACCAAACTCCTCCGAAACGGCTAGACCGATTTTTATGTGTGTGCATATCGGGTAAGTCTGAGAATCGGCCAACATCTATTTTTCATACCCCTAAATCATAAGGGTGACCCACCCATTAATTTTTATTTTTATGGCTTTACAACATTTGCCAGTTCAGCTAGTATTATTATACTATTTCATTAAGGTTTACTGAGAGACTTCAAAAATTAACATAGTAAGGACCAACATTTTAAACACCCATACATTATGAAACAATTGTAAATAAACTATAATTCTTTTTGTTTTGTAATCATTAATTTTGATCTGCCATGATAGAAAAAACAGTAAACCTGTTCTCTTTAATTTATTAGTTTTTTAAATATGAATATATGCACAGCATTAATCACTAGTTCGATTACCATAATCAATTGTAATAGACATTAGCATATACTCGCAAGCAAAACATAACATTTACAAAGTAAACAAAAGATTGATTGCACAGCATTTATGTTTGCTCAGCTGCTTATGTTATAACTGTTGAAACAATGTAATACACAATTTAAATTATATAATAAATACTGAACTAAAAATACTGGAGTAGAAACTACAAAGTAAAAAAAATTAAGGGTAGTTCAGAACTGAAAAAAGACAACATGGTAAGTGGGTAAAACAATAGTGGTTCTAATCTATATACTATTATATAAAATGAATCGCCGAAATGTATGTACGAGCATAACTTCCGATCGGCTACACCAAATTTAATTTAAAAAAATGTGTTCGTCATTGTTCGACAAGGTTTGTGTACAAGAAAAATTTTAAGATAACGGGAAAAGTTATGTTTTTGTCCGCGACTGTACACTGCCTGTTGGAAGTTGAGACAGATATGTAAATATGCCGGTTCGAAGTACGCCGGGTCAGCTAGTAAAGTATAGTGGTAAAATAATAGTGGTTCTATAGGGGTAAAATGAAATCCTTTTATGTCAACTTCAAAAACAATCTTTCTATTTAAAGTTCAAAGGTACTTTAAAGAATTTGGATAAGTTAACATAGGCATTAGGAACTATAAATAGCCTTCAACAGTGTACTGCTGGATATGGGCATTTCCTTAGCAAAGAGGTTTTTGCCTACCATATAGAACATAGTTCTTGTAGTAATTTAATACTTGACATTATACATAGTGTAGATAGTAGAGTCAATATAATAATTGCTTATTATTCTAACAGAAAAGATTAATAAAATGTTTTTTTTTTTTTTTTTTATGTTTGGCCTGCCAAAATGACTCTACTCTGCCTGATGGAAAGCATTAGCAGAATCCACGAGTGGTGGCCACCATACTCATTGCGAATACAGCAATGCAGTATGGCGACCCACACTATGGCGGCCTAGTGATGCTTGTGCATCCTTTAGTCTAGTCAACAAGTATGGAACTTGTTGACTAGACTAATTGGGCCTCCGGTCTCGCACTCACCAACGAAACACGACAGCACAAACGCTGTCATTTTACGTTTATTTTCTGTGCGAGGGTAGTACCGCCCCGGTCGAGCCGGCCCATTCGTGCTGAAATCAGCGTGGCTCTACTACCTAGTGATACAATGATACAACTTTTATTTTAATAAAGTTGGAGGTTAGTCTAGATTGTAACTATAGGATGTACTTAAGGTACTTTTTTCAGTACTCATTGTTATTCCCGAGTATCTATACTTATAATAAAAATGTAACAGGTCCTATTCTGTACATTAAAGATATATTTTGAATTTTTTTTTTGGAGGGCTCTCTATAATCGATACTGAAGCCAAAACTGTAACTTTTTCATTTTTGTCCGTCTGTCTGTATCTTGGCTGCGCATCACGCTGAAACTACTGAATGGATTCAAATGTAAGTTGGCATGATTTGAGTTCATACTTTTTATCCCTAAATTCAGCACGGTTTCTTCGAGAGGGGATGAAAGTCAAAATATGTACTTAGTTGTAATTCAATAACACATAGTCCAACTTCTTTCATTCTTTTTTTGCTAGAACGAAAAAAATAAAAGACAACGGGAAAAGTCTTTTTCAGTCCACGACTGTACACTGCCCGTGGGAAGCTGAGACAGATATGTAAATATGGCTATGGCAGCTAGTTATAAATATGTACCTACACTGCTACAGTCATAATAAGGACTGCAAAGTATATAGTGGCTCCTACCATTTGTCAGTAACATGAAAAAAGCACTTAGGCTGAAAAGTTTTCAACTACCTTCATACGACAAATTTATAATTACAATTTTACTTTGCTTTACAGGCAACGCCTACTAAAATCACACTAGTACATAAAACAGTAATTTATACCTTTGAACCAAACAATCTGATGTGAATCTCCCTCCATGTGGTGACAGATCAGGAATGCAGATTTTGTTTCCATGATTATTATTATTATATTGTTCATGTCGTGAATGGTGACTGAGGAAGCAAGCCATGCTGAATAATGTCTCTACAAAGACAAGGAAAATTTGAAACAAACCCTCTGCCAGCATATCTTATCACAGTACATAATAGGCCACAACCTCTTTACTAATAAGTTGTCTATGTTCAGCAGTGAACTGGCCAAGTCTCTTAATGATGAAGATGATTTCGTAGGTAGTCGAGCCACGCTGATTATTTCAGCACAGTTGGGCTAGTTAGACCGGGGCGGTACTGCCCTCGCACATAAAATCAACGTAAAATGACAGTGTTTGTGCTGTCGTGTTTAGTTGGTAAGTGCGAGAATGGAGTCCCAATGATGTCGAATCATCACTAGGTCTCTGTGGTGTGGGTTGCCATGCTGCATTGTATGTATTTGCAATCAGTATGGTGACCACCACTCTTGGATTCTGCTTATGCTTTCCATCAGGCAGTGTAGTCATTAGAAAATGATGACCAAATGATGCCCGGATGACCAAAAAATAAAAAAAAAATTGTATATGAAACTCCTATTATAGATTTTCGCCACTTGGCAATGATTTATACTACTATTTCAACACCTTTAAAGCGTTGATATTGTATGTGCTTACTAGATTTAAGAATGTATAGGTGGAAAACCATTTGTCATAAGTAAATTTTATTATTATTTATATTATTTGTTTATATGATAAAAGGTACTTTGATTTTTATTCCAGCCAGTAAAGGATTTTTAAAAAGCCGGAAGCAAGCTCAGGAAGGAATGAATATAGACAATTTGCAAAGGCTTACTTTATATAGAAGGGTTTTGCAAAGTTAAAACATAAGCACAATAATAATAAAATAACTAAAAGTCTAACTTTCATCACAGCATATTTTTTTTGCAAGAAGCTTATATACGTTTATAGATTAGAATCATTTAATATTTTCATTTATGAGGGTACAGAGAGACAGTTGTTTTTTTTAAATTACTTATTGGATTTTTACTTATTGGATTTTGTGGCTAAACACAATATTTGTATTCAATTCTGAAATTCGTTTTTTGTTTATTATATTTATTTTGCATCTTATACCATTGGGATTGGCAAATAATTTACAAAATAGATCAATTTACAGACCCAGGCCTAGATTTTAATTAGCAACTACATAATCGGATTGGTTTGGATAATTTAGAATTTAACATTCATTAGGAACTTGAAAGATGCTCATACAATGCACTTAAGAACATGAATTATTTAATTTCGACAAACAAAACAGAGGGTAGATAAAATAATTTTACATTTGATGAAAATAAAAATTATAGCTATTTTCTTTTAAAGAGCTTTGTACATAGTCTTTTAAACATTTTTTTAAAGACAAATTATGTTAAAAATACATTAGGCTTACCCATTGCGGCGACGAATCTACACCATCTTCGGGTAGCTTCGAATTACATTCGTGAGTAATTTTCTTGCCCTGTCTGCTTTGAACAACAATTTGCGCTATTTTCAGGGTTAATACCTTTGTAAACTTATGGTACAATTTGTACTTTTCTTGAACATCTGCGTTCGGAGATGCCATTTCTTATCATTTAATATAACAAGAGCAAAAATTTAATGTTATGTTGATCATTTACGCAGCGAAACAGATATTCTAGGAACGTATAAAAACAGCATGGTATGATAACAACTATTGTAAATCGTACATGTGAACTGCAACAACACAAAAGATAATTTATTTGGATTTAAAACTTATTTTTGCGAACCATAAACGTAACCATGATCAGATGAAACGCTAAGTGATAGTGAAGTGAACAGGCGGAAACAAAAAAATATTATTCGCAAAACTTTACAGACGGGAATCTTATGTTCTACTTGTCGTGTTTTATTTTAGGGATCTTAAATTGCTGATTGGACGAAATCATTTTCAAAAGAAAGCTCATTGGATTAAATCATTCTTACGTTTCGTCCTACGCAGTGATTTTAAGATTCACATGTAACATTAACATCAACTTAACTATATTCCAAAAACATAACTATATTATCGAAGATTTCTACATATAGGAGAATGGCAGATCCTGTACCGCTGGCAATTATGTTATGAATAGTTTGAGATTTAACTTTATTATGTGAATCATCCTAATTATTTTCATGTATTTACTTTTATACGTCTGTATATTTACTATATTTTTAGAACTGTGCTAACAGAATTTTAATTGTGCTCATAAAGTTGTTACAACTGTATTAAACAAAACGCATTCCTACGTATTCTAAACTAAGAGACATTCTAAACACGCCATGATTAGAGTCTACTTAGTCTGAAAACTAGATGGCTTTGTGTGTCAGATTGCCGAAAGTATTTTACATTATTTTAAAATATATAATAATAGGTATGGTAAAAATTTCAATTCCCGAGAGGCAGTACAAAATGCCTTTGAAGAGTTTGTTGCCGTCCAGCTGATTTTTACAAGAAGGCACGGTGTGTTAGAAAGCCCGATTTTGTTGCATGCCCTTTTTATTACAGAAATCGATAGTAATTATCATTTTAAGCACTACAGTCAAAGTCCGGCATCGATACGACTTGTAGATGTTTTTAAAAAAAATCTCAAAGTTGCTGTATAACCGGGTCATGAAAATAATAAAAAAAATTATATAAAAAAAACCAGCCTACATATTTAAATTTCCATTATAATTACTAATCAAACTTATAATACCTAACTATCTGACAAGTTTGCGTGTCTGTATTGCAAATAGATCGCGAAATATTAATATTTTTATGTTTTTTACTTTTTATTTAATTTCTTGGCAATAACGCGGTGTTAGATGGAGATATTTGACCAGACGATTGTCAACATGTATGTCTATCGACATGATTAAAACCACAATCGAATTCAGCGTTATTTAGAAGTTATGAGAATTTTCAGTTATATCCGGATTTTTTTGTACTAGGGTTGTCACTTTAACCAGAATTTTTAATATAATTAATTTTTATAATTTTGAGTTTAGCTGAAAGAAGTCGTATATATTATCGATTAATTATCTTTATATGTGCATTTACCAATAACTGAAACTATACCCATGGGCACTCTTATTCTTTGATTCTTTCGCTTAGTCCGCCTGGGTGGGTACCACCGACTCGTCTATTTCTGCCGCCAAGCAGTAGTGTTGGACTATTGTGTTTCGGTTTGAAGGACAGTTAGCCAGCAAAATTATAGGCACGTGAGACAGAACACACCTTAAAGTCTCAGGGTGGGTAACGCATCTGCCGTCTCATTTATACTTGCGCGACATGTCTAGAGGGACGATAGGTGGTATAGGCGACGATGACCGCTTATAACCGGCTCGTCTACTTGTTTATCCATATAATTAATGTAAATAAAACTATGACCTTGCATTAAAAAACACATTCATGCTAAAAGGTAAAAGTTGGAGATTTGACGGTGATACTAATTAAAATCTTGTTAAGATTTGTTGAAAATGTTTACTAAACATCAAACGAACATTATTTAGGTCTTTTTTTTTAAAGATGGCCCTGAAAGTTTCATATGTATTTTTATACCATGTATTGCGATGATATGCTACATGTGACTTGGGAAGGAGTCCACACCCTCGAAAGGCATTAGCTGAAACCCCAAGTTATTACATGTAGCAAGGAGAAACGGGGGTGAGGCATCATGGAGCCGTTCCAGACTCATGATGCCACTTTGCCTCAGCAGGAATTGACCCACCCTGCTGGGGGATGTCCATCTGGGCTCCGACCAGAGGACTTAGTGCGAGGAGGGCATGAGGGCGCCAACCCTCATGCTGGTCAACGAGCGGCAATTAGTGAAGTTGTGGATAGCGCCACAGCCAGCACTCTTCAACCTCCGGGAGTGCTTGCAAATACACGAGGAGATGATTGTGAAAGCGGTCCTTCAAACACTAAGGTACTGACTCGATTAGACGCTTTTAAGCTTTTTAAGGGAAAAGCTAGAGACTTGGCCGTAGAGGAGCGGATAAAATTGGTGTTTGATTATTTTGGCCCTCAATACCAATTATCGCAGACCAGTGAACAGTTCAAAGGTGTACTTGCAGCATTTCTTACCAAAAGCTCAGACTTACTAAAGCGCTGTAAAGGAAACGAACCTTTTTTTCTAAAAAAACACGGAACATGGCTTAGTGGAACACTTATAAGTGGTAATTTGACAATTTCTGAAGGAAGCGAAGGTATTTTATCTCCAAAATCCAAAAAGTTTAAGACATTAAGTAGAACTCAACAATATAGATCCAAAAGAAAACTGCAGGAGGTTCTGGAAGACAGTCCGTCTTCTAATAAAATCAAGGCATTTATTGGATCGCTTAAAATTAATGATAAAGCACTGTCTCATACATCAGCAAAGAGTTTAGAGACTATTATTAATTTATGTCTTTCATCCGATACTGCTTCTACCGAGATTTTGAAGAAAATAGAGCATTCCGTCCAACCATATACCCCAGAGGAAGCTCTTTCTATTCTTATTGATAGGAATCTATCGGTTGAAACTTATAATAAGTTTCATTTGGACATGAAAAATCGTGGAAATGACATATACCCGCCGTATTACAGAGTACAAGAGGCAAAAAAATGTGCTACCCTGATCAGGTACAAGTATCTGAAAGAGAAGCTTTTGTACCTGTAAAAAGGCATTTTTACAGGTACAAAAGCTTCAATTTAGTAAGGCACACTTTTGATCGCATTCTGTCATTAACAGACGCAGTTTTCATCAATTTCTGCACACACAAGGACATTCAAATAGTAGAATGCATTTTAAAGGGAATCTGGGGATTTGATGGATCTACTGGTCAATCATTGTACAAACAGAAATTTTCAGATGCAGGAGTTGATGAAAATTGTATGTTTGCAACAACTTTTACTCCATTACAAATTTCGACAAATACTGGTGACGTAATTTGGATGAACCCTTCGCCACAGTCATACCGATATTGTAGGCCTGTGCATATTCAATATAAAAAAGAGTCACAGGATTTGATTAATTCCGAAAAACATCTTGTTCAAAACCAAATTGACAATCTCACTCCCATGCTCGCCAAAACATCTGAGGGCCATCAAATTAAAATCAAATGTGAACTATATTGCGCTGCTATAGACGGAAAAGTGTTAAATACTCTTTTAAATACTAAATCTCAGTTACGTTGCCCGTACTGCCAGTTGATCTCGTCACAGTTTAATAATTTGGATGCAGTATTTTCCAGCTCTGTTGACGAAAGCCTTTTGCGTTACGGTGTTAGCCCATTGCACTTTTGGATCCGAGCCTTAGAATTCGTTTTAAAACTTGGATGCAAAGTTAAGGTGAAACAGACAACAAAATCAGATTTTGAAAAAGAGTAGCCATGAGTTTCTTTGCCAGTATTCTTCTCATGAGCTCTACGCATTTTGGAAACTGGAAGTTATGGATCGACACAGGCAGGCAGTAGATTTTGGTGTTTTCGCCTAACTTACCTCGACAATACAGCACATGCTGTGGCCTCTGTTTGTGTCGATCTATGATTTTTAACTATAGCTTCAATTTGACGTTCATAAGTGTCACTTGGTGTCTTAGATGAATAAATGATTTTGATTTGATTTGATTTGAAACAATGGCGAATAACGCAAAAATCTGCAGAACACAAGTTAGTTGAAGATCGCAAAGCCAAAATTCAAGATGAAATCAGAGATAAATTGGGCCTCTTGGTAGATGTGGTACGCCCAACTTCGTGCACCACAAACGACGGAAATACTGCCAGAACTGCGTTGTCTGATCGACATCGTGCAACGTTTGCGGAAATTTTAGATATTGAGAAATGGCCTTTGGATGATTTATACATTATTTCAATTGTTTTTATCTAGCAATTTACCAATTGATGTTGATAAATTCAGAACATTTTGTAATCAACTGGCACATAGATATGTCGAAAACTATAACTGGCATCCAATGTCAGTTACAATTCATGAAGTTTTAGCTCACGGTGCACAAATAATAGCAGCATCGCCATTGCCAGTTGGAATGATGTCTGAACAAGCGGCTGAATCAAGAAACAAGTTTGGAGGTTTGATAGGGAGTATCATTCCCGAAAAGTTAGTCGTGAAGCTACAATGTTCGACCTGTTCCACAGAGCGCTTATTTCCTCTGACCCATTCATTTCTGACTTTCATTTAAAGGACAGAAATAAAAGTGCAAAGAGGATCCCATTACCAGCAGAAGCTTTAAGTTTGCTAAAACCAGTTAATGCGAAAAATTTTCTAGTGGATGATCATTCGTCATTCACTGAACATGATGAAGATACTTTAATTATTCAAAATGAAAACCAAGATTTATATTTTTTCTGTTTTTTGTAAATATTTTTAGTTTTTACAACCCGGATAAAATTGACATTTCCGAATGTGACAACCCTGGCTAAAATAGAAAAATTCTCATAACTTCTAAATAACGCTGAATTAGATTGTGGTTTTAATAATGTCGATAGACATACATGTTGACAATCGTCTGGTCAAATATCTCCATCTAATACCGCATTATTACCAAGAAATTAAATAAAAGTAAAAAACATAAAAATATTAATATTTCGCGATCTATTTGCAATACAGACACGAAAACTTGTCAGATAGTTAGGTATTATAAGTTTGATTAGTAATTATAATGGAAATTTAAATATGTAGGCTGGTTTTTTTTATATTTTTTTTTTTATTATTTTCATGACCCGGTTATACAGCAACTTTGAGATTTTTTAAAAAACATCTGCAAGTCGTATCGATGTAAGACTTTGACTGTAGTGCTTAAAATGATAAATACTATCGATTTCTGTAATAAAAAGGGCATGCAACAAAATCGGGCTTTCTAACACACCGTGGAAGGGCATCAATAAACTGCCAATGCGTTGGCAAAGATGCGTCGATTGCATGGGTGATTACTTCGAATAACAGAAATAAAAAAGTTTGAAAAAATAAGTACTTTCACTTATTGAATACAAAACGGCAATTTCATAGGTAAAGACCTATTACATAAAAAACGATTAAATATTTAAATCTATATTTATGAATGAGCTTACTGGTGAATTTAGTAAAAGAGTACCTAACATTTTAATGACGGATCACGAAAATCGTAGACGAATGATTTTGATTTCAAAAATATAATATTACGCCATCTTGTTCACAAAAATGACAACTCATTTGTGATCCATGTATTTCATTGTAATCTAGAAACTAAAATAACTTTTTAATGCTATGTTGTAAAAATCTAGGGATTTAAAATTTTATTGTCGGTGATATTAGCAGCCAAATAAATACAAAAACAGTCCCTACCATGACATACGCCAAGCGGTACAAAAGTCTCAAACAAACCTGCCATTGTCCTAAAATTTACTTTACACAGGAGTTAAACAATCAATGAGTAACTAACTGATTGATCCTTGTCTTAAAGATTTTTTTAACAATCTGTTATTGAAATTACATTATAATTAATAAACGGTATTATATCCTTATATATATCTCATAACCATTCATGACCTCTGGGTTGTGAGAACATATTGCCAGCGGTACAGGATCTGCCATTCTCCTTTAAAATAAAAATAGGTCAAAAGCGAAATAGTATAAGATCTCAGTCACCCCAGACTTACGTCATTTTACGAAAGATGAAATTTTTAGGATCGGTAAAGTCCACAGAGCATCGAATGTCATTTTCGCCCCCCGGCTAGCCGGGGGCGAAAATGACATTCGATGCTCTGTGGTAAAGTCAGAAAGGAATGAATGCTCACTATCTATGTTATGATATGATATATATATCTATGGTATCTAAGATGGAAAAAGACCGTAATGATACTAAATTACGTCAAAGTAGGAAGGCTGGATTTTACATATTTTATATATGTCGGAGGATAGACCGAACAATGATTTTTAGAAAGGGTGACGTCAGTTTCGCCGACGTCACTGATTATCTTGAGATAATCGTCGGCGACTATTGCTACAAATCATGAGTGCCACTATTGATAGTGGCACTCATGATTTGTAGCAATAGTCAATAATAATCTAATATTTTATAGTACTAACAATAATTATATAATTAAGTCAATGTTGACAGTAGGAAGTTGCTGAGTTTCTGTAGAGTGTAGGTAATGGTTGTTGTTGTGTCACATTTTAGATACGTACTAATTTTCTAATGGAATAGTAGTACTAAAAATAGTATGTTAGACCCTTAGGGAATGATATTTATTTACTTAAATAATTAAAATGAGTCACTATCTCATTTCACTAAATAAAAATATAAATATATTTGTAATAAATAGAATACAAATAACTCCTTTTGCTAATTGTTAATAGGTAATTAGTATAGCTCCTTGCTAGCGTAACAACACGTAATATGTATTCGGATGGATCACCATATTCCCTACTAGCTGTTGCCCGCGGCTCCGCCCGCGTGTATGTCGGTTATCGCGGCAAACAGTAACCTATGTGTTAATCTGATGTATCTTCTATACTTATAAATTAACATGTCCTGACTGACTGACTGACTGATTCATCATCGCCGAGCGGAAACTATTAAACTTGGGAATACAAAATTTGGTGAGTATGATCGTTTTAATTAAGTAGATACCCATTAAGGAAGGAATTTCTACCCCCAAGGGGGTGAAATAGGGGTTGAAAGTTTGTATGGAAGTCCGTAATTTTTTAAGTTAGAAACATGAAACTTTATTTTTGGGCTACTGATAAAAAATGAGTAAACACGTATTTAAGCGTTTCTGATAGATAGAGCGGATATTCTACTCCTTAAGGGTGAAATAGGGGTTGACGTTTTGTATGTAGGTTAGTCTGGAAGTCCGTCATTTTTGAAGTTAAAAACATGAAAGTTTATTTTAGGGCTATTTAAGAAATATGAAACTTTATTTTTGGGTTACTTATAAAAATTTGTAGATATGTATTTCAACGTTTCCTAATATTCTACCCCTAAGGGGGTGAAATAGGGGTTGAACTTTGTTTGGAACTTCGTCATTTTTAAATTAGAGACATGAAACTTTTCTTTTGGTTTGGGCTACTGATTAAAAATGAATAGATACGTATTTAGGCCTTTCTCGATATTCTACGCTGAAGGGATGAAATAGGCGTTGACATTTCTTAAGCGGGTTAGTCTAGAAGTCCGTCAGTTTTGAAGTTAGAAACATGAAAATTTATTTTAGGGCTATTGATAAAAAAATAGGAGATACGTATTTAAGCGTTTCCCAATATTCTACCCGTAAGAGGGTGAAATAGGGGTTGAAAGTTTGTATGGAAGTCCGTCTTTTTTAAGTTAGAAACATAAAAAAATATCTTTGGGCTAATAGTTAAAAACGCGTAGATACTAAGTGTCTCTGGATATTATATCTACCCCTTTTTTTGTTCGGAAATTCCCTCCGATATCACCACTGGTGGTTATGTCGGACTCGAACCGACTAAAAACCGCACACCGTCTCGGGTTCTAGAAACCAGGGAACCAGAGCGCCCTCAAAAGGAAATCCGATAAATGATATTTCTACCCCTAAGGGGTGAATTAGGTGTTGAAATGTCGTAAGTAGATTAGTTTGGAAGTCAGTCATTTTTAATTTAGTAGCCTGAAACTTTGTCCTTAGGCTTTTAAGTACAAATAAATTAATACCTATATCATCATTTATGGGAATTCTATTTCTAAAGGGGTAAAAATAAGGGTCGAACGTTAGTATGAAATCCTTTTTAATGGGCTATTGATTAAAAATAAATAAATAGGTACGTTTAAAAACATGAATAAATTATTCATACATACTTACACAGTTTTAATTAAATATATTGCAAATAATCAACTTCCACGCGAGCAAAGCTGCGGGCAACAGCTAGTAAGCTATTTTACTGTAAAGTTTCATCCAATTCCGTCCAGTGCTTTTTGCGTAATGAAGTAACAAACATACACCCTCACAAACATTAGCTTTTATAAATTAGTGTGATGTGATAAAATCGAATACGAAAAACAATGTTAAATTTATCACTACAGTTAAATGAAAAATTAGACATAACGAATGAAGCTTATTTTCAAAGCGTAAATAACTAATTCAACGAAAAAAAATGGAAGGTATCTACAACTTACTAAAAGAAATTAAAACACCAACAAATAAGGCTAAGTAATTAAATATTTGCAACGAAAAACATCTGCTTACCTATGCCTATACCAATAACCTAACAAAATCCTATCAAAAAGTAAATTATAGGTACCTAGGTACCTATGCTATAACCTCACAAAATTCTAAAAATACCGAGAAAACCAATTAGTATCTACAAAAGACTATTTGCTAATTATTTAGGTACAACAAAAATCGCCTGCTTATACCTATGGTATAACCTGACAAAATCCTAAAAAAAAACTTCGTTAAAAAAAACTGACTTCAAAAACTAAAAAGTATCAGTTAACTTAATTTGCATGTGCTACCTGGGTTTGAAGTTAGTGCCAAGCCAAATGTAATAGTAGGTATCACACTCGCTACATTTCGAGACGAACGTCAACGACGTCACCGACGCTTCAGTTGTTTTGATCTACGCGAAGAGCAGCTATCCCGCTAAAGGTCACGCGCGGCGAGTGCGGTACCTACTATTACATTTTGGCTTGGCACCGACTTCAAACCTATGCATAGGTAGCACATACAAATTAAGTTATTTGGTACTTTTCAGTTTTTTCGGTTCGGTTTTTTTTAACAAAGTTTTTTTTTTTTTCACTTTTTAGTCTATCTCAAGTCTCTCGTCATCATTTCACCTAAATAACTTGAAAGAATACGACTAAAGGTAACATACATGCTGTATAAAATCGAAAGGACTTCAGGTATTTTTTTGTAATAAAATCTCAAATGGACTATCTTCTATAGGTTACTATAATTCAAGTGATTTGAGGTAAACTGACTATCTGAGGTTAACTCTGATATCGTTAAGACCCGTTTTATATATTATGAAATTAAATGATGTCTACAGAATATGAAGGCATGCAGACAATTGCTTTAACTTCATTGCAGGCGCTTACATAAATTTGAGGGTTTCCTTCGATTTCCTTAGGATCCCATCATCAGATCCTGATATGGTGGCCATGGGACCACATGGGGAGCATACCCTTTCGAATACAAAAAGAATTTCCAAAATCGGTCCACAAATTGACGGAATAATCCGTGTACATACATAAAAAAAATATACCGATGAAATTGAGAACCTCATCCTTTTGGCAGTCGGTTAAAAAAAATATACCGATGAAATTGAGAACCTCCTCCTTTTGGAAGTCGGTTAAAAATACAGAAGAAATATTATAATACCAAGTAATTTTATAGTAGGTAGAACAAAAATCAAGTAAATAGTTACAAAAATAACTTTTTCTCCGAATTTACATTCAAGAACTACTACTGAGTTTTTAAGTCGATTTGGGTGCGTGTGTCGCATAGGGAGCCGACCGACCACGCGGGTGCTGCTTTTTAAACAATTTGGACGTGTCTGGTAAAGTGGTAACCTACGCAGGCCACGCGCCCGCGCTGCCTTTCGGGTACCTATCATAAAGATGTTTTGTATCATTTTCTGGTAAATTATGATGAACTATTATGTTATATGTTTACTCCTCTTTCAAGTATTTTAAACTTAAAATAAATATCATGAATATAAATGACCATTTAACGTTTATGGCATTCTAGTTTTTGGTTCAGTATCAATAAGAGCATCCTCCCAAAAAAATCTAAATTTCTTTAATGTACAGAATTGATCTTATACACTTTTCTTATGCGTTTAAAAGTAATCATATTACGTACCTATTGTAAAGTTAGTTACTTGATTCCAAAAGATGTCGCTGTTTTAAGCACAGAAACTATTTTCAAGAAAATGTAATTGCTTCAGTATCGATTAGAGAGCCCTCCCAAAAAATCATCTAAATTTCTTTAATGTACAGAACTGAACTGTTACATTTTTATTATACGTTAAAAAGAGTAATCATGTTACGTACCTATTGTAAAGTTAGTTACTTGATTCCAAAAGATGTCGCTGTTTTAAGCAAAGAAATTTTTCAAGAAAATTTTAAACAACCCTTTCTATGGAAAGAGAGAACATAAAACAAATACCTACCTATGAAATACTAACTACATACCACATTAATCACAGTGCTTGTGCATAAAACGTTCCCACGATTATTTTGAATATTTAAGTCATGCGGGCACAACCAAACACCCAGATTCGACGTCTACAGAGAGATATAGATATTCTTTTTCCTATGGATAGAGAGATTGCGATAAATCAAATACTTAATGCTACACCGAATTACACGTAATACGTTCTACGATTATTCCACGATATATTAATCAAAGTGTTATTAATTACGCATGGCTTCCAAAAGATGTCACTACGTGTTGTTTTCGTAATGATAAATTCTTTATATTTTTTTTTCCAATAGATAGAGAGATTGTGATAAATTAAATAATTAATGCTACAATCTTCAGAGTATCTCCTTTCTAACAAAAAAAGAATTATTGCAATCGGACTACTCGTTAATGAATTACAATTAATTACACATTTTGACTTTCATCCCCCCTCACAGGGAAACCGTCCGGAATTTCGGAATAAAAAGTATCCTATGTCCTACCTCGGAGTATGATCTCAAATCATGCCAAGTTTCATTTGAATCCATTCAGTAGTTTCGGCGTGATGCGCGGCCAAGATACAGACAGACAGACAGACAGACAGACAAAAATAAAAAAAAAATCGTTTTGGTTTCAGTATCGATAACAGTGCCCTCCAAAAAAAATTTTCAAAATATCTTCAATGTACAGAATTTGACCTGTTACATTTTTATTATAAGTATATATAGATTGTGTGATAAAGGGTTTAGATTTACTACAGAATGAGGTGTTGTACGCAGGGCCGTCTTAACCTAAGCTGGGGCCCCTGGGCACACAAGAATTTGGGGCCCTTTTGGAAAGTAAGGAAAGCGTATTATACTAACATTTTTCTACTATGATCATTCATGATCATGTTAGTTTTTGGTTACAATTACAATAATGGTTTCTTTCGGGTTCTTTGTTAAGCAAACCCTTCTATTTATTAACCAACTTCAAAAAAAGAGGAGGTTCTCAATTCGACAGTTTTTTTTTATGTTTGTTACCTCATAACTTTTTTGATGATTCTTTTTTATTTTATTAAACCATTATTAAACCATAGCCATTTATTAAAATATTTGTATGATAACACCGAATCGGGACAACTGTTTTCGACTCTTGTACCCAAAATACCGCAGAAGCATACTCGATTTTCTGGCAGCGTGTATGTAATAGATATAAGTGGAAAAAGTAACGAATTTTTTTTTTGTGTAGTTTGAGTGTATGTATATTTAATTAAAATTGACTATTTTGAGTGATGTGATGTGTGTGTATGTGTGTGTGTATTTTGAACCATACTTAAAAGTGTAACAATAACCTAGCAAACATATATTATGAAAGTAAGATAAAGAAATATCAATGTATCATGCAAAACATTATCAAACAGTAAACTAGGAAAACACAATATCTTACATAGTCATTGCAGTTTTTCCAACTCCCCAAGACTTTGTTCCGATCTTACATAAATCTGAGTATCACCCTCAGCTTTCCGCAAAAATACCCAATTATTAGAACACCAGCAATATTTGTACTTGTTCTGGGTTGCAAATTCTCTAGCCCGGTGAAATATTTTCTTCTCTGATAAAGATAATTGTTCGCTTACATAAATCGGTCGATTTTCGCAATGAAGACCCAGTTGAGACGAATTTAGCTTTTGTTGTTTCTCACGACCCTTATTGAAGTATCTGACCGCTGCAATGTATTTATTTCTTACTGGAACCGAGGAAAACTCTGCAATAATTGGCCTGTTTGCACTCGTTTTTCCTGGAAGTCTATATATATCTCTGATATCTGTTAGTTTTATATCAATTTGTACAGTAGAACCTACTTGTGCACTACAACCACCTACAACTTTTGCTAATTCCTCAGTAGTTTTATTTGGAACAATAGGCACATTTCGAACCTCAATAGCCGCCGAGCGTGATCTGAATTCCAGGTCTTGTAGTTTTATTACTAAAGTCTCAAACGCCTGTTTGTGAGTTTCGCTCCTTTTCAAGTACTTGGTTGGTGCATTTCTTCAAAACGAGTGTTAAAAAAGTCTAGGTATAGATTTTTCAATATCTGAGTTTGTTTTTTGAGTTTGAAGTGACTTTCCTTTCAAGTCCGCTATCTCCGCAACCATGGTCTTCAAACTAGCCGAATTGTCATTCAATACTTCAGTCTGCTCGGTCTTCCACGTTATCGTGGAAGACGAGCATCTCTTTTAGTTGTTGTATACTCGTGGATTGTGTGATATGATCGTCAGAACGCTTGGCCCTAGATGTAACTTTTACACTTTCCACGGCTTCACCTGCAGCGATGGTTGCCACATTTGGTTCCAAGTGTGCTTCACCAATGGTAGTTTTTGAGGGTGATCGCTGAGCCCGCGGCATCTTGACGCTCTGTTACGTTGTTTACAATATAAAATATATAAACAAATTCCGAGAAACCGTAAAGGCGTATCTCCTGCGGCTAAAAATAACAAAACAAACTAACTAAACTTGTTAACTAAACATGTTAGCGAAAAGTCGCAGGAGACGGACTTTTAAACGAACATCAAACACGATTACACGAAAAGCAAAAATCCTTTATCTACTACTTATAATATAAAAGTAAGTAAGTAAGTGTATAAGTCATTTTGTACTTATACACTTACTTACTTACTTTTATATTATAAATATGAGTAATATAAGTATTAATGTTAGTTCAGTTCAGTTTCATTATACGAGAAGTATACGCTCCGATGTTTTCAGTCCGCTTTGGATAACATGTTTGCTCGTTAAAATTAACAAAACAGTTAGGCCACGCCCATATTTTGATAAATATGTGATGTTTGGTGTTTAAAAACATTAAACAGTCAGCCGCAGGAGACCCGGCTTAACAATTCACCTTTTGTCTTGATGTGTAACTCGCAGCGCCACCTATGATCTAGCTCCCCACAACAATATTGTAGGCGATAGCGGTCGCAAATTTGATGTGTGGTCTATACGCGTTGGTGATTCAGTTACAAGAGCACACGATCCACGCCACGCACGTGAGGCGTGCACAGTGCGAGGGTTCAAATTCAACGGCCAGCGACTTTCATTTCTTGAGATTTGTCTTGGACTGTTCTCGCAAATAAATATGAAACAGAAGGGCGCAACTCACAGAATATAGCTGTTCAAGATCCTCCCAGTAGGCGGGAGTCACCGGAACAAACCTCGAAGGTGAGACAAAGAATCAACAATTTGAGAATACACACCAATCAGAAACTTAAAACTTTGATTTAAAATAAAATTCTATAACAGTCCGTGCACACGTCCGACACCGACAAGAACCGACGGAGAAAGGAAATGGCGACGTGACATGACTTTTGAAGCTAGTACAGCAAGATCAATTAAAAAAAAAGACAATCTAATCAATTTTAATTCATTAACAGCATAAAAACAATTTATATTTTTCTTGTCGTAGGTAATGAATTACCAACAATTTGGCCACCGTATTTTGTTTTTAGCATTGTTATTGTTTTTATATTTTTAAATTTTGAAAATAGAATAAAAGAGGCTTCTTTTAGTATATACACTTTTTATGGAAACTAAAAGATTTTTAACTATAAAGTCGTCAATAGTAGGTATAGGATTATGATATCCCTAGACTTTGTTGGGTGTGTATAAAGATAGATGGAAAATGCGAAATGGCATGCATGTAGCTTCATATTTTTTTTTTAAATAAACAAAAAAAGAAGGTCCAATTCTATAATTTGTTTTTTTTTAATTAAAAAAAAAAAGGAAAGTACAAAATTATTAGCAGCATTATAATTTTAAACATTAAGTATTATTAATTATCGTTATCATCAATCGCTTCATTACCATCATCGTCGACATTATCATTATCATCATCGCAGCTATGTACAGACTCTTCTTCCGTAGTGTAGCCAATATCGGATTGGCAATCGCTGTCATCGTCATCATTTGATTTTTCATCCTCTTCATCATCAAAGTTTACACACATCGATACGACTTCCTCGTTATTAGCGTCGCTTTCTTATGGGGCTATGAAAATGACAGACAAATATGTTTAAAAAAAAAATATAAAATCGAACCTTCTTTTTTTGTTTATTTAAACAATTTTCATGAAGCTACATGCATGCCATTTCGCATTTCAGCTTAGAATAGTATCTACTAACAACATACAAATCGGCATGCAGGAAGAAGTCACGGCATTTTTCAGTTTTTTTTTTCAATTGAGAAATCGATGTTTATTAAATTTTTTCACAATTTTTGTATGTTGGGCTGTAGCTACATGCATACCATTTACATTCATGACTTAAAATAATGTAAATTCACGAAATACAAAACGGCATGCAAAAACAAGTCACCTAAATTTGCACAGTGTTTTTTGCAACTTTCATCATGCATGCCTCTATTTTGCAATATCCTGGTGTGCATGCCAATTTTCCTACTATTAATTAGTTATACAAATTAAGTATCCTTTCAATTGCATGCACTTTGGAATCACGGAAAATCTGTGTTTAAATTTTCAGAGTTATCAGGAAATTTACCACCGTTGGTCATACGTGGGGTGCATGCCAATTTTTCCAGAGTGTGTTTATTACAAAAACTTCCATTCTTTACATCGGCATGCAATTTCAAAACATGGAATTGCCCTTTAATTTTGTTTAGGTTTTCAGAATCCTATGATCATCTCGGGCCGCTGCGGAGTGCATGTCATCAATTATTACAGTTTTAATTTGTTTAAACTTCCGTATATTACAATGGCATGCAGTATACTATCACGGAAAAACACGAAAATCCACTACACAAAGAAAATCGCTTTTCCTCATGAAAAGGACGCGCGGGGGAGCTAAAACCCCAACTATCATTAATATTTTGGGGTTCGTTATCAAGCCTTAAAAAGGCATGCACGACAAAATCGTGGAACGTCACCTGTCACCAGCTCCTTCTTTTGTCTAAAGAGTATACAAATTCCCTACATCTACACCGTATCAGTGACAACTATGTACTGAGTAATTGGCGACTGTGTGGACGCGCACGCAATTATGGTCGCATTATTCCTTTGATGTACCGACACAACGGCGATTACACGATCATACGCCATGATGGCCGATCACAGACATTTATGCCCTCTTCACATTATGGCCCATTGTGAAGAGGGGCCTTCATGGGTGCATATGCTCATTTGATGACTCGAAAAAGTGGCGAAGTGTGATAGCCTTAATCCGCGATTGAAGGCCAGTACCTATGCGCTCCACTAACACTAGCAGCGCCATCTGTATATAGACCTGTACATCTCTTATCATCTACGTCGAATCGCTTAGTACGTCATTGAAAATTTCAAATAAATTACAAGCTTTTTATGAACTTGTAATGTATGTATTATTTTTATTTATTAAAAATCATATATATCGATTAGTTGACATTTAAATTGCATTGATTTAGATGCTTCCGATGATTTAATGTTATTTATGACTAATAATGAGAAGTTTGTCGTGTTAGGACTGACCAAGTGTGCTCAGACACATTTTTACTTGCACTCCAGTGCTCTCTTTCTCCTCACCTGTCAAGGAAATATGCTAGCTTGCACCGCCGGTCGTTGTTCCTACTTTCTTTAAATCACTCAGACAAACATAATATGAATTACAACTTTACAGAATAAAAATTATTTACAGTGATGATGTAATTGAAGAAAGGTGTGTCTTTCTGTTCGCCTGGCAGATACTTGTGCTCATCGGAATCGCCTGTCATTTTGTTTTTGAACTTCTTAATGAATGAACTAAATCCTATAAAAATTTCAGGCTTACAGGAACAAGTTTTTTTTCTAATTTTTTTACACTTTCAAAAACATGAAATATATTGATGTGCAGGGCTGAAGCCTGCCAGGCGATGGTTACGTACTTAGCACGTTATGACTCATCACTACAAGAGTTTCTAGCCTTACAGACACACCGTTAGTCAAAAGGTTCAGTCACGAAGCTGCTTCGTGGGTTCAGTAGCTCTCTTACTATATGTATGTACCTACTAGTATGCTTGTATGTTCGGGTGTACCTAATCTTGCAATTCAATTTTAAAGCAGATATCTTCAACCGATTTTGCTGTTTTTTTGCAAGAATATGTATACAGCGTGACAATACAATGATATAATGACATGGAGCTGATCTGATGCTGGAGCTGGAAGGTGGCCACAGGAACTCTGTAAAGAAACGTCGCAACATCATCGAGTTTGTACTCGTTGAATTCGTCTCGAGGCATTCCAGTAAAAGCTTGTTTTTAAAAGCTTTATAATTTAATTTATTTTCCGATGTCGTTGATGCCGTTTTATAAAGGCCAAAAAAAGTTTTAAGTATAAAGCTTTACGTCCACATAACGAAAGCAGAAAGTTACTTGTTCATGATTCGAAATATCTGCACTCGTTTCATCAAACATAACTACTATTAGTTATTCTGTGCCATAACTGAGTAATAGACCGTATTTTGTACTAAATAGTTTGATTATTTTACGTAATTCGTGAGTCAGTATTGATCACAGCACAGTTTGTTAGTAACATCGTGTGATAAGACAACCATTTATGTGTTTGGGTGTTTTCTATGTATAATATGTATGTATTTACAAAAAAAAACGTATTTACGTATTTATATCAGTTGTCTAGTACCTATAACACAAGCTCTGCTTAGCTTGGGACTAGATGGCGTTGCATGTTAGATGTCCGAAAAAATATTTTATTTAAATATTTATATTTGCTGCGCTGGAGCCACGCTTTTAACTCGGGAATATCTTCTGATAGCAGATTCAACAATCAAATGTAGTTTGAATGTTCGTCCTCGTGACCTCTTGTGGCTAGGCCTCCTAGGCTTAAGGTAATAAATAAGGGGTGCTCGGCACCCACTGTTTATTTCTCGTGGGTCCTCGAGCCCCCGAGCACCCACGGAGTCGCCTGAGCTCAGATCACATATTTAAGCTGCGGAAGGTTATATAGAAGTCTGAAGAGTACCTACGCTTACCTATAACGTACACACAACGCTTGTACTCTATGACTATGAAAAACCTGTTGGTTCTATCGAAACTTGGGCGCTTCAGACTCTCTAGTGGTGTTAAATCAACTACTGAAATCGAAATATTGAGATGTTTTGCACACTAACCGTTGCTGTCTACACCAGGACACAGATTACTGAATAGTTACTACGTAACAGATACTTCACTCAGTAGAAATTTTCCAATACCTATTACGATAATTGCCTACTCCCTCGCGTCAACAACCACTGTATGCTAAAATGCGCCTAAATGCTCAAGCGTACAGCAGTGATTGTTTCGCACCGCGCGATTCCACAGTAATCGCAGGGCTGCCCTTCGATAAAATTAAATTAACATAACTTTTTATATATGTTATTGAGAACTGTGAATATGTTCTGACTTTTATGTGGCAGTTAAAAATTTTATCATTTATAAAATATTTAACCAACTTAAAAAAAAGGAGGTGATCAGACATACAGGCCAAACTGAGATGTTTGACTTGTATGGTTTTTTAGGTATGTATGTTTGTGCGCGAAAATCTCGCGTTTCGCTAAACCGATATCGATGCGGTTTTCAGAAAATGATTTGTTAGGAGAACGTTTTAAAATAAGTATAATACTTCTTAGTTTGATGATGATCTTCGGAGATGTTCACTAGAAATGAAAAAAAAGCCTTAAAAAAGAGAACCGACTTCAAATAAAGCACTAAGCCGTAAGAAATAATTTGTTTTTTTTTATGTTAGTGCTAACAGCTGGTAATTACGAATCGAAAAAGCACCGACATCAAAGAAGAAATTATTAAACCTTTCTTCATTCATTCATTGACAGGTAAATGGAAAAATGTTAGGTGTTTATCCCTTCTTTTGCTTCGGCATCGTAATACGCGTACGAACGAACAGCACTATTAAAATTGAACGGCGTGCGCGCGCTTCGCTTGCGAAAACCGCACTGAATTTGATCCGCCGGCGGCAGTGCTGCCACCTCTCTGAGGCCAACCAGCGCTAAAAGCGCATGAAAATAGCGCTAGATTCCGCTAGATTGCACTAGGGACACGGTATCGAAACCAAAGTACCTATAGATAAAAAAAAAGCTCGCCAATGGGACACGGTATCGAATAGAATAGTAGCAATACTGTACTCATGCATGAGTAGTATCGAAAATAATTACAAATTTTAACAAAAAAAAAACGACTTCAATCTGGACCAAATTTAAATGGGACCATTCGGGAAGCAGCTTTTAAATAAAAAAAGAATAATCAAAATCGGTTCACCCAGTCCAAAGTTATGAGGTAACAAACATAAAAAAAATACAGTCGAATTGAGATGTTTGACCTCCTCCTCTTTGAAGTCGGTTGAAAAAGGATCGTACTCATTATTTTATAAAAGAATCGATACTTTATTGGAAAGTACCTACTCGATATTGAACTATCGAGTACTTTCCTTACCGAGGAGTGGGTTGAGGAATCTTGTAGATTGTAGAATCACCTGGAAACGCCTTCAACCAATGCTTGAACTCAGGCTTTACTTCCCATTCAGTCTTATAACGTTGTTTATAATATTATTGTGTTTTTTTTACACTGGTACTTGGTACATGCTAAGTATTGACTATCATTAATCTATGAAAAGCTAAAAACTATGCAGGTGACTGTGAACACAATCACTGCCTATGATTAAGTGTATTTATGACATTTAATCACAACAAAACACTCATCACAAATTAATAAAACTTCTGAGCGCCAAATTCAAATATTTTTCCTCTTTTGTGATTAGTTTGTCCTAAACACACTCATTACTACTAAGTTTTTCTGTCATAAAAACGCGCTATATTTTCCGCTAGGAGTTAATATTAAAATTTCAGCGCAAAGTGTCTCAAAAAAGCGCTAGATCTAACTCCGAAAGCGCTAAGGTGGCAGCACTGGCCGGCGGACCGAGACCGCTCGGCTGCGCGGTAGGCACTTATAGCGCGCAAGTACATGGAGTGACGGAGGCCTGACCAGGATCAGACATCGTAACCTATTAGATAGTGAGTGAGGCAGGAAGACGTAATATCTTGGAAACTATTTACCCCAGCACTAGAAGACATTTAGAATGGACTTGGCATCAATATTACTGGCGAGTGTATCACCCACCTTTGCTTTGTTGATGATAGTCATCAATTCATCATGGTTGGAATGCTCGATGGTCTCAGTAGGGTCTCCAAAGACCCGCTGATCTTAAAATAAGTAATGATTAGACTAAAATTATGTCGAACGTCCATGTCGAAGTGACTCACTCATTAAATGCTCTTAAGTTATTGATGATTATTGCATAAGTTTAGCAAAGATGACCAGCTAGAAAGGTCCAACTTTAAAAAGCAGGTAAACCATCGAATCAAAAAAAATAAATCACAGTTAAAAAACGAATTTTTTTGACCAGTGTGTGTTGCCAGTGATGATGATGGTACAGAGACGTAGTCGCTCACAATAGAGCGGGAATTCAAAATATATAATTATATTAATCTAATAATTTGTTATGTTACTCGCCTCTCAATGTTTTAATATTACCATTTTCAATTGTGCAGAATCCTTTCCGTTTCAACGATTGAACCCCAAGACCCCCCTGTTTTTGTACAGTCATCTCCACGGACCCCACGGGTTGCCGGCTGGTGCCTATGTCGGACTCGAACTGACTAAAAACCGCACGCCATCTCGGGTACTTACTAGAAGCCGGGGAACAAGGTACACCCTCGAAAGAAAATTCTTGAAATCCCGACGTGTAGGAACTCCTGTGACGACTATTTCTGTTCCGAAAAGGGTGTGTGCGCTTTGTTGCATCCGCACCGCCATCGCTCCCGGCCTGCTTCTGCTGGGGTGACGAATGGTCTTACCTGCCACACTCAGGCTTGTGCTTGTGGAGGACTGAGATCTAGATCGTTTTGCGATCACCGGCGCCTAAGTCGTCTGCGGTACCTGACCTGTTCCCCGGTTCTAAGCCTCTCTCGGTCCCGCTCCGCCATCTTCTTCGTTATCAAAATTCCCCCAGGCTACGCCCGTGCTTCCTGTTTGCTACATATATATTTGCTTCATTGTTATTATTATATCGAATGAACTTTATCGTTAAAGCAATTATCACGTTACTTCACACATATTATTATCATAATAGGAAAACCCACTTCAAAGAACTTCACTTGGGAAGTCAAGAGTAATTATCAGGTGATACCTTCAAAGAAAATGTATAATGTGATGAATGACCATTAACGATATAGATAGATCAAAGATATAATAGGTACCTATACCTATGAACAGTTTATTGCTACCATAGATTAATTAGCTGATAGATGTTATACTAAGAGATATTATATTAAATCTTGACACGTTATATTGTGCTCGTGGTGATGGATTAAGAATACAGAGTCCCATAGGTTACCTATTCAACCTATGGGTATCGTCTCGACTATCGTAAAAAGTGAGCAAAACTATCCAAGACAACATCACTGCCTCAGATCAAATAAAAAAAGGTAGATAACGCACTTTCGTCAGTATCGTACAAGTATCGACAACTTATACGATATTGACGAAAAGTACCCCAGTTTAGAGCATAGTTAGTGCGTATCACGTGTGTTTACTTGGAACTACGAGCCTTTTTTCTGCTTCAACAAGAACAAGGCGGTGCGTTATCTACCTTTTTTATTTGATTTGAGATCACTGCAAAGAGAAATTGCAGTGATGTTGTCTTGGATATTTTTGCTTGCTATTTAGGTAGGCGTGGGAGAGCTATGCTTCGGCATGAATGGGCCGGCTCGACCGGAGTGATACCACGGCCTCACAGAAAACCGGTGAAATAGCGCTTGCGCTGTGTTTCACCAAGTGAGTGAGGATACCGGAGGCCCATACCCCAACCCCTCCCCTGGTATCGGGGCGGCATGGGCGGCGGTAATCGCTTACCATCAGGTGATACGTTTGCTCGTTTGCCCCCTATTCCAAAAAAAACAAGAAAGAAAACTTGACACAAAGACTATTAGGTATACCAACCAGTCTGGCCCAAGTAGTGTAGTTGTTCTAGCCTCTTTTTTTCTATCTTTAAGGAGTTTTAGTCATTCCATAAGATCAACAACATTTCTAAAAAAAATGTTATACAACTACTAGCTGTTGCCCGCGGCTCCGCCCGCGTGTATGTCGGTTATCGCTGCAAATATTAGCCTATGTGTTATTCTGATGTTTAAGCTATATTACTGTAAAGTTTCATCCAAATCCGTCCAGTAGTTATTGCGTGAAGAAGTAATAAACATACACACAAACTTTCGCCTTTATATACATTATTAGTATTGTATTAGTGTGATGTGATGTGATACAACAATGTAATGTAATGTAGGTACATAATTACTGCCGCCTCTTTCCATCAAGAACCAATTTAGACAGCGCTTTTGCCGTCTCCAAAAGGGGAATAGCCAATGCCTCGTTACAATGACAACTTGTCTTACGTTATTTGTTATTTACGTTATTAATTACAGTACACGCACAGTCCTAAGTAAGCTTTCCAGTATTACAAGGCACCAGTTTATCTTTTATCAAGTGGGATTTTTATTCCTATATTAATTTCTCTCCTGGACTTTGTTTACTAAGTTGTGTATAACTTCATAATTTACATGCTGCATCTGCAATAAGGATGGTGATCTTAGATTCTAGGCAGAATACAGTCATTTATTGCCCTGCGAAATTTCTTCCTTCCAGGTGCAGTAAGTAGTCACTTAAAAAACATGTTCGTTTTTTTTAAATCATATTCAGAGATTGTAATCTGGCTGATAAAACTGATGGTGTCTTGGATATTAATCATGTTATTTATAGTTTGCTTAATGAGCCAGCTGAGATTTATTTAAAGGTCGACTATTAAAGATGAGGGAGTTTCTAGAAGTTTACCCCGATACCTACATAAAGTTTTAGGGAAACAGTTTGGATGTAAAGTATTAGTCCGGGATCCCTAGAACAAATTTTACAAGTTATTACTATCAAGCTAATTTTTCGTGAGTGGCTTCATTTTGAAGAGGGTCCACCATTCACCTTAAAAAAAATCGATTGTGGGAACAAACAGGGCTAGCAGAGAAAAGAAACTTTTAAGCGTAGGACCGGGATAACGTACCAAGCAATTAGTAGAACAATGTGTATGTTAAATTATATCAATATTAACTAAGCAACTGTTAAAAAATCAGCTGGTTAGCATCATTTTTTATGACCTCGCTATCGATATATGTTGGAAGGATCAAACCATGCATTTTGTAGGACAAATAATTGTTTTCATTATGTAATAATGTTAGTTAATATTTATATAATTTAACAGCCACATTGTCCTACAAATTACGTGATACGTTATCACGCGGCCCTTCGCTCAAAAGTTTTATTTCCCTACTAGTCCTGTTAGTTCCCACAATCGATTTTTTTTTAAGGTGAAAAGTGGTCCCTCATCAAAATGAAGCCACACGAAAAATTCGCTCGATAGTAATAACTTGTGAAATTTGTTCCGGGGACCCCGGACTATATGTTTGTGTGTATTTTTAAAAAACGAATGAAAACATGACACTATAATCTACCATTTGCTTTAGAGATAGTCTTTATCGTTGTTTGATACACTTTTGATCTTCATGCGCCTGTTATGTTGCCAAATCTCTATATTTAAAAAATAAAATAAAATCATCAGGAAATAAAATAAAAACCACATGGGATATCATAAACGCTGAAACCGGAAGGTCCATTTTACAAAATCGTGACTTCCATTTAAAAATTAATAATGTAGACATAAAAGCGGATGCGGAGGTTGCAACTGAGTTTGAATTTTTTTTACCAACATTCCGATTCGAACAACCAAGAATCTCTCGTCATCCTTTGCCTCTGCTTGTTTTTTATTAGAAAATAGTGTAAACCGGTGTGATAGGGTTTTGAATTTTCAGTTGTTAGTACAAATGATGTTCCCAAGGCTTTTAAAAGTATAAATGTAAAGAAAACAAGTGATTTATGGGGACATTCAGTACATACTATATATGCAATAATTGATATGATATCCCCATATTTAGCAATTGTTTTCAATTCTTGTATCTCATCTGGTGTGTTTCCTGATCTGATGAAACAAAGTAAAGTGATTCCATTGTTCAAATCGGGTAGCAGTTCAGATCCATTTAATTTCCGACCTATCTCAATACTTCCAACATTGAGTAAAATTTTTGAAAAATTACTTAAATCAAATGTTACAACATTTTATTAAGCACAACTTGCTTAATCAAAAGCAATTTGGTTTAACTAAAGGTCGTTCAACTACGGACGCGGGCGTGGAATTGCTTAAACACATATATGGTGCCTGGGAGAATTCACAGGATGCGTTTGGTATTTTCTGTGACTTGTCTAAGGCATTCGATTGTGTCCATCATCCTACACTCATCAGGAAATTACAACACTACGAAATAAGGAATAATGCTCTGAATATCCTAACGTCGTATTTAAATAAAAGAGTTCAAAAAGTAGATATTAATGGCAAAACATCTTCGGGATCCCCGGTAACAATGGACATCCCACAGGGTTCTATTTTAGGTCCATTTCTGTTTCTCATATATATAAATGATCTAGCTTATTATGTAAGTGACAATCATGAGATTGTATTGTTCGCGGATGACACATCCTTAATTTTTAAAGTTAGGCGCAACTTGACAATTTTAATGAAGTCAACAGTGCACTTTCGAAAGTGGTACATTGATTTAATACAAATAACCTTCTCCTTAATGAGAAGAAAACTAAATTCATTAAATTCTCTACACCAAACGTTAGGCATGCTACAACCAATGTTCGATTGAATGGACTGGAGTTGGATCCTGTGGAATCTACTGTATTTTTAGGTATTACTATTGACGCTAAGTTAGAATGGGGTCCCCAAATAGAAAAACTATCCGGTAGGCTAAGCTCAGCGGCTTTAGCTGTAAAAAAGATTCGACATTTAGCTGATGTTGATACAGCTAGAATAGTTTACTTCAGTTACTTTCATAGCATAATGAGTTACGGTATCCTACTCTGGGGTAACTGTGCAGATATTAATGCCATATTTGTTTTACAAAAACGCGCCGGACGAGCCATTTATAAATTAGGCCCTCGAGTTTCTCTCCGTTCCAAATTTAAAGAGATAAATATTCTGACTGTATCTTCACAATATATATACGAAAATTTAATCTATGTTCAAAAAAATATATCAAAGTTTCCTATGATGATGAGTTTCAGTGATGTTCATTCGGTTAATACTAGAAACAAAGATAATCTTAGTGTTCACGTCACTCGTCTCCACAGAGTAAGCAACTCGTTTATGGGACAATGTATACGTTTAATATAATGTATAATACACTCCCTATTGATATTAGGAATTTGCCATTAAGGAAATTTAAGAATACCATTAAATCTAAGTTATCCGCAAAGGGGTATTATACCATAGCAGAATATCTTGATGATAAAACCGCCTGGGATTGAGCTGCCCATTCTGCACATGCTGTTTATTTTGAATGTTTAAATTTATTTTGATGTGACGATAACTTGTAGTTTGAAACAAACTCATCTTAAATTATTGCTGTTGTTGACATTTTTATTTTTTAAATTATTATCTTTATTGATTATTGTAATTGTGACTCAAATTGTAATTATCGCTTTTTTATTGAAATAATGTCTTTTGCATTTGAGAATATTGTCTGGACTTTAAAAGAGACGATGATCCCTGAGTTTGTTTCGTCCTTTCTTCTCAGGGCTAGTCCAGTTAGGAAAGGCCGAACTCATCTGCTCAAAAAAATTTTAACTTGCAAAAGTGTTCATGTAACCTAATTGCAGAATAAATCATTTAATTTCATTTCATTTCTTCATTTCTCAACAATGTATTCCACCAAAGCGTTGCAGGATACCTACAGCTAGTTTGCAATAAAATCATAATGCTAATTAATAACTACTCTTTGAACTTATTGCGTACATCCAACAGTTTATAGGCGTTAAGTAGTTTAATGCATTATTAATGATATTATAAATTATTGGACTGTTTAATGATGTTTAAAAGCTCAGGTGACGACTTCGATTGCTACATTGCCTTTCAATTTATCAACACCGTTTAGTCTCAAATAATACAATATGATTTGGGACGAAGATGATCCTGTCAAGTAAGTATTATTAAGTAAAAGAAGTACCTCATCTCCAACTACTTCGCTATCTATTTCTGAGGAGAAAACAAACTGCTTATAATGAAGATCAAAGAAAGATCAATTCAATAGGTAGTAGAGCCACGCTGATTTCAGCACGAATGGGCCGGCTCGACCGGGGCGGTACTACCCTCGCACAGAAAATCAACGTAAAATGCCAGCGGTTGTGCTGTCGTGTTTCGTTGGTGAGTGCGAGACCGGAGGCCCAAATAGTCTAGTCAACAAGTTCTATACTTGTTGACTACGTCGTCATACTGCATTGTCTGCATTCGCAATGAGTATGGTGACCACCACTCTTGGATTCTGCTTATGCTTTCCATCAGGCAGAGTAGAGTCATTTTGGCGGGCCAAACATAAAAAAAAAAAAAAAGACTAAACGTTTAACTTAGAAAGGTTCATCCTTGACTCAACCTCTCTCAAATTACCCATATCTTCTAAAGTAAAGGATCATCCTTTACTCAAACTCTGTCAAATTACCCATGGCTACTAAAGTTTCTTTACTAACTTTGAATTTGCTAATAAATCAGTATCTACATGGCATGACGAACAATCTCATATGAAGTTTATCAAGAATTTTCTCCGCTTTTAGCAAACTAACTCTACAAAAAAACTCAAAAAGCTGAATTAATAACTATACGTATACCTACCGATATGACCTTTTTGTTAAAATGAATGTATTAAATAAATAAAACTTAATTAAATAAAAGGTGTAACATGCCAGTATTTAATATTGGGAAACTTTTCAGGCTCGGTCCACTTAGATTCCTGCTTAGATCCCCTGGGGGATCCATGTGGAAATTTCATCCACACTGATCCCCTAGGGGATCTATTTGGATTTCAATTCTATATTGATCCCCCAGGAGATTTATTTGGAAGGATCCACTAGGATCCCCTACTCAAACCGATAGGGGATTTATTTGGATTTTGTGTCCATACAACATGGCTATTTATGGACAATATAGTATTTAGGTTTAACACCATACCTATTAATACATTTCACCAGGATATATTACCTACGCAACATATAACTCATTAAAAATACTAGTATTAAATCCATTTATTAAAAAAATATTTTAAATCGAAATAAAAGTGTGGCGGCCTCCACATACAGCGCAACATCAACATAACATAGTACAGCGCCATCTACCGAAGATACGTCGAACTACGGAGTAACGAAGGAAACTAAGAAACTACCAATCCTGAATCGCGCAGTGAAAGTTCTCGTGCACATTAACATATATACAACATCCCAACATCAACCGTTGGGCAGTTGGCCCGCCAGGCATGATCACCTCGCCTGGTCGGAGGATCCTCCCTTTGTGTTGGAGGGATATTACACCCGTCCCTCCACAGTGGTGACCCCGACGTGATTGGAAGCAGCCTTCGATGCAGCATCAGCACGCCACCACCATATTCACTCCCACAGCAAGTCTCACAGCCAGCCAGCAACCTCGGCCTCAACAGGGATACACCACAAGCAGGAAGCGACCGCTCCAGCCTGGTTTACCCCTACGGCCTCATCAGCATCTAGGCACAGCACACTGCACTTACGGTCCATGTAAGCAGAGCATATCTCTCCCGTCTATGCAGCAGCCAGCCAATACGCAGCAACCGCCCCGACTCACTGGGGACCTCACCGCAGCACCGCGCACCGCACGCCATCCCAACTCACTGGGATCAGCGGACTACGGTCCCGACTCACTGGGACTAGCGGCATTCAGTTCCGACTCACTGGAACTTGCGGCACTCAGTTCCGACTCACTGGAACTCACTCCTGGCACTGGCAAGCTCCTCAACAGAGCACAGACAGCTGACGCATCATATATCGACCTCCGGTCTTGGAGGGGAGTGATGTGGCGGCCTCCACATACAGCGCAACAACAACATATGAATATTTAGGGAACTTTTGCTAAGAAAAACACTCTAAATTAATAATCAAAACGTATAGAAAATTCTAAAAGATGCCATTGGAGATTGATGTGGATAAAAAATCCAAATAAATCCCATGTCGATTTAAGCAGGGGATCGAAGTGGACGAAAATCTTCCAAATGAATCCCCTGGGGGATCAATATGGAATTGAAATACAAATAAATCCCTTAGGGGATCAGTGTGGACGAAATTTCCACATAAATCCCCCAGGGCATCTAAGCAGGGGATCCAAGTGGACAGAGGCACTTTTCAAGACTGACCTGGTAGATACGTTTGTGCTTTTTCACGTTGATGTTCTCACCCATCAGTTTGATTCCTTCATAACCACTTTTTATACATTTCCGCACCGATTATTATGGATTTAGAACTTTTATTGGCTAATTTGCTTGCGTTTGTAATTTTAAATTCAATTTTCATTTAACGTGTAATTGTTAAAAAGAAATCTATTTTCTATTCCAGACTATAATTATTGAATCATGCTTAATTTTATCAAGACCAGTTTGGTCGTCCACAAAATATACTCACATAATATCCACAAGACCATATTATGTTAAGTTGTTATTCACCACTCTCGTCACCCAATTCCATGTGAAGTATTTCAGGATGGCATTTCAAATAAATTACAATAACTCTGAATAAATCCACAGTGGTATCAAAACGCCGATGGATTACAAACATATGAAGCTCCTTCGCTATATCTTAAGGATTGTAAGCGGTTGGCCAGGGAAACAACTTGGCGAGAAAACATGGAAACACGAGGAAATTTACGGTTATTATAATACTACGTTGTCACTCACCTATCTGGCTATGGGTATCACTTACTTGAAATTGCACATAGCAGAACTAACCTTTTTCGAATTAGGACATTTGTTTATAGTGTTGATGATGAATATCTTGTCATCGGTAAGTATTAATAGACTTTTGAATTATATCTATACTTATATTATAAAGCTGAAGAGTTTGTTTGCTTGTTTGAACGCGCTAATCTCAGGAACCGCTGGTTCGATTTGAAAAAATATTTCAGTGTTAGATAGCCCATTTATCGAGGAAGGCTATATATCATCACGCTTAGACTAATAGAAGCGGAGCACCAATGAAGAATGTTTCAAAAACGGGGGAAAATTATTAATATTTTTTTTGTGTAAAATAAAAGTAGCCTAAGTTACTCTTTAAAACATTTGCTATCTGCGGGTAAAATCCAGTCAAAATCGGTCCAGTCGTTCCAGAGTTTAGCCGGCACAAACGGACATAAATACAGACGAAAATAAATTTTCTTGATGTAAGTCCCGTATATACTTCCAAATGCATTAAGTGAAAAGATGTTAATTTGAAATTATAAACAGGCACTTTATCTTTTTTCATTTGTATAGATTTGGTACTTAATTTTTTTTAGTCACGAGCATCTACTTTAAGTATTTCTAAAAAATATAAGGCAGTCGCAAAGCAGTATATTGGAGACCTACATCTATTTTTTCATAGACAAAAATCTGAGTATGCTAAGAAAGTGAGTATTTTTTTTGTTGAATAAAAAAATGTAAAGTATGAAATTGCCGATTTGTATTGAAAAATAAAAACATTTTTTTTTTTTCTAAGAAGTAAAATATTTATTTCATTGTAATATTTACGCTCATTATCTATAGTATAGTATACATTATTGCCATCTAATCGGAAGTTCATTTATGTCTTTGCGATAGAAGTCTGGGGCTCGAGATTCGATAATCTGAAAGCATTATTTATCTACTGCCTCTTGGGAAGATTTTTTTTACCACGTGGAAAATTATCTAAATCACGAAATAAATTGTTGCTACGGCGTTATTATGGAGCAATAATGGTGATCAGGGGATCGATTCACCATTATAGGGCAGCTGCCCTCCCCTGGATTTTCTTTACTTACTAATTTCTTTTGACGATAAAAGTTAGGAAAGGCAATATTTTCAGTACAATATATGTACAACTTTTAAAAATACTCGCTTGCAGTGTAGTGTAGCAGTGTTTGTAACAAATTTCTTAATACAAATTAATTTTAATTAATTTTGTTACAAACACTGCTACACTACACTACATCACTACATTGCAAGCGAGTATTGTTTATTTGAAAGCTAGTGCTTTCCGTATGGTCCCATTTCAATTTGGTCCAGTTCTTGAAGTCGTTTTTTTTGTTAAAAAAAATACTCGCTTGCAGTGTAGTGTAGCAGTGTTTGTAACAAATTTTGTTACAAACACTGCTACACTACACTGCAAGCGAGTATTTTGACTTCAAGAACTGGACAAAATTGAAATTGGACCATACGGAAAGCACTAGCTTTCAAATAAAAAAGAATCATCAAAATCGGTTCACCCAGTCGAAAGTTCTGAAATAATTGACATAAAATAATAACAAATTTTAACAAAAAAAAAACCGACTTTAATCTGTACCAAATTTAAATGGGATCATTCGGGAAGTACCAGCTTTCAAATAAAAAAAGAATCATCAAAATCGGTTCACCCAGTCCAAAGTTATGAGATAACAAACATGAAAAAATAATAAAAAAACAGTCGAATTGAGAACTTCCTCCTTTTTTGAAGTCGGTTAAAACAATTGAAAATCGATCATCGAATGTTGCAAATTTAAAAAAAAAATAAGTATGTGCCTCATGGGTATCTGAAAAAAGTTTCAATCGAAAATCTACATCGAAAAGGTGTTATCCACTGCACTGTCCAGCGCGCGCGCCTTGTAAACTCAAAGTATCTATTATTATAAAATGGCAATTAAATACTTTTACCCTATTATGTTTTCAGATGTCGTATTTACCGTAATTATTACTTTAAGCTCTTTAATGTATTCGAAATATTGATACTACCAGTTCAAGTTTTATTTTCAGATACATATCAGGATGCATCGAATATCGCATTACTTTACCGTTTTTTATTCGCTTGCAATGCTAATGGCTTTAATATTATTTAATATGACGCCTGTATACAATAACTATAAGGCGGGCAAGTATGAGTCTCTTACTTTGGCAAATACAACTTATGAACATGCTATTTACCTGACTTTTCCATTCAACACCGACTCCGATTTCTATGGATACTTGATAGCGTTTGCTATAATATGGTGAGAACTTTAGTTCTTTTATTTTGAAATTAACAATTACATTGTTGTTTTTATTTTATATGTGATGTAGGTACCCACGTATTTTTAAGCTATTGCATAGCTTTTATCGCGGGCTTTGAGGCCTTTGAGCGCTGCGACCGAATCAAGAAATTCCGTAACGTAACGAAAATAAAACCTGACACCCGAAGCTCGCACGGATCGAGACGAGCTGCTCAGAAATCTGTCTGTCTCTGTGGCTTTCCGAGATACAGTGACGAGAAGACAGATCGAGGTGACTTCATCATCACTATCGCTAGTTGTGGTTGGTCAATGATATTATATAATATCATTGTGATTGATATTATATAATATCATTGTGATTGATATTATATAATATCATTGTGATTGGTTCATTTCGGATTATGTTGCTATAAAGTGGTAACTGGATAGTGACGTCAAATCGAGCTACTCTTGGAATGCGAGATCTTGTTTTCTTAGACTTGTTATGTCATATAATGTATAAAATTATTCATGATAGCCATATACTACTGCATAAATAAAAAATAAAAAAATAAATATAATAGCATAAGTTGATAAAAATGCTATGCAATAGCTTTACCGCGACAGTCCCCGAGTGCCACACGTCTTTTTTTAAATTGTAGTATCACTCTTGGCAGAGCGGTCGTAGTCACGTTGGGACGTCCACGTCGTTGTAATGTAAAGATGGACACAGATCTCTCCTTGTTGGCAGACTGTCGGACACAGTCAGATTCGTAGCTTCTCACTACGTATCTCGCTTTTTTGGTCTGGCACAAAGGTGACCTGATGCGGAATCTCTTGGTCTCTCCACCTATATTATTATATGTATTCAATCAAAGCATTTTTTCTATTACAGTTATAAGACTGACAATATACTGATTTAAATAAAAGTTATAATTCAATTATTTTTTTCAGGTATGGCTCGTTTTTGTGTGCTACCAGTGTCTGTTCGTTTGATATGTTTCTATCGATCATGGTATTCACCTTGTACGGACATTTTAAAATTTTGATACATCTCTTGGAGTCGTTTCCTATACCAGCGAGTATTAAAAAGGAAAATGGATTTCAAAGCAACAATGTTGCTGGCGCCGAGTTGTATTCAGTTTCTGAACAAAAGCTTGTCAAGGCCAAACTGAATGAGTGTATTAGTTATCACCTTGTAATTGTTGAGTAAGTAATCATTTAACATCATAGGTACTTTAACTGATGACTATTTAATGCTTCGTTTTCTTTATTTGTGAAATTCCAATAATAAGTATTGATATTGATCCTTATATATTATATATTATCTTCATTTCCTTTTACTAAAAAAAAGTAAAAACTAAAATCCAACTACGACAAAAAACGACGTTGAAAAAGTATAAAACAAGTTTGAAAAGCCGTAGTCACACGTTGTTATAGTGTTATGGTGCGTTACTATGTAACGTGTGACTACGGCTTTTCAAACTTGTTTTATAGGTACTTTTTCAGCGTCGTTTTTTGGCGTAGTTGGGTTTTAGTTTTTACTTTTTTTTTATTTAAAATGTTTTGTTGCCCTTATTAATCTTAATATATATAAATCTCGTGTCACAATGTTTGTCCTCAATGGACTCCTAAACCACTTAACCGATTATAATAAAATTTGCACACCATGTGCAGTTCGATCCAACTTGAGAGATAGGATAGTTTAAATCTGAAATTATATCACCATTTTTTTTATTTCACTTTATACGTAGCGAAGCACGTACTGGGCAGCTAGTATATATATATATTTGAAATGTACAAGTTACGCTCTTTCCAATGATACCAAACACGGCATATTTATCTCACATTTATTTTTTAATACAGTACTTTATGTCGGCTAGAGGGCGCCACATTAGATTCAGTGTCTCGTCATATAGCCTATAACCAGCAGACGATCAAGACGCTTCTCACGATACCTCCTCATTTGTTAAGTTCTTATAAGTAGTTAAGGAGCTATGAGGGAACAAATGAACATACATACATACATAGCCTGTCAAAATCATAACCCTCCTTTGGCTTTGTTGTAGTCGGGTAAAAAGTAAAAGAATTATGAGAAGATGTGTAGCCTGTAAGTGTAAGCCAAAAATAAAAGTTTAGTACGCTCATTCTTTGTTAACATAGTCGAGAAACGGCCAAAAAAAAAATAAGAAAGAGAGCAGAGCAGGACGGTATTTGTTTGTATTTATACCATGGTAAACATAAAATATATTAAAAAAAAAAGAAGCATGACACCTACACATTTAAAAACTATTAGGTACTTACACGCGTTCCTGAGAATGGACTTCTCGACTCACCAGTATTGATTGTCGGACAGTCAGTACCACTGTACCACTACCAGTACGTCAATAGGCATTGGTGTAATAGATCAATGTCAATAGTTAATGTACAAACGAGGTAATGTCGTTACTGACATTTCGTTAGGAAAACACATGGAAAACAGAAAGAAAAAGGAAAGGAGGAGATGAATGAACGTGATAGTAGTTTATTGTTTTGTCTTAATTTATATACACTCATTTGCAAAAAAAACGGGCGGTTTCGATTTTCTTCCTGGCTGAAAAAAATAAAATACCAAAAAGGTTTTAATCATTTGAACATGTTACTGGCCAGTTATAAAAGTGCCATAATGTTTATAAGAGTACATTCCAAATTCAAATTTTTGACTGAGCCTGGTTTCGGTTGAGCCGGTTCGAAATCGCAAATCTTCTTATGTGGACCTCAAGAACGGCCTCGAAGAAGTAAGAAATGTGCAAATTAGTCTATAGACGGTCAGGAGGAGGCTTCTCGCTGCTAATATACACAGTCATCGCCCGGCACGCGGCCCTAAATTACTCCGTGGACATCGAGTTGCCAGGCTTAGCTTCGCTCGAAATTGTGTGTCATGGAATCTTGAAGACTGGGATAGGGTATTGTTCTCCAATGAAGCCAGGATATCTCTGCATGGTGAAGACCGACGTCGGCGAGTGCTACGTAGACGAGGAGAACGCTTTGCAGAGGCATGTTATGAAGAAATCACACCTTATGGAGGGGGCTCTGTTATGTTTTGGGCAGGAATAAATTCTATGGATCGTACGGAGATAGTCTTCATCGAAAACGGTACACTGACTGGACACCGATACATAACGGAAGTTCTAATTCCTTATGCTCAACCCGCTTTAACCGCTCTTGGCGAAAACTCAATGTTTATGGACGACAACGCTCGCGCCCACCGGTCTGGCGATGTGGAAGCGTATATGCTAGAAGTCGGAATTCGTCGTTTGGACTGCTTCTGGACCAGCTAAAAGTCCGGACCTCAATGTCATAGAGCTTGTCTGGGACGTTCTGAAGCGACGAGTGAGCTAAAGAATGTGATTACCGCGGAGTGGGAACGTATTCCCCAAGAAACCATAAAAGATATACTCGCTAGCATGCCCAGACGAATGCAAGCCGTGATTTCAGCAAGAGGGGGTCACACTCAATACTAAACTTTTATCTGCTTTTAATGTATTCAAAAAAAACAAAGAAATTAACGCGTTTCATTTTTACTTAGCGAGCAGGTACAATAATGATGTCCTCCTCGACGAATCCGCCGACGGCGACCCTATGGTTTTCCTCTGGCGTGTGCACGGATGTGACTGGCAAAACCAAATTTTGTCCTAAACGTGCGGTTACAGGCAACACAGCAAAGCTGTCCGCTTTCATTGTGTGTATAATTGTAGAGAGGCTTCGGTCGAGTCTTTCGCAAGTGCCGTCTCGCATCAAGATCTACTAGACGATTTTGCTCAAACTTGGTAGTTCCGACTTTGATCCGTCGTCTCCACTCGGACCGATCCAGCGACAGCCTCTCCCAATCTTCCACAGGCATGCTGCAGTCAGACAAATGTCTCTTGATCACATCTTTGTACCGCAAATACTGTCCACCAACTTTACGCTTGCCCTGCTGGAGCTCCGCGTAAAATACTGCTTTAGGCAGCCTATGGTTCTACATACGGATCACATGTCCGCACCACCGCAGTTGTCCCTTCATTAAGAGTGATTCTATGCCAGCCATGTCTGACCGGCGCAACACCTCAGAGGTGCCTCGATACACGATCCTGCCATTTGATGCGAAGAATTGCTCTTAAGCATTTCATATGGAAACTGTCTAATCGCTTGATGTCATTTTTATAAAGAACCCAGGTTTCCGATGCATATAGCAGAATGGGCAAGATGATAGCTTTGTAGACAGCCAACTTTGTCTTCAGCTGTAGATCATGTGAGTTCCAAACCCTATGACTGAGGCTACCAAAAACGGCAGCAGCTATGGCAATACGCGCAGCCATCTCAGATTCCAACCGGTTATCGCTACGGATCATACATCCCAGGTATCGAAACGTTGGTACCTCCTGCAATTGGTGACTGCCCAGCATAAGCGGCACATTGCTCGCAGGCGCGCCTCTAGCGGGTTGTTTAGTATCTGGGTTTTCGATACACTTATCACCAGGCCGAATTTCCGACACGAGTTGTCAAGGTGGTTTAAATATTGCTGTAGACTTTCCATAGAGTCTGCCATGAGGCAAACGTCATCGGCATACAGAGTCTCCAGAATTTTGTGTTCTAAAACCTTACGTTTTGCTCTAAAACGGGACAGATTGAATACACTCTTGTCGGAGCGAACATTTAACGTGATCTGATCATTGCACTTCTGTAACGCGTCATTCATCACAGCAGCAAAATAGATTGCGAAGAGTGTGGGAGCCATTACGCATCCCTGCTTAATGCCACTAGTCACTGGAAATTCGCTAGTGAAGTTGTTGTCATGCTGCACGCGAGCCATCATTCCATCATGGAATTGGCGAATGAGATCTACGAATTTCTCAGGACATCCGACTCTCTCAAGAACCGTCCACAGTGCGGCCCTTGGTACTCTGTCGAAAGCTTTCTCTAAATCGACAAAACACATATAGAGGTCACGGTGTTGCTCCAGACTTTTCTCTTGCAGTTGTTTTAGTACGAAAATAGCATCCACCGTGCCCCCTTGAGGTCGAAAGCCACATTGACTTTCGGGAAGGATTCGTTCTGCGAGAGAGCTAAGGCGCTTATTTATGATATGAGCCAAGACTTTTCCAGCTGCACATAGGAGAGATATGCCTCTGTACGAGCCACAATCTGAGAGATCGCCCTTGCCCTTGTACAGTTTGCATATAGAAGCATTTCTCCAGTCCTGCGGTATTTCCCTGGACTCCCAAACTCGCAAAATCAGTTCAAATAACCTTCTGTTAATATTAGGACCGCCATATTTGTATATTTCTGCGGGAAGGCTATCCGATCCAGGTGTTTTATTATTTTTGATTTTAAGCACCGCTTGTGTAAATTCTTCGTACGAAGGGGGGTTGTCCAGTTCCGATGCTGTTGGCATAGTGTTCAGTGAGCTTATATAGGCAAGATCTACGCCTTGAGTTTGTGGATTTAGTACCTCATTGAAGTGTTCAGCACACCTTAGAAGAACTTCTTTTGGGTCCGTCAAACGTTGCAATCGGTCACGAGAGTAGATAGGGGCTGCCAACCTTCTTTTAGGTCCCAGGACAGTTCGCAAGCTTTCATAGAAGCTTCCGATTTGGTTACTATCCGCCAGATGTTGAAGTTCGACGGCTTTTGTAGTCCACCAACGGTTTTTAAGTTCACGTGTTTTTGCCTTGAGTTCCTGATTTATGGCCCTGCGAGTCACAACATCAGTCACGTTTCGTAAGGCTTGTCTAGCGTTATCAAAAAGTATTCGCAATTCTCCATCCCCTTCGTCAAACCAATCTTGGTTCTTCTTTTGCGATCTGCCGACAACTTTTTGAGCAGTATTATGAAGTGTACGCGCATAGTCACGCCATGCTTCATTGACCGACGTACCCCCCGGATGAAGGACTGCAGCTCCAAACTCAGCATCAAGTTCCCGTCTGGTATCATTGCAATGTATTAGCCTCTTTGTAGCCAATTTCGTTGGAATTTTGTGCTCAGCTCTACGTGATGGTTTATATCTGAGTTTTATTTTAGATCTTACAAGCCGATGATCAGTCCAACCCTCAGCTCCGCGCATTACCCTTGTAATTAGAACATCCTTAAGGTCTTTTCTACGGACTATAATATAGTCAAGCAGATGCCAATGTTTGGAGCGGGGGTGCATCCAAGATGTTTTATGCTTTTCTGGGATCCTAAAGAAAGTGTTTGTTATACTTAGGTTAAATTCGGCACGTAAGGTGAGTAATGCTGTTCCGTTGTTATTGCATTTACCAACTCCATGGCGTCCCAAGACATCACTCCAGGCTTCATACTCAGTTCCAACACGAGCATTAAAATCTCCGAGCAAGATCAACTGGTCCCTGGGCGGAATATTTAGCAAGACTGAGCGTAGGTCATTATAGAACTTGTTCTTATCTTAATCTGTCGAGGTAAGGGTGGGGGCATATGCGCTTATAAGGTGTAGGTATTTGCCTTTGGTTGTGTGGATTCGCAATGTCATAAGTCTGTCATTGATTCCTTTAGGCAGTTCTCTAAGGGTCTTCACAAGCGAGTTCCTAATGGCAAATCCTACCCCATTCAATGATCTTTCTGAGGCAGGTTTGCCCATCCAGTAATATGTATAACCTCCCAACTCCTCAATCAGTTCTCCACTATCCGCCAAATGTGTCTCACTAATTGCTGCAATGTCAACATTATATCTAGAGAGCTCCCTAGCAATGATGGCTGTTTTTCGTTCAGGACATTGGTTATTCTCATGGTCTCTTAGGGTTCTGACATTCCAGGTAGCTATATAAAGGGTTTTGTATTACTATTGTGTTTCGTTCGACCGCAAATAATGGTGCTCTGTGACTGCGGTTGGACACAGAGTTTAAAGTGGGACGGACTATGTCTAGGCCACCTTTTCTAGGCCCCTCCCCAAAATGAGGAAAGCAGAGCGATCCTAAATAGGGCTGCTTTGTCGCCAGATGTGCTGCCGAACTTGTCATCCCGTCCCAAATCGATTCCAAGAGCGACCACTCTCATCTGACCGCCTACGTGCAGAGAATCAGCTAGGCACCAGACTCACCAATCCAGAACCTCCCACCAACGCTCCATCGCCGTAGGGCTTTAGATCAACGTCCAGTAAGTTTACCAAGGGTCATCAGCGCGTGAATATATTTCGGTGGATAAGCAGTTGCGCAGCTGCAAATCCACCCTCTCGTCCCTCACTTCAAGCGACTAGTGGAGCGGCGACCGATACAACCAGTCAAAAGAGAGGGATGCAGTGACTGGCCGCATGCTGTTTGTAGATCCTAACATGCACCCTTTATGGCATATCACAAAGGCCATGCTGTACCGAAAGACCGGGATCAGTTGCCATATCGACGGTGACCGCCCTCCATACCGATACAGACTTTGTGTACTAACGGAGGATCATCCGTAGAACTACTACCAGCGTTGCTGGCAATAGTGCCCTTCATCAGGTTTAGCCCGCGGATCGACGCGGTTTACCAGGGTGTGGCCGCTGCGTACACGACAGCTACTAGGAGCCACTGATAAAGAGATTGTGGCGAGTCCGTAGTCAGATGGGAACTATACAAATCAATGCTGTGTCGACCAAGTTCACAAAAGGTAGCACTACTAGAAACCCCACTACACCCCAGTGTTTTAAGCTTAAACATTATTTCTCAATAATTTAATCAAAATGTTATGATAAAACTGATGAAAACTATTCCTTCCTAATTAATTTATAAAATTCCGAGGATAACAATACCTAAAATTGTCAAACAAACTAATAGTAACTATAAAATAGTTCTTTGCTTAAGTGCCCGTTTTTTTGCAAAAGAGTTTATTAATAGCAATAGCTAAATACCCCTTTTTACGAAAATAATGCGAACGGAGAAGTGTGAGATTTAACACACTCTAAGTTTGTACAGAGGAGGAGTGCAGAAAGTTAAAAAAAAATATGAAAAAATAAAATAAAAATATTAGAAAATTATAGTCGAATTTCTTCCACACTGGGCGACCACTAGTACCTAATATAGTTAATTCCCTGTTAAATAAAGGTAGCTTAACATCAACAAGGATGTACCATACTTATAGCCAGTCTTATTTATCCTTTTTAGTTTTATAAACAAGATGTCAGAAGCATTTGGACTGGCGCTCTTAATTTATTATGTGTTCCATCAAATTAGTGGGTGTTTGTTGCTTCTGGAATGTTCACAGATGGTAAGTTTTGTTGCAAACTTTTTTGATAAAGAACCGTCGACTTCGTTGTTCTTAAATCATGATGTATTTTAAGGTGCTATCTTCTTGATTCTAAAGTTTTATTTAAATATAATATACCTACCAGCTAAACCAACGACGCGGAAATGGGTTAGATAGTTTCGGAGTTCATCGTGATGAGTAACCATTTCGATAGTAGGTAAGCACTATAGCCCAAAGAGCTTGATGGATTTTGACAAAGGACGTGTTATCAGATTCAAAAAAGTTCAATTTATATGGTAAAAAATATTAGTGTATTAAGTTATTTGAATCCAAACTGATGACATCTAGGCTGCTGTCCGAATTTGTTCATCACCTTTTTAATAAATTCCGTATCCTCTTCTTCTGTTGTAATCCTTGAAACACTGAGCATGCACAGGCTGCTTAATTTCGCGTCTCCCATCTTTGAGCGATTTCTGGCTTATAGGAGATGACTCAACCGTCGGCTGTCGTCAAATTGGATATGTGTCTCTTCCCTAAACGTTTCACGAATACTTTGGAGCATCAGTTTTATTCCATTGCCGTAGTAGTTCCAGAGTCCCGTCTGTAAGTTTGGATTTTCTGTCCGCATGCCGATAAATCCTGCTGCCCATCCCATGTCCCAGTGTTTGGCATGGAGATATTTTCATTCTTAAGGAAAGACATTATGCTACTCTTTATCACGGTTGCCGACATACACCTACTTGGGCAAAACCTAGTTAGCGTATGCATTAGGCATAGTGTTTAATACACAAATCTATACTTATAATAAAAATGTAACAGGTCCAATTCTGTACACAAAAGATATTTTGAATTTTTTTTTGGAGGGCTCTCTATAATCGATACTGAAGCCAAAACTGTATTTTTTTTCATTTTTGTCTGTCTGTCCGTCTGTCTGTTTGTCTGTATACTGGCCGCGCATCACGCCGTAACTACTGAATAGATTCAAATGAAACTTGGCATGATTTTTATACTTTTATCCCGTACATAGTACATTTATTTACATAGGATACTTTTTATCCCGAAATTCAGCACGGTTTCCTGGAGAGAGGGGATGAAAGTCAAAATATGTACTTAGTTGTAATTCAATAATGCATAGTCCGATTTCATTCATTCTTTTTTTTACTAGAAAGAAAAAATAATAGATAACAGGAAAAGTCTTTTTTTGTCCACGACTGTACACTGCCTGTGGGAAGCTGAGATAGATATGTAAATATGGCGGTACGAAGTTCGCCGGGTCAGCTAGTTACTAATATTATATTGTTTTCGTTAAATTAATATGTATACCAGTTCACCTAAATATGTTTCAGACCGCTGAAGCTCTGGCACGATACCTACCACTTACAATTATAATGTTTCAACAACTTATACAAACGTCTATTATTTTTGAATCAATTGGCGTAATGGTATGTATATTTTCATCGCAAGATAAGTAGCTATTAAAAAAATGATAACATACTTTGTACCTATTTCTTAAGGTTCATTCATAGAAGACTCAATGGCCAGATCGATGATGAATCGAATAAGAATATTTTTTTCTCATTAGATCCATAAGATACCAATCCTAATTTGAAGATGTGGATTTCCTGAGATTTTTTTATTCGTACGATCTCAGAGGATCCAGAATTTTTATTAGATTCCGTTTTGTGGTATATACCTACTTAAGCGATAATTATTTCACTTATATTAAGTATCTTTAAAATATACCTATATATTGTACTCATGATTGAAAATTTTTGATTTTGCCTCCCTTCTCCTTGACTCCTCGTCCGTTGCTTCATCTTCTCTTTTACGCAAAAAAAACTGTTACACTAAGACAAGTGTTAGTAGTAACTCAAAATAATCATATTCGCTTGTTTTAGCAGTTTTAGCGATACTATTTTTTTCTAGCGATTATTTTGTTACATAAAAATATTCTCATTCAATCCATTTTTTGAGTTAGGTAATGTAAATGATGGATTTAATATTTTATAAAGAAAAAATATTTACATTAGATCCATCTTAGATCTGGGCCGATCTGGCCAATGAATCCTTTGAGAATGAACCTTTCTTACATGCTTGATGCGCCTAATCCAGCACATTTGTTCTATCTTAATCATTCCAGTGTGAAAAATTAAAGGATGCTGTATATTGTTTACCTTGGGAGTACATGGATACAGGTAATCGTAGAACTGTGGGGATATATCTTATAAACGTACAAGAGCCTATTCACATATCTGCTCAAGGGATGGTCGACGTCGGAGTAAAGACAATGGCATCTGTAAGTAACTTATTAATCTACCATTTATATATTCTGGAACTCAGAATATAACATTTCAAGCTTCATGTGAAAAAGTATCAGTTTAATTAAGCAACTCTGCCTGGAGCGGGGTTCGTGAATTTCTGAAGTCCTGGCCTACAACTATCTATGGACCTTTTTGTTGGCTGTTTTTTTGTGGTATAAGGGGAATACGAGTACATGAGCTACCAGCCCAAGGCCACATGAATCTCAAGGAGAAGCTGAAAATCGATCAGAGTAGTGTGCAATGGTAAAGGACTATATCCAGCAGTTGAGCGCCATAGGCCTCCCTTACCATCAGAAGACCCGTTTGTTCCCATAGACCTTAAAAGTTACACGAATACATTGTGGAGCAGAACAATAAACTTAAATTTTATTTTTAATATTATTTAATTAATTAAATCATACCAAATGCGAGGCCGTGCATACAATAAATAGGGCTCGTATTCACCCATGATGGCACGTGTGTTTAGAAGTTGTCGGTGCTATTTATTACTATATTATAGGCATAACTTAATTGAATAAAACGGTTAAACCATTATTGACCGTGACATTTAGAAACGGGCCAAATTTGGCGTTGATACCTGAAGAAAAAGTTATAAAAACCTACTTCACAAGGTAACAAAAAAATTTCATAATAAAGTAACACCGCCTGTAGACGCAAGTGGTTGTAGAAAAGATACTAGTTTTTGGAATAAATGCACATCGGCATCTATAGAGTATATCGAATATCGAGTTATCTACTTATCATTTCGTTATTTTTCTACGAAGTTTTCCAAGTAGGCTCATTCATTTTACAATGTAGACCTCTATAACTCCTGAACTATCAAAGTTATCTAAGCCGTTATAGTTTTCCTTTAAAGTTTATCATAATATATGGACTATCATCATGATTTATTTCTGATTTTTCGAGCTAGCTGTTTAGCTTTTAGATGGGGAGGGGAGGGGGCGCAAAAGACATCCCTACTTTACGTGTAGGGGTGGTACCCCAACAAAAGAGATTTTTCATGATTTTATTTCAGCACTTTGCAGACGTGGTAAATACACATATCCATGCAAAGTTTCATCTTTCTAGCACTAACCGTTTCGATGGTAAGCCGAGGACGCACGGATGGACGTACGGACGGACATGATGAAACTATAAAGGTTCCGAAACGTGAACTAGGGATACATAGGATAAAATACCTACTTGACGCACGTTTTTTTTTCTTTTTCAGATATTGAGAACTTCTTTCTCCTATTTCACTTTCCTTCGCACAGTCTCAGAATAATGATGAAGATGTGAACATTAGTAAAGTACTGCACATAAATCATTAATTAATTTTCACTAAATCAATGCTTATGTTTATCTGTAATGTAAATGCATTTTCTCAAATTCTACAAACGAAAATACCTACAAACTTAGGTACCCACTTACAATGTTTACTCACTTTAGGAATAAACTTTATTCAATAACCACATTTGTTCTTTACTTCTCCCACTTGAATAAATAACTATTTAGAGAATTAATAAACTTCAAAACTATTCATCAGTTATTACCATAAACAGTAAGTATGAGAGATGTTGAGAGAAGCCTCGTGGTAAAGTGGTACTTCGGCTACACGGACAACCGGTGCTCGGCTATTCTTACGATACTTTTCATTACTAATAATACGAAATTATCTTATCCTTTCTTCTTTTTTAAAAATGAACCTCCAAAAAGTAGCTTCGGTTGTCAATCAACGGCGAAATATAAGTCAGCCTCAATGTTTCTCTTGTATGCTTTATTCGTCATGGTTCACACTGAATTTTGCGATACTGGCCGCCCATAAATGTTTCTAAGCAGACGGTACCCGCGTCAGTGCGGGCAGGCTCTGGGATGAAGGGGTCCGGATGTCTTAGGCAGTTGTCCCACCCAGAGGCGGATTAAGTATCAAGAGCGCCCTAGGCAACCATCCCATCGGCGCCCTCCTTGTCCATGTTTCTAGCCGTTATTACGCCGGGGTATTCCGGTGTATCGGAAACTTTGCCGGATATAGCAGATGGCAGCTTTATTAAAACGTCAGGACCGTTCTTTTTTGGTGCGATACATGGGTTTATTTATCGCACCCAGAGCTGCGCTTATGTAGGATACCGGCGCCTGAACCACCTGAAGTACCGTTCCACGACCTGGCGAACTGGGAGAGTTCTAAGTCATTTTCGGTCCCACTATACCCTCTCTCTTATCGAGCTTAATTTGCTTGCCGAATAAGAAGGCGTTCGCACTCCGTACCACCGCCTCAACCATGGAATTGAGCGACAGAATCCAAACTCAAATGGTCATCACAAGGTCATGCTTCTGCTCCACCAACTCCAAGCATTCTGGCTGCTCGCCGCCTATATAGTTAGTACCCAGGCGTTGGCTCAGTGCAGATCAGACACAGCTGATCTCCGAAGCATCCTTTATCGATGAACACCTGCGTCAGCCGCTATAAGAAAATTCTGTGTTGCCTCTGGATCAAACCTTCCGTAACGGATCTTACTGCCGTCTGCTCGGCGCTTGCCTAAATCTGTCCTTTGCTCCTCAACCAGGACCCAGTGGAGTTTAAATTTCGGGTCCTCGATTTTTCGAGTCGCAGGGTTCCACCAGTTTTTTTTTATGGAATAGGCTGGCAAACGAGCAGACGTATCGCCTGATGGTAAGCGATTACCGCCGCTCATAGACACCTGCAACACCAGAGGCGTCACGAGTGCGTTGCGGGCCTTTGGGGGGATGAGGGGAGATAGGGGGAGGGGGTTTGGGTATGGACCTCCGGTATCCTCACTCACACGGCGAAACACAGCGCAAGCACTGTTTCACACCGGTTTTCTGTGAGGCTGTGGTATCACTCCGGTCGAGCCGGTCCATTCATGCCGAAGCGTGGCTCTCCCTCGGTATAAGTAAAAGCTTCAGGTGGCTCCCTTTGTGTATGTAAGAACAAGGTCACAGATTCCTGCAAAGCCACCCTACGACCTTGACACTGGATCCGTCGTAAGACATTTGCAATCACGGCCGTGACCCTCAGAGTTGTCTCACAGTGCACCTTTTCCCACACTGTCGTGAGCATGTTGTCCGCGTAGCCCGGGACGACAATACCTTCCGAGAAGGCATTTAAAAACTCCGTCATAGTCAATTTTCCACAGAAACAGCCCTAAAGGCCTATAATGGATCCTTTAAACGGATTACTACAAACATTTTTGCATAATAAGGCCGCTAGGCGGTGGCTACTTTGCGCGGAAAATCAGTTCAAATAGAAGCCAGTTTTGCCGCCGGGCTTGTTGACGACATACTCAACGGTCAGTCAACCGGCATAGTGTAGGAGCATTAACACTGACCCTTGCGGAACTACTTGTGTAGATGACAGCTCCAGCCAGACTTCTCCTAGCGCCTACTTTTCAAAAGCATAGGCACCACCCGACATGGGGAAAAAATCTTATTGGGGTGACGTCAGGCACACGAACGTCACATTCTCGCGATAGACCTTGAAGTCGGTAAAAAAATCAGATCCGTACAAATTGATGTCTCCGTGTGAACGTACTCTTAGGTGCAGAGTGGCACCGCAAACCCCGGTGAAGTGACAGCCCGTGGGTGTTTCCACACGAGAAATAAAAGGCACTATAGTCTTCCACAATACTATAAAAAGGATTATATGTATATTTTTAAATGCAATGTATACTATATTGTGGCAAGAAATAAACTATTATTATTATTAATAATAATTATATTCAGTAATTGAAGTTTATGGAAGACGTACTGTTACCACATTACATGTTATTAGATGAATTTATTTACTAAAAATACAGGTAATTTAAATAAAATAAATAAATCAAACAACCGAAAACAATAAAAAGATTTATTGAAAATAAATTTTACCTGATTTATAATCATTCATCTTGTCTTATAGATAAAAAAGAAACCGTTCTGTCCTTTTTATAAACTAAGTACACATTTCTGATAAAAAACATTTATAAAAAGGCGCCGTGTGACATTATTTGCGTCGGTCTGTAAAGCGTATAATTAACAAGCAATAACATGTACTAAAATATATATTGAGTCTAGACTATTGAATATAAACGATTAATAAATTTGCGTCTATAAATATGAGTGAAATTGCATTAATATTGATTTATTGCACTACAAGTATGTATCAAAGATCTAATCTTTAGTTGCACCATCCCGAGTTCTCAGATCAAATAAAAAAGGTAGATAAGAGCTAGGCCGCACTACGGCAAAACGGCCTGATTTTGTAACTAAAGGAAACTAATGAAAGCGGCCGCACTGGCGGTTTTTTACGGCGACTGATTTTAAAACCGCGACCTCCTACATAATGGCTAGCGGGAAAAACTGGGAAACTGCGGGCGGTTCTGCCAGTGTTGCCTGAAGGTTACTTTTGTAACGTTTCAGGTGATTTTTCACCTCTTGGTTACTTTTAGGTTATACAAAAAATGTTGAGAGAATATTTAGCAGTATGAATATTTTAAAAAATAAGCAGAGAAATAGAATGAGGTTAAATCTTTTATCTGCTATATTAAGAGTACGCTGTGTTTTTTTATGGAATAGGGGGCAAACGAGCATACGTATCGCCTGATGGTAAGCGATTACCACCGCCCATGGACACTCGCAACACCAGAAGAATCACAAGTGCGTTGCCAGCCTTTTCAAAAGGAGTAAGCTCTTTTCTTGAAGGTTAGACGGTCGGAAGGCAAATGCTGCTTGATTATAAAATTCCAGACAATTGTATTGTAAATTTGTTAGTGGTTTTCTGGTGGTTTTAGAAGTTGAATCTAGTGGAGAGCTAGCTTATCTATTGGCATCACTGTTCGCGGTTTCTAACCGTAGTGTGTGCGCTTCGGGCGGTTTTGCGGTTTAACCGCTAGCGGGAAAAAACCGTAGTGCGGCCTCAGCCTAACGCACCGCCTTGTTCTTGTTGAAGCAAAAAAAGTAGCGTAGTTTCAAGTAAACACACGCGTTACGCACTAACTATGCTATAAACTACGCTACTTTTCGTCAGTATCGTACAAGTTCGACAACGTTTTATGCTTGAACACGAACAAGACGGTGCGTTATCTACTTTTCTTTATGTGGCAATATGGACTAATATATGGTATAGTAAGTACCGTGTGGTTTTAATCATATTGTAATACTAAACTAGCTATTTAATGAACATTAGCGTCTTTCATGTTACTTCAGCAAAGACAATGAAGTGTCAATAAGGAGAGCAGTGGACACACTTTCATTACTAGTACGGCGATAGTAGATCTAATGATTAAAATCTTTGATATCTAGGCATACTAATATTATAAAACTACACAGTTTGTTTGGTTGAACACGCTAATCTCAGGAAGTACTGGTCCGATTTGAATAATTATTTCACTGTTAGATAGCCCAGTTATCGAGAAAGGCTATATATCATCACGCTACGGACAAAAGGAGCGAATTAACAATGAAATATGTTCCAAAACGAAAAAATATTCCGTTTGAGAGCTTTCATTGAGTGCGCTGCGCAAACGGTTAAAGTTTCACAAAAACAATGTATGAAATATTGTTTCCTTTTAAAAATTAAAAAAACATGTCCACGACAACATATGTCTTATCTTTTGAAGATGGCTCACTATAACCGTTTTTATGGTAACTAAATTTGTTTGCGCTTTATGTCATCACGCTACGGGCAATAGGAGACGCAGACGAGGCAGTGAGAGTCAGCTAGTATATTTATTATTATATTATATAAGATGTGGTAACAGTGCACACAACAATACATTGTAATAACGATAGGCATAGAGAAGCCAGTAAGTATTAAACATCCCGGTATAAATACACACATCAAAAGTGTCTAGGGATCAAGCATTTTTATGCGGATTTCTTGAGATTGAGATGTGGCTTTGGCCCTGGCCTGCTCAGTCGCCAGACTTGAACCCGATTGAGCATGCATGGGATATGCTACAGAGAAGAGCTCTGCCGAATATGGAGGGTATCCAGTCGCAAGAAGACCTTTTTTTGTTGTTGCAACGAACATGGGCGGCCATTCCACAGCGTGATTTGGATGAACTCATTTTGATGCCAAACCGATTCTTGTGTTGTTAGTGTTCGCGGTAGAAACACGGATTATTAACTGTTTAAGTTACCTAATAAAATTTTAAAGAAAACTGTTATTTCAGTCTTTTTTTCGAACTTTAATGTTAGTGGTTCAAATGTCAAAAATCCCTTTATTAGGAAAATGGCAAATTTCTTTATTAATGCAAAGGTGACTTGGTTTATCGTTACTGTGACAAACGAAAACACTTTATTTGATGAATCCTTAAAGAAAATTTTAATTAATATCAATCAGGAGAAAAGTTATTGCAAAAATATATGTTGATCCCTAGACACATATGTTGATCCCTAGACACTTTTGATGTGTGTATAATATTGTACTATTGTTACTATTTACCTATAATATGTATTGGCATCGCGTTATCTATTTATGAAAAATGATAATGTTTCTGTGTGTTCTGTGTACTTAATATACATTTATATATAATATATAATACTAGTTGTTGCCCGCGGCTCTGCCCGCGTATATGTCGGTTATCGCGGCAAATAGTAGCCTATGTGTTATTGTGATGTTTAAGCTATATTACTGTAAAGTTTCATCCAAATCCGTTCAGTAGTTTTTGTGTGTAAGAGTAACAAACATCCATCCATCCATACTTACAAACTTTTGCATTTATAATATTAGTATAGATAATTTCAAAATAGTTGCGACGTTCTAACATGTATGCACTTTAAAGCAATAGCGTTAAAGTTTATTTACGAATGTCTTAAAACCCTCAATACATGTATATTATCATTTTTATCATTTAGACATTATGAGAGGCAACTTTATTTAACCAAATAACAGTAATCAAGGCATTAATGCAGTTTTAATTGTATTTTAATGACTCCAAACATAGTTGTAGATGCATATCAGTTGAGTTGTTAAAATGTGAATACTAATAATATAGAAACTTTCCAGAATATGTATACGTTTGTTTGTATGTTCCACCGTAGCGTCGAAACCACTGAACCAATTGTAATAAATGAGGTGTCAATAGATTAGTAACAATGGCGACATAGGCTGTATAGATTTTATCAAACATATTTACGTAGTCGGGTTATAGTTTTTTAAAAATTTTCTTGTTGATTTATTTGTTTACAACCAATGTTACGAGTACATATTAAAACAAAACTTATTTGAATATAATTAATAAAATCAATTACTATTCCAAGTCTGTGTATTAAAAGGAATTTATGAAAGATCGGATTGTTAAGAATGTCTTAAATTACGTGGAAATAAATGTTAAAGATATCCGAGTCTAAAAGACTAATTTGTTATAGAAATTGGGAATTCGCCCTTCAATGTAGTGCGTTCGTGTATGTATTGTAATGAAATAATATTCTGTGTTTTAAGTATCATTTTGCATAAAAGACAATCACAATAATAAGAACCTTTCTGGTGAATTTACGCACTAGTATGTATTTATTGCAAAACTAACAATTCTTTGAATCTGCCGCCTTGGCTAGATTGCAAGTGTTTCGCGCGATTCTCTTTCTACAGTGGCTGACGCCTCTTGTATTAATGGCTAATATTTTGTATTGACAACGTGACTTAGTACATTGCCATCGATTATTACTTTTCTAATAATTAACGTTTACGTTTCTAGAATGCAACTTGGCTAAAGGGGCAATAAACTAATTCATGTTCTGTTTCCAACTTTTAAACTGATGCCATGATACACGTGACAATGTATGGGAAATATTACATGTATCAGGGTGTCACATGCAAGTTGGTGTGCGAATCATACTACTTTATTCGATAGACTACAGGTTATAAGAAGGTATAAGAAATACAAATGTAGGTAACACTGTTTAAATAAATAAATAAACTATTGTTTAAAAAAGGACAACCATGATCACTATCGACGCATTAGAGCGAAATAAATTTAAATAAAATTATATACAGAATGAACAATATGGAAAACATTATGTAACATATTGAGTCAGTATATAGTCAATCGCAGTTTGCGAATTTCAAAGAGCTTATTTAGTGAGCTGATAAGGTTAACCCGTAAGGCATATGAAAGTCACGGAATAAATCAACATTGAACATAATTTAAGAATAAAATCAGTACATTTAAGATATATGAAGGTTACATTATTAAGGGGGTGGCAAACCTAAAGTTTTTCTGACAAGTCGCTCAGCGATTTTATTGAATTGATCTCTGTCTTCCCTCCACATTTTTGCAGCGTCCACGTTGGCACCGCTTTCATCATTTGGCTCTGGAAATAATAAACAAAAACATTTAAAATCCCGTTAAAATCACAATGAATTGTTTTTGTAATCTACTCCGGGAAATAGGCCTCTTCTTTTAAAGGTTTTGTCATGCTATGGTCAGACAATGTTGGAATTAACTATTGATGCGAATATCATTAAAATTATCAGTATAATTAAATAAAATAGTAATATAGAAATATCTTTAATAAACCGAATATTTAATTAAATTTCAAGTACATCACTACATAGTATAAAACAAAGTCGCTTTATCTGTCCCTATGTCCCTTTGTTTGCTTAAATCTGTATAAATGCAAATGCAAATGCTTAAAAAAATAAAATAAATGCATAATATAGTATGGGAACACTGTTAATTTTCGAGATTTCTAATGTGATGTAGCAAATAAACACACTTACATTGCAAACGCTGGTTGTACCCTACGAGATAGATCAAAATAATGTACTACAGTATTGTACACCTCAAAAAGTACTACAAAAAAGTCCGCGACGGTATATGTCTATCTCTTAGGGATAACCCACAACAACCATTTTTTATTCCTTTCTTTTTACGAGAAATAATGGCTTATTTACGAAGTGATTTTAAGCAATACAGAATGAATCCTTATACAATTAAGTAAATTAAATACATTGTGCATTTAATATAGACCAAAATGGTCCTTTACAGTATCTAATTTAAATGAACATATTCGAAGATATTACAGATTTAAAATGCACGAATCGTGTCGTCGGCGTGGGCATCTGAAATTCACCCGTGCGAAGCCGGGGCGGGTCGCTAGTCTTATATATAAAATTCTCGTGTCACAATGTTAGTTACCATACTCCTCTGAAGCGGCTGGACCCATTTTTATGAAATTTGGTGTGCATATCGGGTAGGTGTGAGAATCGACCAACATCTATTTTTTATACCCCAATTTATTTTAATGGCAAAACAACGTTTGCCGGGTCAGCTAGTTATTTCGTAAAATTGGTTATTCATTTTTAAAGTCTATTGTTTTTTTATCCACATAAAAATTATAGATAATTATATACAAATTTATTGCGACAACACCTATGATAAAACCTAGTTTTGTCACTGTATCTATTGTAAATAAAAAAAATACTGCATGTAGACATGGTATGTGTGTATGTATGTAGGATCACTGTAGAGTTTATATTTCATCTAACAGAAACATTACTCTCCCATATTCCATTTATGAAGTTTAAAATGACTTACCAGCCAGCATACTGACGACCGAAAGCAATATTTTCTCAACACTTTGTACAGGTGACCACCGCTCAGCACTGCTCTCGTAACCCATTGGATCATCTCCTGGTGCATGTAAAATTGATATGCATACTCGACCATCTGCATAAACTGGAGAAGGACAATTTGGTATTAAAGCCCGTATTCACTTTGATTAGTGCGAGTGCAGGTGTGAAGCGCAGGCGATCAACGATTGGTAGAAAATACGTGTGGACCGCGAATTCGCTGCCCACAAGTACTTTCCACCAATCACCGATCACCCGCACTAAGCACATGCACTCGCACTAAGCAAAGTGAATACAGGCCTCTAGATATTGATAACAATTAGATCACGGTTATCACTTGAGCTATCAGTGTGGTTCATAACAATAGTTACAATTTATTGAAACAGTGTGAGGCCGGCCTTGTTTCACCAAAAGTGGGCCAGTTTGACCTGAGTGAGCAGATGGTTTCACAGAACAGTTTTAAGTAATTCTTTCACTGCCTTTCATCAAGTGAGTGAGGTTCCTTACTACATTCATTAAAATCGGTTCAGTAATTCAGGCGCTACGATTTAAAATACTAGTACATGGACTGTCAAAATCTATTTGGCTTCACCTTGTGTAAAGAAGGACAAGTCAATTCATTTTGACTAAGTTTTAAGTTAAAATCTTATTCAATAATTGCTGTATTTATACTTTTTTAAAAGGCATTGGATTCAATGTTCAAAGTCTTCAGTTTCTTGTTTTGTGTTGAAATTCGATGCTAGTGCACTACATTTATAAGAATTATTACTACTGTACTACTTAAAAAAACACTAATGACAGTATTGAACTTGGAATATTTCAATGCAGTTAAATTTGATCAAATTCAACTAATGTTTTGACTACATATGTAATCTTTCAGATACATTTTTATGCATAGTACACTTTTTTTTTTAAAAGAATACTTTCACATTAGGAATAAACACCCTGTGTCGCGGGGAACTTTACAAACATACATTAAACGGACATAGAGAACACCCAGACCCAGAACAACAATTTGCGGATCACACGAGGTATTGTCCTGTGTGGGGTTTGAACCCATAATACTTAGCGCAGTAGAAAGCGGCATGACAACCGCTTATACGACTAGGCCAACCATGCAGTCTTTTATTTGATGCATAGATATGTAACCATGCAGTCTTTTATTTGATGCATAGATATGTAAAAGCTTAATTTAATAATGTTTCCAGTTGCACTTATCCTGCAAAGAAAATAGTAAAAAAACATTAGGTACTTACTATTAGGGTGAAACATTTCACATATAAATTGCATTTTTGGTGGACTTAGTGGATAATCAGGAGGGAAAACCAGCTTCGCCGGGAAAATTCCGCCTTCAAAGCATGTTCCTTCCGGGCCCCTGTAGTGTCAAAGTAAACCATTGAGAATGTTAAGGTTATGTAGTTCTAACTTTATGTCTAGACCCTACTGCCTAATCATCGACAACCCATAATGTACCGCTGCTAGGCTCGTGTCACCTCTCAGGAGAGGGTTAAGGCTAAGGTCCCCACGCTGGCCAAGTGCGGGTTGGGGACTGGCAAGACAATGTTGTGGCTATGTAATCTTGCCGTTGGATGTTTTTAAGCCGCCCAAAGGCCTCGTAACTGAGCTTCACGACTATGATAACAACCTGGACCGACTGCTTAAAGTGACCTCTGAATCACGGAGACGCTCATGGTAACATGCCACCAGCGGTCACCCATCCAGGTACTGACCGCGCCGTCGTTGCTTACCCTCGGTAATTATTTCTAATCACCGAGTGCAACTGGGCTATAAGCGCCTCATTATTTACTGCCTAATGGTCAAATATAAACCACATTGGCTTAAAAAATGCTTTTATAATAATAATTTATTTATTTTTTACATATTTCTAATATAACATCAAATTTTAATACAGTGATGATGGCTTCTATGTTGTAAATTTAAGGTAGAGCAATATACCATAACATTTTAATGAGATACAGGTAATGGCTATTTCAGTTAACTATATCCTAAATTAAAAGTATAAAATAGACAGTAATTCCTATAAGAAGACTAACTTTTACCAAAATGTTTAAAAAGGTATTTAAAAAAAAAAACTTACGTAATCAGCGCCTCCCATTCAAAAAAGTTTTCTTCATTTATAGGACCTGCAATAATCCCTTCCGGAGGATTTAGTGTCAGTTCTGAAATTGTATTATTTTACTAATAACTCTTTTTATTTTTTATTATTATGGACAAAGCATTACAGTATACATATTTATGATGGTTTAGTGACTATTATTTAAAGCTGAGGTAAAGAAGTTAAAATTTTTTTTAATAACAAGGTATATTTTAAAATAATTTATCTTCAAACACAGACTTTTTTTATTTAAATTAGCTGCCAAAATCACTTTGCTCTGCCTGATGGAAAGCATGAGCAGACTCCAAGAGTGGTGGTTACCATACTCAATGCAAATAAGGACAATGCAGCATGGTGACCCACACTATGGCAGCCTAGTGAGATGCTTTTTCACGCCCTGCTTAAATAACCCGGGATCATAGTGGGACAGAAACACATGCTCTGATAGTGAGTTCCAAGTTTTGACCGCTTGGCACAGGAAGGATTGATTATAGTTCGTTCACTTTTTTCTATTCATTCATCAATAATAATAATAAAGCCTTTTATTACGAAATTTCACAATTTTTCTTTGTACTAATTAATCTCTATTACACTAATCATAAAAAGTCCCCAAGTTCGGTGTGCCTTACGGCATAGGCCTCCTCCAAAATCTTTCACTGTTTCCTATCCGTTGCAATTCTTAGCCAAAGGGGACCTAAAGTCAATTTCAGATCATCTTCCTATCTTCTCACTTTGTGACCTTGGCTCCTTGACCCGTCTCTTGGATACCAGACCGTTACCTGCTAGCTCCATTTTTCATGCTTAGAACGGAGCATGTGCCCTTACGTGATAGACAGGGGTCTATCAGGCAGACAGGGCTGCCTCATTGGTCTCGGGGTTGGCGTGTGCGACTGCTGATCATGAGGTCTCGGGTTCGATTCCCGGGTCGGACAAAATGTTTGTATCATCTACATATATTTGTTTCGGAGTTTGGGTGTTTTCTATGTATAATATGTATGTATTTACAAAAAAAAAGTATACTTATATGTATTTATATCAGCTGTCTAGTACCCATAATACAAGCTCTGCTTAGTTTAGGACTAGATGGCGTTGTGTGTTAGATGTCCGGAATATTTATTTATTTATCTCCATTTTAGTTGATCAATATGTGTTAGGATGTCTGTTAGCTTAGTTTTGCGTCTGATATCCGCATTCCTGACTCTATCTTTTAACTTTAGCCCCAGTATGCTCCTTTCCATGGCTCGTTGACATTTTGCAAGTTTTTCCCTTTGGTTTTTGGTCAAAGCCCAAGCATGGCAGAATGCATGTATCAAAACTTTTTTTCTTGATCTTGATGCCGAGTTCTTTGCTTTTCATTATTTCTTTCAAAACCCAAATATTTTTCTTTCGACATTTGGTCACTTGGCGATATGATATTAATTCATTAACTAAGACTTAATATTTTTGTACATGACAGTTTATTACAAATGGAACTAAAATAAACCAAGTGTCAAAATTCTAGACTCGGATGTGAATGAAAAGACTCAAATGCCATAACCTGTTGCTCTGTTTAAACCAAATTTGCTCTAAGTACGATTGATGCACAATGCTCAAGAGAGAAATAGGTAGCGAGCTCTCACTCGCAGAATATCTCAAAATCGGGGTCACTAACCTCAGAATCCTCAGATAGTAACACAAGGAAAAAGACAATTGTAAACAGCCTCCTTTTGCAGTAGACACTAAATATTTATTTATGAAACTTGACTTTTTTAACTTTAGAATATCTAATTCATTAAAAAGATATTCTAACAGCCCAAAATCTGATACCCACCAAAAATAGGTGTGTTGCATTCTCTAAAGATCCCCAAACATTTCAGCAGTTTTTCTTTTGAAGCAAGTGCATTTCCACCAAGTGTTCTTATTACCTATTATCTATGGATGGTTACTATTATACATCCTGAGTTTAAAAACCAACTTGTTTAAGTCCTCTTAAACCAGTTGGTTTTCATAATCAGGTTTCATATCAGGTTATACTATAGTCTAAAACCGTTACATCACTTTTACTTGAGTCTCAAATTTCTGACAAATAATCAATTGTCAATGAAAATTTAAATAAATGAAGGTGGCTGTGAAAAGAAAAGGGCACAGGTACAGTACTAAATCCCCCAACTTTTTTAGAATAAATCATTGAAATATTTACAATGTCGACCACTAGTCACTTACAGAGGTATTCCAATATTGTTAGGCGATCGCCAGCATTCAGCAATAAAAGTACTGATGTTTGACATATACCAGACACCTATAAATCTCTATAACATAATATTTTGTTGAATCAGATAAGAAATCCATTTGAACTACTTCAAGAACAGGAGTTACTTCAAAGATATGGTTACACTTTGATAAGTAATTTAATGTAGAATGTGAATTTTAGAAGTTCTGGTAATGAGCTAGATAATTGCCAAGTCAGTGTCCATGTAACTTAATTGTCTCATTTAAAAATATTTAGATACTTAATTAAAGACGAAAATTAACTTGATGAAGCTTGCTTCTTTTCAAAAAGCCAGGCTATTATTGTACTTACGCTTATATTCAGCCATAAGCCGTCGAAGTGCTGATCCAGCCATCATTTAATTAAATTTTACAAAAATTCAATTACTTTCATTGAACTTTTAAAACCAACAAAATCACAGCTGTGGCTGTGAAAGAAATAGAAATGTCAGATGTCACCAAAATTAGCCAAAGAATTTTACAGGTTAGAACACTGGGGATTTCAGTATAGAAAAAAGATAAGAACACAATATAATTTTAAGCTTAAAATTATTACATTTGGCATTGTTCTATTTCTCGTGAAATTAGAAAATTAAAGAACAAAATGTGTTAGTAAGTCGTCGTAAGCAAACCTAAGGTGTGAGAAAGAGTCTGACAGAGAAACAATTCTTGAAAAAATTCGCCTGAATTAGTCTCCTATCAAATTCCATTTTAATTTGATTCCTTAAATTGATTCACACGCATAAATTTTATATTTGCCGATACTCAAATGGGGTAATTTCTAAGTTATTTTTTAATGACCACGCTCACTTTACAACGAATTTGTAACACTCGTTTTCTTTTTTAGCTTGCAGCACTATATTATTATAGCCTGTGGTTGAGGACTGAGGTAAAGAAAAAACAAAAGTAGAATGGCGGAATTTTCAAACCATCGTCTTTATCTGAGATCATCGTGGTTTGTTAGCCCTTGATGAATAACGCAGTGTTTATTGCATACAAGTTAAAATTTTAATAAAGAAGAGTTCTAAAAATTTTATAATTTATAAATGGACCAAATAGGAGAAACTATACTGCCATTTGACCCTTTTGAACAATCTGTCAATTCAATTAATGTTCAGGTAAGGTTCAGGTAAGCTTTTTTATTTTATCAAAAAATGACGAAGAATGTTGATCCTTTTACAAAGTGAGACATCTATTGAATAGAATTTATTATAGTATAATTATAGTATAATATAAGTGTTTAACATATTTATAAGTATCTGAATGACCATTCAGTCGCACACACAAATATTGTCAATATGTAGTTTATTGATATTATTATTTGGTGTGTGCGGTTAGCCAATAAGTATACCTCTACTTATTGGCTAACCGCACACACGACATCCTACCTATCATTGGCACAGTTACGTTATATACACCTAACTAGAAAAATAAGATCCCCGAACAGTAAGTGTCTCAAAAATAGACACAATTATTGTTACACGTGTTAGGGTTCGATAGATTTAAGAAATAAACCTACTGACGTGTAAAAGAGACTTTATTAAAAACTCTCTTAAATTAGATCCTATGTTTTTAATTCTCTTCTTTAGCAAAGTCGTATAGGTAATTTTAATTAGGTCCATCTATACAAATAAACAAAATTGGAGTGTCTGTTTGTAATATTATAATAACCGCTTTTTAATAAATGCATATGTACCTACCTATGTACCTATACACGGTACATTTACCAAAATATAATTTTGTACAATTCTTGCCTGTCTGTTTGTTCCGGGTAATCTCTGGACCGATTTTGATGGGAATTTCACTGGCAGATAGCTGATGATCTAAGGATTAACTTAGCCTAGGTACTTTTTTTAGATACACAATTTGTGTTCTACAATAGGAATTATACAATTTGTGAATCAGAAAATTATATTAACACTGAAATATTTATTATAGAATCCCCTAGTTTTATTGGTATTAGCACATAGCGTAAACAGTTAGAAAAGTCATAGGTACTCGTCACTTGAACTTTATATCTGAAATTTATACCGAATAATTAATTAATACTAAACAGCTACTATAGAGATAATATTAATTTCAGTTTTTGCCGACGCCATGTCAAGAAGAATTGTCGGCGAAATTTATATGCACAATCTGCATGAAAACTTTTTATAATGCGAATGCATTGCAGAATCATAAGAATACACAACATGATGGAGAGGTTGCAGACAGAGATTTGGAGAGGGGCTCTCGTACAGCTTTCCAAAAAGCTCAAGCTAACGTAATATGTTCATCTATTTTTTAACCCCCGACGCAAAAAGAGGGGTGTTATAAGTTTTCCAGGGATTTCCTTTCGAGGTTGCACCTAGTTCCCCGGCTTCTAGTACCCGAGACGGTGTGCGGTTTTTAGTCGGTTCGAGTCCGACATAACCACCAGTAGGTGGAATCCGAGGGGATTCGCACTATAAAAAAAGGTGTTATAAGTTAGTAGCTCTCAAACGTATGACTGATTTCGAAGCGGTTATTTTCATTTGAAAGCCAGTTTCCTTGCGGTGGTTCTTAGCTATGTTTGGTTAATATCGGTCCAGCAGTGTAAGAATATCAGCTCTTTTCATTAATGATGTAAGATTGTTTAGATTGTAAGGTATTTTTGGCGTATGATTATTCGATTAAGTGCTTCACGCGTGCCAGTATAATCGTTAAATGACAATTCATTGACAACTTCGACCTCATGCTGCGTAGGGGGTTTTTTAATTTTTTAATTTATGGTTAGGTATAACCATTTTTTATAATGATGCTGGTAGCGACCGAACCCGCAACTGATGGAGCTCATTCCAGTTATAAGAACGCTAATGCCGCTCAGGTATTACATAGTTACATACATAATATCTACATTTTCTTAACCGTCATCCCCATTGTCTGCCTTTTGCAGTCCATTGCTGGATAAAATACCTCTTCAATAGCGCGACACTTGGTTCGATCTTCGGATACTCGCATCCGGCTTCTGCCAGCTATTTTACTAATAATAAATTAAAATTACGTTTCAGCTTTAACTTAATGATAAATAATGAATAACTATTTATACTCACATAATATTATATTGATCGCACGGTTGGCCTAGTGGTTTAAGCGGTCACCACGCCACTCTCTACTGTGCCAAGTATTGTGGGTTCAAATCCCACATGGGACATCACTTTATGTGATCCACAAATTGTTGTTGAGTCTGGGTGTACGTTGTGTACGTTTCATGTGTGTTTGTAAAGTCCTCCGCAACACAGGATGTATGTATATTTCTAATGCAGGAGTTACCTAAAAACCACATATTTAGGTTATCTACTTTGACTAGCGTTTTTTTAATTGTCAAAGCTAAAATGACTGAATATCTATCGTACACAGATAGCTACAAACAACCTTTGTGGTTTCGAATTTATACCCCTCACAAAGAACCGGGACGCAGATAATATCACGACTGTTCATGACGGTTTGACAACTCGGACATATTCTCAAGACACTACATACTTAATAGTCACTATTGAAGGTGATGAAATAGACAGCGACGCGATGAAAAGTTCACGATTATATGGGTTCGTTAAAAAAGCTCGTATGAAACCCAAACAACCTATTGATTTAAGGTAAATAAATTAAGAGTTATAAAAGGTAGTCATAATGATTCTTTATGTATTTTTGATGCTTATGCACAAATTTTACGGAGACGTCTAGGGCTATGTAGAAATAAGGTAAATATGTACGCAAGAGTGTTATGTGAACAATAAAATAGAGTGAATTAATTTCTTTAAAAACCTAGATACATCATGTTAATGTAGGTATTGTCTATCACTCTTATTACTTTTTTTTGGGGACAAATAATCTTAAATATTTTACAGTAAAAGTAGTAACGTCTGCTTAAGGTATGACAACTAGTATTGAATTCGTTATTTGTTCTAACCAGGGGTCCGTTTACATGCACTTTCCCTTCAACGATGCGTCCTGACCTGCAATGTCGTCAAATATTTTTCAACTGCTGTGACTATTCACTACATTATAGACAAGAGCATACAAAGAGACGTAAAGCTGCGTTGCGCTGCCAAGTATGCGAAAGACGTCTCGACAGAGATTTTTATCAGGCTGATCCAATCACAACGCAATTGAGCACCCCTAACAAAATTACGTTCTTGTGTCGCCTTTGTTCACAAACCTTTTTAAATAGCGCAGAATATGATGAACACAACCGCCTCGTGCACGCAAAAATTAAACCGCATCAATGTTCAATTTGTTCGAAACGGTTTACTCAACAAGGTGGACTACAACAGCACATGAGAATGCATACAGGCATTCGACCTTTTGTATGCACTTTCTGTACGAAAGCTTTTACACAAAAAGCTGGATTAGACCAACATCTCCGAACGCATACTAAAGTGAAACCTTTCAAGTGCGTAATATGCAGCAAATGTTTTTCTCAATCGGTGCACTTACGACAACATATGCGAACACATACGAATATACAGCCATTTGAATGTTCTATATGCTGTCGCCGATTTAAGCAAAGTAGTCATCTAAATTTCCATATGCGTTCGCATGTCAGCGATGGCTCGATAACCATGGAGAATTATACACAAGGAGTACAACATGATCAAATAGATTTCTTAAACCTGGCGAACTTGCAACAGGTGCAAGATGGTGAGACTTTGTATTACGCTGCTGAATTGGCAACAGGACCCACCACACATCAAAACTCATTCGTCTATCCGCCGTAAGCAGTTTTAGCTGACAATGTAACCGCTTTGTAAATCCAAAGAAGTTTAGGTATTGGTTGGTTTATTGTGGCGAGAATCATAAGATAAATTATTCAATCATTTATGTACCTCTTCTTACCTTTTCTCTTGATCGAAGATGTACCTAAACTAAATTGAAGGACAAGGGAAAGTTCTTATTGAGTTCAGTTTCTGCTTTGGTTTTGGTCATATCGAGAATTACACGAATTGTTGTAAAATATATATTGGTTACTTATAAGCGCAATGTTTTTTTCTTGAAATAAATTAATTATAAGATAATATAGTCGTTTTGCAATTTACTTTACTACATATAACAAAGTCCTCCGCCGTGTCTGTGTGTGTCTGTTCGCAATAAACTCCAAATCTGCAGGTATATTTATGCGGTTTTTATCAACAGATAGTGATTCTTGAGGAAGGTTTTCGTACATAATTTGTTACTTTTTTGGGCTACGATATTTGTTGAAGATGTCGTAAAAAATTAAGCCGCACTACTTCTCAGAGTAACAGGCTATAAATTCCGTAAAGAATCCGTGCGAAGCCACCCGCCCCGGGTGGCTAGTTAGTTTATAATTAAAACTAGTGGCCCAGCCCAGCTTTACACGCTACACACAAAGTAACTTCTCGGATTTCCTCATTTATATTATGCATGTATTACAAATATTAACCTTCCTCTTGAATCACTTTATTCATTGCAAAAACTGCATTAAAATCCGTAAAGTACTTTAAAAGATCAAAGCGAACACTTAAAAAAAATGCTATACCATGTGAAGATATAAAATGAATTTAACAGGCTACACTACATTATTACGCGAAATTAATTTTATTTACAGATTTTTTACATTTACTACCTGTGTATGAATGTATCAACAAATTTGCCTAAAGCCTTAAACAGATCCAGTACTGACGGGGCCGTTGTTCTAGTCTAGTGGTTTTTTATTCAGACTGATAAGCGAGAACAAATTGTGTGATAAGAGTGCGTTGAGAATATAATAATAATAATAATTATTTCTGGTTGTTCTCGTCTTGCTAACGGCGAGTATTTGCATAGGCACAACCAAGTTGCCAGGATCGTACATCAACAACTTGCCCTGAAATACAAACTTGTGAGTTCAGAGGTGCCATATTACAGGTATGTGCCCGACCCAGTTCTCGAGAATGGTCGTGCTACGTTATATTGGGATCGATCTATTATCACGGACAGGACTATTGTTGCCAATAAGCCTGATATTGTGGTGATAGATCGATTAGAACGCCGCGCAATGATTGTCGATATCGCCGTTCCTCATGACGAGAATCTCGTGAAAGTTGAAAAAGAAAAACAAATAAAATATTTGGATTTATCTCACGAGATTGTCGATATGTGGAATGTGGATTCGGTGATCATTGTTCCGATAGTCGTATCTGCTCACGGATTGATAGCCAAGAGCCTTGACCAACATCTTAAGAGGCTCACGTTGGAGGGCTGGATCAAGGGTCTGATGCAGAAGGCAGTCCTTCTTGACACGGCTCGTATTGTGAGGAGGTTCCTGTCTCTGGAGCCCTAACCACCGGTTTCTTGGTCCCTGTACCCGAAGTCGGTGGTCTACTATTTTTTATATTTTTAAATGTATTTGTTTTTATATGTATATTTAAAAATGTAAATAATATGTATATATAAATGTAATAAAGAGAATAATAATAATAATTTATTAGCAATCCAGTTCATACATAATTTTGTGTCGGTGTTAGCCGCACTAGGCTCAGGCTCATAATGTTTTTAGGCTCTCTGGTTACTATAGTAGATAAGGACGGACGTACCCAGTCCAGTCATACCCTGCCTAGTTTGGTATCAGACGGCCGTGTATGAGAAGAAAAAAGATGTAATAACGTAATTTTTTACTACACCATTGGCCTAGTGGTTTAAGCGGTCGTCACGCCGCTTTCTACTGGGTTGAGTGTTGTCGGTTCAAATTCTACATAGGACACTTTGTGATCTATAAATTGTTGTTCTGAGTGTTCTTTGTGTCCGTTTCATGTAAGTTTGTAAAGTCCCCCGCGACACAGGATTTATTCCTAATGCAGAAGGTGCCTTTAAAAAAAACTTAGCCTTTGACGAATTCCATATATCATTATCTATTATTATACTTTGTCCATTCGTTTATTTTCTTTTTGACAGCTCACGCCTATAAACGGCCGTTTTTTTTCGGAATAATGGACCAAGAGCTACCGAACCTTTCGACTAACGGTGTGTCTGTAAGGCTAGAAACTCGTGATGATTCATAACGTGCTAAGTACGTAACCATCGCCTGGCAGGCCTCAGCCCTGCACAACATCATCTTTCATGGTTTTGAAAGTGTAAAAAAAATGAGAAAAAAAACTTGTTCCTGTAAGGCTGAAATTTTTATAGGATTCAGTTCATTCATTAAGAAGTTCAAAAACAAAATGACAGGCGATTCCGATGAGCACTAGTACCTGCCAGGCGAACAGAAAGACACACCTTGCTCCAATTACATCATCAATGTAAATCAATTTTATTCTGTAAAGTTGTAATTTATATATGTTTGTCTGAGCGATTTAAAGGAAGTAGGAACAATGACTGGTGCTGGCTAGCATATTTCCTTGATAGGTGAGGAGAATCGCCTGTCATTTTGTTTTTGAACTTCTTAATGAATGATCTAAATCCTATAAAAATTTCAGCCTTACAGGAACAAGTTTTTTTGTGTCATTTTTTTTACACTTTCAAAACCATGAAAGATGATGATGTGCAGGGTTGAGGCCTGCCAGGCGATTGTTACGTACTTAGAACGTTATGAATCATCACTACAAGAGTTTCTAGCCTTACAGACACACCGTTAGTCGAAAGGTTCAGTAGCTCTCAGTGTATAATGTACTACAATAATGTCGTACTTTATTGACGGTGACGGTACTTTAGTGAAGTGGCCTGTGCATAATAAACAACTACAGACTATAAAACAGTACTTGAAATACGATGAATCGATCATATGATAAAAATAATTCGACTTCATGTACTTAAGTATTTTTTCTGTAAATTTATTAAAAAAAGAAATAAATAGATACCTATGACTCCAAGATTGAATATTTGCAAGAAATTAAGTCGAAATCGTGGAATTTAGGATCCAACTAAGAGTAAAGAACAATAACTCTGTTCATTCATCTAATTTGCTGATTTATTATTAATATTTTTGTTAATTGCTTACATAATATAAAAAACTAATAAAGGAATAATTAATATTTAAACTAAAAATATTTAATTAAATCGATTGAAAGTTCTTCATAAATAAAATCGCTTTTCATTTGAAATCGAATCGGTAATGTATGAGGGCGTCGGCGTCACTAGTTTCGAAATTTCTTGAACTGTCAAAAAGAAAATTAACGAATGGACAGAGTATAGGTATATAATGATTCTCCTGTTACGCTGTTGCTCACGATAAATTTCGAAACTGTCTAACCAATTTACACGGTTTTTAAGCTATTGCATAGCTTTTATCGCGGGCTTTGAGGCCTTTGAGCGCTGCGACCGAATCAAGAAATTCCGTAACGTAACGTAGCGAAAATAAAACCTGACACTCGAAGCTCGCACGGATCGAGACGAGCTGCTCCGAAATTCGTCTCTTTCTGTGGCTTTCCGAGATACAGTGACGAGAAGACAGAGAGATCGAGATGACGTCATCATCACTATCGCTGGTTGTGGTTGGTCAATGATATTATATAATATCATTGTGGTTGGTTCATTTCGTGTTATGTTGCTATAAAGTGGTAACTGGATAGTGACGTCAAATCGAGCCACTCTCGGAATGCGAGATCTTGGTTTCTTAGACCATGAATATGTCAACAGCCGGCCGCGCAGGCGTATTGAAATACGTCAAGGAAGATTCGTTGCCTTGGACACGAAGATTTGTTATGTCATATCTATACTAATAATATTATAAAGCTGAAGAGTTTGTTTCTTTGAACGCGCTAATCTCAGGAACCGCTGGTCCGATTTGTCCGAAAATTCTTTCAGTGTTAGATAGCCCATTTATCGTGGAAGGCACGTATATAATCACGCTAAGACTAATAGGAGCGGAGCACCAATGAAGAATGTTTCAAAAACGAGGAAAATTATCACGCTTCGGGTAATAGGAGACGCAAACGAGGTTGCGTGGGTCAGCTAGTAATGTATAAAATTATTCATGGTAGCCATACACTGCTGCATAAATAAAAAACAAATAAATAATTATAATTACATAAGTTGAAAAAAAAAACTATGCAATAGCTTTACCGTGGCAGTCCCCGAGTGACACAAGCCATTTTTTTTAATGTCTGTTTTGCTGATTTCCCTTATAAGGCACATCAGCAAAACAGACAACTAGCCAAATCAAACTTTATGCTTCAATATGTTATCCTTAGTTTTAAGAAGAAATGATATTTAAGTTGTTATAAAATCTTGTGTTGTTATAAATAAACTTTAGAACTCACCATTGAACTTGGCACCCATTTGGAGCTCACTATTTTGTCGTTGAAGTGAATAACTAAGGCATATATCATAATATTGAACTTGGCTCTCATTATAAAATAAGTTTTATTCTATTATCAGCTCGGTGAAGGTCGATATAGGGTCGGATCTTAGACCAAGACGGAGCTGCGGGAATGCGGGCAAAAGCGAGTACCTATGTATATAATTTGTCTTTTGGCTGAAATGATAGTGACGATGAATTTAATTTAGATTTAAATTAAGCAATCTACTGCTGAACGAAAGCCTCCCCAAACATTAGTAGATTTTTTATACTAATATTAGGTCTTTACCTATGAAATTGCCGTTCTTCAGTCAGTTCAGTACTGGTTATTTCAAATAAAAAAAAGTTTGTAATGGCTCTGTATTCTAAATTCAAATTAATTTTGTTTTAAAACCATGACATTCTAGTTACAAACTCAGTCTTTTGTTTTTTGATTAACGTTGTATTTTCATTACATTTGAACATTTTTCGTCATAATGGATACTTAAAAATTCGTGTAATTATGGAATATGAGTTCCGTCGTGGCACCAACGCCACACAAACGGCACGTAACATCAAAAACGTTTACGGAAAGACTGTACAAACGAACGCACAACCCGTTATTGGTTTTCCCGGTTCCGTTCTGGAAATTTTGACTTGAAAAGTGAAGCTCGTGGTCGTCCGGAGACTTTGGTTAACAATAATGAATTAAAGGCGATTGTGGAAGCTGACGAAACTCAATCTACAGCTGAGCTAGCAGCAGCTTTTAATGTAAGCATCAAAACAATATTGATCCATTTGCGACAAATTGGCAAGGTAAAAAAGCTTGATAGATGGGTGCCCCACGACCTTAACGATCGCCAGCGCAACGTACGCGTCGAGACCTGCCTTGCGCTGCTCAACAGGCAAAGAAATGAAGGAATTTTGAAACGAATTGTTACGTGCGACGAAAAATGGATTCCGTTCGATAATCGAAAGCGCTCAGCAAGTTGGTTAGACCCTGGTTCAGCACCAAAGCAATGCCCTAAACCAAAAATGACCCCTAAAAAGGTGATGGTCACTGTTTGGTGGTCTAGTGCGGGTGTGATTCACCACAGCTTTTTTAAAACGGCATGAGCATTAATGCAGATGTGTACTGAGAAGAACTGGAGAGAATGATGGAGAAGCTTGCACATCTGCAACCAGCTTTGGTCAATCGGTCGTCCCCACTGCTCCTTCACGACAACGCGCGACCCCATAATGCGCAACAGACAGTCTTCAAGCTGCAAGAGCTGGGGTTGGAAGCTCTCCCTCATCCGCCATACTCACCAGACCTTGCACCTACCGACTACTACTTTTTCCAAAATTTAAACAACTTTTTAGTGGGTAAAAAATTCAATTCCCGAGAGGCAGTACAAAATGCCTTTGAAGAGTTTGTTGCCTCCCGTCCAGCTGATTTTTACAAGAAGGGCATCAATAAACTGCCAATGCGTTGGCAAAGATGCGTCGATTGCATGGGTGATTACTTCGAATAACAGAAATAAAAAAGTTTGAAAAAATAAGTACTTTCACTTATTGCATACAAAACGGCAATTTCATAGGTAAAGACCTATTATTATATTACGTCATAATTTAACACAATATATTTGTGAAACGCTTATAGTTTTATCATCATCATTGAACGTAATATTCATGCACACCAAATACATTATGCATTGAGAGAGAATCGTTTTCAGTATTTATAGCATTCAAACAGTATTTAAAGCATTGATGAATAATAAGTTCTATGGTAATAGATAGTTCAGTCTGCCCCTTACGTCTTCGAAGCCTTACGTATTTTTAATATTTTACGGTTAATCGGTTTATATTTAGCACTATCTCATAGTGCAAAGGACTAGGACAACATGAATATTGAAGAGTTGGTCTTAAAGTGAAGTCGTCGACCTACGAGTGCTTTCTGTTGCACTCCTCTCGCCTCTCGGTTTCTGCCCAATGAATACGATATCTCTCTATCTATCTATACTTATAATAAAAATGTAACAGGTCCAATTCTGTACATTGAAGATATTTAGAAAGTTTTTTTTGGAGAGCTCTCTATAATCGATACTGAAGCCAAAACTGTATTTATTTTTTATTTTTGTCTGCTTGTCCGTCTTTCTGTCTGTATCTTGGCCGCGCATTACGCCGAAACTACTGAATGGATTCCAATGAAACTTGGCATGATTTGAGTTCATACTACGAGGTAGGACATAGGATACTTTTTATCCCGAAATTCAGCACGGTTTTCTGGAGAGAGGGGATGAAAGTCAAAATATGTACTTAGTTGTAATTCAATAACACATAGTCCGATTTCATTCATTATTTTTTTGCTAGAAAGAAATAAAATAAGTAAATACTTACGTACGTCGCCTAAAAAAGAGGTTAACAGCAGAGGGTGCCCGCTTCAGTGCGGGCAGGCGCTGGGAGGGGTCTGGATGTCTTAATAACAGCAGTTCCCGGATCCTTCCCTCCTCAGGCGCAGAGTGGCACACCGTGTGGTTTTAGTCGGTTCGAGTCCGACACACCGCCCCGCCGCAAGCCCCGGCGGGGTGACGGTCCGATAGGATTTCCACAGGTAAAAAAAAAGGCCCATGTTCAACAGTGAATGTATTTCTGCTGAGATGTTGATGGTGATGAAGGTCAAGGAGCAATCTAAAACGGTGTAAATCGATTCTGCAATTATTTTTGAACATTCACTCGTAGATACTAAGCACAAAATGTGCACCGTGTGTTAGGAGCACTAATCCACATCGTGAAACATGAACATTATCAGCCTATCGCAGTCCACTGCTGGAGATAGGCCTCTCCAACTGCGCGCCACTTAGTTCGATCCTCGGCTTTTCGCATCCAGCGCCTGCCAGCCGTCCTTTTTTTTTTTTTCTTTTTTATGGAATAGACCGGCAAACGAGCAGATGTATCGCCTGATGGTAAGCGATTACCGCCGCCCATGGACACCCGCAACACCAGAGGCATCACAAGTGCGTTACCGGCCTTTGGGGGATGGGGGGGGGAGATAGGGGGAGGGGTTGGGGTATGGGCCTCCGGTATCCTCACTCACTCGGTGAAACACAGCGCAAGCACTCCGGTTTTCTGTGAGGCCGTGGTATCACTCCGGTCGAGCAGCCCATTTATGCCGAAGCGTGGCTCTCCCTACGCACACAATCACCTGGCCTGTGGACTACCTACCCAACCCAGCTGAATTCTCCTGTTCACCTCGTCCTCGAAGTTGTTTCTACCTAACTGCAAGGTCGGACCGAGGTACACATATTTTTGAACAACTTCGAGAACGGCACCGTGTACTGCGGCCGGTTGCGGCAGTACACGTTCATTGAAAATGACCTTGGTTTTGTCCAAGTTCATCCGAAGGCCGATGCGCCCAGAAGAGTCAACCAGGTCGTTCAGTATATGTTATAGGTCCAGCAGCGTCTCTGCCATGATGACGATGTCGTCCGTAAATCGCAAGTGAGAGATGTATTAGCCATTGATATTTATGTCATGTCCTTTCCAGTGTAGCGTCTTGAACAAATTCTCCATTGCATTTGTGAACAATTTCGGGGAAATAACATCCCCTTGTCTCGCTCCTCACTGGAATGGTATGTGGTATGGGCCTTGTTTGTTGATTCTGAACTCGGACGGACATGGTGGATACATCAACGGAACGGTAGGTATATTTAAAATATTACTTAACAATGCGTTATCTATACCTGTATATAAAAATGAATCACCGAAATGTATGTACGCGCATAACTTCCGATCGGCTACACCAAATTAAATAATTCCTTTTTTATGTGTTCGTTATTGTTAGGACAAGGTTTTTGTGCAAGAAAAAATAAAAGATAATGGGAAAAGTATTTTTTTTTCTCCGCGTTAATACACTGCCTGTGGGAAGCTGAGACAGATATGTAAATATGGCGGTACGAAGTTCATCGGGTCAGCTAGTTTAGTATACAATCTGCAGAATACATATTTCATTCAAACCTCTGTCATTTGTTTTATTTTGAGCCTATTTATAGAAACGAACTCACCAAATCAATACAATCGCGCATGCACTTAGGTGCAGTTAGAGAATCTAGGCTACCAGGAAATCATAAACCGCAAGGAGCTACCGGATGCAGTTTTCAGCTACAACCTCGAATGCACTAGAACGAGAGCGGGTATTTACTCACCCATTCTAGTGCAAGCAGGAAGGTATTGAACCTTCCTGCTTGCACTAGATTGTCATTGGTTATGTCTGAAAATGTGGAATGGGTCATGTTCCATTCGTCTATTTCGCTTACTTGCACTGATTTAAAAAGGGAAAGCACGTACGTCGTTTCAGTTCCCGCCCCTTAAATATTCAAGTGTCCATTTTAGTACTAAAAAATTATTTTGATTCAAGTAATATATACCAATTGGGTTTGGTATAATACAGCAGAGTTTCCAGCAACAGTGACTTTAAAAGGAAATAGATGAACTATAGTATTTTTTTGAACTAAATCTAACATCTACTGAAAGAAACGGCCCTGGAGTATTTTTTCACTTATGGTGATGGTGGTGACTTAGGTACCTATTCATGATTATAAAATACTGAATTTTGATGTCGCATGTTAAGTATAATTTCGAAGTACCTAATTCTAATAAAAAAAATTGTAAATCCACTTCGCCTAGCTATAGGTATTATGTCAGTCATAAAAATGAGCAAAGTATAATCTCATGAGTTTATGATCCTCGAAAAACACCGCAATTCGCCACCAAATATTTAATTGGTATTTTGATGAAATATGCTTTCTCCATACATTTTTTGCATCATCATCAGCCTATCGCAGTCCACTGCTGGACATAGGTCTTTCCAAAATGCATTATCCTACTAATATTATAAACGCGAAAGTTTGTAAGTATGGATGGATGGATGGATGTTTGTTACTCTTTCACGCAAAAACTACTGAACGGATTTGGATGAAACTTTACAGTAATATACCTTATACATCAGAATAACACATAGGCTACTATTTGCCGCGATAACCGACATATACGCGGGCGGAGCCGCGGGCAAAAACTAGTCTATCTATTATATATACAAAAGAGGAAGGTGACTGACATGTCCAGAGATCAAAGCACAGGCCAAACCGCTGAACTTAGAATCCTGAAATTTGGCATGTAAGTTCTTTATATAACGTAAGCACTAAGAAAGGAATTTTGGAAATTCCAGCTCTAAGGGGGTAAATCAGGGGATGAAAGTCTGCGTGAGCGAAGCCGCGTGCAAAAGCTAGTATTTTATAAATCAGTCTATCATTTTCAACGTAACATAATTATTGTGCGCATCTGGAAATACGAATTATACGATATCGTATATGGATTGCCATATAGCCTAAAGGCCCGTATTCACTTTGAGTGCAGGTGTGAAGTGAGGTGATCAATGATTGGTAGAAAATACCCGTGGATGGCGAATTCGCGGTCCACACGTACTTTCCACCAATCACCGATCACCCGCACTATGCACTTGCACTCGCACTATACAAAGTGAATACGGGCCTTAAGGCATTTTTTTGGGTGGATGATTAATAGCTAATAAAAATAATATATGTAGCTATTAATAATCCATCCACCATCCAATAATGTATTAATGTACCTATGTTTGCGACTTAAGTGCTATCATTAGTTTATTATGCTTAAATAGCATAATTAAACGCCTTTAAAAATGTTAAACAAAGCAAATATAAACAAACATACAAAAATATAGAAACGAATTGACGAATTGAAAACCTCCTCCTTACTTTGAAGTTGATTATAAACATAAACTGTTCTTGATACAGTTTCTTTGTAACTGTTATGGATTCAGATTTCCCTAGAAATAAATCTCAGCTTAAAAAAAAACAGAACAAGAATGATAAGATACTGTTTATATCAATGTTTTTTTGCTAATAAGTATTTATTTATTACCATAATATACCTATTTGGTTTTTTTACTCTTTTAATCAATGGGAGTATCACATCTTGTTATGAATACATGTTACGGCTACGCCACGTACACCAGGGTAGAAGCCTTTAAAAATTATAAAAAGTGAAAAAAAAATAGTAGGATGAAACCCATTAGAAAAGGAGGAGAATTTTATAAAAATTTAAGGAAAAATAATTTACGGGCGATCTGAGGTCGAGAAGGGGATGGGGGGGAGGTTTTACGGGTAAAAAACGGTTTTTCTCGATTTCCGGCAAAACTAAAAGTCCTATGGAAAAAAGTCAAATGGCAAAGTTGTAGGTAATAAAAAGATGTAAACTTTTGTATTTACACTTTTAACACATAACCTCAAAATTTATGTGAAAAATTCTAAAAACCAAGTTTTTGGTTTTTTATTTTTATCTTTTACAATTTTCTTTTTTTTTCATGAAATTTGGTGAAAACTTACCTTTTTATGTCCCAAATACGCTGTAATTTATTTGATTAGAAATATTTATTTTTTCACATTATATTGAATAAATATCGAAAAAGCATCCTAATTTTCAATCGAAAATTCACCCGTCAAAATATCAGCTTTTTTCAAAAAGTTGGTATGTTTTCTGTTCGTTGAAATCTTTACTTTCCGATGGTGAAAAAAAAAAATATGTTACCATAGTAAATCTTCTCAGAAAATGCAAAAAATCGAAAAAAACTCGAATTCGAATTTTTTTTTTAATTATTATAAATAATTTCATCTAAAAAATGTGATTGCTGCAATTTGTTTCAGTTAAAAAGTTGATTTATTTAATGCTTATTACATTTATGTCATAAAAAATCTCATTATATATAAATATAAATCGTACTATTAAATGTAGTTACTTTATTCTGATTACGTTATTCATTACAATATTTTAAGCACATTAATCTTACCATTCATAAATATATTAAAGTCGGCCAAAAGTTTGTTATTAAAAATATATTTACGATATATATTTTATATATATTATTATATTTTTTGTAGATTTTTAATATATTTTTTATGTATTTTGAATTTTTTGTTTCATGGGAGTAACTAAATTAGTTTGTGCAAAAATAAGGAGATTATAATTTTTTAATCTTGTACTAAAGTATCATTCAATTTTAATCTTTAGGTTATGTTACGTTAAACATACTATTATACGGGATTATATATATACGGGAAGGGGATGGGGGGGAGGTTTTAAACCTCCCCCCCATCCCCCGCCCGACCTCAGATCGCCCGTAAATTATTTTTCCTTTCATTTTTATAATATTCCCCTCCATTTCTAATGGGTTCATTCTACTACTATTTTTTTTGTTTTTAAAACCTATCGAAACTGGTCTAACGGGCACCTGCCCTGTTAAAAAATCATATCTAAATAACCTTGGCCAATCATATATTAATTATTTCAATTCCTCTATAGTACGAGTAATAGTAGATAAGTTACGCTTGTTATGATTTGCGTCGGCAATGCGTTTGGACAAAGGCGTCGTTGGTCCGATGACGAGTCATCAAAACATGTATACCGTAGCGTGTGGGCGCAGCGTGTCGGTTACATTTTGGTCTTTTGTATATTTTGTTAGAGCCGCGTATGGCACGCCAGAGAAAACAAAGGGATCCGTGATGGCTGCATCCTGACCGACCGCCTGCCCGAAACGCAACTCTTTTGTTTTCAAATGACATTATTACACGGCTGGAATCTGTCAATCGTTTCTATAACCGATATTAATAACTCTAAGTATTAATATTGTTTATATCATTAAAAAATATTAGGTATGTGTTTAACCTATTTCTAGAACAAAAAGTTTTAATAAGAATACCTACTCAAAACGCTGATTAATTTTCCATTTTAAATGCTGCTCACATAATCTACCCCGAGTATTTAATTACACTTGAAAAAGTTTTAAAATTTACATAGCTTATGTTACCCGGGCTTTATTACGACTCTATTGACACCTCATTCATTAAAATCGGTTTAGTAGTTTATATGCTACGGTGGAACACAAACTTACATAGACTGCCTTTCTTTCGTCTTCGCAAAAAAAACCAAGTGGGAGACTTTATTGCTTATTATGAATGTTTAAATTGGTGTTCATTGTCATTTTGTTTTTCAGTAAATTGATATTTGCCAAAGACAATCACACTGTGTTGCCATTAAAAATACATTTTATAACGATCGGTTTGGAACAGATATATTAATCTTGTAACACTTTGAACATACGATAAAGTATTTTAAGTTCACCTTTTATGTAATCTTTAGACTTGTATTTTCATAATAATAATAATATATTATCTTTATTGTACTAGATTAGTTACAAGGTTAACTTTAAATAATAAAACTTAAACTATAGGGAAGTATAATTTGCGGCCTTATCGCCCGGAGGTAATCTCTTACAGGCAACCTTTTTCAGCTTCATAACGTTACTAGTTTTTGCTCGCGGCTCCGCCCGCGTGTATGTCGGTTATCGCGGTAAATAGTAGCCTATGTGTTATTCTGATGTATAAGCTATAATACTTTAAAGTTTGATCCAAATCCGTTCAGTACGTTTTGCGTGAAAGAGTAACAAACATCCATCCATCCATACTTACAAACTTTCGCGTTTTTAATATTAGTGGGATTTTTTTATGATAAGGAATTTTTCACAGGCTTAGGCTTTTTCCGTAATTATGATACAAAGAATTGCATTATAATATTCATCATAAAATTATGTAGTAGATTTTATTAGGGCTTAGGGTTCAATACTGGCTTGCGAAATACTAAAAGAGCTTTTAGAAGTAACTAAGCCGATGAAAAGGCTAAAAGTGAAATCTCATCACATCATCAATGGTCTCTAATAGTCCACTGCTGGATAGAGGCTAAAACAAAAACGTAACATACAAAAAGGAAAATGGTACATATCCTACTATGACACTAATAATCACACTTCACACTAATATTATAAAGGCGAAAGTTTGTGAGTGTGTATGTTTGTTACTTCTTCACGCAAAAACTACTGAAAGGATTTAGATGACACTTTACAGTAATGTAGTTTTTACATCAAATAACACATAGGCTACTATTTGCCGCGATATCCGACATATACGCGGGCGGAGCCGCGGGCAACTACTAGTAAGCTTAAATGTAATATGTAGTTTAAAAAAGGAGATAGGAAGGTTCAATGATATTTTAAAACAATACTTTTTTATATATAATATCATCGGGAAGGTTTCTTCTTAAAATATATAATTTTAATTTTACAACACTATTCTTAAACAATAGTGCGTTAAATAAATTATTTATTTATTCATATAAAATTTAACTGTAATATGTACCATGTAATTTGAAAATAGACATATTATACAGATATGGTATGATTTCTTGAATAAATAAGTTTTCACATTTATAAAAATGTTTCACATCACAAACGGAGGAATTAAATTGACTTATTGTGACTTTTAAATAAAATAGAAAAAAAGAAAAGTTAGTAAGTAGGTAGACATTTCATAATAATATTGTAAGAAAGTGAACAGCTATAAAGAATATTTTATTCATTTAAATTCTGAATTTAGTAGTAACTAGGTACGTAATACTCTTCTTATAAAACGTAAAATTGAGATAAATATTCAAGAATTACCCAAAATTATCACAGAACATTGGTTCATAATTATCTTTAGTTTGCGATTGTAATTTTTTTTTGCTTTGCTTTTGCTGCGTTCGCACCCGCTTCGAACTTATCTTTTACCAGACATGTTGTAAAACCGAACATTTTTTATTTCAGATTCAGATAGCAATTAGTAAGTTTTTTAACCTCCAACAACGCACATGTGGTAGTTGCGTTAGCCGTAATTTACATTTGTTTACATCCGCCGTCCGAGGGTTAGACGTGTAAGGGTTGAGTAAAAATATGTAACTTATTTAAATATATAGATATGTGCTCCCTGTGCGTAGTTTACCGGTACAGTTCGTCTGTATACCTACAGCTGAACTTTCTTGCTAGAAGTTCATTGCACTTTACTACCATTGAGTACTTATGTAAGTATAAAACAATAATAGTATTTTCATCCCCCCATCTCGGAAAGAGTATTTTTACCCTCCGATATCTGAGTGCAAAAGCCGTTTTTATCCTCTAGAATTCTCTAGAGATGAATGATGAGAGACCGGAGTTTTAATATTACAAACAGACATTTCGATTTTATTTATTTGTATGGATGTATAGATAAATTAAGGAAAATTGAAAGTAAAGTTACTCTAGTTACAGAAGAAAATGCGCGGGCAAAGCAAATAAAAAAAAGTACACCACGAAAGGTTACGAGCTAAGAGAATGACATAACTACATGACATGACGTACTATTAACTCTTATGTTACGAGTATGAGTTTAAAAAAAAAGGTTGTATGGTAAATTCGGCACCATGGAGGTAGAAGTAAATAGGTTTAATGATGTTTTGAATTCACAAACTTAGTGCACACGATCTTCCAAATTCAATTTACTTTATCCTCTAGCGGATAAAATCCTCTTTCCGAGATGGGGGCATGAAAATAACTATTTCATGCCCCCATCTCGGCAAGATTATTTATGCCCTTCGATATCTGAGTGCAAAAGCCGTTTTCGGCATAAATTCGGCACCATGGAGGTATCCATGGTGCCGAATTTATCATACAACCATTTTTAATTTGTTAAAACTCAGACTCGGAACCTTCTTGGTGTAGTTTTTTTTTAATTTGCTCTGCCCGCACCATTTTCTTCATAAGTAACTTTAGCAACTTAACTTTCAATTTTTCATAATTTATCTATACATCCATACAAATAAATAAAATTGAAATGTCTGTTTGTAATATTAAAATAACCGCTTTTTACTAAATGCATATGTATGTATACACGGTACATATACTAAAATATTTTTTTTATAATTTCTGTTACATTGTCTGTTTGTTTGTTCCTGGTAATCTCTGGAACGGCTGGACTGATTTTGATGTGACTTTCACTGGCAGATAGCTGATAATCTAAGGAGTAACTTAGGCTAATTTTTTTAGACTAGCTTTGTCCCGCGGTGTTACTCGCGGTACGACAAAAACCGCGGGTAACACCGCGGGGTTGAGCGAGTACCTAAGTATTTTTGAAATAATTTAAAAATTAATCTGTAATACTTACCTATCATAATGTGATAAAAAATTAATACCTAATCTGAAAAAAAAGTATCTTGTGATTGTTAATGATTTTTTTGCATTTAGTTGTTTCCTCGCTGAGGTGGAATGAAAAGTTACGTGTTGCACTCGAGTGCAAAGATTTTTTACCTCGTGCTCTTTTGATTTCCTCGCTGACGCTCAGGATTCTAATTTTAGAATCATTCGCTTGCTCGGTCATCAAAATTGAGCACGCGGTTAAAAAGCAACTTTGCACTCTTGTATAACAAATAACTATTATTATAATAGTATTAATGTTCCCATAAAAGTTCAATAATTACTTGAACTTTTATATAACTTTTATGTACTTTAATAATTTAGCATCAATTATTTATATTTTTTAATATAATAATAATTTATAATTGATGCTAAATTATTAATCTAGATAATAAAAGAGTTCCTAATACAGACCACGACCCGGTTAACTTTCATGTTTTTTTCATATCTATAGGTAACAGCGTGGCGGAAGAATGTAATTGGGATTCTTGATCATCTTTCTACTGTCGAGGTTGGTTTTCGTTAATAAGAGGCAGAACATGAGGATCTTCCACCTGTAACCAAAAAAAAACCTTCTCGACCAGCTCGACGTGATGCTGATGAAATAGTCGTCATGACTGAAACCTTGGAAGACCTTACCACAACGCTCAAAGGCCTCAGTAGGGTCTCCAAACTTTGATATACAGGTCATTCGTCGAATCCACCACTCTAACTTGGCTGGGCGGCCCCAGCCGAGTTGGAGTCCAGATAGCTACGCTACATCTTCTTGTCCCAAATACCGCAGTGTCTCAAAACGAGAGTTTTGACCAGTGTGTGTTGCCAGTGATGATGATGGTGGTACAAAGACGTGGTCGCTTACAATAGAACGGGAATTCAAAATACATACCTGTACCCATAAAAATTTATCTGTAATACTTACCTATCATAGTGTAGTACCTAATAAATATTAATACCTAAACTGAAATAAAAGTATCTTCTGATTGTTAATGCTTTTTTTGCATTTAGTTGTTTCCTCGCTGGGGTGGAATGAAAAGTTACGTGTTGCACTCTAGTGCAAAGATTTTTCACCTCGTGCTCTTTTGATTCCCTTGCTAGAGCTCAGGATTCTAATTTTTGAATCACTCGCTACGCTCGTGATTCAATTTTATAATCCTTCGCTTGCTCGGTCATCAAAATTGAGCACGCGGTTAAAAAGCAACTTTGCACTCTTGTATAACAAATAACGATTCTTAAAGTGATATCGTGGCTTGAAAGGCAACTTTTACACGCTTGAAAGGCAACTTTTACTAAGCGACAGAAATTCCAATATCGAGTTACAAATGTTAATCCAGTCCAATTATATGATTTTTTTTCTTTTATTATAAACTTTAAACTTCTCTCCTGTAAAATTTAGTAAGTGTCGCTTAGTAAAAGTTGCTTTTCAAGCGTCGATATGTAGTTTGTATAGAGCCATCACTATTCCTCGAGTGTACATTGTTTAATGCAATTTTACCGCATGACTTTTTCCTTTTTCTTCCTAGCCTAATTTCCCAAGATAATTCGGTGTTGGCTACTAGTTCAACCGGTGCTACCTGTATATCTATCAATTTTCGGAGCGACTGAGATCATGTGAAGGGTGAACTGAATTCAAACGTTGAACTAGTTGTCAGTGAATTTGAGGGCACTGATTTCTCAATAATGATCTACATAGATGTTCATAACAACCGGGACCGAAACTGCTTAACGTGGGCTTTCCGAGGCGGGATAAGTCGATTGGGTTGTTTTCCTACCATCGATAAACCTAATGTTCCGCATTAAGGATATTGTTGGGTACAGCCAGGATTCAACAATTTAATGAAAAACGTTGAAAAAGATATATCCTTGCATTATATGCTTTATCACACCTTTTCAATACAATCTTTTTTTTTAAATACAACTCCCGCACTAGGAATAAACCTGTGTCGCGGGGGGTTTTTTTGTGGATCACACAAAGTGTTGTCCTACGTGGGATTTGAACCCACGACACTTGGCGAAGTAGGAAATGGCGTGGTGACCGTTAAACCACTAGGCCAAACGTGCAGTCATTATTTACAATCTTTACTAAATTACTACCTCGTTACTCTGCTGAAAAGTAAGAAACGAATGCCTATTCCGAAGGTCCCGCCCTTGGAGTAGTGTGGCAAGTTGGCAACTACTAGACATTTTATGAGAATGAATTATTCTAATAAATCATTTATATATTAAGCAATCTATACTCTCGATTGATGGAACTTATTGCAATACATTCCTGAATTAAACTCACTTGTACTTATTCCACTATTTTTATCAAGTTTAATCTTGACCCGTTATGGCCTACTTCTTATTTTATTTAACTTATGTAACTTAGGAACTAATAAGCTAACAGTAAAGAGGCTGAATTAGGTAAACAAACAGATTAGTCACTTGACGAAAAGTGTCTACGGTCCGCGCCATGTAAATGCCCACGTCCCAGAAATCAGAAGTGCTTTAAGGAAGGAGTCTTTTTGAAGCTTTGAGAGTCTTATCGATCCGGAAATATCGCAGGCAATGATGAATACAATAGGTATTTTTAGAGCCAGTTTCATCGATAAAATCCCTAACAGACTATGATAATATCTTACCTATCAAATAACTACAGATTTCGGTTTCACAAGTCTTGAATGGAGACCTACATGTCAGATATATATTTATCAGAATGTTTTTTTGTCAAACAACGTCATGTATTATATCTTTATATATATAAATCTTCTGTGCGTGTGTAAGTGACTCAAGTCATCCTAAACGGCTTAACCGATTATAATGATTTTTTTTGTGTCTATTCCCGAGAATTCGAGAATTCAGAATTCACAATTCGGTCCTATGGATAATGTTTATGTAACCCTTTTTTATGTAGGATGAACATGTGGTGGTTGACACGAAACGAGCTTGCGCGGTACCTTCGCTGGAAGTCTTGACAATGAGTCACTTTTCATAAAAAATCTATTTGTGTAGCTAATTGATTCGACCCGCGGCGTTACCTGCGGGTGAAGTTATATCGCGGGTAACACCGCGGGGCTCATCTAGTAACTATCTAAAACTTTATCAGGAACTGGTGAAACTGACCCTTAAGTATATTCCTAAATTAAAATTGGAAACAATGGAATTGCATTTATTTAGCTCAGATCAATCAGAAAAACAAATTATTAAAAAGTAGAAAGGTTAAGAAACATCCCAATTACCTATAATTACAAGTTCATTTGTATTCTAATTATATGTATAAGTATTAGTAAATAACTACTAGCCCTTAATTCTGATTCCTCTTAATGCCAAAACAAGTTCTAAAACAATTAAATGGGTAATATGTAACACCACGTAATGTATTATATTAAACATTGTTTTGATCTCCTTGTGCGGCGGATACAAAAAGCATTTTGAAAGATTAAATTCCCCTAACGCCTTTTAAGTCGCCGTCTGCTGATGGTATTGTTTACATTCGCCGTCCGTTAATGGATCCTGTCCCATGCAAATGTAAGCGTAGTGATAGAAGTAAGTCTAATATTACTCTGTCCCATTATGCCTAGCGTCAAATTCAGTTTAGTGGGTGTTTAAAGTCTGTTTCACTTTGCAGATTTTGTGATTAGTAATCATTCTGTGTATATCGTAGTATTTTTTGTTATTTATTAAGTGATCGGTGCGAATAATCTATCTACAAATCTGTACATGTACATGATATTTATGTATTAGAGGTAGTAGAGCAACGCTAATTTCAGCACGAACCCAGCTGCCTCGACCGGGGCGGTACTACCCTCACACAGAAGATCAACGTAAAATGACAGCGTTCGTGCTGTCGTGTTTCGTTGGTGAGGGACCGGAGGCCCAATGATGCAGAAGCATCACTAGCCCGCCATGGTGTGAGTCACCATGCTGCATTGTTGCATTGTCTGCATTTGCAATGAGTATGGTGACAACCACTATTGGATTCTTATGCTTTCCATCAGGCGGTTTAGAGTCATTTAATAAATAAATAAAACATAATGATAATAACATAATATGTATTTATATCAGTTGTCTAGTAACCATAACACAAGCTCTGCTTAGCTTGGGACTAGATGGCGTTGTGTGTTAGATGTCCGAAATATTTATTTATTTATTATTTTGACAGGGCCATATATATAAACAAAATATTATTTGAAGATTTTTAACATCACTTGTTTTGTCTAGTAAATTGGTAAATTGGTACTACCTACACAAATTCTAATATTAATTAATTGCAGATGGTTGTTTTAATTATTACCATACATACACAACTATACTTATGTATGTTTTATAACTAATGGTCACCTAGTCTCCGAAATGCGACCAGAATTTCTTGAATATTTGTTTTTTTTTTTTAGTTTTGTGCACTCGTTCTACGTATAAACTTTAACTGTGACAAATTTTATGCTCGCATAATTTTTCTAAAAAGGGGTCCAAAGTTTTTACTTCACGCATTAGTACATATATCCTTAACAGTTTAATTAACCCTATCCAAGCACGCGTGATTACTGAAAGATCTGAACATTGACGCGTGGGCACTTTTTCGACTGATTTTACAGTGAGAGTGTTGAACAATTTAAATTTTTATTTCAAACTGTATTTTAACTATGTTCTTCAACATGGGTTGCAGATACAAAACATCGGTATTAGTGGATGTTTGTTTTGGATAAATGCCGAGACGCGCTAACGTATAGGGTGTGGAAAGGCCAAATGATTTGCACTAGTGCATTTTTGTTCTTCATGAAGCTACAATGTATCTTTAGCAAGTGATTGTTCTGGTTGATGTTTTTAGCAGCCTATTTAGCATCTAGTGTTTGCTGGATGGGCTATATTTTCAACGCAGATGTAAGTTTACATACATTTAGTCTGCATGTGCGCACGTATAAGTAGAATAACAAACTTAGTAACCGTTTGACTTTTTTAACGAATTGATTATATATTAAATCTATTAAATGATGTCTATCCTTGATGCTAATTAATCGTGGATTTTACCAGTCTAAATGGAAGTTGTGCATTTATTTTACAGGATTCAGAATTTTTATATTAAAAAATTATACCTACTACTAATTCGATTGCTTTAATTAACATTGTTGAGTTTCATTGTGATTATATCGCCTTTTATTAAAATTACTTCAAATAATTTAATGAGTTTTAAAATATCGTTGCCTGACCGCATAGAACTAATATTGCGAACGTACTTACGTATCCAACGGTCTTAAATTTATTTTATTATTTTGTAAGTTTTATTCATTTGGCTTAGCACCGCCTTCGAACTGTACTTTTTCTTTATGATATATATTTTAGGTCTTTACCTATGAATTTGCCGTTTTGTATGCAATTAGTGAAAGTACTTATTTTTTCAAACTTTTTTATTTCTGTTATTCGAAGTAATCACCCATGCAATCGACGCATCTTTGCCAACGCATTGGCACTTGGCAGTTTATTGATGCCCTTCTTGTAAAAATCTGCTGGACGGGAGGCAACAAACTCTTCAAAGGCATTTTGTACTGCCTCTCGGGAATTGAATTTTTTACCCATTAGAACGTTGTCTAAATTTTGGAAAAAGTAATAGTCGGTAGGTGCAAGGTCTGGTGAGTATGGCGGATGAGGGAGAGCTTCCAACCTATTATATTATTTAACGTGCTTTGGTAAATTTTCTAAAAATGAATCCTAGCTGCATACATTTCATGAAAATTTTTGGAGCCGTTTCCGAGCTTCAGATTAAAAATATATAAGAATATTAGCTCGTTTAAAGGTACCTACTCGTATTAGATGGATAGATCCTTTGTGATGGATTAGTGTCTAACATTGATATTGTAACTAATAAAGTGATCTCCTAGTCCTAAAATAGGACTTCTTCCTTTTTAAGTCAATTAAAAAGAATATCGTGAAGTTTTAGGTGTGATTGCAAACATTCAAAATATCCGTTAAATGTGAGGTGACAACTCTTAGTGTGCGCGCACACCGGAGTCGACAAACAGTCTCGGATGAGACAGTTTGTCGAGACTCTATGAGGTTGCCGTAATAAGCATTGTGTTAGGTGGACCGTCGCACTCGCACCAAGGCTATCGTCGAGTCTCCGAGACAGTTTGTCGAAGTCGAAGCTCGACTAGGTTGCCGTAAAAAGCGTTGTATTAGGTGTGACGTGAGTTGTGGAATTGTAATGCAGGAAGTATAAATAAATAAATAAAAAAGTAAACAAACACTCTTTAAAGGCGTAATATCCATAATTAATTGTAATAAAATCATTTTTCGGTCTCATGCGGTGTGCGTCAGCACAAGACAACTGTCGAAAACCGTCTTGTGGCGGTGGCGGACGGTCTCGTCGAAGACCATTTCGCTGTGCGTCCGGCCTTAGGGGTTTTTACACCATATTAATGATATAAAACAAATTGTGATTAGGTAATTGACATCGTACAGTACTGAAAACCGGTGTTACACAGTTTTATCTTGAAGATGTCTTGGGGCAGCAATGCAAACACAAATAACCCCGTCCAAACCATAGAAACAATAAAATTCGTACTATGAGCATGTAAGTATTCTGTTCAAGATGAGTGTTCAAACAAACAAACTGTGCTGCTCTGTAGTATTATTAATATATAAAACCTACTTACTATAAGACAGATGTTGATGTGTTAAAATAAGTTTATAATTCGTGTGATGATTTTTTGATATATTTTCTGCCATCGTTTATGGATAAAAATGTTTTGTCTATTGAATTGTATAGGGCCAAACAAGTAGGAAGACAGGTTATCTGACAGTGAATTGGTGGAATGACTATCGCTGGAAATCTGCAACTCAACTCAAAGACATCAGTTAGGTTGTCACAACATCCTGTAGTAGGTGTGTAGGCTTGTCCGGAGCTATGGGTCCCTCCTAACCGCAAGAGATACGACTACATTTAAGTACCCCTTACCACCCCTTAGGTGAAATTAGTCCTTCATACGGTAGAGTCACTCAGTTGTCGATCCCTCCCAGCCACGGCTCGTTTTTTTATCAGCCTCTTCTAGTTTTGATATTAAAGTCGGAAATCAGAATTTCGTGTGGGTATTTGTAAAAAAAAACTCACCCTTTTGCGTATCCGATGTTTCGTTCCATTTTGTCGATCGTGGATCTAGGAGTCTCACTTGACGCCCCTTCGTGAGTTTATTTATGTGTGTATTTTATTAGCTCACAGGTGCACTACCTGTGAGCTAACTATACTGTGTCCATTCGTTCATTTTCTTTTTGACAGCTCACGTCTATAAATTAGCTACCGTTCTTTTTTTCGGAATAATGTACTACAGTAATGTCGTATTTTATTGACGGTGACGGTACTTTAGTGAAGTGGCCTGTGCATAACAAACAACCACAAACTATAAAACAGTTTTTGAAATACGATAAATCGATCATATAATAAAAATAATTTGGCTTCATGTAAGTATTTTTTCTGTAAATTTAATAAAAAAGGAAATAAAATTAGTATCTATGACTCCAAGATTGATTATTTGCAAGGAATTAAGTCAAAATCTTGGAATTTAGAATCAAACCAAGAGTAAAGAACAATAACTCTGTTCATTCATCTAATTTACTGATTTATTATTTATATTTTTGTTTATTTCTTACATAATATAAAATACTAATAAGGGAATAATTAATATTTAAACCACAAAACAAAAAGATATAAGTAGAAATGACTAGTAGGCGTGGCGCGCTTGCCACTGATAAGCGTTGCAACGCATACCTTTATGAGTTGTAGGTATTTTGTATCATAGTCGTGTTACAACGCTGCGTTGAATAGGTCGTCCAATGAAAGTTCTTTTTTACGCCACAATGCAGTACTGTTCTGTTTTACAGTGTAAAAATGATAGCAGAAGGAAAAAGATTGATAATGAAGGTGTTTCTTACCATCCGTAGGTATAATTTTATATGTTTTATCAATAAAATCTTAAAATTTTATTTAACTGATAATTGACTAGAGATTTAAGCTAAACTCTTCCTTATCCCATTCACATAAATCTCAATCTGGTATGATCGGGTCTTATCAGTTTTCAACGTTATTCTCGTATTTTCTATTCTACTCGATTAGTGATGTAGCCAGGTAGGATGTTAGCTTTATCGATTTGCATACTTTTAAACGTGTTATATTTACTTACTATAATAATTATAAATATTAAATTTTGCTTGGTTGTTTACGTGGCCTTGAAAGAAAAACACTTGTTTTAACCATTGAATATCTATACAAGTAAGTATATAGTAAGAATATATATATATATATAATAAGAGTGTCTGTTTGTAATATTAAATATTTATATCCGCTTTTTACTAAATGCATCTGCATGTGTAGGTACACGGTACAATATTTTTTTTACGGAACAGGTGGCAAACGAGCATCACCTGATGGTAAGCGATCGCCACTGTGATGGACACCCGCAACACCAGAGGCGTCAGAAGCGCGTTGCCGACCTTTGGGGGGTGGGGAGGGGGAGGAGTTGGGATATGGGCCTCCGGTATCCTCACTCACTCAGTGATACACAGTGCAAGCGCCATTTCACACTGGTTTTCTGTGAGGCCGTGGTATCACTCCGGTTGAGCCGGCCCATTTATCTCGAAGCGTGATTCTTTTTATCTGCGAAATTTGCAGGCACGGGCCGTATACCAAAATAACATTTTTTTAAATTTTGTCTGTCTCTCTGTCTGTTCCGAACTCTGACTCAGCAGTCAGGATCGCTAAACACTATACCAACGGGTCAACAATTAGACGTATTACATTTTTGTTCATTGCAGTCAATAAAATTTATGATTATTGATACCATGTGTATTTCCTATAAAGCTAAATATGAATACATACTGTGCCAAATATTAATTATGTAGCCACTGTTTTGAATTTTGTTAAGTGGCTAAACAGTCTTTATTACATATAATATGATTATAATACAGATTCTTAAAATTAATAAACATTATTATGCAAGTACTTATTTTTTAGCTTCTTCACCTTTATAATGTTACCTCCTCAGATATCCTTTAATTCATGTTTTTTATTCTGCTCCGTCCTAACAACAAAAATTAGGTATCGATATTATTGATAATATTGTAATATATGCCACAACACTAAGCGAGTAGCGGTAAATATCGAAAAATGACACAAATATCGAATTTATTCTTATAGTGATTAATGTTATAATTGCGTGCATTTAGAATAACGCCATCTGTTTTTGAATAGCTTGCAATGAAGTATTCTTACTTTCAAGATTACGAAACGTTGTAAGTTCTTCTTACGCTATGGCAAAATAACTGTTAACATTACGCGATAAGATATATTATCAAACGTGTGACTTTATGTATTGTAGGCTAGTTTTGAGCAAATAAAAACATCAAATCAAAACAATTCGTTAGTAGTGTGCAGTAATAAAATAGTGCTTTCATTTGTCTGAGTTTGGCGACAGTCGTTCCGTTGTAAATTATGACACATAACATTTCTACCTATTCTTTATGTTCTGTGATTTAAACTAAAAATATTTAAGTAAATCGATGAAAGTTCTCATAAATAAAATTGCATATCATTTCAAATCGAATCGGTAATGTGTGAGGGCGTCACTAATTGCGAAATTTCTTGAACTGTCAAAAAGAAAATAAACGAATGGACAGAGTATAGTGTAGAGTACCTAAATAGTGATAAGGAATGTATAATCGATGTAGAAGTAAAACATCGCCTATATTAATTGACAGCTTTGTAGTTTTAGTTACACTATATAGTTACCGTTATTAACTACTAGGTTAATTACGGAGTTACGTTAGGAGGTTTATAAATAATTCGTATGTACATAATCTTCCTTCTTTTGTGATTATTTAGGAACAGGATTGGTGGTAGCAGGCATTTCGACTAGTGGAAAAATTCACAGACAATAATTTGTAAATAATTAAATTTGAATTCTAAAGAATTATTTGTAGAGTTGGACGTCATTCAGGCTGGAGAAAGAATTTGTTCGACACCCACAGTACTTCCGGGATGTAACAGTATTTCTAGCCAGCACGAAATAATCGACGAAGATGCTTACCAAAAACATTGTATGAGAAATAATGATCGAAACGTTCCAGCTATGCGTCTAACTTTGTCTGTTTCTCATTACCCTGTTTGTAAAGCGCATTCAGTCGCGCAAATTTGTCTGCGCGTAGCTTCCCGCTGTTGACGGACGATACACACATGGCCAGCGCGTCATAAAATGTAATTTACTACCAAGTTTTATGTATGCCTTTAGTCTCAGAACTCTTAGATAGCTTTTATGTATTGTTGGATTATGTTACAATTTTCTACCTTTAGTACCTTTGTTCTGCCCTATGACAGGTATTTATATTCTCGACAGATAAATATACGGATATCCGATAAAAAATTGAATGGTCTAATATTATTCTGAATCACGCTATCAGAAGATTATATTAGAGATTTTAAATTGTATTTCTTTTAAGTTACTATTTGATATTTGTGTTTTGGACTGTACGAATGACGTAATGGTTTTAAGCAGTCGCCACGAGCGCCGCGACCTTCTGCGCTAAGTGTTGTGGGTTCAAATCTCACATGGGACAACACTTTATGTGATCCACAATTTTTTCTTCAAAGTCCGGTTGAATCATCGATTCCCCAGATGAACGTTTAGCATTACGTATGTGGGATTCAAGTTGTGCCAATTTATGCTCATGTGATGGGCTATGATGCCATGACATCGACATACATGTGATAAAAAAAAACCAATTATTTAGGTATATAAGTACTTTCCTGGTCAGTAATCAGCGAGTATAACAACGCGAGATTTGTGGAGACTAGCTGTATTTGCCTTCCCATTTGTTATTTGAGTTTGATTATAATTATAGGTACCGCGATCAGCTTTTCACAAAATGCATGAAAGTAAAAGGTCAATTGTAAACCTTTTTATCTATCTGTTCGATCCGGCAAATTTCTGGAACCGCTGGATCGATTTTGACGGGACTAACTTAAGATATTTTCTTTTTGACTAGCTTTGCCCGCGGCGTTATCCGCGGTTACAACAACAATCGCGGGTAACACACACAAACAGGCAGATGGACAAAAAATGTAAATAATGATATTCTGGTTTGTATTTGTACATGGTTAGGTACATTTGGTTATGTACCGTGTAAACATACATATGCACTTAGTAAAAAGCGGTTATTTTAATATTACAAACATACACTCCAATTTTATTTATTTGTACAGATACGATCGTGGTAGACACAATCATTGGTGGAAACCAATGAAAGCTACCTGGGATTAAACAAACAAATAAGAGAATAAATTATTGCTTCGATCTTATTTATGAAAGTTAACAGGTCTTTCTTTATTTAGAGATAAGGATATTACTAGTTTTTGACATTTAAAAGAATATTTGCTATATACAGATTTATGAATACTTTTATGTGTTAAGAATTTTAATTCTAAGGAAAATATGAGAAAAACGTCTGGTCTAAAATACACTACACAACAAGGTAATGATACTCTTTTTTAAGTTTAAAGATCTATCAAAAATTAATTACATCGACAACTTTGTCGCTAATATACAAATTATGCATAAGTTTAAAATCATTTAGGTTCCTACTTAGAATCTTAACCATGTAGTTGGGCAGTTTACAATAAACTGAATATGTTGAGTCCAATCACCAGGTGTTTGCGTTCCGCGTTTGGAAACCTTGTACTAGTCTATACGGGCCCATAGATATAGCCGTCGTCGCAAGTCGTAAAACAATCATACCTGGTGAAGGCATATCAACTGAGGCGCTTCACCTCGTTAACATATATTTCATTCTCAGCTTGAGCGGCGCCCCTGTAATAATGTCCACTCAGTTTCGTACACTACACAAGATTCCGTTTTACAATTCAAACACATTCCTGCGAAGGGCCGGGAAGATTCTCGAATCTTTACTCAAAACACAGGGTTTAAAAAAACTCTTCGATCCTACGAGGGCCGACGATAATTCCCTTTTATCGTTCCGGACGTCTGCAAAACCTCGTTTTACTATTAATTAATAGCTTAACAAACGCGGTGGTCAAAACAATATCCCACCGGAAGCTAAAATTCAACTAATTACGGCACCGGCCATTACTCAACTTCTTCTCGAGAGTATGACATTGTACAACTGTCAAACCAAATGTGACAAACCCTAGTATTGCCAATACAACTTTATAGTTTATACTACATACCTATACCAAATTGATGATTTGGTATCGAACAAGTAGCTGACCCACGCAATCTCGTTTACGTCTCCTTTTGCCCGTAGCTTAATAATTTACTCCCGTTTTTGTAACATTCTTTATTGGTGCTCTGGTCCTATTTGACTTAGCGTGATGATATATAGCATATAGCCTTCTTCGATAAATGGGCTATCTAACCCTAAAATATTTTTTCAAATCGGACCCGTAGTCCCTGAGATTAGCGCGTTAAAACAAACAAACAAACAAACAAACTCTTCAGCTTTATATACTCGTATCAGTAATAGATAGATATATCATTGGTTTTAAGTAATTAAACTGAGAAGTTTTACTGTAGAACTTTATCTGATAAACAAACGAGGAACTTCATTTTGTAAATGCATGCAAAGTGTCCAAAACATCACCAAAACTGTTCACCATCTTTAGACATTTGTGCGTACAAGGAAGTCAGGGCAAGAACCGTACTTACTCATGGGGTGGCCAACGCGGTTATCTGCGTGATACTGCGCAAGCAGGTACACAAAATTTGAAAAGGACCAAAAATTGGGGACTCTACTTTCTAGTTGAGAATTTTACAACCAAACAATACGCCATTTAGGTTTCTATGTTCTACAAACCATATCATGCTAAAGTGTGAATATCCTCTGTCGTAGGAGCACTTAGTTATGGATGTGCCATTTGAGAAAGCAAGATGCCACAAAAAAGCGTTTTTCGATGCGTTCAAGGCGCAAAGAGTGGACTGCATAATGGGTGTCCAGACAACGCTTCAGTGCTCTAATAGGTGGGTCATTCTCCCAACGCTTGAAATAACGTGTCCAGATCGAAATCTCTTTGAATAGATTACTTACTCCTTTTTAGATAAATTAAGTAGAAGTAGGTAAAAAAAAAACTTACTATAAAATATTGACCTCGGTGGCGCGTCCGAACTCTACGTTGCAGCGGAAATATATTTTTTATTTTTTTCCTCTTACAAATTACGCTATTTTGCATGTGTTCACAAATGACCAAATAGTTATTTGTTCATTTTATATTATTATTAAATAATGATATGCCACAATAGAGAAGATACCTACAACAGATTGTATACATGTCCGACGTTTTGAGTTGATATCAGTGGCGCGCACCGATCTGCTAATAATTCTTAATTTAACTGTCTTAAGATAGTTATTGGAGTTAGCTGAAGCATCAGTCGTGTCGCGGCAGCACCGAAGAAACCATGGATGTACGTCTTATAGTCACCTTTTTATAGAGGTAAGTAACTGTTTTCGCTGGCTTGGTATACTAAAAAATTGATTTCAGTGAACCCTTTTTCTCATATATACCTTAAACTATCATATTTAAAATATAAAAATAATATATATTACATGTAATAGATTTTAGTAGAAAATGTAAATATTAGCATTTTGAATTATTTTTTACGTTATTTACAAAATACCTTAATATTTTGATTTCAGTGGTGTTGAATTCGGTGTTTTCCGTGGCAATGTGTCCACCTTCTACTAACTTTTTAAGACCGTAAATCATAAAAATATTTATCTTGTTCTAGTATTGTCATTATGTCAGATTCTAAGCAAGGTCACTTGGCTAAGAAAAGATTGTCTAAGACGTCGGAAAGCTCGAATCAAGACTCATCTAGAACTTTACGCAATACACAAGGAAAAAGACAGGAAGCGTTATTATGAAAGGAAGAATGAAGGAAAGCCTGTTAGTGAATTAATTCGTCGTTAACAACGCATAAGAGAAAGGAGTAGAATATCTTCAGACAAACATAATATGAAAAAGGCTCAGAGGGTTGAAATGCCTTGAAGAAGATTTAAAAGCCATACCAGAAGTAGTCGATACAAATGATAATCCTTTGATAACTTCACAGTCGCATCTGAAACTTTTATAACAACGCCAATTAATGCCACCGATAGCAAAGACTCGGCTTAGCACTCAATCAAGTTCCTTCAGTGATTTATTACTATAGAGTCAGTCAATCATTTCATCTTCTTTAACACAACGTATTAAGACTCGAAAATTGTCAGTACAATTGTGTCCATCTAGTGATGCCAGTTTTGCTTCAAACTCACAGACTAGAGTTGCCAGCGCTTATGACTGATAGGGAGTTGCCTTTGACTCTAAAGGCTAATGGGACCAATCGCGCCCTCACACCCACCACTGTAACTCCTGTACACCAGGATCACAGCAGTGACCCACGTACACACCGAATTATGACACTCGGCAAGTCCCAGGGAAAATAAACTGTCTTGGAACCCGCAACGAAATTAATCAGAAGAAAACCTGGGACACCTTTAACGAACCGGGAAGTACCACGGATAAGAAAATGATGGGTCCTAAGTGATCTTTATTCGATTACTATAGTATGTATGGTAGAATAGCATAAACGCACGGAAATTCATCGAAGTTAACACAAGATCGACATAGTATAACGCCCCAGATGTTAATTGTAAGCTTGAATAGCATTATGTTACGTTCATTGTACCAAAAATTACATTCCCCTTTCATCCATGAGGTCGTTATAGACATTGGACTGCTAGACCGACTCTCGACCGACTCGAGCCTAATAAAAAGCCAGATAGCAAAGTTATTATACGTAGACTGAAATACCGCATGAATATTTATGTAATTTATACATGTTGTATGAATTACAGAGAAATGTAAAGGCTCCACCTTTTTGATTTAAGAAACGAAGAAGTAGGAACTATACACTTAACTTTTTTAAGCTTCATGCCAAAGTTAATTGTAGTAAGTTTATGTAACGTAATAAACAACGTGTAATTAATCAAATAATTGTTTTATTGTAATATATATCAGAAGTCCCTTAACGGTATTAGTTTTGCTTACCTGAATTTATAATAAAATACTTTTTTTTAAATTATAGAACTATCATGTAAATAATTTGAAAACCTAATTAAGATTTTTGATTTCGGTGATAATAAAGTTAATTTCGGTGGACACCATTTAAAAAAAAAACATTCTTCGTAACCGTTCATCCAATAAGAGTGTTTATATATCCCTGCTCTTTTCATATCCCCTTTTGATACCCCCTTAGCTCCCGTCTCCGCACATCACACCCCTCCCTCTTTCTAAGCCTCTCATGTCCAGCTTCTGCCTTCTTGCAGGAAGTGGTTGACAGCCTTTTCCTACAACAGTACGTGTGTAGTGACCAGGGTACCATGGTTCTCTCTCTAATGTCACACTAGCTTATTTCTGTGGCTACCTCCAGGCCTGCGCTTTTAGCCTTCAAGGTCGTTCAGCGATCTCCAGCGCCTGAACTGAGTGCAGAACCTGGACCATTCCCTGGCCTGGTGGACTAACATGGTTCTAAACCTCACCCAATCCCACTCCGCTCTCTCCTTCGCTCTGTTCTGTTACACCCGCTCTGTTACAGCCGAAGGTGATCCCCAAAGTATGTTTTCTGGACATCATCTGCGTCAGTTGGTATGAGGGGGTGCTGTGTTTCTACTCGGGCTCATCCTCCCTTTCCTCTCTCGCACTGCACTCGTCGCTAGGAGGAAATGCATGAATCATGTCGTGTAATGCAGATCTCGAGAAGCTCTCCTGCTTGGGCTAAACTGGCTGCTGACACTTTAGTTAGTGGCGAACTTCCAAAAAGCGGCGCACCTATCTGCCAGAGGTACCGCATTGGTAGGTGCTGAACTTACGGGTGACAGGGACACCCATAAGTATAACACAGAGGTCCTCTTATTTTATGGGCCTCGTCGTTGCTCTCTCCCTGGCGACATAATCTTGATTAACTCGATCCTCGTACCGTTTCAGGCCTAAACCAGTGCCTAATCCTTAACGAAAGATGGTTCTTTGATGAGTCTTTCCGATGGCTTGCTCCAAAACTGGTCGCTGGAACACTGGTCTTGACTGTGGCTCTAACCGCATAAAGAAGGTCACGCATATGGCATTCTCAGAGAGCGGTATAAGCAGTTAGCTATATGTGGTTACCGTACCGTAACTACGGAGGCACCGTGCACCTTGCCCCAGAACCACCCATCGAATTTACTCTTACTGTGATTGTAGGGAGGACTTATGTCCCCCCACGAGGCAGCAGCAACCTGCGGCCCCGTCTACGGGTGAAACGGGTGAGACCTGGGCCTTGGTCGTTGGTCGGAAGACCAAGGCCAAGGCGAAAAAGGCGGCTACCGCGACTCAGCCGAAGGGCCGTGCTACTGCTGCCTCATCACCTAAAATGAGGAATGTGCCACGGCCTCCCACAGCAGCGGCTGTCACTGTTTCCGTGCCTCCGGGCTCGGAGACGAGTATAGGCGCGCTGATGGAGGCTGCAAAGGCCAATATTAACCTGGGCGATCTCGGCATCGCAGGCGGGCTCCGCACTAAGAGAGGCTTGACAGGGGCTCTGATTCTGCAGATCCCTGGTGAAGGCAGCGCCGCTCTAGCGGACAAGCTGGCAGCACGCCTGCGGGAGGTACTGTCCGGAACGGACGCTATTATTGCGCGTCCGTGTAAGACCGGTGACTTACGGGTGATGGACTTAGAGGAGTCCACAGTGGTGGATTTACCACTAGGCTGAGTAGGCTGGAGCCTAGGGCGGCAAATTTTAGGGGGCGGCAGAATTGGCCCAAAATTTTTTTTCTTACAGAAATAAAAATTACTTAACGTGTGATAAAAAATACGGATAAAAGAAGTCTTGAAAATTTAACAATACATAAGGACCAAACAGTGTGCCTAGAGTTTAATCTCAAGTTAAAATAATCGCGGCGACTGAATCATAACCTTCTCCTTTTTGAAGTCAGTTAAAAAGTACTAAACACTTCGTTACACATATCTTCGTGAATGGATTTTTAAAATATTGCAATAGGTGTAGATTAAAAGTAGTACTTTTAAATTCTTCTAATCTTCTAAAAATCTTTTAATCACCACTCAGGGTGGCATGAGGCCTTGGAATGAGTGCCTCCACTATCCGGTTCGCCAACGGCTTATTGTGTCTGAATAGAAATCTTCCTCGCCGCCCCCTTTCGTGAGATGACATCTTAGCAGAAGGGTCTGATGACTGCAAGGAGGAACAAACGCTGTTATTTATAAGCTGGGAAAATTAAAAGTCCTCACTACAATCACTGTAAGAGTAAATTCAATGGGTGGTTCTGGGGCAACACGCACGGTGCCTCCGTAGATACGTTGCGGTAACCGCGTGTGGCGCTAACCGCTGATACCGCTCTCGGAGAATGCCATATACGCAACCTTCTCTGTACGGTCAGAGCTATAATCAAGACCAGTTTTGGAGCAAGCCATCGGAAACCCTCATGAAAGAGCCATCTTTCGTTAAGGATTAGGCACCGATACTTAGCTTAGGCCTGAACCGGTACGAGGATCAAAGTTAAGTCACCAGGGAGTGAGCAGCGACGGGGCTCATGAAATTAGAGGAACTCTGTGTAATACTTATGGGTGTCCCTGTCACCCATGTTCGCAACTAACTAAACCACTAACTAAAGTGTCATTGGCGTAAATATTACACCCAGCCCAGCCAGTTTAGCCCAAGCAGGAGGGTTTCTCGAGGTCTGCACTGCACGAAATGATTCATTCTGCCTCTGATGCCTGTAGTTCAGTCATGTCCCCCACACTGTTTCTTCTGCATATCAATGACATGTTAGCTTTTGACAACAAACGTTGCTATGCAGACAATAGCACAGTCCATGGAAGATATTTGGACACCCTACAGCCAAGCTAGCAGACGTTGAGGAAAAACGACGGGCGCTTGTCGCTGAGCTCGACCGGGTTTTGAACCGCATTTTACAATGGGGTGATGAGAATCTGGTCAAGTTCAACGCTAAGAAAACACAGGGGTGCACGTTCTCTACCAAAAAGTCTTCGTTTCTTCCCCTCCACACTTTTTAGAGCACTCAACTGCCACTACGGGATAAGCTTGGTGTCCTGTGCATGAATATTTGCCGTGCGTGGAGTACTGTTCTCATCTTTGTGATGGATCCGCGCAGTATTTGCTTGATGCCTTCGATTGATTGCAGCGGCGAGCAGTCCGGTTTATCAACAGTTCCGACGCCACCGAGTCCCTTGAGCCTCTGCAGTTGCGGCGAAATATTGCCTCTAAGGCAGTCCTCTGCTGCCTTTAGAATGGAGAGTGCTCTAAAGAGCTCTTTCAATTTTTTTTCTATGGAATAGGGGGGCAAACGAGCAGACGTATCACCTGATGGTAAGCGAATACCGCCGCCCATGGATACCCGCAACACTTCTGTAGCCCGCAACACGGGCTACAGAAGACCCCAACCCAAGCCCTGGCGAGCGCTAGCACCAGCCAACACTCACCGGCTACAAGGGTACCACAGCCGGAAACTCGTCCGGCAGAGGAGGCAATGGAGGCCTAAAATTCGCGCCCCTCCAGAAAGTTTTGCAGGGCAACCTAAATCACTGTCGCGCAGCACAAGATCTGCTGATGCAGACGCTTGCTGAGCAGTCGGTTGCCCTTGCAGTAGTGGCGGAGCCGTACTACGTCCCAGATCACCCCCGTTGGTTTGGGTCGGATGATGGCACCGCCGCCATATACTGGGCAGGGGTGGAGAATGGCCTCCACTGCACTCTTCTTCAGAGAGGGCTGGGGTATGTGGCAGTAGAGTGGGGCCCCTTGGTCATTGTGGGCTGCTACATATCTCCTAATTGCGGCCTCTCCGCATTCGAGGCGTACTTGGACGGACTTAGGAGTTGCATTTGCACTCTCCTGACCCGTCCGGTACTTGTCCTAGGCGATTTCAACGCCCGCTCCACACAGTGGGGAGATCGCCTGGACAACGTAAGAGGAGATACACTCATTGAGTGGGCGGCGGGACTGAACCTCGGCATGGTGAACCGAGGCTCGGTTAGTACTTGCGTGCGGTGGTAGGGGGAGTCGATTGTCGACCTGACGTGGGTAGCTCCCTCAGTCATCGACCGAGTGTCAGGATGGAGGGTAGCGGAGGAGGTGGTCACTCTGTCGGACCACCGCCACATATTCTTTGATGTGGCCATCCGCTGCCCAGACGCAAGCCTAGACCGCCGCAGTAGCGGCCCTCCGCGACGATGGTCCCTTAAGCGGATGAATCGAGATATGCTCGTCGCCGCAGCCATCGTCGCGGATTGGCCAGTTGAAGAGGAAGAACGGGTCTCGTCCGATCCGGAAGCGCAGGCGGCCTGGTTTCGTGGCATCATGACTGACGTCTGTGACGCGTCAATGCCGCGGGTCAGGCCGGGGGGTAGGAGGGGTTCTGTGTACTGGTGGACACCGGAACTCGAGCAACTTCGCATGGCGTGCTCGAGAGCCCGTCGCCGGTTTCAGAGAACCCGAAGGAGACGGCGAGCTACAGCCGAGGAGATCGCCGAAGTGAGGCGGGAGTATGGCGCTGCAGCAAAGGCTGTAAGCCTTGCTATCGCGGAAGCCAAGGCTCGGTCCTGGAAAGAGCTCATAGAGGGACTGGACAGGGACCCATGGGGGAGACCGTACAAACTTGTACTGGGCAAGCTCAGACCGTGGGTTCCACCACTAACGCAGACCCTGGACCCCGGTTTTGTGAGAAGAGTGGTAGATACCCTCTTCCCCAGGGACCAGGGTAGTCCCTCACGACCTCCGTTACGGTCGGAACTGGGTATGTGGTCCGACGACCTTGACGTGACGGAGGATGAGCTGGACCGAGCCGTGAAGCGACTCGCCGCCCACAATACCGCTCCGGGCCCTGATGGGATCCCGGGCCGGGCTTGGGTGCATGCTTTGGCGATCCTAGGGGATAGGCTGAGGCGGCTGTTTACCAGCTGCCTCCGTAACAGCCTATTCCCTTCCGGCTGGAAGGAAGCCAGACTGGTACTCATCCAGAAACCAGGCAGGGCTGCAGATTCTCCCTCGTCGTTCCGACCGATATGTCTGCTGGACGAGGCGGCGAAACTCTTTGAACGAGTCATCGCCGCCCGTATCAACCTACACCTGTCGCGAGTGGGCCCCGACCTATCAGACAGCCAATTTGGCTTCCGACAGGGACGTTCATCGTTGGACGCGATCGAACGTGTCCGTTCCATGTCGGAAGAGGTTGTCTGTCGGGGGGGAGTGGCGTTGGCCGTCAGTCTTGACATAGTCAACGCTTTTAACTCCCTCCCGTGGTGGGTGATCAGGGAGGCACTGGTGTACCACCAGCTGCCCCTCTACCTACGTGACATCATCGGGGCCTATCTTCGCGATAGGTCCATATCCTATATGGGTCGGGACGGCGAAGAACATCGAAGGGAGGTCACATGCGGGGTTCCCCAGGGGTCGGTTTTAGGACCTCTTCTGTGGAACCTCGCGTATGATGCGGTCCTGAGGACCAGTTTACCCCTTGGAGTGAGTGTCGTCTGCTATGCGGATGACACTCTAGTACTGGCCAGGGGGCATGGCTTCCAGGAAGTTCTGGAGCTCGCCGAACTAGGGGCGGCCTGTATCGTCCAACAGATCAGCGGTTTGGGTCTACGGGTTGCACCTCATAAGACGGAAGCCCTGTGGTTTCACAGGAAACGCGGAGGTGCCGTTCCTACCCACTCGCTTATTAGAGTGGGAGGAACGGAGGTCGAGGTGGGCCGAAATATCAAGTACCTCGGCCTCACCCTGGACAGCCGCTGGAGCTTCGAGGAGCATTTCGAGCGGATGATCCCCCGAGTTCGGGGGGTGGCGGGCTCCCTACAGAGGCTATTGCCTAATTTAGGGGGCCCGCGGGAAGAAGTCCGCCGCCTCTACGGTGGGGTAATACGATCCATGGCCCTATATGGAGCGCCGATATGGGCCAAGCGCCTATCGGCCTCCTCCCGCTGCCGAGCCAAACTCAATCAAGCGCAGCGGGTAGCGGCCATTCGGATCGTACGGGGATACCGTACCATCTCGTTGGAGGCGGCGACAGTCCTGGCTCGTTTCCCGCCTTTCGATATCCTGGCGGATATGGATGCGAAGGTCTATGACCAGACTCGTGCCATCCGCCGGGGTGAGAGCGGGGAAGAGCAGGACGAGCTCGAAATGCGGCGGTACGCTCACCGACAGGCACTGGTACTGTGGCGCGCATGGCTGGAGCAGCCGCAAAATGCGCGCCAACGTGCTGTTGGTGCCGTTCTGCCTAACCTCGAAGCTTGGGTAGGAAGGGAAGAAGGTCGCGTTACCTACCGACTTACGCAGATACTCACCGGGCATGGTTGCTTCGGTGAGTACCTGAATAAGATCGGACGCGAGGAGACGGCACAATGCCACCACTGCGCAGCCGACTTGGACTTCGCACAGCATACGCTGGAAGACTGCCCCGCGTGGGCGTCTGAACGCGAAGTCCTAGTTGGCCAAATCGGACGAGACCTGTCCCCGCCAGCAATCATTGCTGCCATGCTGGCCGGTGAGGAGGGCTGGGACGCAGTGGTCTCTTTCTGTGAGGCTGTAATGCTCCAGAAAGAGACCGCTGAACGGGATCGGGAGAGGGCCGATCCCGAGCGTAGGCGACGTCGCCGGCGACCCAGCCGCCGATAGGACCGCAAGCTGCCAGAGAGTGGGGACCTCTGGCAGCTGATTAACTGATGCGGTCAGCGACGGGTAGGCGGCCTGGTTGCAAAACTGCGTTCAGGCCGCAACACATAACGGATGGGCCGACAGGCAGGGGGAAGTCGAGGCTTCCCCCAGGACAGAGTCTCTCAAGACGCGGCGCCGTTCCTGGGGGGGACCTGAAATAACTTGGTCCGGGTCTTCCCCAGAGCGCCTGAGACTGGCAGCCGGGGTGGTTTTTAGTGGAATCACCACATACCTGGCTCCTCAGCCCCAGAGGAGCCGGAGATCCGAAGGGATTTTCCACCACGTCAACAGAAAAAAAAAAAAAAAAGGGAGGACTTATGTAATTTGCCCATTTTAGACATAACAGCGTAGGGTCCTCCTTGCAGTCATCAGACCCTTCTGCTAAGATGTCATCTCGCGAAAGGAAGCGGCGAACAGGAATCGGAAAGAAGATTCCCACTCAGACACAATTAGCCGTTGACCAACCAGAAAGCAGAGTCACTGATTGCAGGGCCTCATGCCGCCCTGAGTGATGATTAAAAGATAGTAAAAATAAACAATTACTACTTTTAATCTACAGCTACTGCAATATTTTTATTAAAATCCATATTCACGAAGATGTGTCACGAAGAGTTTAGTACTTTTTAACTGAGTTTAAAAATGAAAAGGTTATGATTCGGTCGGCGATTTTAAGAGTAAACTTTAGGCATTTTCGTAACAAAAAAAAATTTGGCCCCAGTCTGCCGCCCCCTAAAATGTGCCGCCCTAGGCTCCAGCTTACTCAGTCTAGTGGTAAATCCACCACTGGTTTATTTAAAAGTGAACTTCTCAATGCTATAAATAAATGTTGTTTTCAACATTATGATAGGTACCTACCCCATTTGAACTAGTCGCTTCAATTTGAAATATCGACCCCTATAAAAATATAGATCCCCTATTTTTTTTAAATTTAATTACAAATGTATATTTTTGAGATTTTTCTCTATATTTGTGGTCTTTAACAATGTTACTAGCCAAATTCCATAGTTGTAGGTAAACGAGAAGTACCCTATGAGTTTTGATTCCCTTATAGGCAGTATCTTTTACGTAAACTAGAGGTTTGATTTTTTTAGACCTAGATTTAGACCTGAGTTTAGGTACGGTTTAAATAAACACATTTTTATTCAACATTTGATTTTAATACCATAGTACTCGTATAGTATGCTGAGATACAATATTTACAAGAATATTGCACACGACAATACAAATTGTCGGTGAAGTGGTACTTGAAACTGTATTTTTAAACGTTTTCGGTGTTCTGAACTTAAATATGGTTAAATGATTATAAAAGTCAATATCGAGGTTCAAGTCGGCGTAAAAGCAATAAGTTTAGATAATAAATAAACAAATATTTCGGACATCTAGCACACAGAGCTTGTTTTATGGACGTTATGGTACTAGATAACTGATATAAATACATTTTTATATTTTTTTTTGTAAATACCTACATATTATACATAGAAAACACCCAAACTCAGACACGAATATTTGCAGATCATACAAATATTTGGTCCGACCCGAGAATCGAACCCGAGACACATAATAAATAATAGTACTGTCGTACCCGAGACCTCAAGCACAGCAGTCACATACGCTAGAAATGCGCCACCGAAGCAGTAAAAAATTACTTCATTTTTTTTTTTTTTTATTTTTTTTTTTTTATGTATGGCCCGCCATAATGACTCTACTCTGCCTGATGGAAAGCATAAGCTGAATCCAAAAGTGGTGGTCACCATACTCACTGCGAATGCAGAGAATGCAGTATGGCGACCCACACCATGGCGGCCTAGTGATGCTGCTGCATCTTTTAGTCTAGTCAACAAGTATGGAACTTGTTGACTAGACTATTTGGGCCTCCGGTCTCGCACTCACCAACGAAACACGGCAGCACGATCGCTGTCATTTTACGTTGATTTTCTGTGCGAGGGTAGTACCGCCCCGGTCGAGCCGGCCCATTCGTGCTGAAATCAGCGTGGCTCTACTACCTCAGATGATATTAATGAACCTTGAAAATTTGATGTAAAGATAAATATAAGTAAGTAATTATGATTTTACTGTTTCTTTTATACATGAGCCTGCCAAACTCTCTACTCTGCCTGCTGGAACCATGAGAGAATCCAAGAGTAGTGGTCACCATACTCATTGCGAATGCAGACAATGCAACAATGCAGCATGGTGACCCGTACTATGGTGTCCTATTGAATGCTTCTGCATCATTGGACCTCGTCTCGCACTTACAAACGAAACACGACAGCACAAATGCTGATATTTTAGGTTGGACTTCTGTGTGGTTGTCTTACTTCATTCAATTATGTTATTATTTTCGTACACTCCCGACGAAGTCAACAATGCGAGCCATCGAAATCAGACAGTGTTCATTTGTTCTTTCTTGGGTGCTTTTACTACCAACCAAGACATCATAAATTTATAAGGTCTATTGAAAGCCTGCTGGCGGACTTAAATTATTCGTCATAATATTTATTTATTTACTAGGCTCACCAACAATTGTATACTCTGTTTATAAGTTCAAAAAAAAAATACAATAAATATGAAGTGGCATAGTGCTACAATTACTTATAGGTAAGCACCACGTGCACAATAAACAACAATATTATCATAATTTTATGCTAGAAATACAATACAAGCATTATCAAAAACAGATGGCACTCAAATAAAGTTCTTCCTATAAGGCTTTTAGTATGGTTTTGCGGAATTTATAAAGCGAGTCAGTGTGTATATCGACCAGGGCGCTGCAACTATTGAGCAGTTTACAGAGTCGTGGGATGGTGGAGTTTGTACCGAGAATGCTTCTGCGAAGCGGGGGATGCAGGGGGGTGATAGGAAAACGAGGATACCTAGCTGGAGCCTGGAATTTAATTTTGCTTAAGAGTTGTGGACAATCTACCTTGTGTCTCAGAAGCTTGTATATGGAGTCTATAACATTCCTTCGTTTTTCGAGTGTGACTAGCTTAAAGTGTGTCAATCTCGCTTCAATGTGTGTCAATATACTCGTATAATAAACCCTCTGTCGTTGGCATACGCTTCATTGTTATTTGCTGTCGCACTGGTTACCTCCGTTTAATTATAAAACACAAAAGAGACTCTACTAACTTTTTTTTAAATTAGATTACTAAATATTGTTTCTAGTTACATATAATAACATTTCGAAATTATCAATTTAAAAAATATGAAAATTTAATGGTTGCGCACGCATGCTCCAGGATGCGCGCGACAGCTTTATTGATTTCTCAACCCCCGGAATATGTTTTACGCCTGCTCTATCCGTTCTGGAGTGCATATCAAAATCCTGAATGTTGAAAATAATTTTTTATTCAAGTGAAACTTCTAATGCGACTTCCAACAACCATGGAGAGTTATTGGTATGAAAGCACTGTTGTACATTACGAAGTTTCACTTCTTCCGCGCGGAGAGACTCCACGCATTTTATTTTATTATTATGTTAAGCAAACGACTTATTTTTTATCGAATATTATTCAATGGATACAATTATTATATTATTATAGAAACCTATGTACATAACCATAATTTATAAAAAAAAAACAATATTTACACACAAGCGTCAAAAAACTCCACATGTTCGCCTACTGGTAGCGTTCCCAAAAGACTGGCATTACCACGTTGAATGGCAATGCTGATTCTCTGTGCTAGAAAAAAGCCGGCCTTCTGAAGCGTCAATCAGTTACTTGGCTAGTTGTTTAAACATTGCGCGAGCACTCGGACCCCATGAACCTAGCGTCTCTACCCCAAACGGTAAAAAATGTAAGTACCTATTAAATTTTGGTACTTACGCCGTTTGAGGCTTTCCGCAGAAGCAGCAGCAGCGCCGGCATAACCAGCTGTACTTGGAAGATGAGATGGCGCGAGTGTGTCAACGCAAGTAGCGTCCCACACCAAAGGCTTACCCATCTTCAAAATCTTCCATGGCAGTAACGACATACCATCTGGTCTCTTGCCATCGTCCCGTACCAGACCATTTGGTTCGCGTACAGCTGGAACGCCGGCGGTAACAAGAGCACGACGGATAATGTCGTTAATATTGGCATGTCGAGATATTCGGCCAGCGCTTCTGCTACAAGAAAGGTCATGATGTCCGAAACTGTCAACAGCTATTTATCGAATTAATACTTTAATGATTTGTACTTTTACAAATGGTTATAAATTTTAGGCTGTGTTATAATGAACTAATTACACCTGATAGAACCGTCGTATCTCCCAGATCTATTCATAAATGAGATTAGTAAAAATTATTATAATACTATTTCTACAGTACCAAGTACCATTAACCAAAAATAATTCATTGCTAATTTTTGTTACGAACTACCTTCATTAGTTATTTTATTTTTATTAATAGACTTTTCTTTAGGTTTTGCTAAAAGCAAAACTTACTTTGAACTAGCCCTAGCAGAAAGTGTCGGAATAAAAAAAATCATAAGATGCTCAATGATCTTGTCGGACTTAAAAATTGTTGTTTAGAGTTTATAAGGTCTCGTCGCTAATACTGTATTGACGAGACTGGAAATGAAGGTGTTCTCAGATATTTTATTTACAAAAATCAAACTGAACTTTATCAAATGCAGACCTCCTCAATATACTAGACCGACTTCTTAATAACTGCATTCGATTCATATTTAATCTTCGCAAGTATGATCACGTATCTGCTTTACGTTCCCAATTAAAATGGTTATCCATTCGTCTACGTCGTAATCAGCGAGCGCTGACCTCTCTCTTTTGATTTCTCAATTCACCATTCTCGCCGACTTACTTTGATCCCAATTTGCGTTTCCTTTCCTCTAATCATGACAGAAATCTTCGTTCTACGAATAATCTGCTACTCTTGGGCCCTTCCCACAGTTCCGACTTCATAAACGCCTTTTTCTTTGTGCAAAAGGTGCTGCTATGGAATGCGTTCCACTTGAAATCAGGATATCCACTAACCAATATTCATTTAAAAAGAACGTGTATAATTACCTCCTGCAGATGGCGGATTAACTTAACCAACAGTATACCTTCTATTTTCTATAGTGTACGATTATAAGGTATATATATTTTTCTGTGCTTACATAGTTATATATATATCTACTAGCTGATCCGGCGAACTTCGTACCGCCATATTTATGACCCACGTAACATCGTTTACGTTTTTGTGAATCTAAACCATTCCCAGATCCCCTTGAACACACACAAAAAATTTCATCAAAATCGGTCCAGTCTTTTTTGTGAATCTAAACCATTCCCAGATCCCCTTGAACACACACAAAAAATTTCATCAAAATTGGTCCAGTCGTTTAGGAGGAGTTCAGTCACATACACACGCACACAAGAAATATATATATTAAGATATATATTTGCGTATGTGTGTATGTTTACACCTATGTATATTTGTATTTTTATATAATTTCAATTGTATCGATTTCTGACTACCTCGCTGCACCTACCTTAGGTGCAGCGAGGTAGTCAGAAATCGACACATACTAGATCTCTACACCCACTGTAGGTTGGCTGGTAGAGAATGCCCTGGGCATTAAGTACGCCGATGTACACAAGTGCATGAAGTTGTAAAATAAATAAATAACTTTATCAAATGAATCCGATTATGTTATCTCTTAGAGTTGATTAGGTATTATTATTTTGAAATCTTTATTATATCTTTTTAAACGTAAATACAATAATGGAAGAAAACATACACAAACTTATCACAACAACCGGTTATTTTATAAGTACCTAGAAAGCTCATTTTCCCTCAAATAGTTTTCTTTTTGAAGTACCTAGCATTCATATATCGATATTATAATAATACAATATCTGATAAAAATTGTTTATTTTATTTGTATTACAAATATTTGTTCCGAGATATTATTATTTCTGACTTTAATTCTGGATTCAGGTACACTATCATAGGTACAACAAACAAAACTATAGGAATCCTAGGAAAGAGGAAGACCGACTGGCGCATGCGATTTGGGGCCAGTCTAGGTCCAAAGCTATTCGTGGACAGTCACCAAGGCTAGTCCGCTAGGAAATAATTATAAAACGCTCAAATTTTACATATCATTTAGTGGTTCGACAATTATTTGACGTAATTAAGTGTTATGAGTGTTACCTAAAGTGATCTACACGAAAAAGCACTGAAAATGTACGGAAAAAGGTTGAAGACCTCTTGCACGTTGGAGCAGTACATCAAATATGCAGAGCATTTGTTTCTCACCAATCAGGGGTTGGTACTCTCGCACGCGTTATCATTAAGCGATGAGCATGTTTCCAACGACAATCTGTTTAAGAATGACGAATTTGATGCTTATATGCACAAAGAGAACATGTTACCGATAGACACAATCATCAAGCGCCACTTGCTGTGCGTGAAGTATCTCCGCGAACGTAATTTTATTGTGGCATATTACCACCAAAGCTCTTGTGTGACCGATGTCGTAACAGCGTTGCGAAACCAAACAGGGGCGAATTGGATGTTGCCAGTCATGTACGTCGTTTCTTCCGATCTTCGTATAGTTGCGCAGAAAGCGGACACCTTCAATAACAGAAGCGGGGACATCCTTGAAAAAGCAACGGATGTTTTAATGGCATGTTATAAGGTGTGTATTGGAGACGGACCGAGTGTTCAAGGACATAACACGAAGAGAATGGGGGTGATGAGCCCTGTCAATCATATTATGAACATATACTTCAGAACACAGAAGTTCCATTTATGCCAGGAAATGATAAGAACCATTGACGCTGTAGCTAGAGATGTGCCGAGCACTTTACAACAACAAGTCATCTTTAGATTTTTTGTTGGGCGACTGGCGGTTCTCGAAGGTGATTTCGTGGTAGCGAACCAGAATTTATTGTTCGCATTTAGGCAAAGTCATCCTAGTAGCTGGAAGAATAAGCGAATCATTCTTACATACTTGTTACCCGTGAAGATGCTCCTTGGCTACATGCCACCTAAAGCTTTCGTTGAGAAATACAACTTACCAGTTTTTTGGGAATTGCTACTTGCTGTAAAGCAAGGAAATGTGAGGACCTTCGAAGAAGTTTTCGAAGCAAACCGCAGATACTTCATAGATATGGGGCTTTACTTGGCTATCGAAAATTTGAGATTGCTGACATACAGAAATCTGTTCAAGAGGATTTACCTCTCCCAAAGAAGTAATAAAGTAAATGTATCTTGCTTCCAAGCAGGTTTGCAGTTAATGACGCATGAGGACGTGGATGCATCTAAAACTAGGATGCTCATAGCCACTTTGATATACAGCAACAAAATGAAGGCATACCTGTCTTATCAACGTGATTTGGTTATCTTCTACTCAGAAAACGCTTTCCCGCGTTTGTCTAACTTTGAATACGGCGGTTAACTTTCAGGTCATAGAAATATTCCGCCAAAGGCAAATGATTAACCAATGCTCTAGGTAGGTGCCTACTTACTTTATAAACCCTAGGTACCTAGTTACATTATTAACATCAATCATAAATGTAACTTAGTATTTAATTCATGTTTAGATGATGTTATGTATGTATCAACACTGTGTACCCCCAGTCCCCCATCATACCTATATTCAATGTCAACATTGTAGTAGTTTTAGAATGTTTTAATGTAGGTAATCAAGTGTTTTTAACGTTCTTGTATTACACTAGGTATCTGTGGGAATTAATATTATGTTCATTACTTTCAACTAGCTTTTTTCAATTCTTTCTCTCATTTCTGTACATTATTTAACAAAGGCCTACTTTTAAGGACTGAGTTATTGTTTTAACAATTTTGACAAGGCTTTACTATTCGTATATTTGGCATATCAATATTATGAAAAAACATTAAGATTGTCCGTCTATGTCAGACACGAAATGTATGAAAAAGACTGTGTGTGTCACACTTTAGATACGTATTCTTGGACCACGGCCCGTGTCTTTCTCTTGTGAAGGAGGGAATTGTGCCCAAAATAGGAAGGGACAATAACGGTGAGATGTGGATACGCAGGGTTTGATCGAATTTGGAATTTTAATTAAAAGCGATTTAAAAAATCGTCAATATTCATATAAAGATTTTAGCGTATTATGGAAAGTCTGTGTACATCGGAGATGTATTAAAAGTAACCATTAATTGGGCCAATTTAAGAAATTGGTTATTCTTACAAAAGTATATCATTTTTGATAGGATTGTTTCAAAAACCCTATTTGTTTAGTACTCAAAAGTGTGATTTGATCTAAGACTTGTGTAACATTTTTGATAGGATTGTTTTAAAAACCCTATTTGTTTATTACCCAAATGTGTAATTTGATCTAAGACTATTGCATTTACTCAGCAATTACTCATTGAGACTATTGTGTAACCTTTAGCATTTAATCACTTATATACCTATGTCAGTATTTTAATGATAATAATTGTTAGGTGTATTAATTATATATTACATAAATATATATATTAGTTGTATCTACATTTATGTGCAACTCTCAACAGTTACTTTTAATCGTACCTAATATAATAAAACGAATAAATTTCAATTGTTATTGTAAAACAATGCATTTGTGTATTTCTTTTAAACGAAATAAGTCTGATCTTCAATTAATTTATTTGTAGGTATGTCTTTTTAACCAATTTCGCCAAACTTTAGGACTGTTATTACACTGAATTTATATTTAACGAATTATGAATTTTCCTGTAAACTAAGATAAGGATTTTACATTTTAAATGTATTCTCAGTGTCTATGTAATATTAGGTATTTATGAGCATTTAATCTGAATAAATACATAAAATACAGTGTGTCTATCATTAAAATCCTCTTGGAGTGCAAATGTCAAACGGACGCTGAACACAGGAAAGTCCCAGGGTGAGTCTTTTTTATTTAGTTTTTTATTTTATGAAATAAGGCGGCAAACGAGCAGACGTATCGCCTGATAGTGAGCGATTACCGCCGCTCATGGACACCCGCAACACCAGACGCGTCACAAGTACGTTGCCGGCCTTTGGGGGGTGGGGGAAGGGGGAGGGATATGGACTCACGGACCTACAAACATACACTACAGTAATCTTATATATAAAATTCTCGTATCACAATGTTAGTTACCATACCTACTCCTCTGAAACGGCTGGACCGAGTTTTAGGAAATTTGGTGTGCATATCGGGTAGGTCAGGTTCAGCTAGTTACATATATAATATACAGGGTGTCCCAAAATTCAACGATAAGCGGGCGCCTAAAGGTAGACCTGCTAATGAGTACATAAGGAAAAAAAAATAAAAAAAAATACTTACCTAGTTTTTTTTTAGTTACAAGAAAAATTTAGAATTTCTTTGAAAATTTATACCTTTCATGATATTGCTACTATTCACCACAACTCTTAAAAACACCAAATTGCCCGCAGTTTTTACACAAAAAACGTTCAAAATATTTTTTTTTCCTACAATTTTGAAATATTTTTACTCTTAGTGTACTTTGACTCATGGTCTTGTAAAAAAAAAGTATGGACACCACTACGTAATAAATAAATAAAAAATATGAAGGTTGTAAATTTTCAAAGAAATTCTAAATTTTTCTTGTAACTAAAGAAAAAACTAGGTATATTTTTTTTATTATTTTTCCTTATGTACTCATGAGCAGGTCTACCTTTTGGCGCTCGCTTATCGTTGAATTTTGGGACACATGGTATATAATTAATATTGAAAATACTATAGTAAGTAGCCTATTTATCCTGTGGGTGTTGTAAGGTCTGTAGTTGTGGGTGTTGTACCTAGTACGTAGGACAATAGAACTTCAAAGAGCAATAAAACTTGCGTATCATATCAACCCGTCTGGACAGCGTGGTACCTATAGTGAGCCAATACTTCTTTTTAATGAGCGTTCTGTGTAGAGCGTAGGACTAGTAAAGGATTATGATGTTTATCTATACTAATATCATAAAGCTAAAGAGTTTGTTTGTTTCTTTGGTTGAACGCACTAATCTCAGGAAGTACCTACTGATCCAATTTGAAAAAATATTTCAGTGTCCGATACTCGTGTTATCGAGGAAGGCTATAAGCTATATATCATCATACTGCGACCAACTGGAGCGGATATTTATGAAAATGCAGTGAAAACGTTTTTTTTTCCTTTTCAGAGCTTCCATTGTGTGTGTTGCGTAAACGGTTCAAGTTTCACAAATGTTTGTTCTTCTTTAAAAGTTCTAAAAGCCGCAACTACTTAATATTTATATAATTTAACAGCCACATTGTCATACAAATTGCGTGGTACGTTATCCCGGTCCTACACTCAATTTTTTTTTGTCCCTGCTACCCCTGTTAGCTTCTACAATCACAAATTTTTGTAAGGCGAAAGGTGCCTCTCTTCAAAATGAAGCCACTTACGAAAAATGAGCTTCATAGTAATAACTTGTAAAATTAGCTGCGGGTATCCCGGACTATTGTTTATGATAAACAACGTTTGTTCACGCTGTTATAACATCATGCTACGGGCAGTAGGAGACACAGATGGGGTTGCGTAATGCGTCAACTAATAACTAAATTATAAAAAAAAAGCTGCCAAGTGCGAGTCGGACTCGCCCATGAAGGTTTCCGCAGCAGCAAGTAACATTTTTTTATATTTGTTTTGATTGAATGAAAGGTAAAGGCAATTTACGATTTATAACGTATTAAAAAAAAACTACTTACTAGATTTCGTTCAAACCAATTTTAAGTGGAAGTTTGCATGGTAATGTACATCATATATTGTTTTTAGATTTATCATGCTCTTATTTTAGAAGTTACAGGGGGACACACACACATTTTACCACTTTGGAAGTGTCTCTCGCGCAATCTATTCAGTTTAGAAAAAAAAATGTTAGAAACCTCAATATCCCATATAGACCTATCTATAGATACCGCATTCTATACGCATGGGTTTGATGAAATAAAATTTTTTGGGATTCAGTTCTATGTATGGGGACCCCCAAAATTTATTGTTTTTTTCTTATTTTTGTGTGAAAATCTTAATGCGGTCACAGAATACATCTACTTACCAAGTTTCAACATTATAGGTCTTTTAGTTTCGGAAAAAAGTGACTGTGACATATGGACGGACAGACGGACAGACACAGACAGACAGACATGACGAATCTATAAGGGTTCCTTCCTTTGGCACGGAACCCTAAAAACCGACTTCCAAAAACATCCAACAGGGCCTATCGCTTAGATTTTTGTAATTGTTCGTTCATATTCTTTTTGGCTTGGCACCGACTTCAAACAGATTTTAGGTACCTAGCACACATTATAATACTACTATTTATATGAATAAAGAATTAGGTATAGACAGGAATTGGCACATAGCAATTTATGAAGAGCCAGTTTATTTTACGCTTTTTAGTGTTTTTTGGCAGAGAGTTTTCGTTGGATGTTTTTGGAAGTCGGTTTTTTTTAACCGACTTCAAAAAAAGGAGGAGGTTTCTCAATTCGACCGTATATATATATATTTTTATGTGTGTTCGGGGATAACTTCGTCGTTTATGAACCGATTTTGATAATTCTTTTTTTAATGGAAAGTAGATGTCCCGACGGTGGTACCATGATAAGGAAACTAGGATCTGATGATGACATCCCAGAGAAATCGAGGGGAACCCCTTATTTTTTTCAGGCACGTACTATGTTTTTCGTATATTTTCTGAAGTTACGCCGGTATTTGCGTCTGGTGGTCATCATTTAATGATGATGAACTGATGATGAAAGGTAAAACTCCTTAACGGTTAGGAGTTGGAGGATAAATCTTTAAATGTCAAATGTATGTATGTTACCTTTAGTCGTATTCTTTCAAGTTATTTAAGTAAGCTGATGATGGAAGGTAGAACTCCTCAACGGTTAGGAGTTGGAGGATAATTCTTTCAATTTCATAAGTATCTATAGACCTTTAGTTGTATACTTTTAAGTTATTTAGGTGAGCTGATGTCACAGGCGCTATGATGACTAACCCTTTAATGTATTTTGCTTTAAGTAGCTCGCCTGCTTCTATTTCATCACGACATTTAAGCTTGGACACGATTCCTATTGCCCCGTAGACCACGTTCTTGGTAACAGAAATCTTGCATCTCAGCATGATTTTGGAAACTGATTATACTCTGTTTTAATACGTGTTCAAACCACTAAAGTTATTCACATCAGAGGAAATTATATGAAATAGTTCAACTTACTGATAACCTATGATTGTTTGCACTAAAAATGGAAAAATAAAAACTTTTTAAAAAAAAAAAGACTTCCAAAAAACCATCCGACGAAAACTCCCTGCCAAAAAACACTAAAAAGCGTAAAATAAACCGGCTCTTCATAAATTGCTATGTGCCAATTCTTGTCTATGCCTAATTCTTTATTCTTTTAAGGAGTAATATTATTGTGTATGCTAGGTACCTAAAATCTGTTTGAAGTCGGCGCCAAGCCAAAATGTAATAGGAGGTACCGCACTCGCCACTGCCGGATAGCTAGCATAAAACAACCCAAGCGAGCAGACACGCGCGGGCTGACGCGACGTCGTTGATGGTCGTCTCGAAATAAAGCGAGTGTGGTAACTACTATTACATTTGGCTTGGCGCCGACTTCAAACAGATTTTAGGTACCTAGCATACACAATAATACTACTCTTTAAAAGAATAAAGAATTAGGTATAGACAAGAATTGGCACATAGCAATTTATGAAGAGCCAGTTTATTTTACGCTTTTTAGTGTTTTTTGGCAGGGAGTTTTCGTCGGATGGTTTTTTGGAAGTCGGTTTTTTTTTTTTAGTTTTTTTATAAAAAGTTTTTATTTTTAATTTTTTTGTGCAAACAATCGTAGGTAAGTAGTAAGTTGAACTATTTCATAAAATTTCTGTTGATGCAAATAACTTTAGTGGTTTAAATGTCAACCCCTATTTCATCCCTTAGGTATAGAATATTCAGATACGCTACGTAATAGGTTAATACCTACTCATTTTTATCAGTAGCCCAAAAATAAAGTTTGACATTTCTAACTTAAAAAATACGAACTTTTATACAATCTTTCAACCCCTATTTCACCCTATTAGGGGTAGAATATCCAGAAACGCTTAAAGACATTTCTACTAATTTTTAATCAGTAGCCCAAAGATAAAGTTTCATGTTTCTAACTTAAAAAATGACGAACTTTCGTATAAACTTTTAACCCCTATTTCACCCCATTAGGGGTAGAAATTCCAAAATTCCTTCCTTAGTGGGTGTCTACTCAATAAAACGATCCATATGAATAACTGAAAGAATACAAATTAAGGTCTATACGTACCTACGTGTAATATTAAAATCATCCTCTAATCCCTAACTGTTGAAGAGTTTAACCTTCTATCATCAGCTCACCTAAATAACTTGAAAGTATACGACTAAAGGTCCTTAGATGCGTATGAAATTGAAAGAATCCAAGCAGTCCTTAAAAATTATTCATCAAAACATTAGAAGCATAACACGAAATATGCCAGGATTTACAACTCTGCTAGAGAGATCACAATTGGATTGGGATTTTATTGTACTGACGGAGTGCTGGCTAAAGTGCACTCACTGTATTCCAGCACTTGACGTATATAACTACACCAAAACCACAACTAATTCAACCCAAAACGAAGGAGTTTTGGTTTACTACAAAAGTACCACCAACATATCTATTGAAGAAGTTAATATCTCCGACTGTAATTGTTTAGCGATAAGACCCTGTTTGAGTGTGGTTATTCTGGCGATCTATCGACCCGCTGGTTGTAAAAATTTAAACAATTTTCTCATATCTCTCGATCAGTATTTGGCAACAATATCTAGCATTGCCAATATTATCTTAGTTGGTGATATCAACGTGGACATAGCCATGAACAACAAGGATGTCAACTCGTCAACGTACCTTACTCTTCTCGCCTCCCATGGTATGCTCCCTGCCCATACGATTCCTACCCATAACAAAACATGCCTAGATCACATGATTCTAAAGACGCGGCTTCCAGCAGCTTGCTATGTAGCTGAAACCTCCGTTACTGACCACGACGCTGTATATATTACACTGGAGCTAAATACCCAACATAATATAACCTACAAAACTATAAAACGCTTAAATTATGAACAAATAGATAAAGATATAATAAACATTGATTTTCTTGACGTCCTCTCGGCAACAGAAGTAAATACGGCGGTATCATATTTTACTGACACACTAAATAATGTAATTACATCTAACACATCAATAATAAAAACTTCAAACCGTAAAATAATTGCTAAGCCTTGGCTTACCAAAGGGCTGCTTATGTGCATGAGAAACCGTGACAAGCTGCATCAAAAAGCAAAAAAATACCCGCTTAACCAAGATATAAGAACTACATACAAACATTACAGAATTTTTTGTAACGAGCTTTTAAAAACAACTAAAAGAGAATATGAGAAGGCGGAAGTGAACAAATCAGCTAAAACTGACAATAAAACACTGTGGAACACAATACAAAAAATAACACACACAAAGAAAAATAAAGACGGAGCCTTGCGACTCATTGATAACCTAGATCCACTATCTTCTACAAATCACATCAACAATTTCTTTGTGAACATCGGTAAATCAAGAGCCGACCAGTGCGACAGCTGTAATGATACTTCACCTCCAAAGACACCACATAAATCCCACCCCCACTCACTCGTGTTACTACCCACACATTGTAAAGAAGTCGAGAGTTTAATCATCAACTTAAAAACCAGCTGTGCCACTGGTCGTGATGGTATTTCAGCCAACTTCATAAAAAAATACAGACAATTCCTTGTCCAGCCAATAACATTCATTTGTAATCTTGCTATCAGCACCGGTGAATTCCCGGATGAATGGAAACTGGCAGAAGTCCATCCCATCTTTAAGAGTGGGGACGGAGCCTGTGTCAACAATTATAGACCAATTTCAATACTACCAGCTTTGTCCAAAATCCTAGAGAGAATCATGAACAATCGCTTGAATAAATACTTTGAAGACAATTACCTACTTTCATCCTCCCAGTATGGTTTTCGGTCAAAAAAATCGACTAGTGATGCTATACATGACCTAACAGATTTTGTTACCAATAACCTTGACCAAGGCTTTTTTTAGACCTGGCCAAGGCTTTTGACACAGTCTCCGTCCCTCTACTATTGGGGAAGCTAGAGTGCCTTGGCGTAAGAGGAACGCAGCTCAAACTCTTCTCAAGTTATCTAACGAATCGTTTTCAAAGAGTTAGAATAGGAGAATGGGTCATTCAGGATCTGTCCATCGCGCATGGAGTCCCGCAGGGTAGTATTCTTGGTCCCACATTGTTCCTGAGCTACATAAACGAACTTTGCGAACTCAAATTGACGAATGGTAAAATAGTTACATTTGCTGATGACACAGCACTACTGTTTGAAGCTGACACATGGCAGCAGGCATACACTCGTGCACAGATGGGCTTTAATCTGGTCTTATCATGGCTCAGTAACAACAAACTCGCCCTAAATGTAGATAAGATTAAATATGTGGCATTTTCTATCAAAACCCCAACTTTACCAGCTTTAAACATAACTGCTCACTCTCATTTGTGATCAACACTTCATAAAAACTTTTGTTCGTGCTCTACCATTCAAAAAACTGATATCATAAAATACCTTGGAGTCACTTTAGATAATACCCTTAGCTTCCAACCGCACATAGAAGTTCTCGTCAATAGGACTAGAAAACTTATTTTTATATTTAAAAACCTCCGTCATGTGGCGGATACTCAGATTATAAAAATGGTTTACCTTGCATTGTGCCAATCAATTATATCCTATGGTATCACTATTTGGGGCGGAGCCACTAAAACATTTTTGATAAAGTTGGAACGAGCACAAAGAGCGGTTTTAAAAGTGGGGTACGGTTTACCATTTTTGCATCCCAACCAAAGATCTTTACGAAAAGACTAAGGTGCTGACAGTACGGCAGCTCTTCATACACCACACTATTCTTCGACAGCACTCTCTCATGCAATACGATCCCACAATTTTGATGAATAAAAGACGGAAACATGCGATCTGCCAAACAAGGAAAGCTCATACAAGTTTCGCCCAACGTCACTTTGGCTACCTTGGTGGTTTTCTTTATAATAAAGCAAATAAGATACTATCTATATATGCTCTTACTAGAAGGAAATGTAAAATGAAGCTATCAATTTGGCTACAAACGTTAGACTACGATTCTACTGAACAATTAATCTACATCCCTAAATAAACCTACTAAAAACCTATTCATAGATTTTCACATACACATTCATTTACACGAACATATGTTTTATTAAGTTTTTCTTTGTTTTGTTACTTTAATATTTCAAGATATATTTATTATGTTTGCTATCACTACTTTAAATTTTTTAGTTTGAAAACTGTAACAGGCGTCTATAAGTCCAAGAAGAGGGCCTGGAGATCCGTCACACAGGGTATCCCTAGTATGGACTCCAGTCTCTCACAAGGGATCATAAATTTGTAATTTTTTTGTAATTTTCACATTTACTTTTAAGTTCTTGATGTAAGTGAGCCTTTGTGATGAGGAAAATAAATCATATTATTATTATTAAAAAGAATTATCCTCCTTCTAACCGTTGAGGATTTGTACCTTCCACCTTCCATCATCAGTTTACCTAAATAATTTGAAAGAATATGACTAAAGGTAACATACATACATATGATATCTAAAGTTTTATCCTCCAACTCCTAACCGTTAAGGATTTGTACCTTACATCATCAGCTCATCATCATAAAAAGATAACTACCAGACGCAAATACCGGTGTAAGTTCAGAAAATATACGAAAAACAAAGTATCCCTCGATTTCCCTGGGAGCACATCATCATATCCTGATATGGTGGTAATGGGACCACCTTAGGAGCATACCCTTTCGAATACAAAAATAATTTTAAAAATCGGTCCATAATTGACGGAGTAATCGGTGAACATCCATAAATAAAATACATACATTGGAACATAGAACCTCCTCCTTTTTGGAAGTCGGTTAAAAAAGTACAATGTTACAACAATTTCCTATGGTCCCACACTAGGCAATCACTTCCTGTGGGTACCGGGCTGCTTGCTATACAGGCAATCTTTAAGGGTAATATCTAATTAGGAATATATAATTTAAAGTATTCCAGAGAGTAAACGAACGCACAGCCTTGTATTAAGATCTATATGTATATTGTAATGCATAATATTGATTCGCAAAATGATTAGCTGATATAAATACATATTAAGGACGCCAGCATTTGGTTCAGGGTACCCTTTTTTACTACCTGAATCCAAATTATTTTTTTTTATAGGACCACTTAGAAGTATTTTTATCAGTGCCAAGGTTGCTTGGTGCCATACATGAATATTTTCACCGCATCTTTGCAAGTATGTGTAAGACATGACATAATTATGCAGTTTGCTTTCATGTTGATTACAAAATGCTTGAATGGAGCGCATTGATATGCGGCATAGTTTATTGCACTCCACTTGGACGCTACTGCGGCTGCGTATTATTGATCCAGGCAGCACAGACGCACTGTGGGTAAAGTAGAACAGGGATGAGGTGTTCTATTTTATATTATATTGAGATAATTAAGGGGAAGTTTTGCAAAGAAATGACGATCTCAATTCTAAAGGTCGGGCAACCCCGGATATTTAGGGTATCAGCATAAGTATTCCTACATAACATAAAATACACACAATACCTATATATTTACTTTATACTGGATTGTGCCAGTGGCTACGCCCGCATATACGTGGGCTGTTAGAAAAATAGAGAAATGGAATTAGTTTGAATAAAAAAAATATTATTTACTTACAGCTTTTCAAAATATCCTCCTCCAATCCCAATGCACTTATGCATTCGAGTGAACCAGCTTTCAAAACATTTAAAAAACGGGAGGTCGAAAATAACTGCCGAAATTTTTCGACAGCCTCGTCTGCAGTGCTAAATTTTCGCCTACGAAGGCCACGAAGCATTTTTTTACCCTGGGAAATAAAAAAATATCGCATGAAGCTAAATCTGGGCTGTACCTATGCAGGATGGGGTAACACTTGTAACCCCGAAGTTATCAAATAGTTAATAGTTCTAGCAGCTGTGTGAGCGGGCGCGTTATTTAGGTGAAAAAGAATGCCGCGGACGCCGCTAGGGCGCTCGCTATCCAACTCGCCGAAAATTTGAGGCAGACAAACTTCGCTATACCATTTAGTAATAACGTTCTACGGTCTTCTAGTGAAACCACTACGTATCTTTTTTTATTAAAGCTCCGACCGCGAACAACTTTTGTGGGCAAATCGCCCATTGCGTGGATTGCTGCTTCGTGAGAGGATCGTAGCTGTTTAAAGACGATTCGTCAGTTATAAAAATGTAGGATACGTATTGTGAAGTTCCACCTTCGAACTTTTCTGACATAAATTTGCACCAATCAACACGTTTCCTAACTTTAAGTTGTTCATGCAGGATGCTGGAAACTGCCCGTGTTCAGCCTGTATCTCTCGATGTGTAATAAGTCTATTCTCTCGCAATAGCCACTCTACCCTGATGACGTTTACATGAGTTACTACAGTTGGTGGTCAGCCGGGTCTGGGGTCATCGTATAAGTTCTCTCGACCACGTTTAAATTCACGAAACCAATAAGTAATTGTTGCTGACACGGGAGCAGACTCCCCAAAAGCAGCTTGTAAATTGTCTTGAGATTCCTTGAAGTTTAACCCTCGTTTATAATCATAGAAAACCATAGCACGAAAAGCTTCCCGCGAGACGTCCATTGTTGCAAACAAAAGAAGAGTGACAGATAATTTTTAAACATATTAAATAAAACAAAGGAGTTTTGTGTTGAAATTAGCAGTCAATCTAATATAGTTTCATGCAGGGTTTCATGAATGAAGAGATCGTATTTATTCTGTGGCTATCAATTTTCGTAACAACCAAGGTATGTCAGATATCACGGAACTTATTCTTTTTTTTCATAACCTATGATACTAATAAATAATGTGGCTCTCAGTTGCTAAAACAATTTTCATAATCGCTTCAGTAGATCCAGAGATTACTATACAATCTCACAAACCTTATCTCTTTATACGAGTAATATTCATATAAACCTATACTAAAATTATATAGCTGAAGAGATTGTTTGTTTATTTGGTTGTGCGCGCTAACCTCAGGAAGTACTGGTCGGATTTGAAAAATGCTTTTAGTGTTAAATAGTCCAGTTATCGAGGAAGGCGGAGTATCAATAAAAACATGCAAAAAACGGAAGTACATTCTTGCTTTTGAGAGTTTTCATAGAGTACGTAAACGATTAAAATAGGTTTAAATAATATATAATATATAAATAAATAAAATAAGTTTAAAAATTCTAAAAAATAGCATGACTATTGATCAAAGAGTCCTCCACTTCCAATGTGTATCAATAACGAGTTCATCAAAAATTATTACTTACTTGTTGATTTTTTTACTGTGACTTAATTAATATTTATATAATTAAACAACCACATTGTCTTATAAATTTCGTGGTACATTGTATCAGTCCTACGCTCAGAAATATTTAGTACTACAAGACCATTTGAAATCCAAATATTTTTTAATAATACATATTAATAATTTTCTTAACTTTAAAAAAAACCCAGATGTATTCTTGAATTATGAAAGATCGTCATGTCGATATTTTTTATTCCTGCTCCTCTGTTAGCTACTACAATATAGTAATCAATGTTAAAAATAGACCCAGGATCCTGGACTATAATATTGATTAGGTTTGTGAGTTTTGTATCTATAGTATTTAAAGGACCAGCATAAGAGGAGCCTGTAATACCAGGCTAACATAAAATAGCAGTAGGTAGAGTTTGTACCTAAAGGACAATGCTGGATTGTGTGAAACTTTTGCAACGCGCGCCGCCTGGCGGCGTATCTCATGGTGGCGATTGTTTTTGCAATTATTTGGCTGCTAATGTCACCGAAAATAACATTTTAAATTCCCAGATTTTTACCAAATAGCCTTTTTTTTTTAGTTTTTTAGTTTTAGTTTTTAGATTACAAGGAATTACATGGATCACAAACGAGTTATCATTATTGGCAACAAGATGGCGTAATATTATATTTTCGAAATCAAAATAATTCGCGTACGCATTTCGTCACTAAAATATTGCTCTTTTATTTACTATATTCACCAGTAAGCTCATTCCTAAACAGATACAAATCTATTAAATGTTTTATGTAATATTTTAAAACAATGTAAAATATATTCGGCAATCTGACATACAACGCGATCTAGTTTTCAGACTAAGTAGACTTTAATCAAGGCGTGTTTAGAAAACTTTATGCACAGAATTAAAATTATTTTAGCAGAAATTCAGTTTTAAAAATCTTATAAATTTCTACACGGAAATAATATTAGGATGATCACATAATAAACGGTGTAAATCTCATATCCATTCATAACATAATGTCAGCCGTACAGGATTTGCCATTCGCCTTTTATTGAAAATCATAAAATATGTCATTAGAAATTGATCTTTGTTCTACTGCAATACGTTTGAAAGTTTTAAGCCATTGCATAGCTTTTATCGCGGGCTTTGAGGCCTTTGAGCGCGGCGACCGAATCAAAAAATTCCGTAACGTAACGAAAATAAAACCTGACACACGAAGCTCACACGGATCGAGAAGAACTGCTCCGAAATCTGTCTGTCCTCATCTCAACAGAGACAGACAGACAAAACAGTATGGGTTTGCACAAGTATACTTGAACGTGTATGTCTTTTTTTATGGTTTTTAAATAATTTTCACCTTATAATTTTCACTTTTCACGAAAATATTTATATCACTATACGCTGCTCGCGAACGGGCATCCAGTGGTATACAACACTTTACAATCTATTTGAAAATACCACTAAGAGGATTTTAAAATGTGGAGCAACTTAAATTCGTGGCGCTTCGTTAAACGTTGACCAAGATCTCTGTCACACTCTCTGTTCACCATTGTACGTAAATTTGAACCAACATGGTACACAACACAGATTTTAACGGGGCATGGTGGGTTCTCCGAGTACTTGACTCGATTCAAGTGCAAGCAGAACCCATCATGCATATGCGACCCAGACGTAGAGGAAAACGTTCCCCATATACTGACAGAGTGCCCAGTCTTCTCAAACATGAAATATGACACTGAACAAGCTTTGGACATAAAGATTGTGGTAAGAGATTTACATTCCATAATGAAAATAAACAGATGAATAGATTTTTAAGATACTGAACAGAATTAGTAAAAATAGTAAATAAAAGAAACGACGAACTAATCTGCTATGATTACAACATAATGTAGAATTATAGTGATAATCATAGAAAAATAACCACCGTAGAAAATACAATAAAAGTACGTAGAAATATTCTGTAACTAATAAGTGTAAGTTAAGAAGTAGATAAAATTAATATGTAAACTACATAGATAAGATTTAAATAAGTATTTCAGTGTAATGTGATAAGGTAGAAATTAAGGATATATGTTAAAACGATAATTTAGAGATAAGTTAGCAACCATTTTAAAAAAAAAAAGTTTAAAATTCTATCATATCTTTATAATGCCACACTCACCGCATGTGCCCCCTGTAAGTATACATGTTCAAAGAAAAAAAAAGACGTGTGGCACTCGGGGACTGCCGCGGTAAAGCTATTATGCAATAGCTTTTTTTATGAACTTATGGAATTATAATTATTTTTTTATTTATGCAGTATGTATAATATTGTGAATGAAAAATACTAACCTATTAAATTAGTCCCAACATCGTCACTAGATGGCATTGATCACTTTTTTCAGCAGCAATCGCAACCAACATCTGTTGTGTGACAATAAGGCGTGCCACTGTTACCCGGCTAGCATGGCTGCATCATCATCTTGTGAGGTTTCCACGCGAACAACCCCAGCCCCAAGTGTAGGTAGTCGTATGTTTCTTGAGTTTGTCTAACAAATAACGTCGGAAGGCAGACCTTTATAACTAAAAATCTAAAACAAGAAATGTACGGAGCTGTCAAATAGCTGGTATGAATGATATCTTAAATCACTATTTAAGATATCATTCATACCAGCTATTTTTTTTTATAACATGTGAACTTTAATACTTAAATCCAGATGTTATGCTCGTAATCGGACTGAGGTCACAGAACAATAGCACAGTATACCTATATTAATTCTTCCTCTGTGATAATAAAGCATCAAATTTCAATTGGCGAACCGAAGAATGTATTTATGTTCACACCATATTAAGTCGCAGAAGTTACATTGGCATTCGTCATTACAAAGTACTACAATGTAACACCGATTAAGTCTTCTGTCGTTAAAAGTTACGCGGGAGATAAGAACTTTGTGATGTTTGAAGTGTTTCATTTGTATGAGTCATACTGTTCTTATGGGAAAGGTAACCTACCATACAATGTGTAACAACAGAGGGCCTATCTACGATAATATGAAACTAACATAAACGCCAATAAGCACAGAATATTTTGCAATGAGTGTGAGATAATACACACATCAAAAGTGTCTAGGGATCAACATATGTGTCTAGGGATCAACATATATTTTTGCAATAACTTTTCTCCTGATTGATATTAATTAAAATTTTCTTTAAGGATTCATCAAATAAAGTGTTTTCGTTTGTCACAGTAACGATAAACCAAGTCACCTTTGCATTAATAAAGAAATTTGCCATTTTCCTAATAAAAGGATTTTTGACATTTGAACCACTAACATTAAAGTTCGAAAAAAAGACTGAAATAACAGTTTTCTTTAAAATTTTATTAGGTAACTTAAACAATTAATAATCCGTGTTTCTACCGCGAACACTAACAACACAAGAACATCGGTTTGGCATACTCAAAATGAGTTCATCCAAATCACGCTGTGGAATGGCCGCCCATGTTCGTTGCAACAACAAAAAAAGGTCTTCTTGCGACTGGATACCCTCCATATTCGGCAGAGCTCTTCTCTGTAGCATATCCCATGCATGCTCAATCGGGTTCAAGTCTGGCGACTGAGCAGGCCAGGGCCACATCTCAATCTCAAGAAATCCGCATAAAAATGCTTGATCCCTAGACACTTTTGATGTGTGTATTTTGTTTGTTCTGAGGGAAAAGGACTCGGAATTTAACTTAAGTCTCACATTGAGAAGCGAATTTCGACATTGATTGTCGTATCTTAAAATACGTCGGCCATATTTGCATAGAGTTAACTCCATTAAGCAGCTTGATGTGCTGGGATCGATGGAGGACAAGGCCTTTTGGCGGTTCGTCAAATGAATGCGTCAGCATCGCTGTCAGCAGGGAGTAGAGGCGCAAAGTTGTACTATGACCACTTTGGCAAGAGTGACACGACCAAGGATATGATAAATAGGTCAATGATCAATCCCACCAAAAACATTTTTATGTAAAATGTTGCCAAGACCACTGCATATGGCTCACCCTGTAAAAAAATATCAGATCTCATGTAGAGCCAAGCTTCTGAATCTACACGCCCTAACTCTAGCAACCCTAACTTCACAAACGTAAAAGTATCAGAGCTATGCAATTGAAACTTAGTCTATTATTGACATTATATCCTGAGAATTTTAACTATCTGGTATATAGTTACCAAGGTTACGAGGGTTGAAAAAAGAAAATGTACCTAGTGCCCCTGCGCTTCGCTTGGCTCGTCTTGGTGGGGGCACGACCGTTTCCCCAGATCTAGTTAGGACGAGTAAAAATACTTATTTTAATTTTAAAAGGTTTTTAGGCAATCCTCTCGACCATTTCCCTAAGAACATTTCACAGACCTGTTTCGATACGACTATATTTTAACTGATGAAAGTTATTCGCACAATTCGAATCATTTGTTATTAATACCACTGACGAAATATATACTAGACCAACACTCTACTAGGCGAGACCTGTACGCGGATTTATAGTAAGCTTAATGTTCCCTAGATGTCACTAAGTGCATCAAATCGTGAATTACAACGATATTTTCTGACCCCCAACACCAATACGAACCCAACAGTCAACTGTCAAGTTTATTGTCATTGTATTATTGCGAAATGTACCACTAGATGTCGTTTTTTAAATAATTAATTATCTTAGTACCTACATAATTTATGTAATATTTTATCGTCAGAGAGATCTACACAAATAAATAAAATTGAAATGTCTGTTTTTAATTTTAAAATAACCGCTTTTCTCTTTACAATCTTTTTTTTTATTAATTGTTTGAAACTTTTTTTATTTTCAATGGATTCACTTTAAACTTTGTATGTATGTTTCTCAATTGACATAGGTAAGGAACTAAGGACTGACATTTTATTTTTTAATGGATTCAAAAAACAAAATAAAAATTGATGAATTAATAAAATACAGTTGCATGTTGCAGTTGCAATTCCCGTCCTTAATGACACATGTCTAAAAACAGTTTTTGGCGTTTATAAATGTTGTTGATCGTGATGTGAATGTATGCAAATATAAAATTTGATAATTATGAGTTGATAATGTCGAGAATTGCTTGCACATATTAATTAACAACTGTAGATGACAAAAAGGTGTAATTAAGGATTTTCTTTCGGTTTGTGTCTTAAAAATAATCCTAATGTTAAAAATGCGAACGTAAGTTCCTTTGTTACGCTTTCCGGCGAAAACTACTTAGCTGATCAATCTGATCATCATGAAACACATATTCTTGTAGAGGTATTAGAAGTAACATAGGATACTTTTTATTAAATGCGAACGAAGTCGCGGGCGAACGAAGTCGCAGGCGAAACCTAGTTATTAATAAAACAATCAGAAATGTTTTTGGAACGAAGTTCCCTAACGCACTTTTCGCGCCAAAAGTTGTAGCGACACTTAACATTGAGTTGACGTCATAGTGCTGGATACTCAACGTTAAATATAACAAACTGATTGCCAACGTCCATACCGTGTTGAATGCACCGGTTCTCGTCCGATCAGCCAAGTTAAGAAACATCGGGCGTGGGTAGTACTTGGATGGGTGACCGCCTGGGAATACCACGCGTGTTGTTGACTTTTTGCATTTATTTACAGAAAATAATATATTGTTTTATAGTATATTTTGTAAAGTTTGATTATTTCTAAAATAATTTGACAAATGCGTTACCGGCCTTTGGGGCATAGTGGAGTGGGATGGGGGGAGAGGTTGGGGTATGAGCCTCCGGTATCCTCACTCACTCGGTATAACACAGCGCAAGCACTTTTTCACATCGGTTTTCTGTGAGGCCGTGGTATTACCAGAGGCAGGGGTCATATTACGTCCCGTCGCGTGTAACCAAGTAAAATAATATCCAGAAACGGTTAAATACGTATCTACTCATTTTTAATCAGTAGCCCAAAGTTAAAGTTTCATGTTTCTAACTTAAAAATGACGGACTTTCGTCCACACTTTCAACCCGTATTTCACCCCCTTAGGGGTAGATTCCAAAATACCTTCCTTAGTGGATGTCTACTCAATAAAACGATCCATATGAATAACTGAAAGAATACAACTTAAGGTATATACGTACGTGTAATATTAAAATCATCATATTATCCCTAACCGTTGAAGAGTTTAACCTTCTATCATCAGCTCACCTAAATAACTTGAAAGTATACGACTAAAGGTCTATAGATACGTATGAAATTGAAAGAATTATCCTCCAACTCCTAACCGTTGAGGAGTTGTACCTTCGATCATCAGCTTACCTAAATAATTTGAAAGAATACGACTAAAGGTAACATACATACATATGATATTTAAAGATTTATACTCCAACTCCTAATCGTTAAGGAGTTGTACCTTACACCATCAGCTCATCATCATAAAATGATGACTACCAGACGCAAATACCGGGTTAACTTCAGAAAATATACGAAAACATAATATGTGCCTAAAAAAATGAGGGTTTCCCTCGGTTTCCCTGGGATCCCATCATCAGTTCCTGATATGGTGACAATGAGACCACCTCGGGAGCATACCCTTTCGAATACAAAAAGAATTTTCAAAATCGGTCCACAATTGACGCAGTAATCGGTGAACATACATAAAAAAAACACAGTGGAACATAGAACCTCCTCCTTTTTGGAAGTCGGTTAAAAATAAAAATACAGTCGAATTGATAACTACCTTCTTTTTTTGAAGTCGGTTAAAATAAACATTCATATTAATTAAATTTTTGAACTGAGTACGCGGCTCAAGCGACGTTGCCGTTCCGTATTAACTACTGGAAGATATGAACGATTTTTGCAATGTTGCCATTCATGAGTGCATTGTTTCTCTGATTCAACCAAATAACTTATAAATGTGACATCTAGCGTAGTAAATAGGTCATTATTTTCAAGTTTATTTAAATCGATTGCAACGACATCTCCTAAACATAGGTGATAACTTTTAGTTATGAAATTGAAAATCATTTTTTTAAAGCAAGCAATACAAAGCAAGTTTTATATTTGAAAAATAATAATATAGTTACTAGAATTGAAGCACATCAATAAAATACTGTTAAACTTTGTTAAACTGCTTTTTAGAGCTTATTTTGAGCGCCATCTAGATTTAGTTGAACTTTTCTAGCTTTTTACGGCGTACAGTACTGGCCAAGGGAGGGACGGTCTATAGTATATTGTGTCATTGTTAATACTAAATAAAGTAGGTAGTTACTTAGAGTATACATTCATTAGTTGTCTCGAATAAAGATTGTGATTCTCAAGGCTCAATCTTTTAGGATTAATGTTGAATTAAGAATTTATTTCCTTATTTCTGTCTTATCTTAGCAATACTCTAAATAAAACTAATTTCTTTGTTAAATATGATTAAGTTTTTTAATACTTATACTTATGACATACCTAAACATTGATAACATTAAAAACGTGTTTTAACTAAATCCATACCATTACATTATAAACTAGCTGAACCCCGCGGTGTTACCCGCGGTTATTGTGGTACCACGGGGCGAAGCTAGTCTAAAAAAGTAGCATAAGTTACTCCTCATATTATCAGCTACCTATCAGTGAAAGTTTCGTCAAAATCGGTGCAGTCGTTCCAGAGATTAGCCGGAACAAACAGACAGACAGACCGACAGCAGACAAAATTTCAAAAAATGATATTTTAGTATATGTACCTTACCTGTAGTGATTGTTGCCTCGATGGGATACTTGCCTCGGCTTTGAAAAAAGTATGCTGGGTTTGTTTTTGAAGTAGGCTGTTGCAGTAGTGGCACGCGTTTATATCCGTGTGGACGAAAATAATCCGTGGCTATACCTACTTCGACAGACGTCGAAATTATATTGATACGTATCTTTTTTATAACTTTTTTACTGATCGTGGTTTCAGTTAGCTTTTTGTTTCTTTTCATGCCTTAGAGTTTAAATTACACTATTAATTACGTTTCATTTTTTTTTCTGATATTTATTTCATAAATAGAAAGTGCAAGTATCCGTATCAAAAAGGATAGTCGCCCTATTTCTTTTCGCCGATAGTTGCCTCTAGAGCAACTATTCACATAAATCTTCTTAGGTACATTTTTTAGGTAACTGACCTACTTGCCGAATTGTATTTTTGAAACTTTTAGGATAATACCCTGTTCTTGGCTTTGAAAATGAAGAAAACGGGTATTTCATATGTATACACGGTATTACCTCCTGAAAAAGGTTTAGTTCACCAATAATCTTACCATTTTTCCGAAAATTTGAGTTATACCACAATTTTTAACAGTGAAACTAAAAGGGCTGGCTGAAAAATCCTGGTTTCTGGTGATACTTAACCATATTTCCAAAACTGATGGCCATGATAATTTACATTAGGATACGTACCTACCTACTGAATGACAGGCTTCAGTAAATAATAAAGAGTGATTATTTGAAATGTTTTAAACTTATTTCTTTTTAAAAAATATAGAAAGGCGTCTATCCCCACGTCAGGCCAGGCAAGTATCCCCCAACACATATTTACCGTTAGGCCACTATCCACCATAGTAAGCAACTATCCCATTTTCGAGAGGGCATTTAGAACAGGTTTTACTTAAAAAACTATATTAATTTTGTTTTTCAATAAAAACGCTCTTTCCAAAAGTCTATCCGGCTTTTACGCTATGCATATGCATTTAGTAAAAGTGGTTATTTCAATATTACAAATAGACACTCCAATTTTATTTTTTTGTATAGATTCGAAAGTTACTTTGCCTGTCTCTTACACTTTCTCAGCTAAATCCCTGTACAGATTTCAATAAAATTTGGCTTGAAGATACTTTGATAATTGAGGAATAATAATAATGTATTTATTGACACAGAAAGATTTATTACAATTACACTTAAGTACTAATATTTTTGTAGGTTGGAGTTTTGGGTAGGACATACTCTAATCTTTCTACGGTAACCGACATAGATGCGGGTGAAGTCGCAAGCAAAAGATAGTTTATTAATGAAATATGTGTACTTGTTTGTAAGTTACAAAATATAAAGATACCAAATCAGTGACGTACCTATCTGCATAGAGATGCAACATTATTAGGTAGGTACCTAGGTTCTTCTAGATTGATTGCTGCGGTCGGGATAGCGGCATGACTTCATAGATGTGCAATCAGCCTACATCGCTGGGATCGAGAGAGGGCAATAATTTTCCCCCGGGACAGAGCATGATAAGGCACGGCGTCCATTCGGGGAGGACCTGAAATATCATGGTCCGGGTCTTCCCAGAGTAGAGCGCCAGAGGCCAGTCGTCGGGGTGTTTTTAGTGGAAACACCACATACCTACTCCTGGCTCCTGTGCCCCCAAGGAGCTGGAGATCCGAAGGGATTTTTCACCCCATCAAAAAAAAAGGTACATTAAAATACAAATAGGTTTAAGTATTCTGAATATGACATATTTCGAGCATATTTCCGAATTAATATACTGCTTTCAATTATTTTTATTAACCGACTTCAAAAAAGGAGGAGGTCATCAGTTCGACTGTTTTTTTAAAATGTTTGTTACCTCATAACTTTGGACTGGGTGAACCGATTTTGATGGTTAATTTTTGTATTTGAAAGCTGGTACTTCACGTGCGGGCCCATTTCAATTTGGTCCAGTTCTTGAAGTCGGTTCTTTTTTTGTTAAAATTTGTGATTATTGTGTAATGTAATACATGTAATAACTTTTGCCCGCGGCTCCACCCGCGTGTAAGTCGGTTATCGCGACAAAAAGTAGCATACCTATCCATGGTTGCCTGTAAGAGATTGCCTTCGGGCGATAAGGCCGCTAATTGTACCTCATAGCATTAAGTTACCTTTGTAAGTAATCTGGTGTACATTAAAGTGATTTATTATTATTATAATATCTCCTTCTTCAAAGTCCAATCTATCACTAAACCGAAACTCAACCATATCGGTCTGACGGGTTAGCCATGAAAGCGTAATAGGCAGACAGAGTTACTTTCGAATTTATGACATTAGTATGAATGCCATACATACATAAGACAGACGTAACATCTATAGTTTCTATTAAGTAGTTTATTTTAAGAATATTTGTGTAGTCCACCGAAATGGTATTTATTTAATAGCGAGGCGTATTATATCCTAAAACAGGTGCATCTCGATCACATTACTCACAACACTGGATTTAGAAATTAGAAATATTAAACGATAAATTGTAATCAATTGAGTCTTTTATTGCTGTTTGATGCTTTATATTAATAAGGCGTCCAATCTCCATTATATTCCATAATCGCTTGGCATCTTCGCGGCATACTTTCCGCCAATTTTTCAGCATAGAGCATAGCATAGCATAGCAGCATTAGTTCACGAGTTAGGTCAGCGACGGTCACTACATTTTTTGCCCTTAGTTTGAGCTTCATCCACGCCCAAACATTTTCAATTTGATTGGCATCAGGGGACTGTGAGGTCCAATCCAATACGTTAATACCATGTTCCGCGTTCCAAGTGGTGCAGAGCCGACTTCGGTGTTTAGGATCATTATCCTCTTGCAGAATCCAGAAATCATTTTGGTGTGGAAACATCTACTTAGCCGACGGCAATAATGCTTTTTCGTAAATTTTCGTCATCTTCTCAGCATCCAAAGTACCGGTAAATGAGTGCAAATTTTCGAAACCCTTTTATGAGAAGCATCCCCAAAAATGCACCTTTAAAGGATGTTTCACGGTTCGTACCATCAGCCTATTGTCAGCCGTAGTCCAAGCTCGAGCCGAGTAACCGGTTACCCAAAATGATGCTTCATCAGAAAAAAATATCTTGTCCCAATCATGGTCTTTGTTTTCGCACGCCCAATGCAGCCTTTTTTCAATATGCGTTCCAGAAAGGAGAGTTCTCTTCGCATTGCTTTGATATTTCACGCCGTTTACAACTAAACGCCTTTTGATAGTGTGAAATGATATGATTAAACCCTTTTTCTTCAACTCTTCTTGCCCAGAGCGAAGTGATAATAAAGGATTCCTGGCAAAGAGCTGCACAATCCGATTATCCTCTGCAACAGACGTCTTTTACGATTAGCCACGATCTGGTAAGTCATCGACGGTGTTTGTTTGTGAATATCTCATTACCCACTTGCTCACGAAGGCCTTGGACTTTTTCATATAATGGGCGGCCTAGTCGCGGGATGTTTTGGGGCCTTTCGGATGAGTACAGAGAAACACAGCTTCAAATCGGGAAGCGTACGCGGCACTCATTGTAAAAAATAATATTTTTAACAAGGAAAACTGGAGGAAAAACTTATGTTTTTTACAATGCATTTTAGGCAAAGGATTGTTCTATTCAGTCTTATATTTATTTTAATAAATTGCATTCTAAAATTTAAAAACATGCCGGTCACGTTCTTTTCACACACACTGTATATACGGTCTAATTGAGAACCTCCTCCTTTTTTGAAGTCGGTTAAAAATAGTTTACCGCTAGATTTCCCTGCAGTAATTTAAGGTAAGTACCTCCCACTTCTTTGTGCATTTTAGTAAAAAAAATCATACAGGGTTTTGGGCGTAAGGGTACCTACCGATCTGTTATGCGATGTGTTGCGATTGATTTCTCATCGCAAATCATTGTGTACTCAAGCGAACTATACATGGATACTTAAGTACCTACCCGTGTTTATCATATTTTTTTAAATCTGCTGTTTTTTTAAATTATGAATTAGTTAACATTCATATAAATATATCACTAGATGTGTATGAATTGTAGCGTATAATAGACTAGCTGACCCGGCGAACTTCGTACCGCCATATGTACATATCTGTCTCAGCTTCCCACAGGCAGTGTACAGTCGCGGACAAAAATAAAGACTTTTCCCGTTTTCATCTTTTTTTTCTTTCTATCAAAAAAAGAATTAAAGAAATCAGACTATGTGTTATTGAATTACAATAAAGTACATATTTTAACTTTAATTCCCGAAATTCAGCACGGTTTCTTGGAGAGAGGGGCTCTCCAAGAAACCGTGCTGAATTTCGGGATAAAAAGTATTCGATGTCCTACCTCGTAGTATGAACTCAAATCATGCCAAGTTTCATTTGAATCCATTAAGTAGTTTCACCGTGATGCGCGGCCAAGATACAGATAGACAGACAGACGGACAGACAGACAGACAAAAATGAAAAAAAAAACAGTTTTGAGTTCAGTATCGATGATAGAGAGCCCTCCAAAAAAATTTCAAAATATCTTTAATGTACCTACAAAATTTGACCTGTTACATTTTTATTATAAGTACTAGCTGCGTTTGCGTTTGCGTCTCCTATTGCTCTTGGCGTATAAGTTTACCCCCGTTTTTGTAACATTCTTCATTGGTGCTCCGCTCCTATTGGTCTTAGCTTGATGATATATTGCCTTCCTCGATAAATGTACTATCCAACACTGAAAGCTTTTTAATAAAAGGAATTTCAGGTGGCAACAGCTTGCATACTGTTTACCTTACATGTAATACTAACACTAGAAAATCCGATTTTGAGAAAGAGTAGCCATCAGTTTCTTTGCCAGTTCTTCTCATGAGCTCTACGCATTTTGGAAACTGGAAGTTATGGATCGACACAGGCAGGCAGTAGATTTTTGTGTTTTCGCCTAATTTACCTCGACAATACAGCACATGCTGTGGCGTCTGTTTGTGTCGATCTATGATCTTTAACTATAGCTTCAATTTGACGTTCGTGAGTGTCACTTGGTGTCTTAGATGAATAAATGATTTTGATTTGATTTGAAATAATTTTTCAAATCGGACCAGTGGTTCCTGAGATTAGCGCGTTCAAACAAACAAACAAACTCTTCTGCTTTATAATATTAATAGCTGACCCACGCAACGTCGTTTGCGTCTTCTATTGCCCGTAGCGTAATAATTTCCCCCCGTTTTTAAAACATTCTTCATTGGCACTCCACTCCTATTGGTCATAGCGTGATGATATATCACCTTAGCCTTCCTCGATAAACGGGCTATCTAACACTGAAATAACTTTTCCAAATTGGACCAGTAGTTCCTGAGATTAGCGCGTTCATACAAACGAAAACTCTTTAGCTTTATATAATAGTATAGATGTATTTATTATATTCTTCTAAGATCTAATGCTCATAATCAACAACACATTTATTTGAATAAAGATTAATATTAGGTATTATGTTGATAAAAACTCTTTGACAAATAACTCATTATTAGGTACCAACTCTTAGCGTCTTATACTCGTGATAACTTCTAAACGAAATGTCCGAATGGGATGAAACAAAAAGTATTTTACTTCTACATAAATACCCTTGATAACATAATGCTTTATTTGTATAAGGATTAATATTACGATACACATTTAACGTAGTTTCTTCCTTCAGACGATTTAATAGTTTTTTTGAACACAAAAGCGGTTATTGTGACTAAACCATGATAGTTAGATATATGCTCTCGCGGACTTTTTTGTAGATCTTAATGGGACCTACAAACCCGTAATATATTATTTTGTTCTATTTTCAATACTTTTTGCAGCGCACGCAAAAATAGGTTTTCGATTTCACGGGTTTCACGATTCATAGGGTTACGAAATAACAATTTTCTTACGGATCTCTATTTCAAAAAATAAAATATAGCCTATAGCCTCCCTCGATAAATGGACTATTTAGTACTATAATAGACTATCTCGTAGTTCCTGAAATTAGCACTTTCAAACAAACAAACAAACTCTGCAGCTTTATGATATTAGTATAGATAAGATATAGATAGATACTTTCGGTACATAAATATATCTTTATGGTTCATTACTTTATGGTTCATACACTCCAAATAAATAAGAGTCTGTTAAAATTTGCTTTGCTCGCTAAACCATTTCTTAGAGGCTGTGTTCACTCGCAGTGGAAAGGATGTTCTTATCAGTCTAGGTATACTTAATTAGTGACGATGTATCGCCGACAGTGGTCACAGCTTACATTACATGGTAATTAAATAAATGTTATTGTATCATATTGTATCAACACGTGTAACGCGTCTAGTAAATCGTTAAATGTCATACAACGAGATTTCACGAATTTTTGGTTTGTTATAATGGTCTGAAAATCAATTAAACTGAAGTAATAAACTATAATTGCACACCAAAAATTAAGGCGAAACCGTTAAAACCTCAAAGCAAACATCAGTACATCGTAAAAGGTGATGAATGGAGGGTTCAAGATCAGGCAATGATCCCCGCCGCCTGCGCGCGCGCCGCTGTTCTACCCGCGCCATGTTGTAGGCGGGGCCTATCAAACGCTTCGTGTCGGAGCGCATCTTCCTTTTAACTTTGTATTCCCTGAAAACATTGCGTTGGAAAGAGAAAAGTAGATTCGGAATGCTGAGTAGTCTGAGTACCTATCTTATACGCATGTTTCTCATCGTCAGCATACCTGCTGTAGGTATACAGAAATTGAGTATCTATTCAGTTTTCCCCCAGATGATTTTATTTGAAAGTAATGTTTTAAGCCGCGAGTTTTTAAATTCGAGTTCTTTTATGTGATTTCTTCGAGGATAATGTTTCCATTAGCCTGAAATCAGTGCTACTGTATTTTATGTATTGAATTTGTTAATTAAAGTATTTGTAATATAGTTAGTTCAGTTGCGGATGTCCCTCACGAGTGAAATTTATTTTAACAATAATTTTGTTTTCTTTTTTTCTTTTATCCCTCTTAATTAAGTTTTTACTAAGGTTGTCATTGCGTAGATATTTTATCATAACATTTTTACAATAATGCTAGTAGGATTATTGTTTACTACAGGCAGCGTCGGTAATTCTTTATGGGAGAGATCTGCGAACTAACATGCGGCGGAACGGCGCGGGAGCAACCGTTAGACCGACTCGTATTTATAGCATCATTCGATAAAGATGATTTATTTATTTATCACGACATTCAACATTACATCATTTTAGTGCCTATATATTGACGCAAATGTAAACATTTGACGGCCTGAAAAGTGACTAGAAAGCTTAATTATTACGTAGGTATTTATCTCATTGACTCTTATAAAATAAATATAAACATTTTGTAAATAATCAATCGATCGATTATGAATCAAAATCGATGTCATAATTACATGTTTCTTCTTCGTATAAAATATTTAATTAAGCAGCGTATGCCTACATATTTAGTTATATTTAGTTCCTTCACTATTTTCTAAGCGAACGACAAGACGGAATAAGCAATGATAGTCACAACTTTTTTTTTCAAGTCTTTTTTATTCATAGGTAATTACTTATTAGGAACTTTTTGACTAGATTCTTTCATGTCCTTGGTTTGAATAATATTAAATTCAGACCAATATGTTTCAAAACCCCAACTAAAATAGCTAATGTAACTAAGCGATTGTGTGACTTAACTACCGCTGATAAAGTTGTAAGTTGTGTAATTAGATAGATGTGTTACATACAATGTCTTCCTGCTCATTTTCTTCAATGATCTGAAGAACTGCCAAACGCTATTGATTCATTACATTAGGAAACCAAAATGAAATCTCATTTTATTGGATTAGAACTCATTTTCGTATGGCCGCTATAGTTTACACGAGTGCGAGTAAATAAATCCGGCAAGTTTAATGCAAAACTTTTGGTTTACGCTTTATGGTAAATATTTGGTGTACGTCGTATAACTGTTTTATAGTTCTAGTAAAATGTTTGGTTTAATTGTGCTAGGTCAAGAGCGGCCGTTCGACAGGCGTCCTTGCGACGGGTAAATATTATTGTCTAAGCGGGTTTTCCACTGTTTGGGTGTTTGTATGAGTTTGTGGATGATACAGACGGGGATCCGCGAGTGCAATGACCCCATCTACACACACGTGTGAATTGTAGTGCACCTACCAACAACAGGACCAGCTAGAAGTACCACAAGCAAACTAAAGACACACTATGTTCTTACCTACACACAAAATTACATTTTTGAATTTTTCGTAGACATATTGTGTTCCAACTTCATAAATTGCTACATTCGGTATACATTTCACAAAGCAAGTAAACTATCATCGTTTTTGTTCCTCCTAAGATACATAGAGATTTGTGTAGTTCCCGCTCTGTAAAACGTTTTGGCGAGTGTCGGTTTGCCAATACGCTGTTGTAAGGCGGACGTGGGTGTGGTAGCAAGGAACGGTGGGGCGGCAGCGGGGCGCGGCTTCGGGGCGGCGCGGACGGCTGGTACGTGCCTGCGCGCGCGCACTGTTGTCCAGCCCGCGCTTCGACGCGCACGCTCGCGTACGGATGAAGACCGAGGACCAAACCAGCGAAGAAGCGGCGCGCCGCGCGCCTGCTACCCGTCGACAGGAAAAACCACCCTTCTCGTACATTGCTCTCATAGTCATGGCCATTCGGCACTCCCCCAACAAGCGTCTCACCCTTAGTGAAATTTACGCTTTTCTCCAACAGCAATTTCCCTTTTTCCGCAGCTCTTACCAAGGCTGGAAAAACTCAGTACGACATAATTTAAGCTTAAATGAATGTTTTGTGAAATTGCCCAAAGGTCTCGGGAGGCCTGGCAAAGGTCACTATTGGACGATCGACCCGTCGTCTGAGTTCATGTTTGAGGAAGGATCATTTAGAAGAAGGCCACGAGGTTTTCGTCGAAAGTGTCAGGCGCTTAAGCCACAGTTTGGAAGCGGAAGTTACTTGTGTGGTGGTGGAGTGCCGGCGCTGCCACCTTCGCAGCCCACAGGGTACGAATTAGCAAGTGGCAGTGGACCTGGGACAAGTAGCGGTGGTCCCATAGACTATGGTGCTTGTGCATACTCACACACGAGCAGTGCGAGTCAACAACTGGCGTACGGCGGAGAGTACTGCACGTACGGCGCCATCAACGAACGTGAGTGGCCACTGGCGTATGGCGCCGTGGAGTCCGGTTACCGGCCTCCGCCGGCGTCTCCACCGTCGCACCACGAGTTGCCGGATCTCATACCCAACTACCAGTACGCCGTCGCCAACGAACATGGTAAGTTTATCTTATGTTAGAATGTGTTCTACTAGAAACGTTATATTTTCCCATCTAGGTAGGTACCTAGTACGACGATATAAATTCAAGGAAAGTTCGAATTTACATAGGTATGTGAATTCAAACTTTCCTTGAATTTTTATCGTATTAGTACCTAAGTACTTGATATCTTCCTAGTACTTCTTACTTTGCAAATTGTCTACAAATATGGGTATAATGAAACGACAGTAGAAATGTTTTAAGGCTTTTAAAATTTAGCTTCCTATACCCTGGTAAAGACTATTATTGTCCAAGAAAGTTAAACATAAATTTATACAAAGGAACTTAATTAGAAAAACTAAATACCTACATGATTACAGTAACACCCGTCTAAACGAAATCCAGTTTGTCCTAGGTCCTAGGCAGGGCGATTCAGAAAGAATAAGTTATTTTCAGGACGATTCTCTGTAAAATACTTTATTTATTAAGTCTAAATTCACACCGATATAATATATTATCAATAATAGAAAACAAATATTAAAATACGTAAACAATTAAAATAAATATATCCTAAAGACGCATCCATACAAACGTGAAACAACACTTCACATTTGAATTTGGGAACATTCTACGAATTAAAAATAAATTAACTGTATTAAACTTTCAAACATCTTTTGTTGAACAGTCCACATAATAAAAATATTCATTATTTTTCGTTGTATTAAAATACATGTATCTCTTAAACCAAAAAAAAAACTCGCAAAATCTCTGTCGGAAGGATCTTTTAAAAAAAGTAAAGTTATGCTGCTTTTGCTACAGTTAAAAAGACGTAAATAAGGCAAAGGCGTACAAGCATTTGCTAAGCTTTTCATATCATTTGGAGATTTAAAGACGAGATAGTTCAGTGTACATGACTGAGTACCTATGTACATAATATGACTGTATTAGTAAAAAATGAAGTATTTACCTACTCACCGTTCTTCTACTTAATTGTAAGAAAAAAGTGCAGAGCCAGACATCCGTCAAAGGCTTATATTTACAAGCTTTTTATTAACTTGCAATGTATGTATGCTTTTATGTTCGGGTGGAATCATGCAACTCAATTTTGAAGCAGATGTCTTCAACCGATTTTGTTGAAATTTTGCGAGCGTATGTATACAGCGTGAAAATACAATATTATAATGACATGGAGCTGATTTGATGCTGGAGCTGGAAGGTGGCCATAGGAACTCTGTAAAGAAACGTCACAACATCATCGAGTTTATACTCGTTTGATTCGTCTCGAGGCATTCCAGTAAAAGCTTGTTTTTAAAAAGCTTTTTAATTTTATTTATTTTAGATAGTAGGAAAACAAATACTAAATTCGCGATCCACTATGCTTATACAATTGAACATATACCTGTGTTGTGACGGATTAAGAGTACAGTGTGAACACCCCTTTTCATCCCATGGGTGCCGTAAGAGATCACTGCAAAGAGAAGGCAAATTTGAATCCCTATACGAACGCGTCTAACAAGCGCAAGTATTGTAAAGTAGTCCAAAGCCTCCTTTCTGTGGAGATGCCTATGTCCAGCCGTGGACTGTAAAGGCTGTTTATCTTTATTTAATAAAATGCAAGTGCCACAGATTCTATGGGACAGATTGAAAAACCCGAAGCTCGCACGGATCGAGACGAGCTGCTCCGAAATCGGACGAATACGTAAGCAGCTGTTTGTGAGAAAGTAGGGTAAACCGAGGTATAACTGGCCACTGTCATTAACTGGCCACTACTTGCTTTAGTTGTTCGAAATAAGAAAAATAAAGCAAGCACACCATCTGTTTCCTTTTGAAATGATTACTTAGTTAATTAGCTTGCATACTAGTACTATGGTTTACCGCTAAAGACAGCAGCTCCAACATTGGCGGTTATTTTTTGGCAATTGGCGCGCCAATCTCTACATCTAAGGTTGTTCCTTAAATAAATGTTAAGCGAAACTATTTTGTAGTGTTGAAATTTTGTGTCAATACAAACTGTTTCTGTGAACTGATTGTGTTTTTGGAGTTGTTTTTAAGGTGGATGACAGAATTTAATACTTTATGTTGTTAAAATCTGTTTAATGCTGTGTTAGAAGGGGTGGCCAATTACTAACTTGTACATTTGCTTTATTCAGTAAATAGCCACATGTACCAGTTACTACTAAAAAAAGATTTGCAGTCAATCCCTCGTTAAAATCAGTAACTGGCACAGGGGGCCAGTTGTGTGGTCAGTTATTAATTATTACTAGCTAACATCGTCTGCGCCTCCTATTGCCTGTAACGTGATGTGCCACAGCGTGAACAAACTTGTTCACTATAAAAATGATTATAGCAAGTTTTCAAAAATATACCTAAGAAAACTATGAACAAAATAAGTAAAACAGTTACAACAGGATCAAACAAACAAGTAGTTTATTATGAGTGCAGTCAATGTAAAAAGCTATTTCATTCATCCATTGCATATTCCTGAGGATGAACACAATGATTAATTGTTTTGTCACATTTGCTACCAAGAGAGTAACACTGACTCCTCTGATTCGGAAACTGAATTCACATTTGTATATCGCCAAGAAAAAAAAAACCCATGAAATTGAGAACCTCCTCCTTTTGGAAGTCGGTTAAAAATGACCAAAGAAGGACTTTAAATAAAAAATGCTAACAGTATAGGTCTCAATAAATTTACACTTTAAACATATATACCAGATTAATATTCTTTAATATAGATTAAGGCAATAAATATTCCTACTACCACTTAGTTTAATGGTTTGTCAAGCACTATTCAGTAGAGTTTATTTCATGTTGCCAGTTACTAAAAATATGTATGCCAGTTACTGAATTTTTGTGGCCAATTACTGCTAAAAAATGTTTTTTGTTTAGATTAAAATAAATATGTTGAAAGTTGATTTACTTTATTAGACGCCAATGAATACCTATTTTTAAGATATCCTTTACACGAATCTATGATAACAAACTTGAATATTTGAATGTAAAATTAGAAGCGCATGTTTAAATTGGCCAAAAACGTAAAGTGGCCACTTACTGGTAAGTTTACCCTATATAGATGTATAGGTATATATCATATTATAATGCCAACACATGTTAAAAGAAAAAAATACTGCATGAATAAAAAATAAATAAATAATCACAATTGCACAAATTGATAAAAAAAATGCTATGCTTTACCGCGACAGTCTCCGAGTGCCACACGTATTTTTTTATTTGGGTGTATTAATGTTTTACTGTAATTCATCATCATCATCAGCCTATAGCCATCAGGACATAGGCCTCCCAAATTGTAATAATAATTAATTATTACTGTAATTGTTTAGTTTGTTATTGGATAGGCCTATGTACAGCAGTAAACTGCGATAGGCTGATGATTATGAATGATCATCTTGCATTGGTTTGAAGAAATCGAAAGTTTTAGGTAGTTATCGTGATTAAAGTAACGCTCCTCTTTCGTGTGTACCTAACAGAAATGCTTTCCCCAAGACCCTTCACAGAGTTGTACGTCAGTATAGATATAACTAGCATTTGCCTGCGGCTTCGCCCTCGTGTATGTCGGATATCGCGATAATAGTTTTTTGTTAATATAATACCCTATGACCTATGATAGACACACTAATAACGTGGCCTTCTAAAAGTAAAAGAATTTTCAAAACCGGTTCAGTAGACCTAGAGATTACCCCTACAATCTCACAAACTTTACCTTTTTATACGAGTAATATCAGGTATGGATTAACATTTCCAATGTTTGATTAAATTTATTAGTAAAATATTAATTCTATATTCTTTATGAATCATTATTGTAATAGTAATTTGGTATTGGCAAAAGAACAGTGATACCATAGGTCACGGGCGTCGCCAGGATCATTTTCAAGGGGGCGCATCTACATCTACACAAACTATTAACCAATATAAAATAAAGAATTATATTAGGTTATGCCAGGACGATGCCGGGGGCTGCGAGTGCACCGCCTTGCACCACCCTCTTGGCGCCCATGTCAAAGATCAGTTTCACAAGTTAAAGTGTTTGATGGCAGATGGATATAAGAAACTGTATCAGGGACTGATGAAACTGGCCCTTAGACTCGTAGAAGTTATGACAAAAATCTTGATAATACTTTAAGTGGTCGTTAAACAACAAAAAAAAAAAAACTACCTGCTTCATAATAACTTTACAGTTACTTGGTGAATCCTCCTTCCTCCTTGTTCGTTATCCTCAATTCTGAGTGTCGTGACCCCATATTTGGAGCTATTTTTATTTTTTATTTTTTATTATATATTTTGGACATCTAACACACAACGCCATCTAGTCCCAAGCTAAGCAGAGCTTGTGTTGGGTACTAGACAACTGATACAAATACATAAATACTTTTCTTTTTAAACATACATATTATACATAGAAAACACCCAAACTCCGAAACAAATATTTGCAGATCATACAAACACTTGGTTCGACCCGGGAATCGAACTCGAGACCTCAAGCATAGCAGTCGCACACGCTACCACTACGTCACCGAGGCAGTATTCTGCGAGTGATAGCTCACCATCTGTTTCAATCTTGAGCAGTGTGTACGGCAGCATGGATACTAGTGCCGAGAGTAGAGCAAATTTGGTCTGCCCAGCGCAACAGGCTAGGGCTGGTTCGTTCCCTTTTATTTGATGAATTTTATTTATTAACCCTAGAATATTAATCACAGTCATTTTGACTCGTACCGCAAACATTACTTACTATATATATTTCTTAGTAAGTATGCCTCTACGACAAGTGCTACGTCACCCGTAGCATATTCGTAGTAATAATATTCAATTATTGTATAAATAAGTAATTGTGTAGTATTTAAAAAAAAACAAAGAAATAGAATAGTAGTCGTCCTTTAATAGTGCATTGTGATCGTCATGATGTTTTATTTTTGTTCTATTTTAGGGTTCCGTACCTCAAAAGGAAAAAAACGGAACCCTTATAGGATCACTTTGTTGTCCCTCTGTCTGTCTCTCAAGACCCTTTCTCTCAGGAAGGCGTGAAGGTTTCTAGCTGAAATTCATATGAAATACTCAGGTCTACTGCCCCTCGGAGCTGTGAAAAAATCAAACTTCTAAGCCAACGCAATCAAAAGATACAGCCGTTTATGTTGCAAATTTGCGACATTCGCAAAGGAATCAAAACCTACAGGGTACTTCCCGTGAACTCATAATCTTGAAATTTGGTACGAAGCAATATCTTACAGCACAGATAAAGGAAAAATTGCGAAAAGTATAACTTTTTAGTTACTTCGTGTAATAAGTCGTTTATAATGAAAATTTACGACACTCGCAAGGAAATCAAAACCTACAGGGTACTTCCCGTAAACGCAGGATCTTGAAATTTGGTACGAAGCAACATCTTATAGCACAGATAAAGGAAAAATTACGAAAAGCGTAAATTTTTAGTTCCATCATATAATAAAAATATTTTTAATTATTTTAAACTCACAACCCTTTTCCTCATAAACGCGTAGGGGTATTAAATTGAAATTCATGTCAACTACTCAAGTCTATAATACCTTTAAGCTGTAACAAAATCAAACTTTTATGTCAACGCAATCCAAAGAAACAGCAAGTTAAGCCCCATATTTTGAAACTCGCAACTACTCGCAAGGGAATCAAAAACTACAAGTTACTTCCCGTGAACTCAGGATCTTGAAATTTGGTACGAAACAACGTTTTATAGCACAGATAAAGGAAAAATTGCGAATTGCATATTTTTTTAGTAACATCATAAAATAAAAATATTTAAAAAATGAAACTTCCTACAATTTTCCTCATGAACTCGTATGGGTATTAAATTGAAATTCATACTAAATACTTAGTTCTATAATACCTTTAAGCTGTTACAAAATCTAACTTCTATGTAAACGCAATCTAAAGAAGCAGCAATTTAAGCCCCATATTTGGAAACTCGCAACTACTCGCAAGGGAATCGAAACTTAAAAGATACTTCCAGTCGACCTAGAATCTTGAAATTTGGCATGAAGCAATGTCAAATACGTCATAATGCCTTCAAGCTGTGAAAAAAAAAACAAATTTCTAAATCAAGGCAAAAACGCCAAACGCAATTTATACCACATATTTTGAAACTCGCGACTACTCGCATGGGAATCAAAACCTAAAAACTACTTCCTGTTGACATAGAAAATCGAAATTTGGTAAGAAGCAATAGCTTTACAGAACAGGTATCAGAAAAATTCAGAAAACTTTTACTTATATACCTACAAGTTTGTACGGAACAATCAGTGCGCGAGTCCGACTTGAACTTGGCCAGTTTTTTAATAGTAGGGATAATGCAAGGTTGCTGCATATCTAATTACTGTTTGAAAATGAGCGCCTACTTTTAACACAGATACGTAGCTAGTACCTACGTGTCTACGAAACCTCATCTGCCTCTTCTATTGCCCGTAGCGTGATGTAATACAGCATGAATTAATTAATCTATCTATCTATATAAATAAAAATGAATCATAAAAATGTATGTAGCCCATAACTTTCGATCGACTGTTCCAAATTGAATAATTCTTTTTTTAATGTATTTGTTACTGTCAGGACAAGGTTTGTATGAAAGAAAATAAAAAAAGTGTTATATTCTCTTAGTCCGCTTAGTTCTATACACTGAAGCGCTGTGGGAAGTTGACATGGGCTTACTAAAATATTTTTTCGATAATTTAAAAAATATTTACAAAAATAAATAAGGCAATACGAAGTTCGCCGGGTCAGCTAGTTTACCATAAAAACGGTTATACTGAGCCAACTTTAAAAGATTGGCTACGCCAATTGTGATAGTTTTTAATTAGTTATAATTTTAATTATTATTTTTAAACACTCAAAACCACACTACTCAAACGCACCGCAACTTTTATTATATATATCACACATGGCAACACATTTTTCCTACATCCGCTTCCCGCTCCCATATACCTTCAGCAGTAGTACAAAAAAAAGTGATACGAACGCTCCGCGCGCGCGCATGTAAAAATGTGCCAACTTTTAATAAAACTCAAAACTCGCTGCAAGGAGTCCCCCTAGGACTCTTGCGATATAGTCAAATACACCCAACATATTAGTGAACTAGAAGTGCCGTGTTTGTGGTGATATTTTGAACTCAAATACGGAGACAAGCAGATCACCAGTGCGTGCCGAAAAAGGTATGTTCCTGCCCCTCCAAAGATAAATATCTATTGTTGAAATATATTTAGGATGTTTAAAGAAAAACAGTTTTATACATTACCTTTGCGAAACTTAAAACCGTTTACGCAGCGCACGCAATAGAAACTCTCCACAAAAGAATATGAGCTATCTTACACTGAAATAATTTTTCAAAGCGGAACACTAGTTCCTAAGGTTAGCGCATTCAACCAAACAAAAAACTCTTCAGCTCTTTAATATTATTATCATCAAAAACCCATAACGTCTCACTTATTCTGCTGCTCGGGCACGGGTCTCCTCTCAGGAGAGGGTTAAGGCCATACGTCCCCACGCTGGCCAAGTGCGGGTTGGGGACTGCAATGATAGGAATATTATAATAATTATTATAAATATCTTTATTGTACCAGATTAGTAACACGGTTAACTTCACTATGGAAACTTAAACTAGGGAAGTACAACTGGCGGTCTAATTGCCCAGAGGCAATATTAGTACATAATATATTAATTCCTATATCGGAATAATTTTACTTTAATCACATCTTTCACACGACAGTTCGATAACCGTTAACTAGAGTGCTGATAAGCAAACTTAAATATTTATTAACTAGCTGACTCGTGCCCACTTCGTTGGGCGAAAAACTATTTTTCTCCGACTTACTTTGCAAATCCAGCTACCACGAAAAAGTCTTTCCACTTTTCGGGTTATTATATATCCTATGTTACTCACAAATAACGTGGCCTTCAATTGGTAAAAGAATTTTCAAAATCGGTTCGTAGATCCAGAGATTACCCTCTACAACGTCACGAACTAACAAACTCACAAACGCACAAACTTTACCTCTTTATATAAATTAGTATAGATATATATCATAGACAAATTACTCCACATCTAGAACAAATGCTCCTGCACGTCGCAAATTTATTTGTCCAGCCTATGGATATATACCAAGATCTCTGACCAAACAATCTGGATTACGAACCACTATTTCATGAGGTTGATTATTACCGTGGGAACCACTTTATTCCAAAGCCTATCCATCCTCAAATCCATAAAATTAAAGTATAAGTAGCAAAACAAACTACCACACGCATTAGGGCTATATGTCACATGGTGAATCAGGAACAAATCCGTCTATCGCCCACTTGAGATACCGCGGTGGTGAAAACGCCCTACTGGGTTACGTCAAGATGTCGAGTGGTTAGTTTGAGTGTTTACAGCAAGAATGTGACGACAACACCCGTAATTATACCTGTCGGCTGTGAAACCTGGGGAATATCTTCTTTTTTAACCGACTTCAAAAAAGGAGGAGGTTCTCAATTGGACTGTATTTTTTTTTGTTACCTCAGAACTTTGGACTGGGTGAAGCGATTTCGATGATTCTTTTTTTATTTAAAGCTGGTGCTACCCTTGTGGCCTTATTTCAATTTGGTCCAGTTCTTGAAGTCGATTTTTTTTTGTTAAAACTTGTTTATATGCAACAAGATAGATTTTTAGAGGTATTAGGATTTATACTTAATTATCTATAGCAAGAATGTCTTGCATTATGACACAGTACTTACTATAATATTCGAAAGTTAACATGAGATTTCAATCAACATAAAATAAAATTGTTATATACCTATATGTTAATAATTTATTGAAGTTAAAAGCTCAAATCATAATCATCATCAATACATAAAATAAAATCGTTACTGGTCGCTGTCTGTACATGAAGGATAGATAACAAAAACCATCATAGGGAAGTTTTATGAAAGAAATAGAACCCAAACCAATGATTTTTAAAATTTTTGTCTGTATGTTTGTGCACGCTAATCTCAGAAAAGGCTTAACAGATTGAAACGCGGTTTTCACTAATGCGTTGCGGTTTGCTCCGACTAACTTTGAGTGTTTGTTTCATTTCAATCGGCTTATAAATGAAAATAAAATATCAGTTTGAAAAATCACCGCGAGAACCGAAGCAGGCTAAAGCTAGTAAATTAATAAATATTTTGGACATCTGATACAGAACAACAACGGTCGTTATCAATAATTTAATCTATACAATTATATAAAATTGGAGTGTCTGTTTGTAATATTAAAATAATTTAAATTAAAAAGCTTTTACTGGAATGCCTCGAGACGAATCAAATGAGTCCAAACTCGATAGTGTTGCGACGTTACTTTATAGATTTCCTATGGCCACCTTCCAGCTCCAGCATCAGATCAGTTCCATGTCATTATAATATTGTATTGTCACGCTGTATACATATGCTTGCAAAATTTCAGCAAAATCGGTTGAAGATATCTGCTTCAAAATTAAGTTGCAAGATTCCACCCAAACATACATACATTACAAGTTAAATAAAAGCTTGTAAAAAAGAAGCCATCAACAATTATAAGGTCAATTTGGGATGGCGGTTGCTCCATATCTTCGACTTATTTCTCTAACACATGAATTAGTACTGACTTATCAGTGTGATATAGGCATCACATCATCAATATAAATTAAACTTTATCTACGAAATTTTGTTACTTCGGCTTGTGGCTATCGTCAGATTATATATTTTTCGCTATCCCTGAATGATTTCCCACAAAATAAAAAAAATAGCCACGATCGATAATGTCCACACTACAAAACATGGAATGCGATTTTTTGGCCATACGAGACCGCGGTAAAATCATAAGGTTGTTTCAATAACAATCCAATGTCTATAACGACCTCTTGGATGAATGGCAGCAACGATGGGACGAACCATCTAAGGGGCGCCACCTCTACCAGTTCTTTCCATCTGTTCGCAAACGGTTGTCAAGGACATGGCTCGAAGTGGATCACTGTGTCGCTCAATTTCTTACAGGCCACGGTAACTTTAAGAGCAAACTATACTCATTTAAATTAGTGGATTCACCATTGTGTCAATGCTCAACACCTGATTATAGCTGTGAACAGTCGGCTCATCATATCCTCTGGGAATGTAGTCTTTGGTACAATGAACGTAACATGATGCTAAATAGCATACAAATGACGTCTGGGGTAGTATATTATAGGGATCTTGTGTCAACTGCGGTGAATTTCCGTGCGTTTAAGCGATCCTGCTATACATACTATAGAAATCAAATATAGAATAGAATAGAAAACTCTTTATTTGCACACCATATTACAGAGTTAAATAAGTACATAATATGTCCGAAGTGTAGTGTACAAAGGGCGGCCTTATTGCCAAAATCAATCTCTTCCAGGCAACCTTAGGATGGATCAAATGTTCCAGAGAGACAGTAGTAGTTGACGTACATTGAGTTTGAAGAAATTATTTACATCCATACACACATATATTTATAAATGTATATATATAAACATACACACATAGTTATAAAATACATACTTTTACATACTAATAGATAAACATACATACATACATATACTATAAGCTTAACTATAATATAAGAGAAAGAAAAGACTCAAATCAAACCTAACGCGTGACTGACTCAATTATGATGCGTAATATTCGTGAACCATCTTCTTGAATCCACTTATTGTTTGCGCTTGCCTAATGTTTATGGGCAACGCATTCTATAAGCGTACAGCTTGAACAGTGAAAGACTGATCATAAAACTTCGTGGAATGCTGAGGCATCTCCAGTATCAAATTTTCGGATGACCTTAGACATTTTACATGTGTGTTTAAGGAACTTGAATCGTTCTTTGAGGTAAAAGGGAGCTCTAGGATTGAATATAGCTCACTTAGGACCCATAATATTTTTAGCCGTGGTGCTTCCCGGTTTGAAAAAGGCGTCTGCCTATTTTGACTCCATTTCGTCTCCCGCTTTGCTAAGGAGGGAAGTGGACTTATTATATTTCCAACTCCTCCAGTTTTCTTCTGATTAATTTCGTTGCGAGTTCCAAGACAGTTAAATTTTTCCTGGGAATTCCCGAGTGTCATAACTCGGTGTTTTCGTGGGTCACCGCTGTTGATCCTGGTGTACAGGAGTTACAGTGGTGGGCGGGATTAGTCCCATAAAAAATGTCGAGATGACTTTTTTTACAACTTTATGGCTCTCCCCTTTCCTTGCGTCACTATCAAATTGTCAGATTAGTGGAATATATAACATGTAATTAACTCACCCTGCCTGAATCTGACGCGCTCGAGAATGTCTGATGATCAATTTTTTTTTTACTAATCTGATCCTTTATTCCTGATAGGCGGCCACCGGTATGTACCACACACACACGGTATACGGGGCTCATATTTGGTGGAGGTACTTAACCGGGTACAAGGTATCCCCCTGTATATTAATCTGCCGCGCTTGAGTAAATCCCGAAATTCCTTCTAGGGCTCCCATATTACGATATCGTATCGGCGCCTGACACCGAAATCGGATCGTATAATGTGAAAACGCTCTTATTGTTACCGTTTCTTACATACTTGTGGCGACTTCCACATACAGCGCAACAGAAATATACTACAGCGCCATCTACTGAAGATACGTCGAACTACGAAGTAACGAAGGAAACTAAGAAACTACCAATCCTGAATCGCGCAGTGAAAGTTCTCGGGCACATTAACATATATACAACATCCCAACATCAACCGTTGGGCAGTTGGCCCGCCAGGCATGATCACCTCGCCTGGTCGGAGGATCCTCCCTTTGTGTTGGAGGGCATGACTCTCGTTCCCTCCTCATACTTATATTTGTATAAGAAATCAATTATTTGTTGATATTATCCCTAAATTGTTGATAACAGTGAATGTTAAAGAACTCTATACAGCTCGGTTACGTTCATACGTTTCGTGTGTGGTTCCGTGTAAATCGTGTAATCCTACAATCTACATATTGCGTCTACGTGTGAGTAATCCAATGTAATACTACGGGTGTAAGGCACACATTTATACCATCATCTACATTTTGTACCGTACGTAATACCTCCTATTAATGTCTCATATCCTGGTACCCTGAGTTCCTCTCTTTAAAGTAAATCAATACCCACTGTCTGAAACTTCCTGCGCCACTCCAATGTATTGACTTAGCGTTCACGCTCACGTGTATCTCTCTCACTGTGTTACGCGTTTTCCAACATTGATTTCACCCTTTGTTTAGTTTCCATCATATAACGAGACTTGAACAGTAAAATGTTCAATGTTGATAAATTAAAAATAAATAACTGTTTTTTGGAACGGAGTTCCTTATGGGGCGTTGCAAGGGTACCCTAGCCGGCAAAAAGCGTCCGTAACGTAAGATTGACGCCTCGGTGTCACAATGGTAGCGTATGCGAATACTGTGCTTGAGGTCTCGGGTTCGAATCACGGGTCGGATCAAATATGTTTTTATGATCTGCAAATATTTGTTTTTTCGAAGTTTGAATCTTTTCTATTTATGTATTTACAAAAAAAAGATGTCCGAAATATTTATTTCTTTATTTCATAAACGAAAAATTTAGTAGAGCATTATAATCTGTAAGTTGTATGTAAAAAGTACGGGGTAACTCTAGACAGAACTTGTTTCAGTAGAGATTACTAGGTGGCAGCACAAGTGACCAGTTTCGTTTTAATTTTATTTTTATCGATAAAAAATCATAATGAAAAATGTATACCTGAATAGTTATTAACCGACTTCAAAAAAGGAGGAGGTTCTCAATTTGACTGTATTTTTTTTATTTATTTTATGTTTGTTACCTCATAACTTTCGACTGGGTGAACCGATTTTGATGATTCTTTTTTATTTGAAAGCTGGTGCTTCCCGAATGGTCCCATTGAAATTGGTCCAGATTGAAGTTATTTTCTTTATGCCTCGCATAGAACTTTTATATATTTTAATAAATTATTTTAAATAAAATAAAGGTGTTAAGACAATTTTGTGGTTTTTAAAGAGCATGAACGAAAAAGTTAGTATAGTGTCATCTGTAATTATTTATTTATTTCGTGAAGGGCAAATTTTGTATAGTGCCATCTGCATTTTTTATTAGGAACTTCGTTCCTATCTGGTGTCCCATAATACGAAACGACTTTTTAGGGTTCCGTGCCAAAGGCAAAAAACGGAACCCTTATAGATTCGTCATGTCTGTCTGTCTGTCTGTCCGTCTGTCTGTCCGTCCGTATGTCACAGCCACTTTTATCCGAAACTATTAGACCTATAATGTTGAAACTTGGTAAGTAGATGTATTCTGTGAACCGCTTTAAGATTTTTACACAAAAATAAAAAAAACAATAAATTTTGGGGGTCCCCATACTTAGAACTGAAACTCAAAAAATTTTTTTTCATCAAACCCATACGTGTGGAGTATCTATGGATAGGTCTTTGAAAATGATATTGAGGTTTCTAATATCATTTTTTTCTAAACTGAATAGCTTGTGCGAGAGACACTTCCAAAGTGGTAAAATGAGTGTCCCCCCCCCCCTTTAACTTCTAAAATAAGAGAATGATAAATCAAAAAAAATATATATGATGTACATTACCATATAAACTTCCAACGAAAATTGGTTTGAACGAAATCTAGTTAGTAGTTTTTTTTTTAATACGTCATAAATCGTAAACTGCAATTTACCTTTCATTCAATCAACACAAATATAAAAATAAAACAAAAATTATATTATGTTACTTGCTACTGCGGAACCCTTCATGGGCGAGTCCGACTCGCACTTGGCTACTTTTTTTAATATAAAAATCTAGTGAACCTTGCTCTTAAATCACTCTACCTATTGTTGAAAACTGCATTAAAATCCGTTAAACAGTTTAAAAGATCTAAGCAAACTGATTGCCAAAGAGACTTTATTTTCCACTATGTAAAATATTGTTAAAGATTAAACTGTAAATCATTTTATGTTTCTCGATTCGGATAGCAATGGAAACATACAATGCGCAGTAGAACTGTCACTTTCACTATGCGCAGGTATTGATCGGAACGAGCCTCCACTACGGACATGTTCTCCTAGTGATATTTCGCGGATTTGTGCCGATATTTGGATTCGAGAGCGTGTTTCCAATGCATAATTTTTTGCTGTTGTTGCTAGTGTGTAGGAGTTATAATATTGGGCGTTATTTTTTCTTTGTTGATGGGTTGGATGATCCTCACGGATGTCCTTTGTCCATTAAGGGGGAGGGAACGAAGGAATCTATCAGTTTAAAAACCACCCGGTGTTCCTTTGCTTGCCAATAGCCGAGGGAGCGAGAATCGTAATTGCATTTTTCTGCCACTCTCGACACAATAATACTGGGCGTGTTGAAACAATTAAGAACTTAACGATTTTGTTTTAATTTTGATATGTACTAAAGCTTATTAATGACCAAAAAAGAAATATTTTTTTATGACTCGGATAACAATGGAAACAAACAATGCGCAGTAGAACTTTCACTTTCTACTGCGCAGACATATTGATCGAAACGAGCCTCCACTACAGACATGTTCTCCTAGTGATATTTTGTGGATTTAAGCTTGTGGAGGCGAGGGCTTGTTTCCAATGTCCGACTTTTTTTTTACTTTAAATTTATGTATATTTAAATTATATAAAAGCTTTTCTAATAAATATATTATATGTATTTGTTGTTAAAAAAGAAACAAAGCTGCACTAAATAGAATCAGGGCAGAAAAAGACACTAAACTACTACTTTTTATGTTAACTTTGATGTATTGATTTTGTAATGAATGAGCAAAAAATAAACAAATTATATCTTTCTCGTGACATATAACAAGGGAAACATTACTAGGTATGTGCAATAATAGAGCTTCAACGCATATTTATTGATTAACACACCTACATTTGTGGAAAAATTTCCTTAGTTATATATTATAGCATGTTAGAATTCGGGTTGGTAAAAGGCAAGTTTCCACTGTTGAGCGCGTTTATTAAATTACATTTCCATTTGAATATATTTTTATACCAACTAAATTTTACTAGACTACTAGAGAATCATCAAATCAAATCATATTTACTTATTTCTCTCAAAAATGTACATAATCTTAATATTATACATAATAGCTGCAAAAGTTAAAACCTTTATGAGAGCTGAAGTCTGCACTAGGTTCTAGACATGCATGACGGATCTCCAGGCTCTCACCCTCTGACGGTATACAAACTTACCTAAACTATACGTACTGTTTATATAATAAGAGACGGTGGTGGACGAAAGGTGACGTAAAAATAGAGGAAAAATGAAAAGTGTTCTTTTTATGGTGTGGTGTGTGCGTGTGCGTGTATGCATATGTGTATCTGTGATGGTGATAAAGTTTTGTTGTGACATATGTTGATGGCAATTTAGATGGGCATTTACATTTACGTCTGCACATAGAATATATATTAAGTATTTTATTAATTCTATTTAAATAAATGGGCTTAAGAAATAAAAACAACGTTGAGCCAAACTAGTATTGACCGGAACTGGCGAGCATACCTTGTATGAGAAGAGAAAGCATCTAAAGCATATCGCTTCGAAATTTGATAAGTTAGATTTATTAGTAGTGTATATAAAATGAAACAAAACTTTACTAATGACAGTCAGTTCACTATAGCTTATTCAGGACACACAATTAATTGAGCGTTTCTGGTACTTCCTGTTTATTCAATTTCCTTTACCCTATTTTGTCTCCGCTTGGCTAAGGAGGCAACTAATATATAGCCAAGTCCTCCAATTTTCTTTTGCGTAACTTTAGCAAGACAGTTTAATTTTTCCAGTGACTTCGCGATCGTCAAAACTCTATGTGTTTGTGGGTCAATGCTGTTGTTTCTGGTTTACAAAAGTTATAGTAGTGAGGTTGTAGGAGGGATTAGTTTCATTAATAACAACCAGGAAAGAATTTGCCACTAAACTGTTTACTTTTGATATATTATGGGACTTATTAAGGACCAAAATACACACATCAAAAGTGTCTAGGGATCAAGCATTTTTATGCGGATTTCTTGAGATTGAGATGTGGCTTTGGCCCTGGCCTGCTCAGTCGCCAGACTTGAACCCGATTGAGCATGCATGGGATATGCTACAGAGAAGAGCTCTGCCGAATATGGAGGGTATCCAGTCGCAAGAAGACCTTTTTTTGTTGTTGCAACGAACGCGGCCATTCCACAGCGTGATTTGGATGAACTCATTTTGAGTATGCCATACCGATGTTCTTGTGTTAGTGTTCGCGGTAGAAACACAAATTATTAATTGTTTAAGTTACCTAATAAAATTTTAAAGAAAACTGTTATTTCAGTCTTTTTTTCGAACTTTAATGTTAGTGGTTCAAATGTCAAAAATCCTTTTATTAGGAAAATGGCAAATTTCTTTATTAATGCAAAGGTGACTTGGTTTATCGTTACTGTGACAAACGAAAACACTTTATTTGATGAATCCTTAAAGAAAATTTTAATTAATATCAATCAGGAGAAAAGTTATTGCAAAAATATATGTTGATCCCTAGACACATATGTTGATCCCTAGACACTTTTGATGTGTGTAGAAATAACTTCATTTATCTTGACATGGGTAACAATGGAAACAAGCAATGCGCCGTAGAATTTTTATTTTCTTCTGCGCAAATGTATTGAATAAACGAACCTCTTCTATGGACATGTTCTCCTAGTGATACGAAGCAAGTTTAGCGCGTGGGTAGGAGAAGTATAAGAGAACATGCAGGAACTATATATAGGTGGCAGCACTAAATTGACAAAAGCGACACTATGCGGACAGTAATGGAAACCTAATGAAAACTTATTAAACACTATTAAACCTGTCATCGTGTTTTCAAATATGTAAACAAAACTATCTCTTGAATTATGAAAGTTATAAAATATGGGTTCCGGTCTATCAGTAATGATCGTTAGCATGGCTAAAATATGTCAAAAGGGCAAAAGCTCTTTGGGGCCGGTCATGCATTGGAGGTTGAAGCGATAATAAATGAAGAAAATGAGGCTGTGGATAGCTGGCAAAATTGTCGCACAAACTTAAATATCCAATGTTTACGATATGAAAATAATGGTAATTAAATAATTTTCTGAATCAACTTTTCATTTATGTATTAATTTTTCAAAGTACCTATACCTACAGGTAATTTTATTTATGTCTTCATTTTTCCAGTTTGACTGCAACAGAAACATTGCAAGTGCATTTTGTAAATGCAAGGCTGGCCTTAGTTTCAGGGAAATGAAAGCACATCTGCGCTTTAGTTATATAATTAGGTACGTGAATTCTCCTGAAAGTGGCAAATTAAAAACAGGCAACTAACAGATTTAAAGATTGACTAGGTAGGTATATAATATTATCTACAAAACTCAGTAATTTTCACAAAAGTAAACTACTGTTCCACAAATAAATCAAAAAAATATTTTTTAAACATTTGTACCCTGCCATTTATAAATGAAAATCATATATTAGGAAAAGTGCACTGTTCAGACTTGACACATAGGTAAAATAGTCGTGAAGTAGTAAGTACGTAGGTAAATCTTTATTACTAATATTATTGATTATTTCTAAATGCTCAAAACTCATACTTACGTATACTGGGGTATGGGCCTCCGGTATCTTCACTCACTTGGTGAAACACAGCGCAGGCGCTGTTTCACACCAGCTTTCTGTGAGGCCGTGTTATCACTCCGGTCGAGCCGGCCCAGGCATGACGAAGCGTGTGAACCACGGTGAAACACGTGCCTCTCCTTAGAGAGAGGTTTTGGCCTCTTTCACGCAAAAACTACTAAACGGATTTGGATGAAACTTTATAGATGATTTTTTTCGGATGAAGCTTTATATTTAGCTTATAATATACATCAGAATAACACGCGGTTAGACAAACTCGAACACTAAATAACTCCTGATCTAAAGCCTCTCTATAGAAAGGAGGCAACTAAACCGCACTAGATAGACGGGTTTGTTTCTACGAGTATAGGCCTTATTTCAAGTTTTCCTTTCCTTTGCAGTGCTTTGTATTGTTGGTTGTTGGTGTATGGTTTTCTGTGTGGTCAAGTATATATCTAAGAGCCGGTATGCTGTTCATACTGAACACCAAGATAGCAGGTTACTCAGGTGGCTTTTAAAGTGATAATAAAATGTTAACTTTGACTATTTGTACATAATCAATTGCCTGAGAGAAACCAAACTAGAGCTCTAAGTATACAACAACATCTATACAAATAAATAAAATTGGAGTGTCTGTTTGTAATATTAAAATAACCAACTTTTATTTTATGCATAATTATGTATGTATACACGGTACATATACCAAAATAACATTTTTTACAATTTTTGTCTGTCTGTTTGTTCCGGCTAAACTCTGGAACGGCAGGACCGATTTTGAAGATACTTTCACTGATAGGTGGCTGATGATATAAGGAGTAGCTTAGGCTACTTTTTTAGACTAGTTTCGCCCGGGGTACGACACTAACCGCGGGTAACACCGCCGGGTTCAGCTAGTTACAAATAAAAATATTATTTAATATACTGCATTTAAAATCTATAGTATGAAATATACATTACAGGGGTGTCATAAAGGGCGATTAAGGGGGCAACCTACGCAGATCAACATCTGCAAAGAGAAGGAATACTTGAAACAAACCCTATCACAATCAGTCTAGCCAGGGTCTACCACCCTGGCTAGTAGGCCAAAACCTCTCTCTAAGGAGAGGCACGTGTTTCACCGTGGTTCACACGCTTCGGCATGCCTGGGCCAGCTCGACCGGAGTGATAACACGGCCTCACAGAAAGCCGGTGTGAAACAGCGCCTGAGCTGTGTTTCACCAAGTGAGTGAAGATACCGGAGGCCCATACCCCAGTATACGTAAGTATGAGTTTTGAGCATTTAGAAATAATCAATAATATTAGTAATAAAGATTTACCTACGTACTTACTACTTCACGACTATTTTACCTATGCGTCAAGTCTGAACCGTGCACTTTTCATAATCTATGATTTTCATTTATAAATGGCCGGGTACAAATGTTAAAAAAACATATTTTTGATTTATTTGTGGAACAGTAGTTTACTTTTGTGAAAATTACTGAGTTTTGTAGATAATATTATATACCTACCTAGTCAATCTTTCAATCTGTTAGTTGCCTGTTTTTAATTTGCCGCTTTCAGGAGACGAGCATTTGTGTTTTCTTTATAAGACCCAGGTTCGCTCGTGCGTGGAGTACTGTTCTCATCTTTCTGATGGATCCGCGCAGTATTTGCTAGGTGCTTTCGATCGGTTGCAGCGGCGAGCAGGCGCCTTATCAACAGTCCCGAAGCCACCGAGCTCCTTGAACCTCTGCAGCTGCGTAGAGATATCGCCTCTATAGCAGTCCTCTACCGCCTGTATCATGGGGAGTATTCTGAAGAACTCTTCCAACTGGTCCCCCCTTCTCCCTTTCTCTGCAGAACAACACGTCCTGGCTTTGGAAAACACCGCCTCAGAGTCTTAGAAATACGCTCTCGAACCAAACGGTTTGGTTCTTCCTTCCTGTGCCGAGCAGTTAAAAACTGGAACTCACTACCAGCGCAGGCAGCGCACGTGTTTCCCTTCCACTATGATCCCAGGTCCTTTAAGTGGGCGTGAAATTTATTGTTGCGTGAAAAAGCATCTCACTAAGTCGTCATAGTGTGGGACGCAATTCTGCATTGTCTGCTTTCGCAGTGAGTATGGTTGCTCGCACTGTTGGATTCGGCTTGAGTTTTCCATCAGACTGGCCAGAATCACTTTGGCAGCCTCAAGTAAAAAAAAGAGTACAATTTTATTATGTGCGTTTTTTGTTTTGCCATCTTTTGCCAAAATATAGAGATTTAGCGGATTTGATACACGTGCCACGTGGGTATGCTGCCCATGGCAAAAAAATTAACTACAATTTTAATCGTCTTTCCTTGGGCTGTGATAATATTGTTGTAATATAATATTGTGACAGCAAAAATACCGGTATGACATTCCGCAATCTACACGGGGCGACGTCACTATCCAGTTACCACTTTATAGCAACATAACGTGAAATGATGGAAACATTTTCAGTCACCATTCTATTTAAAAAAATGTAAAATGCATTTAAATTGTTGTTTTGTGTGCATAATTAAACAAAATATTTGAATTTAAATATATGATTACGTAAAACTTTATTGTTCTATTGAATTCACAAAGTGAATAATGGTGGTTGGGAGTTATTATTTCATACTAATGGTAACACTAAAACGTGCTATGTCAGTGTTTTTCCGTAGGTCGTTATCTTCGTTACGCGCATAAGTCTGTCTCGTTCAGTGCTAGTGTAGCTATTCACAAATATTTATTTGTTTTTAAAGTATATAACAAAATGATTTGTTGTTCTATTCGGAACTCTAAGAGCAGATCTATAAAAAAAAACCGACTTCCAAAAAACCATCCGACGAAAACTCTCTGCCAAAAAACACTAAAAAGCGTAAAATAAACTGGCTCTTCATAAATTGCTATGTGCCAATTCTCGTCTATACCTAATTCTTTATTCATTTAAATAGTAGTATAATTGTGTATGCTAGGTACCTAAAATCTGTTTGAAGTCGGCGCCAAGCCAAATGTAATAGTAGTTACCACACTCGCTTTATTTCGAGACGACCATCAACGACGTTGCGTCAGCCCGCACGTGTCTGCTCGCTTGGGTTGTTTTATGCTAGCTATCCGGCAGCGGCGAATGCGGCACCTCCTATTACATTTTGGCTTGAAAGAATTATCCTCCAACTCCTAACCGTTGAGGAGTTGTACCTTCCATCATCAGCTTACCTAAATAACTTGAAAGAATACGACTAAAGGTAACATACATACATATGACATTTAAAGATTTATCCTCCAACTCCTAACCGTCAAGGAGTTTGACCTTTCATCATCAGCTCATCATCATTAAATGATGACTACCAGACGCAAATACCGGCGTAGCTTCAGAAAATATACAAAAAACATAGTACGTGCCTGAAAAAAATGAGGGTTACCCTCAATTTCTCTGGGATGCCATCATCAGATCCTAGTTTCCTTATCATGGTACCACCGTCGGGACATCTACTTTCCATTAAAAAAAAGAATCATCAAAATCGGTCCATAAACGACGAAGTTATCCCCGAACACACATAAAAAAATAAAATATATATATATATATATACGGTCGAATTGAGAAACCTCCTCCTTTTTTGAAGTCGGTTAAAAAGGCGGTACAATAAGTTTTTTGATCGAAGCAAATGCTTCAAAAGACTATGGGCAGAAGCAATACTACATAATCAATCGAACCCCTTCCAGAACTTTGAAAGGTGAACACCCTTTTATAAAGAATAGATTAATGTAATACAATCATCTCTTCATTTTAGGTATAGGCTAAGGAAATTACTACTACATATAACCGATTTGCATGCTGGTTGAGACGGCAAAAAAAAACGCCCCCACTTTCAGCTTAGTAAGTACCCATTCCTTTCTGAGTTAATGTTAAACTACCGACCCTTAAAATTTCATCTTTCTTAAAATGACGTAATTCTGGGCTGACTCTCAGTCTATATGTTTTTCCCTCACAATCATGATCAAAACTTATGTATTGAAATTGTTTACTGAATTTTAATTAAAATTAAGTAGGGTGTAAAATTTCCCCAAAAGTATAAAGTTTGAGAACCAGCGATAGTGATGATGACTTGATCTCGTGCTGTATCTCAGAATGTCATACCTGTATTTTTATATCATGTTGACAGCTTTTTTTATTCGTTTAGTTTTCAAGACGCCCGGCGTAGGTAACGCGCATGCGTATGGCGAGTGAACCGCCCGACTTCTATACAACCCTTATTCCCCCCTTTAAACCCCTTACAACCCTTTTTTCGCATTAAAATAGCAAATAGCCTATGTCCTTTCTCAGGCTCTAGACTATCTCTGTACCAAATTTCATTGAAATCGGTGCAGCGGTCTGGCCCTGAAAGCAGGACTGACAGACAGACAGATAGAGTTACTTTCGCATATAATATGGAAGTATGTATTTCAAAGAAAGTCGTGTTAGTTACACTACTTATAACTCAAGAACGGCTAAATCGATTCGGCTGAAAATTGGTGGGGAAGTAGCTTAGAACCAGGAGACGGATAGGATACTTTTTACAAAGTTTTTTTTTTTTACTTTTCGCCACGGCGTTAATCGCAGTTGTTTTTGTACCGCGGGTAACACCGCAGGGCTTAATATTATAAAGCTGAAGAGTTTGTTTGTTTGTTTGAACGCGCTAATCTCAGGAACTGCTGATCCGATTTGAAAAATTCTTTCAGTGTTAATTAGCCCCTTTATCGAGGAAGGCTATAGGCTATATTTATCATCACGCTAAGACCAATAGGAAGGAGCGGCGCATCAATGAAGAATGTTACAAAAACGGGGGAGATTAATACGCTACGGGCAATAAGAGACGTAAACGACGTTGCGTGGGTCAGCTAGTATCTTTATAAATTGAAGCCTTTGTCTTATTCTGATGTATTACCTATATTATTGTAAAGTTTCATTAAAATCCATTCAGTAGTTTTTACGTGAAAGAGTAACCAACATCCATCCATCCATCCATCCATACTTACAAACTTTCGCGTTTATAATATTAGTAGTATATTTAAGTCTTCAATGAAAAAGTGAAATCTTTTTAATGAGTGTGACAGCTTTGTTTATTCGTTGTCAAGACGCCCGGCGTATTTAACGCGCATGTGTATGTCGAGTGAACTGCCCAAGGAAGTTGAACGAACCGCCAGACTTCTATACAACCGTTCATCCCCCCTTAAACCCCCTTACAACCCTTTTTCGCATTAAAAAGTAGCCTATGTGTTATTCTGATGTATAGGCTATATTATTCTAAAGTTTCATCCAAATCCGTTCAGTAGTTTTTGCGTGAAAGAGTAACAAACATCCATCCATCTTCACATCCATACTTACAAACTTTCGCGTGTATAATATTAGTAGGATCTAAGAGACGAAATTGAAAATTAAGCTGATTATAGTGACAATTCATAATGTTGTGTTCTAATAATCTACAAATAAACACATTTTACATCAAAATTACCTTTTTTTTTTTCAAAATGTCATAATATAGACTTAATCGGCTGCATGAGCTTTAAACGGCGTTTTTGTTACAAAATATTTTCGATCATCAACATTCAACATTCTACAGTATCCACCAATTTTTTCAGGCTTTTACCTTGAACAATTAATATATTTGTTTATGAAGAAGTTTGGATATAAAAGGGACGGTTTTGATAACCCATCTATGTATTAACCGTAGCAGGCGTAGCTTAACCTTAAAAACTTTAATTAATTAACCTGTACTCTGTTCGCTCCACTGGTGGATTGAGATAATGGATCCTAACAACAGAGTTAGGTAGGTACTTTTAATTATAATGATGTTCGAAAATTGTGCAATCTATACTAAAGTTATTTAAACATTATGTTGTCTGTAAATTTGTCAGTTTCATCATCGTACCCTATGTTGGTGATAAGATTACACAAGATTATAGCCTTCGCAATTGTTTCTCACGCCTGAATCGTTCAAAAAGTAGACACAATTGCTAATAAACCCTGGTTTTAAATTAAATTTTAAATTGCTTATGAAATAACTAAGTACCTAGTACTATGTGAAGAGAAAAGTAGAAAAACAAGATTTAGTACAAAGTTTTTCTAAATACCTGTGCTCAACTCCAAGATGTCGATGTCGGCACTACTGCTTCAGCGCTTCAGTTGTAGACTGATTAAATTACTATATTATAATGGATTTAACACTTACAAGATTCAGCTTTACTTCTCTTTCTGTTGATGCTACTTGGTAATGGTAACACACATTCCAATTCGCTCTTCTCACACATTTAACACTGAATTAGTTCCAATATAAACAGCTTCTGGTACTGAGAAACTATAAAATTATTTTAATTGCAGTTATTGTCACGCTATTGATAAGCACTAGACTGAGCCTTTGTGCTGCTGGGAGTCTGGAACCTTCCATTATTGATTTAGTTCTTTAGGCATGTGCCTATTCTAGAAAACTCCATGTCGAATGTCTCTCTATGCAACTAGTGCATCCATATCTGTTATTGTGTGTGAACTAAATGCATTTATTGCTCATGGGCTTTAAATTTTAAATTAATTGTAAAAGTTTAAAACCTTAGTAGTTTACATTCTATATGTCTTCTTCTAATATATAAAATCAATTGATGTTCGTTTATCTCGCTAAAACTCGAGAACGCGGAACGGAAAACCGATTTATATATATAAATATATATGTATAAAGTATATATGTATTTGTATCAGTTGTCTAGTACCCATAACACAAGCTCTGCTTAGCTTGGGACTTGATGGCGTGGTGTGTTAGATGTCTGAAAAATATTTATTTATTTATTTTATTTAGCTGATTTTAGTTATGAAATGTTTGCGGTAGTCCAGGGAAGGTATAAACGGTGAAAAATTAAAAATAACTTTAAAATCCAAATGTCACGTGTACGAAGTAGCGGGCACAGCTAGTTTTAAATAAAAAAACATTAGTTCTTATTTATTATATATGACTAGTGGTTGCCCGCGGCTCCGCCCGCGTATGTGTCGGTTATCGCTACAAATAATAACCTATGTGTTATTCTGATGTATAAGCTATATTACTGTAAAGTTTTATCCAAATCCGTTCAGTAGTTTTTGCGTGAAAGAGTAACAAACATCCATCCATCCAACTTCCATCCAACTTTGGCGTTTATAATATTAGTACCTAAGATGATACTGTATTAAACAGTTACTCTACCCAATAGATGCGACAGTGATGATAAAAATGTTGAATTTAAACGTAGGCAACACGAACGGTGTGCGTTTACGAAATTTATTTGTTTTCCTTAAGTACTTATTGATCAATTACGCTTTAATACTACTAATCAACTGATCAGTACATACTATTATGTAATAACTTCACACATCTCACACAGTTACCTTATTCCTAAGTAGTTATTGTTGTAACCTGACTGCTGATCAACATTCTAAGGTACATAATGTCTAGACTCGCACATATTATTAACTAGCTTTTACACGCGACTTCGCTTACGCAGACTTTCATCCCCTGATTTACCCCCTTAAGGGTGGAATTTCAAAAAATCATTTCTAAGTGCTCACTTACGTTATATAAAGAACCTACATGCAAAATTTCAGGATTCTAGCTTCAGCGGTTTGGGCTGTGCGTTGATCTCTGGGTATGTCAGTCAGTCAGTCACCTTCCTCTCTTATATATATGGACGAGGAAAAGGCCCAGGACATATGATCATGCTTAGGTTACTTCTTCGATGTCACTATTCTACTCGGTTCATAAATAATCCAACGTAAAACAAAATTATGAACAAACTTTTTATAGTCTGTACAGAACTACTGTACAGTCATTCAACAATATTCTTAGCGTACGTATGTAAATATAATTACGTATGTATGTATATTTTCTCTTTATATCTAATCATCGGAATCACAGTAACATTGCCAATATAACACCAAAGATAAAGCGTTATATACATAGTCGGATAATAAATAGCCGAGTCCGGAGCAGGCCGGATAATCGACGATTTATTGCCTTCCATGTGCGCATCGGCCCGTTTCTGAGAAGTTCCAACACTCCCTTACGACGGTCATAAAAGCTGTGGTAACATGTGCAATGGCTGCCTGCATCAGCAGAGACGTGATGTTCATGCTCTTTAAAGATACCAAACGGACAGACGAGGATATAAAGACGTTTACTTGGTTCGTCTTATTGTGTAGCAACGTGTCTGATGACATATAAATAGGTGAAACTCGGAATGGAATAAGTGTAGCGCTATCGAAACGCAACGGAATTCGTATTGTATGATTTTTACTCGACTGCGCCAGAAGGAGGGTTATCTTTTTCGAGAGTAAGACGTATGATTGTTTGGCACGGCCTAAAGTCCAAACCGCTGGACCCTTTTTGAAATATGAGCTGTCGTTGAATTCAACAGAATCGTGGTAGTGTCATAGACTATGTAAATTTTCAAAATGGCACCCCCAAATGGGAAGAATAGGTTGAGTGGTTTTGTTTTTTTTTTATATCTTAGCAATACGGGTATCAAATGAAAGATAGTGAAAAGACAATTCCAAAAATATATTACTGTTTTAACACAAATTGTCAATTAGTAAACTCAAACAGCAAAAGATCGGCCATATGACCAAAAATTTTTGAGAGAGTTGCTAGGGCTAAATGATTTAAACCCTACAAACTGATATTTGAAAAACTTGTTGGTTTGTTAAATTTAAAAGTGTGAAAAAAAAGGTTGTCTGTAAAGTCTGTTTACGGACGATAGTTTAACATGACAACGTCATACCGAAACATTGATGAAATGATGAATGAAATTATAAGACGTTGTCACGTCAAAAATTATAAAAAAATATGTAGCGTGTATATTTAAATTAGTCAAACTAAATACCTTATGGTGCTGCAGGCGGGGACATTATATAGTATTTTGTTTCCTACGGACAAAGAAAGATCTACAAAAACCACATACACTTTGTCACCGCATGCAGCACCATAAAACACAATTTCGTTTGACTAATTTAAATATACATACATATGTATGTATGTAATAGGTACTACTTTTTCTCTTTTTAGTTCATTACTTTTAAGCAGTCCATTTTTTTCTTTTTTTTCTTTATTGATGACTAGCTGACCTGTGCCCACTTCGTTGGGCGGTAAACATTTTATTCTCCGACTTACTTTGCAAATCCGGGTACCATGAAAATGTTTTCCCACTTATCGGTATATTATATATCCTATGTCACTCACAAATAACGTAGCCTTCTATTGGTAAAAGAATTTTCAAAATCGGTTCAGTAGATCCAGAGATTACCCCCTACAACGTCACAAACTCACAAACGCACAAACTTTACCTATTTATATAATAAGTGTAGATGATTGTCTAATACTAACTTACATTCTATTAGTGTACATTCATATGAGTTGAACTGACTAGGGATTATAATGACGATGGTATCCCGTTGCCTTCCGTCATTGCAGTGTTATGGCCGTCGTATCTTCGTGCTATCCTTAAGCTGCGCCCACAAATGTTTGGAGTACTAACTTACATAGGTACTTCTAAACTTTATACTCTACTAGCTTTCGCCCGGGGCTTGCTCGCATTTAATAAAGAGTATCCTATGTTACTTCTAATACCTCCAAGAATATGTGTACAAAGTTTCATGATGATCGGTTAAAGTAGTTTTCACTTGAAAGAGTAAGAAACAAACTTACATTCGCGTTTATAATAATTAAGATTAGTTGACCCACGAAACCTTGTCTGCGTCTCCTATTGCCCGTAGCGTGACGTTTTAGCCGCGTGAAGAAATGTGTTTAATATAAAAAAGATTATCTCACCAAAAACATTTTCATGTAAAATGGTGCCAAGACGACTGCATATGGCTTAACATGTGAAAAAGATATCAGATCTCATGTAGAGCCAAGGTTCTGAATCTACACGCCCTAACTCTACCAACCCTAACTTCACAAACTCTACATCTCAGTAAAAATGTATGACTTCGCAGTTTCGCTACCATACCGTCACGAAGGGGAAACGAACGCCTTTTGTGTTTGCAAATATCTAGTTTCTGAAGTAATGTGTTATACGAATATTTAGTTTCTGACGAAACAGCCAAGCCATACATTTTTACTGAAATATAGAGTTTATGATGATGATGAGATCTGATATCTTTTTCACAGGTTAAGCCATGTGCAGTCGTCTTGGCAACATTTTACATGAAAATGTTTTTGGTGGAATTTCATTTCTTTTTGTAAGTTGCTGAAGGCAATTTTTGTTGGGCTGTATTTCTTGTACATCTTCTTTCTTCTTTCAAAAAAGTTCATGTACCAAAAATAAAGCCTCTAGCATAAACATTTGTGAAAGTCTCATACAAACTTCCACTTCCCAAATTTGGGGGTTGGAGGGCAAAAGTAATAGATTAATGAATTTTTATGTTGTTTGTATACTAAACTTAGTTTACACACCAAATTTCAGCTTTCTAGCACTTCAGGAAGTACCCTAACAGTTTTGATGATCATCAGTGTGTCAGTGACGAAATCGGTGTTTTTTAGGTATCAATAAAATCTAAAGTATCAAAGCCATGCAATTAAAACTTTGTACGTTTGATTAGTCTATTGGTGACATCATATCCTGAGAATTTGAAAGATCTGGTACATCGGGAACCAAAGTTATGAGGGTTAAAAAAAACGACGAAACACATCGAGAAAAGGTAGGTAGTGCCCTTGTGCTTCGCTTGGCTCGTCTTGGCGGGGGCACGACCGTGCCCCCAGATAGTGAACCAACCTTAAAGCTTGTTTATTTTATTTGTTTAAAAAGACAACTCCCGCATTAGGAATAAATCTTGTGTCGCGGTGAACTTTACTTTACTCTGAAATAAATATTCTGAAATATATCTAACGAACAACGCTATCTAGCCTCAAACTAAGCAGAGCTTGTATTATGGGTACTATACAACTGATATAAACACTTCAATAGTTCTTTTGTTGTAAATATAAACATAATTATTATACATAGAATACACCCAAACCCTGAAACATTTGGTCCGACCCGGGAATTGAACCCGAGAACTAAACACAGAAGTCGCATACGCTACCACTGCGCCACAGAGGCAGTTATAGTAACGAGATACTTCATACTTTCTCTGATAAACGGCATTAGTCGTATTAATGGTCTAGTATTTTTATAATGGACATAAGACCACATAACCGATGCTATGATAATATTATAAAGATTTCAAAATCATTCAAATTCAGCAACCGTTTTGTCATGTTAGCGTTATTTCTACGAAATGGCTGTGTAGTGACGGGACCGAACTAAATTCAACAATAAGGCTAAACAAGGAGTTAACCTTAAGATGTTATTGTTTTAAGTCTGTTAACATAATTAGATTCAGTCAAGAAGTAACAAGATGAGATCAATATCGGATCTAGGAATTAATCTGTGAACCAAAAATTTGTCATCCCTTTTTGCGAACATTTTCTTGTTTTGTGTTGCTTTTTTACAGTTTAAGTTTATATGAAGGAGTGTAGAAAAAAAAAAAACATGTTCAAGTATCGACCACTGGGCGGCCATTAGTACCTAACTAGTATTAAAATTGGCATTTGAGCTTAAAACTACATGCACTGTTGAATTGGGTCACTTGTACTTAGGTTATAACTAGTCATCGGTTGTTGTAGGATAATTGATTTCATCAAATAACTATTTCTGTTGCTTACTTGGTTGGTTTTAGTATTATGCTTATTGCATGCCTTTTTTAATCTCTAAATTACTTCACCTCTATTTGGTTTTTGATAAACGTATTAAAAAATAGGTTAAGGGGAATGTAAACTCGAATGAATAAATCAAAGGGCCCACACTCGTCACCAAATAACAGATTTATATCCTAGAAGTTATAAATAAATAGAGAGCGTAGTGTGGTATTTCAGTTTACGTAGAAATAATGGAGCATTGCGCTGCTTACGCTGTTCGATGAGTACGAAACGTAGCGGCGCACGCTTACGAGGTACGAGTATGATGTGTTTACATGAACGCTCGTTTGTTCAAATCGTTTGATCTTTATAAATGCAATAGGCATTTCAAAAATATCGCCGACGGCGGAACTTTAACGAAAGCTTTAAAAATATAAAAAAATCGAGAATGGTTTTTAAGAACGACAACCTTGATGCTGTGTTTATCTTCGCCTATAGGTGCTCGGTTTATGAGCATTTTTTGATTTAACATAACTGACATCTGTTTGAAAATTGTATTTCAGTACAGAACGCACAGTACAGCGTCCCTATCGGCATTTTAACATGCTTCCTAAAGCGTGAGTAAGCGTGGCTTCACAAAAGATGAGGTGTTTTTTTTATTTACGGCTGACGGCCAGAGGTTTGTTTGTACGATTACTTTGATATTCCACGAAGAAAATTTAGCTCTGCATTAAACAGTTTTTATTCCTTTTAAAAATTTGATTTTTTACACTACAAAAATACAAAACACCTAGATGCAAAGAAAATACCAAGTATCTACAAATGCAATATCTCAAAGTCATGACTTTCTGCTATTGAAAGAATCAATTGAAGCTCAATTATTATTTTAGACTATCGACAATATAATAATAAACAAGTAAATTTATTTAAAAGAAAAAACCGCCATCAAAATCGTAAACATCGCCATCTTTATTAAATTCAGGTTTTTTTACATATGTATATTTTTTTTTTTTTGTTTTTTTTTACTTTGATGTACCTACTCAGTGTCACTCTCACGACGAAGACGAATTTATTGACACCACTCACATAACAATACGACAAGCCGTTTAGGCTCTAGGGCGTGCCAAAGAAATTTACATAACTCGAAAAACAAAACCCTCCTTCTTTCGCCGTCGGGTAAAAATCGAAAGTCGGATAGATAGATTCGGAGTTTAACGTGAGCAACAACGTGACTAGAAAATTATACCCATATAATAGTTAGATATGAACACATAAACCAACAATACTTTTAATTAAATGTAACATGTTTAGTTTTGTAACGTTTGTAAAAACGTCTTTTAATTTCAATTAGTTAATTGACTTCAATCTGCCCTGTTCTTCTTTTTGGAAAACAATACTCTTGATTACTCACACCGCGTTTACTAATATATAGGTATTCAGTGTGTTTAAAAAACGATTACCATTCCAAAGACTTCAACATTAATTTGTTTTAAATAATAAACACGTTGTCAGTATTGTTCTATTTTGTACTGGATATAAATAACTTGTGTAATTGACACAGATCGATGCATTTCAGACGATGTGTGCGGTCTCCTGTCAGAGTTGATTTTTATTTTTTACATAAGGTAAAGGAGCGGCCAGAAAATATTAGTACCTACGTTAAAATTCGTGACATTAAATAAAAAATATATAATAAATAAAATAAATATTTTCGGCCATTTCGGACTTTCAACATACAACGCCAACTAGTCCCAATCTAAGCAGAGCTTTTATTATGAGTACTATAAAAGTGATATAAATACAAAAATACTTTACATCGAAAAAACCCAAATTAATATTTGTAGGTCAAATAAACATTTAGTCCGACCCAGGGATCAAACCCGAGAGCTCGAGCACAACAGTCGCATAGGCTACCTCGGGGCAGGGCAGTCAATTGTATTATAATATGTAAGTCATTATATTAGAGTTTATGACAACACCCTTCAAATAGAAATCTTGCTATACGAGTACAAGTTGAAATATTTTTTATGTAACCCCTTACTCCATACAACGCCACTTACAAGCAAAAATAGCACTACACTTAATATCACAATGCCACACATCTATCACCAGTTTTTATTACAACTAATGATAATTGTTTAATAGTAAGTACTGACTGAAGCTACTGTAAGAAGGAACTGTAGGGAAAACCATTAGAAATGTAATTTGAAGTATATGAAATTATAAAAAGTCTATTGAAGTTTTAGATAACGTTTTTACTTTACATTATAAATTACAAAACTTTTCAAATCACCATATAAAATGATGTAAAGAGAGATAATATTCCGCTAGACATAGTTACTGGGTGGTCCTCTGTTTCATTTCAGCAAAAATCTGTCGCGCTACCATTTAGACACGTACCTAATCCTAAAAAAGTAAAAACCTCAACATCCCTAGAAGTTCGATCCGGTCCGGAACGGATAAAAAGTTAACCCTTCCACGTGGCAACCTTGACTCTTTTTGGAAAAAAAACGTTAGCTTTTTACAAGTGGGAGACCTTGTGCAAGATACGATCTACAAAAAATGGTACGAGATTTAGTGACAAAAAATATTCCGCAATCTTGTCTTATTTGACTTAGAAGAACTTTGAATAATATTTTTTGTATTTTTCTTTGAAAAAGAACAGTTATGGATGAATTACTGCTTTGGTAATGGTAATAATTGGTAAACACAAAAAATGGATTTAAATACATGATTAACGTTACTTTGAACCCTAGAGCAATCAAATTTAATTATATCGTTTCTTCTTATAGGTTTAAACATTACTGACAATTTTTACGTTAACATTTAGGTTCAACCATCTCGATCGTGAAGAGTAATTTTCTTCAGTAGTAGAGTCAGTCTTCAGGTAAAAAGCTACCACGTTGGTTAACACAAGAGTTTGCGATTTCGAAACCGTCAGACTCTAACCAACACTTTTAATCATCAATTTGTCAGTTAAATTCTCCTGCATGCGGATTGAGAGTTTAATGTCTATCTCCTTTTGTTGTCTGTGAACTAGCAAATTATGAAATATATAATCACATTGTGTTAAAATTTAAAACGTTGATAACCGAAGAATGATTTTCCTTGATTTAGGGAGGATCGATGGCGCAATACCAGATTATCGTCTTGTGACTTGAAAGATTTACTTACTACCCATCGCCGATACTTTCCTATCAGGTATTAAGAATTCAATCTCATATTGTCACAGCGAATGTCTTAAATGTGTTCAATTGTAATCCGATTTCAATTTTGTACACTGTGCGAACATAATGTAGTCTTTAGTTAAGCCACTGAGCTGTTGCATGCTTGGTATAAATGGCTTCTGTTTCTAAAGATAATTAAACAAGGTGATTTATAACATTTCTTCAGTGTACGTACATAGATTATCGTGTTATTTATTTTCTGGAATATTGCGTCGTCGTGAATCCTTAATGCCAGTCACAAAAGCCACATCCATCTCTAAACTAATCATTCATTCGGACATCGCACATTCACATACATTTTCAGAGTCGTAAATGAATCTAATTAGGGAAACGTGTACATACTAATATAAAACAAATTATCCAGTTTTATTACCATAATGACATAAAAATATTTTGATTACCGTCGTAAATTTCCGGCATTCAGGATTCACATAATTCGCTGGCGAAGTTTTAACATCCTGTAAATTGTATTTTATTTAGATACAACTGCTCTGCGACTTAAGCGAATAGTTTTATATTGCCTCCTAAAGTGTATTTTGGATACAGTTTTTCATACCTGTGTGTGCCACTTACATTCCAATAAATCTATAGTTAAACAGTTAAAGTAAGTTTCAGTAAAGAGGAGCGCAGGCGGCTGGCGAGTGCTGCCGGCGCACGTCTCTCGTCGCCTGCCAACTTGAAAGCAATTTATCCCATCGGCGAGGCCCTCTCCCTCGCGTGATCTATGGGCTTTAAAAAGCGATGACAAGTACCAGGACGTTACTTATGAAACACTGGAGTGCACTGAACACATTTATTTTAAATTATGAATACTATATTTACATAATTAAATAAAGTTTAAATTTAGTTTTAGAATCAGATTTGTAAATAGCCCACATCGATCAAGGCCAGGGCGATATCAATAAGCCTCTTCCGTCTTACTTCACAGAGTGAAATGATGGGCGCCATAATCAATTGATTTCATTCTGGAATTTATATTCACATTTTCATTAGTTTCTTGGAATCGTTACGAGCTAGGAAAACGGGATTCTGTATAAAACGTTAACGCGCGTTTTGAATAAGTAGAATATTCTTGGAAGATAGTAACTCCCAGTAAGATTTTATTCCTAAAATCGCCCAATTGGGAGCTATTGCTAGGTTTGTTTAAATTATGGCGATTAGGCAGGGAGCGTGCATGTGGCCGACAACAGACGAGCAGCAGGCGAGGCGCGATCGACGGAACTCGCGTAGTGTGCAATTATAGCCGAACATTTTATCTCAGCATGTTGTGTACGTGAGGTTTTACGCCGTCTTCACATTTATTAAATCAACGCGTTGTCAGCAGCGTTTCACTCCTTGTTTTTTTCACTAAGCTTGTGGTTTCTGAAATGTGTGGAGTTATTGCGTGTTAATTATTTTGTAATTAATAATGATCAAAGTATAAAAGTTTAAAGATAAATAACTTTACGTTTAGACTTACGAGTTTGTATTATTTTATTTATTATAATAAGTTTAATACATATTAAAATCTGTTAACTGTAGGAGCTGGTAGTTTATTGGTTTTCATTTGATTTAAGAAGTGAAATCATTTAAGTGTTTTACCTGTAATGAACTGATCTTTTGCTGGACAATCTGCAATAGTGTTATGGGAACAATTCTGTTCCTGTTTTTTTATCTCATAATTTACATTGTTATTTCAAAAAGAGTAATGACTGTAATTGGCAAAGTAACTTTGCAAACATTTGATAGATTTATGTTTTGGTTCAAGACAATGATATTGCTCCATGAAAAATTAATCATTAACTAAATACTAGCTATTAGCTATCATTCAGCATTGTGTACCTTTAGTTTCAATACAGTATGACTGTATGACATATACCTACTTTTTTTTTTGCAAATAATTATATTTTCTAAACATGAATTCTGCGTTACACAATAGGTACAAAACTAGGTATATGTTTTTATGGAACACTTTACCTACTTTCTGTTAAGCAACTATGGATATTTACGTCATTGATATGCCTTACCATTGCTCTTAGGGATTTTCTGGATATTGCTTGCTTGCTCCAAGCAAATTAAATATTATGCTATCGTGCAGGCAGGATTTTCAAAATTAATTTATTTTCGAGATTACGGAATTACGAGTAAATTTTAAAATACTCCAAGTAACCTCCAACCTTAAGCGAATAATTCTCCAATTTAAAAGCATAAAACATGTACCTATGGTTTTTTTTTTTCAAATATTTACAATTACACGGTGAAGTTTTCTCCAGAACATTTGTTTTTGATTTAATATTTAGGTAATACTTCACATACATTATACCACTCACTCACATACCATAGAGGATGTAGGTACTTGAAAAGACTTGGCAACTTCTGTTACCGGTTTACGATAGTGGTAACCCCCACTTAGTTGACACGGCTACCTTCTTTGCCGGATATACTGAGTTCTTTAACACATACTCATGAATGACTTTCAGGACACTACTTTTGCTGGCTGTTTCTGTTTTTCAAGCTCAACCAATAAAGTCAAATTATTTTACATCTGCACTTGCAATTGTAGATACACGTGTAAAAATATTTACTAGACAAATTAATAATATTTTATTTATTGTATATTTATTGTTCCACAGGCACGACGTCTATGTTTGGGATGCGCAGTGTCCATGGCCAGATGCTGTCCGGAGGTTCTTCGATCACCGGTTTGGGAGGATTCGGACTATCCTCACCTCTCCCGACGCTACCTCCAGACCGCAAAGTATACTCTACGCCGCCTCCAACACCACTACCGACACTTCCGTCACCCTCCGTGTCTTCAACGCCAGTTCCACCTCCGGCTACATCAACATCTGTGCACGCATACTATCAGTAGACTAAACAAATTTATAATATTTGATCATTTCTGTATAAGTGATTAAGGGTATCCTTTAAGGTGTAGCAAGGGAAGCCTAAAAGACCCTGCAAAAAAATAGATACTCATTAAAGTATGAAATATATATAGAATGGTGTACTAGGACTGTAAACCTAATAACGTAAAGTCTCGTACTGTATGTTTTTGTCAATAGTAAAGATAAGAACTGGTTATGTATGACAAAATAATAGGCATCTCTATGTATAAATAGTCGTCGCACGTTTTACGAGAGAAGCGAAACCCGAAAGATCTACATTCGTATCAAATCAAGTTATAAAAATTCGTATATCTAAAATAAATTTTAACGTAAATATAGCATTATGTGCAGTGTACAGCTTCATATGATCATTATGGTCATTCTTACCACTCAGAAGTTAGTAACAAAATATATGTCCCATTCATTTTCAAGTCTACATAGGAATTGAGACTTTTTATGGCACAATATATAAATTCCTTGCTAAATCCATGATTGACGTCATTGGTTACAATACTTTAGATGTTTATCTGAAGTGCTAAAGATTGGGCGTCGTGGCAAAATGTCTTCATTTGCTCTCCGAAGTGAGAAATGATTAGATCTGGTGATATATTATAAGTATTTCATGTGTCTGTGTGTTAACTCAACTCTTAATTTGAAAATGTCATTTCTCAATGTTAATTTGATACATCAACAAGGTTATTGTAATAAAAAATGTAATGTAATTTCCCAAAATTATGACTTTCTTGGCAATATTTAATTACTTCAACCAAACCTTAAAAAAATAAAACGAATAATAGTTACGGCGATAAAGATTTTGGATGTGTGCCATTTGTTAAAATTGAAAAAGTCACTTCGGTGTTGGCGAGAATACCTACTGTTATCACAGCTTTTACTTACTTTACTTACATGGACAGTGGTTCAACCTTCTCTTTAGACCATAGCAAATGTTTCTTCTATCACTTTCTACTACTACTACTACTACCTGTAGGTAAATTATTGTATGTTATAATAAATAGCTGTATGTGAAGGCAAAAAATATTTCTATGTTGTAATGATTGATAGATGATAAGAGCTGGAGCATGGTTACCATTCCTATATCCTTAATTAATTCATGAATATCTGCAGTTAGCGCTCTCCAAATGTCGAGTCTTATTGGACGTAGTTCAGCAGAAATTTTAAACTACAAAATGTTATCGAAGTTTTGAAGTATCACAAATTATGACCAAAAATTCTATTACTTTTCGAGTTACGTTTGAATTTCTAACATTATTCTTAATTCGATAACTAGTCAATAGTTATGACCAACATTTTGTCGGTTTTATAAAGTCACAATCGATATAATTTAGCCGGAACTTTCTTATTAGAACTTCTAAAATAAATTATATTATGCATGTTTAATGATACATTAGCATGTATTGTTATAAAGGATTTACGTGTCTCGAGTGTGATGTCTTTCATTTGTTCATTAGTCTAAGATAAAACTTATTTACTGTAAATATTCTACAAAATTAACAACTATAGACGTAAGGCTTTTATACCGATTGTATATTATACTACATAATCACATCACAACTTACTAGAGAACATATATATTTTTGTTAGCATAAAATGAATAATAAGTATATGTAGAGTAAGTACCGTAATGAATAACAATGGTGATAGTCTTTTGGAATAGGTAATGGTAATACATATATTTGATAAGTATAAGATATGTCATAAAATAAGATATGAATAAGGTGACAAGAGAAGAAGTAGAAATTTGTTGGTATCAAGGCAAATAAAATCGAAATTATCTGTAGGAATACTTTTATATTGTTTCTTCTGTATACTTATCTAACTGATTTTAAGTTTGGTTTGTATTACTAAAAACAGTTTTATTTTTATGTATGGCAAAGTGACTCTACTCTGCCTGATGGAAAGCATAAGCAGAATCCAAGAGTGGTGGTCACTATACTTAGTGGTGCAGCATGGTGACCCACACTTGCTTCTGTATCATTAGGCATCCGGTCTTGCACTCGCTAACGAAACACGACAGCAAGAATATTATCATTTTAGCTTGATCTTCTGTAAATTCTGTATTGGAGTCTCTATCGATCAATAGTTTGAGGGATATTTATGCTGAGAGAAAGAACCATTCATTAGGACCTCTTTGTTTCATTATATATATTCATTTTGATTACATTATACGGTAAATCCTTTTTACTAAATTACGTCCAATTATGAAGCTTCATGATATTTCCTTTCTTTATAAGAAAAAAAAACGCTTCAAAAAGCTTGAATTTGATAATGAAAGTTCTGCAAAAATAATCCAACAGTTATGGAATGTAGTACCAACAGACAGACGAATAATTTAAAGGCTTTGGTATCGTGCTTACAAATAATTTTAATTACGAAAAAACATATACTTACATCGAAATCACAGACAATTATCTTAATTTTTTTATGTAGGTATCTAGATAAGTTCCTATTTCAGCATCATCACAACACTCAACTTTTAAACAAACACAAAAACACTACGCTTTAAAATAAAAATATATTATTTATCTTAAAATAACTTTTCTTTTAAACCAATGACACACTCCTTGTGTAACTGATACTGACACAATGAATAGTGATTATAGACCAGTGCAGAAGCCTTTAAAAATCATAAAAAGTGAAAAAAAAAATAGTAGGATGAAACCAATTAGAAAAGGAGGAGAATATTATAAAAATGAAAGGAAAAATAATTTACGGGCGATCTGAGGTCGGGAAGGGGATGGGGGGAGGTTTTAAGGGTAAAAAACGGTTTTTCTCGATTTCCGGCAAAACTAAAAGTCCTATGGAAAAAAGTCAAATGGCAAAGTTGTAGGTAATAAAAGGATGTAAACTTTTGTATTTACATTTTTATCACATAACCTCAAAATTTATGTGAAAAATTCAAAAAACCAAGTTTTTGGTTTTTTATTTTTATCTTTTACAATTTTCTTTTTTTTCCACGAAATTTGGTGAAAACTTACCTTTTTATGTCCCAAATACGCTGTAATTTATTTGATTAGAAATATTTATTTTTTCACCTTATATTGAATTAATATCGAAAAAGCATTCTAATTTTCAATTGAAAATTCACCCGTTTTGAAAATTGCCATTTGACTTTTTTCCATAGGACTTTTAGTTTTGCCAGAAATCGAGAAAAACCGTTTTTTACCCTTAAAACCTCCCCCCCATCCCCTTCCCGACCTCAGATCGCCCGTAAATTATTTTTCCTTTCATTTCTATAATATTCCCCTCCTTTTCTAATGGGTTTCATTCTACTATTTTTTTTTTTTTGGTTTTAAAACTTATCGACACTGGTCTGTTAAGGCCAAATAAAATTAACAAAAATTAGTAAGGTAGGTACCTAATTACCAAATTAGTAAGAACTGCAGATCTAAGAATTTAAAAGATTAAGATTTTATTTAATTGCTTTGTTATTATAGCCATTTTAATTAAATTGTAGGTACTGTGTACATGACTGAAATGAATGCATGTATTGTTTATCTTAACTTTCGCTTAATACACCTTTCGTACAGATAATGAAGTATGTTCACCACACGGGCGTAGGCTGGTTTTAGTTTCGGGGTTTGCGGGGGGGGGAGAAGGGGTTGTTTCAAGATAAAAAAATGACTATGTCCCTTTAACTGTAATATTATTACGAAAAAATGAGAGATGCAAATTATATTAATAGTGTAGAAACAATTGGGGGGAGGGGCGGTTTGAACACCAAACCCCCTCGTCTAGGTACGCCCATGATGTTTGTAGGGATGCAATATGATGCCGAGGTGCGATGTGCTACATTAGCTGATCATGCATTTTATTATTACAATGTAATGCATCATCGCGACCCCACAATGTTCTTTTATTATTATTATTGATACTCCTGATAATTTTATAGATATCTGGAATATTTATGTAAGGAAAAAGGCACATGAGTAACCAACTCCCTCGGGGAGTGTAGGTAGATTTTCATATCACATCAATATGAATGATGGCTCTCCCACGGTGAGCCGTGGGAGAGCCACGCTTCGGCATGAATGGGCCGGCTCGACCGGAGTGATACCGGTGTGAAACCGGCCTCACAGAAAACCGGTGTGAAATAGTGCTTGCGCTGTGTTTCACCGAGTGAGTGAGGATAACGGAGGGTATGGACCCCAATCCCCTACCCCTACCTCCCCCCCCCCTATCCCCAAAAGGCCGGTAACGCACTTGTGACGCTTCTGGTGTGGCAGGTGTCCATGGGCGGCGGTAATCGCTTACCATCAGGCGATACTTCGGCTCGTTTGCCCGCCTATTCCAAAAAAAAATAACATCTTCACATCTCCTTCGAAAGGAGGTTAAATAAATATAATGTTGTTCCACTAGATCTCCCAAAACTGTACTTACCCAAATCTATTATATTGTTTCTATTCGTTAAAACAGATGTTAATCCTAAAAAAACATAAAAACTTTATATTAAAATACTTAGTATTAGTTTTTCACCACACGGGCGTAGGCTGGTTTTAGTTTCGGGGTTTGCGGGGGGGGGAGAAGGGGTTGTTTCAAGATAAAAAAATGACTATGTCCCTTTAACTGTAATATTATTACGAAAAAATGAGAGATGCAAATTATATTAATAGTGTAGAAACAATTGGGGGGAGGGGCGGTTTGAACACCAAACCCCCTCGTCTAGGTACGCCCATGATGTTTGTAGGGATGCAATATGATGCCGAGGTGCGATGTGCTACATTAGCTGATCATGCATTTTATTATTACAATGTAATGCATCATCGCGACCCCACAATGTTCTTTTATTATTATTATTGATACTCCTGATAATTTTATAGATATCTGGAATATTTATGTAAGGAAAAAGGCACATGAGTAACCAACTCCCTCGGGGAGTGTAGGTAGATTTTCATATCACATCAATATGAATGATGGCTCTCCCACGGTGAGCCGTGGGAGAGCCACGCTTCGGCATGAATGGGCCGGCTCGACCGGAGTGATACCGGTGTGAAACCGGCCTCACAGAAAACCGGTGTGAAATAGTGCTTGCGCTGTGTTTCACCGAGTGAGTGAGGATAACGGAGGGTATGGACCCCAATCCCCTACCCCTACCTCCCCCCCCCCTATCCCCAAAAGGCCGGTAACGCACTTGTGACGCTTCTGGTGTGGCAGGTGTCCATGGGCGGCGGTAATCGCTTACCATCAGGCGATACTTCGGCTCGTTTGCCCGCCTATTCCAAAAAAAAATAACATCTTCACATCTCCTTCGAAAGGAGGTTAAATAAATATAATGTTGTTCCACTAGATCTCCCAAAACTGTACTTACCCAAATCTATTATATTGTTTCTATTCGTTAAAACAGATGTTAATCCTAAAAAAACATAAAAACTTTATATTAAAATACTTAGTATTAGTTTTTGCCCGCAGTCTCCGCACGCGTGTTTGTCGGTTATCGCGGTAAAAAGTAGCCTATGTCCTTCCTCAAGAGTTAAATTATCTCCATGCCAAATTTAATTAAAACCAGTGCAGCGGTTTGGCCGTACCTAACAGACAGACAGACAGATTTACTTTCGAATTTATTTTATTACTAGCAACCCGCCCCGGCTTCGCATGGGTTCTTTACGGAAAATATAATATATCTAGCCTATGTTATTCTGCGAATTTTTTCCGTCTTCAACAAATATCGTTATATTTTAGCCATTATACTCAATATTTAACAAATTATATACGAAAACCTTCCTCAATAATCACTATGTACAAACCGCGTAAAAATGCGTGCAAACTTCTGAGTTTATCGCGAACAGACAGACAGACAGACAAACAGACGCGGCGGAGGACTTTGTTTAATAATATATAGTGATAATATATATGGATTTCAAAGGACGCTTATTACCATTGAGATAGATATACCTAGAGGCGCAAACTTCATTACCACACGTCTCAAAAAATGTAACCGCTTTCAACGTTGACGGTGTAGCTTTGAAACCATTACACAAATGAAAGTCAACAAACGCATGTCTCACTCACACGCGTTACAAGAACAACGACGTCGCTACGATTAGACAAAGACAAAGCATAAACATCACAATGGCGGACCGGTGTTGACTACTCTATTAAAATTTACCCATAAAAGCGAGATTTTTTTTAAATATTTTAAGTTGTGTACTTATAATTGAACGAATATTATTATTGCAAACAAGTATTAAAACACGATGTTCATTCATAGTAATGTTTATATGTGTTTAACTAAGATCTATAGTGATAACAGTGCTATCAAACTCGGTTAATATGTCTGAAGTCTGAAGTGTTATGAAATTAATGTAACGTGAATATTCACATATGTATTGTTCAAATTTGCTATTTTACGTAGTATAAAATGAAATCACTTTCGCTGTCTGTTCGCTTAGATCTTTTAAACTACAAAACGGATGACATAACGCATGACTAATACACCGCTGAACACTTTTTGTTAAAAAGTTTATAATAAAAACGTAGGTAAAAAGGTAGGTATTAAATCATACGTTCACGAAATTTCACGATTACAATTAATTTGCTTATTAAATTATCAATTTTTAAAAATATGACTGTGATGACTAAGTAATCCAATACTAGTTCTTATCATTTTAATATCAGTATGTAATTGTAATATGTAAATATCCTTATTCTCGCGAATTAAGTAAAACTATTTAATTAACTACACATTCTCCCCCTAATTTGGGAAAAAAAGATGTGGGAATGGCAACACTGTTTTCAATTGCAATTATTATTTTTTTATTTCGATTATGTCGTTATTTGCCTTTATTTCAATACAATTAGACTATATATACATGTAAAAAGTATTTCTGCTTGATTTGTTATAGTTTTTTGACCTTGCATCGCATTCCTTCACTACGTATTTGTCCATTTTATGTCACGTGTCACTACGTCAACTTCGGTTGGCGCGACATTGAACACTAAACAGAAGTTTGCCTCAAATAAGAGAATTCTCTTAATTTCGGCCTGTGCGTTTTTGGTTCGTAATTGCTAATCTAGTGTATATTAGATCAATGCTTATTACCATAACGTCCATAACCATGACCTAATAAAATATAGCACTTATCGGTTGCCTTCGCATTTTTTTGTATTTGTGCCGTTATATTTTGTGCCTGTATATTCAATTATTAAATTATACTTAGGCATAGTTCAGTGACATAGTTCAATAAATCTAATTCAGAAAGCAACATTAATTTGATGTTGTATCTTAAGCAACCAAATTTAATTTCGTATAATTATTACATACTAAGTAAAAATAAGTAAAAATAAGTAAAATATAATTATAAAATAAGAATTGGACAACTTATACGTTTAAACTGTTTCATGTTAACTTTATTTCATGCAAAGCTTATTTTTAATCTTGTCAGCTAAAGAGTTCAGAGGCTTTATTTTAATTTAAACCAAAGACATTATCTATATACTTATAATAAAAATGTAACAGGTCCAATTCTGTACATTAAAGATATTTTGAAAAAAATTTTTGGAGGGCTCTCCATTATCGATACTGAAGCCAAAACTGTATTTTGTTTCATTTTTGTCTGTCTGTCTGTCTGCCTGTATCTTGGCCGCACATCACGCTGAAACTACTGAATGGATTCAAGTGAAACTTGGCATGATTTGAGTTCATACTACGAGGTTGGACATGGGATACTTTTTATCCCGAAATTCAGCACGGTTTTTTGGAGAGAGGGGATGAAAGTTTGACTTACTGGTAATTCAATAACACATAGTCCGATTTCTGTCATTCTTTTTTAGCTAGAAAGAAAAAAAAAGATAACGGGAAAAGTCTTTTTTTGTCCGCTACTGTACACTGCCTGTGGGAAGCTGAGACAGATATGTAAATATGGCGGTACGAAGTCGCCGGGTCAGCTAGTTACGAATAACATAAAAAAACGTTGTTATTTATTTACTTACATCTATTACTGTAATAAAACATTTGGTCATAAATACATATTGTATCCATATTAAGTGAACATTATTTATACAGTGCATGATATCAGCATATTTATTTAGATACAGACGATACTGTAGTATTAATATTTGCTTCGTGACTAAAACCAATACATATACTTTTATCATTATGCTAAAAAAAAAAAAAAAAAAAAAAACATATACAGTTTTGAAAGCTTTCATTACGTAATCTGAAATCGTTAAATTTACATTTGCTTGTCAACAGCAAAAAAGGTCTTATTATAGTTTTTCAAAAGATATTAGAACTGACTATTGTATATAACGATAGCTATGTTACCTTGACGTGTACGATTGAAAAATCATCGTTCGACACCATCAATAGCGTAAGCGATTTTTCTTCAGTGTTTCCTAATTAGTATTTCTTTTTCATTATTTGTTTAACGGCGCACAAACGGGCCGGCTCGACCGGGGCAATACTACCCTCGCACAGAAGATCAGCGTAAAGTGGCAGCGTCCGTGCTGTCGTGTTTCGTTGGTGAGTGCGAGACCGGAGGCCCAAATGGTCTAGTCCACAAGTTCCATATTTGTTGACTAGACTAAAAGATGCACAAGCATCACTAGGCCGCCATGGCGTGGGTCGCCATGCTGCATTGTCTTCATTCGCAATGAGTATGGTGACCACCATTCTTGGATTTTGCTTATGCTTTCCATCAGGCAGAGTAGAGTCATTTTGGCGGGCTATTATAAATATATTATAAATTATTAATTTATATAACAATATATATAAATTAATTATATTATAAAAAATAAAATAGAGAAAGACTTTCGTATTTTTCTGTAATTTCTGAAAAATGTATAGATTTTAAAGTAACTTTTTACGCCCTCTGATAAAATGATCAAGAATCACACGAATTATAAACCTGTGCTATATAAGAAATATACTACTCTACCTGATCAAATTTCAAAGATCTTGGCTATCATCAGTCAATAGTGAATTGCTAGGATTAAATAAAATTATTAGTTCTAAGTATTTACACTTTATACGTACTTAATGATAATTTTCCTTTTCATCTTGTTCTTGTACCTATTTAGCCATAACTAGTTATCGTTTATTTTGTAGTTGTAAGCTGTTTCTATTTTAAATAAACTCTATTTAATTTTGTTTTGGTATTTTTTATTTCTTTGGTAAACTGCCTCGTTGGTCTAGTGGTTAGCGTAAGCGACAGCAGATCAAGATGTCTCTGGTTCGATTCCCGGGTCGGACTGCTGTTGGATTTTTCTTACAAGAAATTCTTAATAGTAGCTAGCAAATTTAGTTAGTGCGTTTTTATTATTTTGGAAAAGAGTGAGAACGAATTGTTAAAATTCACTAAAAGTAGGCGTAGCAAGGTATTAAGTATTGTGCAAGGACTACAGATTTACTCGTGTCACGATGTTGCTCACGAACTTCGAAACCTAACCAATTTTCAGGTTTTTTTTAATGTGTGTTTTACTGGCGTGCTTAATATAGGATAGTTAAGATCACGCTTAGACCAATAGAAGCATAGCAAGATTAAAAGGAGTCACAGACGAAGTTGCATGGGTCAGTTAGATTTTATAAACAGGCACTAGTTTCACTGACATCGTGAAAATTATCAACGTTCAAAATTTAAAATGTATTAAATCAGTATCACTGAATTAATCTGTCTTTTTTTTATTATTGAATAGGGGGCAAACGAGCAGACGTATCGCCTGATGATAAGCGATTACCACCGCCCATGGACACCCGCAACACCAGAGGGGTCACAAGTGCGTTGCCGGCCTTTTAAGAAGGAGTACGCTCTTTTCTTGAAGGTTTGAACCGGGACGGTTGGCGCTCCTTGGGTAGATCTTCGTTCAGCAGTGAACGGCAATAGGTTGATTGATTGATATCGTTCATCTCCACATCTTCTCTTTTTTGGCAAAAAACAACTTTTTCACAACAGGCACCCAAGATAATCTTATTCACAAAAAACTCTGTTAGATCCGTTTTAAGGGTTCCGTACCTTAAAAAGTAAAAAACGGAATCCTTATAGGTTCACTTTGCTGTTCATCTGTCTGTCTGTCAAGACTCTTTTTCTAAGGAATGCGTTGAGGTATCAAGCTGAAATTCATATCAAATACTCAGCTCTACTGTCCCTTGAAGCTGTGAAAAAATCAAAGTTCTAAGCCAACGCAATCAAAAGATACAGCCGTTTATGTTGTAAATTTTCGACACTCGCAAGAAAATCAAAACCTACAGAGTTCTTCCCGTGAACTCAGAATCTTGAAATTTGGTACGAAGCAACGTCTTATAGCACATATATAAAGAAAAAAATGCGTATAACCCTGTAGGTATATAACCTACGACCTAGACCTAAAAACGAAACCCTCACTGCGCGAGTCCGACTCGCACTTGGCCTGTTTTTTTAAAGTTCAATAATAGATCCAATGAGAACAAATATTCTCATGAAACAGAACAACGGATCCTCTGAGAATGAATCTATAACAAAAACATATTCCCACTCTGTACATACTAATACATTAAACTTGAAATTAATTAGGTATAGGTATTAATTTACCATTATTTAATCATGAATTATAAACAATAGAAAGGGAATAGAAATATTTAATAATTATATTTTAAAGACAATAGAAACGCAACAGAAATATTAATAATAATTATTATATTTTAATTGTAAAATATACGATTTAAAGAGCCGTTTTAAATAGAGACATAATTATGAAGAGTTAAAACCTTACGATCTTACACACAGGCACACGATACCCGCCGATAATTCTTGTTGAACAACTATTTCTTTGAAGTCTACGGTGTTCTGCCGTACCCAAACTAAAGGAACGCTTAGGACAGGGCCCCCTCCACCACGTAGCTGTATTAGGACACATACATTTTTCAAATAACCTTTTTTCTGAGCATACACACTTATTATACACTAGCTGACCCGGCGAACTTCGTACCGCCATATTTACATATCTGTCTCAGCTTCCCACAGGCAGTGTACAGTCGCGGACAAAAAAAACGCTTTTCCCGTTATCTTTTATTTTTTTCTTTCTAGCAAAAAAAGAATGAATGAAATCGGACTATGTGTTATTGAATTACAACCAAGTACATATTTTGACTTTCATCCCCTCTCTCCAGGATACCGTGCTGAATTTCGGGATAAAAAGTATCCTATGTCCTACCTCGCAGTATGAACTCAAATCATGCCAAGTTTCATTTCAATCCGTTCAGTAGTTTCAACGTGATGCGCGGCCAAGATACAGACAGACAGACAGACAGACAGACAGACAGACAGACAGACAGACAGACGGACAGACAGACAGACAGACAAAAATGAAAAAAATTACAGTTTTGAGTTCAGTATCGATTATAGAGAGCCCTCCAAAAAAAAATTTCAAAATATCTTTAATGTACAGAATTGGACCTGTTACATTTTTATTATAAGTACTAGCTGACCCGGCGAACTTCGTACCGCCATATTTACATATCTGTCTCAGCTTCCCACAGGCAGTGTACAGTCGCGGACAAAAAAAAAACACTTTTCCCGTTCTTTTATTTTTTTTCTTTCTAGCAAAAAAAGAATGAATGAAATCGGACTATGTGTTATTGAATTACAACCAAGTACATATTTTGACTTTCATCCCCTCTCTCCAGGATACCGTGCTGAATTTCGGGATAAAAAGTATCCTATGTCCTACCTCGCAGTATGAACTCAAATCATGCCAAGTTTCATTTCAATCCGTTCAGTAGTTTCAACGTGATGCGCGGCCAAGATACAGACAGACAGACAGACAGACAGACAGACAGACAGACAGACAGACGGACAGACAGACAGACAGACAAAAATGAAAAAAATTACAGTTTTGAGTTCAGTATCGATTATAGAGAGCCCTCCAAAAAAAAATTTCAAAATATCTTTAATGTACAGAATTGGACCTGTTACATTTTTATTATAAGTATAGATAGATGACTATTATAGGGTTGGCTTTTGGACTATCATCATCAGTTAATTGCAAGTCCATGTGATGTTGAACTGCAACACATTTTTTACTATTTTTTCTGTAAATAATAGAAACACAATTAACAGAGTTTTTGAAATTGATTGACTTTATGATGGCTGTTGTTGTGGATTCAGTGGTGGTTCCCACAGATGATAATGTCAATACTTTTGGACCTTGAGTTTGCTGAAATCGATTTTGTTTTGAATCGGCAATATTATTCTAACTTTTAAACTTTCGCGTTCCATGATGTAATAATTATTTTTTTTACAGTCAGCCAGTGCAACCTGGTCGAAACGTCAGGCAAAACAGAGGTATGTAATACCTTGAAATAAGTGATCGCGTTAATTCCCGTAAAAATAATAATTACGGCGATATTATTGTTTACTTGCCTATTTCTGCCACTGTGATTAAGTTTTGTTTGTACAGCGATAGACTTCTTACAGCAAGTCACATCGAATGTTGGATGTTCATTATTGCGCGATAGACTTTCAGGTTCATACTCTAAAATTGTGTATTCTTTGCTACTTTTTGTCACTTCTTTTGGAAATATTTCAGTAAATGAATCCATTTGATTAATTTATTAAAGCACATGATCCGCTCTTGTTTTAAAAAAAATACTACACACATCAAAAGTGTCTAGGGATCAAGCATTTTTATGCGGATTTCTTGAGATTGAGATGTGGCTTTGGCCCTGGCCTGCTCAGTCGCCAGACTTGAACCCGATTGAGCATGCATGGGATATGCTACAGAGAAGAGCTCTGCCGAATATGGAGGGTATCCAGTCGCAAGAAGACCTTTTTTTGTTGTTGCAACGAACATGGGCGGCCATTCCACAGCGTGATTTGGATGAACTCATTTTGAGTATGCCAAACCGATGTTCTTGTTTTAGTTTTCGCGGTAGAAACACGGATTATTAATTGTTTAAGTTACCTAATAAAATTTTAAAGAAAACTGTTATTTCAGTCTTTTTTTCGAACTTTAATGTTAGTGGTTCAAATGTCAAAAATCCTTTTATTAGGAAAATGGCAAATTTCTTTATTAATGCAAAGGTGACTTGGTTTATCGTTACTGTGACAAACGAAAACACTTTATTTGATGAATCCTTAAAGAAAATTTTAATTAATATCAATCAGGAGAAAAGTTATTGCAAAAATATATGTTGATCCCTAGACACATATGTTGATCCCTAGACACTTTTGATGTGTGTATTTAGGTTGAATAAGATCAGGAGCTTAGATTAGACATATTAATAATCTAAGATCAGGAGACAAGATATAATTGTGTTTTTATTCTTTTCTTCTCCTTCTTTTGATGAGATGGCAACTAGCTAACCAGCTTTAAAGTCTTCAAATCTTAAGTCTTCACGTCTTCACGTCTTCGTCGTGATGAAATTGATTATAAAAAATATAAAAATTGTGGATCTTTGTGGATATTTATTCCTATAATTTGTGACCTAAATTGTGACATATGAACATAAATGACAAATAAATAACAAAGTAGACTTTGCTAACAATTAAAGAAGTATTTTAATATGAGCGGATCTCATTAAAACGACGCCAACTCCGAGCACGACATCATAACAGATCATAACTTACAAAAATCTGTGTAAAAATTATTTTCATGTTGATCTCTTTTTAAGGGTACGCTTCATATATTAGATTATTCTTAATGCGTCCAACGAACATATAACGCAACACATGTTGTGTTGTATGTTCTGACTTACCACCGAGTATGACGGAATTAAATATCTTCTGAGGTACTTTTCAAACATCTTTCCACCTGTCCTTTCGAGCTCATTCGTAATTACGTCTTTACCAATGTTGTGTTGATCTTCAGCTGTTGGAGAGCAATACTCACCTCGCACAGGCTGACGTCAGGCAAGTTTTCGATGTAGTGGCGGGTTAACTTGACTCTCGATCTTTCGGCAAGTCAGTGTCAGGGTCCAGTGTTGTCGTGTTGTCCATAGTACTTCTTAATTTCACTCAGATGCTCAAGTCTCGATGATAAAAGTCTATTGTGGTTGGTCTTCAGTTTTGTCAACTACCTTTGCCCAACAGACAGAGCCCTTACAGATACTTTCATGCTTTGATACATTCTATGCATTCTTAAACACGCGTGTTATTAAATTGGGTGTTCTTGTCTATCATATTTATTTCACATTCATCATCGTCATCACCAGATTATCGCAGTCCACTGCTGGACATAGGCCTCTCCAAATGCATGCCACTTGGTATGATCCTCGCTTGTGACATTTTACATTGAAATGCAGCATATTTTTGAAAAAACAAGTCAAAATGTTTAAAACAAGTCAAAAAACTAGAAGAAAAAGAACCGCTACTTCATACACGTCACATTTAGATTTTCACGTTATTTTTATGGGGCGTTGCGAAGGGCCTAGTCGGCAAAAAACGTCCGGACCGTAAGATTGGCGCCTCGGTGTCAAAATGGGAGCGTATGCTAATGCCGTGTTTGAGGTCTCGGGTTCCAATACCGGGTAGGATAAAATATTTTTTCATGATTTGCAAATATTTGTTTTTTGTTAAGTTTGTTTGTTATGCTTTCACGCGTAAACTACTTTACCAATCATCATGACCCTTTGTTACCTTTGTACACATAGTCTTGGAGGTAAGAGATAGAAGTAACATTGGATACTTTTTATTAAATTCGAGTGAAGCCGCGGGTAAAAGCTGTAGGGTCTTCTAGCGAATATTTGGGTAGGTTTTAGGGTTTTCTTCAACGAATTCCTTTATTTTAATTTAACTATATAATTGCGTATATTTGAATAAATTGTGCAGACAATCAAGAAGGCAAGTGTCCTTAGTTATAAGCACGAAGCAAATCCGTGGTTATAAGTGTGATTTATATAATAATATAAGCGATCGTTGCTGAGTTCAAAAAGTAACGAACCATATAAAATACAAGGAGCGGTACTTCTTGTTCAATGGTCAATCCCCCTCAGTTCCTCCTCAAGGTCCTAGATGGCGCTAGACGTTCTTAACAAAAGCTATAATATTCAGACTTACAGGAGCCTGGTTTGTATCTTAGAGCATATATATACTTGAAGGGGCAGCTGAACGGGCGGAATGCGTGATCGCAGTAGAGAGAGAGAGACTGAATTTGGGTAGTGTCTCTCTGCTTTTTTTTTTTTTTAAAGATAACTCCCGCATTAGGAATAAACATCCTGTGTCGTGGGGGACTTTACAGACATACATGAAACGGACACAATTAACACCCAAACTCAGAACAACAATTTGTGGATAACACAAAGTGTTGTCCCTGTAGGATTTGAACCCACAACACTTAGCGAATTAGCAACGGCGTGGTGACCGCCTTAACCACTAGGCCAACCGTGCAGTTAAGACTCTAACTAAACTCAGTCTCTCTTCTACTCCGATCACGCTTTCCGCTCGTTTAGTACTCCCTGCATGTATGCATGCTCTAAGTACTGAAACAGATTTTAATAAAAGAGAACAATCGCTATTCTTGGCAACACAAAATTATTTGTCATACTTGTCAAACAGTCATATCAGTGAGTGTCAGTGCTGCACAGCTGCACCACAGAGAGATATGCTGCACTGTTGCAATAATGTTTAGAAATTTGCTTTGATCTATCCGTAATTTGTATCGTGGAGTTCGGAAAATAATGCTAGAGAGATCTAAACTGTTCAAAATACTACGAAATACAGGTATATTTAGTAGTACAGGATTATTTATTTATTATCACATAGGACAAACCTACAAATCATTGTACAAGATTGTTAACCCTAAAGTCCTCGACAGAGAGAAACAACAACCAGAATATATTTATATTGACGATCCTTTATACAATTTAACACTAAAATTAGAACAAGACAGAGAGCTGAAGGAAGCAGTTGGTTTAGCACGTATATGGAAAAGCTTAAAATACTCTTTAGCATGGAAACTACTTTGGTTGTGCCGTCATGGAAATAAAGATCAAAGAAATATTGCTTTGGAACAACTGGCTGCGTTTAAAAATAATAAGATCTGGGATTGTTGCAAACTTGCTCAAGCTTTGGACAAAAATACGGCAGTTCTGTTAGCGCGAACGCGTGGCGCCGACCTGCGGTATTTTCTGCCTCCTCCCATTCACGTTCGAAGAGCAGCTTTATCGTCCGAACTCCTGTCCTATAAATTAAGAGACTTAATTATCTCTGTACAGAATGTTAATCCACACCATTGTATTCAACATTTCATTTATAAATATTTTATCAACCTTCAGGAACAATCAATGGAAGCCTTAGAAACAGATTGTATTCCTTCAAAGCCAGACAGTATTAGTGAGAAAGAACTATGCATTTTGTGTCTAGATGCTTTACATCATCATCTTACGCTATTTCATGCTGAAAACTATCAAGATGATTTATCCACTATTAACTTAATAAATATGGGAATCTTGCCTAAATTAGCAGAAGCGATGTTAAGATTTAAAAATGATCCAGACTTTGATTATGCAGTGCTTAAAATACTTAGCATGTTGAGTGTACACACTAATCTGTTAGTAGACTTTTTTCAAAATGGCTTATTAAGAGAATTATCTAGGCTATTGCGGTCTGAAGATGTTCGTTTGTCAAGCTCTGCTGCTGTATGTCTAGCAAACTTATCAGGGGAGTACTGCTATCAGCCTGGCATTTACCTTTTACACCCTATATACAGAACAACAATGCCTCCATCTTGTGATACTTTACTAGTGCATGGACTACGTGGTGGTGTCTTTGTAACATGGAGGCAGAGAGACAAAAAGTATGCTGAACCACTTGGTATCATGGAAGTAACCAATTCTGGGGGTAACTATGTTGAGCCATTATATGAAGGAGATGTTGCCACAGTAACAAAATATATTGATCCTGATGTCAGACAAGTTATGAAGGATTTAGTTGAAAGTGAGGATGAAGCTTTGCTGAGTGACATAGATGTTGTCCTTCATGATGTACCTATACAAGCTCTAAGGGAACCACAGTATACAAAAACCTACATGGCTCAAAATAAAAGGACAGCATTAATACAAGAAAATCAAGACAAATACAGTTATACATTTTGTTGGCCTAAAGATTGGTTACCAAAAGATTGTGATAATTTGAGGATTCTTGGTGTTAATTATTGGAGTTCATTATCAGAATGGCTTGAGAAATGCCCATCATTGTCAGCAGACATACCAACAAGAGCTTCAGAAATGGTGCCAGCGCTCGCTAAAGCGGGTGTGGGTGCCAAAAATACAAATGTGGTCTGGCTAGCCCACTCCATGGGCGGGCTTATTGTCAAAGAAGCACTTGTTCGATCTGCACAGAGTCAAAACTCAGAATTAAAACAACTATCGGAAAACACAAAGGCAGTTTTGTTCTTTGGTACTCCACACAGAGGTAGTGGCTTGGCTACATTGCCACGTGCTGCAGCAGCTGTCATCTGGCCTTCTACTGATGTAAAACAATTACAAGTTAACTCTCCATCATTACTTAAACTTCATAATGAATTTATTCAAACCGCTGATGTTTTTAAATGGGAAACAATTAGTTTTGCAGAAACATTGCCTACATTATTCACTGCATTCAAAGTACCCATACATTTTGTTGAGTCTCATTCTGCTGATTTAGGACGTGGAGTGTTTTATCAGCTACCATTGGACCATTTATCATTATGCAAGCCAGCTACACGTCAATCTGTTGTGTATACCATGGTTTTAGATGTTTTGCAAAGAGCATCATCAGACCAGGAAGATAATATCCCATATACTCAAATGTACAGTAATTTAGAACGCATATTTTTGACATTACTAACCAAATTAATTGAAATATTTGATAGAGTTGCAGTAAGAAAACAGTAACCATGTTTCTGGTGGTTTGATCAAGTTTTAAAAGAATTGTCAAATAGTAATGATTTTGCAGACTCGTTACAGTAAATACTCGTAGATTAGACATGTGAAATTTTTATTGAATGTAAAATGTAGAAGAATTTATGCAATTAAATTGTCTCTTGCTGCATTGTAGGTTTACATTATTACCAACAACTTATCAAATGGCTAGATCTTCAAAGATAAAAAGGGTATTTAAAAAACTTCTGTCGCACTCAATTCTACACTTCTTCGCATGTTAAGGTTCATTTTGAAATTGTTAATGCCAATGTTATTAGTTGTGTATAATTGTGAAAATAGTTATGCAGTATTTATCTTAAGATATTTATTTACGTGTAGGTACATGTATTATTTTTATTATTGTGATAGGCAATGTGATACCAAAGGCATAACAAGGTGTTAAGGAAGGTGGCCATGGAGGGTACTTATTTAGCCCTGTTCTCGTTTGTCCAGTATTACAAATGTTTGTAATTAAAGTATTGTAGTACATAAACATGTTTATTAAACTTTATAAAGTACAATTATTATTTTCGTGTTCTTAATCTAAGCCTCCCTAATATATAATTTAACTAGCTCTTGCCCGCGGCTCCGCCCGCGTGTATGTCGGCTATCGCTGCAAAAAGTAGCTTATTTTATTTATTTAAAAACTTTATGCACTAAGTTTGTACATTGGCGGACTTAATGCCCAGGGCATTCTCTTCCAGTCAACCTTTAGGTGGTGCAGAAATCTATAAAGGTAGGTGCACAGAGGTTACATATTAGTTTATTATTAGGTTACATAGTAGTCTGTTAAAATGTTAATAGTTCACTAAATATTCAAACATATACACACATATATATACACACAAACATACACAAATAAATACAATAATATAATAGAGTCATATATACAAATACTATATCACTACACTACTATAAGAGATCATGTACTCTCTTTTTGAACGCAAATCGGTTAGTGGACATCCTGATTTCGTTCGAGTAGAACTGCTTGGACAAAGAACGAACAGTTCACGAAGTCGGAGTTGTGAGAGGGACATGAGAGAAGCAGATTATTAACTGAGCGAAGATTTCAGGACCCTCAGTATGTTAAAAGTTCATTGTCGTTCAACACAATTAAACCCCAAGTTTGCACCACAAGTGAATTAGACTTAGTATCTATCAAATCACCATTAAAAGATCCTAAATTTACAACCAATTTGGAGGCTGGTGCTGTGAATCCGAACTCATCTTATATTGGCAGTTATTCAGGGACGCCGTGTTCATCCCTTGTTAAGGCGTATAGTAGCCTCAATAACCTTGAGCGTCTGGGCGGAGCTAAACGCATAGTATCATATCTGCACCGCACACATTCATATCTCCGTACCGCACGCGCTACTTCAAAACGATGATCAAAGACTAGGGAGCGAGACAGACATGCGCGCTTGTCTGACGTTTTTGCCTTAACTTCAAAACATAATTATAAATGGTTATAATGTTAACATAAAAAGGGGTATTTCTAAAAGTTTAGTAAGATTTAAAATTAACACATTTTATCATAGGTAAGTACTAAATACGAAAAAGTATGTTAAATTAGACTAAAAACCATATAGAATTCGAAATACCGATCCAACTATACATATTTGATAAGAGAGGTAAGAAATCTGGTAAAAAAAATTAATTAATTTTACCTTTTGTAGAAAAAAGTAAAAATTATCTAATTTCTGAAAACTTCTAGCATGTTTAAATAAATTAACATGTAAAATTTTAACAAAATAAAACCGACTTCAAGGTTCAACTCGATTTCTCTTGGATGCCATAATCAGATCTTAGTGTCCCTATCATGGTACCACCGTTGGGATATCTCCTTTCCATTAAAAAAATAATCATCAAAATCGGTTCATAAACGACGAAGTTATCCCCGAACACACATAAAATATATATATATATATACGTTCGAATTGAGAAACCTCCTCCTTTTTTTTTTGAAGTCGGTTAAAAAGCTCCTCCTTTTTTTTAAGTCGGTTAAAAACAGGTAAATTCGTTACGTGTCAGGTCACCCATTTTTTTATTTTTTTTTATCGTGTGGAAATCCCCTCGGACCGTCACCCCACCGGGGCTTGCGGCGGGGCGGTGTGTCGGACTCGAACCGACTAAAACCACACGGTGTGCCACTCTGCGCCTTTGAAGGGAGGAATCCGGGAACTGCAGTTATTAACACGTCCGGACCCCTCCCAGCGCTTGCCCGCACTGAAGCGGGCACCGTCTGCTGGTAAACTCTCAATATAGACGACGTACGGCACACGCGTACGTCACCCCCTCGCGGGTGGCCACTAGAGCGGATGGAGGGGAAAGCCCGTCCCGACCATCCGCGGCCACACTCAGGGCGGCATGAGGCGCTGATTGGCGCGCCGCCGCGTGTCAGGTCACCCATAGAATAAGGTTCCGAAGTCACCTGCAATGTTTACAAATTGAAATAAAATCGTGTTGAACAGATAATTATCATGAATTTATTTTTAACTAGCTGAACCCCGCGGTGTTACCCGCGGCTATCGTCTTGCCGCGGGTAACGACCTATCACTGAAAGCCCCGTCAAAATCGGTCCAGCCGTTGCAGAGATTACCCGGAACAAACAGACAGACAGACAAAATTAAAAAAAAAAAAAAAAATTGGTACATGTATCGTGTATACATACATATGCATTTATTAAAAGCGGTTTATTTAATATTACAAACAGACACTCCATTTTTTTTATTTGTAGAGATTTTACATGTAGGTACGTTGGTGCAGTGATAGTGCGACTATTGTCCATGAGGTCTCAGGTTCATTTGGGTGTTCTCTATGTATGATATATTTGTTTTTACAAATAAAAGCATATAATTGTTCTATCAGTCAATTTAGCTTTCATAGTACAAGCTCCACTTAGTTTGAAACTAATAGACGTTGTGTGTCAGATGTCAGAAATAAATATTGATTATTATTTTCAAAGCTTTGTATGTGAGTGTGTGTATTTTACAAGTTAGACCTCTATACACTTGAACTAACAAAGTTAGTTATCTAAGCCATTATAGTTAATGTGGTCCGTCTGTTTTTAGGTAATAGTGCATTACAATTGCGCGAGGCGGACTTTATGCCACTTTCAGTCAGTCAACCTTGAGTTGGTTCAGTAAGGGACAAGGCAGGTGCCTATCCTATCATACAATTATAATAAGAAAAAGAGATAAGGGAAGAAAAACTTTAATTTATCGGTTTATAAGTAACAATAATAATATTAATGCTATATAAAATACATACACGGATACACATATTAATTTAAACATGATTATAAATAAATGATAATTATATAAATATTTGATATATAAATATATTATAATAGTTCAGACAGGGATTTTTAGCCAACCCACCCGCGATATAATATTAAATATGATATATTAAAATACTTTTCATCTAATAAAGAGATGGGTGAAGGGCGTTCCTAATCGTATTCTCTACTAATATATTACTTTTTTATAAATATGTAAGTAGATACATATTATGCATAGAAAACAGTCAAACACCGAAATAAATATTTTCAAATCATACAAATATTTCATTCGACCCGGGAATCGAACCCGAGACCTCAAGCATAGCCTGCAGTCGCATACGCTACCACTGCGCCATCGAGGCAGTCAAAACATCAAAAAGCATTCAAGCGCACGATCACTTTGAGTCCTTTGCAGCGAGTTAGTCTCTAATGCACACTAACCCAGAAAGTACCTAAATACTTACACAAACGTCTAAGCATAGTTAGTCGATAGCGTGAGCAGAGCAGCGAGCGACACAGCCTTCCCGTCTGAATGCCAACGCACGACTGCCGCCTGCGCCCGCACAGAGACCCGCTGTACTTTTAATTTCGGAAATATTGATAATTTTCTTTATAAAATATTGATCGATTTAAATATGAGTAATGCCTAGTTTATAGCTAATTCAACCACCAATATTTCTGTGTAAAAATATTTTTTTGCTTCAAAGCCGTTTAAAAGCTTTAGGCAAAAAAGCGAACAAAATAGAGTGTTGTTAAATATTTTTTTATGGCAATACTATTTATCGTATGTAAAAAATTAAACCTATATATTCTTGCACATGAATTTGCAGTAAACATATATTTTTTCGAATCTTTTGATGCAGCTGTCAAGGAGGAGTAGTCTTTAGAATGCAACCATTTTTACGCATCTGAAGGGAGGTAGGCCCTTAAAAAGCTAATTACTACTCCTGATACGTTTAAAGAGGTTTTAATAAGTGTACACGACAAACATACAAATAATAAACCTGATTATATTGACAGTACCATCGTTACAGATCCATCAAAAGACAAACAGGTTGTTTGCGTGGCCGAAAAAAGGAATAGAAATTGCCTGAATACAAAAGAATGCAGCTATGAACAATTTTACTTTGTAGCATCAACTTCAACAGTATATATTAATTACGTCGTTACTAGTGAACATTTTATTTCTGCTGAAATCTTGAACGAAACGATTGAACAATGTGCTACTGACCAAAATCTTCCGTTACCGTCTGAGACTAATTTCATTGCAACGCCGTCCACGGTGTATGTGAATGATCAATATGGTATTGACGATGACAAACAACCTACATCTATAAAGAAACTGAGTCGTAAAAGAGTTAGAGATGAAACTTCATGGCGCGTAAAAAAAATAAGTTATTGAAAAATTCTGGTAAACTGTATCACTCTAAAGCTACGAAGAAAGAAAGGAGGGGAAAAGTGTTGGGTGATCCATGTGTATGTAAAAATAAATGCCCTGAAAAGATAGACAACTCAGAAAGAAAGTTAGCATTTGAAACTTACTGGCAATTAGCAAGTCACGAGCGTCAGTGGGACTACATGGGACTAATCCCACCCACACGCCCACCACTGTAACTCCTGTACACTAGGATCAACAGCGGTGACCCACGAACACACCGAGTTATGACACTCGGGAAGTCCCAGGAAAAATTAAACTGTCTTGGAACCCGCAACGAAATTAATCAGAAGAAAACTGGAGGAGTTGGAAATATAATAAGTCCACTTCCCTCCTTAGCAAAGCGGGAGACAAAATGAAGTCAAAATAGGCAGACGCCTTTTTCAAACCGGGAAGCACCGCGGATAAAATATTATGGGTCCTAAGTGAGCTATATTTGATTTCTATAGTACACACATCAAAAGTGTCTAGGGATCAAGCATTTTTATGCGGATTTCTTGAGATTGAGATGTGGCTTTGGCCCTGGCCTGCTCAGTCGCCAGACTTGAACCCGATTGAGCATGCATGGGATATGCTACAGAGAAGAGCTCTGCCGAATATGGAGGGTATCCAGTCGCAAGAAGACCTTTTTTTGTTGTTGCAACGAACATGGGCGGCCATTCCACAGCGTGATTTGGATGAACTCATTTTGAGTATGCCAAACCGATGTTCTTGTGTTAGTGTTCGCGGTAGAAACACGGATTATTAATTGTTTAAGTTACCTAATAAAATTTTAAAGAAAACTGTTATTTCAGTCTTTTTTTCGAACTTTAATGTTAATGGTTCAAATTTTAAAAATCCCTTTATTAGGAAAATGGAAAATTTCTTTATTAATGCAAAGGTGACTTGGTTTATCGTTACTGTGACAAACGAAAACACTTTATTTGATGAATCCTTAAAGAAAATTTTAATTAATATCAATCAGGAGAAAAGTTATTGCAAAAATATATGTTGATCCCTAGACACATATGTTGATCCCTAGACACTTTTGATGTGTGTATGTATGGCAGAATCGCTTAAACGCACGGAAATTCACCGCAGTTGACACAAGATCCCTATAATTTACTACCCCAGACGTCATTTGTAAGCTATTTAGCATCATGTTACGTTCATTGTACCAAAGACTACATTCCCAGAGGATATGATGAGCCCACTGTTCCCAGCTAGAACCAGGTGTTGAGCATTGACACAATGGTGAATCGACTAATTTAAATGAGTATAGTTTGCTCTTAAAGTTACCGTGGCCTGTAAGAAATTGAGCGACACAGTGATCCACCTCGAGCCATGTCCTTGACAACCGTTCGCGAACAGATGGAAAGAACTGGTAGAGGTGGCGCCCCTTAGGTGATTTGTCCCATCGTTGCTGTCATTCATCCAAGAGGTCGTTATAGACATTGGATTGCTGTTGAAACAATCTTATGATTTTACCGCGGTCTCGTATGCCCAAAAAATCGCATTCCATGTTTTGTAGTGTGGAATAATACATGGCTGCACGTCTTTGCACCTCGACGTGGGACTGCATATTGAAATATGTAAAAGCAAAACCTACACGTGTTGCAGTAGTAAATTCTAAGAGACCTCGAACGCAGACTTTAATCTATTCTTCACCGAAAAAAGATGGACGGAATATAGTTACTGTTTGCAAGAAGATGTTTTTACAAACGTTTGACATCAACGACAAGATTGTGTACACAGCTCTTGAGAAGCAAGAACACCACCAGATTGTCGACCGGCGAGGCAATCATACTAATAGGCCTAAAAAAATAGATGAGAATACAACCAGAAGTGTCGTTAATCATATGAATAAAAAAGTTTCCACGTAAGGAATCTCATTATCTCCGCAAACAAACACAAAGGGAATATTTAGACGAAAAGCTTAATTGCGCTAAAATGCATCGCTTAAATTTAGATTGGATTAAAAATAATCCTGATTATGAAAATGTTACGCCAGCCTCTGGACGTATAATATATAATATATAATTAATATTATCATATATTTAACACAAAGTTCAATATTGGTTTCTTCCAGCCAAAGAAAGATTTATGTGTAAATTGCAGCCTATACGATCAGGCTGATTCTGAAAAAAAAAGAACAGTTGAAAGAAGAATTCGAAAAGCACATTAAGAACAAAGAACAAATACGACAAATTAAAAACAAAGAAAAAGAAGAATCTGATAATAAAGAAAAAACAGTTGCATTGTCACGTAGTGGCTTTAGGGGCCTAGAAGGTTGTGGTGAAGCCACGAGGTTCTGAAGATGGTGAAATCAGACGCTTCACAACAACAATTTAAACGTTATTTATTTACTGAAGTATAACACAAACAGATAGATGTACAGACAGGGTGTGGATTTAAGAGATTCGACCAGTCAGTGCCTCCAGACAAGGAGCACTTAACTGTCCGTTCGCAGCGATGAGAAAAGGGCTCTGTGACGCCGCGCGCTTGCTTTTATGTCCCCATGAGGCTTGAGGTGCGGGGTGTTCTCGGCAGTAGACGGTCCTCGTAGGCGCGCGCGGGGTGAGGCTTGGAGGGCGTGGAAGCGGGCATGTGAGTGCCGCGTGACACTCCCCCCATTAGGGCAGAATTTTGCGTAGAGAAATTCGCCTTGATCTTCTTAGAAACTCCTTGAAGTCCTCGCAGGCACCCTGTAAAGAAGTTTAGAAAGGATCAGAACTTTTTTAAAAAAAAATTAGGCAAAGTAGAAGGGTTAAGAAAAAAACTGAATAGGAATTGTGAATGAAAAACTCGACCGGCAGACGACGACTCATTCATACGAACGTAAACAAGATAAGAGTTAATGGCTTGCGGATGAGTCATCCGCATTCCGATGTTTGTTCGAAAAGATTTTACATTTAAATTTGTTAAGAGATTTTCCATTTTTTTTTTATTTAATCGTGACGTGTAAAGGTGATGGAAAAAAAAAAATTTACATTATTTATATATATATCGGATAGGATGCGTGTGCGTACGAAAGAAAAAGAAACGGCCGGGAATCGAACCTGTGAGTCAGGTTTGACTCGAGTTTTTGACTTTTGAACCATGGGTTAGGAAAAGTAATATTTGTAAATTATTAATGTTTACTAGTAATGCGACGTTTATTCAATGATTTAGCATTTTTTTCGAAAAATTAAGATGTGTAAGAACGAGAAATGTTGATTTACGACGCAGGAAATAATTTTTAGAGATATATAAAACAGAAGCACATCTGTAAAAAATGTTAGTTATGGAATGAGCGAAACAAAATTTACTGTTTATTAATTTGGTTAACTATCTTTGGCTAATTTGCCGATCAAACGAGACGCAAAAAATATTTGTTTTTGTCGCTAAGATAGGAAAAAAAATACGCCAGACTATACAATTACTATACTACTGTTCAACAACGTTGGATTTAGCTTGTTTTAGTCGGAGATTATATGATTGACAATTACGTAGATGAGCGTCGACTTATGCTGCCTGTACCTTCTGGAAGACAGAAGATACGTAGCTGAATCCAAAGTAGTATTTAAGAGTAAATTATAAAAAGGAAATAAATGTTTAGTTTTTAGTAGATTTTAGTAGCTTTTAGTAGCTATAGTTATATCGCTTCACCGTGCCTACGCGAGGTGTATACAGCGGTGTGTAATGTACGATTGGAATTTTGTATTTGTTTATTAAGTTTTTACGAGATGCGCTGCTGAATTGTTTTCCGTTAACATCTACTAAGGATGCGTGGTACCTAACCTGTACCTTGGAGAAAATATTGAGCTTACCACAATCGGAAGTTGGAGTTTTCCATTATAAACGTAAATACCCAGTGTATAATTTCACTGTATATAACATTTTGACAAAAAGCGGACATTGCTATGTTTGGCATGCCCAATTTGCAAGAAGAGGTGCTAATGAAATAGCCAGCAGCTGCTTGTGGTGTTTTTACAAACTGAAGCTGAAAAGGGAATAAAAGAAATTTCATTCTATTCGGATAATTGCACAGGGCAAAATCGTAATCGTTTTGTTTTTGCCTGATATATTCACGCTTCTAAAGCGTTGGGTAAAAAAATTACTCACAGGTTTTTACAGAAAGGCCATACCCAAAACGAGGGTGATTCAATGCACACGTGTATTGAAAAAAGCAAGAAAAATCATGTTCTCTATGTACCAGACGAAATCTATGCAATTATTCGGAATGCTAAAGTACAGGGCCAAAAATATAAGTTGAAAGAAATGATTCAGGTAGATTTTTTCAATTTCAAAAATCTCGTAAATTACGGCAAAAATTTGGAAAAAGATGACTTGGGAAAAAAAGTTAGCTGGAACAAAATAAAAGAGATTGCAACAGATCCTCAGTCCCCAGGGAAATTGAGAATTAGATACGAGTTTGATGATGGGGCACCAATAATGCTCGTGGATATAAATAAAAGTGGAAGAATTGGAAGGAAAATGAAAATTACCGCTACCGAGGGACCAGTTGCTTTACAGAAATTGTACGATGCACCGCTACCAATCAATGCAAATTTATACAAAGACCTAATGAGTCTCTGTAAAGATAATCATATACCGCCACATTACCAAGTATTTTATAACAGCTTGAGCATTCAATCAGCCGCTAACGTGTCAGATCCAGAGGAAGAGAATGATGAAGTTTAAAAATTTATAAAGAGTATGATTTCACTCTATTTCAACAATAACTTTGTATGATAATATAAACTATTTTTTAATAATAAAGAGTCATAATTCTTACCCTCCTTTTTTTCGTTATTAGTACTTTGAACTTAAGTGTCCCTTTGGTAAAGGATTAACATACATCATAAACAAAGTTAGACTATCGATTGGAAGGAATAGGTAATAGAAGATACACTTAAAATATCTTATTAATTTTAATTTCAGAAAAACTTTTTCTCTACATACATTAAACAAATGTAGCTTCAGTTGCTCGTGAGAAGTAGGACGTAACTTTATTTATACACATGAATTGCTCGTGGAAAAAGTACGTAACACATACAGGGTGGCAGAATTTGGATTTCAAATTTAAATATAAAAAAACCAAAGAGGATATAAATTTATTTCAATAATTATTAAAATGGAGAGAAATGCGGGTTTTATTTCTTAAATATTATTTCGTCTAAATGTTGACCGTCACGTCAGACACACTCTTGGAATCTGACCTCAGTATTCCGCGCCACTCACTGGAGAAGTGACGTCGGGATGCCATTAACCTCACGAACGATATTTTCTTTTAGTGCTGAAATGGTCGCTGGATTTGTTTCATAGACTTTACTTTTAAGGTAACCCCACAGAAAAAAGTCCATGGGGGTGAGATCCGGCGACCAGGGTGGCCAGGGGATGTCACCAAAACGGCTAATCAATTTGCTAGGGAAGAAATCACGAAGAAGCGCCATGGTCTCTCTGGCAGTGTGTGGTGTGGCACCATCTTGCTGGAACCATGTGTGTGAACTGTAGGCAGGATGTTCTCTTAGGGTTGGCAGAAAATAATCGTTAAGCATGAGCCGATAAGAAACACCGTTCACAGTAATGGCTTGCCCTCGGTGATTTTCAAAAAAATAAGGCCCGATTATTCCACTGCTTGATAGTGCACACCAAACCGTTACTTTGGGACTGTGAACTGGCTTTTGATGTTTTAAACGTGGATTCTGTCCTTTAGGTGCCCAATATCAACAATTCTGTTTGTTAACACATCCATTCAAGTGAAAATGGGCTTCGTCACTCCAAAAGATTGTGTTCACTGTACGAAATCGTTGCAACATTGTTTCACAGAAACTTTTACGCAAATTGTAATCATTGGGTTTAAGCGCTTGCACAATTTGAATTTTAAAGGGGTGAAAAGAGAGATCCTTTTTCAATATTTCGTGCACCACCGTTTTTGGGAGCCCTAAAGCAGCAGCCCTTTTACGCACGGACTGTCGTTGTTTATCGCGCAAACTGTTTACGACAAGTTGAATGTTGTCATCAGTCCTCGACGTTCGGCTAGGTCCCGGCCGCGGATTATTCACTGCTGAACTTGTTGTCCTGAACCTCCGCACCCACAATCGAATCAAATCTTCACTTGGCGCATCACGTAAACGTCGAATATTGTAATGCGAACAAAACCTTCGACGAGCAACAGCACAGGAATCATTAGCTTTAAAATACGCTTCAATTGCGAACGCACGTTGTTCACCCGTCCACTGCGACATCGTGACTAAGTAACCCGCAACAATGACGAAGCGAACGCGACCCCCCTCCCACCTCTTCGCTCAACGGTATTAGAACAATTCGAAATTTAAATCCTAATTCTGCCACCGGACACCCGGTACTTACAACTTTCGATTACAGTAATATTCAACAGTGAATAAATGGATAAGTGAAATTACTTCAGTTGATATGGCTTAAAGTACATAGCAGCAAAGCAATATGTGAACTTACTGCTGCACATATGGTTAATGTTTTGAGGAGGAAATGGACCAGGAGCCAATGACAGATTTTGATGACCAAGTCCCTCCCAGTCCAAACTTCGTAAAAGGCATTAGGAATGTATATTATGAATACTCATGACCGTCAGCTGCGACTCCTTCGGTGGGGCTGGCAGTGGCAGCCTACACAGCATACAGAAAAAAAAAAATTCAGTCATTTCCTCCCGTTTCAAAATTTGTAGGATTATAGTTTACCTTATATCTTGAAGGAAAAATAAAGTCAGCTGATCATAACATGGTGGATTATACGTCAGCTGGGCACTTGAACATGACAAGATTTTTTTTTTTCAATGATTTCCTCTCCTCTAATTTTTTTTCTGGTGATAGTTCATATGCTACTACGAATAAAAATTCATGTCAGCTTGCTCTATGCCTCTATCCCAGTGGAAAGTTTGTCAGCTGGCACCTTGAAAGGTGTAACGCAGATGCATCTATCACCTAATGAATCTTATCAGCTGACGACTTTTCCCTTGATTTACAGCTAGCTGATTCTTTTCAGTATTTACTAGAGCATGTTAATAATCCTCTTATAATTTTTCATCCGAGAGGGCATCAAGTTTCTTAAGTTATTCTCTTTTTACAGATTGAAGCTAGATACATAAGCCCTTTCTACATTGCAGCTAGATTGTGGATTAAAATGACCGAAGTATATGTAGATGTGAGATTTCACTATTTAAGAACTATGCGGTTTACTTTTTCCTAACGTCAAATCTATACTATAATATTAATATTATAAAGCTGCAGAGTTTGTTTGTTTCTTTGTTTGAACGCGCTAATCTCAGGAATTACTGGTCCGATTTGAAAAATTGTTTCAGTTTTGGATAGTCCATTTATCGAGGAAGGCTATAGGCTATTATTTTTTTTCAAAAAAATTAGAGATCCGTAAGAAAATTGCTATTTCGTAAGGTGTGAAAAAAGTATTGACAATAAAACAAAATTATGTATTAAGGGTTTGTAGGTCCCATTTAGATCTACAAAAAAGTCCGCGAGAGCATATATCTAACTATCATGGTTTAGTCACAATAACCGCTTTTGTGTTCAAAAAAAATATTAAATCGTCTGAAGAAAGAAACTACGTTAAATGTGTATCGTAATATTAATTTATTAATATTACGTAGTATTTAAGAAGAAAAAAAAATCCTTAGCCAAATAAAGCATTATGTTATCAAGGGTATTTATGTAGAAGTAAAATACTTTTTGTTTCATCCCATCCGGACCTTTCGTTTAGAAGTTATTACGAGTACTTATAAGACGCTAAGAGTTGGTACCTAATAATGAGTTATTTGCCAAAGAGCTGTTGTAAGTAACATAATACCTACTATTAATCTTTATACAAATAAATGTGTTGTTGATTATGAGTATTAGATCTTAGAAGAGTATAATAAATACATATATACTAATACATATATAAAGCTGAAGAGTTTGTTTATTTGAACGCGCTAATCTCAGGAACTACTGGTCCAATTTGATTCTTTCAATGTTAGATAGCCCGTTTATCGAGGAAGTCTATAGGCTATATATATCATCACGCTACGACCAATAAGAGCGGAGCACCAATGAAGAATGTTTCAAAAACGAGGGAAAATTATCACGCTACGGGCAATAGGAGACGCAAACGACGTTGCGTGGGTCAGCTAGTATTGAATAATTATATGCTGTTTCAAGGACAATGATGTTCAATCTTCTTTTTTTCTTAGCGTACTTTACTATAGTATTTTCGTAAACTACCTAAAACTAACTACCTACTCTTGGATGCCATCATCAGATCTTAGTGTCATAGATTAGATTATTATTGTAACACCGTTAGGATATCACCTTTGCATTAAAAAAGAATCATCAAAATCGATTCATAAACGACGAAATTATCCGCGAACACACATAAAAAAAAAACAAAAAAACATATACGTTCGAATTGAGAACCTCTTCCTTTTTTGAAGTCGGTTAATAAATTTAAATGAATCACAAAAATGTATGTACGCCCATAACTTTCAGTTATTTGTTCTGTCATTGGCGTGACAAGATTTGTATAGAAGAAAATAAAAGAAAAGGTATTGTTCGATAGTTTGGAAGCCACTCAAGCCAAAGCGAGAATGAAAATGGTTAGTTGTCATTATAATTTTAATCACTTCACTTAAATAAAAGTTCGTTAATTAAAAATTATGATATTAATTAATATACTTATACCAACATTTCCTCCATTATTAAACTTCATATTGGTTATCAAAACTCTCAAATCAAGTATACCACCGAATCACTTAGGAAACGTGATTTCCTTTGGGATGAAAATTTATTACAGGACTCCATTATTGTTAACATGCTCTAGTAAATACTGAAAAGAATCAGCTAGCTGTAAATCAAGGGAAACGTCGTCAGTTGATAAGATTCATTAGGTAATAGGTGCAGCTGCGTTACACCTTTTAAGGTGCCAGCTGTCAAACTTTCCACTGGGATAGAGCTAGCTGATATGATTTTTTATTCGTAGTAGTAGCATATGAACTATAACTTGAAAAAATTTTAGAGAAGAGGATATCAAAATTTTTGTCATGTTCAAGTGCCCAGCTGACGTATAATCCACCATGTTATGATCAGTTGACTTTATTTTTCCTTCAAGATATTAGGTAAACTATAATCCTACAAAATTTGAAACGGGAGGAAGTGACTGAAAAATATTTTTTTTTCTGCATGCTGTGTAGGCTGCCGCTGCCTACCCCACCGACGGAGTCGCAGCTGACGATCACGACTATTCATAACATACATTCCTAATGCCTTTTACGAAGTTTTGCTCCAGAGGAAATAATTGACCGAATTTGTACCTGGCTCCCGGACCAAAATAAGTAACAGTCTTTTTTAAGATAATCTCGGTTTATATTTAATTATCATGAAATTTATAATATTGTGCTTACGAAGGTAAGTGTTGGCAATTACCTACTGCTTTTTACAAGATATTTTCTAGGACTAATAATAAAAATGTGGCGCGGTTTTTTTACGCTCCTGAAAAGTTGTCGGAATACACTTACTGCTTTATTCCAGGAATGGTGCGATATGTCAGCATCATCGCTCTTAGGAGTCATAAGTGTATAAATAACCTAACAAATACAATATAAATTATAAAATGGATATGTATAAATATAATACTATGTAATAATATCCTAAAAAGAAATAAAAAAATGTTACCTTTATGACAAGTAGAAGTTGGTTGGTATATCGTATTTCTCATCGACCTACAGTACATGGACTACGCATACTTACAAAATTATCGTGCCTACCTACACAAGAAATTGGCGCATAAAATGGCTGCCTTTAGGGTTGTACCTATGTAGAGTGAGTCGAAATGTCGATATCGATTTTTAACTGAAATATTTAATAACTTGCAAAAATAACGATAACATTAAATAATTATAGTTAATTCCGATTGTTTTTTATTATTTATAATGGATGGATTAAATTTTGAATGATGGACTTAAGACTAAAATCAAAAAATGAAAGCAGGCCATCTCGGGACACCCGGCTAGATATGATATGAGCGAAATATTACTTAAATGATTCTTGGGCTTCTACCCAAGAAACCGTAGGCCATTTGGAGTGCTACAGCGTTTGGTGAGTCCATTGTGGGTTAGGAGAGTGCTAGTCCTCTCCCTTTTCCCACCTTTTAGGCGTACATCACCGCCTCCCAAAATGAGGCCGTAGATTCCTCTTGGAATCCCTAAAATCCTGGTCTTTCAGTAGTCTGGGAATAGATGATCGTAGGTGAGGTTTCTCAAATTATTATTTTAAAACCATTTGTTATCGGCTATGAAAACAGCCCTATCAGTTATATCAGAAACAAGACTAAAGAAAGAACAGAATACATACGCATTCAAACCAACGAGAATGTATATCGTTGTTTACCTATTTTTTCGTAGCTCCGACGGTTCTGGGATACCGATATCAACATAGAAAGTACTTATATTATGTTGACATTGAGCGAAATAACAAATTGAGTAAATAAAACACGTTTTAAATAGTTGTAATATTTATTCATTTATTCACACATTCAGGTTAGGGCACTGCGCAGTCACGTAATCGCGTCACGTCGAGAGTTCTGTTGTAGGATGTTTCATGGAAGTGCACCGAGCAGACACACCACTTTTATGTTGAGGGTTTATATTTTCCAAACCAATGATTTCGATCCATTTTGTGGCGACTTCCACATACAGCGCAACAGAAATATACTACAGCGCCATCTACCGAAGTTACACTAAACTACGGAGTAACGAAGGAAACTAAGAAGCTACCAATACTGAATCGCGCAGTGAAAGTTCTAGCGCCGATAATCATATATACAACATCCCAACATCAACCGATGGGCAGTTGGCCCGCCAGGCATGATCACCTCGCATGGTCGGAGGATCCTCCCTTTGTGTTGGTGGGACATGACACACCTGTCCCCCACAGTGGTGACCCCGACGTGATTGGAAGCAGCCTTCGAAGCAGCATCAGCACGCCACCATCATGTTCACTCCCACAGCAAGTCTCACAGCCAGCCAGCAACCTCGGCTTCAACAGGGATATACCACACGCAGGAAGCGACCGCTCCAGCCTGGTTACCCCTACGGCCTCATCAGCGTCTAGGCACAGCACACTGCACCTACGGTCCATGTAAGCAGAGCATATCTCTCCCGTCTATATAGCAGCCAGCCACTACGCAGCAACCGCCCCGACTCACTGGGGACCTCACCGCAGCACCGCGCACCGCACGCCATCCCGACTCACTGGGATCAGCGGACTTCAGCCCCGACTCACTGGGACTAGCGGCATTCAGTTCCGACTCACTGGAACTTGCGGCACTCAGTTCCGACTCACTGGAACTACTCACTCCTGGCACTGGCAAGCTCCGCAACAGAGCACAGACAGCTGACACATCATATATCAATCTCCGGTCTTGGAGGGGAGTGATGTGGCGACTTCCACATACAGCGCAACAGAAATATACTACAGCGCCATCTACCGAAGTTACACTAAACAACGGAGTAACGAAGTAAGAAACTACCAATCCTGAATCGCGCAGTGAAAGTTCTCGCGCCGATAATCATATATACAACATCCCAACATCAACCGATGGGCAGTTGGCCCGCCAGGCATGATCACCTCGCCTGGTCGGAGGATCCTCCCTTTGTGTTGGTGGGACATGACACCTGTCCCCCACAATTTCTTTCTTAAAATTTCATTTACAGGAAATCTGATGAAGAAAACACCATGTTAACATTTTTTTTATAATAATATAAGTATCAACACTTTAACTCTACCATCACTATCCTTAATCGTATGTAAACAAATCAAAGTGAAACAAAGCAAATAATACCATTGAGAACCTCAAAAAACTAACAAACGTCTTCGGCAATTATAAAAAGAACTAGCTGCGCCCGCGACTTCGTCCGCGTGGAACAGTGACTTTGGGTAGCAGTTTTAATTATTAAGGCTAATATTATTTTAAAATAAGACACACTTTTCACTGTTAAAAACATATTTAAGTATTTTTAAAAGTACATAAAATAAAAAGTATTTTGAGCTTATTTCGACATTCGACATGGCCAAGGCTTTCAACCTGTTCTTGCACCGTTCGCTTCTCTCCGAGCTCTAAGCATTCGGTCTGCCTCCTAGAGTCGTCTCTAGAATGACTCTTTTCTTCATCAGCGCCTTCGCATTCGGGTTCTTTGCGACGGACGGCGCGGCCTCTGTTTTTCTGGAGGTAAACGCTAGCGTACCTCAGAATTCGGTCCTGTCGCCCAAGATGTTTCTTCTGCATGTCAATGACATATTAGCCCTTGGCAATATACATTGCTATGCAGACGATAGCACAGTGCATGGGCGATATTATGGATACCCTGCTGCCAAGATAGTAGACATTGAGGAAAATAGATAGGAGCTTGTCGCTGAGCTTGACCGGGTTTTGAACCGCATTTAACAATGGGGTGATGAGAATCTGGTCGAGTTCAACGTTAAGAAAACACAGGTGTGCCCGTTCTCTGCCAAAAGTCTCCGTTTCTTCCCCTCCCCACTTTTCAGAGCACTACCGCCACGGTTTGGTTCTGCATTGTCTGCTTTCACAGCGAGTATGGTTGTCTCCACTGTTGGATTCTGCTAGAGTTTTCCCTCAGTCTGAGCAAATTCTCAATTTTTACAATTTTAAAATACTACGTTTTTGATTTGCCATCCTTTGTCAAAATATAGTGATTTAGCTGTTTTGATACACGCGATTGTGCTGCCCATTTGAAAAACAAGTTTTTTTTAAATCAACTGCAACTTTAACCGTCTGTCTTTGGGCTTTGATAATTGGTAGTGCAAATGTTGTTTTCAGCGGAAACTGCATTCTTTTAAATTGAAATTGCAAATAAGTTTGAATTATTGGAATACAGGGAATTGAAACATTTTTTTTTTACAATGTTTTACCCCAGATGTGTATTTTGTAGCCGTGTACCATTACATATATTTGTCGCTCAAGATTTCTTATTAATAGGACTGGAACATTAACTTTCAGTCTTAACTTATGGGAAGGCGCTCCTGATAATTCTAAAGATTTAAAAACCTTATGCATAAGCTATGTTATGACTGGTTCAGTTTCCCTTGCATTGTTTCCTGAGAGGTATTCGTTAACATCTTCCTCCACTCTGACATGATCCGTTCGTTTATTTGATAACTGTCTCATTAGTCGGCGGATCAGAATATATATTATTTTTAGATCATGTGTGCTATCATATACCAGAACTCACGTCTCAGTGTAATCATGTCGTTACTGTCATTTGGCATACAATCATCTCCTATTTTTAGAAGAGCATTTGCATATTGACACTGCTCATAAATCATTGTGAAGTTGTACTCGCATAATTATAGTAAGACAAAACTTTTTAACATGTACCCATAATACATATGTTTCATACAGGCATTTATTTCATCTTGCGGCGTACCCCTTTTGCTTTTTTTTGTGTTTAAATCTCGCCGGATACTTTTCCTTCGGATTTTTTCACGAAGAAAATTATTTGAATAAACAAAAAATCGTGTAAACAAATCGAATCCTAGTGAATAATAACGAATTTGTAGTAGCAAAATTCATGCCGCATGCGGCACAGTCGTCTGCCCTCACATGTCTGCCCGTTCGGGTAAGCACACTTAGGCATATTGTGATAACTCAGTAAATGTTACATCTGAATAGCTCTAATATTTTGTCTCCTGTACCAAACTCATGAAACATTTTCGCAAACCTTGCATCATCATCATCAGCCTATCGCAATCCACTGCTGGACATAGGCCTTGCCTTGCCTTCACAAACCTTGCATATTTCCATACAAACTTTCATCCCCTATTGCTATTTTACCCCCTTGATCTTAAAATTTTTACAAAATTTAAATGACTTTTTTATTTATATGTAATCAACAGCCTAAAAAATAAAGTTTAAGATTTTAGCTTAAAATGACGATACTGTATACACTGTTTTGTAATTTCTCTTATTTATTTATATTAATATAATGAACATACAAATCATATTTATGAATGTATGTTATTTATTATATTATTATTATTATATTAATTTAAGTCTTCGTTGAAATGGAGAAATATTTTTAATAAATTTGACATCCTTGTTTACTCGTTGCCAAGACGCCCGGTGTCACCAAGGTAACGCGCAGGCGTGTGGCGATTGAACCACCACTCTTCTATACAATCTTTCATCCCCCCTTTCAACCCCTTATTACCTTTTTTCGCAATAAAAAGTAGCCTATGTCCTTTCTCAGGCTGTAGACTATCTGTGTACCAAATTTCATTGTAATCGGTGCAGCGGTTTGGCCGTGAAAGCAAGACAGACAGACAGACAGAGTTACATTCGCATTTATAATATAAAGTATGGAAGTATGGATAGCCTTCCTCGATAAATGGGCTATCTAACACAGAAATAAGTTTACAAATTGTACCAGTAGTTCCTGAGATTAGCGCGTTCAAACAAATAAACAAACTCTTCAGCTTTATATATTAGTATAGATGTATTTATTATATTCTTCTAAGATCTAATACTCATAACACTCATAATTAACAACACAATTATTTAGATAAAGATTAATATTAGGCATTATGTTGATAAAAACTCTTTGGCAAATAACTCATTATTAGGTACCAACTCTTAGCGTCTTATACTCGTGATAACTTCTAAACGAAATGTCGGATTGGGATGAAACAAAAAGTATTTTACTTCTACATAAATACCCTTGATAACATAATGCTTAATTTGGATAAGGATTAATATTACGATACACATTTAACGTAGTTTCTCTCTTCAGACGATTTAATATTTGTTTGAACACAAAAGCGGTTATTGTGACTAAACCATGATAGTTAGATATATGCTCTTGCGGACTTTTCTGTAGATCTTAATGGGCCCTACAAACCCGTAATACATTATTTTGTTCTATTGTCAATAGTCTTTGCAGCGCAAGCAAAAATAGGTTTCCGATTTCACACCTTGGGTTAGAAAATAGCAATTTTCTTACGGATCCCTAATTTTTTTGAAAATAAAATTTTGCCTATAGCCTTCCTCGATAAATGGACTATCCAACACTGAAAGAATTTTTCAAATCGGACCAGTAGTTCCTGTGATTAGTGCGTTCAAACAAACAAACAAACAAACTCTGCAGCTTTATAATATTAGTATATATAATGTTTAATTCAATACAATAAACAAAATCGTAAAATATTGAACAATTTCAATGCATTTTTGTACTAACCTGTAAAGAGTCAATGTACAATGATTCTTGTTTTTTCTTGCACCAAATTGTTTAATGGTGAATGACGAAGACATGATTTTCATGTCAAGGACAAAGCCTTGGATACAATAAAAAATAATTTAAAGCCGTAATTGGCACGAAAACATAAAACAAAATTTCCAACAACAACCGCTTGACAGCAGATCTACCTCAGAACTTGGTACATACAATGGCGTCGCCGGTCACGAATTGACAAGTGCATGACGTCACTCAAAAGTGTTGCCAATATTAGTGCTCACTAAATTATGTTTATCTCTCTTTTCACACCAAGGTAAACATAAGTTAAAAAGAGACAAATGCTTTTTTGTATATATGTGTCGATCTTATATATATTTGTATAATGAATTGTTCGAATAGTAGAATAGGGCATTTCCTTATATTTTCTTTACTCATTGGTATTTCGGCACCACCCGCCAGCAGACACACACACACAAAATTATTGCACCTAGCAAAAATCGATTTGTGACAAGAATTTGTGATAAAATATTGTAAAAAGCTAAAATGTGTCAAATAAGGTAAATTGATTGGGGTGATATTAGACTGTAGATAAAAAAAAACAGGGAGAATAAAAATTAAATTAAGGAAAAAAAAGAAAAAACAGAAATGTTCTTGTCATACTGTCCAACGTTTCCGAACGTACTCGATGACAAAAAAGTGTTTGAATTATTGACAGATGACAAGTGTTGTCACAAATTGACTATATGGCAGTGCTGCCACCAGCGCTTTCGGAGGTAGATCTAGCGCTTTTTTGAGACACTTTGCGCTGAAATTTTAATATTAACTCCTAGCGGAAAATATAGCGCGTTTTTATGACAGAAAAACTTAGTAGTAATGAGTGTGTTCAGGACAACTAATCACAAAAGAGGAAATCTGTTTGAAGTCGGTGCTAAGCCAAAAAGAATACAAACGAACAATTACAAAAGTCTAAGCGATAGTCACTTGGCACCGACTTCAAACAGATTCTAGGTACCTAGCACACATTATAATACTACTATTTAAATGAATAAAGAATTAGGTATAGGCAATTTATGAAGAACCAGTTTATTTTACGCTTTTAAGTGTTTTCTTGGCAGAGAGTTTTCGTTGGATGTTTTTTGGAAGTCGGTTTTTTTTATAAAAAGTTTTCATAGATGATAAGCAACTTAACATTTACCAAGTACCAGTGTCAAAAAAAACATAATAATATTATGAACAACGTTATAAGACTGAATGGGAAGTAAAGCCTGAGTTCAAGCATTGGTTGAAGGCGTTTCCAGGTGATTCTACAATCTACAAGATTCCTCAACCCAGTCCTCGGTAAGGAAAGTACTCGATAGTTCGATAACAAGTAGGTACTTTCCATTAAAGTATCGATTCTTTTATGAAATAATGAGTACGATCCTTTTTTTTCGATACTACTCATGCATTGCATGAGTACAGCCAGCGTTTTTTTTATCTATACTTTGGTTTCGATACCGTGTCCCTAGTGCAATCTAGCGGAATCTAGCGCTATTTTCAAGCGCTTTAAGCGCTGATTGGCCTCAGAGAGGTGGCAGCACTGCTTTATGGTCTATGTAATGCGATGTAAACAAACAAAACAGTACAAAACCCTGTGCGTTTGTGCTTAGAAATAACAAACTAAATATGTGTCTTAACAAGATATCGGAGCAGTGTAAGATAGTTATGAACTCCGCGAGTTTTTGGTGACTGCACTTGAAATCGTCTTGAGTGGTGATGCTGTCTCGGGGTATCTGGCCATGAGAGGTTTCAGCTCGTCCGGGGACGTTATCTTGTAGCGACTATCGCCTGCAGGATTGATGATTATAATGCCATCCTGCGTCCAGCAGGCCGCCACGCCGAAATGCTGCCGAGCCATGCTGAAAGTTGACTGTCGAGTTTTAGTGAGAAACTCTCTTACAGTAAAACCAGACCCCTTCAGTTTCGTCTTCGCCTTCCAGACTTCAGCCCGAACCTCCACTGAAGAAAAACGAACCAGCACCGGACGACGTCGTTCTTTGGATGGAGTGCCAATGCGGTGACAGGTCATGATGCTAGACACTGTCATATCCTTAAGACCCATCCTCTGGTCAAATACATCTAACAAGGTCTTGGTGCAGCCTCCCTAATTGCTTCAGGCACTCCTAGAACGATAAGTGCCTTACGTCGGTGGCGAGTCTCCATAACATCCACCATTTTGACACACTCGCTAATTTGCTTGCGAAGCAGACCCAGTATGCTGAACATCAGCTCCCGGAATGTTCTAAACTCCTCCGAGACGCGGGCAACTGTTTCTTTTGCATTACCTCCGGTATGCAGTTGAGCCTCCAGCTGAGCCATCCTCTTGGAGAAACTTTCCTCTAGACTGCTCTGAGCTGCTTGGATGTCAGCAAGTTGGGACATTGTAGGAGTTGAAGATCCACACTCACACAGAAACACAGATGAAGATTTAATTCGTTAAAAAAAAAAGAAATGGAGCAACTTGGCTTAAACACTTAGCTCAACATATAAACTAGATGTTAACTGTAAGTGTTATCAAAAGTATACAGTAATTTACTTTATTTAGTGCTATTTTATGTATAATTAATTTTAATAAATAAGGAGCTTTTGAAGAGATGTATCAACTTTTTTCACACCTACCCACAAAAAAAAAAACAATTATGTGTTATTCTGATGTATAGGTAATTTATATTACTGTAAAGTTTCATCCAAAGCCGTTGTCACGCGGCACTCACATGCCCGTTTCCACACCCTCCAAGCCTCACCCCCGCGCGCCTACGAGGACCGTCCACTGCCGAGAACACCCCGCACCTCAAGCTGTAACCCCTGAACTTGTCAGGTGGAAACTCACCGGTTAGACCCAGTCAGTCAGCAAGAGCATGTAACCCAGGGCGCCGTAAGAATTTTAATAAATTTAAAGTGAGGGTGCCTGTACCTGGATTCCACGGGAGGCTTCAGAGAAACAACTTGAGACACATACAAACTTTTATTCAGTTCAAGAAATTATTTTCAAATTACAATTGTTAAATAAAACCATTAAGATACATACAAGGTAGGTTGAAATAAAAAAAAAATATATATACAGTCTTCTTTTTAAATAATACGCCTGTAGTTTGGACAGCACAAGATAGCCACCCTCAGGATCACCTTGCTGACTCAAGGTAGTCAGCCGAAGTCTCTCACCAGCTCAAGGTAGCTTGAGGAGACGTCCACCAGTGATCCACTTGTAGGTGCTAAATAAAAGTATTAATTAATTAAGTTTAATGTTACGTGAACTTCCCTCAAGGTAGGGCAGAAATCTTGAGGAGTGAGCTGTGAGCTGCCAACAGTCAATCCTCCTCAGCAACAAACCACGAACCACAAGACGGGTACAATGTAGGTAGATTTTCAGCTGTAATCTATCGACCCTATAAATAAAATTAAATAACCTGAGGACATTTTCTACATATATAAAGATATTAAGGAAAACCTTTTTGAGGTTAACTTCCCACAGACAGTGGGACTTGAACACTCACAAAAACACTACCATCAAAGATATAAATATTCACAGTAAATAAAGCTTCCTCAGAGTTCATAAGAGAAGATTAAGAATGAATAATCATCTGCCACACATCCATTTTTATAGACTCAATATCGAATCCTCTCGATGAAACCCCTTCCCCATTTCTTGACGTGCGAACAAGACGTACAACTTCTACTTCTATACTGCTTGTTTATTTGCGATCAATTTAAAATGTAATGAGAATCGTATGACACACATATGATATTGTCTCACTGTTACTATGTGGCCTAATGTCAACAAAAATCCTTCAAAACATACGCCACCTAGTGCAACCTAGGTGCACCAAACAGCCAGACAATTCGATCGCACTCCGCACCCGAACTACAGTGAACGAGAGGGCGCTGAAAACAAAAATTGTTAAAAGATTGAAATCCAAAAAAAACGATGTTACAAAGCCTCAGGGGATATAAAAGGAAGCGCGCGGCGTCACAGACATAGATAAGAATATGTACTTACGTATAGATAGCCAACTCTTCGTTTTGCATCATTACGCCATCTAGTTACCAGTCCCTGAACTAAAACGTAGTGTCACTGGTATATATACCTATACCTAGGTACATATATATATGTATACCTACGTACATATACATATCTATACCTAGGTACATATACATATGTATACGTATACCTAGGTACACACATATATATATACACCCTATATACTTTGAAAACCCGCTAAGATGCAGAAACGCATTTTAAAGTAAAGATGTCTAATGTTTTCACTATTGATAAAAATAGTGAAACCATAAAAAACATTGACTTAATTACTTTAAAATACAACTCAACGGATTTATTGTATTAACTTTACTTGGAATTTTTGTTTTTATAATCAAAAACAAAAAAAAACATGCCAATAATCGCTATGTGAGAAGAAAAATTAAACAAATAAATTTACTTATTCTTTTTATTTTTGAAATTATATTCACTGGCTAATTTCTATAAACAATCACTGTTGTCGATAATAACTACTTTTGCCACACAACAAAATTAACGTTGCACAACACAACAGATTCTTTGAGGCATGATAAAGAGTCTATTTTCTCATAGGTATTATTATAAATCCACTAAAACTAGATCACAGGGAGTCCTATCTCAACACTTTTTATCACAGTCAGGCAGTATTTCGTGAACATAGCGTCGCGAAGCCGGAGAAGTAGATACACTCAACTCGACATACTTAGCGGAAAATCCCACGAAAATAAATGCACATATAAGAAGGTGGATGCAAAAATGCAAATTAAATGATCGTGCACAAAGTAACATTCGAACATTTTAAAACAGTTGTTGTTGCCTGACATAACAGTCCCTGACACACCCATTTTTTCCACGATTTCTTGATGTTGCCATACTGCACAGCTTAAATTTATGAACATAACATATCAGTATATGATGTCGAACTTAGTTTCCCAAAAATATGAAATGAATATTATGTATAATAAATAGATAATATAAAAAATATATTTTCTATATTATTTATCACCAAGTTTATGTGAGTTATGCGTTTCGTAATTTTGTGCAATTTTGCACGAAACACGAAACTTTTTAAGCATTATGCAACACTGAAAGACTTTTACACTGAGTGCGTTCGTTTAAAATTATTTCAAGTGTTATAATAACTTTCATTATTTAGAGTTATATTTTTTACATTAATATAATTTATTAAATAATATTTTTTTTATGTTGTTTATATCTTCAAATTTAACTATTTTTATATTTCTTTATTATTACGTGAACGCATTTTAACACTAAAATAGTACGGGGACTAGTGGATAGAGTGCGTTATTCATAAAAAAATGTAATTCCATACAAGATAAACCACCATGGTCACAGAGTCCTTTTCTCATCGCTGCGAACGGACAGTTAAGTGCTCCTTGTCTGGAGGCACTGACTGGTCGAATCTCTTAAACCTACGCCCTGTCTGTACATCTATCTGTTTGTGTTATACTTCAGTAAATAAATAACGTTTAAATTGTTGTTGTGAAGCGTCTGATTTCATCATTATCTAAACCTCGTGGTTTCACCACCACCTCAAAGGCTCCTAAAGCCACTACGTGACACCGTTCAGTAGTTTTTGCGTCAAATAGTAACAAACAGCCATCCATACTTACAAACTTTCGAGTTTATAATATTAGTAGGACTAGGTACTACCTATCTACTATATTTATATGATCCAGAAATAAATTTTAAGGTAGAGTGGTAGGTAGGTACCTACCTACCCAATTTTAATGAAGTCTTCACAGTTTCATAATTGTCTTAGGTAGGCACGTGGTAGGCTCCTACTGCAGTGCCAGTCTATTAGATAGGTACTAGTTTTACTTCAAACTTGACGTGAGCTCATGGTTTAACTCAGATCAAATAAAAAAGGTAGATAACGCAAGGCCTTGTTCTTGTGGAAGCAAAAAGAAACAGCTACTACAACTACACTATATTTTCAGTATCGTACGAGTTATCGTAACTTGTACGATACTGACGAAAACTAGCGTAGTAAGGTAGTACCTTACCTACCTGTTGTGTGTGCGTTAACCTAAGAGGCGTTAACGCGTGTGTTTACTTGGAAGTAGCTGAGATTTTTTTGCTTCAACAAGAACAAGGCCGTGCGTACAATCCACTTTTTTTTTAATTTGATCTGAGTGGTTTAATTAATATTTTAATGCTATAATAGATTATATAATGTAAGGAACTTAGAATAAGAAAGTTGAACTATTAATACCTACCTTCCAAAGATAGTTGGCAGCCTTGGCATGGCAGGCAACAACTGTAAAATAATAATATTATATAATAATACGATAATATATTTAAATGAGACTGCATTGGTCGAACAGCTGAGCCAAGATCAGGATAATAAACATTATCAATTTTTTTGGGTAGGTACCTATTTAATGAAATATTATAATTTTCATTAACATCAGTTATTTCTATTTGGATACAGCGACATCTAGCATAACTGGCACAAACCACAACTTCGTGCTGACCATATTACAAAAAAAAGTTAATGCTGCGAATAGATGACGCTACTTTACTGTAACTGTTTGACTGCATAAACCTTAGTCTATAGATAGATGATTTTAGAGATAGATTATAGATGGCAGTAGCTACCCTTACTCAACAATTGCCAAGCAACTTGACTGCCTCGTTGGTCTCGCGGTTGGCGTGTGCGACTGCTGATCATGAGGTCTCGGGTTCGATTCCCGGGTCGGACCAAATGTTTGTATGATCTACAAATATTTGTTTCGGAGTTTGGGTGTTTTCTATGTATGATATGTATGTATTTACAAAAAAAAAGAAGTATATATGTATTTGTACCAGCTGTCTAGTACCCGGAACACAAGCTCTGCCTAGCTTGGGACTAGATGGCGTTGTGTGTTAGATGTCCGAAAATATTTATTTATTTATTATTGAATTGCAAAGTTATTAGAAGTTTCCCTTCAAAAGTTTCATCGCGCAAAATGAAATAAGCAAAGAATAAATTAGGTGTTAATTAAGTTAATGTTTCAAATCAGTTTTTAATATTATAAACATTATTTACGCATTAAAAAGAGATGAGATAGAGATAGGGTGGTAAGTAGTAACTGGAATGAATTTGATCGTTGATTGAAAGCATGGTAGGTAACCTCTGCTTGCGGCCATTTTTTAACTGGCAACCATGGATTATTGTAAACAGTAAATTTAAAACTTTAATTTTGTATTAAAAATTTCAAAAAAAACAGGTGACTGTAAATAAGTAACAATAATATACCTGTTTACACCTGGCAACCTCAGCGTTGCAGCTGACTAAGAGCTTGCAACCATCATTTTTTCTTTTCTTTACATCATTTTTTTTAAATGAAGTAAAATTGATAAAAAAACATATAGGTGCAATTTATGTTTCCAATTTAATTTTCAAAAAATAATTTAAAGATAATTGCGACAATTTTTTATAGGCAACCTGTCGCTAATCCATTGAATACTTCCTCAACTTTCATTTTAAATTAATTTCATCAAAAAAACATTGATGCATAGGCTAGGAATCAATCTACATTTCCCCTTCTCAATTTACAGGGAATGTGAAACTCTCCTGTGTATTTCTGATGTTGTTCATATCCCCGTATCTCCGGCTTCAATAATCTAATACCAAAAGATGTTTTTCCTCGCACAACCTATTTATTAAATAAATCGTCGATATTTTATTACCGATATGACTTTCAAGCCTTCGAAAGAGCGTGTTCTACTTAAAAACGCAGAAACAAATTTGTGATCCAGTGCATGGGAGGAGGTCGTAACCACTTATCGTCAAGTTACGCGTCTGCTCTCTTTCCCTATTTCATAACAAGAAAAAGTTTATTTAGACTATAACCCAAATTCGTAATAACTTTTGACGAAATTTATATTTAAAGCCTATGCTAAACAAGCCTACAACCGAAAGAAACATCTGTTCAACGCCAACATTAACACCAAAATAAAAAAAAACAGCTCATCAAAACTTATATTTGGAGCATTGCACTTTATGGTTGCGAAACGTGGACACTAACTCAAAGGGCAAGAAACCGGTTGACGGCGTTTGAGATGTGGTGCTGGAGGCGGATGATGAATATCAGTTGGACAGAGAAAAGATCCAACGAGAAAGCCCTAGTAAAGATTAATAAAAAGAGAAAACTGTTGGAAACTATTGACAACAGAAGAGGCAAAATGGTTGGCCACTTGGCCACACGGCAATCTGTTTAAAACAATACTAGAAGGAAAGATAGAAGGCAAGAGAAAACGAGGAAGGCCTAAAATAAGTTATATACAGCAAATAAAGGGGAAAGTAGGTGTCGTGGCCTATCAAGAGATCAAACAGATCGTAGAACATAGAGAGGAGTGGCGATTGCTTCACCGACAAGGGACTAACCCTTAAATTGAGAGAGAGAGAGAGAGATGTTATCTGAGTCACTATTACTAAGAAATATGAATCTGTTGACACCTCATTCGTTAAATCGATTAAGTAATTTAAGCACAACTGTGGTAACAGGTGATATCTATATACTACTAATATATAAAGCTGAAAAGTTTGTTTGTTTGTTTGAACGCGCTAATCTCAGGAACTACTGGTCCGATTTGAAAAATTCTTTCAGATTTAGGTAGCCCCTTTATCGAGGAAGGATATAGGCTATATATCATCACGCTAAGACAAATAGGAGCGGCGTATCAATGAAGAATGTTACAAAAACGGGGGAAAATTATTACGCTACGGGCAATAGGAGACGTAAACGACGTTGCGTGGGTCAGCTAGTATAATATACAGACGTACATAGGACTGCCAAATTTATTAACTTTCCTTTTGGCTTCACTGTAGTCGTGTAAAAAGGGACATAAATGTGTTGATGTACAAAAGAAGACTCACTGAGTGAACAGGAAAAAAATAATTGCATATCACTGGCTTTATATCGGCAACACCCAGAGTGTTAGCGAACAGAGCGAGCTCATATGAAAAATATCTAAATATATAATACACTAGCTGTCCCCCGCAACTTTGTCTTTTCTCAGTCATGCTTAGTTTAAGCGTGATGTTAACTATTCTATGTTAGGCACGTCAGCAACAACATATTAAAAAAACTTTTTATAAAAAAAAACCGACTTCCAAAAACCATCCGACGAAAACTCCCTGCCAAAAAACACTAAAAAGCGTAAAATAAACTGGCTCTTCATAAATTGCTATGTGCTAATTCTTGTCTATTCCTAATTCTTTATTCATTTAAATAGTAGTGTTATTGTGTATGCTAGGTACCTAAAATCTGTTTGAAGTCGGCGCCAAGCCAAATGTAATAGTAGTTACCATACTCGCTTTATTTCGAGACGACCATCAACGTCGTCGCGTGAGCCCGCGCGTGTCTGCTCGCTTGGGTTGTTTTATGCTAGCTATCCGGCAGCGGCGAGTGCGGTACCTCCTATTACATTTTGACTTGGCGCCGACTTCAAACAGATTTTAGGTACCTAGCATACACAATTATACTACTATTTAAATGAATAAAGAATTAGGTATATACAAGAATTGGCACATAGCAATTTATGAAGAGCCAGTTTATTTTACGCCTTTTAGTGTTTTTTGGCAGGGAGTTTTCGTCGGATGGTTTTTTGGAGAGGGGGGTTTTTTTATATAAAAAGTTTTTATTTTTCCATTTTTAGTGCAAACAATCATAGGTTATCAGTAAGTTGAACTATTTCATATAATTTCTGCTGATGCGAATAACTTTAGTGGTTTGAACGCATATTAAAACTGAGTATGATCCACAGAACACGATAGAATGGTGAAAGAGGCGTGGTGCGTGTGCCGAAAGCTTGCACTATAGTGCATAGTATTAATGTTCGCAGCGTAACAAAACAACAAAAACTTCATTACGATGCCGTATTGTGCAATCACAAACTGTTAAAATAAGAGTAGTGAAGTTAGTCTGAAGTAAGGAGGCACTTCCTTTCATCAGAAAGTACTATTTTTTTGTAAAAACAAAGATAAACAAGAATCAAAATGTTCTTTCAACCACTATTTTGTTGTCAACTAGAAGCAATTTATATTGACTTTTTCATTAAGGTACTGGATCCATTACGTTCAAAACACAATACTCGTACTTATTCCCGTGAAGTGACCGCGCAATGAATATCGAAATAAACAATCTTTCCGAACGCCCAATTATACTGTTTGCACGAAGTACGGATGCCCGATGCGACTTGCGCTAGAGCTTGATACACTACGTAGGTGAATGTATCGATAAATTGTTATTATGCAGGCAAGAGACTATTTAATTCTGGTAGTGATAATATATATTGATATAGAAATAATTCTATATTGTTCAACTATGAACTGTGAATGAGAATGTGAAACTTATTGTCTATTTGAAATAAAAATAAGTTTGGTAGGTCTATTAGTCAAAATATTTACATTATAAATATATACATTTTGTAGTTACCAGGATCCTATTAAATAAAAAGGCTTTATTATCACATTTCAAAAACATCTATTATATACCTACCTAAATTACGTGTATGTTATTATAACCGATAAATATTATAAATTTGGAAAAAAATGCTGTTTTAAAAGTTTATTATATTTTTTACAAATAATGATTTAAGTGGATGGTTTTTAGTTTTCGAACTTACTTTAAATACTTAATTGTCAAATTTTATCTTAAATATTAAGTTGCATTTAAGTTTTCCAATGATTCCATTCTTCGATAAATAGACATGAAAGTGTGACACTTCACTAGTCAACGCTCACGCATTGACCAATCGGGTGCGTTTAACTGCGTTTAGGGGGCGCGGCTTTGTGATTTGTTGCCACGCAGGATTTATATGGCAAAGTACTTTCGTCACCAATCTATCTTGATCAATATCTGTGGTATGATCAGTTTCCAAAATTATGCTGAGATGCAAGATTTCTGTTACCGAGAACGTGGTCTACGGGGCAATAGGAATCGTGTCCAAGCTTAAATGTCGTGATGAAATAGAAGCAGGCGAGTTACTTAAAGCAAAATACATTAAGGGGTTAGTCATCATAGCGCCTGTGACATCAGCTCACTTAAATAACTTAAAAGTATACAACTAAAGGTCTATACATACGTATGAAATTGAAAGAATTATCCTCCAACTCCTAACCGTTGAGGAGTTGTACCTTCCATCGTCAGCTTACCTAAACAACTTGAAAGAATACGACTAAAGGTAACATACATACATATGACATTTAAAGATTTATCCTCCAACTCCTAACCGTTAAGGAGTTTTACCTTTCATCATCAGCTCATCATCATTAAATGATAACTACCAGACGCAAATATCGGCGTAGCTTCAGAAAATATACGAAAACATAGTACGTGCCTGAAAAAAATGAGGGTTACCCTCGATTTCTCTGGGATGCCATCATCAGATCCTAGTTTCCTTATCATGGTACCACCGTCGGAACATCTACTTTCTATTAAAAAAGAATCATCAAAATCGGTTCATAAACGACGAAGCTATCCCCGAACACACATTAAAAAAAAAAAATATACGGTCGAATTGAGACCGACTCCTCCTTTTTTTGAAGTCGGTTAAAAAAGCAGCAACAACAACGTGACACGATAATAAAATATTGAAATGATATTATAGTTTCTTGATCGGTACGTTACGAGCTTTGCTTGGTATTTTCTTCTTTGTAAATTTTCTAATATTCAATTTTATTTTCTATATCGGTTATCGCGGCAAATAGTAGCCTATGTGTTATTCTGATGTATAACCTATATTACTGTAAAGTATCATCCAAATCCGTCCAGTAGTTTTTGCTCGAAGAAGTAACAAACATACACCTTCACAAACTTTCGCCTTTATATATTAGTGTCATAGATTTATCGCCTACAAAATTCCCTGCATACTAAATTTGATGAAAATAGTTGAAGCCGTTTCAGAGATTCAGATTATAATATACTAGCTGTTGCACGCGGCTCCGCCCGCGTGTATGTCGGCTATCGCAACATACAATAGCCTATGTGTTATTCTGATGTATAAGCTATATTACTGTAAAGTTTCATTCAAATCCGTTCAGTAGTTTTTGCGTGAAGAAGTAACAAACATACACACAAACTTTCGCCTTTATATATTAGTGTGATGTGATTAGTGTGATACATATGTAAGAATTGCTCGTTAAAAGGTATTAGATTATATTTATTTGATATCAGCAAAACAATAAGTTGTTTGTCTGCCTACACACAGGATAGAATAGGATTTAAATTAAAACCCCAAAGCTAATTTACTTTCTATAGTATTATTTTTTTCGTGGCAAGAAATTTTGGTGAAATACTTTTCAGTTAAACAATGAGAAAGCTTACAGAAATATACTTCTTTTATTTCAATTCATTGGCAAACAATCCCTAAATACCTTTGTGCTCGGAAGACTGTAAAATTATTTCTCAAGAAATTCTTACCACAATTTAGAAGTTTTTATTGTGGGCGCTGAGTCCTTCTGTAATAACTTCGTAACTTTTGCGTCCTATTGTAAATGTTATTTTTATATACGTAAGCTAAGTTAAATTTAAGTTCAAAGCTGAGGAAATATTTTTAACTGTAATGGCGGGACGGCGATTCCTGATTTCTATAAAATTGGAACCTATGAAAATATACTTTTTAAATTATTTTCGTAAAACGTACATTTACGCTCATGTACTTGCCATTAGTCTTCGGTTTATGAAGTGATGAAATATTGACAACTTTATACATACTTTTTTTATGTTTGAGCCTGCCAAAATGACTCTACTCTGCCTGATGGAAAGCATAAGCAGAATCCAAGAGCGGTGGTCACCATACTCATTGAGAATTCAGATAATGCAGCATGGCGACCCACACCATGCAATATACCTACATACATACATTATATCACGCCTATTTCCCCGAATTAATGCTACTTAAGATTATATTATTATTGAAAAATAAATTTTAAACAATTTAGAATATTCTCATAGCTGATCACAATCTGGGGGCACGGTAGTGCCCCCGCCAAGACGAGCCAATAGAAGCGCAAGGGCACTACCTACCTTTTCGCGATGTGTTTCGTCGTTTTTTTGAACCCACATAACTTTGGTTCCTGATACACCAGACCGTTCAAATTCTCAGGATATGATGCTAAGAATAGACTAATGAAACATTCAAAGTTTCAATTGCATAGCTCTAATACTTTAGATTTTATTGATACCTAAAAAACACCGATTTCGCCACTGACACACTGATGATCATCAAAACTGTTAGGGTACTTCCTGAAGTGCTAGAAAGCTGAAATTTGGTATGTTAACTAAGTTTAGTATACAAACAACAAAAAAATTCATAAACCTATTACTTTTGTCCCCCAACCCCCAAATTTGGGGGGTGAAAATTTGTATGAGACTTTCACTAATTTTTATGCTAGAGGTTTTATTTTTGGTATACGTACTTTTTCGAAAGAAGAAAGAAGATGTACAAAGATAAACTGCAAAAAAAAATACTGCCTTAAGTAACTTACAAAAAGAAATAAAATCCCACTAAAAACATTTTCATGTAAAATGTTGCCAAGACGACTGCATATGGCTTACCCTGCGAAAAAGATATTAGATCTCATGTAGAGCCAAGGTTCTCAATCTACACGCCCTAACTCTACCAACCCTAACTTCATAACCTCTACATCTCAGTACAAATGTATGGCTTGGCTGTTTCGTTACTTCAGAAACTAGATATTTGCAAACACGAAAGGCGTTCGTTTTCACTTCGTGATGGTATGGTAGCGAAACGGCAAAGCCATACATTTTTATTGAGATGTAGAGATTGGGAAGTTAGGGTTGGTAGAGTTAGGGCGTGTAGATGCAGAACCTTGGCTCTACATGAGATCTGATATCTTTTTCACAGGGTAAGCCATATGCAGTCGTCTTGGCAACATTTTACATGAAAATGTTTTTGGTGGGATTGCTTCTTTCAGAATGAACGTCATTCAAAACTCCTACAGACATCAAATTAAAATTTTTCATTTATTATTATCTGTAAAGGTGAAAGAAATAAAACATTTTCTATTAATTTACCTAAAGGAAAATGAGAGTAGAATCACCTTCGCCTTATGATTATGTACAATACTTATTACAAATTTTTGTAAGAGTACAAAAAGAATAATTAATCACCATAAGATTATGCTTTCACGAGCAGATGTGGCATCAAAAGAATAATCGTCTGTCAGAAATTTAAATAAAACCTGCCAAGAATCTACTAAACGTAACTTGTGATAAATTGGTGGAAAAGCTTTTATGGTTTGCACTGTTTGTAAACAGAACTAATTTTTCAGTAACTTACATACTTTACTCGTCAATCAAAGATTTTTAACTTACTTTTATTAACATAAGTACTTTTATAACATTTTGGTGCTACATACCTACTTTTTAAAGACAAATTATTTAATAAAGGTTAAACTTATTTCGCCCAATTTATTAGTTTACTACATAAGTAAAAATGATTTAGTTATTTATTTTGCTCATCGTTTGTTTTTGTATCCTGTATGTATAGGCATATTCTGAAGATTGTAGTGACCAACCGACCGATATGAATGAATTTCGGTATAGACATAGATTGGACTTTGGACAACGACTGACATTATACGCGAGGGTAGCCTCGGGCAAAAAATAGTATTTTATTTATTATCGCAATATGAATACCAAACACGTGTTTGAAACTACTTCAACTAAGTTTTTCAATTAAATTAATTCAAATACTGTCCTTACTTTATGAACTATATAGTAAAGTTGTTAAGTTAATACAAAATGTGGTACCGGTAATCGTTCTAAAGTTTTCCTATCCTCGGTTTGCCTTATTACCATATTGTAACATCAGAGTATTTTCAAGTAAATTCCTAAAAGGTAGGGTCTATGTAACTAGCCGTACCGTAATAATGTTTTGAGCCTTGTGCCTTGTTTATTTGTTCACATTTATTTAGACCAGTTTAGTCAAAAGGTAGGTAAACAATTATGCTGACGGCGTGGGCGGATAGAACGTTTCTTCTGAACTCTGATTAGCTTCAAATCGCCACTTTGTTTAGAAAGTAATTTAGGTAAAATAATTAATTAAGCAAAGTGATGGAATTTAAGTTAGAATAAATAATAACAAAACGATTTAAGTTAAAAATAACATTTAGCAACTATTACAGCTATTTGAGAAAAGGTTTAAAATTGTATGAAAGATATTATCGAGTTCTATATCTATACCCACTAATTGTAGACTATTTGACAGTCTACGTTTACATTTTAGCCTCGTCAATGACGGTCAATGAACAGATAAAACTCTAAACAATAATAATGCTCTCATCATCACCCTCATTTCCATACCATTTAGCGGTTATTTTGCAATCAACTGCAGTTAAAGTTTGAATACCTACTTGTCCGTGTCCTCATAGCAGGAGCTTGTTAAAACCGCTTATTTTGAGAAAAAATGTTGCAATAATAAATATTTACTTTCTGAAATTAAATTCATAATCACAAAAGACAAAATCACAAAACAATATTTTGTTTTGTTTGTAAAAATGTTTGTGATTACAAACATTTTTACAAACAAAACAAAATATTGACAAAAATTACGGCGGTCACTATACGGAGGGTGGTGTATGTAGCTGCCGAAAGTCGGCCACGAGGGCCTTATCACCATGGTAACCACTCTTGAACGTATCGATCTCCAAGTTGTCTCCACTCTGGGCGACCCGTGGCCCATATAAACGTACTCTTTGTTCCACCAAATTCTCTTATTTGTGTGATACAGCCGTTGTTCCCGTATTGCCCCGTGGCATCTCGTCTATTTTATTGCAGTATATTGACTAAAAAATAAACATTAATTTAAAATTAGGTATAAATTATTTACCAAGAATCGGTAATCATGCATGCGAATTAAGAACGAAGAATTTGAATGTGCATGAAGTAAAGGAGGTGAGTCAGAACCGTAGTAAGTACCTATAGATTAATTGTCTCTGCCTACCCTCTGAAAAATAGGCGTGACGTTATATATATCTAAATATTTATGTTAACGGAAATGTATCTAATCCGTCATTATATACAATTCCTAGGAAATGTATATGTAATTCCTAAAATCGCACGGAAATGTGTGAAATAAATGATATTATACTTACACATTACAAATTTCCTAAATAGCAATCGGAAATGTAAACCATTTAATATATTGGTGGGTAATTATTTTTAGGTTAGGTTAGCCGGTCGCAACCTTCTGCGAAGAAGTTATCTCGCAGAAGGAGGTGGCGGAGAAGGCCCGGGAGGATGATATCCACTCGGACCCAATCCGCCGCCGGCGAACCGGGCGGCGGAGGCGCGCCTATCAGCGCCTCATGCCGCCCTGAGTGTGGCCGCGGATGGTCGGGACGGGCTGTCCTCTCCATCCGCTCTAGTGGCCACCCGCGAGGGGGCGACGTACGCGTGTGCCGTACGTCGCCTAAATACAGAGTTTTAACAGCAGACGGTGCCCGCTTCAGTGCGGGCAAGCGCTGGGAGGGGTCCGGACGTGTTAATAACTGCAGTTCCCGGATTCCTCCCTTCACAGGCGCAGAGCGGCACACCGTGTGGTTTTAGTCGGTTCGAGTCCGACAGACCGCCCCTCCGCAAGCCCCGGCGCGGGTGAAGGTCCGAGGGGATTTCCACACGTTAAAAAAAAAAAAAAAAAAAAAAAAAAAAAAAAAAAAAAAAAAAAAAAAAAAAAGGTTAGCCGGGCCTTCACTGCAGTCATCGGAGGAGATCTCTCGCTACCGGCCGTCATTCGCTCCATGGCCGGTAGCGACAGCAGTTTTACCGCGGTCGCAACCTTCTGCGAAGAAGTCATCTCGCGGAAGGAGGCGGCGGAGAAGGCCCGGGAGGACGACCTCCACTCGGACCCAATCCGCCGCCGGCGAACTGGACGGCGGAGGCGCGCTTACCTGCGCCTCATGCTCTCTCTCTCTCTAATGGTCCGTACTTACATACGGTATTACTCGACAGTTTTACTCCAAGACGAGTAAAAATTAACGTGTGGACCGCAAAACTCACAACTCTAAGGCTCGCATCGAGCCGGCTCGATACAATTAAAAAATAAAGTAATTTCCTTCGCAATTACTCGAAGCGAGCCATCGAGCTTGACGCAAGCGTGTGTACGTGACCGCGAGTGGCGCGAGTCGAGCTTCAGTCCGCCATTGACGGTTAATGGTCGGTATACACTACTACGATTTATCGTTGCGATGTGACTGTACAGTTCGACTGTACAGTTATTGTACGTCCATAGAGCGTCCACACATCAACGATATCTGCATCGATCATCAGTTCTCTGCAGAAGCTCAGACTATAAACATATATGTCGTCCGCGATGGAAGGCGATGACGCGCTTGCGATAACATGGCTTAAATTGACTGCCTCGGTGGCGCAGTGGTAGCGTATGCGACTGCTGTGCTTGAGGTCTCGGGTTCGATTCCCGGGTCGGATCAAATGTTTGTATGATCTGCATATATTTGTGTATGTGTGTATGATATGTATCTATTTACAGAAAATAGTATACATATATTTGTATCAGTTGTCTAGTACCCATAATACAAGCTCTGCTTAGTTTGAGACTAGATGGCGTTGTGTGTTAGATGTCCGAAATGTTTACTTATTTGTACAAAAAGAGAAGAACATCACATAGTGTGTGGTGTTTCATACTTCTATAATATACAAATAAATAAAATTGGAGTGTCTGTTTGTAATATTAAAATAGCCGCTTTTAGCTAAATGCATATGTATGTATATAAGGTACACTAGCTGATCCACGCAACATTGTTTGCGTCTCCTTATGCCCGTAGCGTGATAATTTTCTCCCGTTTTTGAAACATTCTTCATTGGTGCTCCGCTCCTATTAGTCTTAGCGTGATTATATATAACCTATAACCTTTGTCGATAAATGGGCTATCTAACCCTGAAAGAATTTTTTAAATCGGACCAGTAGATCCTGAGATTAGCGCGTTCAAACAAACAAACAAACAAACTCTGCAGCTTTATAATATTAGTATAGATAGTATATACGAACTTTTTATTGAGTATAACCTTGTATTGCACCATTGTTGTTTTTAATCATCCCTATAGACACTCCTGCGTCCCGTAGGAGCATCAGAACCTGTAAAATAAATTAAAAATTAGATATTTGAACATAGCATTTTTTAAATCTTTAAATCTTGGAAATTTTTGAGGATTCTGTCGAATTGTTCTATAACCCTTCGTTCCATATTTGATATTTTTGTTTATTTAGATAGCTCTCATCAAGGCCTATCTAACAACACCTCTTTTATTTAAATCCGGTTAATAAAAATTTAAAATTATTCACATTTAAATCGAAATTTTATTAATTCATAATAATTTTGAAGGTTTTCCTCGAATAACCTTTTAACCTTTCTTTTGGAAACCACCAAATTTACAGATTTAGATAGCGCTCGTCTAGCCCTATCTAATAACACCTCTTTTATTGTGATCCGGCACATAGAAGTTTAAAAAAAAAATCATATTTAAATTTAATTTTCTAACATTTCGGAGGTTTTTGTCGAATAGCTCGCTGACCTTAAATTTGGAAACTACTTTCTATACATATTTGGATAGCTCTCGCCAAGACCCGTCTAACGACACCTCTCTTGTTTAGATCGGGCAAGTAGAAATCCAAAAAATCGTCCGCCTACCCTCCCATATTTCACTGGGTATATAGGTTCGGCTGAACAGGGATCCCCAACTGTTGGTATCGACCCAAAAATTTTATAGGGAAAAAATTATATTCGTCTAAAACTAAATTTCGTATCATTTTATTCTTGACGGAGGCAATATACACCTCACCAAATAATTTTTAACGGCTCATGTAGAGCAGAAATTTTAAAATTTTGTATTGTTTTTAACCAGTAGAACTGTGTTCTACACACATTCATTTTAAATCTTTAAACACACTGACACTGACACACCCCCCTATACAGGGTTTAACACACATTTACACATACAGACAACTTTCCCCGTTCACACACGACACATCACACCACAAACTCTCTCACACACAATGTTTCAAACGCCACCTACATCTGTCGCGGCTCCCGGCGCCTCTACCTCGCCTTCAATAGTGCAAGACGCCGCAAAGACCTTCATCCGTAGACCGGGAACGAAGAGAAGGTCACTGGATAACATGGACGCATATAAAAAACAGCAGAACACCTACGCTGAAAAATCCAGTGACCAGCTTCTACAGGAAGTTATGAGCACGTTCGAAGACATACCCACGAAGGTCCTACAGTACCCTCAGATGAGGAGAGACATTAGGACCTTCCCGGAGATACATTCTGATAAGGGTCTTCGAATTCTCTTCGAACTCAGTAGGCGGATGAGGAGACTGGAGGCGTCGTCGCCCGAGGATGCTACGGATGCAGTAGCTACATCCTCCGGAAGAGAGGATGCACTGTTGGAGAAGCTTCAGGCGATGGAGAGCTCAATAGCCACGAGGATTGACCAATTAGAGGCCAACCTGAAGGAAGGCATGGAAAGCCTTAACACTTTCAACGACGAGAGGGGCGCCGACATAATAGATCACATTTTCAAAAAAGCCGATGAGACAAAGCTCACAATAGAGAAGGTGGCCGAGGGGGTCGTGGAAAGGGTCTTTGAAAAGACTGAAGAAACCCAGGTAGATATCGATAAGGCGACCGAGCTGATGATTGCGCGAGCGCAGTCCCAGCTCGAAGACCTGGTGGGGACTGTCGCAAGGGACGTCATCATAGAGACCCAGACGCACGTCAGCGCAGTCATGAAGGGGCTAACCACCAAAAACGCCCCGGACCCAATCCCGACCCCCATGACATATGCCAGTGTCGCAGCAGCCAGACCCGGGCGCCGACCGGCGCTTCACTCGGTGGCTTTGACCTCAACGGACAGCCAGGAGACTGCCGATGAGGTACTCGCCAGGGTGAAGAAGGCGGTCGACGCCAGGAGTACTGGCCTTAAGGTTAGCAAGGCCAGGAAAGCCAAGGGCAGCACCATTATCCTGGGCTGCGACACTGAGGCGGAAATGAACAGGGTGAGAGAGCGTATCGAAGGAAGTGGAGATGGGCTAAACGTAGTGCCCATGAAAAATAAAGACCCACTCGTCGTCCTTAAAGACGTCATTACGGATGGCGATGACGACGAGATGGTTAAGGTACTTTACACCCAGAACACCAACTTTTTCATGGGCCTACCGAAAGAGGACCAAGAGATACGCGTTAAATATAAAAAGATAACTCGAAACCCGAAGACTTCGCACGTAGTCCTGCAGGTGAGGCCACTAGTATGGCAAAGGATGACGGAGACCGGAATCCTCTACCTGGACCTGCAAAGGGTCAGAGTGGAGGACCAGTCTCCGCTCATCCAATGCACGAAGTGCCTCGCATTCGGTCACGGCCGCAAGTTCTGCACCGAGAGTGTGGACAAGTGCAGCCACTGCGGAGGCCCGCCTTTGCGCGAGAGGTGTCCCGACTATAGTGCGGGAGCCGAGCCGCGGTGCTGCAACTGCACACACTCTGGGCTGCGAAACGGCGGCCACAACGCCTTTAGCACCGAATGCCCAACCCGAAAGAAGTGGGACTACTTGGCAGGGCAGTGCACGTCATATTTATGACTTACACACTCAGCAGAACATACACACACTATACAGAAACACACACACATACACTGATTTAATTAAGTATATATTGTATATATATGGAAAAATCGAACACGCACACAAACATTGGAAACACACGCACACAAAAAGAATCAGTTTAGGAACAATATACAGCGAAGTGGCAATAATTATATATATAATTTAGTATATATATACATTGTTGACAAAGATAGGAGAAAAATTTATAAGAATTAGGCAAAAATAAAAGCGCACATAAACACTAGACAAGTACACAAATAAAACACACCGGTCATCAATGATACGAGCTCGCATGTCGGAAAACAGAATGGAAAATTGTAATACCGGGAAGAAACAACAGAAATAGCGAAAAGTATAAATGCATCAAGCCACAAAGACATTATCCATAAACAAAACTGTAAGAAAAGACACCTTAGATAAATAAATATTAGGAACTACTAAAACAAGCATACAAAAACAACATTTGTTGATGAAAATAAGGAAACAAAAAAGTTTAAGATACAAGAATAAACGCATTATAAAAAAGAACTGGACATGAAAAGTAATGTAAGAATATAACGAAAGAGTATAAAGAATAACATAGAAATAGATAACAATTAAGAATGTAAAAATTATATTAAAAGCAATAAAAAACTACAGTAAATTATGTGACGGATGAGAGGCACTTGGTGCGAGAGAAACATATAGACAGACAATAACAAAACTAAGAATAATAAGGTCCTGTCGAAACCTTGGACGGGGAAAAGCAGCGAGGTCAATAGACCTCACAAAAAAAAAAAAAAATAGTATATATAAACTAAAATAACATTGTTTACAATTTTTGTCTGTCTGTCTGTCTGTTAGTTCCAGCTAATTTGTGGAACGGCTGGACCGATTTTGATGGGACTTTCACTGATAGGTAGCTGATGATATAACGAGTAACTTAGGCTAATTTACTTTTCTTAGACTAACTTCACCCCGCGGCGTTACCAGCGGTACGATAATGACCGCGGGTAATACCGCGTAGTTCAGCTAGTCTCACATAAATTTATTAAATAAATAATCCATACTCTTATTAGAAATGCGAAAGTAACTCTGTCTGTCTGTCTTGCTTTCACGGCCAAAACGCTGCACCGATTACAATGAAAATTGGTACACATATAGTTTAGAGCCTGAGAACGGACATAGGCTACTTTTTAATGCAAAAAAGGGTAATAAGGGGTTGAAAGGGGGGATAAAAGATTGTATAGAAGAGTGGCGGTTTACACGCCTGCGCATTACCTACGCCGGGCGTCTTGGCAACGACCAAACAAGGCTGTCACATTCATTAAAAAGATTTCTCTTTTTCAACGAAGACTTAAATTAATACATACATTCACGAATCTCATTTGTATGTTCGTTAAATTAGTAGAAATAAAGAAGACATATTACTAAAATAGTCTTTCCAAACTTAAAAACTCTCCACAGAAGTATAGTCATTTTGAGCTAGATAGTTAAAATTTATTTTTAGGCGGTTAATTAGATATTATAAAATGTCATTTAAAGTTTGTAAAAAAAATTCCCTTAAGGGGGAAAATAGCAATAGGGGATGAAAGTTTGTATGGAAATATGTGAAGTTTGTGAAAATGCATCATAAGTTTGCGACAGGAGACAAAATATTAGAGCTATTCTGATGTAACATTTAGGCCGCGTTTTCGAACTCAGCGGGCAGCGGAGCGGCAGCGGGAGCGGAGCGGGGCCGCTAACCCGTTTACGAAACCAGCGGGCTAGGAGCGGGCGCTAGAGCGGTTTAGTGATGTGTTATAAGAAACAATACCTCGTAAAATTAACTTGATACGGATGACAGATTTCACAAAAAAAATGATTAGTGATTTTAAATAATTAGTGAAAACGATTAATGTTTGATACTATTTTATATAATCATAATATCTACATATGTAATAGCGTCATAAATTAGTACATTAAATTTATTTTTCTAAAATCGTACAACCCAAGCCTGATAACCTTAAAAAAATCTTGATTAGTCGTTATTGTAAACACAATAATTTACATTGACAAGTTAGAGGGGTATTAGGTTACTATACTCGATCATTATAGAAAATAACAGGGGGTAAAATGAAAAAAAAATAACATCAAAAAAGCGAACAAATTAACAAGTTATAAAGATGATTAAAATGTTTTAATAACAACAAATAAATAAAATATAAAATATTAATAATTAAATGAACTTGCAAAAATCACAACATTGACAAAATCATTAATCAGGGGTGATTGCTATTTTATTACATCCCTATATGACACCGCTACATTCGTGCCTTAGACAAAGTATTACGTAGACTTGACATATGCGTACACCCATAAGGAATAGAAACCAAGTACATCAAATATTAACGTTGCCAGGTGAAAGCCCATTCTCCCTTATTAATGTTCCAAACGTTCAACAAACCTGGTTACAATTTCGTCGGTTAATTACAAAATTGTGTCAAGTCTATGTAATACTTTGTCTAAGATTGATGCGCCCGCTCGTATGCCGCTCGTCACACGCTCGTCGCTCGCTCGTCAAATAAAAATATAAATATTATCGGACATCTAACACACAACGCCATCTAGTCCCAAGCTAAGCAGAGCTTGTGTTATGGGTACTAGATAACTAATATAAATACATAAATACTTTTTTTTGTAAATACATACATATTATACATAGAATTTAAATATATATTTTGTAATATTTGCGTTCCTATCAAAATAAAATTAAAAACAAAAAAAAACAACCATTCGAACAATATTGCAAGTAATAAAGATGGATAAAATGTTTATTTAATTAACTATTAAAATTGTTATTTCAATAAGTAAATAAATTTGGAAAAATCACAAACTTGACAAAATTAAAAATCAATAATCACAGGTGATTGCTATTTTATTCCATCCCTAGCTGACACCGCGACACTGGTGCGCACCGCCATAGAGATATTATAGATAGAGCAGAGGAGCCGTGCGAGTCATAATATATGTTCGATGAATGGAAAGTCGTCTGAACGTTACTTCGAATACTTTTACCGATAAGCTCTTCTTCTACTGAACGATTTATCGAATATTTTTGAATCGAATTTATGGTTTTCCGAATAAGTTTAAAATGAAAATAAAAGTATAAAGAAAACATGTGTGGTGTATTATTTCATACATAATCGAGGAAGTCTAATAACTTTGAGATATCATACGTTCCTTCCGTACTTTAAAATTTAGAAGAATGAAACATTTCAATATCACTTTATTTAACCTACTAATTAAATATTATAAATTATAATGAGTATAATATAATATAGTTAAATAACTGAAATAAAAATGTAAAGAAAAATGGGGCGTGCGAACAGTTTTAAAAAAAAACCTACGTTCCTCCCGTTCTAAACTTTAGTGTACGGAACATTAAAATTTAGAAACATGAAATTTGGCTATAACACTTTTTTGATTGCATTTAGTATTTCTGCTTATGAAAAGCCTGCCTACGGCAATCTAAATGCAAACATAATATTTATCTAGCGTTGACAAGTAACCTAGGTGCTTCTCATTATTATATTTTACTAGCAGGTTATTGTCAAATTTCATGTTTTTAAATTTTAATGTACGGAAGGAACGTATGATATCTAAAAGTTATTAGATTTTCTTGATTTTGTATGAAAGAATACACCACACATGTTTTCTTTATACTTTTATTTTCATTTTAAACTTATTCGAAAAAACATTAATTCGATTCAAAAATATTCGATGAATCATCGTTCAGTAGAAGAAGAGTTTATTGGTAAAAAGTATTCGAAGTAACGTTCAGACGACTTTCCATTCATCGAACATGTGACTTTCGCATTAAAATTACGGACCTAGGGAGGGGAACCAGGCCTCCAGCTGTTCCTCGGTTAGAAAGAGAGAGACGATCGCGGTACCTACCTGTCTGTGTGTACCTATATTTTATTACTTCAAACAACTTTATAAGGTACTAGCTTTTACACACGGCTTCGCTCACGCAGACTTTCATCCCCTGATTTACCCCCTTAGGGGTGGAATTTAAAAAAATCCTTTCTTATTGCTCACTTATGTTGCATTAAGAACCTACACGCAAAATTTCAGGATTCTAGGTTCAGCGGTTTGAGCTGTGCGTTGATCTCTCTCTATATCAGTCACCTTCCTCTTTTATATATTTAGAAGATTTTCGAGTTAATTTAATTTTATTATTCGAGGTTATCATAATAACAAGCAGTCCTTTACTGCGCATGCGTCAGTAGAGAAAGACAGATGGGGTACCGCGATCTTCTCTCTCTTTCTAATCGTCGGACTTTTCCGCTTACCGGCAGTCATATGTCTTCCCTACTCTATCTATAATACCTCTATACGCACCGCTCGTCCGCCGCTCGTCACCCGCTCGTCGCCCGCTCCCGCTCCGCTGCCGCTCCGCTGTGTTCGAAAACACTCCCATATAAATCCATACATTTGAACGTGCCGCTGCCGCTCCGCTCCCGCTCCTTGTCTTACCACAATTATGCGAGAACAACTTCACAACGATTTATGAGCAGTGTCAATATGCAAATGCTCTTCTAAAAATCGGAGAAGATTGTATGCCAACTGACAGTAACGACATGATTACGCTGAGACGTGAATTCTGGTATATGATAGTACAGATGATTTAAAAATAATCTATAAAAAGTCTATCATATAATATAATAATGTATATGATCCGCCGACTAATGATTACCAAAGGTAATCAATAAAAGGTAAAGGTTATCAAATACACGAACGGATCATGTCAGACGTGAAGGAAGATGTTGTCGAATACCTCTCAGGAAACAAAGCTAGAGACGCTGAACAAGTCATTTTATAGCTTATGCATAGAGTTTCTCAACTCTTTAGAATTATCAGGAGTGCCTTTCCATAAGTTGAGGCTGAAAGTTAATGTTCCAGTCCTATTTATGAGAAATCCAAAGCTATGTAATGGTACACGGCTAAAAATTATACATCTGGGGTACAACATTGTAAAAGATACAATCATGACCCATGGAATGTCAAAAGGAGTAAATGTTTCAATTCCCCGTATTCTAATAATTCCAACTTATTTGCCATTTCAATTTAAAAGAATGTAGTTTCCGCTGAAAACATCATTTGCAATAAAAAATATTAAAGCCCAAAGACAGACGCTTAAAGTTGAAGTCAATTTAGAAAAAAACATGTTTTTCCCATGGGAAGCATAATCACGTGTATAAAAAATCTAAAAACCCCGCCAAGACGAGCCAAGCGTAGCGCAAGGGCACTACCTACCTTTTCTCGAAGCGTTTCGTCGTTTTTTTGAACCCCCATAACTTTGGTTCCCGATATACCAGATCGTTCAAATTTTCAGGATATGATGTTACCAATAGACTAATGGAACGTACAAAGTTTCAATTGCGTAGCTCTGATAGTTTAGATTTTATTTATCAATAATTTTTTTGGTATCCCAAAAAAAACACCGATTTCGTCACTGACACACTGATGATCATCAAAACTGTTAGGGTACTTCCTGAAGTGCTAGAAAGATGAAATTTGGTATGTAAACTAAGTTTAGTATACAAACAACAAAAAAATTCATAAACCTATTACTTTTGCCCCCCAACCCCCAAATTTGGGGGGTGAAAGTTTGTATGAGACTTTCACAAATGTTTATGCTAGACGTTTCATTTTTAGTACACGGACTTTTTCGAAAGAAGAAAGAAGATGTACAAGAAATACAGCCCAAAAAAAAGAAAAAAAAGGAAACTTACAAAAAGAAATGAAATCCCACCAAAAACATTTTCATGTAAAATGTTGCCAAGAAGACTGCATATGGCTTACCCTGTGAAAAAGATATCAGATCTCATGTAGAGCCAAGGTTCTGTATCTACACGACCTAACTCTACCAACCCTAACTTCTTAAACTCTACATCTCAGTAAAAATGTATGGCTTGGCTGTTTTGTTACTTCAGAATCTAAATATTCGTATAACACATTACTTCAGAAAGTAGATTTTTTCAAACACAAAAGGCGTTCGTTTCCCCTTCGTGACGGTATGGTAGCGAAACGGCGAAGCCATACATTTTTACTGAGATGTAGAGTTTGTGAAGTTAGGGTTGGTAGAGTTGGTAGAGTTAGGGCGTGTAGATACAGAACCTTGGCTCTACATGAGATCTGATATCTTTTTCACAGGGTAAGCCATATGCAGTCGTCTTGGCAACATTTTACATGAAATGTTTTTGGTGGGTTCTCTATATTTTGGCAAAAGATGGGAACAACAAAAAACGTAGTTTATAAAATTTAACTTTTTTTTTATTCGAGGCTGCCAAAGTGACTCTGCTCAGCCTGATGGAAAACTCAAGTAGAATCCAACAGTTTAGGCAACCATACTCACTGCAAAAAGCAGACAATGCACTATGGCGTCCCACACAATGGGGGCTTAGTACCATGCTTTTTCACGCCCCGCTTGAAGTACTCGGGATCATAGAGGGAGGTAAACACGTGCGCTGGTCGTGAGTTCCAGTTTTTAACTTATCGGCACAGGAAGGAAGAACCAAACCGTTTGGTTCGAGAGCGTATTTCTAAGACTGAGGCGGTGACTTCCAAGGCCAGCACATGTTGCTCTGTAGAGGAAGGAGAAGGTGGGGTCAGTTGGAAGAGTTCTTCAGAACACTCTCAATGGTAAAGGGGGTAGAGGACTGCCTTAGAAGAGATATCTCTCCGCAACTGCAGAGGCTCAAGGGACTCGGTGGTATCGGAACTGTTGATAATGCGGACTGCTGCAAACGATCGAGAGCATCAAGCAAATACTGCGTGGATTCATCACAAAGATGATGACAGTACGAATGAGCTAAAATGGGTATTAAAAAGGAAAACCAATGCTCGGGCGCGAAGAACCGTCTCACCCTGTTCAGGCCGCCTTAGTGATGCCCTCGACGTACCCTGTGGGTTGAGGTATCAGAAAAGGTCAATGAAAAGGAAACAGAGCTTATCCCGTAGTGGAAGTTGAGTGCTTTTAAAAGTTGGGAGGGGAAGAGACCGAAACTTTTTAGCAGAGAACGCGCACACCTGTGCTTTATTTGAGTTGAACTCGATCAGATTCTCATCACCCAATTGTGAAATGCGAATCAAAAAAAGGTCGAGCTCAGCGACAAGCTCTTGTGGATTATCATCAAATTTTGAAAGCTCGGCTGAAGGGTGTCCATAATTTCGACCATGCACTGTGTTATCGTCTGCATAGCAATGTATGTTGTCAAGAGATAACATGTCATTGACATGCAGAAGAAAAAGCGTGGGCGACAGGACTGAATACTGAGGCAACCGTTTACCTCCAGAAAATCAGAGGCCGCGCCGTCACCGCGTCGCAAAGAACACTAATGCGGTGCTGATGAAGAAAAGCGTCAATCCAGTGACAAGTCTAGGAGATAGACTGAATGCCGAGAGCTTGAAGAGAAGCGAACGGTGCCAGACCCGGTCAAAGGCCTTGGCTATGTCGAATGTCAAAATAAGCTAATATAAATAATTTATATTGTATGTACTTATATAAATACTAAAATAAGTTTTTAATAGTGAAACGTGTGTGCCTTATTTTTAAAATAATATTAGCCTCAATTATTAAAACTGCTACCCAAAGCCACTGTTCTACGCGGACGAAGTCGCGGGCACAGCTAGTAAATAAATAAATATTTCGGACATCTAACACACAACGCCATCTAGTCCCAAACTAAGCAGAGCTTATATTATGGGCTACTAGACAACTGATATAAATACATTTATACTTTTTTTTTGTAAATACATACATATTATACATAGAAAACACCCAAACTCCGAAACAAATATTTGCAGATCATACAAACATTTGGTCCGACCCGGGAATCGAACCCGAGACCCCAAGCGCAGCAGTCGCATACGCTACCACTGCGCCACTGAGGCAGTCTGAAATAAGTTGACAGATGTGCTCGGCCGCGTCCTCCTACAGCAAGATTTGTGAACGAACTGAGCGATTGGACCGACTTCCGTCCACACGCTACGATAACTGCACAGACGAACTGTGCAGTTAAATCGACAACGATTAATAGGCGGTCCACACTACAACGATATATCGTAGCGATTTAACTGTGCAGTTCGTTTGTGCAGTTTTATCGTACGTGTGGACGGAAATTGGCTCAGATTTTTTGAGAAATATCTGAGCCAATTTCACTACGATATATCGTTGTAGTGTGGACCGCCTATTATCGAATAACTTTTGCTCATGCCTCCGATCGTTTGCATCAACCAAAAAATCTGAGCCAATTTCCGTCCACACGTACGATAAAACTGCACAAACGAACTGCACAGTTAAATCGCTACGATATATCGTTGTAGTGTGGACCGCCTATAACGTAAAAACTGTTGTAGAACCTATTTTATACTATATTCAGACATTCTTAAATAATTGTTTTAATCTTCGGGACAAACTTGCTAAATGTAGCCACCGTCTCTTTTGTTGAACAGACATCATTTGGCTCGAACGGTTCGCTGAATACTGAACGGCGAAAAATTACCGAATTTTGGCTATCAGCTTAGATATTTTAAAATGTGTAATTTTAAAATATCTAAGCTGACAGCCAAAAATCGGGAAGTTTTTGTAAAAACAATGAAATCAAATATCTCAAAAACGGTTAGATTTAGGATAGGGTGTTTCATAGTGGAATCAGTCAGAAACGATGTAAACTACACGTCCTTAACGGGAATAGGTTGACTTAACGAGTAACCCTGTATACATATATGAAAAGAACATTCCCATGAATAACTTATCTCTTCTGTCTGCTGTACATTGCACATGTCTGCGTTTGCTGTCGTAAACGTTTTACTGTCTTGGAACTCGGATGACTTTGTAAGACTTTTATAAAGAAAGACGTTCAATATATAACACCATATAAATATATATTTTTCATAGATTTTGATTTAAATACGGAAAATATGAAAAGCCCATTATAAGTTAAATTTACAATTTACGGCAAAATAAAACTCATCCGATCTCAACTCGGTCGTATAAATTCACTCACTTTAACAAATTGCGAGGTGAAAACCCCCAGGCGCTTTACTAATGATACGTGTGCTTCTATTACTCACACCATTAAACGAAAAGACTAAATAATCTAATAGTAATCTATTAAGATAAATGTCAGATTTGATTTAAGGTTGTAATTAGTTTTAGTTTTACGTTGTATCTGCGAATTATTAACGAAATTACGAAGCAAACGATTAATGACTAATGTTTACTGAATTTTGACAGAACTGGAAATCTAATTAGGAAGTTTAATTTAGGACTCGTATTCCAGTCTCATCAATCAGTGAATTAATTAACATATAACATGAACACAGGCTCTGCTAAGGTCCACTACGTCTACCTAATTATGTATCACCTTCGATCAAATAAATTTGATCGAAGTGTATCACACAAATATTTAATTGTTTTATATTATGTACTATATTTTAATAGGTAACTATGACTTACAGAAATCGTAAGTAAATTAAAAATACACGTTGCACATAATGTAAAGTGAAGTCCTACTTTAATTAAAAAGTGTAAGTGGTAAAGCGCCTAACATTTTGTTAGTGTGATTACTCGGACGGCGAAAATAATATCTTTAAGAAAATAGCTAAAGGCGTACTACTAATTAAGATTTGAGGCTTTTAAACATTTCGTCTTTCATATTTTGGAGAAAGTTTGTCAAGCTTTGCTCGCTCGTGATGCTACCATTAATATTTGTAAAGTTCATATCTTTTGTAATTCTTAATACACTAAATATTTATACTAAAATAAACTAAGTGTTCTGTCTAATAAATGTTTAATTACACTGGTCAACAAAAAAAGACTTTTTGAATGTAACAAGGAAACTTTTGTCTGATAATGTTTAAAACAAGGTTATGGATCATAAAAATAAAATTCAAATGTTCCAAATACGAATAGTTTTTTTGTTATTTGGTTTTATTATGATTTTAGAAAAAAATCTGATTTTATCAACAAAATGAACTTATTTTTCTGTTTTTCAATAATAATGTAAATATAACTTTATGATTTTCTTGTATATTTCGCTTCAGGGATGTCTTGCTGTACTGTCCAACAGTAATCCACAGGCATACATGGACTCTACTTGCCCTGATATAGTTTTTTTATCGTAGAAATATCTTGGTGAAATCTTCTCCGTGTTCATCGCTGACGGTGCCCAAATTTTCAGGAAAGAAGTTTAAGTGTGAGTGTAAAAAACGTATTTTCAACGACATATTATAGCCCAAAGCATTATAAGTAGATAACAGCTCTGCGACAATACTTTTATAGTCACTTGATTGTGGATTCCCGACGAAAATGAAAGTCACTTTCGTGAAAGATTCCTAATCTGATTTTTCCAAATCTTTTAACTTTTCTTTAAATAATTCATTTTTAATTAATTACCTGATTTGAGGAACAATAAATATGGACTCTTTTAATGATTATTTTGCTCAGTTTTGGGATTTTTTCTTTCAAATTTAAAAAGTCATCACCATTCCTAACCATAGTTCTTTTTAAGTGTTGATGAGTCCAAGTTTTATATGTAAAATGGTAAAAAATTATCAGGCTGCACCAATGGTGGATTTAAAATGATTTTTTTTATCCTGGAGTAAGAGTAAGAGATTCTCTTTTGGGCAAGTCTTTCCTAACATAATGATTTTTTCGGTCTCTACCATCTCTACTGTAGGAATTGCAGTAGGCATTGATTGAGATATTTTTGCCCATCCACTAAGATGACCCACACATGTAACACAGTAATTATGCGAGACCAAGCTTTGTCCTGTAAATGGTAAATGGTAAAACCGATGGTAAAATCAAAATACTGTTCATAGGTATAACTTATTCACCAATGAAGTCAAATTTATTCGCTGAGTTTTAAAAGTAATGTTGCTACAAATGTAACAAAACTTGTCAGGATAACTTTTACACATTCTTGACATTATTTATGAACCACTATACTCGAAAAAAGAAAAAAAAAACTACACTCTTCAAGTAATAAATAGTCTAAATGTGATAAAAAAAAAACTTCGTTTAAAAAAACCGACTTCAAAAACTAAAAAGTATAAAATAACTTAATTTGTACGTGCTACCTTCATAGGTTTGAAGTCAGTGCCAAGCCAATGGAATAGTAGGTACCACACTCGCTATATTTCGAGACGAACGTTAACGACACTTCGGTTGTTTTGTTCAACGCGAAGAGCAGCTATCCCGCTCAAGGTCACGCGCGGCAAGTGCGGTACCTACTATTACATTTTGGCTTGACACCGACTTCAAACCTATGAAGGTAGCACATACAAATTAAGTTATTTTATACATTTTAGTTTTTGAAGTCGGTTTTTTTAAACGAAGTTTATTTTTATTTTTCGCTTTTTAGTCTTTCTCAAGTCTCACATCATCATTTCATTTAAAACTTAATTATGTCTACAGAATATGAAGGCATGCAGACAATTGCTCGTAACTTCATTGCAGGCGCTCACGTAAATTTGAGGGTTTCCTTCGATTTCCTTAGGATCCCATCATCAGATCCTGAAATGGTGGCCATGGGACCACATGGGGAGCATACCCTTTCGAATACAAAAAGAATTTTCAAAATCGGTCCACAATTGACGGAGTAATCGATGTACATACATAAAAAAAAAACTGATGAAATTGAGAACCTCCTCCTTTTGGAAGTCGGTTAAAAATGAAACTTAAACACAGTTAATTTACTATTTTGTGGGTAGTAGCTGTCACACAAAAATGAGACGTGATCAAATCAAAATAAATATGCTGTTAAGATGAGGGTAGGTAGAGAATTCAAAATTAGTAAGCGCCTTTCTTGTTAAAAAATTTTGTTGACCAGGGACAACAAGACAAATGTAAAATATATTTGAAATTTGTTTAGTTGATAATTAAACATTTTCAGTGTGTATACTGAAGCTAAAAATAAGATAAGATAAATAAGATAATACCTATAATATTTCGGACATCGCACACACAACACCATCTAGCTTCCACTTGTAGGTCTGTAAGTACTCTGACAGCTAGATTAGATTCACTGATAGAATACATACCTATCCCTTTTTATTAAAATAATTTTTATAACAAACTTTGGATGAATAAATCTTTAAATAGACCAAATACAAGCTGGTACCTGACACTAAACGCTTGGAGTAGGTACCTAAATATTTCAGTTAGTTTACTTTTGTCTAGTTTTTATCAATCTGTATACGAATTGAATAGGTAATCATGAAAATAGTCAAATTATTTTTTGTAAATAACACAGGTTATATGTCCTCGACTAATTTCAAATTTACGTTCCATTCTTTAAAGGTTTCGTGTACCTAATTTCAACATAAGTTTCGTGCTGGGTACCGAGAGTCGTTAAGTGTTATTCATTTTCTCTAAAATGGTAGAACTTAAAAAGCAAAACTCTATTTATAAAATACATTTGTTCCACCAAAACCTCCTTTGCTCTGTTAGTAGTATTAAAATGTAATACACCCACACATTAAAATAGCCTAAGGGACGGTACGTCATTCTGTAATAAATTCTATTATACCAGCAAACGCTGTAAAGCAAAATATCAAAAGTTATGTCAAATTTAATTTACGGGATGTATTTCACATTTTATTAGATTGTTTCTCGTAACGAATTTTGCTAACGGTTAAATAAAATTTGTACAGAGTTGTCGGAGTCTGAAATATTTGTTTTATTTTATTTATACTAGCTGCGCCCGCTACTTTTTTCAAAATTTTCACCGTTTAAACCTTCAAAACCAAAATCAGTTAAATTGGCCCAGCCGTTCTCGAGTTTTAGCGAGACAAACGAACAGCAATTGATTTTTATATAGAAGAAGAGTATGTAGAATCAAGAACAATCAAGAACTTAAGTTCTTGAGGGGGTGTCCACTCAATAACTTAGCTTCTGGGTCAGCGTAGTATGGATTGTAGCTTCGGTAGCTGTTATTCAGATGTTAAAAGTCTATACATATTCTGCCGTGTTCTGCCAACTACACATGCTCATAATGGACATCAAGCAATTCTTTTCATTTCCTGTAAGCGCATATCTAAAATTAGCTATACTACGCGAGTCACATCCGGGCACCTAGATGAAAACAGATTACTGAAACAATTTTTCTGGAAAACTCTTCGTCATCAGTATCAGATCGCAAATTACTTGGTATTTGTGGCTGTTCCCCTTCTACTGTGAAACGCAGCAGTTCTTTGTCATCTCACTAAGAAACTGTTCGTTCTATACCAATTTAGATAAACATTATAAAATATCGACTCACTTCTACTATACAAAGATATACATATTGTATGAAACACATTCATAATTATAATTATGAATGCTTTATCTACTTTCTATTATTTTTAAAAATTTCGGACATCTAAAGCCGAGTCTCCAATGAACAAAAGTTGGTAACTTTTGTATTGTCAACACGTGTTGGTGACAAAACTTCAAGGTAGTAGAGCCATGCTGATTTAAGCACGAACGGGTCGGCTTGACCGGGCGGTACTGCCCTCGCACAGAAGATCAACGTAAAATAACAGCGTTCGTTCTGTCGTGTTTCGTTGGTGAGTGCGAGACCGGAGGCCCCATGATGCAGAAGCATCACTAGGCCGCCATGGTGTGGGTCACCATGCTGCATTGTCTGCGTTCGCAATGAGTATGGTGACCGCCACTCTTGGATTCTGCTTATGCTTTCCATCAAGCAGAGTAGAGTCATTTTGACAGGCTCAAACATAAAAAAAAAGTTTCTGTAATTTCCTTGTGTTGGCAATACAAATTGTAAATAAATGTTGGGAACCGTTTTTCTGGTTTTGGCGGTAAACATTAAAAGAATACGCTTGTTGCAGATATTAATTGGCTCTGTGGAGACGCTTAGTTGGAAACACAGAAATAAATATTTATGTGGTTGGAAGCAATAATCATAAATAAATAATTTAAAAAACCCCCTACGCAGCATCAGGTCGAAATTATCAATTAATTGTCATTTAACGATTATAATTGCACGCATGAAGCACTTAATCGAGTAATCATACTCCAAAAATGCATTACATAATTTTGGAAAAGAGCTGATACTCTTTCAATGCTGAACCGATATAAAGCAAACATAGCTAAGAACCACCACAAGGAAACTGGCTTTCAAATGAAAAAAGACGCATCGAAATCGGTCCATTCGTTTGAGAGATACGATACCTCAGATCCACACACTCACACACAGACAGACAGACATCGACGTCAAACTTATAACACCCCTCTTTTTGCGTCGGGGGTTAAAAGAAATATGCTTGCCTGACTCGTGGACGAACGAATCAATCGAGGTGTTAATTGATCGGCGAATTGTTGGCGACTCGGTGTAGACACAACGGAAACAAAAGTTAGCGATTTCCTGAAGAGTTGCCAACAGTTGTCATGTCGGCACAAATTGCCAACAATTTCGGTGGATACACGCCTTAACACACAATGCCATCTAGTCCAAAACTAAGCATAGCTTTTATTATGGGTACTAGACAACTGATATAAAACATGTATACTTTTTTTGATAAATACATACATATTACACATAGAAAACACCCAAATTCTGAAACAAATATTTGCCATTATTTGCAGAGCTTACAAACATTTGGTCCGAGCCGTGAATCGAACCCGATAATAATAAATCTCTTTATTGTACACCAGATTAGTTCATAGTTTAACATAAAAATTAGAGAAGTACAATTGGCGGCCTTATCGCCCGGAGGCAATCTCTTACAGGCAACCCTTGGATGGAGAGAAAAACATGATTATTAGAAAGTGTGGGGTAATGTCTGGTGTAAAACTAGGTAAAGAGAAAAAAAAATAGTATAGATTATCATATACCGTTATAGTGATACATAGTGTGGTTTAATGAAATAAATACAAACAAGGAATAAGTTAAATATACAGTTAATTACATATTTAAATGTGGTAGTGTGACCCAATTGACCGACTAAAAAGAAATAGCTTGTTAAGAGACATTGATGTCTTCTAGGTAGTGTTCCTTTACCAATCTCTTGAAAGCAGTTAGTGTTTGTGCACGTCTAATTGCTACTGGTAGGGCATTTCACAACCGAACTGCTTGGACACAAAAGGAGTGATCGAGGAATTTTGTAGAATGGCCAGGCATTTTTAGTTTCAGATTCTTCGACGACCTCAGTAATTTGGGATGTGAGTCGTGTAAGAAAGTAAATCGTGATTTACTAGATAGCGTGGGGTAAGAGGGTTAAAGAGAATGTTATACAGAAGAGAAAGGACGTGTGCATTCCGGCGAAGGCGGATGGGCAACCACTTAAGTTTTTTACGATAATCTGAGACATGATCATATTTCCGCAATCCGAATATGAAACTTATACAGAGGTTTTGGAGTCTTTCAAGCTTATTAAATTGTTCTTTAGTGAGATCTAAATAACTGGCATAGCATAATCAAGGATAGGAAAAAGAAGGGATTGTGTAAGAGCAATCTTGGTAGAGATAGGTAGAAAGTTGCGTAGTCTGCGCAAGGACCCTGCAGCGGCAAACATTTTACGACTCAGCTCCTGCAGCTGAGGACCCCAACATAAGGTACTGTCGATGTAGATTCCCAGGTTCTTTACCTTGTCACTATACGAAATGGGTGTGCCATCACAAGAGACTTGAGGCAGTGAATTCCAATCGATTTTAGATCTCATTCTTGAGCTTCCAACGACAATGACCTGGGTCTTGGATGGGTTAATTTTCAGACCGTGGGAAATGCTCCACTGACAGATTTTTTCCAGGTCGGTATTTATGGTGTTAACAGCAGTAGCCAGATTAGCCAGTGGTGCCGTAGTATAGATCTGGAGATCATCCGCGTAAAGGTGGTAGGATGAAGACAAATTATTAGTGATGGTGTTGATAAAAACGGAGAAAAGTAAGGGAGATAGCACGCCGCCCTGAGGTACGCCAGTGTTAGTGCTACACCAGGAAGAGACAGAGTTGTCAATGCTAATGCGTTGCCGGCGACCAAACAGGTAGTTGTGAAACCAGTCAATTGCAGTTGGAGATATGTTAAGAGAGCGTAATATACATAGCAGTACGTCAAAGTCGACGGTGTTGAAGGCATTACTGAAGTCGAGAAGTGTAAGGACTGTAAGCTCACTGTTCTCCATAGCGGATCTGATGTCCTCCGTTATGTGAACTAGCGTAGTGGTGGTGCTATGAACTGGTCTAAAACCAGACTGGAGAGGATTTGAGAGCAGGTTTGTGGAAAGAAAGTTCGAAAATTGAGTGTGATACCTCAGGCACAACCGTGTTCTGTGGGCACAGCAGTCGCATATGCTACCACTACACCACAGAGGCAGTCAACATATAATATAGGTTCATAATCTCATTCGAGATTTACTTTGCATCTTATCCGTGTAGTTTAAGAATACAGACTGCGCAGGGCAAACATCAGTGTCAGTAGAAGGAAAACTTGAAATAAACCATATACCTATAACCAGCAAACGATCAAGACTCCAAGACGCTTCTAACGATACCTCATTTGTCCAGTTCTAATAAGTAGTTAAGGAGCTATGAGGGAACAGATGAACATATGTACATACTATTACATACATACATAGCCTGTCAAAATCAAAACCTCCTTTGGGTTTGCTGCAGTCGAGAAAAAATTTGAGTGTCTGTTTGTAATATTAAAATAACCGATTTTTACTAAATGCATATATATGTATATACGGTACATTTCCACACTAACAATTTTTATTTTTTTGTCTGTCTGCCTCTCGGTCTGTCTGTCTGGTTGTTCCGACTAATTTCTGGAACGACTGGACCGATTTTGACGGGACTTTCACTGATAGGTTGCTGATGATATAAGGAGTAACTAAGGCTATTTTTTTCTACTAGACTCGCCCCGCGGCGTTACCCGCGTTACGACATTAGCCGCGGGTAGCACCGGGGTGTTCAGCTGGTCTATTCTGAAGAGAGTCTTAACATTCTATGTCCAGTCTTGGAATGTAAAGACTGTTTCTGATGATGCATGTTTCATGCATGCAAGTTATATTTTACTACAGTAATATTATTATAATCTTATTTTACAAATACTTGCTATATACAAAGTGTGTCCGTTCACTGAGCAGAATAATACCAGAGCAAACTTGTTATGTCTGAAATATTAAGATAATAATGTACTCGTATGTCGTTGCTTCTCCGAAGAAGTGCCGTCGCGCTTCCCGTCGTTGCAATATTTCTAAAAGCTCTTGGAGAATTTAACTTCATCAGTTTGTTCTACCTTTTGCATACTGGTAGTAGGGAGCTCTTATACTCTAAAAGCAATAAGATTGAATTAGGTATAATAAGAAATATTAGAATATAGTCTCAGCCATGAGTTTTCGCAAATAGTTACTTTATTCAAGGAAGGGAAAATAATATATACATAAAATGTATGCTTGTTTGCCATGAGATCCTAACTTATATCAGAAATGCGAATGTGGCTTTCTTTGTAGAAGTATAACAAACCGATTAAATAATATAACAACAATGAAAAGTTACATTTTCAACGAGTAACATAGGATACTTTTGTACCGCGATAACTGACATGTGAAGCGGGGGAAACCGCGGGCAAAAGCTAGTATCATCAACAACCTATAATGTCCCAGTGCTGGTCTCGGGTCTCCTCTCAGGAGAGGGTTAAGGCCATACGTCGCCACGCTGGCCGAGTGCGGGACGTGCGGGTTGAGGACTGGCAGACAGAATTGTGGCTACGTAATTTTGCCGTTAGATGTTTTTAAGCCAAAGGCCTCCAACTAAGCTTCACGACTGTTATCCTCTGATAACAACCGGAACCGACTGCTTAACATTACTTCCGAAACACGGAGACACTCATGGTATCATGTAGGGTTGCCAACTCAAAGCCCTAAATGCTTAACTCTGTAGGTGTTAGTCTTGGACACTCACAATTTCTTTTAGGTAGTTAGAGGACAGTGCAGCCCCAAACAAATCACAATAACGGGCGAATCTGTCAATATCAATTGTCAGAATTAACAAAGTAAGATAAGAAAAAGTATCAGAAGACAAAGATTTTCTTGAAATGAATACTGGCCATTGGAATTGGCTGGAAATTGGTGCCATTTATTAGTAAACACAAACACCTCAGAAAAATTAAAAAATATTACTAACATTGTCTCAAATCTACTTTGTTTCCGCCACCTCAGCATTTACTGAAAGAGTTTTAACGTTGAAAATTTTTTTTCGATCGCATCAATCGGGTAACTATTTTCATCCATAGTGAAATATCGCCACAGTTTCTCGGCGAGGGTTACAAGACGGCGACAATTTTTTTTGAAAAAGACAAAACCTTTGTTAAGAAGCGATGTCTGTGGTTTTTTTCAGTAATAAATGCAAAGTGGCGTGATGATAGCAATAGAGAAACTATTCAATTAATAAAAAATGAGCTCCATATTTATTTTACTTTTGGTTATAATAGTGGTGAGGCGTATGAAGTTTTTAAAAAGACTGTAAATATTAATAAGTTATGCGAGAAGCTCAAAAAATGTATTAACAACATCAAATAAATAAAATACTGTTCATTTTTCTAAAATACTGTTTAATATTCTTCTCAGACCTAATTTTACTTTTTTTCTTGGAAAAAAAAGTTGGCAACCCTAGCATCATGCCACCAGCGATCACCCATCCAGATGCTGACTGCGTCGTCGTTGCTTACCCTCGGTGATTGTTTCTAATCACCGAGTGCAACTGGGCTATGAGCGCCTCTAAAAGCCAATAAGGTATAAATAATAATAGAACTTAGACTCGTAATAATATTAATAAATATAGATACACCTGTAATTGAAAAGGTGTACAAATATTGCTGTTGTCAATAAAGTTAGTAGGTACGATATATCGTAAGGTGGAAAGGCAGGTGGACGAATGTAACTCAATAACTTTAAACAAGCATATCTTCTATACATGTATGTCTAACGATTTTTTTTCTTTTATGGCCTGCCAAGGTGACTCTGCTTGATGGAAAGCCTAAAAAGCATCCAAGTGTAGTGGTCATCATTCATCTTACTTATTGCGAATGTAGATAATGCAATGGCCCACACAATAGCAGCCTATTGTGATGTTTCTGCATCATTTGATGAGAATTTCTATTTAGTTTATGTAGTAAGTATATTACGAAAAGGATTTAGCTGTCCAGATAATTTGTTTTCATGCTTTACAGTACAAAACCGTTGGGTAATGGGGTCACTTAAGCAAGAACTCAAATAAAATTTCAATTAAAAACAAACTATTTATTGCAACCGCCTTTAAATAATATTTACTTAATTAACTATTATTAGAAATAATTTTTAGATACTACAATCCCACCAAAAACATTTTTATGTAAAATGTTGCCAAGACTACTGCATATGGCTTACCCTGTGAAAAGATATCAGATCTCATGTAGAGCCAAGCTTCTGAATCTACACGCTCTAACTCTACCAATCCTAACTTCACAAACTGTACATCTAAGTAAAAATGTATGGCTTCACCGTTTCGCTATAGTCACTAAGGCGAAACGAACGCCTTTTGTGTTTGCAAATATCTAATGTTTCTGAAGTAATGTGTTATGCGAGTATTTAGTTTCTGAAGTAACGAAATAGCCAAGCCATATATTTTTACTGAGATATAGAGTTTGTGAAGAAACAGCTACTATGTATTTAAATATCAATATTAACAATAATAACAATAATCTGTTGCTTCTTCAAAATTGACAGCAGCTATTTGTGACATAACCTGTTTTAACACTAACATTCGTAATATCCTACACTGGCAGTCCAAACAGCTGTGTATTGGCTTCCGTATTACATCGTCGGCTTCTAGCAACCTGCCTTGAATTGAACAGGTGCAGATAATAGAACGAGACACCTACATTGTTTTCTATTATTAATACCGTATGACAATTTTGGTGAAATAGAAAGTGGTGTCGTACATTAAAATTAATACTCGTTTAATAAGCAAGCTGTACTTCAATGGCTGGTAAAAATTACTTATTACCATTTCGGTAAGTGTAATAAATGTGATTCCAAATACGGTAACCGGAGGTGGAAAATGGAAAATTTACTTCCATAAGTAGGTTGCGACGAAATAGTTCATTTTCAATTCAGTAAAGTGGGCAACGTACCCTTTCCTTTCAGTACCGTATTTCCTTTCAGAAAATGTAGCTCCAATATAAGTTTAAAGTATTTTCTCCAACCTTACAAATGCGTTCCCCAGTGGAGCTTGGCACAGGTAAGAAAGGTTTCTTCGAATGAATGATTATTTTTAGCTGCATTGGTGAAAAGGATTTGTACAACTAAGGAACATTATTTCTTGCTCCATAATATGTATAAAAATGACGAGAAAAATCTTTTTTTCAGGAAATTTCAAACAGCTGCCGGTGCTAGTTGCACCGGCTTCTGACTTTACATGAACTTTACCGTATCAATTTCCAAGCGAAGAAAAACAGTCGTTTCTAGTAAATAAGTAAAAACTTTTTTCACAAATTGTAGGTAATTTCAAAAATCAAGAATTAAAATATATATGCAGCCTGATCAATATAGAGCATTGCGAAGAAATCATTTTCAAGATCTCAGGGATGCCCGTGATATGATTGGAATTTCCGTCCTCAAGACGCCAATCAATAGTTTTTGCACAGTCAGTACCTGGATGGGTGACCGCTAGTGGCATGACACCATGAGCGTCTCCGTCAGGTTAAGCAGTCGGTCCCAGTTGTTATAACAGGATATCAATCGTGAAGCTTAGTTGGAGGTCTTTGGGCCACCACAACGTTGTCTTGCCAGTCCACAACCCGCACTCGGCCAGCGTGGGGACATATGTCCTTAACCCTCTCCTGAGAGGAGACCCGAGCCCAGTAGTAGGACATTATGGGTTGTTGGTGAACACTAAATGTTAGGTGAAATTAACATAATACATAAGAGAAAGCTGCATTTAAATCGGTTAAGCTACTCATGAGATTAGCGCAAAAACACATAGACAAACAGACTGTTCAAGACCAACATCAACATTGTGCGATCAAAGATTCAGTTCATATATTAGTTTATTTTTCGTTCCCTAAAATTAAAAAAGAAACTGTTGTGTTGAGCCTCCTCCATTAATTTTTCTTCAATATTTTTAATGTATAGACATCTACCTCATACTCGTATAATTTTATTACTATTACTTAAATTTACAAAACTACACATGAATGGGCTGGCCGACCGGAGTGATACCACGGCTTCACTGAAAACCGGTGTGAAATAACGCTTGCGCTGTGTTTCACCGAGTGAGTGAGGATACCGGAGGCCCATACCCCAAGCCCTCCCCACATACCTCTCCCCATCCCCCAAAGGCCGGCAACGCATTTGTGACGCTTATGGTGGTGTATCCATGGGCGGCGGTAATCGCTTACCACCAGGAGATACGTAGGTTTGCCCACTTTTCCATAAAAAAAGTATTTTTTTACAATAATTCTTAAACCTTTGATAATGCGTATTGACCATTTAATTCTCCTTACCGTATTGTGTTATATGGCTCCCCTAAATGGGGTGATGAAATAAAAACAGTCGTGAGTGGTTTCATATTTAAAAAGGATAAACGATTTTACCCATGTGTGTGTTTCAATGATGCTCGGCTAGTTTTGGACCCGTTGGAGGACCATTATCATGGGGTCAAGAGACCTTCAGCGCCCGTACACTTTATAATACCCATAGAAATAATGATCCTTAAAAAGTACAAAGCATGATGATGTACTCGTATTACTTGTTCGCATTAGATATATTGGCAATTTTCTATAAAAAAATTCACGTGTTCTTTGAATAAAATTTGGACTTAGTGACTGATAGAATTTGTATTTAGTTTAGTAACGTCTCTCTTTGTTACTGAAAATACCTACCTACTGCTGTTTTTGTGCCTAATCCTACTAATATTATAAACGCGAAAGTTTGTAAGTATGGATGGATGGATGGATGGACGTTTGTTACTCTTTCACACAAAAACTACTGAACGGATTTGGATGAAACTTTACAGTTAAATAGCTTATACATCAGAATAACACATTTGCCGCTATAACCGACATATACGCAGGCGGAGCCGCGAGCTAAAACTAGTTTCTACTAATATTATTAAGCTGAAGAGGTTCTTTGTTTGTTTTGGTTGAACGTGCTAATCTCAGAAAGTACTAATCCGATTTTATAAATTCTTTCAGTACTAGATAGCTAAGTTATCAATAAAGGCTATAGGCTATATATCACTATGCAAAGACCAATAGGAGCGGAGTAAAAAAAGTTGTAAAAACGGGGAAGAATGTTTTCTTTCCTTTCTCGACGCTACCGAAGAACTCTGGAATAAACTAGAACGGTTACAAAATCTCTGTATCCACTTCATATTTGGTCTGAAAAAGTTCGACCATGTTTCGGAATTCCGGAAAGAACTAAAGTGGTTACCTATTCGGCAGCGTCGACATCTACATATACTTTCCTTACTGTATTCCACTATTTACAACCCCAATTCTCCTTCATATCTTCGTGACCGCTTCGAGCACTTTATTCCCAGAAGCCAACCCTGTCGCTCTACTTCTTCGAACTCCTTCTCATACATCGAGCTGCTACAATAACTCTTTTAGTGTGGCAGCTGTTCGGCTATGGAATGCCTTACCGCGTGCGATACGCGCCAGTCCTTCTCTGACTATGTTCAGGAGTAGAGCCAGGGATTATTATCAGTCCCTACAATAACCAGACCCTTATTATATCATATGTATGTATGTAAGCATAAATAACGTATGTGTGTATTAATATGTTTAATATATTCAACTGTAGGTATAAATCAATGTCTATAATTACTATTATTACTTTTTTCATTTTTATTATATTCGTTTATCTTCTTATTCGCATGACTATGCCCTTACATTTCTCTACTATCCTCTATTCACTTTAGGTTTGCTGGAAGAAAACTCAATTTTGGGTTAAGCACGCCTTTGTACATGACACTTCCTTGTATTTCTTTTATATATTTTTATGTTCTACGTGTACAATAAAGAATAAATACAAATAAATATAAATACAAGAATTATTCCTTTTGCGAGCTTCCATTGCGTGCGGGTGCGTAAACGGTAAAAGTTTCACAAAAAACAATGTATAGAAGAATTGTTCCCTTAAAATTTTTTTTTCAAAGTCCGCGACAGTATATGTTTACCTTTTAGGCTTTTAAGATTGGTTCACTATACCCTTTGGTGAACACTGTTGTCCTTGCTGTATAAAAGCACGATAATACAAATAAATAAATTGAAGTGTTTGTTTGTATTACTAAAATAATCGATTTTTACTAAATGGTATGGTATGTATACACATATACCAAAATAACAGTTTTTTAATTTTTTGTCTGTCTGTCTGTTAGTTCTGGCTAACAAGAACAGCTGGACTGATTTTGACGGGACTTTCACTGGCAGATAGCTGATGATATAGGGAGTAACTTTGGCTCCTTTTTTTTTCAAAAACTCCTTTATGTAAAACCGCGGGGCTCAGCTAGTTATGACTAAAATTCAATAGTCATAAGTTCATAACATTAGCCACTAAAATACAATACGTCTTTGTCAATCAATCATCGTAAAATATGGGAGGCAAGAGATGAATAAAGACTTGGTCGTAACAGTAATGAATAAATAGGTCAAATGACACCGCGTTGCTCAGTTGAATGAGCAAGGAACCTTGGACTAGTAGCCTCTCAACACAGATAGATTGCGCCACTAGTGCTAAACAATGTCGAATGATAACTACTCTAGAATGACGAACAGTTGCTTTTAAAAACCTATACTAATATATAAAGCTGAAGAGTTTGTTTGTTTGCTTGAAGCGCTAAACTCAGAAACTACTAGTCGGATTTGAAAAATAATTTTAGTGTTAGATTAGCCCATTTATCGAGGAAAGCTATATATATCATCACGCTAAGACCAATAGGAGCGGAGCACCGATGAAGAATGTTAGAAAAACGGGGGAAAATTATTAGGCTACGGGCAATAGGAGACGTAAACGAGGTTGCGTGGGTCGCCTAGTACAATAAAGAGCGAATGACCGTAGTACATTTTATGAACCTAAAACAACTACATGTATAAAGTACCTACTTATCTTTACTCTAGACATAGTATAAAATGAAGTCAGTTCCGTTGTCTGTTTGCTTAGATCTTTTAAACTACTTAACGGATTTTAACGCAGTCTTCAGCAATAGACAGTAATTTAAGAGGAAAGTTTATATGTGTAATACATGCACGTTATAGTGGAGGAAATCCGAGAATTTCAAAGATTGCCGCCCGGGCTGCGGCTGCGTCGCTACTCGCTGGTGTAAAAATATAAATTACGATAGGTACCTAGGTTCGTTACTTCTTGAAAACTATTATAGACTTTGCTGTATGTTTTTGATGTTAAATTGCATGTTTTTTTTATTAATACCTATTCTATCATAACTCAGAAGCTTAGGCGATCCTTGAATTATTTACTTGAACAGTTCAGTAAAACGTATATGTGCGTCAGTATTATTTCCGAACTCGAAAAGCGTAATGTGTTATAGAAACCCAGTTGTCGCCCAGTGGTCGAAATTCGAGCATAATTGATTTGAATATATTATTTTTGTAGCGATCTACACTTCTTCTCCAAATAGGTAAATTTTAACTGTGCCAAATTCCATACTGTTCCGCTAGCATAAGGCCATGTTCAGATGACGAGTGCTCGACGCGCGTTTTGCTAACGCGCGTTAATAACTCCATGTAAAAACGCGTGTTAGCATGTGTACTCGTAGAACAAAATTACATGTGGTTGTAAACGCGCGTTAGCAAAACGCGCGTTGAGCGCTCGTCATCTGAACATGGGCTAATTATCCTAAAACTAAAAGTAAATAAAAAAAGGGGTACAAAGTCTTTGCTTCACGTATCAAAGTATAGATATTTCATTTATAGACTACAAAAGTATCAGAACCCACCAGATTTTGAGATTCATTCCAGATTCGGAAATCGACAACATTTTTCAGTTCACAATACAATGTAAAACAATTTTAGATGAAGGAGGTAGCCATTTATCTTCTAATAAATTCACCATACGATGGATTTTGCTGGATGACAAGGTTTCAAACAAAGGAAATTTGTTTTTTTTTCCTTGAATTTTCGAATAAATGTAAAATCTAAATAGGTAGAAAAATTCACACATTCTAACATTTATTTTATTATATAATATTTTAGGTGTGTTTCAAGGAACGCTCTAAATTATTGCCTTTACTAAAATAATCTAATGATTATTCATAGATGGCGACACTCGATTAGTATTATCTCGTTGCTGGGGTAAAGGCCCATATCACCTTATCCTATGATTCTGATAGGCAGGTATGTTGATTGAATTTTAACTGTTTAAAAAAACGAATAGGGTTTATAAAATTATTTTACGAATGGAAAGAAAAAGATAACAAATCGAAGAAATAAAAAGAACCGTTTGCTACCATTCACATTTTCGAAAATAAAGTAAAACTACAACACACCACAGACTTTACCACTTAGTTCTCAGTAGGTACCGTTTGCTTCCGTCATTGACCATTTCGGTGCGGACTAGCAAATATATATATACATAAATAAAGATACATAAGAAATCACTCAAAATGCAGCAGCATATAAGCAGTATTCTCACTTTTCACCTTTAAATTTACTCTAAGTATGTACCTATTTACTTTAATTTTCAAAAATACTTATTTTACTGTTTTGTCCATACGATTTCCTAAACCATAAAATACCTAATTTATATCTACTATTTTACGAACACGCCGAGTGGTGACGGATTAAGAATAAGGTACGTCACCACTGGTCACAATCTGCATTAATTCCGTGGGTTTCGTAAAGCTGAGTCTCCACCACTTGTTGCAAATATATATTGGCTCTATGGTGACGCTTGGTACGAATGTTTTTCAAATTGTTGGCGACTCGGTGTAGACACAATGGAAACAAAAGTTGGCGATTTTCCGAAGAGTTGAAAACAGTTGGAAACACAAATTGTCAACAATTTTGGTGGAGACGCGCCTTAAGAGACGACTCAGGGAGGAGAAAATACGCCGGAAAAGATAACATCACTGCAAAGAGAAAGAAAACTTAGAACAAACCCTTTACCAACTTGTCTGGCCTGCGTGATATAGTTGGCCAAACCCTCCATGCTAAGCATAGGCCTTTGTCCAGCAGTGGACTGTATGTTGGTGTGATGATGTGATGATTCTCCATCATTTATAGTATTAGAACTTAGATATTTTACCGTTAATGTTAATTACCATTCCTGTATTCAGGACATGAATAGTATACTTAAAAGTAACATTTACCGAATAATGAACTCTTACTAATAATAAATCATTTATTCGGACACTTAACATCCATACACTACTGCACACTACTTTAATATACGTTTTAAATAATTCATGTTATTTGCATTTGGTGCTTCTTTACTTTCTGTACGACCGTACTCATGTACCTATGTATTACTTACGTAAAACATCCATCGTTTTAATTGTGAGTACAATGAGAACTGCAAAAGTTTTTGATTATCTGTGACTGTTTTCGCAATTTTTCTGGTTTGTTGGAGGGTTGTGGTCTTTATGGACGAGGACTAGTCGGCTTCGGGGAAAATGAACACTTAGTTAATCACAATTTTTGAATTTTCTCTTGTATTAGGTATATTTTCTTTTATAAACTTAGTCTCAATTTTCAGCTCCTTTATTATGTGTGAGTTACGTCATCATCTTTAAAACAGTTCTCCCACAATGAGTATTAATGTCTCAATTTCTTATACTAAAAGTTAGTAATAATGTTTTCCTGTATACATATATTACATATATTATTTTTCATAGCTGTTAACATTGATAAAAACATCAATCACGTATATTTTTATGCCAATAGGCAGAGGGTACTTTTCTGTGGGTCAAATTTTATTTTGGTTCAAAGAATTTACTGAAGAAATTAGCCTTTTCTGGTCAGCTGGTTTTTTTGTAAGCCAACTTCCATGCTTTCAATGAATAAAAAAATCATTGCAAAAGCTTTACATGAAATAGATAAAAAATAGTTTTGTAATATTTTCTCTTCTCCGTACCTTTATTATTCCCAAGGATATTTGGAGTCGGCTACTAGTTCAATCGGATTTACCTGAATATCAGTTAATGTCCGTAGCAACTGGCATCGAAGCTTGCGAACTGAATTCGAAAGATGGACTAGTTGTCTGTATATTTATGGGCAGTAACAAATTAATGCCTGTCATCATTAATTATATCAACGCAAACAAGTTATCTACATAATGTTAATATGTTAGATAGTACGAAATGTAACTAGATATGTTGAAGAACTAAATAAACACGATTAATTACGATTAATTTAATTAACTTTTAGCCTAAGTTACACCGCAACTACACCTAATGCCCTCATGATAAGATTTGTCGACCTTAATAAATGTTTTGCTCTTTACAACTGTCTTACTTAAAAGTTTATTATTTCGCTTAGATTCTAACAACATTTTACTATCGACCGTAAGTGAGCACTAATTACGTAAATGAATGACATTTCTTGATACAATTAAAAAAAACTCAGATGAAACTGTTTGCATACTTATAAAACTTTATAGATTTATCATGACCAACGTAACGATTGGGTAGTAGTAATATTAATCTACGGTCTCTAGATTAATTAAACATGACAACATGACAAAAATCAAGAAATAATAGAATTATTTTCTACATAATTTTGGCTTTCTTTCTTAAACTACATAAGGAGTATACTACAGCAATAACAATACTTACACTCTAAGCGTTACGGGATCCATCAAATCAACCAAATAAGTAATCAATAAATAAATAATCAATCTTTGACGTCAGGCCTCGTAGAACCAAGCCGGTTACCTCTAACTAAATAGTTGCTAGGGCTAAAGAAGTCATTATTATTTTATTAGAACAATAAATAAAAGTACATACAACATCAAGCCATTATATACAAGTTTGTCCCACTTTGTATCTGTCCTAACGACTACTAGGGTTCCTGAAGGATGTGCAAGCAAGCAAACAAGGGTTTAAATTTCCTAATACGTAACATGAACATATAGACACTCCAAAATCGTATTAGTGTATAGGACTTATAAAACTGTAACGTATCAACATTAAAGAACGGTGCACAATCTTCTTTTATCAACAACGTCTAAAACAGCCAAAACAAGGTGTTTGTGGAGGTATTGGTGATCCTTCAACCAGACCATATGATATGTTTGGTGGACTGCAGCCCCTTATAAATAAAACGCACACTTTGGGCTGTGTATGGTTACTTCACAGTGCAGAGTATCTTCTTTAGATGGCATTGAAGTGTATTTTTTTTGTGTTTAAATGACGCCACATCTCACATCAACATAAATTACAAAATTTGAACAGGAAGAATAATCGTAGACGTCTGTCCATAACGTGTGGTACCCCAGCGTATAACCCTGAATAGGCGTGAGGCACATGTTTCCATAGTTCATGTGGCCATGTGCGCAGCGCGGTGACGTAATGCGCTGATGTCATATAGCCAGGCCCGCGCATTCTACTACCAACCAAAATCAATTAGCACAAGGCGTTTTAGAGTTCTCTTCGACTGTGTGCTTATTATAGACATAAACGATCATTTAAAATCATTTTGGATTATATGAATGACTAATTTCATAGTTCATATTTTAAGATAGAAACTACATACATGTAGATTTTATCTATTTATCTGTCACGACTCAACTCTCAACAAGAAAAATATTTTCCAAAGTTCAAACCGTTATAGCCGACGCGACGTAGCAGAGAAATAAATTCAAATGAAATAATGAAATTTCTTAGTTCATTTTAAATTATAACAATTAAGTATGTATATTGAAAAGAAGTTTCAATTCCATACTGTCGTTTAATACCTTATTTTTATCAGCAAAAGTATAGCTTTAGTAGCTATTGGAAATCAATAGACGAGGTCCATTGACAGTGTGTCTCGTTAACCGATTTAACGCTTTGAATTATGGCGACGAGCCATAAACAAAAGTTACTTGTAATCTTAACTATTAGGAGTTACGATCAAATACGAGTTCATAGTCTAAAATTTAAACCTTTCATTATGTCGCTACATTTCACTTTGATTGGTCACGGTTATCTTGTTTTCAGTCATTATACGTGTTGCGTCATTAGTTCGTTACTGTCCTTAAAGTATATATTACTAGCCAACCCGTTTTACTTCGTCTGAGTCTCCCAGGTCAAAACAGAGTCGTTTTGACAACATTATTCATGATGCTCGGTTTCTATTTACTGTGATGTACACACAGTGATGTATTGTATGCTATGTGATACTAAAATTGTAGCGAAATTAGTACAGCCGTTCACGTGCGATTTAACCAAAGGTAGGAATTCATTTGAATTTCATTATCATCAGCCTATTGTAGTAGGTACACTGCTGTAGGTACATGCCCCTCCTGTTTCACGCCACTCTGATCGATTTTGGGCTTCTCACATTGAGCATCCGTATATGTTTATGAAATAAATAAATATAGTCAGAAAATATATTAGTCGCAGCTCTCTTTCTTTAATTATATTGTTTTACGCCGTTTCGCGATATCAACTAAAATCAATTAATACAGTTTCTAGTGCCCATGCTGCCCATGGTGCCCTGGTTGTCTAGTGCCCATAACACAAGCTCTGCTTAGCTTGAGACTAGATGGCGTTGTGTGTTAGATGTCCGAAATATTTATATTTAGTTTACGAAAACCTCAACCTTAACAACAAGACAGGTTTCATGGGTGTTTTCTGTATCTATATTTACGTTTTTCATTTATTTTGTACATATATTTGCCTACTTTAGTAGCACTACAAACGTAAGTATATACTATACATATATTATTTCTGGAATCATTATAGTCGGTAAGACTGTTTTCCGGTGATTAAAATATTGGACCTACCTTTTGAGTAAGTACAATCATATTTTGACCATATATAGAAACGCATTTACATAGATTTCATTCAAAGGCGTGACTTGTAATTACGTACATTTCTTTCCCAAGAGAACGATAAACGAATGTTATAAACTAACCCAAGATGAATCGATGGTCAGGAGGGTTTTCTATGTCTGGCTGGCTCTAGATGAACGCTCCGTAGGGTGCACTATGTCCAGACATTTTTTTTTAAATATATTCATATTGATACCTACTGAGTTTAATATAGTCTTAAAATATTATGGATTCTTGTTTTTTATTTTCTTTCAAATTATTCTAGACAAAATGTATAGAGTCTTATCAAGCAAGTAATATAAATAATTATAATTAATAATTTCCAATGATCACAAAATTAAAAAAATAAGCTACAAATGTCATAGAAAAAATATTAATTGAATTATCGAAGGTTCCCATCTCGCATCACATTTTTTTTTCGTTGGTTTATTCTAACTAACGTGTGAATCGAAACTGCTTCTTGTGATTTTGTAAAACAAATTTTAATTTTACTCTGCACTTTTACCAACCTCTTTCACTAGCATTTCATAGATATTGTGAATTCATTCAGATTAAAACCATACTTTGTATTCATTTTTAACACAAATGGTTTCAATATAAATAAATATTCAAGGAATTCATCTAAATTATTTTTGCGTATTCGTCATACACGCATGTAATGTAGGTATAAAACTAACGTTAACTAACTACGTTAAATTTTGAGTCATTACAAGACGTCAACTAAAAAAAATATGAATGATCATACTCGTAATTATAATAGGACAGTTTAAGATTGGCAAAGCAGTAACAGCCGGTATTAACTCAAAACATAGTACCTACTTACTCGTACGTAGATAATGTGACCTACATTCACTCGGTCATCGCAAAGCTGTTATCAGCCCTTGATAACGTTACAGTAAAGTAGATAGGAAGTTCTAGAAATGCGAAGCAACTCAAAGTCTGTCACCTATTTAGTATAATTTTATAAATAGTCTAATCCTATTTAGGCAGCGAACCACAATAATTTCATTTGGGTTGGCCTTACGTGTTCCAAGCGGAGAACTCGCACAATGCGGCGCCTTAGTATTGATCTAAAATCATCTTGACCCAGTTCGGTGGTACCGTGGTACCGAAACCGACGTGAACGTATCTACCGATGCTAGCTATGTAGTATGTACATAAAATAACAGATTAACATCTAAACTAGGGCTATGCTTTTGTGTGATCATTTGAAACCTATTTAATTTAGAAGTAGGTACTAATTCTATTGTTAGTAGCTTTAGTAATTTGTTCAACCTTGTTTTTAAATTAGTAGGCAATTTATTTATTAAATATATACTTACTGTAGTTACCAAAGAGGAGTTTCTGAGAACGGAGCAATAGATAGATATTTACTTGTAGATATTTAGCGAAGCAATTGAATTTGTAATTACAATATTGGGTGACGTAATCATCTTAGTATGTATTCAAAATATAACTGACGGCGAATAGATTCTGGAATACGTTTGCTTGTTATTGTTATTCTCGTTATTTAAATTTGGTCTTTGTTAGATCTGTGTTTTTTTGTAGATATAATGTTAATACTACTGTTGCTACGAAAGTACACACCTACACCAATATTCTTAGTTATCTATACTTATAATAAAATGTAACAGGTCCATTTCTGTATATTAAAGATATTTAGACAATTTTTTTTGGAGGGCTCTCTAATCGATACTGAAGCCAAAACTGTATTTTTTTTCAGTTTTGTCTGTCTGTCTGTCCGTCTGTCTGTCTGTATCTTGGCCGCGCATCACGCTGAAACTACTGAATGTATTCAAATGAAACTTGGCATGATTTGAGTTCATACTACGAGGTAGGACATGGGATACTTTTTATCCCGAAATTCAGCACGGTTTCTTGGAGAGAGGGGATGAAAGTCAAAATATATGTAGGGTGCGTCGTCGAACAGTGAACCACCTGTTTTTCAACTCGTATAACTTGTTAGAAAATAAAGATAAGAGTCTGGTTTTGGTGTCATCGTTGAGGTAATTTTATTAGGTTTCTTAGTTAAAGACCACTGAAAGACCAAAGAATTAACTAAGACGGTATAGAGGTTTAAATAAAAAATTAAATTTGGCTCACTGTTTACTATGGATGGTTTACACTGAACCACCCTTATTTCAACAGTGAACCATAATATCATTGAGTTGATAGGACATTTCTTTGTAGAAAAATAACACTGAATCTTAAATAATCATCTTTTATTATTACGATAGAAATGACAAATAAAAATTTCCGCCAACAAAAGCCACCAATCTTCATTAATTTACCTATCACTGCAAAATCAGAGACAAAATAATGAAATCAAAATACTTCAAATTAATCAAAGATAAGTCATATTATGCAAAGACAAGTTTACATTTAATAAGACGTATAGATGTATAATAACACGAAATTATAGATATACTTTCTCGATCTGGGGTCTAGTTGGTTCCCTAAATTTAAACGTCATGTCTCTTTCATAGAAGTTGAATCTCTTGATTATTGCTTTTATTTATGTCAAAAAATATCATCACTAGGCAAACTTTGTGATATAACTGTCCCATGTTCAATTTTGTTTTTCTCGTAATGACGCAATGTAGGGTATGGGATAGTACGAGGTTTTGCCACCGCTCTAATGGAGTTCCATAAGTAAAGTTGACATCAATCAAAAGGAGTTAAAGATAGCAAAATATACATAAGAATGTATATTTTGCTATCTTTAACTCCTTTTTGCCTTGGCATTTTAAAACAAAAAAATAATTCAAATTACACTTCAAGAAACAGTCAACCAGAATCGTAAGGTACACAGTGAATCGGTTCACTGTGTAATATGCAGACCTGGTTCACTTTCAAGATAATTAAAAAAAAACGACTTCCAAAAAACATCCAACGAAAACTCTCTGCCAAAAAAACACTTAAAAGCGTAAAATAAACTGGTTCTTCATAAATTGCCTGCTAGGTACCTAGAATCTGTTTAAAGTTGGTGCCAAGTGACTATCGCTTAGACTTTTATAATTGTTCGTTTGTATTCGTTTTGGCTTAGCACCGACTTCAAACAGATTTTAGATACCTAGCACACATTATAATACTACTATTTAAATGAATAAAGAATTAGGTATAGGCAATTTATGAAGGACCAGTTTATTTTACGCTTTTAAGTGTTTTTTTGGCAGAGAGTTTTCGTTGGATGTTTTTTTGGAAGTTGTTTTTTTTATAAAAAGTTTTTATTTTTCAGTTTTTAGTGCAAACAATCGTAGGTAAGTAGTAAGTTGAATTATTTCATCATCAAGAATACAAATTAAGGTCTATACGTACGTGTAATATTAAAATCATCTTCTAATCCCTAACTGTTGAAGAGTTTAACCTTCCATCACCAGTTCACCTAAATAACTTGAAAGTATACGACTGAAGGTCTTTAGATATGTATGAAATTCAAAGAATTATCCTCCAACTTCTAACCGTTGAGGAGTTGTACCTTCCACCTTTCATCATCAGCTTACCTAAATAATTTGAAAGAATACGACTAAAGGTAAAATATATACATATGATATTTAAAGATTTATCCTCCAACTCCTAACCGTTACGGAGTTGTGCCTTACATCATCAGCTCATCATCATAAAATGATGTCTACCAGACGCAAGTACCGGTGTAACTTCAGAAAATATACGAAAAACATGGTATGTGCCTATAAAAATTGAGAGTTTCTGTCGATTTCCCTGGGATCCCATCATCAGATCCTGATATGGTGGCAATAGGACCACCCCTAACATTTTTTTTTTCAAAATCGGTCCACAATTGACGGAGTAATCGGTGAACATACATAACAAAAAACTAAAAAAAATACATACAGTGGAACATAGAACCTCCTCCTTTTTGGAAGTCGGTTAAAAAATACAAAAGTCGAGACACTTACTTGAAAATAGTACGTTTTTTCGGCGGGAAACAAACAAGCACATATCACACATTTCGCTCAATCCATGGTCGCCGGCTCACTACGGGAGAAGGGAAGGGGGTACATGGCACAGGTTTTTTTGACACCATCGTGCAGGTGAGCAACTTCGCGCTTTTAGAAAGATGACGGTGGTTCACTGTATCTGGTTGGTTCACTGTTCGTCTACCGACCCTACTTAGTTGTAATTCAATAACACATAGTCCGATTTCTTTTATTCTTTTTTTGCTTAAAAGAAAAAAAAAAAAAATAACGGGCAAAGTATTTTTTTTGTCCGCAACAGTACACTGCCTGTGGGATTTTTTTTGAATCGTATGATACCTAAATAAATGTTTTATGAGTAACCACGAGAATCACTCAAATGTATTTAATAAAACGATGTCATCAAGCTTCGTTCTATAATACCTACCTATTTTTAATCGTTTAGGTAACCCTTGTGAGAATGCTGGTAACATACAGTAACACAGTGTTCCGCAAACTTTTTGGGTTCAAGGTACATCTAGGAAGTAAAAAATTTTGGAGGTACACCATAAGTAAAAAATTTTTTTTAAGTAATAAAACAATGTTTCATATTAGTCACAAAACTATATTTTTATTTTACACTTTAATTGAGCATAGGCGGTCTCATCTCTTCGTCGATCGTCTTGAGGCGTTCGCTTTTTTGTTTTTTATTGTGGTAAGAGTTAAAAATCCTAATTCACATAAATAGGGCATTGCTCCATTCCAAATTATGTTCATCGAAATATTCTTCCGTTACTTTAAATTTTTCTTATCTAGTTTTATGGTTAGGCAGTGTCAGACAAAATAAAAAGATCTCAGAAATTACAGAATTAAAAATAAAAAGTCCTCAGAAATCAGAACAGACTTGTCTGTAAGTAAATTCTGAAAGCTGTAGCACTTTGAATAGGACGGGAAGAATAGAAATATGGCGAAAATTTTCAGGAAAGGAAGAATAAGTATAGAAATAAAGCGAAAATATTCAGGAAAGGGTAGAATAGAATTAGGGCGAAAATGTTCAGGAAGGGAAGAATAGGAATACGGTGAAAATGTTCAGGTAGGGAAGAACAGAAATAGGGCAAAAATGTTCAGGAAGGGAAGAATAGAAATGGGCCAAAAAATATTCAGGAAGGGCAGAATAGAAATAGGGTGAAAATGTTCAGGAAGGAAAGAATAGAAATAGAGCGAAAATTTTCAGAAAGGGTAAAATATAAATAGAGCGAAAATATTCAGGAAGTATAGAATATAAATAGGGCGAAAATGTTCAGGAAGTGAGGGACTACTCTTTTGGTAAGAGGGGTGACGAAGGCCTTACGCTACTGCCATCATGCTCCACAGCATTAGAGCGTATAGATAGGATAATATTTTTGATGTCCTCAAAAGACAATAAAGAAAATTCAAATGAGTCAATAGCGGGATACTTAGTTTAAAGATCCGGCGTAGTTGTGGATGAGAAATGACAATTGATATCATTCTAACTAATAGTGTTTTTGAACTCGGTTATTCGGATAAGTAGTTAATAGCAGGAGGGCAGTAGACTACACCTAGAATAACGCTAACTCTCTTGACCGACCCACACTTAGTAGAGATGAACGAAACAAAACGCCTCTTCGTTCCCACTAAAAACATTTTCATACAAAATATTGCCAAGACGACTGCAAACTCAAACTCAAAAAGATTTTATTCATATAGGCACTTATTATACAGGCACTTACGAATAGTCAATATTTAATATTAAAAAATCGAGTGATTCTAGTCGCCAGTTCCAAGTGCAGCCTACCCTTCATGGAGAAGAATCTGGCAAGAAACTCCATTGTTGCTCCTTTTAAAATAATAATAATACGGTTTGCAATTTTTTTGTTTACAAAGAGACTTGAATGAAAACGAAGTCGACCAAAGAAAACAAAACAAAAGGTTTGGAGTCATTGCTGCACAGCCATGAGCTAACCAATCATGCGCCGTTCTTACTGATAGCTGTAAGATTTTTACATTGTTATATTGTGACATTGTATTGTTATATTGAGAGGTCTTTTTTGCATTTTCATATGGCTTACCCTGTGAAAAAGATATCAGATCTCATGTAGAGTACACACCCTAACTCTACCAACCCTAACTTCCCAAACTCTACATCTCAGTAAAAATATATTGTCAACAATCTTGGCAACATTTTACATGAAAATGTTTTTGGTGGGATTTCATTTCTTTTTGTAAGTTGCTTAAGGCAGTTTTTTTTTTCAGTTTATTTCTTGTACATCTTCTTTCTTCTTTCGAAAAAGTCCGTATACCAAAAATAAAACCTCTAGCATAAAAATTAGTGAAAGTCTCATACAAACTTTCACCCCCCAAATTTGGGGGTTGGGGGACAAAAGTAATAGGTTTATGATTTTTTTTGTTGTTTGTATACTAAACTTAGTTCACATACAAAATTTCAGCTTTCTAGCACTTCAGGAAGTACCCTAACAGTTTTGATGATCATCAGTGTGTCAGTGACGAAATCGGTGTTTTTTAGGTATCAATAAAATCTAAAGTATTAGAGCTATGCAATTGAAACTTTGTATGTTTCATTAGTATATTCTTAACATCATATCCTGAGAATTTGAACGGTCTGGTGTATCAGGAACCAAAGTTATGTGGGTTCTAAAAAACGACGAAACACATCGAGAAAAGGTAGGTAGTGCCCTTGCGCTTCGCTTGGCTCGTCTTGGCGGGGACACGACTGTGCCCCCAGATAAAACGGTAGATTGACAATCGACTTCATTTCATAAATTTAACGGCCTAGTTTTAGTGACATCCTAAGTTTAGGTAAGGGTTATTATTTTTGTTTTTTTTTGTTTTTAATAGCAAGTTTTTTTCGTTCTAAACGATGTGAAAAATAACCTAACCTAACCGCTAGTTTTTATTCGCAATTTACCAGCCGTCACTGGTAAAACCTAGCTTAAACTAAATTCTTATGGTAAAAGCCCGAAAAAAAAATCCATTAAAAAAATACATTTACCAACTCATGACTGTTAATCCCAAGATTTACTGGAAAAACCTAAGTTTAACCAATATACGGGCTTTCACAGTAACATATACACACAATAAAACTATTTCTTTTCTCGACGAAGAAGTGCCCTGAATCGATGATCCTAAGTTCTTAGACGTGGCATGCACATTTTTCTTTTCAATGCCGTTTTGGTAAAAATATTGGCTGAAATATATTCAGATTGTAAATATAAATGAGAAATATTCGTCTAGAATCCAAATACTTACGAGGTTAATACTGAACATCCTAATACTTGACATCATATAAGTAGGTATTTACGTATAGATATTATTGTTATTTAAAACACTCCTTTCTAGCACAAAACTAAAGTAAAGACGTTATCGATGATCTTTATGACAACAGCAGCTAAAATTAGGCTGGGCATAGTTTTGATCAATATGTAATATTAAAAATCAGAACAGAACACTGATTTTTATGCATAAAACTATTTGACAGAATAACTTTAACGAATCACGCAAACGATCTGCTGTTATACTTGGTAGGCTGGACTCTAGGGATTATAGTTTAATCTAGCAAGCAGATTTTAATATAATACGAACAAAACAAGTCTTCTTGTATATTGTTATCAAAGCATATAGTCAAATCGCAGCAATTGAAGCAGTCCGGATGAAGCGTCACTTTTAGTAATAACCGGTACTAAGGTGTTAGAGCGTTCTAGATCTGTCATGATGTGACGACAGGAACGAACGCGTACGTTGCAATCTGGACCATTTCAATCAGTCCCAATTTAGTACTCAATAACCACCGTACGGGCTACAGAAATTATCTTTGTTAGAATGCTTTTGAAATATTTACCTTAAGGCTTGGGAGTTAAGGTTGTTTGTCTACTTGAAGGCTAAAGTGTGTCGTTAGAAGAGTACTTGCACGGTGAGGGAAGAGGCTGGTTATCTGCTTAATTAAGTGTTATATGTATTTAAAGAAATAGTCACTATGTCACAGTACATTTGTTTAAACGCAATTAGTCTGTTCTCCATAGTCAAATATATCAATGGATAATTATCAAACCCCATTAAGTCCGAATAAGTAAATACAGTTACATACAGACTAACTAAATGAAGGTTTCTCATTTCAAAACATTGCAAAACTAAAATTATTTACTAAATAAGTCCAAGTTAACTTTGATTGTTCCTGCTTAGTCTAATTCTTTTGCAATACCCTAAATATGATTAAGTAATTTGTGGATCCTTAGGCGTTTTCTATTATATGATTCAGATTTTTCAGGTTAGTCTTATTAAAAATATATTTTTCAAAAATAATTACCTCATATTTAGTTATTTTTGATAAATATAAGATACTCTAAAAAGTCTCTTGTACGTTTATAGCTCATATGAATAGTTTTTGCATGTGAAAGTTATACACAACATATTATAAATGTCATAATACACGTTACAACACACTGAGCAAAGAATTTAATAAAACCGTGCACTATCATATTTCGCCGGGAGTCAAATATCCTCATTAAATCCAACTTTCATTTTTTTTATAAATATTTAAAAAAAATGTGTTACACTGCTTCGTTTCAGCTATGGGATGATAACGTATCCTTGTTATACTTTTCAAATGTATATTTATTGGTGTTGTTACAATTTATCACTAGTACTCGCTAAGAAGCCTTACGGAACTTAAAACCTTCATAAGTACGTACAAATATCGACTCCTTGAAGGTTGTTCGAAATGCTAATGAGTGTCTGGGACTAAATGGCTGTAGCCTGCTTTTAAATTGAATGCTTATGTAAATGTGTGACAAATATTACTAATTCCTAAACCATGTTTGGTGAACAAGGTATGTATCCAGCTTCTTGTTTTTCTCTAGAGTCATCAGAAAGGCCTAAAAAAGGTTCTGCATTTATTACAAATATGGTTCAATAATTCACAAAGCGGATATATTAATGATGAAATTGTTTTTTTTCTTCAACATTTCTTCTTTACCTTATCTATTTTAAAATATATTTCCTAACAGCTATTTGGAAATAGAAGTAGGAAATTCCTGCTAGAAAATTCTTATAGCGTCAGCGTTTGTTGGCGTTTGCCGTTAGAGTTGCGTTAGAGTTTATGAGTAAAAGAATGGCACGGAATCACCCGTTGCAAGTCATCGACATAATGAGTAATGAAATTTATAAACATTGAGAATAGTAAAGAAGATACAGGTAGTAGAGCCACGCTGATTTCATCACGAACGGGCTGGCTCGACCGGGGTGGTACCACTCTCACACAGAAGATCATATAAAATGACAGCATTCGTGCTGCCGTGTTTCGTTGGTGAGTATGAGACCGGAGGCCCAACGATGCAGAAGCATCTCTAGGCCGCCATAGTGTGGGTCACCATGCTGCATTGTTGTATTGTCTGCATTTACAATGAATATGGTGACCACCTCTTGGATTCTGCTTACGCTTTCCATTAGAGTAAAGTCATTTTGGCAAAGCCATACATAAAAAAAGAGAGAAAATAAGAGATAAAATAAGGTTTCGCGATAAATAAAAAAAGAAAAACTACAAATAGAAGATGCATAAAACAAGGTTGGAATAAATGTTTTATATCATATTATAATAAATAAATTCCCTGGTTTGGAATAACTGTTTTTATTTTTCATCCGACTGTATTGTACTTAATCGCATGATAAAACTAACTAGACTCTTATCGGCTGCGCTAGCCTTGCCCCGTTTCACTGAATATACTCCCACATGTAAACGATTATGACGTAGGTACACCGATATTACAATAAAAGAGTACTGTTGTTACACATTCGAATGACTTGATGAGATTATATCGTTTTTCTGAACAGTCAGTAATAGCAAAAAACTAACTAAAAAGTTGGTCTAAATTTCGGAAAAAGTAATAGTCGGTAGGTGCAAGGTCTAGTGAGTAGGAATTGCAATCCGGCGTCATTTTCAGTCCGGCCGGATCCGGACCGAATTTCATACATCCAGCCGGATCCGATCGGATCCGATCGGATTGATTTAAGATATCATGTCATTTCCTTGTGCGTTTCAACATGGACCGTTAATGAAGTGTAAAAAATACTATAGCTATAAACGAAGTCGACTCTATTATGATAACTTTTAGAGAAAACTGTTAAATACTTATCGTCGTTCATCTTTGAAACAATTAAGTTTATCTTTCAAACTTACCGTGGGAGAGCCACGCTTCGGCATAAATGGGCCGGCTCGACCGGAGTGATACCACGGCCACACAGAAAACCGGTGTGAAACAGTGCTTGCGCTTTGTTTCACCGAGTGAGTGAGGATACCAGAGGCCTATCCTCTAAAGGCCGGCAACGCAATGTGCCGCCTCTGGTGTTGCGGGTGTCCATTGGCAGCGTTAATCGTTTACTATGATACGTCTGCTCGTTTGCCCCCTATTACATAATACAAAAAGATTATAGACTAAAAGTAATAGTAATTAAAATTTCCAATAATAATAACGTCGTTATCTTTATTACCTGCATAACGTAGCTGATGATACAGTCTACGTTTTACAGATTAATCAGAGATCAATACTATTAATCAACATCATGAAACTAACTAAACATAAGGTAATGATTAACCTTAAGTGAGATCAAAAGTTCATCATTATGTCATTATCATTAGTGGCTATTGCGAGAGTCCTAATCAGCTATATATTCATATTTGTCGGTCATGCAGGTAATTGTAATGTTTAAACTCACCGACCTGAGATCTAATTAGTAGTAGATTCGTCAAGTGTCAAATAGTATGAAACGTGGAAAGCAGTCGTTTTCATGGCTTTTGAACTCAAGTTGAAACATGGCAAAATCCAAAAATATATACTCGTTAGATGTCTAGTTAAATGTGTGTCAGGTTTGTGTTCGAACTTTTTAACTTGTATTACTATTGGTTTGAAACAACGATCTTAAGAAACAGTTTGTGTTAATTGTGTCATATCCCAATCGACTTAATAGAACTTGCAAATGTAACCTGCAGGCACGAGACGCACGACTCGCACAGGTAGTGTTAACAGCATACGCTTAAAGTACCTAATACCTATTTGCCAAAATACAAATTTACCGTATCCGGTCACCGGATCCGGTGTGGCAGTACCGGACCCGGTAGACATATATTAAAGCCGGATCTGCCGGATTACCAGATCCGGCTTGCAATCCCTACTGGTGAGTATGGCGGATGAGGAAGAGCTTCCAACCCCAGCTCTTGCAGCTTGGAGACTGTCTGTTGCGCAGTATGGGGTCGCGCGTTGTCGTGAAGCAGCTGCAAGAGCTGGGGTTGGAAGCTTTCCCTCATCCGCCATACTCACCAGACCTTGCACCTACCGACTATTACTTTTACCAAAATTTAGACCAACTTTTTAGTGGGTAAAAAATTCAATTCCCGAGAGGCAGTACAAAATGCCTTTGAAGAGTTTGTTGCCTCCCGTCCAGCTGATTTTTACAAGAAGGGCATCAATAAACTGCCAATGCGTTGGCAAAGATGCGTCGATTGCCTGGGTGATTACTTCAAATAACAGAAATAAAAAAGTTTGAAAAAATAAGTACTTTCGGCAATAAAAAAAATACAAAACGGCAATTTCATAGGTGGGTCATTCTCCGAACGCTTGAAATAACGTGACCAGATCGAAATCTCTTTGAATTGATTACTTACTATTTCAATTTTTTTACATGTAATAGAAAATTAAAAAATAATAGGGGGGGCCTATGTCCTTTTTTAGTTAAATTAAGTAGAAGTAAGTAAAAAAAATTAAAACTTACTAAAATATTGACCTCGGTGGCGCGTCCGAACCCTATGTTGCAGCGGAAATTATTTTTTTATTTTTTTCCTCTAGCAAGTTACGCTATTTTGCATGTGTTCATAAATGACCAAATAGTTATTTGTTCATTTTATATTATTATTAAATAATGATATGCCACAATAGAGAAGATACAACAGATTGTATACACGTCCGACGTTTTGTGTTGATATCAGTGGCGCGCACCGATCTTCTCATATTTCTTAAACTAAACTGTCTTTGAGGATACTTATTGGCGTTAGCTGAAGTATCAGTCGTGTCGCGAGAGCAACGAAGAAACCATGGCTGTACGTCTTATGGTCGCCTTTTTATAGAGGTAGGTAGCTGTTTTCGCTGGCTTGGTATACTAAAAATTTGATTTCGGTGAACCCTTTTTTTCATGTTTATCATGTAACTATCATATTTAAAATATAAAAATAGCATATATTACATGTAATAGATTTTAGTAGAAAATGTAAATATTAGCATTTTACATTATTTTTTAAGTTATTTACAAAATACCTTTATATTTTGATTTCAGTGGTATTGATTTCAATGTTTTCCGTGGCAATGTACTAACGACCTTCTACTAACTTTTAAGACCGTAAATCATAAAATATTTATCTTGGTCTTGTATTGTCATTATGTCAGATTCTAAGCAAGGTCACTTGGCTAAGAAAAGATTGGCTGAGACGTCGGAAAGCCCGAATCAAGAGTCATCCAGAACTTTACGCAATACACAAGGAAAAAGACAGGAAGCGTTATTATGAAAGGAAGAATGAAGGAAAGCCTGTTAGTGAATTAATTCGTCGTTAACAACGCATACATAGAGAGAGGAGTACAATATCTTCGGACAAACATAATCGGAAAAAAGGCTCAGAGAGTTGAAATGCCTTGAAGAAGATTTAATAGTCATACCAGAAGTAGTCGATACAAATGATGATCCTTTGATAACTTCACAATCGCAACTGAAACTTTTATAACAACGACAATTAATGCCACCGATAGTAAGGACTCGGCTTAGCACTCAATCAAGTTCCTTCAGTGATTTATTACTATAGAGTCAGTCAATCATTTCATCTTCTTTAACACAACGTATAAGGACTTATCGAGAATTGTCAGTACCATTGTGTCCATCTAGTGATGCCAGTTTTGCTTCAAACTCACAGACTGGAGTTGCCAGCTCTAATGACTGATAGGGAGTTGCCTTTGACTCTAAAGGCTAATGGAACCAATCCCGCCCTCACACCCACCACTGTAACTCCTGTACACCAGGATCAACAGCAGTGACCCACGAACACACCGAATTATGACACTCGGCAAGTCCCAGGGAAAATAAACTCTCTTGGAACCCGCAATGAAACTAATCAGAACAAAACCGGAGGAGTTGGAAATAAAAAAAAGTCCAGTTCCCTATTTAGTAAAGAGGTAGACAAAATGAAGTCAAAATAGGCAGACACCTTTTTCAAACCGGGAAGTACCAAGGATAAGACAATTATGGGTCCTAAGTGAGCTTTATTCGATTACTATAGTATGTATGGTAGAATAGACTAAACGCACGGAAATTCATAGAAATTAACACAAGATCGACATACTATACCGCCCCAGATGTTAATTGTAAGCTTGAATAGCATTATGTTACGTTCATTGTACCAAAAATTACATTCCCAGAGGACATGATGAGCTGACTGTTAACTGTTGGAATCAGGTGTTGAGCGTTGCCACAATGTGTGACAAAGGTGAATCGACTAATTTAAAAGAGTGTAGTTTGCTCTTAAAGTTACATTGGCCTGTGAGAAATTGAGCAACACAGTGATCCACCCTCGAGCCATTTCCTCGACAACCGTTCGCGAATAGATGGAAAGAACTGGTAAAGGTAGCGCCCCTTAGATGATTCGTCCCATTGTTATTGCCTTTCATCCATGAAGTCGTTATAGACATTGGACTGCTAGACCGGCTCTAGAGACTAATAAAAAGCTAGATAGCAAAGTTATTATACGTAGACTTAAATACCGCATGAATATTTATGTTATTCATACATCTTGTATGAATTACAGAGAAATGTAAAGGCCCTACCTTTTTGATTTAAGAAATCTAGAAGTAGGAACTATACACTTAACTTTTTTAAGCTTCGTGCCAAAGTTGATTCTAGTAAGTTTATGTAGCGTAAAAAACAACGTGTAATTAATCAAATATTTTTTTTATTGTAATATATATCAGAAGTCCCTTAACGGTATTAGTTTTGCTTACCTGAAATTATAATAAAATACATTCTTTTTAAATATAGACCTACCATGTAAATAATTTGAAAACATATGTAACATTTTTGATTTCGGTGAAAATAAAGTTGATTTCGGTGGACACCATTTAAAAAAAAAAAACTTCGTAACCGTTCATCCAATAAGAGTGCCTCCAGTACAGATATTTTCCAAATAAAATATAGTATTTGAATTTCTTACTAATACATTGAATTTAGAAAAAAAAAATTAGCCACCGAAGTCAACTGAATAATGAGTTACCTGAGAAATACCCAGGTAAAGACCTATTATTATAAACGCGAAAGTAACTCTATCTGTCTGTCCTGCTTTCACGGCCAAGCCGCTGCACCGATTTCAATGAAATTTGGCATGGAGATACTTTGATTCTTGAGGAAGGACATGTTGTTACACACTCGAATGACTTGATGAGATTATATCGTTTTTCTGAACAGCCAGTAATATTGCATTTTTTTTTTAATTTTGCGACAACCGACAAACATGCCGGCGGAGCCGCGCGCCAAAGCCTGTTTGTTGATAAAATTAGAAATTGATAAATGTAATCATTCGTTTGAAACAACTCTAAAGAGAGCTAGCTCAATACAGCGATTTAGACAATTGCTAAACGGACATGGAGACCTTAAGAGAACAGGCCCGCTATTTATGAGGAGGACGGATTTTCATCTTTTTAGAGAAGTAAGGTTTTCTAAAGGTCCTAAGCGTTATTCGTCTATTGTTTTCATTGTCAGTACTAGACCAAATAAGTTAAATTTATAAAACTCTGGTTATGGCGAAACTTTAGTAACTGCCTGGTGTGTACCTATCTGTACCTATACGTGATCATGTTGACATTTTATAAGTACCTCCATCCGTGCTTAATTACGAGAACGACAATACCATAAACAAGTACTAAGTAGTTTGTAACACGCTAATTGGTTTTCCTTTAAAAACATTCTATTTTTTATGATCGTCAGCTTTAGTTTTCTATATTATATACTTATAATATCGATTTCATTTTGGTTTTAAACAATAAAAACATTATCGTAAAAGGCATTGGAAAAATAACAATATCTGTGGTATTTTGTGCTATAAAAATATATTACCTCTAATTCCAAAAATGCGAAAGGCAATTTGAAATTCGTTTTATTTATTCTAAAATGAGCGCACCGCGAGAAATTTATGTAAAAATATAAAAACAGAAAGTAGGTAATGTCATCAATAGCCCAGGTATGGCATTGTCGCTCATCATTTCTGACTGTCCACTTTTGGCGTAGCGCCAAGCATTTTAAAACAGAAAGCGATCGTTTACTATGCGTGACACATTTCTACTCAACTTCGCGAATATTCTACTTGTATACTCGTATATATCGTCTTGATATAATATGACGTTTGAAACAGTGGTGCGACCTGTGGGTGCGACGTTTGTGAGGGAACAGATCCTCTGCAAATGCCTGTCGCAATTGGTTGCCTTTCTTTACGGCATTTAAAGCATCGGGGTTTACAGGAATTTATACCTAGCGCCGCGGCAAAATATCTGATCATGGAATACTGTAATTTTAGTCAGTTCGAGTCTGAGGCACAACCATACCATTTGATTCGTTGGGGTGACGACGTAAAGGGTTGAAACCCAAGAAAATAAATACTGACTTCTTTGTCTTAAATTGCTGGGTTTCATTTCAGTAGCTTTTTGTTGGTAAGGTATGCTCTATTTTACTAGAGATTTACAACGAACTGTTTCAGAACTACAAAAACTCCTGTTATAAGGCGTCGCACTTATTCTCAAGTGGTCGTCAGTCGTCTTTTACTTTTATAGAAAGTGACTGCTCACCTGCCGCAAATCAATTTAATGTAACAATGGTATCTTGGAACTGGTATCATCTGCTCTGATATTATCAGACTATTATAGCGACCAATGAGCGATGAGACCATCATAAAATATTCATGTGTTGCCTGCTTATCAGAAGAATTGTTTGTCAAGTGTTAGTAGTAGTACTAAAAACTTTTTAGGAGAAAATCTAGGCAGCTTCTTTCTGCTGTAGGTATTTGAGTGAGTTTGAAGCGGAAAATCTTGGCTGAAACTATGAAATATTTGAATTAACTAAAATAGAAAACCCTCACAAACAGACCTTACATATTCTGAGCCAGATTATGGCCCACAGATTGAAGATAATGTCTTTAAAACAATTTCACAAAAAACAATTGTGTTACTACGTTTTCTGAAAAATATGGACGCTTAATCTGCCAGAGTAACCCCAAGCTATTTTCATTCACTTCGCTTCAGATTTAAATGAGCCGTAAACTAAATTTATAGATGAAGGGATGTTTTCAAATATAATATCATATTAGTTCTATTAATGTTATGCTATATCCGACCCTTATCAGGTCGAGGATACCAATTCGACAGCACCTGTCAGTCACGGATTCAGTTCAGTGCTTTTTAGTATTGGTCGTCTCAGAGTTGCCGAGACTTCACTTATCATGACTGTAATACCGTCGGCGTCGGGTAAATTATAGTCCACAAAATATTTACGTTCGCAAATATGCGTCTGTTTACCCCCTGGGGCTAAAACTTGAATGTAATATGTATGTACTTTTTAAGAAAATATTTTCTTTGCTATCACCTATATGAAATTTCTTATTTATGTTTGTAAGTCGTGTAATACGTGTAATCGTGTATATAACTTTCGTTAGTAAATGTCAAAAGTGTACGAAGATGTCCTGAGATGTTGCTCTGGGCAGTAAATTATAAATGACTACTAAACTAGTAGACATTTCCATACATATTTATGCAAGGGCGTTAGCTATTAAACACATCATTCTTTGAAAGTACTTTTTAGGGTTCCGTGCCAAAGGCAAAAAACGGAACTCTTGTAGATTCGTCATGTCCGTCTGTCTGTCCGTCCGTATGTCACAGCCACTTTTTTCCGAAACAATAAGAACTATAATGTTGAAACTTAGTAAGTAGATGTATTTTGTGAACCGCAATAAGAATTTCAAACAAAAATTGAACTGAAACTCAAATTTTTTTTGTTCAAACCCGTACGTCTATGGATAGGTCTTCAAAAATTATATTGAGGTTTCTAATATATTTTTTCTAAACTGAATAGTTTGCGCGAGAGACACTTCCAAAGTGGCAAAATGTGTGTCTAAACCTGTAACTTCTATAATAAGAGAATGATAAAACTAAAAAAAATATATGATGTACTCATACATTACCATGGAAACTTCCACCGTAAATTGGTTTGAACGAAATATAGTAAGTAGTTTTGTTAATACGTCATAAATTGTAAACTGCAATTTATGTTTCATTCAATCAAAACAAATATAAAAATAAAATAAAAATTATATTATGTTACTTGCTGCTGCGTAACCTTTCATGGGCGAGTCCGACTCGCACTTGGCCGCTTTTTTTATATGTATATCTTAGGTATACGTATTCTAACTTTTTTGAAATAATTATTAATGAGTGTCGTAAGTGGAGTAGGCTAAGGGAGCAAACTACTTAGGCTACTACTTACATAGCAAGCAAAGTATGACAAAACCTCCTTTCTAATGAGATGCCTATATATTTTTTATTTTTTTTCTATATCCAATAGTGAAAAGTAGTAGTACTTTTGCAGTACCAAGAAAATCGCATTGAAAAAGCAATCGAAATGAACACCAGTCGAAGAATACTGCGCACCGAATTGTCAAATGGCAGGAAAGAGATCTTCAAGTTGTTTGACGATAGAAACAACATCATCACAAACAGAGAACACCTACTGAGAGTTGCAAGAAAGTTCTACGAGAATCTCTATAAAAGTAAATTAACAGCGCCTGAAATAAATACGGATTTGCCGTCAACGGCGAGGCCTCGTGTCACCAATGTCGGTTCCGAGGAAATACCCGACGTGACGATTGAAGAGTTACATCTGGCACTGAGACAACTTAAGAATAGGCGATCTCCTGGACAGGATGGCATTGTACCGGAAATGCTAAAAATGGGACCAGACCCACTATGGAGAGCACTTGCACTACTGTTCACAGAGTGCATATTAACAGCGTCCGTGCCTAATGACTGGAACAATGCAGTAATAATTCTCCTACACAAAAAGGGAGACATCCGGAAACTGGATAACTACCGCCCCATTAGCCTTCTGTCACACGTGTACAAACTGTTCAGTAGAGTTATCTTGAATAGATTAAGTAAGAAGCTAGACGAGTATCAACCTAGAGAGCAGGCAGGCTTCCGATCCGGCTTCAGCACCAGTGACCATCTACAGACGTTAAAGACTACCATCGAAAAATGCCATGAGTATAGAAAGTCACTAATAATCACCTTCGTCGACTATGAAAAAGCCTTCGACTCGGTTGAAAACTGGGCAGTGGAAAAGGCCCTCGTGGACTGCCGAATAGATGAAAGGTACATACAGATAATTAAGCACCTACAGCTGCATACCACGTCTTCGGTTAGTCTCCATAAACTGACAGAGCCATTCAAACTCGAGAGAGGAGTGCGGCAGGGAGATACAATATCACCTAAACTGTTCAATGCCGCCCTCGAGAACATCTTCAAGAGACTGGAATGGCACAATAAAGGCATAATGATCGACGGAGAGAGACTCAACAACTTGAGATTCGCAGATGACATCGCATTGGTGGCTGATAACATAGATGATATGCTTTCCATGATAGAAGACCTACGGAGAGAATCAACGAAAATTGGTCTGAAAATGAACGAGGGAAAAACGAAAATACTTACAAATATCCCTGAGGCGGATAGGCACCATTTGCCAGTTGAAAGAGTCGACCACTACATCTATCTTGGCCATAAGATAACCCTGGGTCTGGAAGACCAGGTGGCCGAAGTGGAAAGGAGGATCGCGCAGGCTTGGTCAGCTTTCGGAGCGAATAGCCAAATTTTCCGCTCTAAGAGAATCGCGCAACACCTGAAAACCAGGGTATTTAACCAATGCGTCCTGCCTGTATTCACATATGGCATGGAAACCACGACTTTGACCGAAAAGTCTGCTGAGAAACTACGAGTAGCACAGAGAGCAATGGAGAGGTCGATGCTTGGCATAACTCTGATGCACAGAAAGAGAAACGAGTGGATCAGAGAAAAGACTAAAGTCGTAGATGTCGTACAAGAAATAGAACGCCGGAAATGGAGACTGGCAGGACACATTGCTAGACTGGACTACGGCCGGTGGGCTCGAAGAGTGCTTGAGTGGAGACCCCGAGCAAACACCCGAGGCAGAGGCAGACCACCAAAAAGATGGGTCGACGATATACGGGGACGGGCGGGAGTGAACTGGATGGCGATGGCACGGGATCGCGAGAAATGGAAATTGGGAGAGGAGGCCTACGTCCGAAGACGGACAAATTAGAGGCTGCGATGATGATGATGATGATGATGATATCCAATAGTGAACTAGGTATTAGAGGCTGTTGATGGTTATGGCTCATGATCCTAAACTCATCTGGATTATCAAAAACTTACTTAATAAATTAAATTAAAAAGCTTTTTAAAAACAAGCTTTTACTGGAATGCCTCGAGACGAATCAAACGAGAACCATACTCGATGATGTTGCGACGTTTCTTTACAGAGTTCCTATGGCCACCTTACAGCTCCAGCAACATATCAGCTCCATGTCATTATAATATTGTATTGTCACGCTGTATACATTATGCTTGCAAAATTTCAGCAAAATCGGTTGAAGATATCTGCTTCAAAATTGAGTTACAAGATTCGAGCCGGAAATACAAGCATACATATGTACATACATTGCAAGTTAATAAAAAGCTTGTAAAAATTACTTAGTTAAAAAGGTTTTAATTTTTGTCTGTTACTTTGTTATAACAATGGGGATAACCCCGATTACTATAAGACTTATGTCATCTAATGGAAATCAATAAGGGAGGCCTTCGTTCAGCAGTGGACTTCCTAGGGCTGATAAGATGATATGTATGTACACACGACATATGTACCAAAATAACATTTTTTACAATTTTTGTCTGTCTGCCTGTCGGTCTGTCTGTCTGTCTGTTTGTTCCAGGTAATCTCTGGAACGGCTGAACAGATCTTGACAGGACTTTCGCTGGTAGAAAGCTGATGATCTAAGGAGTAAATTATATTACTTTTTTTAGACTAGCTTTGTCCCGCGGGGTTACCCGCAGTACGACAATAACCGCGTGTAACACCGCGGGTTTTCAGCTAGTTAATTAATAAGAATTGACATGTGGATAAGCTGTCGTGTTTCTGATCTGGGGGCACGGTCGTGCCCCCGCCAAGACGAGCCAAGCGAAGCGCAAGGGCCCTACCTACCTTTTCTCGAAGTGTTTCGTCGTTTTTTTGAATCCTCATAACTTTGGTTCCCGATATACCAGATAGTTCACATTCTCAGGATATGATGTTACCAATAGACTAATGAAACATACAACGTTTCAATTGCATAGCTCTGATACTTTAGATTTTATTAATACCTAAATAAAAAACACCAATTTCGTCACTGACACATTAATGATCATCAAAACTGTTTGGGTACGTCCTGAAGTGCTAGAAAGCTGAAATTTGGTATGTAAACTAAGTTTAGTATACAAACAACAAAAAAATTCATAAACCTATTACTTTTGCTCCCCAACCCCCAAATTTGGAGGGTGGAAGTTTGTATGAGACTTTCACAAATGTTTATGCCAGAGGTTTTATTTTTGGTATACGGACTTTTTCGAAAGAAGAAAGAAGATGTACAAGAAATGCAGCCCAAAAAAAGAAAAAAAACTGCCTTAAGCAACTTGCAAAAAGAAATGAAATCCCACCAAAAAAATTTTTATGTAAAATGTTGCCAAGAGGACTGCATAAGGCTTACCCTGTGAAAAAGATATCAGATCTCATGTAGAGCCAAGGTTCTGAATCTATACGCCCTGACTCTACCAACCCTAACTTTATAAACTCTACATCTCAGTAAAAATGTATGGCTTGGCTGTTTCGTCATTTCAGAAACTAAATATTCGTATAGCACATTACTCTTCAGAAACTAGATATTTGCAAACACAAAAGGCGTTCGTTTCCCCTTCGTGACGGTATGGTAGCGAAACAGCTAAGCCATACTTTTTACTGAGATGTAGAGTTTATGAAGTTAGGGTTGGTAGAGTTAGAGCGTTTAGATTCAGAACCTTGGCTCTACAGGAGATCTGATATCTTTTTCACAGGGTAAGCCATATGCAGTCGTCTTGGCAACATTTTACATGAAAATGTTTTTGGTGTGATTCCTTATTATTTAGATCGGGATGAATTCGTGAGAAAAGCATTAGACTGCGACCTACTTATTCGTCCATGTTTTTAAAATCTTTGTAACATGCAGGTTTTACTTTAAAAATCGACGAAATAACAGTTTCATCACTATCACTACATATTATATAATTACAAATTTTAACAAAAAAAGTCAAGAATTAAAGTATCTCCATGCCAAATCTCACTGAAATCGGTGTAGCGGTTTAGAAGTGAAAGCGTAACATTTGACTGACAACACGTAAATATTTAACTTTTAAAAAGAGTGGCCACGAGTTTCTTGGCCAGTATTCTTCTCATAAGGCTCTACGCATTTTGGAAACTGAAAGTTATGGATCGACACAAGCAGGCAGTAGATTTTGGTGTTTTCACTTAATTTACCTTGCCAATCCAGTACATGCTATGGCGCCTGTTTGTGTTGATGTATGATTTTTAACTGTAGCTTCAATTTAACGTTCATAAATGTCACTTAATTGCTTAATTGAATACATTATTTTGAATTTGAATATATTTTAAAAAAGTTATCATGATTCTTGATTCCGAAAAACAAAGATTGACTAACCAGTATCCTCAGTTCTTGATAAATTTTCAGTTAATTATTTGGCACATAACACAATTTAACAAATACAATTTGCTCTAACTTAATACCTAAGACTTGTGAAACTGAAATCTGTTGTTATTTGCAAATATGTTCTATAAAGTCTTTCAGGAACTTTATCAGGGAGTGGTAAAACTGGCCATAATCAGTACCAGTTCAGAACACTACAACTGCCAACAATTTCAAATGTGTTACACATGTATCAAATAATACCATTTAAAAACTTACGTTAATACAATAATAGAAAGAATCTTTTGAATTTTTTAAAATGTAGTCACCGTTAGGAATTTTCGTTGTAAAACACACCTGCTGGTTTTTTTTGAACTATCGATATACAATACAAGACGTATTTCTTTGTTAGAAACCATTAGATCAATGTTAGAAACAAAAAAATATTATAATCAGTTTAATGTACTTTCTAAATATACTTGTACAGTCCCAATATGAAAGTAGATAGTTTATTTTTTTATTCATTTACATTGTCCAAAAATTGCAATAGACTACTGCAATGCTACTAGGTCAAAAGTCTTTACCCTATTTAAACACAACGTAATGTGTTAAACATAATTTTGTGAATCATTATGCCATTACGAAGTTTGGCGTGGTATTCGTGCCGTGAATACGTCCAGTAAATTGTGGATCTCCAAAAAATACTTCCACCATCCTCCATCGCCCACTTGGCCCGGAGAAGAGGGGGACGTGGAAGATTAATGATTCACTGGTTACGTTAAACAAAGAGAAACCATGTAAAAATATTTGAAATACGCCGAAATAGATCTTAAGTAAATGAAACAAGGAAAACTGAAGTACGAACCAACGTTGGTTATAATATATACACGATGGAAGCGACACAGCTGTTGCCAAGGCATTTTTATCTGCAACTGTTTTTTTAGACATTCGGCTAGTTACAAAACAGTAGTTAAACCAAGGTTTTACAGTTAGTTCGGTGCTTAAATATTAGTTTGATGGCATAAAAGAGTGGGTTAAATCGATGTTCTCAATTCATGCATTTTAGTGGGCACTGAACTGAATAGCTCGGCAAATCTAAAATGAATTGAATTTCTGAGGGCATTATAATATTATGAACATCGCTATTCGACGTGCAAGGCAGACAAAAGTGAATTCCGCTGAATTTCAAATGAAATAACATAGTCTATTGAAAATGAAATTATGATGATTTTGATTTGAGATGTTGGAGTCTGCCTTTACTTTAATGTAATGTCGTCTGTATATTCGTGTTTACTGTGAATACCTAAATGCCATCATCTTTTTAGAAATAATTACACGATTTAGATTCCAAAACTATACGATTTGGCATTTAATACCTTTGCTTTGAGTTTTGAACACCAATGAATTAAATTTAGCAACAATGTTCTTGTAACCTATCTCAAATAGGTGAAAAGTGTTTTTTTTTTTTATAACGAAGCAATTTAATATTGATCTGTTGAATTGAATCTGTTTTTTTAGTTGTATTATTCTGGTCCCTGAAATACAGTCTTCACTAGTTCTGGGGCCAGTGAATTCACATTTAATGTAACTAAATTTGTGTCAATAAATAAATTTAATTAAGTATATTTTGATTGTTTTCAAAAAAAGAAAGATATGTTGTTCAGCTAAGGATCTTTGTAATGATGTTCACTAGTATTAGAAGATACGCAATGCCGATCAGGAATACTTTCACATTAAAAGGAAAATTACAGAGCATCTAAAAACACTAGATATTAATGTCGACTATAATGCTCAGCTGCTAACAATCTCTGGTCGCCAAGATCGCCGTAAGTTGAACGTTAAAATACTCCAAGTGCTAATTTGGCAAAAATAACTTGTTCTTATTCCGTTTAGCGTCTTGCAGTATAATTTTTGCTTTGTATAAAATAATACTACAATTGATAAAATTTGAGATAGTTTAAGTATAAGTAAGTATATATATATATAACTAGCTGGCCTACGCAACCTCGTTTGCGTCCAAACTACCATCCCCCGTTTTAACCCCAAAAGGGGGTTGATTTCTAAAGATACATTATTAGTACACCTCCACACTATCTATAGAGCATACATTTTAAATTTCAAGTCTCTTACTTCAAAAACATAGGACTTTCATACAAACTTCCAACCCCCTTAGGGCTGGAGTTTCGTAAAATCCATGCTTAACGGATGTCTATACCCTATAAGGAACCTACCTGCAAAATTTCAAGTTTGTAGGTGTTATAGTTTTTTAAATTTCGTGATTAATAAGTGAGTGGTATTTCGCTTTTATATATATAGATATATATAAGTAATAATAAAAAAGGGTGCATGCGTGCAAATTTATTATGCATAACCTTATTTCTTTCTTTCTTTTGTCTTTTTGAAAATTTGAGGGGTAATAACCCTAAAATTTTCAATTAAATCAAATAAAAAATACATTGTGCCAAAACAGTCTAGAAAGACAAAATTTTCAAAGTAATTCTAACTGCTTATAAGTATCACGGAGTCAATTTATTTGTTATTGACTCCCGCTACTTAGTATTACCGGACGATCTAATTTTGCCAAATAGTTATAGCCTTATTATTCCATGTCATATCTTTCCTGTATTTATTCTATACTCAGCAGATCAGTGTCTTAAGTTACCTGACATAATTTTAATAGTAAGGCTTCTTTCTCGATTGATTCGTCGTTACAACGACAAGCAAACTTAATTAAATTCAAGTTTCCAGAATACCATTGAATTAAATTATATAATCCATACCGTTTATTGGGGTTACCGCACGTAACGAAAAATCACAAAAAAAAAATTTGCACAGCAGCATCTTCTTCTTAAGATATATAAAAAGCAATTGCCGTTCGTTTCTCTCGCTAAAACTCGAGAACGGCTGAGCCGATTTAGCTGATTTTGGTTTTGCAATGTTTGTCGTAGCCCAGGGAAGATTTAAACGGTTAAAAATTAAAAATAACTTGAAACTCCAAATGTGGATAAAAACGTGACAGCGTGAGATTCAAGTGGATGTGCAAGGTTACACTTACCCTTTAAAGAGGTTTTACTGCATTTAACTATGTAGGTAACATTTTTTTTTAATTAGAGAGTAACACAAGGGAGTTAACAATATTCTACTACAAATGTGTCAATTGAACGTAAAGCAGCTTTAGAGCTAGACATATTATCTGCCTCGTGAAGTTGAATAAATGTTCTCGTGCATTGCCCGTGGTCCACCTCCATAGTCCACCTGGGTGGACCACGGGAAAACAGTAGACACAATTCACAAAGAGAAAAAATCACAATATCAATTTACAAATTCAATTTATGTTACTTATTTACTTACAATAAAATATGTCTTATTTAATTTTACCATGAAAGCGATCCTTGATTTCCTAATTCAGAGTATTTTAATATGGTTGGTTGGAATCATTTCAACTTTTCAATTTTACTTATTTTGTTAATTTTTTACAGATATTATCTTGTTGTGGATTGTAAATCTGATTTCTGAGATATAAACGGTTCACGAGTCGAATTAAAACGTAAAGATTTAATACAAAGTAATGATATAACTTAAAGGCACTATCGCTTTATTATTTTGTAGTAACAACTCTGTTCGATCGTAAGTTTAGTTGCCAGACTTGCCAGACTGGCATTAAGGGCACCAATGTCTACAAGTGCATAGAAATTGACAACCAACCTATTCATTAGTGGCTTAGCCCCGTACTAAAATGTATCTTATATATAAAATTCTCGTGTCACAATGTTAGTTACCATACTCCTCTGAAACGGATTTTTATGAAATTTGGTGTGCATATCGGGTCGGTCTGAGAATCGACCAACATCTATTTTTTATACCCAAATTTTTTAATGGCAAAGCAACGTTGACCGGATCAGCTAGTAATATCTAAAATATATACATGACATATAACATATGTACATTCACAACTCTTAAAAAATATGAGTTCGTATGCCAATCTTGTAATAATGGCTATTTCATTTGTAAATAGAACGGCTATAAAATAATAGCCAGTACAAGTCCGATTTCTCAAAAGTTAATCTTAGAAACTATCGGTCTCTACTATACTATGTACTACTATGTTCACCGTCCTACTGCTGTGTTTGCCCTAGAGAGCCAAAGGATGAATATACGTAATCCTGGCTTCTAGCAGACTCTCTTATTCTGGCTCTTTCAAACTTCCCTGTTGTTACTTATCCTAATTTACCTTCTTCCTTTATCTCCTTCTCAAGGAGAGTAGGAGTAAGATGGCCGACCACAAAATTGCGCTGATCTCCAAAAAATTTGAAAAGTGCTGCAAAATAATGACCATGATGAGTTTCTTTGTGTGAAATAAACATTTTCTAAAACGTTTTCCACATAAATAAAAACACATATATCTAAATGTTCATAGTGATTCCATCTGGTAGCAATCACAGAGGTAGATCCTGCGTAAAACAGGTATCTTAATAATTAAACAGGTTAATTTAAATTCTAGATTAGATAACTTGAATCATACTCCTTATAACGGTTGTGTAGTCAGCATCGTGCTGGCATTGAACGGTTTAATAGCCGAACGATTAGTATAGAATTAATATGAGTATATAACATCATGAATTACTACCTATTCGAAAACTATACTTGTACACAGCTCATCTCTCTCTCTCTCTGGTCGGTCCCTCATGACTGAGGATCGTGGTCAGCATGCTGGTTGCATCTGGAATGGATGATCTGCCTCCACCGGTTTCTGTCCAGCGCGTCTCTCACAACCGTATAAAATTTGGACGACGACGATTTCTTTATTTGATCTGTCCATCTAGTTGGTGAACGACCGCGCGATCGTTTTATACGGAGCTGACTCAAAATCGATGCATTGGTGCGTTTCGCGGTCCAAGAAATTCTCAGGATTCGCCTCCAGCACCACATCTCGAATGCATCAATCCTTTGTCTTTCTCGGGCTAAAATTATCAACGATTCAACTCCATATAAGAAGATAGGGAATACCAGGGCTCGTATCAGTCTGATCTTGGTTTTGATACTGATTCCTCTTTTCTTCCAAATGTTGTTTAGTCGGGACATAGCATCTTTAGCCATACCGATTCTCCTTTTTATCTCGGGAACGCAGCTGCCATCATTGTTGATTTGGGAGCCCAAATATATGTAGTGGTCGACGGTATTAATGCCAGGAATGTTACCTTTGTCATTTGTTAACTTTCCGGCTCGATCAACTATCATGATTTTAGTTTTTGCTCTATTCACTGTGAGACCGATGTTGCCACTTTCTAACTCGAGTCTTTGGAAAAGCTCACACATATCGTCCATGGATGTTGCCAGAAGAATTGTGTCGTCAGCGTATCGGAGATTTGATAGTCTCTTTCCACCTATGCGAAAACCCTTCTCCCAGTTTTCTACTGTCTTTCGAATAATATACTCTCCATATATGTTGAAAAGGGCGGGAGACAATATGCAACCCTGTCTCACTCCTTTTTTTAGTGTGGAACATATTAGAGCAGTCCATACCTATTCTGATGAACGACCGGTTTTGTGTAACTCTGGATTAAGGCAACTAGGTGTTTAGGAGCTCCCATTTCAAGTAGCACATTCCACAGTTTATCCCATTTTACGCAGTCAAAGGCCTTGGTTTAATCAATAAAGCATAGGACGAGGGGACAGTTAAATTCCCTGCTCCTCTCGATAATTTGGCGGACATTCAGTATTTGTTCCCACGTTCCCCTGCCCTTAACAAAGCCAGCCTGCTCTTCGGGTATCTGCCAGCTTAGAAAGTAGCTTAGACGTATAAATTGACCACCTGTAAAAGGATCTTACTCGCATGGGATATTAATGCAATTGTCCTGTAATTTCCACAAACTTTAGAACAGCCTTTCTTATGTAGCGGTATGAACACCGATTCTGTCCAGTCTTTTGGCCATATTCCAGTTTTCCATATGGTATTACATATTTCGGTGATAGCCTTTGTGCCTCGCTGACCTAGGTTTTTTAGTATTTCGGCTGTAATAGCATCCTTACCTGGTGATTTATCGGTCTTAAGAGCTTTGATGGCATACTCAATTTCTGATGCAAGGATATCTGGTTCTTCTTCTGTCCATGTAATGTTAGCATTTGTAGGCTCACTTGTGTCATATAACTCCGCACAGTAGGTTTTCCAGCGTTCTAACACTTCTTCCACATTAGTCAACAGACGCCCATCCCCATTCTCAATGGCGTAGGTTCTTGGTTTATGTGTCCTAGATAGTTCTTTTACTTTCTGAAAAAGATATCTGGATTCGTGTTTCAGTGCGTGTTGTTCAAGTTCGAGACAGATTTTGTTAATGTGGTTATCATAGTCCTTTCGACAGCACAATTGAACTTGTCGGCTTAGTTCTGATTACCGTTGCTGATCCTCATTTGTGCATATGCCGTTCTCCTTAAGTTCACGCCTCTTAAGGATGATTTGAGACGTCTCAGGCGTGATGAAATTTTTCATAGTGGGTCTCACTAGCTTGTTGTATTTAGCTGTTTCCTGTATCATCCCTTTGAGGTATTCCCATTGACTGTCGCTGTCGGTCATGTCTCTTGGAAAGCCTCTCATTTTTTGCTCTAAACTATCTCTGAAGCCACTGATGTTTACACCTTGCATACTCGGAGCTAGTTTAGGTTTCTGTATCCTCTTTAGCCGCACTTGAACTGTTGCCACCAGAAGTTGGTGGTCGGATCCACAGTTAGCGCCAGGGAAAGTTGTGGCGTTCGTTACTAAGCTTCTCCATCGCGTCCCTATCAGAATGTAATCAATTTGATTTCTACATCTGTCTCCAGGGGATATCCAAGTGTATAATCTCCGGATATGATGTTCGAAACAGGTATTACTGATAGTGAAATCTTCTTCGCAGCAGAATTGTAACAGACATTCGCCCCTATCGTTTCTTTCTCCAATTCCGTATTTACCCGCAACACGACGCAGGTGGTCATCGCCCCTTGTGTCTCCAACTTTGGCATTAAAGTCTCCTAAGATGATGGTAACTTCTCGTTTTGGTAGCCCTTTAAGTAGCGCGTTCAACGTGTCGTAAAAGCCCTCCACTGCTTCTTCAGTTGATTGTGCTGTAGGGGCATAAACCTGTACGATGTTGAGTTTGCACGGTACGATGTTAAGTTTTAGCGCTATTATGCGATCACTGGCTGGGTTGTATCCTACAACGCATCAGTTTAAAGATTTCGGGACAATGAATGCCACTCCTTTGCTGCTCTCATCTTCGGGGCCCGAAAAATATATTGTACTTCCTATGTCAGATGTGAACTGACCATGACCTTTCCAATGTGTTTCGCTGAGCCGTAACAGGTGAATTTTCTTCCTTTGCATTTCGTTTTCAACAATTTGCAGTTTGCCAGGTTGCTTGAGGCCGTGCACATTCCACGTTCCTATGCGATGGGCATGACGAATCGACGTATAATCATCAGTAGCTAAATTTCTATGCGGTGCCTGATGAGCTACACCTGCATGGCCGGTAGCATATTTCGCAACACCTCTCCCGGGAAGATGGCGCCGGGCGTCAGCCGGATCATCAGACATACTAATTTCTGTTCCTTTTCTTATCATGCTGACTCTCTTGGGAAAGTAGAAGCAGTGGTTTCCCGTTGCCTTCTGCCCCAGCTCCCAGCTCACACAGCTCATATACAGTTTGAAACAAAAAGTTGGATATAATAAAAATTACTAATCATCATCTTCAAAATTAAGTTTGAAGGTAATCAGACGGTATTCCTTGCGATCATGAGCTCTCTTCTTTATCATCATGATCTTTTAATTGGTGATATTTTAGTCCAGTCTAGGTCCTGATGTCATCTATCCGCTTCATTCGTGGTCGACCTGGTAAATTACTAATACATAACAGAAAATAAGAGAAGTTGGTTGTTAGTGTCGGTCGTTGGATGGATGTACAAAGAAGGGTATTTATCACTTTCGGCATTAAAAAGTAAATATCAAAAATAAACTACCACGTTCATTTCATTCAAGTAGGTACGTAGATAAACTAATAAAAAAACTATTAAATGTTTAACAGTGGACAGCAATCGGTTGAAGTATTATAATAAGATAAACAATAAAACCATACAACAAACCATATAAGGGTTTTCCTTGTTTGGTGACGTTTACTAATGTATATCTAACGGACACGACAAACAATGTAAACTGTAGTACCTACCTAGTAACCGAAGAAAACCAAACATAGTTAATTCTAAGCTTAGGTAAATGAATTGCTGCAGTTTTATAGTAATTTGTCATTATTTTCATAATAGCAAACGGTCACCAACTATTATTGTTTTCTTTATAACAAAACCTAGTTTCAAGATTCGGTGACAACCATCTTTAAACTGTGCCATCAGTTTACAGGCTTTCGCATTCCTTTTTTACTCACAAATTAACTACTAGAAATATACATATAGAATATAGAAATTTACAGCTAAGAGTTGAATAAATCTATACTTATATTATACACAGGTAAAATTTGTGACTTTGTAGAGGTAAATTATTTTACCAATAGAAAACCATATTATTCAAGAATGTCATAGGCTACAATAATAACCTGAAAAATGATTGCCGTTATCCGAAATGCACGTGTGTAGAGCTGCGTGTATAAGCCAGTTTCTTAATAAAGTAGCGCAACACAACTACTTAAAATCAGAAGAGGAATCTTCCAATATTGCCGCAATAATACCTACTAGTTATATACCATTTTGATACCAATAAGTATTCACGTTTTCTGTAAATGCCTAGAAAGGTAGAAAGCGACATTGGCCCTCACGACGATTTATGATTTTTATGTGCCCGTTAATTGTATGTTTGCCATCCTCACGACACACGTAAAATTTCGTTATTTATTATTACATAGATGTATAACTCTAGTGGTAAACAAGCAGACATCAAAAAGTGAACACGCTAAAAGCGTACTGTACTAGTGCACTATGCAATGTTCACCGATGTGGTCTTTCGAGCATTAGAGGTATTTCTTTAGTCATACTCAAGCGTCTCTAATTCAAACAGTTCTGCTACGACCTACTTTCTAGTAAAAATTCGGATGTTGCCCTTCGAAACATAAAACAAGATTTACAACCTTCAAATTGATTGTTACCTTTTTAAAACAATCAACAAAGAACTAACGGTGTTATATTTAAAAACCAGCTATTCGAAACATAAACGCTTTCATATATGAAATCAAACTCGTTTTGTAAAACAAACTTAAAAGATTTAAATTGAATGACCGTTTTTGTATAGCATTTGTATCAAGGACATAGTTAAAAACATTCATATGTTACATGATAAAACACATACATAGTAGATAGTAAATACATAGCTGTATTTTATTGAATTGGTACCAGTGAGACTGACTTGACAGCGTTTAGCAATGTCGGGCGAACGAGTGCGCGAGGTCGCGCAATAGGCGACTACGTCAGCTGTGAACTACACGCAAAGCAATAAAATTTTAGATTGACATTAAAAAAGAACCGTTATTTAGTATGAGTATTTCAAGCGCGGAACCAACCAGCCATTACTGTTAATACTACTTTATGTATTATAATTATTCTTATACAGTTTTAATCTGTTGCTAAGCTGCAACTGAATTTATAAATAACTGTAAAGCAACCTTTGATAAGGTATTTGAAAATTTTGTCTTTACGAGGGATAACTAGAGAAAGAAAATCTTGTGGAGAAAACAGAACTTGTTCTTCCTGTGAGAAAATTTTGAAGGCCGGAACACCGAAGCTGAAACTGTGCATCTAATTAAAGTAATAAAAATAACACTAGTCTGTTTTAATATATTACAAACTGTAAAGTAGAATTTTATTACATACTCTAATCTCTCTCATACTCATGTTTAGTTACGATATATAACAAAATAAAACATGTAGGCGGTGTTACTTTGACAAAGTAATTGTAATAAATGAATGGCATTCATGCTAGATTTGTAACCTTACCTTGAGTTTTCTGAAGGTGAGGCATTTTGTTATTATTATGATTGATTAATATTAGACTCAGGGTGTTTATTAAGTGTGTAAGTATTGTTTTAGCAAGGTTACTCACAATAAGTGTTTATCTGTGTTGCTTAGATAATTATGTAGCTATGTTTCAGGTTTGTCAAAGATTATGTATGATGTATAAATATTAGTTGTAACTGGCTTGTGTGACAACGCTACGCAACGTAAATATTTGGTTGTCCAAGTTTTATTAATCTCAAAATTCACAATTTATCAATGACAGGCAGCGGTATGGTGGTCCACACACCTACGAACTTTTTTATTACTACTCTTGAAATAAATTTACTATAAAATAATTCTTAACTCAACAATAACTTATTTTACTCAATAAACTTACATAGTGATTTTAAACGGATGATATCTATAGAGAGATGGTAAAGGCCTATATCCAGAAGTGGACTACGATAGATTGATGATGATAATGATAGACTTTTACTGATAACTAGAATGTCAATTCTATAAAAAATATTTCTACAAGATATGTATATACAGTAACTTCAAACGGAAATGGCCCCGTCATGTCTCCAGATTAACCGATGGTCGGTGGAGTCGAAATGTGAGACCGCGTTTAGGAAAACGTAGTGTAGGGCGCCCTGCAGCACGATAGACTGACGATTTGAAGAAAGTGGCTGGCAGCAGTGGCAGCGGATGGATTTGAACTGCCCAAAACCGTGCTAATTGGCGCTCTGGGTGAGACTTTCGTTCAGCAGTGGATGGCGATTGGTTGATTATATAACTTTAAAGAGGGTACAAATAAAAGGGTTAAGTATAATAATGGGTTAGATCAATATCTTAAGTTATGACCCGTCAATTATAACAGATGTTGGATAATATTACAGGGTCTCACATTAGCTACTATTCATATTATTAATAAATTAACCAAATACGGTAACAACTTCTAATAACAAGTACCTAGATAGACATTAGCTTTTAAAGACACATAATATTATCATAATTTTTCAAGGTTCCTGTTTTTTATAACACAGTAAAGTCTTTAATACATTTTGTTATAAATTCACAGCATAAATGTAAATTAAGACCTGCCATTATTTACAGAACACGATCTTATCGTGGTTACAGTTCCCTGTGTACATTTCCTTTATCGATAACCTTGAAAATAAAAACAAAATGATTAGGTTCTTCGTTAACGTGGACGCACTAGAAGCTAGGTCGAGCCGCCAACTGCAACGTGCCGTCAGATCTGTCCTCTAAACGATCATGTCTATTAAATGTTTCGTTTTATTGAATCATCACATCCTACAATACGTTTTTTTACCTTACTAGAAACCAGGCATTATTTTTCCCTCTTTATCGACTATATTAATGACCTCGAAAATGATTATGGATTAAATATATTTCTTACATATAAAGAAGAGTACGTAATATTACATACCACGATAAATTATTTTCAATTAGGTATACCTACCTACCGTTAATTGGTAGTTCGCTCGCTACATTATTGAGACTAGGATGTCATAGGATTCCATTTTTCTGTCTGAAGTCTATCTTATTTCTAAGACGAAAATGTAGGTAGGTACCTACATCCTTTTTATTATTGTCAGTACTAAAATACTTGGATAAGAAAATTGTAACTACAAAGAAATTTGTTTGCCCCAATTGTGGAGACAGCAATATTAACAAATTAATTTAAAAGCAAAATTAAAAAAAAATCAAATAGTACTATGTTTGTATATCTGTTTTTTTTTTGCGGAAAGAACAGAGATTTAAAAATCTATGGTATTTCAAAAGTTTGTGAAAAACTAGTAGTACCAAGAGTCGTCAAAAGAAAATTCGTAAACGGAATCTGTATCATAAAATACAAGAATATACATACATATATATTTCTTTGAATCGAAAACTACGAGGACAAAACCAAAACCAGGTCAAAAACCTTTAAGACTCCGGAAAGAAGCCAAGAACTTACGCGAATAAGACACCTTTACCTAGTAAAATGCATTAGTAATACGAAATTTACTGATAAGAATTGTACTATAATATGTTCATTGTTTTACGTGCGGCTTATCTAGTAATAATAATATTACGAATATTTGATACGATTGTTGATGTACGGAATAAGTTTTGCCATCGCGCCGGCATTAGTCTCATGATAAAAATAACTCACGCTGTATTAATCAACTTCGTTTGATGAGAATGATTGCGGTTCATAGTTGTTCCGCTTACAACACATAATATTATGAACACTTTTAGTACCATTATTGTCATCTCTCAAAAGTTTCTACGACCTCCTGGCAAGTCTGTGGTCTCAACTTGTATTGGTAAAATACCTTGTTGTATCGAAACCCTACAGGGTGAGTTAATTTTCTTATTAAATTTAACATTTCAGTAGTTAAAGTGACATGTTATTGTGCTCTAACAACAAAAAAATAATCATATTATAATACTTAATCACCTTTGTACATCATGTGTGATCACGAGATAAGGAGACGCGTGAGGTATGATAATACAGCGTATTTTGTAATACTATAATTATGGTTTAATACAAACTTAATGTTTCGTTCAATATTAAAAGTTTTATATAAATGAAATAGTACGTGGTCGTTCATACATGCGAACCAACTCTAAATACATTTATGCAAAACAAAATGAGTTTTATGCTTAACAAAATAAGGTTGTCTAACAGTGTAGGTATAGATATTCTTGGTAAGTTGATAAGTAGTTAGTTGTTGCTCAAGGCTGACGACTCGTAGAGGAGTAAAAACTTGGTCAAGGCCCGTTCTTAGTCAAATGGTTGTAATATGTCTGGTTTTGGCACTCTCACGCGTACATTTGGAAATTCTTTACAATTGAACTTTTTAATTAACAATAGAGAGGAAATGAGTTTATCGTTAAGGAAATCGAAACTAATTAAACCGCAAACTACCACAGCCAACAAACAGTATGGTTTATTAAGAACTTCGGTCGGTAACACATATTTTATTTAGTTGTTAAATTGACGACTGATATGAAGTAATACGAATTATAAGTTTATTACGTGTTATGTTTTACGATATTGAGTAGGTACTTCATTTTTTACTATTGGCTAAATTTCAAAGTATTTGGTGCCATGACTTTTTCGATCGGTATGGGATTTTGTACAGAGGTCGTGTTTGCATTAATTAGTTGTGGTACGTACCCGGGGCACTCGGTCGAGTATTGATCGGTACGGTATCGTGTAACCTTCAAGGCACAATTTTTGATAAGCTTTGGCAGCAAACACATTATTAATAATTATATCAGAACACAGTTTTAGAGCGCTAGGTATTGTTTTTTAAGTTTAAAGAGTAATTTTCACCGTTACTCTTTTACGGTTTTGTATTAAACTTAACTGTTTACATAGTAGAAATAAGGTTTATAGACTAAAAATAGTACTATTAGTTATTCTTTGCTAATACTAAAGAAGTAGATAAAGTACTGCTATTAATGCTAGCAAGGTCCTTCAGTTTTTATGAATATTTTTTAATTATTATGTCCAATCGATAACCTGGTTCCTATAAGGGATGGCTGAATTGCTTTATCTATCTTCTATTCATATTATATAAAAATGAATCGCCGAAATGTATGTACGCGCATAATAACTTCCGATCGGCTGCACCAATTATTATTTTTATGTATTCGTTATTGTTAGGACAAGGTTTGTGTACAAGAAAAATTAAAAGATAACGGTAAAAGTCTTTTTTTTTGTCCGCTACTGGAACCGGAGACAGATATCTAAATATGACGGTACGAAGTTCGCCGGGTCAGCTAGTTTATTGTAAAACGAACACATACCTATAATATTACTATAACTATACCAGTTATTGGCTTAGGCACTAATCCATGAAATGAGGTATTAAAAGTAGTCAAAATAGCTGTTACTGTGAATCTATTCTACATAGATCGCGGTAAATGCACCTAGGTACCCAGTGCCTCTTGCTACAGCTTACGGGCAGAGGTATTGCTTACCGTAATTTAGTTGGTGATTTGTACATCACTTACTATTAAAGTTTTAAACCTTTTTCAGTAATAAGATTTAAAATTAGATCCGTCTTGTAAAGGTAAGTATTATAAACAATATTGATATAGATGTCTACAATTGACTGCCTCGTTGGTCTCGCGGTTGGCGTGTGGGTTCGATTCCCGGGTCGGACCAAATGTTTGTATGATCTAAAAATATTTGTTTCGGAGTTTGGGTATTTTCTATGTATAATATGTATGTGTTTACAAAAAAACAGATATGTGTATTTGTATCAGTTGTCTAGTGCATTGTGTCATTGCTAGTACCCATAACACAAGATCTGCTTAGCATGGGACTAGATGGCGTTGTGTGATAGATGTCCAAAATATTTATTATTTATTCATATTAATTATTTTACCTTGCCAATCCAGTACATACTGTGGCGTCTGTTTGTGTCAATCTATGATTTTTAAGTGTAGCTTAAATTTAACGGTCATAAATGTCACTTAGTGTCTTAATTGAATAAATGATTTTGAATTTGAACAGATAGATAGAGTTACTTTCAAATTTATTATATCAGTATTAAATTGCAAGTAACGTCTGACAGCCACCTGACTGTTTCTTTACTGTAATCTCTGGTTATACATTGTAACAGTAGTCAAAAGCAATAAATCCACAAAGGCTTTCATCATTCGTCTTCAAGTATGCACTGAGGAAGTTTACAGGCCTCATGTAGGAGGTAATCCCTTATTGCCTGCCTGCCTCGCTGTCACAGAAGCCTACCTCTGCTTCACAACGACAGTTAATACGTAATGTGAGCTTGACTACAGAGAGAATAGGGCGTGCATTGAGTTCGAACTGCAGAACTCTAGAAGATGATTGTTTCACTTATACCGAGTAAGTTAAAGTAGTAGTGAAATTTTACTCAAATAGATTGACATTTAATTTTAGCCTAGTTTCAATTAATTTTGTCACTATTTTGAAGTCCTTAATAGTTGCCTCTGTGGCGCAGTGGTAGTGTATGCGACCGCTGTGCTTGAGGTCTCGGGTTCGATTCCTGGGTCAGACCAAATGTTTGTATGATCTGCAAATATTTGATTCGTAGTTTGGGTGTTTTCTATGTATGTTATGAATGTATTTACATTTTTTTTTAATATATATGTATTTATATCAGTTGTCTAGTACCCATAACACAAGCTCTGCTTAGCTTGGGACTAGATGGCGTTGTGTGTTAGATGTCCGAAATATTTATTTATTATTACTATTTATAGTATATCGGTATTGAAATGATATATGCTTTTGCTTACAACAGCCTTGCTACCAAAATAAATTTCAGCATTACTGCTATGTACGTAACACAAGGGGTCAAGAAGATTCCAGCCACTCTCCACTTGTAATGAGATGCTTCTAGACTGAAATAAAAATATGCGACCGACTTTACGTCCCGTACCGTTTTGATATGTTCAACACACCTAGCTTCCTCGAATTCAATTTGGTATTCCTAATGGTCAGCCTTTAAAAGTCCCTTGCTGGAGATAGGCTTTTCCTTAGAAACAAGGTTTTGGCCCACTGTACCGCCCTAACTAGGTTCATTTCAAGACGGAGTTTGAAGTTCTCTCTTAGTCGGCTCTTACGCCATCCACTGATCTACGGAATGAATAGATGTGGTAACACTACATATTCTGAATCCTGTCACTAAACGAACAGGTGCTTCTCTTGCTAGTTATAGTAAAGAGATGTGTTAGTGGTTAAAGTTAAAGTAAAAAAAGTAAAGAAAATATTGTTACGAAGAAATAATATTCTAATACAATGCTTGAGACAAAGCCAAACGTCAGAAAGTTCTCGTTGATTTCTTGAGGCACAGAATTATGAACCTTACATCAATATGCATATAACCGAATATGCATATATCACGTTTAACGTGATTGACGTAAGTTTGGCTTGTTTATATTTCGCAGAAACGTCATATTCAAAATGTTACTTCTAGTATTACGACGTGACGTCACAGAATCGCCTAAAAGTTACTAGTTGCTTTGGCGTTAAAGATATAAGGCGCTTCGTCGAGAGCAGTGCAGTTCAGTTCGAGCTACAGTGCGAGAAATATTGGAGTTATATTAATCTAGCGACCTCGGCGTCAATTAAGGAGTGATATTGTGATTTTAAATCTATGCCATGCCATGTCTATTATAAAGTCTCTTTTATACGTCAGAAGATTTATTTCTCAAATCCATCAAACCCTAGCACGTAACAATATAATGAATATGAAGTGTTCGATGAAAGTTTACAAAGTTACGGTTGAAACTTGAGGTTACTTTATCAATCTAAAATTAATCAACTAATAAATACTCAAATGAAATAAAATGTCAACCATTGCGTTGGTGAAAGACATCAGCGATCTGATGAGCTATTTAAAAAACACTATGAAGGTCATAAAATAGCTTATGAAAGTAATTTTAAACAACAATATGAGTCTTCCAAATGATGTAGTGTATCAGGCAGCCTTTAAAAATAATACTTAATTCCTAGATTGGTCTACATCATAAAATCACAATTAATACATTAAAAAATTTAAATTACATACTCTCTACCACCTAACGTAAATAATAAGTGCTCTTGAGTGATGCTTTAAATAAAGCGCAAATAAAAACGCAAAGACACATTTTTTTCTGTAATATCGTGTCGAAATTCGCGTTGGTAGTAGGAAAAAACGTTGGTAGGCACTTCTATCGAAATATCGTTGAATGTAGGCTACTCGAGTGCAATGACATCGTCGAAATTCGACGTGACGCTGGCTCTTAGCGATAACATTCACCACTGTTCAACTAGTGCGAGCCCATACTCTCAACTCCCAAATTTAACAACAATGGTTTATGAACAATACGTGTGTTACTTGATGTCCAAATGTTATGTGTTATTCTATATGTAGTTACTTCTTCAAAAGAATCTTTGCTTGTTTTTTCTACATTAGTTGTAAAACTATACATAAGTGAACTTAAACTAACTTTTAAACTTTCGCGTTCCATGAGATAGTAATTATTATTTTTACGGGAATTAACGCGATCACTATGATCGCGTTAATTCCCGTAAAAATAATTATTATAAGTGAACTTATTGCCTTTCTCATTCTCTGTCAGTAAACTGTAGGGTGATGAAGAAATAATTTGGAAAGTCTATCCCATCATTGTTTATGAGAGAAGCAAGACCCAAGACGACACGGTTCGCGGCACAAAACATTATTTAGAGTTTAGACACACAGAATGCCACGTTTGAAGGAATGTGAATATTTAGAGTAAAACAGTATGTAAATTACTGGGCACATTGTCGAAATAACTTGTACGTTGAAAAATATTGAACAACAAGAGAAAAAATATTTTGACAGCCTTGGTGGCGGTGGTAGCGTAAGCGACTACTGTGCTTAAGCTCAGTCTCGGGTTCGATTCTCGGGTCGAACTCAATGTTTGAATGACCTGCAAATGTTTGTTTCGAATTTGGGTGTTTTCAATGTTTAAACTGTAGTATTATTTCACATAGTATTATATTTAAAATAAGTATTTATAGAAAATGAAACCATAACAGTATTTTATCAGCAAATTTAGTTGTCACAGTACAAGCTGGATGGCTCTGCTTAGTTTGAACACTGACACAGTTTGAAGCTGGACGGCGTTGTGTCAGGTGTCCGATATATAAAAAAATGAACAAGGCAGTAACAAAATAACGGTAAATATGTAGTACACAGATGATACATAAATAGTTTGTGAAGGGAAATCGGGGATTTATAATTACAGATTATGATGTTCTCCTAGCCGATTACGGCCACGGCGCGCGGCCAGTCTCGACGGAGATAAGCCTACGACGCAGGAGATATTATAGCGCACAAGTGTGTGCACAAACACTGCTGCACTCCCTGTTCCTTCTCTCTCATTTTCCGATGGGACGGGTAACTGACACTACCGGGGGGAGATCAGGCGCAGGGCCGACAGTTTTACGTGCTCTCCGAGGCACAGGGGTTCTGACCCCAACTTCCAAACTCCGAGATGTTATTGTTCATAAAATCTCAAAAACACTTTTGGCTCGACCCGGGATTCGAACCCGAGACCTCTTGGTTGGCGTCAACCGCTAGACCATTGAGGCAGTTACAGATTATAGATACCCAGTAAACAATAATGTAAATATGTATTTATGATCTTGGTACTATGCCGATTTAACCGGTGCCATGAAATGCGTCAGTAACTTTGTTCATTTAGGAAGGTCCACGAACATTTATAAAATTTTTGATTACCGCAGATTGTAGTGAGCAACAATAGTATAGAAGTAGTGACAAACCAGGAAATTGATAACATGGTAACTTATCGCGATAGACAGATTATCGTTCTTTAAATGATTTTTTAGTAAATTTTAACACTATATTAAAAAAAACATGATTAAGTTTACTATAAAATAAAACAATAATCATGGATTCAGTACACTCCAACCGCACTCGACACTTCATGCATATAAACATCCAAGAGACAGGACGAAGAAATGACTAGTCAATCTATGTGATCTATTGGGTTTGAACATGACTTGAATTGTAAGTTATTATTGTGAGTAGCTTATGATATTTGTATCGGAAACTCGATACGTTTGATACCTAGCTGTTGAGGGACTGATTTATTTTGGAAATTTCCGAATAGGAAAAATATTTTTTTCTTTGAAATGTAGTATATGTATGTAATTAAGTTTTGTAATTTTTTTGTAAAATGTCCTCAACATATCTTATTTGTGTCGATGTTCTTACAAAAGAGTCCGTACTATTGTTATCGTTAGGAGTAATGTGATTTTCATATGCACTTTAGGATAATACTAATATATAATAGGATAATAAATCTATACTAATATATATAAAGCTGACGATTTGGGACTTCACTTGTTTCGAACATTAAATAAATTTGAAAGGTCTAATACACACATCAAAAGTGTCTAGGGATCAAGCATTTTTATGCGGATTTCTTAAGATTGAGATGTGGCTTTGGCCCTGGCCTGCTCAGTCGCCAGACTTGAACCCGATTGAGCATGCATGGGATATGCTACAGAGAAGAGCTCTGCCGAATATGGAGGGTATCCAGTCGCAAGAAGACCTTTTTTTGTTGTTGCAACGAACATGGGCGGCCATTCCACAGCGTGATTTGGATGAACTCATTTTGAGTATGCCAAACCGATTCTTGTGTTGTTAGTGTTCGCGGTAGAAACACGGATTATTAATTGTTTAAGTTACCTAATAAAATTTTAAAGAAAACTGTTATTTCAGTCTTTTTTTCGAACTTTAACGGTTCAAATGTCAAAAATCTCTTTATTAGGAAAATGGCAAATTTCTTTATTAATGCAAAAGTGACTTGGTTTATCGTTACTGTGACAAACGAAAACACTTTTTTTGATGAATCCTTAAAGAAAATTTTAATTAATATCAATCAGGAGAAAAGTTATTGCAAAAATATATGTTGATCCCTAGACACATATGTTGATCCCTAGACACTTTTGATGTGTGTATTAATATTAATGTGACGGCTTATCATTCATGAAACATATAAAAATAAACATGCCCTGAAGTACCGTCCCACAAATAACAACCAATATCCGCCGAGGTTCTCGGGGATTTTCGAGATGCTTTCATTTAACATCTGTTTGACAGTAAAAACCTGTAACAATCGTTTCTGGAGTTAGGATAAGTCGCAATAAAGAGTGTACTGACACAAAGGTGTACTACACGACAAAAAGTTAACAATAGTTCCTGCCTATATATGAAGTCAATGTGCAACTATACCTACATTTTTTTTATTAAATTGCAACACGACAAATAAATTTATTTCTTGATCTATTTACTGAAAAGGTGATAAAATCCAAATAAATCTCTTCTTACTACAAGTTTCTTTTACATAATCTTGCGTTAAGGTCAATTTTAACAGCGCGAGGGTGAAACAATCAAATGATTTCAAGTTCATACCCCATCCCGTATCCTACAGTCTTGCACGTACTCCTAACTTAAACAGCTAGCTTGACTCTCTAGCTAAGAGCTAAGTGTGCAGCCCTCTGGCTCGAACACTAGTAATGCTCACATTACTAGTGTTCCAGTATAGTACCGTGAGTCACAACTCACTAGTATTCTTAATATTCATAAAGCACAGAGTTTTATGGTACAGGGACAATTGGGAACCCCTGTCACAGGCGGTAAGCGATTAGCGGCGCGCACGAGTATTTTAAATTGTTACAAAGTCTTCTAATTAATTTTACATCTTAAGAAGGCTGTCACTTTTTTGCTTTGAATATATTTATCCATCCATCCATCATTAAATTTCTCATGCGTAACTCTACATTGAATTTAGTACTTTTATATTATATACTCTAGAATAGTTATACCACTATACTAACACCTAAACATGAATATGGCTTTGTTACTGTGAAAATTACCAGCTTTGGCTTGAAAAATAAAGCTATTCTAGAAGATATTAAACCCTATATTACGGTCACCGAACTAATTGGAAAAAAAGCTTGCGTAATGACCATGCGTTAGAAAGTCGGTACTTTGTTACGTCATTGTAAGTTTAGGCCGCATTTATATTTAATATTGTACTTTGATTGGAGCTACGTTGCGTAACGGACCACAACCACGGTAACTAAAAACGACATGGTATTGTAACTTTTTAATAAATTAATGCTTGTGATTTAAGAATAAAATGGATGACAAAGAGCAGAAGTTTTAAGTGCAGTAAATTGTTGCAAACAATGAAACCGTTACAATCACGGATTTACAGAATAATTCATCTTTAATTTGCGACAGTATGCCAAGCATCTGAGGATTGCAGCCGCAGTTTAAAAGTGCCATCTTTTGTAGACTCGAGTGCCTAACTACTCTCTGAGGATTATACCTACATCTTTCCTACGTCCTGTTTCAAAAAATATATCCATTTCGAAAGATACATTACTATTAAAGTCATCTATAATAAAATAAATTGGAGTCGCTTTTTGTTTTAGTACACTTAAATCTGCCAAAGTAGGAAACGTAATTGAATGTAGTTTTTCTGAATTGTCAAAGTGATTCAAGAGGAAGGTTTATATAACACCCCATTACGACCAATAGTAGCCGGCATCAATGAAAAATGATGCCAAAACGGGGAAAATATGTTTTTTCAAGATATGAAGTTGCTTGACAAGTTGCTTGTGGGCGAATTCGAAGAACAACATAGAATCTTATTTTATGGGTAACCTTTACGACATTGCATGATTTTTAAAATCTGTCTATAGAAATGGAATTTTTGTTGTACCAATGTGTTTGAAAACTTCGATATATTGTACTACTTATGCTTGAATCTTTTCCTCAAACAAAAGAAACAGTAACGAATATTTTACATTATTTTGCAAAAACTACAAAGTTATTTAAAACTTTCCATTATTTATAACTTTTATTCATTTGTGAAGTTATTGGGTTGATTTCGCTTATGGGAGACAATTGATGTAGAACACCGGGGCCGCTACAGATAAATAACATTTTGTTCTTAGAATATTTGATTCTAATTTGATACTGTATTTATTGTGGTATGTATATGTGTAATTGTGTATGTATATCGAATTATAGTTATGCGTACATATGTATGTATTCTTGTAGTATTGCATAGATATATTATAATTCCCGATTCTCTTCTGTTTATTGTCAGTTTATTGTAGCTTAATCTAATAGTTCTAATAAAAGTGTAGTGCATCTTCTCACTCATTTCCGAACCACCCAACGGTAGACTTGTAGAGAATGCCTTTGGCATTAAGTCCGCCATTGTACATTTTGTGCATAAATAAAATAAATAAATATAGACTTTTGACCAATATTGCATTTTTGGAACCATAACGCCTTTCGTACAAACATAATTTCTTTACATTTAATTCCATTTCATTGGTTTCTGTTTAAAACAATTGATGGAAAGGCATTTATTCTAGGATTTAACACTGATACCTATGTAGATATCTGTTTCTCAATGTCATATAGAGGCTCAAGCTCATTAAAGTTAGAAACCACGGAGGTTTCTCACGTCAGCCACACAGTTCTGCATAATATGCAGAGTCTGCGTATTCGAATTAAAGTGTCACGAACTCCCGTTAGCCAAAACATTCATGTTATATTAGTATTAATGTTTACACCCACTTCGAATCTTTTATTTAAATTTATATTACAGATAATATGATCAAAGTTGAAATGTTTTATTATAAAAATAATCTCTTGTAAAGCATAGCCTGTCCTGTCATTAAGTCGATTGATGCAGCGATTGATCAATGTATACTTAACAAAAGAGGCGTGTCAGGACTGTAGTAAGTGAAGGTCAATTGTTTCTGCCACTTTCTGCCTACCCCGGGTAAAAGGCGTAAGTTTATGTTATGTTGAGATTTTAAGTTAATAATTAAGTCTTCATGAATTAGCGTTATTCTGGATATCTTTTAATAGTAAATTATGTTAAGAAAACACATTTTGCATCTCGTGATGTTGACCCTTATAGCCCGCTCATAGCCCAGTTGCACTAGGTGATTAGAAACAATCACCGAGGGTAAGCAACGACGGCGCGGTCGGTACCTGGATGGGTGACCGCTGGCGGCATGATACCATGAGCGTCTCCGTGATTCGGAGGTCACGTTAAGCAGTCGGTCCCGGTTATTATCGTAGGATAACATTCGTGAAGCTTAGTTTGAGGCCTTTGGGCGGCCTAAAATAGCAACAACGTTGTCTTGCCAGTCCCTAACCCGCACTTGGCCAGCGTGGGGATGAGACACCCGAGCCCAGCTGTGGGACATTATGTGTTGTTGACGAAATGATGATGTTGACCGTTGAGGTGTTCCTTCTCATGGTGACAATCCAGCTGCAGAATCAGCAATGCTTCTCATTAGGTAAACTAAAATGTAATATTTTGAAACCCCGGGATACAAGCACGTCGTTTCTAGTTTCCAATATTTGACTGAAACTAACACACTCCTATGCACATAAAATTATAACAGAACGTAATAGCAACGTTTATAAGGTTATTCTTTTTTATTAGTATAACGATGTAAAGAATATAAATTAATATTAATTTTCATTCACAAGAACGAGGCGTCTCAGTATTATTATCCATTAAAATTCCCAGTGAACTAATTCGCATTATGTATGCTCCGTATTAAACACTATACGGTGTAGTTTACATTGTTATTGAAATAAGGTACATCGATGGAGACAAATGATAACAATGGATTTGCTCTCAAAATCCCCAGAAACACAATGTGACCGCAGCCGTAACAGGTTTCCTTGTGTGATTTTGTATGAGTAACTGTGTATTTTGTCTGTTATTAATTCATTATAGAACAAGTCATTCGATATATATGTACTTATACAATTTACATACCAATATGTGGAATGACAAAGAGACCACATTTGCCTGACGAAACACGACATACCTTTGTGAGAGTTTGGTCCCACAGAAATACACTTTCGGTTACTAATTAAGGGACAACAAGGCCTACTGTACCCTATATTATTATTTGAAAACCGGGTGGCGCGTACCAGACGTTTAAACGGAGATAATTATTTCAGAGTGATTACGTCGTCGGTTTGTCTAAAGCGAAATATCAAAGAGCGAATCCTACTTAAAACACGCTGTCTATTGTTGATCCTAAAAATTTTGTGTAATTAATTAATAAAATAAAATAATAAATAAATATTTTGGACATCTAACACACAACGCCATCTAGTCCCAAGATAAGCAGAGCTTGTGTTATGGATACTAGACAACTGATACAAATACATATATACTTTTTTTTTGTAAATACATACATATTATACATAGAAAACACCCAAACTCCGAAACAAATATTTGTAGATCATACAAACATTTGGTCCGACCCGGGAATCGAACCCGAGACCTCATGATCAGCAGTCGCACACGCCAACCGCGAGACCAACGAGGCAGTCACAATTACACGTTTAAAACCCTAGCAAACATTTATTAATTTTGCTTTGGTTTTAAACGTGTTGAAAATGTTATATTGAGATAATTTTGACCTGTGTAGACTGTTGAAATTATTAACATAGTTACCATACATACCTAACGTTAATGTGTACGTGTGATGCACAGTTGACGAACTGTTATATTCAGGAACAAGTTATGAGCAATTTGGGGTGATTTAAATTTTCGGGCTTGTAAATCGAATCGGAACGGTAACCAGTTCATTTATTTATTTATTGACCCAAAACTATATTCATTTGTTATTAATGAACTACCAAATCTAGCAGAGCAAAATTATTTATTAACTGGAGATTCGGTCATGAACACTTTTCTCGTCAATGTTGTATGTTGCCAGTTGCTGGTAAGTCGTTTTCTATCGTAGAATAGAATGGAACAAAATAAAAGTAGCTTCTATGCCTTTTTAACCGACTTCAAAAAAAGGAGGAGGTTCTCAATGTGACTGTTTTTTTTTAATGTTTGTTACCTCATAACTTTCGACTGGCTGAACCGATTTTGATGATTCTTTTTTTATTTGAAAGCTGGTGCTTCCCATGTGGTGCCATTTTATTGAGTATGGTCTCAAAATTACACAGGGTCTGCAATTAGGTATATTGGTGAAGAAGAAGAAACATTGCCTCTCCGAGATGTAGTAAGTACCTACGAGTATATACTACATGATTATAAAGAATACTGAAATATTTTATTATACAAAACCGAAATAATTAATTTGTAATAGGGGTTTATCGCCATTGTTTTAAAAACAAAATTGAAAAATTTATACATTTCCATTTCCAACTTAAGAGTAAATGTGTTATTTTACTGAAACAAATTACACATGAAATAAACTTAAAAACTTAAATATAATCAATCCCACTGTAATTAGAATCCTCTCCGTATAATCATATTACGTAATACTTTACGAAATTTCTTACATGTCTTGATTATTAACAAAAACTTTTCTTATGTGTAAATAAAGTCTTTACAACAGCACACGGTCACCACAGAGGATACGACCTGATAGGCACCTGACTATTTGGCCTCTTTTTAGTGATTTTCTTTTATATTTATTACTAGTAGTTGCCCACGGCTCCACCCGCGTATATGTCGATTATTGCGGCAAATAGTAGCCTATGTGTTATTCTGAAGTATAAGCTATATTACTGTAAAGTTTCATCGTTATTTGTTTAGTAGTTTTTGCGTTAAAGAGTAACAAAAATTCATCCACCCATACTTACAAACTTTCGCGTTTATAATATTAGTATAGACTTGCAGACTCGACGAACTTGGTACCGCCATATTCACATATCTGTCTCAGCTTCCCGTCGCGGACAAAAAAAATTCTTTTCCCGTTATTTTTATTTTTTTCTTGTACACAAACCTTGTCCTACAAATAACGAACACATTAAAAAAAGAATTGTTTAATTTAGTGCAGCCGATCGGAAGTTATGCGCGTACATACATTTCAGCGATCCATTTATATATATATATATATATAGATTAAATACTAAGTGTTAGATATAAGAATAAAAAAAAATTTAATTTTTTAGTTTAATTTAAACGGCTTGATTGAAAATAATGTAATAAAAGCTAATAAATAATAGGTCTTTACCTATGAAATTGCTGTTTTGTATGCATTAAGTGAAAGTACTTATTTTTTCAAACTTTATTATTTCTGTTATTCGAAGTAATCACCCATGCAATCGACGCATCTTTGCCAACGCATTGGCAGTTTATTGATGCCCTTCTTGTATAATTCAGCTGGACGGGAGGCAACAAACTCTTCAAAGGCATTTTGTACTGCCTCTCGGGAATTGAAATTTTTACCCACTAAAAAGTTGACTTAATTTTGGTAAAAGTAATAGTCGGTAGGTGCAAGGTCTGGTGAGTATGGCGGATGAGGGAGGGCTTCCAACCCCAGCTCTTGCAGCTTGGAGACTGTCTGTTGCGCAGTATGGGGTCGCGCGTTGTCGTGAAGCAGCTGCAAGAGCTGGGGTTGGAAGCTCTCCCTCATCCGCCGTACTCACCAGACCTTGCACCTACCGACTATTACTTTTTCCAAAATTTAGACAACCTTTTAGTGGGTAAAAAATTCAATTCCCGAGAGGCAGTACAAAATGCCTTTGAAGAGTTTGTTGCCTCCCGTCCAGCTGATTTTTACAAGAAGGGCATCAATAAACTGCCAATGCGTTGGCAAAGATGCGTCGATTGCATGGGTGATTACTTCGAATAACAGAAATAAAAAAGTTTGAAAAAATAAGTACTTTCACTTATTGCATACAAAACGGCAATTTCATAGGTAAAGACCTAATAATTCAGTAGCTCCCAGGTTCCAGTCATCACACCCTTGTCCCTCGTCAATCTAAGGCATTGATCAGACAAAAAATAAAATCGTTGGACGTAGCGTAATCCGAGTTGACTGTATGGAAACACGGGCCCAACGATTTTATTTTCACTTCTTTTTTTTTATATCACTGAACCAGTTCTGGTATTTGATCAAATCTCTATATTTGTGCAGGGATACGATAAAATCGTGTTGTTATTTTAAAATCTTCTGTGGTTTGATCAAATCGCTTAGGGAATTGATCAAATCCCTGTTGTTATCATATTCCTGCAACAGATATATTGGCAAAATAAACTATACTCTGTCCTTTCGTTTATTTTCTTTTTGACAGTTCAAGAAAGTTCGAAATTAGTGACGCACTCCCACGTTAGCGATTCGATTTGAAATGATAAGCGATTTTATTTATGAAGAACTTTCAATCGATTTAATGAAATATTTTTAGTTTAAACAAGAAAAATAATAATGTCAGATTGAGATCGGGACGTTACGATTGACAATATAAGTGAACAAGAAATATTTTTTTCATGTAACCGAGGACTCAACTGACGAGTATAGTGTAAATTATGAAAAAGAGTCTGATGGATCATTGTATTATATAATATTTAATAATTTTACTTGTTTCATTTCTATACCCAATTACGTAGCTAGTTTGTTAAATAAATAAGTAGTATAATTTACAGAAAAAGTTAGTTTTTAAAGAACCTCCATCTGTTAACGTTCTTGTTTAATTTATATATAACGGAAATAATCCAATTCTGAAAATACCTATAGAGTATGGTCTGCATATATTAATTGGGTCAAACGCTTGACGACGTGTAATCGATATGTTTCATATCACATATCCTCAAGAGATGCTACGTAACTATCAGTTGCTGTCATTACACTGTTAATTACCTGCTACTGACATTGTAACAAAGACACAATGAATCCTTTTGTTTCGTCAATACTGTGAGCGATTAAACTTAATAACGCTATACGCCTATAGTGTACCTAAATTCTGTTCATATAAGCCATTACGCAATAAATACTATATTGTCTTGTTTAATCTTCGTTACGGAATTCTAAAATCAACATAAGAATTGAGCTTAGTAATAATATCACCTGGTAAGGTTAACAGATCTGTATAAGAAAACTTTACCTTTTCAACTAGTCGCCTTAATCCTGAATCTTAAAAGATTCCTGACAGGATAAGTGTACAATACTAGTAATGCCGGGTGCAAAAGCCGATAAGGTACTTTAAATTTACATTTGGTGAAATAATTTTGCTATGGTTTGGTGGTATGATATTTTACCTGGTTTATTAATGGGATTACTTGTCTTGAATCTGGGGGCACGGACGTGCCCCCGCCAAGACGAGCCAAGCGTAGCGCAAGGGTTTGTGAAGTTAGGGTTGGTAGAATTAGAGCGTGTAGATACAGAACCTTGGCTCTACATGAGATCTGATATCTTTTTCACATGGTAAGCCATATGCAGTCGTCTTGGCAACATTTTACATGAATTTTTTTTTGATGGGATTCCATTTTTTAAGATATAGAGTACCTACTACTAAACATGCACAGGGTCACTGGCGATGAATACTTGTTATGAAAGAGTAACACACCATTCTTTGGACCTGGGAGTAGCCTTTTGACTGCCTCGTTGGTCTCGCGGTTGGCGTGTGCGACTGCTGATCACGAGGTCTTGGATTCGATTCCCGGGTCGGACCAAATGTTTGTATGTTCTACAAATACTTGTTTCGGAGTTTGGGTGTTTACTATGTATAATATGTATGTATTTACAAAAAGAAGTATATATGTATTTGTATCAGTTGTCTTGTACCCATAATACAAGCTCTGCTTAGCTTGGAACTAGATGGCGTTGTGTGTTAGATGTCTGAAATATTTATTTATTAATTTTTGTAGAAAGTTTGAAGCAAATTGCGGTCCAAAAATACTGCATGCAATGATATATAATGATTAACAAGTGATGAGATAATGATAATGATGAGGAAACAGGACACTGTTGAACATACGTTTTCCTTGGCAAGGTGGTTTTGGCCTACCACCTACCACGCTGCCGCGCTGGCCAGATTGGTTGGTATAGGGTTTGTTTCAAGTTTTCCTTCTCTTTGCAGTAATGTTGTACTACGAGGTTAGGACCAAGTCGGCTCTTACAATACCCATGAGAGCAATAGATGTGGTGGATCGCTGTAGTCCGTCACACTTAATGAAAAAATTATTTCTTAATGCACATAAACATTTTATTATATACACGGATCCAAGATTAAGTTGTCAATTAAGACTGTTAATTTCTATAAAGGGCTAAAATTCAGAATAACTTACACTTTATTCTAACTAATCACGGGGCATATTATAAGAACTCCAAAAGGGAAATATCGAAGGTCGACGAATTTTACATTTCGATTTGATACTTGCATTCTTTTGTTTTTTAATTGTATTTTTTTTGTTTTAAGTGACGTGAAGACTCGTTTCAAGATTTGGCTACGAGTATATCCTCATTACTAAACTGTACCTACTTAACGTTTAGGATTTTCTTTTAATAGGAATTAACTACCAATTAGTCCATTGGCTGCAGAAATAAGGATAGGGAAAATCGCCATGGTGTGGTTACCATGCCGCAGTGTCTATATTCGGCATCAAGATGGTGACCACCACTCTTGGATTCTAATCATACTTTCCATCAAGCAAAGTAGAATCTTTTTGGCAACTATTAAAAAATAAAATAGGTAAAGAAATATTAATTAGGTATGCAAATAACTAAATAAACATATATGAAGTTGAACGGAATATAGTGTGCATGTATGAGCTATTTAAAAAAATGGAGACTATAGTCTTGTTTAATGTGTGACGAGAATTAGTGATTCATCTTGCAAGGTCGGCATCGGTGCGTTATTATATGGTCATAATATGATACACACAGCTTGTCTTTCTTCACTTTACTTTCTGTCCGTTTGTATTCTCTGGAAGAACCTATCCTACTAATATTATCACAGCGAAAGTTTGTGAAAATTGATATATGGATAGTATGGATATTTATTACTCTTACATGCAAAAGCGCTCATAGCCCAGTTGCACTCGGTGACTAGAAACAATCACCGAAAGTAAGCAAAGACGGCGAGTTCAGTACATGGATGCCACCGCTGGTGTCATGATACTATGTGCGTCTACGTAATTCGAAGGTCACGTTAAACAGTCGGTCCCGACTGTTATCGTAGGATAACAGTCGTGAAGCTTAGTTGGAGGCCTTTGGGCGGCTTAAAAACATTCAACTGCAAGATTACGTAGCAACAACTTTGTCTTGCAAGTTTCCAACCCGCACTTGGCCAGCGTCGGGACGTATGGCCTTAACCCTCTTTTGAGAGGAGACCCGAGCCCAGCACTGGGACGTTATGGGTTCTTGATGATAACACGCAAAAGCTACTGAACTTATTTAAATAAAATCTTACAGTAATAAAGCTTATACATCAAAATAACACATAAGTTATTACAAAACATTAAGATTTTCTGTAATTTGGCCATAATATTAACTATGATAACTATCAAGTAAGTCGAAAAAAGTCCAGCCGTTTGAGTACCTACCATCTTGACGTGCGTTGCATGAGTCGTTAGAGGGACGCGACAGTAATATACCGAAGGATTGTTTGTCATAAATAATTCTAAATAAATCTCTCCAACAGTATATCTATACCTTTTATATGGAAGTCGATATATTCCAATATGGAGAATCATAAACACAATTTAATAGGATAGGTACTTTTTTACAATGCACCTTTTATCAAAATTGGTCTTGGTTTATCAAATCGGACGAGATCTGTCCTCGCAAGCAATTATTATTGTGGATAAAGAGGGCCATCAGGGTAGTAAAGTATCACAAACTGCTGGCAATAAAAAGTTTAGATGAACATGTCCATTAAGCAACATTCATCTACTTAAGTAACTGTTTATTGTTGTAGCGTACCTAATAAGTTCTAGGATAGGTTGGTTAAATCTTAGTTATGATATAAAAAAGAATAGAACTAGAATTCGTTTATAGAAAATGACTCCACTTCCTAAATGCGCAGATTTACACACACACACTGTCGCCTATACAAATATACATTTAGATTAAGAATAGCTTGTGCGTGTACGCAAACTTCTGTAGGTTCAAAGTTTATGAGTACATTTAAACAATATATTTAATTGTCAATACTCTTATCGGTCAAAACCTTTTGATGGCCCGACATAATTGCGCCTTCTCTAAGAGTAATTAATTTCTGATAGAAATCAATCTATTCAGAGTGAATATCTTAAACGAAATTCGCAGCGGGGGCAATAGAGCATAATGATACCCGAATTGAGTAAGACGGTAAATATAAATTTCCTAATTATAATTTTCACGGGAACAGGGACGTCGCGTGCGCTGTTGGTTGGCTTAACTCCAATTTTATATTTAAACGAACTACTGGCCACTGACATTTTATGAAGGAGATTTTGAAATTCGAATTGTGCCATAGTCATAAACGTTGAGACGTTGTTGCGTACAGTCTCCAGCAGCGTAATATTCTTGTATAGTCATATTATTTGACATTCCCACCCACGGATTTCTAAATAATATCTACGCCATTAATATTTTAGTTCAATCAGTTCGATAGTGTTATTAAAATGTAATTAATCAAAAAACGAGCGAAAAGTACAGATTCAATTTAAAACTTATTCACAAGCTATGATCATTAGTTAATTCATAAGTCTTCTAAAGAATACCACTAATATTTATTAACTAGCTGACCCACGCAACCTTGTTTATGTCTCCTATTGCCCGTAGCGTAATAATTTTCCCCCGTTTTTGTAACATTCTTCATTGGTGCTCCGCTCTTCTTCGTCTTAGCGTGATGTTATATAGCCTATAGCCTTCCTCGATAAATGTATTATCCAACACCGAAAGAATTTTTTAATTCGGACCCGCGGTTCCTGAGATTAGCGCGTTCAAACAAACAAACAAACTCTTCAGCTTTATAATATTACTAGCTGACCCTCGCAACCGCGTTTGCGTTTTCCCCCGTTCTTATAACATTCTTCATTGGTGCTCTGCTCTTATTCGTCTTAGCGTGATGTTATATAGCCTATAGCCTTCCTCGATAAATGTAGTATACAACACTGATAGATTTTTCAGATCGGGCCAGCGGTTCCTGAGATTAGCGCGTTCAAACAAACAAACTCTTCAGCTTTATAATATAAGTCTAGATAAAATATTAATAGTATAGATATAGTATAGATTAGATTATGAGGTATGGCTATATATTAGTTAATTACTAAAATATTTTTAGAGTCCGGCAAAAACGTGTACCGAGACTAATGTGACCACCTTGATTCATGCCACAGGTGTCGTAAGAGGCGACTAAGGGAAAAGCTACGCAGGACAATTTCACTGCAAATGAAGGAAAACTTAAAACCAACCCTGTACGATTGATATAGGATCGGTTTTAAGTTTGTACGTTTGGACAGAGTGATATAGTAGGCTAAATCCGTTAGAGAGCCACGCTTGGGCATGAATGGGCCGGCTCGACCGGAGTGATACCACAGCCTCACAGAAAAACGGTGTGAAATAGCGCTTGCGCTGTGTTTCACCGAGTGAGTGAGGATACGGAGGCCCATACCCCTCCCCACATCCCTTTCCCCATCCCCCAAAGGTCGGCAACGCACTTGTGACGCCTCTGGTGTTGCGGGTGTCAATGGGCGGCGGTAATCGCTTACCATAGGTGATACGTCTGTTCGTTTGCATCCTATTCCATATTTTTTTTTTTAATATTTATTTATTTATATCTTTTATTTTATTCATTTCTAATTAATGTAATAATTCCCTTTATCTATCACAATGAAGCGTCGCAGAGTACAGCAAGTAATAAATAATACATTTGTCAGTTAGTTATAATAAAGGTTTCACATTTCTTTTACTCATGACGTTTCTTATACAACACGGTTTCTATACAAGTTAGCAGCTATCAAGAACTACGTACAGACACATCTTTAATGATGGTACTTAGTTATGTAAGGCTCAGTTTTAATCTTTCTTGTTTATGGTTACTGGTGTGCTCTTCAATCTACTATTATTATTATTCTCTTTATTCAACTTATTATACAACATATTATTTACATTTTTAAATATACATATAAAAACAAATACATTTAAAAATATAAAAAATAGTAGACCACCGACTTCGGGTACAGGGACCAAGAAACCGGTGGTTAGGGCTCCAGAGACAGGAACCTCCTCACAATTCGAGCCGTGTCAAGGAGGACTGCCTTCTGCATCAGACCCTTGATCCAGCTCCCTAACGTGAGCCTCCTAAGATGTTGGTCGAGGCTCTTGGCTATCAATCCGTGAGCAGATACGACTATCGGAACAATGATCACCGAATCCACATTCCACATATCGACAATCTCGTGAGATAAATCCAAATATTTCATTTGTTTTTCTTTTTCGACTTTCACGAGATTCTCGTCATGAGGAACGGCAATATCGACAATCATTGCGCGGCGCTCTAATCGATCTATCACCACAATATCAGGCTTATTGGCAACAATAGTCCTGTCTGTGATAACAGATCGATCCCAATATAATGTAGCACGACCATTCTCGAGAACTGGGTCGGGCACATACCTGTAATATGGCACCTCTGAACTCACAAGTTTGTATTTCAGGGCAAGTTGCTGATGTACGATCCTGGCTACTTGGTTGTGCCTGTGTAAATATTCGCCGTTAGCAAGCCGAGAACAACCAGAAATAATATGCCAAATAGATTCTCCAGGACGGTGACATGCCCGACAGATGTCGACCGTACCATCCTTCAGGATATACTTCCGATAGTTATTCGTCATGATAACTTCATCCATAATCGCACAGACAAAACCTTCGGTTTCTCCGAAGAGATCACCATACCGTAGCCAGGACGTAGATGCTTTAAAATCTATATCAGGCCCATTTAGGGCCCGATAAAATCGACCATGAAGTTCCTTGCCCTTCCATACCTCCTTGCGATCATCAGTACCAAGTACTACAGGTTTGCGCCAATTCTCTTTAGCCAAAGCGAGCGGAGTCAGTCCGGTATCCATTGCAACTACATTGCGATGCACGCCCACATCAGTTTGGAGAAAATATTCTCTAAGATTGTATATCTCGCGATTGTGTAGGGTCTTGATATTTAATAGACCACGACCCCCAAACTTTCGCGGGATATACAACCTCATAACCGATGAACGTGGGTGATGCATTCGGAATGAAGTCAGCAATGTACGGACTCTCCTGTCAAGGGCATCTAATTCAGTCTGAGTCCATCTAAGTATACCAAAGGAATACATCAGAACTGGCATGACCCAACTATTGTAGGCCCGCACTTTGTTACCGCCTGATAAAAGACTTTTAATTACTTTTTTCAGGCGGCCAAAGAAACGTTCCCGCAACGTTTGTTTCACGACAGATTCTGGTATTCCCAAGGCCTGCGAAAAACCTAGATACTTGTAGGTTTCGGTGGCAGAAAGAGATCGAAGTTTTGTGGAATCTGAAAGCTCTACTCCTTCAGATTCCACAATCACTCCCTTCTTTACATACATGACTGCACACTTGTCTACACCAAATTCCATCTTGATAGAATTACTAAAGTTTTCAGTGACCTTTAGTAACGCTGTCAATTGTAATTTAGTGGGGGCAAGCAGTTTCAAATCATCCATATAAAGGAGGTGAGATATAACTTGATCATCTTTCTGCAACCTATAGCCTAACCCTGAACCCTCTAATAGAGTGCTGAGAGGGTTCAAAGCTAGACAAAACCACAAGGGACTCAGACTGTCACCTTGAAAGATGCCCCGCTCGATCTTTATAAGTACGTCGTTCATCGTAGACTGCCGACATCCTGGATAGCGAAGTACTGTTCTCCATTGCCCCATACACGACTTCAAGAAAGTGCACAGAGTTGTATCAATTTTATACAACTCCAGCACCCTTAAAAGCCATGTATGAGGAACGGAGTCATAAGCCTTCTTGTAATCTATCCAGCATGTCGCCAGGCTCTTACGATTACGACGTACCTGCTGGCTAATGGTCATGTCTATTATAAGGAGCTCTTTAGTGCCACGGGTCCCACTTCTACATCCATTCTGAGAAACGGAAATTATCGAATTTTTATTAATATGAGTAGTAATTTTGAGTCTCAGAATAGATGTTAGAAGTTTGTATAAAGTTGGTAAACAAGTAATGGGCCTAAAGTTTTTGGGATCCATGGCACTACCAGATTTATAGAGTAAGTGGGTTATGCCAGTGGTTAAAAATTGTGGTAATGAACCCGAATCCAATGCTGTCTGGAATTGAGATGCCAAACACGCATGTGAGCTACGGAACCATTTAAGCCAAAAGTTGTCCAGTCCGTCTGGACCAGGTGCTTTCCAATTCGGTAATGAACGGACCGCACAACTTACATCATCCTTATCGATGCTAACTGGTTCCATAGATATTATTGACTCACATGAGCGCTCGACACCCCGACACCAATCACCTTCTGTATGAGCGACAGGCATTGACCAGATGTTACGCCAAAATGAATTTGTGGCATTTTTATCTGGCAATTGCCCATCACTCATACACGGATTCGGTTTCTCCCACTTCCTGTACATTATTATTATTATTATTATTAATACTAATACTACTATTATTATTAATAGTAAGATGTTAAAGAAGAGGGACTCCTTTCGAACTAAGTTGGCTCCTAAACAAAGCTCTGCACTACTTTTTCTTCTCCATTACACGATAGTCCAATGATAATAAAACACGTCACAACCGTAAACTGGCATAACTGATCGCTGTCTGTACATGGATGTTATATAGGAAAAACTATTAAATGGGGGTTTTATGAACGCCAGAGACCCCAAAACATCTTAACCGATTTGAATGTGGTTTTTATTAATGCGTTGCGGCTTTGCTCCACTTAACATTTGGTGTTTGTTTAAAGTTTTATTTCTATCGTCTATAAATAAAAAAAGTTATATCAGTTTGAAGAATCATCGGGATACCGACCTTTACGTAGGTGGAGCCGCAGACAGAAGCTAGTAATCAATATAATATTTCTCAATAAATATTAATTACTTGTTCCTCGAAAATGAAATACCAATCTTTGATTAATTGACATAGAGACAAGGATTCGAGTTTGACGGATGGTAGTCCAGCTAATTATATGGACAGAGACTGTTCAAAACTGGGGAAAAAATATCTGTAAAAACATTTTTATATAAATACATACAAACTTTTATTTTCGAATTGTTGAAATGTTAGATCTTTTGGGCTCATTCACCCTGGCTGTGTATCACACTGTCAAGTGTCAAGAAGAAACGCGTAGTTAAGGGGACGAACAGAAATATCGGACACCATTAATTTTCTTTAACCTTCAAAGAAACAGTGAGAAAAAAGAAAATTGTTTATATTGTATAACATTGTATATCTAAAACATTCCTATATTGGCTTGATATTGCAAAGTTATTAATATAAGAAAAGATTAAAACCTATTCAATAACTTTACTATCTTGAACATTTTCTAAATGTACAATAGGTATATTGTACAAATAGGTTGAACTTCCCATTATGATCCCGGGTCCTTCAAGCGGGGCGGGAAAAAGTATTTCACTAGGCCGCCATAGTGCGGGTCACCATGCTGCTCTGTCTACATTCACACTGAGGATAGTGACCACCACTTTTGGATTCTACTTATGCTTTCCATCAGGCAGAGTAGAGTCGTTTTGGTAGCTAGATAAAAAAAAAAGGTTGATTTGATTAATGAGTCTAGTTTAAGAGGAGCTGTTAGATCATATTGCCTTGTGCTTTCTGTTTCTGTATTGGAGTGCAATACTGACACTAAATGTAAATGTTTGTTCTTGCATTCATAACTGATTACTTGTGACTTGGATAAATAAACGATTGAATAACATAATAACAAACAAATATGTAAAGAGTATGTTTCGAAGAAGGGAGAATATATTTCGATTCCTACCTTACAATTTCAGTAAGAACTTTCGAATTTATAATGTTAGTATGGAGTATAAATAATATAGACCTTTCTTTTTCTATTTTATTTTTTCCCCGAATAATAAAGAAACCGATGTTTTGAAACAACCGTGACTAGACGCACTCTATCCGTCACAAATGGGAATTTTCGGAACTTCCAGAATAATATATATAAAAATAGAATTTCCAGACCGCATTGCGATATTGGCTTTGTCACACTACAGCCCACCTTACTATACCCCAATTATGGAACTATTGTAGTTGATAAGTCACTTTCAAACACTTAGGCGAGAGGAAACACAGGAGTAAGTAAGAGCCTCGACACAAATAGGCCGGCTCGGTTGAAGTTATTTATACAACCTGGTAACTGCTGATGATTTGATTTTCACCGCCTGAAAGAGGTTACTGTAATCCAGATTATCTTTATTTCTGAATAGAAAAAGACTTGTGTTCGGGATTACAGTTGTCTAAGGTCAAAAATCGTTCTTGTGCCATCAAGTGACCCATCGGTTTTTTGCCCCAAAACCCTAAAAAAATTAAGTTTTCAGATGCTAATTTTATTGATGCTTCGTTCGGTCAATTTGGATAGTCGGTGAATGTGACTGGAAGATACCGTCGTGATTAAAACTTTTATTCCTGTTTGTTGTGTTTAGCTAAATTTTATTTTTATTTATTTATTTAGTACTTAATGCACTTGTTGCACAAAGGCGGACTTAATGCCATGAGGCATTCTCTCCCAATCGACCTTCAGGTGATGTAGAAATATGATCCGGTAGGTTCAAAGATATTGAGTGTATTGTTAAATATTATGTAGATATAATTATTAAGAGATAAACTGTTAGTAGGCAGAGTTTAACAACATGCGCACTGTATCACCCTACGATAATGGACTCTGCTCTACGCATAATCATTGCTTTGATAACTGGAATTGAGGACGACTATTTTGGTTTATGTTCCCAATAATACAATGTATCGTTGAATACGTAACAATAATGATTAAAATGAACTCTCTGGAATAAACTATCACGTAATATTAAGCCAATAAACGATTGATGAACGTGGACGAAGCAAAAGAGGTGTGTTGGGATCGTAGTAAGTGGAGATAATTTGTTTCTGCCTACCCTTCTAGGAAATAGGACTGACAAAGGTAAGTAGTTAAACTTACCTATTTCGTTAGTAAATTACGAGAGAAATGTCTAAACACAAATCTAAGAATATTGTTTGCATTATCCGGAAAAGGAAGGCACATACACAAAAGAAGTTATTGGTAAACTTTAGTATCTAAATATTTACTTAAGCCGATCGGGATAGTACAATATAGTAGATATAAATGACAATACATATGTATGACAGAATAAATAACAATATACACACACACACACACAATACATACAAAATAATTGCAACAATATTAAAATTGAATTTTCTTTCAGCCAACGAGTTTTCTTGTGAGTTAATGCACATGTAAAGATTTTGATTAAGCTATTTAGTCGAACATACAGTCACGACTTCGTTAGCTCAGATTGAATCGGAAATGAATATTTCTGTAATATTTTTATTGAAAATAAGGTTGAAATGAATGAAACTATTTTTTTTTTTAAGATAACTCCCGCATTAGGAGTAAACATCCTGTGTCGCGGGGAATTTACAGACATACATGAAACGGACACAATTAACACCCAAACTCAGAACAACAATAATTAGTGGATCACACAAAGTGTTGTCCCGTGTAGGATTTGAACCCACAACACTTGGCGAATTGGCAAGCGGCGTGGCGACCGCCTAAACCACTAGGCCAACCGTGCAGTCAAATATAATAATAACAATATAATAATAATAACATTTATTTTCTCGCCACAATACATTTTTAAAGTTATAGCTTTCACATAAATATGATTAGGTTTCATATTGTGGGAGACTGGTGCCTAAGCTAGGCTCATAGCCTGTATTTCAGGACACCAGGATTCCCTCCGTTGATGTTTACATTAAGGTTTTATTACTTTCAATGATCAGTTGTGGTCGAAAATTTCGAGAGTATAAGGAAGCACCTATTTAAGTGGGTGAGTGTATGGGTGAATGTGTTTGTGTGTCTGATAATGTGTGAGTTTGTGTGTGTGCATTAGAAGACACTGTAGGATATCCGCGACCGACATACACCTATGCCAAGACAACAAGTAGTATCATCATAGGTTAAGTCTGCGAACCAAGCAGTCAATTTCATTTTGTATTTTATTTTCTGTAATTCATAAATAGATAGGATTTTATTTATTTTATTATATAAGTAAGGCCCTAAGAAGCAGAAGTATCATTTTGAATATAGGGTTTTAAGTCGGACTTAACTAGTTTCAGCGCGATTGTATTGCCTTTTCCCACTGAACAGAACAGGATTAAATACCAGCATACTGTGCTGCATTAAAATTATCTGCCTTAAGAATAACTGTCTCACCGTAAGAACTTTTGCATTTTCGTATAAAAGAGAGGTAGAATAATAGAACGGTAGGGACATTGAAACTTTTAGAACTGCCCTTTGGGCTCTTTCTAATTCAAGGAAAGTGCTTTTTGGAGCACCCCCAAGATGTGATGCAGAACGTCAATAAAGATTGAGCAAGGGCGAAATATACCTACTAATAAAAATAAATAACTATAGGGGCGTTTGTCAAATAGTGAATGACAAGTTCATATTATTTGATGTATAACTAGCTGATCCGGCAAACGTTGTTTTGCCATGAAAATATGTTATAAAAAATAGATTTTGGTCTATTATTCTCAGACCTACCCGATATGCACACCAAATCTCATAAAAATCGGTCCAGCCGTTTCAGAGGAGTATGGTAACTAACATTGTGACACGAGAATTTTATACATAAGATAAAGTAAATAGAGTAGTAGTATTTTTTTTTGTTTTATATTTTCGTACATCTGACACACAACGCCATCTAGTCCCAAGCTAAGCAGAGCTTGTGTTATGGGTACTAGAGACAACTGATACAAATACATATATATCTTTTTTTCTAAATACATACATATTATACATAGAAAACACTCAAACTCCGAAACAAACATTTGCAGATCATACAAACATTTGGTCCGACCCAGGAATCGAACCCGAGACCTCAAGCACAGCAGTCGCTTACGCTACCGCTTGCACCACCAAGGCAGTTATCATTAATATATAAATAGATAATAATATAAAGAAAGACAGTTAAAAACAGAGAAAAATGTGTGTTACTTTAAAACTAGTTTTGAGGGTGTAAAACACTACTGCTCGCAGTCATTTTTTGTTGATGAAATACCAGCAAATTCTATGCTTTTTGTTTGTTTAAGTAAACTGGTCTTGAAATTATTCTTATCAGTGCAACAGTTTTTATCTTTTTCCGAGACGATATCCGAGATTTCTGTTGCAGTGGTATCTGCGGTTTTTGTGGCTCTACGTTTTATCAGGCGTGTCAGCTAGAACGTATATCCCGTTTACCTTCTGCTTTCGATATGTATACTTTAGACGTTATATAATATTGTAGGAACATAACTTGGATTTGCTTACGTGTCTGATTTTTTACCTCCTATGAAATGTTAACTGTAAATTTTATCGTCTGCTCTAGATACCATGGCTATCCATCAACACTAAAACAATAATATATTTAATAAATGTCCTATAAAATGCAGTGCAAATAAAATAGATTTTTTTAATATTGTAATTTAAGGTTATAATCAATATCACTCACTTCTTTCTTTTTACAGCGGCTATCGATTTAAATCTTTGATCTAACTTCCAGGCTGCTTTAGGAAAAACATAAAATTAACACTGCTATTATTTTGGCAGTTATATTACAACAACAATAAGGTGTAATAACCTAAGAGACATAACTATGAGGTACTATTAACTCTAAGGTAGTAACACATTTATTTAAGCAACATTGACAAGTTTCACTAAGCCCCGATAGTTGTACATTTCAGCCACGGCAAGCGCTGGGATCGTTTCTTATATCCCCCTATACACTTCACACGATCCCAATAGGAAATAAACGAAACTAAATCATTGAAATTTACAAAGTCGTACGTCAGTGGCTAGTAATAACCAGCGGATAAACAATATTTCTTCATTGAGTTCAAAAATACTTTTGAAGTAGGTTAAAATATTTAAACTACCACTAACTATAATCCGCCTACTATATGAAAATTATATTCTTCTGTATTTGTTATTAATTCTGTTTTAATTATCAGAATAGTGCAGTGATCACAGCACTCTATTCTTCAATCTAGGGCATTGATCAGAATTAAAGTAAATTATTTCCTAACTAGATGTTGCCCGTGGCTCCGCCAGCGCGTATGTCGGTTATCGCTGCAAATAGTAGCCTATATGTTATTTTGATATATAAGCTATATTACTGTAAAGTTTCATGCAAATCCGTTCAGTAGTTGTTGCGTGAAGAAGTAACAAACATACACACAAACTTTCGCCTTTATATATTCGTGTGATGTGATTATTAGGATATTTCCTAATTAGAGGGTAATCTGTGTTATCATGTCACCTTGAATGTTGTTTTAAAACATACTTGTGAGCTCGGGTCAGAAAGTTAACGTATATGTTTTTGTGAACACACAATCTGTATTTATAATACAGTGATTAGTACTACTCACTATTAAAAACCCCATTCCTCTCATCCACTGCACGGTGCACAAGTTACCAGTTTCACCGTTGTGTGACACAACTCATTTCATTTAGATTCTGTTAGGTAATGTTTATATAGTGGATTTAGCTTCTATGTCAATTTGACTAGCAAGAGTAATGAAAACCTGTTATTATAATAGACCTTACTGTAATATTATCTAACTAGCTGTTGCCAGCGGCTCCGCCAGCGTGTATGTCGGTTATCGCTGCAAATAGTAGCCTATATGTTATTTTGATATATAAGCTATATTACTGTAAAGTTTCATGCAAATCCGTTCAGTAGTTGTTGCGTGAAGAAGTAACAAACATACACACAAACTTTCGCCTTTATATATTCGTGTGATGTGATTATTAGGATATTTCCTAATTAGAGGGTAATCTGTGTTATCATGTCACCTTGAATGTTGTTTAAAAACATACTTGTGAGCTCGGGTCAGAAAGTTAACGTATATGTTTTTGTGAACACACAATCTGTATTTATAATACAGTGATTAGTACTACTCACTATTAAAAACCCCATTCCTCTCATCCACTGCACGGTGCACAAGTTACCAGTTTCACCGTTGTGTGACACAACTCATTTCATTTAGATTCTGTTAGGTAATGTTTATATAGTGGATTTAGCTTCTATGTCAATTTGACTAGCAAGAGTAATGAAAACCTGTTATTATAATAGACCTTACTGTAATATTATCTAACTAGCTGTTGCCAGCGGCTCCGCCAGCGTGTATGTCGGTTATCGCGGCAAATAGTAGCCTATGTGTTATTCTGATGTATAAGCTATATTACTGTAAAGTTTCATCCAAACTGGTACAGCCGTTTGCGTGTGAACTTTCGCCTTTATAATATTAGTGTGAAGTGTGATTATTTCTAATGTTTCATGACAACAAAACAAAAAACATCAAGATTTCTTAATACGAATAAAATAACCCAATAATTAGTTCTTGAATCTATTCTAATTTCAATCTAAATTCAATGACTTATAGTCAAACTATTCTAAATTTTAGTGACCTTGATTAGTCCAATCTTATTACTCGTTTTAATTTCTATGCACATCTCTGTTAAAATCTGGATATGTATAACAGAAATAGGTATATACTTTTGGGAATCAACCAGCTTATCAATAAGCTATGGTGTGCAGGAAGTTGTTATGGCTATTTAAATGGGCATGTGCGATAAATTCTCCACACTACCTATGTACGAGTACAGTAGTGTTATATTACGTTAATTTATGTTTATATAACTAACGAGAGACAGAGACGGTAAGTAAACTCATACGGTACATGTAGTAATTAGTACTCGAATGAATAAGGTCCCAATCATGGATTTAAGTTTTCTGAAACATAGGAACGTACAAGAAAAATAATGCTCAGAAAAAAGTATCTCCTTTCAGATGGATTATAAATCGTAAATAGATAATACGTATTTATACCAGCGCTGGTTTTTATTCGTCTCTAAGAATATAATAATATAGGATTAATTTTCTTATACAAGATAATTACTAGTATGATTTCGTTATGTCTGGATAAATAATGTTATGTTAACAATAATCATTAAGGATATAATCATAAATTCAAAATTTAAAAAACGCCCTACTCAAGCACTTAATCAAGTAGTCATACGCCAATGATATTTTCGCAGACATTCGGTTATTCTTCCCACTTTCACCCCCATAACTTTTAAACGACTCAACTGATTTTCATGAAACATGTCTAAGAACACTCGCACGTAACTCACCTTTCATACAAAAAAAAACTAAATTGAAATCGCTTTATCCGTTCGCGAGCTACGGTGCTACAGACAGACATACAGACACGTCAAACTTATAACACCCCTCTTTTTCCGTCGGGGGTTAAAAATGTAACGTCTAAATAATAGCATAAATATAATCTTTAGTTCTTCTTCTCACAGTTTTGTTATTTTTCTTTGTTACATTTTTATTTAGGATTGCTACAAAAGAATGAAGAGTACCAATAAAATCAAGTTGTTATTGTTCTATCGCATGCCTATTACACCACTAGAGTATTTTACCAACAACCGTATTACGTATGTTTGTGCGAAGACTTTAATAATCACAAATTTTAACAAAAAAAACCGACTTCAATCTGGACCAAAATTAAATGGGACCGCACGGGAAGCACCAGCTTTCAAATAAAAAAAGAATCATCTAAATCGGTTAGCGTGATATTGAGTTAATCGTCGTTTTACGCGCACATACTTAATGCAAATTGAAGACTTATATGGTTGTCTCATGGATGACATGTCAGAACTGGACGAAACTGAAATGATATCACATGGGAAGCACCAGCTTTCAAATAAAAAAAAGTATCATCAAAATCGGTTCACCCAGTGGAAAGTTAAGAGGTAACAAACAAAAAAAAAACAGTCGAATTGAGAACCTTCTTCTTTTTTTGAAGTCGGTTAAAAATATTTGTAAATATATTTCTGATTTAGTAAATATTTTTAAGTACTTTTTAAATAGCTTATCGCACTCAAGAAAACAGGTGAAAACGTAAAGAGGCTTAGGTGAATGAAAGCCTATAACTGCTATTTATTCCTTGATTCAATTGAGGGTTCCAAGTACCGCGGTGCTTATAACGGGATTTGTATGTTTATTTACAATTTGGGAATAATATTTAACGTAAAAATATCACGTGAAGAACAAATCGAGATCTTTTAGAGTAAAGCTTGTTTGTAAATTTCTCTTTGAGCATAATGTTTGGTTAAACATTTACGAGTAAGAATTAGACTATTCATAGTTATAAGGACCAACCCTGCCTTCTAAATCAACGTGTTATTATAGGTGACTCCGGAACCCTATTCTATTCTTGGCCTGACACGCACTTGACCGGTTTAAAACTAATCATCGCTCATAAAGTGCAAGTACGAAATCAATAACTTCTTGAACATACTATACATTATACATATCTAAATTATTACTCGTACCTCTATATCTGGAGGCACGGTCGTGCCCCCGCCAAGACGAGCCAAGCGAAGCGCAAGGGCACTACCTACCCTTTCTCGAAGTGTTTTGTCGTTTTTTTGAACCCTCATAACTTTGGTTTCCAATATACCAGATCTTTCAAATTCTCAGGATATGATGTCAATAATAGAATAATTAAACATACAAAGTTTCAATTGCATATCTTTGGTACTTCAGATTTTATTGATACCTTTTATTGATACTGTTCGAGTACTGTACTTCCTGAAGTGCTAGAAAGCTGAAATTTGGTGTGTAAACTAAGTTTAGTATACAAACAACAAAATGTTGCCAAGACGACTGCATATGGCTTACCCTGTGAAAAAAATATCAACTCTCATGTAGAGCCAAGCTTCTGAATCTACACGCCCTAACTCTACCAACCCTAACTTCACAAACTCTACATCTCAGTAAAATGTATGGCTTGGCTGTTTCGTTACTTCAGAAATGAAATATTCCCGTAACACATTACTTCAGAATCTAGATATTTGCAAACACAAAAGGCATTCGTTTCACCTTCGTGACTGTAGCGAAACGACGAAACCATACATTTTTGCTGAGATGTAGAGTTTGATTGATCAGATGGAAGGCCCATTTTTATAACAACATGACTTTCTCTATAACGAAATTTTGATTTGTACGTAAGTAAACAATAGTTCCTTAATAATAATACAAGAGGCAAATCTATATCTATACTATTATATAAAGCTGAAGAGTTTGTTTGTTTGAACGCGCTAATCTCAGGAACCGCTGGTCCGATTTGAAAAATTCTTTCAGTGTTGGATGGTACATTTATCGAGGAAGGCTATAGGCTATATATCATCACGCTAAAATCAATAGGAGCGGAGCACCAATGAAGAATGTTACAAAAACGGGTGAATTTTTTTACGCTACGGGCAATAGGAGACGTAAACGACGTTGCGTGGGTCAGCTAGTACGTTATAAAGTAGTTTTAAACTGACAGGATAATTCGTCACAGTATCATGATTATACCTAAATCTACTGTTGTTATATTGTTATTTTTGATATCTGCAGCTCTGCAGTCTGATATCTTGTTTTGCAAGTATTAGTAACAACAATTACTTATGTATTTGAGAAACAAACAATGTAATGTTTTATTTTATCAATAACTAGCAGCCCGCCCTGGCTTTGCACGGGTTCATTACAGAAACGTCTTCAACAAATATCGCTATTTTTTAGTCAATATACTAAAAAAATAACAAATTATACACGAAAACCTTTCTCAAGAATCAGTCTATCTATAAGTTAAAATCGCAAAAAAATTGGTGCAGTAAGTAGCCTTTGAGATACCGTGAAAAGACAGATGCGGTGGAGCACTTTGTTTTATAATATGTAGTGATGTCCTCATTTTTTTCAAATAACATCAAAAGCATTATTTAAGCGCGACCCTTATTGTCTCGGTTTTAATTTGAATATGAATTGAATATAACAAAAAACATAAGCACAGTTTAATACCCTATTAGCAGTAAACAAACAGTTGATGCATTTATTTAGCCAATTGCGTATCCTCTAGCTTAGCTAAGCTCATTAAATATCTTTCTAGATAAGATTAAATTTATATTGCTTCTAATAATTATACGTAAAAGCATTAATATAATTTCTGTCATACTTAGTGAAACCAATTACCTCTAATAAACTCATTCTAATTAAATGTTTGGATTTTTAACTCACTTCAAAAGAAGGAGGCTCTTAATTTTGAGGGACTGTCATTTTATGTTTGTTATACTCCGATAAATAATATATATTTTTAACCCCCGACGGAAAAAGAGGGGTGTTATAAGTTTGACGTGTCTGTCTGTCTGTGGCACCGTAGCTCACGAACGGATGAAGCGATTTCAATTTAGTTTTTTTTTGTATGAAATGTGAGTTACGTGCGAGTGTTCTTAGACATGTTTCATGAAAATCGGTTGAGTTTTAAAGTTATGGGGGTGAAAGTGGGGAAGAATAACCGAATGTCTGCAAAAATGTCATTGGCGTATGATTAATCGATTAAGTGCTTGAGTAGGGGGTTTTTTAAATTTTGAATTTATAGTTATTATGTTACATTTTTTTATTTGGAAATATTCTTTCCATTTGGTGCCCTTTTTCATATTTGTTCTTTAAGTTTGTGTGTAAACAGGGGTCAAACCCTGGATATAAAATTAAAGAATTAAGAATAAAATCACTCACAATTATTATTCATCATGATGCTGATGCATTGATTTTTTTTTTAATTAATTCATTTTTGTACAATATGTTAATGTTTGTCCTTTTTATATGTTTTATTCTTTGTTAGTTGACCCAAGCAACCTCGTCTGAATTTGAATTAGTACTTCTTGAGATTGGCGCGTTCAACCAAACTAACGTTTGTTTGTTGGTTTGGTTATAATTATATACTAATAGCATGAAGCTGAAGCTTATTAATATTAGTATATATTTGTCAACAACATACGATATACTATAGTCCCACAAACAATATCTTAAAATGCATATGTCATGTTCTTAAATCTTGAATTATGAACAGTTTGAGTAGGCGAATTAAGTCAACAGTTTGTGAAAGTGACCTTCTTTTAGTGTTTCGAATATACACCAACATTGCTTCACTACTGCAACAGTATAAAAATTGAAATTAAATCCTCCAAATGTGTATTATATAATTGACATACGATTATGATGAATACACATTTATTGAAATTACTAAAAGAACTGTTCTACTATAGGAAAAGCACATTTGTTTTTTATATAGATGATATGAAACGCAAAGTACTTATAAAGGTACTCTGCAGTGCGCTATCTTCGGTCGTAGTCGTACCTCAAGAACCGTTAGCTGCGGAGGCTCCTCGTGTCACGTCATTAGAAACCAGCTTGAATTGCGACACAATACTCTATCGCACAAATGCGCATAGACTAAAGATTAATTACAGATTCGAAAGTACTATGTGGTTAAAAAATATTGTAATAATCTAGGCCTGAAAAAAACCATTGTGGTTCAAAATATTACCATACATTTAAAGTAAGCCGATTTTTTAAATTCCATATTAATTTATCTGACTACATCCACCCATGTGCGTCTGTACGTCGTCTAAACCTAACAACTAGACACTAAGTAATTGCTTAATGCAGGTTGAACCTCAATGTTATGCCATAGCTTGCTTACTTAATGCTTTGGTAGGCGTTCGTGCTAAATATGGTCTGATAGCGCTATAAAAAAGGAAGAAAATGACTATGCAGTATGCACTGCCTGGGATATATATATATAACGCCTTAAGTTTAAAAATAACTTTGTTTATTTGACTAAGAACTTGGTATTAGGAATAAGTTATTTATACGTTTCATATTTTGTTTGTTGCAATAAAATGTTAAATTTTATTAAAAGAGACTTAACTACTGTGTCTTATATCTAGAACTATCACGAATAAATGATTTTGGAGTGTCTGTTTGTAATATTAAAATAACCGCTCTTTACTAAATGCATATGTATTTATACACGGTACATATACCTTAACTATAAATTCTCAAAATTAAAAAAAAACCCCGATATAATAACCTGAGTACCCTTTAAAAGTAAAAAACACGTTATGCGCTTTCATTTGAGACCCCACTCGATGATATTTTTGCAGACATTCGGTTACTCTTCCCCACTTTCACCCCCATAACTTTTAAACGGCTCAACCGATTTTCATGAAACATGTCTAAGAACACTCGCACGTAACTCACCTTTCATACAAAAAAAAAACAAAATTGAAATCGCTTCATCCATTCGGGAGCTACGGTGCCACAGACAGACAGACAGACAGACAGACAGGTGAAACTTATAACACCCCTCTTTTTGGTCGGGGGTTAAAAATAACATTTTTTTAAAATTTTTGTCTGTTTGTTCCGGCTCATCTCTGGAACGGCTGGACCGATTTTGACGGGACTTTCACTGATAGGTAGCTGATGATATAAGGAGTAACTTAGGCTACTTTTTTAGACTAGCTACGCCCGGCGGCGTTACCCGCGGTACGACGAAGACCGCGGGTAACACCGCGGTACTCAGCTAGTAAACAATAAATACGTAAGCATACATAATGAAGTACAAAAAAATGATCATTCTTTAAATTTACGTGATCTATAGCCAAGATGCTATCGTCTACAGAGTAGGAACTCTAGAAAGGTCGGTACATTTTTTCACAAGTAGTGAAAGTCAGCGGTGAACGTCTTTGGGATTGCCAAATACATGCCGTTAGAATGTACCAACGCGCCTATTAAACTTCAACTGTCTAATTCATGTCTTAAAAAAAATATCTAGGAATTATACACAGTTTTAACTCGAAATATATGTAAAGTCTATGCATTTAGATAATGTTTTTCTTTTTCTTTTTTTTTTTAAAGACAACTCCCGCACTAGGAATAAATCCTGTGTCGCGGGGGACTTTACAAACATACATGAAACGGACACAAAGAACATCCAGACTCAGAACAACAATTTGTGGATCACACAAAGTGTTGTCCTACGTGGGATTTGCATCTTGAATCGTAATCAATAACAAACAGACCATAATATGAAACCTTTTAATTCAAAAACAAAAGAAAGGCTATGCCAACAAACGTGCATTCGTAACAAAGACTTTGATATTTAAATAATTTCTCTATAATAAATATATCTAAAATTACATATTAAACATTTATAAGAGTTCGTAATGAACTTCCTTCGATCATTCCTTTGTACCTTTAAAACCTTATATCACTTAATATAAACTTGGGTCTGTTGTTAAGTTCGTTATGAATGTTGTGAGGGCGCAGTCGGCGTCCGGCGACCGCGTGGCATAGCTCGTCAACCAGGCTACGGGCCCGCCACAATGAATATGAGCACGAAAGAATTTTGCGGATCTGCCGTCCTATTTCTGCTTATTAGAATTGTACGTTCATCTCATTCCGACACGTTTCACCTCTAAAATGCTATTTGGTTCCAGACAGGGCCAAGTTGTTCGACAGGTTTCTAAAAATAGCGGAAATGGCCGATTTTTTGAGAATAGCCTAAGGTCCACTGGCATATCTAACTTAATTGTTTGGCCGGCTTCGGCTTGTTCACCTTAGTTCGCAATCATTTGTTAACTGTCTATTAATGTTTTTATGGGGATATAAAATACACACTCAATGCAAGCTTACGAGAATTTGAATTAACGCTCAACGTCGCTTTTTACAATTACGTGTTAATAAATGTTTTCCTGTTACAACCTTCATTGCAAAAATTATAATAACGGTATTTCCTAGTCAAGAGGACTAAGCCCTGATGTTTTATTCATCATTAATTGAGATTTATCGTGGATAAGAAAGCACAGATACCGACATTAAAGTTATATCGCTCAGTGTAATGGTAGACTTTTATTCCTATTTAAATGTAACTCACATTGTTCTGCATTTAATACTTGCACCGTAAATGTAAATCCTGTGAAAGTGAAGTTCAATTAAAAGAAACAAAGTCACTTGTGTCTCTGCCATTTCTTTAGTAAAGCACACAACATTAAGACATTTCGTTATTTAAATTTATTATTTCTATTGGTCCCAATCGTCCCAATGAACGGTACTGTGCAGAGACTGCAAGTTAATCTATTAATCTTGCATAGGTAAGAATCATTTTTTACCAAATATATACACATACCTGTCGCACTAGTTTGCCTGTACTTGCTACCCGTTACCAAATTTCCATACAAATTGGTGCCTGTAATAACAAGCCAACCGTGCCTACGGCACATACATGTGTGAGAATAGACAGACGTGGTCGGCTTAGTATTTCGGTTTAATTTATTTTCATTCAGAATGACTATTTATCTTCTATTATTTTGAAATCAAGGTAAATACTATGAACCGTTATTTTAATCATGTGTTCTGCGAAAAATAAAATATTTTTGTTGAATAATACTTATGAAAGTCTGGTTCTTCTGATGATTCATCAAACTCACGCTACTGACATTCCGCACCACTCGTACTTCAGACCCATTACTACCAGTAGTCTTTCCATTTCATTTATATCACAGATTTCAATAACCTCGGCTTGCACAGCGCAATTTCGTTCATTACTGACGGCTCCCACTTGTTTTGAACAAATACAGACTGCATGAATAGTACCTTAATAATGGGTCTTATTAGTAATTAGTTGTTGGAGTGTTCCACTGTGATAAAGCTATACGGAATTACGATAAAGCAAGCTACGATAATATAAATATTTCGAAGATTTTTTTTTATATATTTAACTCAAAGCGATAATGTTTTGTTCAACTAAAAAAGTTTTATAATCGTAAATAAATCACGTTTGGATTATCACAGACAAGAGATAATCCCCTCGGATACGACCTCCTGGTGGCATGTCGGACTCGAACCGACTACTGTACTGTTACTGTACTGTAGACTCTAGAGTACTACAGTTCACACAATAGTTAGTACAATAGTACTAGATGTACCCTGAAAGCTTTGCTGTGGCACATTGTGGTCCCATTGATGTGATTGGAAAAACAAAAGTGATGCGAAAAGTCCTTTAAAACTTTGAGCTTAAAACTTGTTAAACGCAGAGTTTATTGAGTTTTTGAAGCGTACATAAACCCATTTAGCATTTTTAAATATATATTCTCAATATTTCAGAGTATAACATAGGTAGAGTCAAAATACTAGCAATAATATAACCTATTATTGATAAAAATAGGGTTATATTTCTGGCCCTCTGTACGACGTTCTTATATTGATTGATTTTTATGTTGTTGTTAAAAGGTTTCTTGGGAAATGCATTAAGAATTGTGAAAGTACACACTTATTAACCAAGGAGTTAGAAAAACAAGGAGTGTTATATAGAACATAGAAAATGTTACAAAGGAAAATGATGTGTATTAAAATTCAAACTTCTTAGACTCAAATTAATTTAGGGCACATCGGAAATAAACTCGAGTTTTGAGGTATGTCATTCCAAAGTTACATGCATCATAGCGCCTTCAGTAGTATGACGTTTATTAAATAAGTTCCGTTATTAAAAATTCTTCAGAGCTACTACTAGATGAACTTAATCTCGATATTTTCATTTTTAATTTATATCCCATTCCTAAAACTTCTTAATGTGAATATGCAGAAATGTCGGTGACGGGGGACATGTTTGAATGAAAATGGCAATAAAACATATAACTAACTTATTTGTTTTTAAATAAGACGATTATAATGCAGTTATAAACCTTTACTCGATGATGCACGTGCTCAATCGTCCATGACATGTCCATCAGCCATCCTAACTCGAGAGCGCAGACAGGTTTAACTTTATGTCATGTCTATTGGCTCTTGGCACAATTCTTGAATAGGTCTCCATTATTGTCTTAATAACTTTACTAATAGAACTTCCCCCAAAATATACAGTTATGGATACCTCCTAAAGGAAATTAGTAGGTAAATAGGAGTAAAAATTAAGAAAAAATAACTAGGTACTTATAAGAGGTCGTATTATTCCTTCAATATTCTGATAATATATCCTAATGACTAATAAGCTTGTGCAGGGCTAGCAACAGTGTAAAATTAATGGTAATACATAGCTAAAGATTAATTAAATAGTAATAAATGATAATTATTATTTATTACTATTTAATTAATCTTTAGCTATGTATAATTATTAAAACATAGCCGTCTATTGCCAAACTACTCAGAATCTGTACCATGCTTTACGCACTGAATATGTTTTATTGAATTCTGTAGGTATATTATACCACACTCAGACAGGAATAAATGAGCCCAGCCCTTTCGTCAGTAGTGTTCGGCTCTAGCTTAGTAATCAGTCTTAAACTACTTAAAAAAGGGTCCTTCAAAAAATAAGACCTGCCAGAAATAAAAAAATAAGTAACTTAAGAAGGAAAGAAGGTAGTAGAGCTACGCTGATCTCAGCACGAACGGTTCGGCTCGACGAGGTGAAAAATCTTTGCACTCGAGTGCAACACGTAACTTTTCATTCCACCGTATGTATGGCTTGCAGTTTGGAGACTGTCTGTTGCGCAGTATGGGGTCGCGCGTTGTCGTGAAGCAGCTGCAAGATCTGGGGTTGGAAGCTCTCCCTCATCCGCCATACTCACCAGACCTTGCACCTACCGACTATTACTTTTTCCAAAATTTAGACAACTTTTTAGTGGGTAAAAAATTCAATTCCCGAGAGGCAGTACTAAATGCCTTTGAAGAGTTTGTTGCCTCCCGTCCAGCTGATTTTTACAAGAAGGGCATCAATAAACTGCCAATGCGTTGGTAAAGATGCGTCGATTGAATGGGTGATTACTTCGAATAACAGAAATAAAAAGTTTGAAAAAATAAGTACTTTCACTTATTGCATACAAAACGGCAATTTCATAGGTAAAGACCTAATATTTCAAAAATACTTAGGTACTCGCTCAACCACGCGGTGTTACCCGCGGTTTTTGTCGTACCGCGAGTTAAACCGCGGGACAAAGTTATTCTAAAAGAAGTAGCCTAAGTTACTCCTTAGATTATCCACTATCTGCCAGTGAAAGTCCCGTCAAAATCAGTCGAGCCGTTCCAGAGATTACCCGGAACAAACAGACAGACAGACCGACTGACAGACCGACTGACAGACCGACTGACAGACCGACTGACAGACAGACAATGTAACAGGAATAAAAAAAAAAAAAAACAGTATATGTACTGTGTATACATTCATATGCATTTAGTAAAAAGCGGTTATTTTAATATTACAAACAGACATTTCAATTTTATTTATTTGTATGGATGTATAGATAAATTAAGAAAATTGAAAGTTACGTTGCTATAGTTACTTAAGTAGAAAATGGTGCAGCCAGAGCAAATAAAAAAAATCTACCCCAAGAAGGTTCCGAGTCTGAGTTTTTAACAAATTAAAAAATATTGTATGATTAATTCGGCACCATGGAGGTAGAAGTAAATAGGTTTAATGATGTTTTGAATTCACAAACTTAGTGCACCCGAGCGATGTTCTAAATTCAATTTACTTTATTCTCTACAGGATAAAAACGGCTTTTGCACTCAGATATCGAAGGGCAAAAATACTCTTTACGAGCTGGTGGGATGAAAAAATTATTTAGTTTGAGATATTGATTTTATAGATGGCCCATGATATTGCCTTAGTAGTAAACTTTTATGTGTTATTTTACTGCAAACTTATCGTACTGGTTGTAAATGTCACAAACCAAGCTATTGAACTTGATATTGTAATTAAATATAACATATTTCTTATTTTTGTCCTAAGAAGACTTGAACGTTAGAAGTTAATCGACTAGAGACCTTGTTAGAACATACATAAGCATTCATCCAGAAAACTTTATATGTGCCATGTTTTGAAAACTATGAATCTCAAATCATATTCTTAATTAGATTTTGTCTGCGGCTCCGCTCTTATATTTGTCCATTTTCGCGGTGATTCTTTTAACTGGTATAACTTTTTCATTTGTGGACAGATACAAACAAAACCAGCACTAAATGTAAGTGAAATTTACCACATACATAAGAGAAAACTGCATTCAAATCGGTCAAACCATTTCTGGGATTAGCACACACAAACACACAGAGAAATTCTACAAACTCTTGTTTTGAGTTCTGATACTTTGAAAAATATCCTTAATTAGTTTTCTTCAATGTCAATCTTCAAAAGCTCATAGCTAATAAATGTAATTATAATAAGAGAGTTTTGTTTCATAATGTAAGAAACAGAATTCTTTAAAATGAGTGTGTTTGGAACCCACAATCATCAAAATGCCGGTGTCTGCCGGCGGTCACCCATTATATTATTGCCCTTTTATATAATTTATTTAATTCCCAATTCACAAAACAGTCGAAGCAATTATAGACCTCAGAAGGACAAAGAGAGAACACATAAAATATGAAACCTAGAGAAAAAACCTATAAAGCTCAAAATGAGGTGCCTTAATGTAGTAATTGTTAAAATAATAATCGCGGTTAAACGACGTGGAAAAATGATGTTAGCGTCTAATGACATGGCATTTGCCACACGCTACAAAAGAATTGAAGAAGGTATAAATTTTTAATCATATTCTTACTTTTATTTGACTGTTAAATAATACCGAAATATCTTGCTGCTACCTAACTGGATTTTTGTAGTACATAAAGTTTTAAAATAAATAAAATTTTATTCAAGATTGTATCGAAACAGCGTAAGTAATTCCCTTTCAGTGTTACTATTAGACGCTACAGAAAAGATATACTCTCACTAAGCACCCAACAAAGTGGTTTTAACTCAATCAAAATCATCTCTCATTACTTTAACCATAATACTTAATATCATCTTCTCCTAAAATTAATTTTATAAACCTAAAAATTTTAAAGTATGCTGTCTGTCTGCTGGCTTTCACACCTAGCCGCGAATGAATTTCGGTATAAATTGGACCTTGGAGAACAGAGGCTACTTCTTGTTGCGATAACTGACATGGCGTGCGTCTCTGAAGTATCTCCATATTTATTGATGGTAGAGGAGCCAAACATACTGATAGTTATCCTGATGTTAATTTAGACATCGATAACCTTCAAGTAAAGACTCATATACATGTGCCGGTCTTAAGGTGTCTGCCGGAAATTTGTTGAGAGGCGTATAACAGTCCAGTGCTGGACATACCCCTCTCCTTACTATTATTATACTATACTACCTGCTGTACCACGCTGTCCAGACGGTTTGGTATAGGGTTTGTTTCAAGTTTTCCTTCTATTTGCAGCGCTGTTTCTCGCATAGTTTGCTGCCTTAGTCGCCTCTTACGACGCCCGTGGGTTGAAAAGAGATGGTGATACTCCATATTCTAAATCCGCCACCACATGGACAATTGACTAATGTTATTTATCGCAATCAAAGAGTTATTTAACGCTAGTATTTAAGGTTCCGTGCCGATGGCAAAAAACGGAACCCTTATAGATTTGTCATGTCTGTCTTTCTGGCTGTCCGTCCGTATCTCACAGCCCCTTTTTTTCGAAACTATACTGTTGAAACTTGGTAAGCAGATGTATTCTGTGAACCGCACAAAAATTTTCACAAAAAAAACAAAAAATTTTGGGTGCCCCCATACTTAGAACTGAAACTGAAAAACTTTTTTTTCATCAAACCCATTAGTGTGGGGTATCTATGGATAGGTCTTCAAAAATGGTATTGAGGTTTCTAGTGCTTTTTTTTCTGAACTTAATAGTTTGCGCGAGAGACACTTCCAAAGTGCAAAGATGCATTAGGCAGAAATCAGCTTTGGAATTTGGAATCAGCTATTATGAACTATATAATTTCAGAATAGTGTAGCGCGATTAAATGTATCGGTCTCATATTACTTATATTGAAATTATACCTTACAATAATGTCAGTACTACAATCATTCAACATGCTTTGTTAGTTGTAACACATTAAGACGTAGACATCATTTACATTCATTGTTTGAAAGCAAACAAAGTATTAAATCATTCATATTTACATTCGACTTGTGTACCTACTCATGGGGTCACCCCTCGACTAGACTCCCTGGCCTACAGTAAAAGCGTTACAGAAAAGTATAATAAAGTCGGCAATTGTAACAAATATGACTGATTTCTACAGCCAAAAACTAACTACTTAATACCAATAAATAACTTGCTTATGTGTGATAGATTGTTTCTTATGGGAATAGTTTGTCAATTTCTTCTTGGGTCTCATATTAATATGGACCAAAACAACTAAAATTTATGAGTTTTTCCATCTGTATAAAATACTAGCTGACCCACGCAACGTGAAATCGTTTCCATTTTCTGCAGTAGCAGAAGTACAATCCTGTTTTGTAGTCAATTCTGTCGGCTATCTATATCACATCACGCGAGTTGATCGATTTATAATTATCATCATCCTATTACAGTCTAGTGTAGGTGTTCATGGTTTATGGTTGATTAAAATTGGGTATCGGCAATAGCGTCACTCATCATGTAAAAAGCGGAAGCCCAATGATGCAGAAGCATCACTAGGCCTTCATCACCTTGCTGCATTGTTGCCTTCTCTGCATTCGCAATGAGTATGGTGACCACCACTCTTGGATTCTGCTTATGCCTTCTCTCAGGCAGAGTAGTCATTTTGGCAGGCCCATACATAAAAAAATACAAACCTATATATACGTATAAGATGGTACGACTATAATTCAAAGGTACTTAATTTGCTGCAAACAAACGTGCTTCTGCAAACAAAATGGTAATAACTTAAAAAGCTAGGTTTGTAACTGACAGAAAACCTAGTTATTATACGTACGTATGAAACAGAAAATGATTAATTCTCTAAATACATAGTTTTAAGTATATTATTGGAATATAAAAGCAGGAATAATATATTCTAATCTTAATGGATGTTCGTCGCCTACGCTTAGATTAACCCTTGACCGACCCGATCTGACCCTGGCTTTATCATAAATACGGACTATGAGGAGAATAAAGGCCAATATCTAATAGTTTTTTGCTAACATTCAGAATGTGGTTGATCAACAACCCATATCGTCCCACTGCTGGGCTCGGGTCTCCTCTCAGGAGAGGGTTAAGGCCATACGTCCCCAAGCTGGCTAAGTGCGGGTTGGGGACTGGCAAGACAACGTTGTGGCTACGTAATCTTGCCGTTGGATGTTTTTAAGCCAGCCTGCTTAACATGACCTCCGAATCACGGAGACGCTCATGGTATCATGCCGCCAGGGGTCACCCATCCAGGTACTCACCGCGCCGTCGTTGTTTACCCTCGGTGATTGTTTCTAATCACCGAGTGCAACTGGGTTAGTTTGAAAAAATAATGTAAATGTTATTAATGGGGCCTGCTTATATGCGTGTATAGAATGCGTGTAAGTAGGTGGAAGAGAGAGTTTTTTTTCCACCTACTCATATTCTGGTACTGGACAACGGTTACCAAGACTACTGTCGTTATCAACAGCCTTTAACAGTCCACTGCTGGACATAGACCTCTGCTTAGAAAGGAAGGTGTGAGAAAGCTAGTTTGCTGTTGGATACCGCATCTGCTTTCCGACGATCACAAGGCGGCCCACGTCAGTGGTATTTACTTTTGAAAATAATTATTTAAACTTAAATAAAGTTAGTTAACTACTAACTACTAAACTAAGTTACGATAACTTAAATAAAGTATGTATTCTCTTTCAAATAGATCAACGTCATGAAAACTCGACTTAAAAGTCTACGGTACTCAAGTAGCATTGAAGCTGTTTAATTAATCAGTGAGACTATAATATTTTACTTACTCTATATGACCAGGCTAACTTACCGCCTCAAAATAATAATAATAATAATATTTATTATGGCAGAAAGAAAGCAAGTACATTTGACAGAATTTCAATACATACAATAATAACACAGTAGTTGTACATTATCGATTTAAAATATACACTGATTCCCAAACTGAGTCTGGCTCGTATTATGGGAATCCGAGGTTCTCTTTGAGCACTTGTACTGTTAACAATTGAGTGCACATGTTTCTTATTTAAAGTAAAGCAATAAAGTGTTACATAAATACATACATTGGCAAAGAAAATACATACTTAGAAACAATTTACAGTTATTGTTATTCAGTTTATTTAACAACAGTAATAACTTTTTCAGTTTCATCATAGTCTAAATTATGCAACCAACTTAGCAGTTTGATTTTGACATGGTATACATTTAATGTATATATAAACAATTGTCTATTAATTTTATTATAGACCCTCACACTTAATGCCCTAGACTGTCGAAGTGCAAAGGCAGTTTTGGTCCTGACAGGAGGAGAAACAAGTGCACCGCGTCTTCTTAGTGAGAGCCCTATATCTAATGGTAGTTGCGAGTGTAGTCGCAGTACAGAGCGCAGAACAAACAACTGCCTAACCGTAAGAACCTGACATTCCTGATAAAGTTTAAAGGTTGGATAGTCACGTGGCTTGTGGTACATAGTTTTGAGGAGAGCCCTTTGTGCCCTCTCCAATTGCAGAAATAATGTTTTATATGTCCTACGCCAAACAGGAATGCAGTAGATCAAAATAGATTGGCACAATCCCACATATGCCTTATGCATCACCAACTCGTTTGCAGATCGGCGTAGATCCTTAAAAATATACAGTAATCTTCTTATACGACCAGTCAATGTCTCAATTTGGGAACGCCAGGTCAGACGCTCATCTACCTGTACACCAAGGTATTTAATATCAGTAACGTTAGATATTATTGGACAAGAGCAGTTCAGACCTAAGGTGTTGCAATTGTGAGCGGTAGGTAATTTCGTGTCACGAGGTGGTGGTGGCGAGTTGGGTAAATAGAAACAGATGGATTTCGTCTTTTTACATTTAGTGTTAATAGGTGCGATGAAATAACTAGCGAAATAAATAACATACCGACAACAGCGCCACCTTTCAGGTCCAATTGTGATCTCAAAATTTCATCAAAATAGGTCTAGCTCTTTAGGAGAACTTAGATGACAAACACACGTACAGAAGGATTACATATTATGTATTATGATAAGTTTAAGTTGTTTTGTAATATATAATACGACATGCTCATTAAGGATTTTCAAGAAAACCAAATAAATAAAACTTTATTTATAATCTGTATTTGTATTTCTTCGAGAGGCCTATCTCCAGAGCTTATGATCTCTATGCTAACTTTCATCTTGATTTTGTAACTTCGATTTGAATAAAATTGCTTTTAACTCATTCTTACCATACTCTCAATCCTGAAGTTTCTATAAATCCATTTGATCAACAGTCTGCGACGAGACCCTGATAAAGTTAAATGAAATTGGAACCCACAACCAAATTTACTAAAAATACATGGCCAACAGGAAAGGAATATTAATAAACTAAAGTTCATCGCATCTCGTCTAAAGATTTGTGATAATACATCGAAAGGGATGTCATATTGTAACAGATCCATACATATTCTAATAGTCTTTGATAATCTCTTTTAAAATGTTAGATAGCTGGAGAAGTCAAGATGTCAGATATTATACAGGTTACACGAGGATTCAACCATGTTACCTTATTTTCCGTATTCGATTAAGTTCAATACAAATAGACCTTATATCCTAGTTGTTAAATACAAATAATTGACAATAGCAGTACTAACATCTGAACATATACAATTGTTCAAATCTCGTAAATAGTTTGAATACCTCTTTAGTTCAATAACCCGTAAATCTATTAAATTTAAACTTTATTCTTACACATATACGTTTACTTTATTTTCAAAATCTCCACATCTATACCATTATATTATCTATATTTCTATACTAATAAATTCTTTTGCAAAAAAACGGGCACTTAAGCAAAGAACTATTTTATAGTTACAATTAGTTTGTTTGACAATTTTAGGTATTGTTATCCTCAGAATTTTATAAATTAATTAGAAAGGAATAGTTTTCATCAGTATTATCATAACATTTTGATTAAATTATTGAGAAATAATATTTAGGCTCAAAACACTACTATTGTACCTGCTCGCTAAATAAAAATGAAACGCGTTAATTTCTTTGTTTTTCTTGAATACATTATAAGCAGATAAAAGTTTAGTATTGAGTGTGACCCCCTCTTGCTGAAATCACGGCTTGCATTCGTCTGGGCGTGCTAGCGAGTATATATTTTATGTTTTCTTGGGGAATACGTTCCCACTCCGTGGTAATCACATTCTTTAGCTCTCTGATGGTCTGCGGAGCCGGCTGCACGTCGCTTCAGAACGTCCCAGACATGCTCTATGGGATTGAGGCCCGGAGTTCTAGCTGGCCAGTCCAAACGACGAATTCTGACTTCTAGCATAAACGCTTCCACATCGCCAGACCGGTGGGCGCGAGCGTTGTCGTCCATATAAATTGAGTTTTTGCCAAGCGCGGTTAAAGCGGGTTGTGCATAAGGAATTAGAACTTCCGTTATGTATCGGTGTCCAGTCAGTGTACCGTTTTCGATGAAGACTAACTACGTACTATCCATAGAATTTATTCCTTCCCAAAACATAACAGAGCCCCCTCCATAAGGTGTGATTTCTCTTTAAAACATGCCTCTTCAAAGCGTTCTCCTCGTCTACGTAGCACTCGCCGACGTCGGTCTTCACCATGCAGAGATATCCTGGCTTCATCGGAGAACAATACCCTATCCCAGTCTTCATGAGTCCATGACACACAATTTCGAGCGAAGCTAAGCCTGGCAACTCGATATCCGCGGAGTAATTTAGGGCCGCGTGCCGGGCGATGACTGTGTATATTAGCAGCGAAAAGCCTCCTACTGACCGTCCATAGACAAATTTGCACATTTCTTACTTCTTCGAGGCTGTTCTTGAGGTCCACATAAGAAGATTTGCTATTTCTCAGCGCTTGACTAACTAGAAAACGATCATCCCGTGGTTCGCTACATGTCTTTCTGCCAGAACCAGGCCTTCTCTTGACGGAACTGGTCTCTTGATAGCGCTGCCAGGTCCTTTGAACTGTCGACCGACTCACATTTAGCCTCTGAGCCACGAAGCATTGGCTGCAACCTTCTTCAAGCAGCGCAATAATTTTGCTCGCTTTAATAACTTTATCTACCATTTTCGAGATTGCTAAACAGCAATAACAATACTTTTAAATGTCAAGGACATCAGATAATTTAATAAAAATTGACGAAAAGTTAATTAGAGTTGATATTAACTATTGGGATTCGCGCCACAAAATGTAGTTAAAATTTGTTTTTTTTGAAAACCAGGCTCAGTCAAAAATTTGAATTTGACATGTACTCTTATAAGCATTATGCGTATGCGTAGACAGAGAATATAGGTATAGACAAGTCATTAACGTATACAGTGTGAAATAGCGATAGTTCAACTTATCGAGGTCTATAGTTTTGAAATTGCCACACTTTAAATTTTACCCCGTATTGGGGTAAACTCTGCAGTTTACCTTGCGCTATTATCTGAGTTCTCGTTTCGACATAATCGGGAGGTAAGTTATCTAAGTTTGACAGAAGAGTAGAAAATCAATAAAATATTGTTACAGATATAATAGGAGAAACAATAAAAGACAATGTAAGATTCTATAATAGTTATAATAAAATAAAAAAGTCGTGTGGTGTCATGGGACACCAGATAGGAACGAAGTTCCATATCATAAAAAATATTTATTGCAAGTTCTATTCAAGGTATAAAGAAATTAATTATTCTGGTATACATTTTTTATTATGATTTTTTTATCGATAAAATTAAAAAAGGAGGCGATTACAATGGCAGAGAATTGAAGTGAAAGATAGATTGAATACAATTTTATATTTATATAGGTCATATATTTTTTCTGAAGAAAACAATTGGTTTCAAAATGTCTTGAACAAATTCTGGAGTGGCAACTTGGATGCCAGTCTATGCGGCCCGTACATTTAGTCCATTTATTTCTTAAATATGGTTCATTTGGAAAACTAAAAAAAACAGGGTGTTAAAAACAGTGATTCTGGTATCCCCAATGGCGTATAATCCGACTATTCAGAGATGACACGATGTTATTATATAGATTAGCTCAAGTATCACACACTCACTTTGGTGGGTTAATACCGAAAAAGACTGGATTTTTATAACTTAATTTTAATTGTCCCGTGCATAAAAATAACATGAAATATACCTTAGCATAGTACTTAATCGTTTCATTTAATTACTGTTTAATAGCTATAAAAAAAAACAAAATTCTACTTACCAATGAAAGGTTACCTATATTTGGTTCATTTCGTTCACTACGGCTTTTACAGCCAATTACACAGCAATTCACCATCACTGCACACTAAATACAACTTTTTAAAACACCTTTTAGGTTACAAGTGACACGGAATAAGCGTTATTCAGTTTGATTAACAATTTTTCCTTGACACCTTAGATTATTAATATGTCTAGATGGACTGTCAAAGCTGTAAAAACACACGAAAAAATAGGCTCTAACACTAACGCCTAAATGTTTTTCCGCATTTAGTACCAAATGCACTGTCAGTGGATACACAAATGTTGCTGTCATTTTTGTGTTGATAAAAATGGAGAATTGTGCGATATAAGTGTGTAGAAATTACAGAGTACGATCTAAATTAACAATGAAAGTTACCTATTATCGTTAAGTATCATTGATATGTATCTATTACAGCAAACAAAGCCATTAAAAAATTCCAAAATAAATAATTATTGTAGTCGCCATTTTGGGTGTTGCTAGTTTATGAAGTCAAAACTCCCTCATAAAATGTGGCAGGCGGAGTTGTGTTGTATAAAATACTTCATGGTAGATAATAGATACGCTAAGAATTTCAAACTCATTTTTGTAATTCAATATGGCCGCCGCATCATTTTTGTAAAATGACACTATGGGTATCGTGTAAGAGGTTTTTAGGTATACCGAGTCTAGATTTCATATCATTTTTTGAATCCAATAATTATGGCCGCAGCACCATTTTTGTAAAATGTCACTATGCGTATGGGTATCGTGTAAGGGATTTTTAGGTATACTGAGTATTAAAGTAAATCAAATATGGCCGCCGCACCGTTTTTGTAAAATGTCACTATGTTTAAGGGTTTTTAGGTATACTTACTAGATATGAGCTCCTCTCTGTTTTAAAAAAACAACTCCCGCATTACGAATATACATCACAAAAAACACCCAGACTAAGAACTACAATTTGTGGATCACACAAAGTGTTGTCCTATTTAGGATTTGAACCCACAACACCTGGCTTAATAGAAAGCGGCGTGGCGACAACTTAAACCACTAGACCAACCGTGCAGTCATGCATTTTTCAAGTCCAGTTTTTATTATTTCAAAACAAGTATATCTTCGAATGTTCTTATCAACAGATAAGAATTGAGAAAATACAACTTAAAAACTACTCGTCAGATCACATTCAGATAAAAAAATAGATTGTAAATCTAATAAAACAAATTGAAAGCCCAAGGTCTAATCCCCATAATATTAATACTGAGCTATCTTGAAGATGTCCTAAATCTAACACAAAAAAAAATAATTAAACCGGTCCTTTAAAAAAGAAATGTAAACAATTTTTTTTTAATATTGGTCTAAAAGACAATTAGATGGGCTAATTATATATCTTACATATTTTAAAAGGTTAGAAAATCGTTAAGTACTGCTTTTACAATACCAGACCAAAATTAATATCTAGTGCGACATATTTTAAATCATCACCAACAGCCTTTAACAGTCCACTGCTAATGATAATAAATAATAGAAAAACACGAGACATTATTATTAGATTGTATCACATTTTGTTTTCCTAGCATATTTTTCTAGATAGAAAAGTTATACAACACTATTATAATTGCTTCCCCATTTTCACAAAAAAAAACTCAACAACTGGTATTATTTACGCACTCACACTAGGAAATTTAGAATGACATGAGGCGAGTGTAAGACGTAGCTGTCACGCACACAAATATCGAAAAGTTGTGTCATTTAATTTTGTTCTTTTGTATCGCGATGCTCTATCTAGACATATTAATAATCAAAGCTTGACACCATACGCTTGTTTGTCATCAACGACAATGGTGGCAAACAACAAAAAACCCTATACACAAGCCGAGACAAAAAAATCATACTCCGTCTTGCTTCCTCTTACACATTTGTCGTTCAATCCTACTCACTCTAGTAATTATTATTAATTTAGTAGGTAGTCTATGCCTCGATTCTCTGTCTACGGCATTATGGCACTTTTATAACTGGCCAGTAACATGTTCAAATGATTAAAACCTTTTTGGTATTTTATTTTTTTCAGCCAGGAAGAAAATCGAAACCGCCCGTTTTTTTGCAAATTTAGACTATCTATACTAATATTATGAAGCTGCAGTTTGTTTGTTTGTTTGTTTGAACGCGCTAATCTCAGGAACTACTGGTCCGATTTGAAAAATTCTTTCAGTGTTGGATAGTCCATTTATCGAGGAAGGCTATAGGCTATGTTTTATTTTCAAAAAAATTAGAGATCCGTAAGAAAATTGCAATTTCGTATCCCAAGGTGTGAAATAAAAAACCTATTTTTGCGCGCGCTGCAGAAAGTATTGACAATAGAACAAAATAATGTGTTACGGGTTTGTAGGTCCCATTAAGATCTACAAAAAAGTCCGCGAGAGCATATATCTAACTATCATGGTTTAGTCACAATAACCGCTTTTGTGTTCAAAAAAAATATTAAATCATCTGAAGATAGAAACTACGTTAAATGTGTATCGTAATATTAATCCTTATCCAAATAAAGCATTAATGCAGAAGTAAAATACTTTTTGTTTCATCCCATTCGGACATTTCGTTTAGAAGTTATCACGAGTATAAGACGCTAAGAGTTGGTACCTGATAATGAGTTATTTGCCAAAGAGTTTTTATCAACATAATACCTAATATTAATCTTTATCCAAATAAATGTGTTGTTGATTATGAGTATTAGATCTTAGAAGAGTATAGTAAATACATCTATACAAATATATAAAGCTGAAGAGTTTGTTTGTTTGTTTGAACGCACTAATCTCAAGAACTACAGGTCCAATTTGAAATTATTTTAGTGTTAGATAGCCCGTTTATCGAGGAAGGCTATAGGCTATATATCATCACGCTAAGACCAATATGAGCGGAGCACAATGAAGAATGTTTCAAAAACGGGGGGAAATTATCACGCTACGGGTAATAGGAGACGCAAACGACGTTGCGTGGGTCAGCTAGTGAGTGTATAAAGCTGAAGAGTTTGTTTGTTTGAACGCGCTAATCTCAGGAACCAGTGGTCCGATTTGAGCAATTATTTTAGTGTTGGATAGTACATTTACCGAGGAAGGCTATAGGCTATATATTGTCACGCTACGACCATTAAGAGCGGAGCACCAATGAAAAATGTTTTAAAACGGGGGAAAGTTATTACGCTACGGGCAATAGGAGACGCAAACGAGGTTGCGTGGGTCAGCTAGTCAAGAAGATATCTCTGGATTGTATGATAGAATGTTCAAATTTGTTTTTGTACTGTTTACAATAGCGAAAGAAACTACAGATATATGACGTATAGTTTATTTTATTATCAAAAACAGTTTTTGCGATGCCATGCGAAGGATTTTCCTTGATGGAGAACAGAACATACGATTGTCTACATTCAATTTCAGTTGTATACTAAACCTGCTGACTAATTCTCAACACACACACAACATTCAACAAACACTTTCAAGTTCTGTAATGTGTTCAAAATATTTCCATAAAGAAAAGTAAACTTAAACGAACCCTTAAATAACATGTAATTATTAACGAAAAAGTTATGAATGCTATTGTCGAAACGAACTTAATCTTTTATGTTTGTGTACCTCTGAACTTTGTCTTTGTTCTTGAAATATAAATCGGGGGTTGGCACGAACGACTACACTAAACCCTCCTGAGAGTTTCTAAGTAATACGCATGGTAATTATTTAATGTTATGATTTTATTCAGAACAAAATATTCGGACTTATTTCATATATTTATCTGATTGTGCAAAAAAAGGTATATCTGTAGCTAAGGCCAAACAGATTTTGGCGTTTGAGGTATCGTCAGATTCGTCTTAAATGAGAGAGTGACATTGGATATTATTATTATTTTTAGATATAGGGGGCAAACAGGCAGACGTATCGCCTGATGGAAAGCGATTACCGCCGTCCATGGATACCCGCAACACCAGAGGCATCACAAGTGCGTTGCCTGCCCTTTAAGAAGGAGTACGCTCTTTTCTTGAAGGTATGGAGGGACCGTATTAGTCCGGGAATACCGCAGACAATAGTTCATTCCACAGTTTTGTTGTGCGAGGCAGAGAGTTCCTGGAAAGGCACACAGTTGTGGACTGTCAATCATCTAGATGATGGGGATGTATCTTCTGTCGCGTAGGACGATGGCGGAAAGAGGCGGCTGGAATCAGTACGAACAATTCCTCGTGGTAAATGCGGTAGAAGATGCACAGCGAAGCCACATCTTTCCGCAGCGCCAAAGAGTCTAGCCGAATTGAAAGTTCTTGGCAGTCGACGATTCGAGTCGCTCTCCATTGTATGCGGTCCAAAGGGAGGAGCTGGTATTGGGGTGCCCCAGCCCAAAGATGGGTACAGTATTCCATGTGAGGCCGAACTGGTGCCTTATAAAGCAAAAGGCCGTGGGCCGAAGTGAAATACTGTCTCGTTCTGTTGAGCACACCAAGCTTCTTCGAGGTCAATTTGGCCTTACCCTCCAAATGGCCACGAAACTGGACTTCGCTCGATATGTCGATTCCAAGTATTCTAATATTGGCTGAGGCAGATAGGGGATATATATTACCTGAGTATACTTATATACAGGGTGTACCAAAATTCAACGATAAGCGGGCGCCTAAAGGTAGACCTGCTAATGAGTACATAAGGAAAAAAAAAAAAAAAACAATTTTTTTTTTAGATAAAAGAAAAATTTCGAATTTCTTTGAAAATTTTTACCTTTCATGATATTGCTACTATTCACCACAACTCTTAAAAACACCAAATTGACCGCAGTTTTTACACAAAAAACGTTCAAAATAATTTTTTTCCCTACAATTTTGAAATATTTTTACTCTTAGTGTACTTTGACTCATGGTCTTGTAAAAAAAAAGTATGGACACCACTACGTAATAAATAAATAAAAAATGAAGGGTGTACATTTTCAAAGAAATTCAAAAATTTTCTTGTAACTAAAAAAAACTAGGTGTATTCTTTTTATTATTTTTCCTTATGTACTCATGAGCAGGTCTACCTTTTGGCGCCCGCTTATCGTTGAATTTTGGGACACATGGTATATTCTCTATTAAGTATACCTAACTTTTTCACGCTGGTGGTATTTTTTCAATAACCACTTTGTCATACTTAATTTATTTCATATTAAATATATCGTAGGAAACTTGATTTCCAACTTTAGGTCTGCTCTAGCAATAGAAATTGTTTGTTCACAATTCTGTTGTTCGCACCCTTTGCCACCTGGCGTCTTGAGTCGCCGCTACATACGGGCTCCATAGGGGCCGGTGCTGGGGTGTACTCGTTTAACTTTAATTTCTATTATTAATACAGTTCAGAAGTTTTAAACGCTACTATTTCCATTCTTTGTTGTTGTTTTAAACTAAGATCTAAAATTTTGCGATTAGAAACATATTTGAACTCGAATCGGTAATTACTATTCATCTTTTTTTACTACTTTTTACTACTTTAACACCATATCACAGTTTTTACAACCACAACTTCAACTTTGAAACAAATATATGTGTATCTATAAGGAATAGGTATATTGAAATCATCCGGATCCTCGGCATATTTGGTTTTAATAATAATAATCACTTTATTGTACACCAGATTGCTTACAAAGGTAACTTAACGCTATGAGGTACAACTGGCGTAGAAAAAGGTAGTAGAGCCACGCTGATTTCACACGAACGGGCCGGCTTTATCGGGGTTGCACTAGGTTGCACTACCCTCCGCCGCCGGCGAACCGGGCAGCGGAGGCGCGCTCACCTGCGCCTCATGCCACCCTGAGTGTGGCCGCGGATGGTCGGGACGGGCTTTCCCTTCCATCCGCTCTAGTGGCCGCCCGCGAGGAGGCGACGTTACGTGTGTGCCGTACGTTGCCTAAAAATGAGAGGTCTTCGTAGAGGGTGCCCGCTTCTGTGCGGGCAAGCGCTGGGAGGGGTCTTGACGGCGTAATAACAGCAGTTCCCGGACTCCTCCCTCCTCAGGCGCAGAGTGGCACACCGTGTGGTTCGCATCACAAGTGCGTTGCCGGCCTTTGGGGGATGGAGAGGGAGATGTGGGAGGGCTTGGGGTATGTGCCTCTGGTATCTTCACTCACTCGGTGAAACACAGCGCAGGCGCTGTTTCACACTGGTTTTCTGTGAGGCCGTGGTATTACTCCGGTCGAGCCAGCCCATGCATGCCGAAGCGTGGCTCTCCCACGGTAAATATATTTATCTTATCTCAAATAAGGTTAATCATTCGACGTGATTTCATAAACTTTTCTAATGAATCGATAATTACTACAGAAGTACCTATCGTTAAAAGCAAGACGAATCATGTCGCTTTAAACACTAGGCATGTTTGCAATATTCGTTTGTTGTGGTGCATGGTGGATTGGTAACGCTCGCTCAGACTCGAAACTGCGATAACAGAAAAGGAATATACGTATTATCTAATGGCTTTATTTACGTTAGTTTCATATTCCCTACGTTTTTTATTTGTTTGGGTTATTTTCAGTGAGAATTTTCCGAATTCGTAATACTTAGCAAGGGGTGTTCGAGCGAGATGTTTGTAAGGCAGATTTAGATCTGAACCACTACGGGCGTGTCGGTACGTCCTCTTCATCTATACTCCACTAATATTATAAAGGTGAAGAGTTTTTCTGTTTGGTTGAACGCGCTAATCTCAGGAACTATTAATCCAATTTGAAAAAATAATTCAGTGTTAGATAGAACAGTTATTGAGAAAGACTATAGGCTACGACTACGAAAAATGTTGCACGTGCCGGCTCGACCGAGGCGGTACTACCCTCCCACATAAAATGACAGCGTTAGTGCTGTCGTGTTTCGTTGGTGAGTGCAAGACCGGAGGCCCATGATGCAGAAGCATCACTAGGTCACCATAGTGTAGGTCACCATGCTGCATTGTCTGCATTCGCAATGAGTATGGTGACCACCACTCTTAGATTTTGCTTATGCTTTCCATCAGGCAGAGTAGAGTCATTTGTAACATATTTTCAATTAACTATGTACACTAAATTTATGCGACTCGCTCGACTCGACTGCCTCGTTGGTCTCGCGGTTGGCGTGTACGACTGCTGATCATGAGGTCTCGGGTTCGATTCCTGAGTCGGACCAAATGTTTGTATGATCTACAATTATTTGTTTCGAGTTTGGGTGTTTTCTATGTATAATATGTATGTATTTACAAAAAAAAGTATATATGTATTTATATCAGTTGTCTAGTACTCATAACACAAGCTCTGCTTAGCTTGGGACTAGATGGCGTTGTGTGTTAAATGTCCGTAATATTTATTATTATTATTTATTATTATTATAAGTAAATAAATGACATAATTATGAATAGGATATTTATTTATCGTTGGGACTGCACTATTTTATTACTTAATAGTATGTAACCTTAGAGATTTTACTGTTGTGCATGTTGTTTTTACCTGTTATTAGTAACGCAATAAGTCCATAATTTAATTTATGTATCACATGTAATCAATTGTTATATACTTGCTTTTGCTCGCGACGCCGCCTGCGTGAATGTCGATTATCGCAGTAAAGATAGCCTATGGCCATTTTGTCATGCAAAATTTCATTAAAATCGATACAGCGCTTTATCCGGAAAAGCGTAACTTAAAATGCAGATCGAGCTACTTTCCAATTTATAATATCGATAGCTCAAATATAAACCAAAAAATCGCCAATACCTGTATCTTTCCAGACCCATTAACAGAAAGTGTTAGGCCCTGTCCGCACTGCGAATTTTCACCGTGCGATATTAAATCTCGCGAATTATATTCCGTGCTCGAAATTACGCCTAGTACGCACTACGAGTAAAATTTCGCGCGATTTTTGTCAGTTCGATGCAGTTCCCGGCTGAAACGAACGTGTAAAATAGATATTAGAAAAATTTAGATTTACCTGATACTACGGCGGCGACGTAACAGTCATATAAAAAGATGTCATGAATACTGGATTCACCAATTTACGGCCATGAGACGTTTTTTTTTACGCGGTGAATGCATTGTGCACGTACCCGTCTCTACCGCGTCCCCTGCGTCGTCTCCTGCGAGCAGGATCGGCCCTTTCCCGATCCCGCTCTGCGGGCTCCTTTTGAAGCATAACGTCTTCACAGAAGGAGACCGCGGCCTCCTATATCGCACTACTCGCCGTCATTGCCGCGATCAATGCTGGTGGTGAAAGGTATCATCCGATCTGTCCGACCAGAACTCGACGCTCGGACTCCCACGCAGGGCAGTCCTCCAGCGTGTGCTTGGCGGAGTCCCGGTCGGACCCGTAGTGATGGCATTGTGCCGTAGCCTCACGTCCGATTCTGTTCAGATACTCCCCGAAGCAACCGTGCCCGACGAGTATCTGAGTGAATCGGTAGGTGACACAGTCGGTCCTCTCTATCCAAGCTTCAAAGCTCGGCAGAATGGCTCCGACAGCCAGTTGGCTGGCACAGCCCTAAATTTCAAGCCGTGTCTGCCAAGCGAGCAGAACTTGCGTATGCGCGTTCCGCCGTAGCATTTCGGGCTCTTGGTCCAGCACTGTCCTTTCGTCATTTCGACCGACAGAACGAATTTGGTCGTAGACCATCGTGTCCATGTCGGCCAGAATGTCGAAGGAAGGATACGGCGCCAGGACCGTCGCTGCCTCGAACGAAATCGTGCGGTAGCCCCGTACGATCCGTATGGCCATCAGCCGCTACAAACTCCTGAGTTGAGCCTTGCAGCGGGAGGAACCCGCCAAGTCTTTCGACCAGACGGATGCCCCAAAGAGGACCATGGATCGTACGACGCCCATGTAGAGGCAGCGAACTTCTTCCCGTGGTCCCCCGAGATTGGGCAGCAAACGATGTAACGCCCCTCCTACCCCTCGTACTCGGGGGACAAATCACGGCCTTGAGACCAATGAAAGGATTTTTCTACTTAAAACATCAAGAGCTTCGAAAATACAGTGAAAAGTTTTTAAGATATTATAGAATGAGTAAGAGACGAAGCGCGCGACAGCTTGTCAATACCGTTGTCAGTGCACGACTGAGCGAATCGCGCGAATTTTATTTCACCATGCGGCCATAGTCATACTACTTCATATTGCACAAAATTTTCGCGCGGAAATAAATCCGTTTCAATTCGCATCAGATCACAGATTATTTTTTCGCGCTAATTTTTTATCGCCAGTGCGGATACTCATATAAGATTGAATGTGTTACAGAATTGCGAGAAAATATCCACGCGGTGAAAATTCGCAGTGCGGACAGGGCCTTACAGTCAACAAGTATGGAACTTGTTGACTAGACTATTTGGGTGTTTCGTATGCTTTTACAGAGTTGTTAAAATGTCATCGATATATTCTGTTCATGCTCTCACCGAGGCGACTGTACGGCGCCAGTGGTGACGTCAGAAGCAACCAGGGTTTGTCTACTTAAGCAAACAAATGAAGAAACTGCATTAGGGTAGACTTCCCTCGACACCAAAATGTAAATTATGCTCGATAAAACTTTTGTAAAATGATTTGTTTTTTTTTTTCAGGCACACTTCTTATTATGAATGCTATTTACTTCCGGTAATGTAAACGCACTTGTACATCGCCAGCTTCAGAGAAAGACTTCTCGGGGTTATATAGATTTACTTAAGCATTGGTCGTATTCTGTCGTAAAATGTTCCATTACTGTATAACAAAATGATTTTGTTCGCATTAAATAAATATTCATATCATTACAATTTTCTAACAGTGATGTATTTTACAGTGATGTTATAATATTAATGCTATAATTATATTAGATTATGCGAAGTATGTTCAGCTGTATTGTAATAACTCTCCCATCTAAAATGATAAAACTTGCGTCATTCAGAATTTCGAACAAATCAATAGCACTACGAATACAGTACCTCTGACAAATTGACAAATTGTTAAATATACATATAGAGCTGTCTGTCAATTCGTTAACTATGTAAATGTGCGACCGATCGGAAATAAAAATTCGGTATAGTTCACATGCGGCGATGTCGAACAACATAGAAAAACTCGTTTAAATAGTCATTGCGTCCCTATTTCACTATTTTAAAGTGATATAGAGCTGTTGTTGGAGGAATTAGAAATATAAAATTTGCACTAATTACTATATTATAAACATCCAGTTACTATGGTTTTGCCCATATTTTAAAATTTCTGTAGATTTTTCCAAAATCTTACATAATAAGACCCTGTTAAAAATAAGACAGCCTGAAAAACTTTACTTTTTAAACTTAAAAGAAAAATGCCAAACGTATCCGATGAATTGAGCCCTGTTTTCATAAACATTACGCACAGGAATTAAGTAAGAAGGCCAGCCCCGTTCACCAAGATGCAAGTGTATCGCATCGATCCTCTTTCAAAAACCGCTAACGTCTCTATTCTCTTGTATTATTGGTTAATATTTTGTTTTATGTGAGATCACGTCATTCCCATCATATTGTTAATAACTTTTACAGTTGTAGAATGTCAACTATCTTTCCATGCATATACTGTCATGAACCTACCGAGAGGAATAAATTTGACTTATGTCACCGTCAAGAACTTTAGTAGTACTTGAATAATACTATCGCAAAACCTATATGGTGACTCAAGTAATAAATATCCAACCATTAACTTTGAGAAACTTATACTAAACATTGAGAAATGTAACAGTTTCAAAATAGATCTGAATTCATGAGATGTAGATATTTAAAATAGATGGTAACATATTCAAAATTGGATAAACGGTGGCAGGTACATTCAGTCCGTTGACACTCTTGAACGAGCACGTTGCCACACAATAAATCTGTTATTCAGAATAGCGCTTCATTCGGGTACTTGAATTTCATGCAATTTTATATGACGCACGTCAAAAAAACCTTTCGCTTTTTCAGTCCGTCTGGTTGAATGGCTGCATGAATGAGTATATTACCTTTAAGCAGTTATGCGAAGAATTTACCTTTTGAATATTTATGTAAGAGCTTTCAGCTTTTAATTAAATGACTTTATTGTTGCTCAGAGTGAGTTGTTATGTTATTAATAAGTAGCAGGATGTTTTTTAATGATGTAAATTAAAGAAGGACTATGGCTGACAATTGTGTCAAACTAATATAATAAACAAGGTAGAAAGTTATTTTCAAAGTTTAATAGCAAAAGTATAAAATATAATTATAGGTATAATTGCCGAAACAGATAGATAGAGTTTATCTATCTGTTTAGGCAATTATACCTATAATTATATTTTTTATCCTGCAACTTAGCAATCTGTTTATTTCAAACAATAATCTAATATTTTATATTTATTTGAGATGCTAGTCTCATCAACTATCAGCAAATCTATTCTATTTCTCTTGAGTCTAGAAAATTTTAACCTCTCCTCAGTTCAGCAGCCTGTGAGTCTGTATGTTGGTTCAGTCTTGCCTGATATTTTTTGCTGTATGTATTAATTTATTGTTTAATTGTTCGTAGCTTGAAGTCTAGGTTTATGTACTTTTCACATATGTTTGGTGGAATGTTGTACATAACTCGCATAGTTTTGCTCTTAAATCGTTTAAGTATTTCTATGGACATCTTTAGTGTACAATTTTACAAGTGGGGAGTTTCTTCTTCAGAGTTGCCTGAACAGACCTAGTTGCAAAGGCCTTAATTCGCCTTTGGTTGCACCACTCTTCAATTAGTGATATGTGTGATTGGAGTTTTTCAGATGCTGTATTGTGGTTTTCATCAATCGAGAGAACTGCGGTATCATCATCTTAGGTCGCTGTTGACGTGTAATTAACGCTGGATAAATCTGCTGTGTAGATGGGATTTAGCATTGACCCCAATATACTACTGTGGAACTCCCGAGTGGATCTCGGGCATTTGTGATGTTTCGGTATTCTATCTTACTTCATAGTACCTGTTTCCAAGGTAAGATTTTAAAATCTGGAAGAAGGATTGTGGTAGCATGCTGTTAATTTTGTAGGGCATCATTTTATGCTATACCTTGTCCGATGCCTGGCTGATGTCAAGAAAGACTGCGCAGTAGTATTGTTTGGTTTCCAGTGCCCTGCTAATGATGTCAACAAGTCAGTCCGCACTTGCTCAAAGGTCCCATGCCCTTCTCTGAATCCGAACTGACATAGTACCATTCTTTCACGTCGCTGCATTTTCTGCAGATGGTTTATGAGGTTCTACTCTTTTTCTTTTTGCTAGCGGTATCTGTATTATTTTCTTTGGATTAATTTTTGTAGTCTAAATCCATTATTATATTTGAGCTTTATGTATTTTGTGTTTTTACTACTTCATCGTAATAATGAAAGAGAATACATGAAAACACTAAACCAAATCTCTGGAAAATAAAAGTCATTTAGTTATGAATATATGCTAGGTGTTCAGTCCTTATCAAGAGTGGAAAATGTGCCTTTTTAATTAGTCTTTCACTCTTTTATGTGTTGTGTTGTATTTATTCATGTCGATACCGTTTTTATGACTCATCAACTGAAGTAAAATTATGTCAGTGTCAAATACATGACGTATGGTAAAGTACCTACAATTATTGATTCTATTTTGCTTATGTTAACCTATCAAATAAGCGTTATTGGCAAGCAGATCTTCAAAACGTATATAAATATTTATGATTTACTAGCTTTTGTCAGCGACTCCGCCCGCGTGTATGTCGATTATCGCGGTAAAGTGTAGCCTATGTCTTTTCTCAAGAATAAAAAAAAAAACAAAATTACCGTGTAAAAGAAACTTTTGAATTTATAATATTAGTATGGATTACGACATATATATACAAATAAACAGGTGAATAGGAAGTAAACTGCCACAACACAAAAAGAAAATCAATTTTACACTTTAGTCCACATATTCTCTTGATTTTGATAACTCACATTTTATATAATGTGTAGTGTCCTATAATTGCACAAAAAAAATATAAGCAATAAAATTTCTTCGAATATTTTTAATACTGTCGTTCGTTTCATACAATATTCTTATCTATCCCAATAGCTGCACAGTGAAGAATCATGGCATAAGCCGTCGGTCCCGATTGACATGAACATCTATGGCAATTGTTATTGGAAAGTCAGTGCCCTCAAATATATTGACAACTAGTTCAACCTTCGAATTCAGTTCACCCTCAGGGTTGCGGAGGTCCGATGAGAGTCGCTCCGTGTCAAAACTGATATTCAGGTAAAACCGGTTGAGCTAGTAGCCGACCCCAAATCTTGGGAATAATAAAGGCTAGGAAAATGATGATCCCAATAGCTGCACAATAAAGAATATGACTGTACGTAATCAACGTATCGCCATCCACTGCTGAAGAAAGAAGTCCCCCAAGGGGCGCCAACTATCCCGGTCTTGGGCAGTGCGCATCCATCCGCTGCCAGCCACTTTCTTCACATCGTCAGTACATCGTGCCGCAGGTCTCTCTACACTACGTTTGCCTAATCGTGGTCACGCGCCCAGTTGCTCGAAAGCAACGCCGAACAATGACCATGAAATGAAATTATTTATTCTGAAATAAGGTTACAAGAATACTATGCGTGTAAATGCATGTAAATCTTTTTTGAGCAGATGAGTTCGCCCTTTCTAACTGGACTAGCCCTAAAAAGAAAGGACACAACAAACTCAGGGATCATCGTCTCTTTTAAAGTCAAAGTCAGTCGATGACCATAAATGCTCCAAATGGATAGTAAATTCAAATAACTATCAAATACCTTTGAACCATCACCATCTAGGTGTCGCATGTGTTACCCCCTACATATAGTATATCCTTAACATATTCGATTCACACCGTCTCTGACGTAAAGAAGGAAGTGACGTAACGAGAGTAGGAAATGGTGGTATCTAATCCGGTCGAATAGAGACCAAATAAATAAATTAATTAATTATCCATTATCCGACCCGAACCGGTAACTGAGGACTGATGTTGAATAATTGATGATTTTACAACAACCGTTATGATTAACATTATTTCATTGGTCATTTCTCACTAAGTCACAATTGATTTCTGATAAAATTACCATTAAATTTTATCTAACCTAGTTTTAATCTAGTTTTTGCCCGAGTCTCCTCCCACGTGTATGTCGGTTATCACAGTAAAGAACAGCTTATGTTCTTCCTCAAGAAACTCAAAGCCAATATCATTGAAATCGGTGCAGCGGTTTAACTGTGAGAGCGTAACAAACAGACAGAATTAAGTTCGAATTTATAACATTTTTGGTATGAATACAATTTGAACTGATATTAAATAGACATCTCTTTTACATAAATTTTAACTTCATAGATCATTTATTTGTTCAAACTTTCTGCGCTTACTCTACGAATAAAAAATAATTTTCCGTGCGCTATGTCTGCATAAAAAGTTATACAAATGATTTTCTTCACTATTAATCATAGATATGTCTCATGACATATCTATAATGACGATAATTTCTTCTCTATCGTACTTATCCACGTGTCGCAGCGTGAGGCAACTGTTACAAATAGATGCGTAGGTATATTCTACTTTCAATAGAAAACGCGTACTTTGACAACGTGAACATTCTATATGTATTTATAATATCGTATAATACTCGTAGAAGCTTAGTTAATTTTATACGGACACGTACCTAAATATTGTATTTTTATCTTACAATGATCACCGGCCTCTACCAGAAATATTCAGATATTTATCCTAAGTTTATAAGTTACACTGAGTCAACCCTCTAACGCTGTAAGTTTTAGTAGAAATTGATGAGTTATTTATCACAATTATATGTGCAAACCATAACATAACATTATACCTAGATATAATTAATATTTATTTTACATCTCTATTCCTAAAACATTGTTGACTTTATTTCACAACAGTGCGTTCGCTTGAAAACCTTGTTCCATATTTTAAAGTAAACTATTTATAATATATCCATGTAAACTCTACTTTAGATGCTGTAGATTCTAGAAACAAATCATGCAATTCCAATTAAATGCATTATTCCTGTAACATCTACGCATCAACTAAACATCAACAAACCAACATCTAAAAGTACTTCAAGAAATAGGTAAATTAAATTCAATTATTCATAAACATCTCACATTTAGAATATCGTTTACCGCAAGATTTTAGACAACTAGAAATGGAACTTTCCATCAAGGCTGTAAGTATAGATTCTCACCTGTACTGTAAAAGTTTGCACATAATCCTGCAGATTATCACGATAGGCTGCTTACCTGGTTTAGTATTAGGCCCTTTAGAATCTCCAATGGTAATCAATATTTAAAAAACAAAGTCGTGTAAAGTACACCGAAGGCTGGGTAAAATTTTATGATTTTTGCATTTTATTTTATTTTACAATTGTAGGAAGAAGCTATAATGTTCCTTTATACAAACTTAATACGAAACAAGGAGACCAATTAAACGTTTTCACAAATAGCAGAACAATTTTATTTGGATTGGTCTTCGTCTGGAACAGGAAAATATTTCACAATAAAAAAACATTAAAAACATAATCTGCTCACGTATTGACTGTTAGGCGGAACGAAGTTCGCCAGGTCAGTTAGTGTAATATAATCCTAACAGTTATTTATTAACCGACTTCCAAAAAAGAGGAGGTTCTATGTTCCACTGTATGTTTTTTTTTATGTATGTTCACCGATTACTCCGTCAATTGTGGACCGATTTTGAATATTTTTTTTGTTTTCGAAAGGGTATGCTCCCGAGGTGGTCCCATTGCCACCATATCAGGATCTGATGATGGGGTCTTAGGGAAATCGAGAGAAACCCTCTATTTTTATAGGCACATACTATGTTTTTCGTATATTTTCTTAAGTTACACCGGTATTTGCGTCTGATAGTCATCATCTTATGATGATGAGCGGATGATGTAAGGCACAACTCCTTAACGGTTAGGAGTTGGAGGATAAATCTTTAAATATCATATGTATATATATTACCTTTAGTCGTATTCTTTCAAATTATTTAGGTAAGCTGATGATGGAAGGTGGAAGGTACAACTCCTCAACGATTAGGAGTTGGAGGACAATTCTTTCAATTTCATACCTTCTTACCTTACCTAAAGACCTTCAGTCGTATACTTTCAAGTTATTTAGGTGAGCTGATGATAGAAGGTTAAACTCTTCAACAGTTAGGGATTAGAGGATGATTTTAATATTACACGTACGTATAGACCTTAATTTGTATTCTTGATGATGAAATTTGATGAAATAGTTCAACTTACTACTTACCTACGATTGTTTGCACTAAAAACTGAAAAATAAAAACTTTTCATATAAAAAAAACCGACTTCAAAAAAACATCCAACGAAAACTCTCTGCCAAAGAAGCACTTAAAAGCGTTAAATAAACTGTTTCTTTATAAATTGCCTATACCTTATTCTTTATTCATTTAAATAGTAGTATTATAATGTGTGCTAGGTACCTAAAATCTGTTTGAAGTCGGTGCTAAGCCAAAAATAATACAAACGAACAATTACAAAAGTCTAAGCCAGTGGTTCTTAACCGGTGGTCCGCGGACCACTGGTGGTCCCTGGAAGCATCCCAAGTGGTCCGTCCGCGGTGCCATCCTAATAAGATGATATATACGGAGAAAGGTGGACTTATTTAGGAACGCCTTGCGGGGTTTTGTACGGACGGTGCTCCTGCTATGCTTGGTTCACGCTCTGGTCTTGCAGCATTAATAAAAACCAAAAATCCATTTACAATTACGACGCATTGCGTTATTCATCGTCAAGCACTAGCTGCCAAGACGCTTCCAGAATGCTTTGCTTTGACGATGAAAATAGCTATAAAAGTAGAAAATGTCATTAAAAAGAGTGCTCTCAATACCCGTCTCTTCAAACAAATTGTGTTCTGATATGAACTCTGAACATGAACCTCTGCTTTTACACACGAAAGTGCGTTGGCTTTACAAAGGAAACACGCTGTTGAGGTTGTACGAACTAAGAGAGGAAGTAAAGATATTTTTAACTAACAAGGAAGTGAGTCCAAATTTCAAATACGTTTTGCTTATTTGGTTGATTTTTTCGCGCAATTAAATATATTAAACCTTCAGTTGCAAGGGTCGGGAAATTTAAAGTTGCAAGGCATGAGCAATATATTTGCTTATGAAGATAAAATCAGAGCGTTTATCGCTAAAATCGAGCTATGGATCAACAAGGTCGAAAGTAATAACTTTTCTGCGTTTGATAAGCTCAATCAAATTCTCGATGGACAGGGTGCTGAAATTAAAGGAGAAATACAAAAGAACATAACATTATATTTAAAAAACGTAAAAATTGAATTCTCAATCGCTAGTTTCTCGACCGCGAGGATAAAAGTATTCAGAAACTGATCCGCAATCCTGATTGAAATGCAACACGACAGTAACTTAAAAGATACATTCGAATCAGGAATTAATCTTGAAGAATTTTGGAGCCAAAAGGCAATTACTTTACCAAAATTTCGAGACATTGCTATTCGTTACCTAACTTTATTTTCATCGACATATCTATGTGAGCTCGACGCTTCTGATTATTAAAAACAAGCACCGAAATCGGTTGGATGCTACTGCCGCTATGCGTTTAGCTTTGAGTAGCACTAAACCAAAGATTCAGAAGTTAGTAAAGAGTATGCAAACACAAAACATCACACCTTTGGGGTGAGGCTATGGACAGGCATGGGGAGTCCTTGGCAATCAGCCTCGACATGGCCAAGGCCTTCGGCCAGGTCTGGCACCGTTTGCTTCTCTCCAAGCTTCCGGCATTCGCTCTGCCTCCTAGACTCAGTAACTGGATTGCCGCTTTTCTGCACCAGCGCCGCATTAGGGTTCTTTACGACGACGCGGCCTCTGAGTTTCTGCAGGTAAACGCTGGCGTACCACAGTGTTCAGTTCTGTCGCCCACGCTGTTTCTTCTGCATATCAATGACAGGTTAGCCCTATGCAAACGACAGCACGGTCCATGGGCGATTTTTGGGACATCCTGCAGCCAAACTGACAGACGTTGAGGAAAAACGACGAGAGCTTTTCGCTGAGCTCGACCGGGTTCTGAGCCACATTACACAATGGGGTGATGAAACTCTGGTCGACTTCAACGTTAAGAAAACACAGGTGTGCGCGTTCTCTACCAAAAAGTCGCCGTTTCTTCCCCTCCCCACTTTTCAGAGCACTCAACTGCCACTGCAGGATAAGCTCGGTGTCCTGGGCATGGATATTTGCCGGGATCTTAACCCGCGGGAGAACATCGAGAGCATCACTAAGGCGGCCTTGGCGTACTGAACAAGGTGAGACGGTTCTTCACACCCAAGCATTTGTGTCTTCTTTATAAGACCCAGGTACGCTCGTGCGTGGAGTACTGTTCTCATCTTTGTGATGGATCCGCGCAATATTTACTTGATGCTCTCGACCGGTTGCAGCGGCGAGCAGTCCGCATTATCAACAGTCCCGATGCCACCGAGTCCCTTGAGCCTCTGCAGTTGCGGAAAGATATCGCCTCTATGGTAGTCCTCTACCACCTTTACCATGGAGAGTGCTCTGAAGAGCTCTTCCAATTGACCCCACCTTCTCCCTTTCTCTACAGAACAACACGTGCTGGCCTTCGAAGCCACCGCCTTAGAGTCGTAGAAATACGCTCTCGAACCAAACGGTTTGGTTCTTCCTTCCTGTGCCAAGCAGTTAAAAACTGGAACTCACTACCAGCGAACGTGTTTTCCTCCCTTTTTGATCCCGGGTCCTTTAAGCGGGGCGTGAAAAAGCATCTCACTAAGCCGCAATAGTGTGGGACGCCATACTGCATTGTCTGCTTTCGCAGTGGGTATGGTTGGATTTTGCTTGAGCTTACCATCAGGCTGAGCAGAGTCACTTTGGCAGTTAATAATACCGTGAATAATTTACCTTAAAGAAAATTAAAATAATGAGGGCATAAAATAATTTTATGCGTATTTTATTTATAGATGAATTAGAACAACCCTCCATTTATTTACATTTAGGTTACAAACAAATTTACCAACTTGGTGGTCCATGGCAAGACAGAAATTTTGACAAATGGTCCCTCATGACTATAAGGTTAAGAACCACTGGTCTAAGCGATAGTCACTTGGCACCGACTTCAAACAGATTTTAGGTACCTAGCACACATTATAATACTACTATTTAAATGAATAAAGAATAAGGTATAGGCAATTTATGAAGAACCAGTTTATTTTACGCTTTTAAGTGTTTTTTTGGCAGAGAGTTTTTTTCAATCATTTAGATCTAAAAAAGAGCAAATCAGCTCATCCGTATAGGTGTTTTGATTCAAATATAAACTGTCACGAATACACAATAAAACCATTAGAACATCTTTGTAATACCTACCAACTCTTATCAGTGTTGGTAACACTCTTACTATCTCGCAACAATAAGAAGACGAGGTTGTGATAAGAATGTGAATGTACGAAATAGTGAGTAAACCGTCCTCTCGAATAGTTCGGCACTCATTCAAAAGTCGTGTTACGGAATTTGTGCCGTAAGTGAAAGTGTTAACTCTACCGGAAGATTGCGGGCTTATTATAGAAACTGTCAGTGACCGAGTATTTTTTTTTTGATGTTCTTTAAGTGTTGAATGTCTCGTTTGGTCGCTACTACTTTGGCCAGCCACAGTGTTTAAGTACCTTTTTTAAATATCAAACTACCTTGAGGAAAAATCATGCTCAGACCTGTTAAAGATAAGATACATGTCTAATATTAGATATGGCACAGAGATAAATAACAACGTAGTTGAACTATATCTGACTAGGAACTTAGAAATGTTCTGTATCGATTTGACAATACACCCGTGATTATGGTAGTAAGGGATCGGTCAAATGCTAGAGGATTAATTACATAGGATCCGAATAATTATGCTTTGAAAAGAAAAATCAGGAAAATGATCCCAGTTCATATGACGTTTACATAGATCTCGTAAACATACAGGTCAATGTGTTGGTAAAACAATCACAATTACTTCATAAATTTTATAAATTATTATCATTATTATCTATTATAATAGTAAACTGCTGATAATTATCCGCTTTTTACTATAACACAATTCTCAAATATGGTAATAAGTGACTTAGAAAAAAAAAAATAGCAGTGATGCATCAAATCAAATCAAATCAAATCAAAATCATTTATTCATCTAAGACACCAAGTGACACTTATGAACGTCAAATTGAAGCTATAGTTAAAAATCATAGATCGACACAAACAGAGGCCACAGCATGTGCTGTATTGTCGAGGTAAGTTAGGCGAAAACACCAAAATCTACTGCCTGCCTGTGTCGATCCATAACTTCCAGTTTCCAAAATGCGTAGAGCTCATGAGAAGAATACTGGCAAAGAAACTCATGGCTACTTTTTTTCAAAATCTGATTTTCAGGTACAATAGTGTTAGTATTACATGTAAGGTAAACAGTATGCAAGCTGTTGTCACCTGAAATTCCTTTTATTAAAAAGCTCCAAATCTAACGCACCAACAAAAAAAAACACTCAGTGATAACGTTGAAGGTTTGATTCTATTAAACAAAGAACAAAATAGAAACAAGGTGCACATTCACTTACAATCAGTTGCAAAATCTACTGTTGAAAATAATTCGTGACTGGATTAAGAGGCTAGGGTTGCAGTTGAACGAACCAGAATAATAGTATTGTCTAAAGAATCGCTGACTAGGCCGACCAGTCACTCCAAGCAGCACCCGTTCACGAGTATGACGCATGGACCAGCCATCATCTCCTTCGCCATTTCAGAGGGAAGGAAACGACCCGCCCCACGACGACACCGCAAGCAATGACATTTTAGTGAGCATGACAAACCATAGTCGAGATACTGATAAAAATCACTACTAATTAAATTACCATAATAATCGCCACGCATTACTTTCAACTAACAATGGTTTGTTAAATATTTAGCTTTACTAAAAGACAAAGAAGTTTGTGTGCATCTATCCAAATTCTAATGACACCTTAAGCCCACGACTGTTTGTCATTTAGATAATCGTTGATCGTATAGTAGGCTTTCCTAATAAGGTGATTTTTTACAGTTAGCTTGAATTTATTTACAGGAAAGTCGATTACATGTATAGTAATTTTATTATAAAAACGTACACCAAGACCTTCGAACGAGTTGTGTACCTTATGTAATCGATGATAGGTACCAATGAGTTTAGATTTGTTTCTAGTATTAATATTGTGTACATCACTGTTTTTCTTATGGTCATTAATGTTGTGTCTAACAAACATAATATTAGCAAATATATACTGTGATGCAACAGTTAAAATACCTATATCTTTAAACAACTCTTGAAGAGAGACTCTAGCACCTAAATTGTACATTGAGCGGATGGCTCGTTTTTGTAGAATAAAAATCGTTTCAATATCAGCCGCCTTGTCCCAAAGTAGTATACCATAGGACATGACGTTATGAAAGTAGCTAAAATAAACTAACCTAGCTGTGTCCGTATCAGTGAGCTGACGTACCTTCCATATATAATAAGTGACGTATCATCAGCAAATAGAACTATATCACAGAGATCTTTTAAATAATATGGTAAGTCATTTATATATATGAGAAAAAGTAGAGGACCCAGTATAGAGCCCTGCGGAACGCCCATAGTAACAGGTAATCCAGATGATCTCGCACCATAGACATCTACATGTTGAATTCTATCTTTCAAGTAGGAAACGATTAGTTCCAAAGCAATACCATTAACACCATAATGCCTAAGTTTAAAAAAAAGCGTGTTATGTTCTACACAGTCAAAAGCCTTTGAAAGATCGCAAAATACACCAATCGCATCTTGCGAATTCTCCCATGCATTAAATATATGTCTCAAAAGAGTTGCACCCGCTTCAATTGTTGAACGACCCTTTGGAAAGCCATGTTGTTCTTTGTGAAATAAATTATTTAGATTAAAATGGCTTTCTAGTTGTTGCAAAATAACTTTTTAAAAAATTTTACTAATAGCCGGTAAGATTGAGATTGGCCTAAAGTTACTTGGTTCGGTTGTACAACCCTTTTTGAATAAAGGTATTACTTTACTATACTTCATCAGGTTAGGAAAAACCCCAGAATCAACACATCGATTGAATGTTATTGCTAGAAATGGTGTATCATATAATATATATATATAATAGTTTCTATTAATTTAACTGAAATCCCCCATAAGTCCCCTGTTTTCTTAGAACTAAGAGACTTAAACGTTTTTATAATATCTGTGGGGTTTATGTATTCAAATTGAAATAGATTCTTACATTCATTTACATTGGCCCTTAACAACAGTTCAGACCCGGACGCACAAGAATTCAAGGTACTCGTTGTACTAACTGGTACACTTGTGAAAAAGGTATTAAAAGATTCAGCTATGTCTAAATTGTTTCTTATAAACCTATTATTGATATTTAATTTTAAATCATTATCTCGAGGTTTACAACGTCCCGTTTCATTATTAATAATGTTCCATGTAGCTGTTATTTTATTATTTGAAGACTTAATTTTATCACTTATATACAAAGACTTCGTCACACCACAGGCTCTCCTAAAAATCCTTGAGTAATTTTTTACATATTCATGAAATTTTGGGTCAAAATTACCCTTTTTCACATTATACAAATCATAGAGCCTTTCCCTACTTTTGTATATTCCTGTTGTCGCCCAATCACAGAACGTCATTTTGGGCCCTTGCATTATTGTTTTTGTCTTAAATATACTGGTAAATTCGATTTCTATCATATTGAATAGGTAGCCGTAAAGCTTATCCGGATCCCTTTGAGTCCAATCTAAATTGGAAACCTTATCCCTAATGTTATTACTAAAATTTAATAATCGGTTACTACACACATCAAAAGTGTCTAGGGATCAACATATGTGTCTAGGGATCAACATATATTTTTGCAATAACTTTTCTCCTGATTGATATTAATTAAAATTTTCTTTAAGGATTCATCAAATAAAGTGTTTTCGTTTGTTACAGTAACGATAAACCAAGTCACCTTTGCATTAATAAAGAAATTTGCCATTTTCCTAATAAAAGGATTTTTGACATTTGAACCACTAACATTAAAGTGCGAAAAAAAGACTGAAATAACAGTTTTCTTTAAAATTTTATTAGGTAACTTAAACAATTAATAATCCGTGTTTCTACCGCGAACACTAACACAAGAACATCGGTTTGGCATACTCAAAATGAGTTCATCCAAATCACGCTGTGGAATGGCCGCCCATGTTCGTTGCAACAACAAAAAAAAGGTCTTCTTGCGACTGGATACCCTCCATATTCGGCAGAGCTCTTCTCTGTAGCAAATCCCATGCATGCTCAATCGGGTTCAAGTCTGGCGACTGAGCAGGCCAGGGCCAAAGCCACATCTCAATCTCAAGAAATCCGCATAAAAATGCTTGATCCCTAGACACTTTTGATGTGTGTATTTTCTCTCATACAAGGCAATGTAACCAATTGCCCACAGTGATCAGATGTTAAATCACTTAAAATTTACCTATTTAAATATTCTCCATTGCAAAAGATGTTATCTATGCAAGTTGCCGAGTGAGAAGTAATTCTTGTGGGCTCAGAAAATAAGCGAGTCAAATGATCAGTTGAAGATAAATACAAGTACAATAATAAGTAGTATAAATGATCCTAAACATATTCTTTGATAGTATTCTCTGCGTAGTAGACGAATATTGGGAATAATTCAAATTTTCAGCTAAGTTCGACATTCAGTAGTACTGAGTAGAATAGTATTATTTTAATTTAGGCGATAATGAAATAAAATAGACGCTGGGTTTGCCAGTATAGCTGTTGTGCATATAACCCAGTGTAACTATTGTTTATTTAAAACATAAGAACTGTTTAAAATTTAATTGAACATGTGCTCCTATGCCTAAAACTGAGATTACAAATATTGCTTTACATGGTAGACGTTGATTGTTCCTGTTACAATTGTCGACTAGTGCGATGTGGTCGTACAGCGACAAAGCCCTTTAATAAAAAATAAAAAAAACAATTGTCGACTGAATTCATTTTATATGAAAAGATAGAGTTAGGTTGTGCGAATTCTATATAATTTCTTTATTTTCCTTGTGATGACGGATTAGGAACACAGATTGCTATTCCCCCTATTCATCCCATGTGTGCTGTAAGAGGCGACTATGGGAGAAAGTTATGCAGGACAATATCACTGTAAAGAGAAGGAAAAGTTGATAGATAAAACCTATACCAACCCTGGCCAGCGTGATATAATAGGCCATTTTTTTATTTGTGGAAACACCCTCGAGCCGTCACCCCACTGGGGTTTGCGGCGAGGCGGTGTGTCGGAATTGAACCGACTAAAACCACAGGGTGTGCCACTCTGCACCTGAGACGGGAGGGATCCGGGAACTGCTGTTATTAACACACCCGGACTGTGATATAATCGGCCAAAACCAACCTTCTAAGGACAGATATATGTCCAGCAGTGGACCATTAATAAAGGCTGTTATTGTGATTTAATAGAATAATGCATATTTATACATATAAGCTATGATTTATCATACCTATAGGGAGTCTTGCCTAATGCTTACCCACAGTGAGAATGCAATCATTTTCAAACGGGGCGGGGAAAGAAACAAATTGATAAAGAAAATCGATAATGCGAAGGACTTGATACAGTAAGTCTCAGATAGGAACGGGACTATCATCACCAACAGCTTGTAAAAGTGCACTGCTAGTCACAGTCCTCTCCATAAAAAGAAAAATTTGATTCTACCACACCGCACCGAAATATTTATTTATTTATATGTTTATAATGATTAAAACACTATTTTGATACCGTTAGTTGTATTAATATCCATAGATAATGACGTATGTGTATTCAAAACAGAAATAGCTTATGGCTTTGTTCTCTCAACTCGTTACACAGCACGTCAGTTTAAATGACGCGCTTATTAATACAACTTGTCACTTCTTCGTATCGACACGTCAGCGTCTTGTCTCTTACTTCAAATTATGCAAAAGTATTAAAAAGCAGTGATGTCATAATATATCAAATGGGTTAACTTGAAATATTCTATGTATAGATGATTTTGTTAGCAATGCTACTGAACTGATATGATTTTATATAATATTTTTGAAAGTGTACCTACGCTCCCTCTAACTGTAATTCAGAAAGTTTATTTGCAGGATTTAAAATAAGTGACATTTCAACTCCAAAGGAAAATATTGTGAAAAATGACTTCGTAGCATTACAGTCACAAAAAAGTGGCTAGGAACGTAAGAGATTAAAAAGCACTTAACTTAGAGCATAGAGAAATTCACTAAGTTATTATGAATATATATAAGTACAGTAAGTATATAAGTAAGTACACACATCAAAAGTGTCTAGGGATCAAGCATTTTTATGCGGATTTCTTGAGATTGAGATGTGGCTTTGGCCCTGGCCTGCTCAGTCGCCAGACTTGAACCCGATTGAGCATGCATGGGATATGCTACAGAGAAGAGCTCTGCCGAATATGGAGGGTATCCAGTCGCAAGAAGACCTTTTTTTGTTGTTGCAACGAACATGGGCGGCCATTCCACAGCGTGTTTGGATGAACTCATTTTGAGTATGCCAAACCGATGTTCTTGTGTTGTTAGTGTTCGCGGTAGAAACAAGGATTATTAATTGTTTAAGTTACCTAATCAAATTTTAAAGAAAACTGTTATTTCAGTCTTTTTTTCGAACTTTAATGTTAGTGGTTCAAATGTCAAAAATCCCTTTGTTAGGAAAATGGCAAATTTCTTTATTAATGCAAAGGTGACTTGGTTTATCGTTACTGTGACAAACGAAAACACTTTATTTGATGAATCCTTAAAGAAAATTTTAATTAATATCAATCAGGAGAAAAGTTATTGCAAAAATATATGTTGATCCCTAGACACATATGTTGATCCCTAGACACTTTTGATGTGTGTATATAGTCACTATAGTTATAGCTGTAATATTGATACATATTAAAATAACAAGGTGAAAACTAAAACGATATCGAATTTGTGGTTGTCGTGTTACGTTTGCGTTAACGTAACTGTTGATAATAATATTACGATAAGACGCATTCAATTTTCAAATTGATATACGTATCAGTAACTTATTTTACGTTGGTTAAAAAATCACTTTATGTAGACTGAAATAGAACTATTATTAGTTTTATACTTAAATCAGATGCAGAAGCATCACTAGGCTGCCATAGTGTGGGTCACCATGTTGCATAATTGCATTGTCTTCATTCGCAATGAGTATGATGACCGCCACTCTTGGATTCTACTTATTTTTTAACCGACTTCCAAAAAGGAGGAGGTTCTATGTTCCACTGTATGTATTTTTTTATTTTTTTTTATTTATGTTCACCGATTACTCCGTCAATTGTGGACCGATTTTGAATTATTTTTTTTCGAAAGGGTATGCTCCCGAGGTGGTCCCATTGCCACCATATTAGGATCTGATGATGGGATCCCAGGGAAATCGAGGGAAACCCTCATTTTTTATAGGCACATACTATGTTTTTCGTATATTTTCTGAAGTTACACCGATATTTGCGTCTGTTAGTCATCATTTTATCATGATGAGCTGATGATGTAAGGTACAACTCCTTAACGGTTAGGAGTTGGAGGATAAATCTTTAAATATCATATGTATGTATGTTACCTTTAGTCGTATTCTTTCAAATTATTTAGGTAAGTTGATGATGGAAGGTGGAAGGTACAACTCCTCAACGGTTAGGAGTTGGAGGATAATTCTTTCAATTTCATACGAATCGAAAGACCTTCAGTCGTATACTTTCAAGTTATTTAGGTAAACTGATGATAGAAGGTTAAACTCTACAACAGTTACGGATTAGAGGATGATTTTAATATTAAACGTACGTACGAAATTTGATGAAATAGTTCAATTTGCTACTTACCTACAATTGTTTGCACTAAAAACTGAAAAATATAAACTTTTTATAAAAAAAGAAAAACCGACTTCCAAAAATCATCCAACGAAAACTCTCTGCCAAAAAACACAAAAAACACTTAAAAATAAACTGGTTCCTCCTAAATTGCCTATACCTAATTCTTTATTCATTTAAATAGTAGTATTATAATGTGCTAAGCCAAAAAGAATACAAACGAACAATTACAAAAGTCTAAGCGATAGTCACTTGGCACCGACTTCAAACAGATTTTAGGTACCTAGCAGAACCTAGTACCTAGGTCTCTTTTGGCAGAGAGTTTTCGTTGGATGTTTTTTGGAAGTCGGTTTGTCTTTTTATATAAAAAGTTTTTCCCTCTGACAGAGTAGCATTTTGGCAGGGCCATACATAAAAACATACTATTATTTTAACTCGGAATATGGAAATCAGAAAGAAGTCTTCAATTCTCGTCAACATCCCTGCTGCTGAACGTAGCCCCCTCTGTAGATGGCGTCGTGTGCCAGATCTCCGAAATATTAATTAAAGAATTATCAATTTTCGATTGGTATTGAATAAGTCTCTATCAGTTCAAACAAGGGCAGGTAAGAGCACAGGTTTTTGTTGCCCGGTGATTCACTATTTCTTCATTAATATATGCTGGAAATAATAAGCTCTATGTAACATAACTTCAGCCACAGGCACGCCATTGCTAGACATAGGCTCATATTATCGTAATTTCGATTAAAAACCAGTTGAAAGCAGCCCTCATCGATCGTCCACCTGCTTTCTACATAAGGTCATCTGCCAACATGTTTTGGTAGGTTTAATTAAGTTATCAAAATTCATGAATTCGTTAACTTAACCGAGAATTTTTATTATCGATAGTATCGATATCAGATACCGTTAATTTCTTACAACGATATTCTAACTGCGAATTATCAACTTTCGGATCTGACCTTTACTTGAACTCTGAGATATCACTTTCACTCAATGTTATGATTCTCATCAACGTGAGAATAAACTAACAGAAGTAACTCCACTACCCTTGAGGGTTATTTTTTATATAATTACATACAAATTTTTTTTATAGAATCAAAATAGTGCTGAGGAAAAACTTAACTGATTGTCACTAAAAATAAATTGTTACCACTAAGTATTTACTTAAATAAAATTGATACTTAATTAATAAAGCTTTTGCCGGCGCGATTATGTCAGCTATCGTGGTGATTCTTAGTGATATAACTATTTATTAAATTTAAGAAATAAGAAACACTTAGTGTTGAGAGAACTTTACCACAATACATAAAAGAAAACCACATCTAAATAGGTCAAGGCACTTCTGAGATAAGTGCGCACAAACACACATTACAAATAGATAAAAATTCTAAAAACGGTTGTTTAAGTTCTGTTACTTATAAGTAGTATATGTCCCTCATTAGTCTTTATCCAATATACTGCCTGAACCTGGTTGCATTTTTTTGAAAATTTCAAGTACATCTTTTATGAGAAGGACGTTTGTAGATAGAAAGGCAGACAAGAAAATCAAAATGTTTCCCATATGATAGGTGTATACGTATATAGTATAGTCAGGTACGCAAATAAAAAAATCTATCGGTCTCAGGAAAGTCACAGGTACCCATGACAGGTCATTGTCCCCCAAGTAAGCACCTATTTACTATAGGCGCAACAGGCAGCCCTCTGTGCAGGGGATGCATAGAGACTGAAGAAACGCCGCAGCACGTTCTCACCGAATGTAGAAGTGTGGCAGATCAACGGACGGACATCCTCCAATCAAAATCACTCCAGGAAGCATGTAGTGACATGAAAAGGCTGCTGACCTTCGGGGATGATCTAGGATGGTTGGAGTAGGAAGATGACAAACTCACGTACAACAGCCCAATCAAGAGGCTAAGTGCGGAAATTTCCCGGTAAAACAAACAAACAATGTGACTGTCAGCCATGGTCACCAACAACTCTACCAAAAGACGTCTACTGCTGAAAATAGGCTTCCAAAGTTCTCCACAACAGTCGGTCCTGTACTGTCCGCAACTTCAAAAACATAAAAGTATGTCTGTTATTGCTCTCGAAGTACCTTCTTCTCCCAGAATTAAGTGTAATGACACTAAAATGACATATTGAGCCGGTGCCTCACTGACTCGATGAAAAGCGTCAAAAGAATTGATTAACACGAGTTTTCTGTGAGATGTTGAAAAATCTAAAACGTTTCAAACTTTAATTTAATCAAATAATTTAATCACTTTTTACTTTGACTGGTTTTATTTAAAAGAGAGCTAAAATATAGTTGAACAGATTTATTTTAATACAATAGTAGTCGCCCAGGGCTCAAAAATTGACCATAATGCGTTTTATTTTTTATATTTTTTTAACTTTCTGCGCTTTTCCTCCGTATAAACTTTAATTGTGCAAATTTTCATACTCCTCTATTCGCTCAATGTTCGTAACAATGTTACAAAGTTTTAAACCTACATACTTCTGAAGGCATAAATTTAAGGAAGGAAGAAGGTAGGAATTTAATAAAGTAGAATTAACATAAGATGCCAATAATTGTGATAGTTATTAAAAGTAATTATTTGAACTGTTGCTTATTTTTCTTGTAATAAAAATACCTATCATGTTTGGCCTTGGCATAATTCGATTAAAATTAAAGTCAACGTCTTGCATGTGGCACACAATTGTTGATAAAAACAAGTTACATGTACCTATATAGAATGGAAATGTGTTTCATTTTCGCGATTTTCAGTTTTGATTCATACAGACTGAGTACTCCCTTAGTTATATACCTGATTATACTGGCTAATCTATCTATAGGTATTTAAAACTTGATCCCTATTTCTATATAGGCCTACCAAACTGACTCTACTCTTCCTGCTGGAAAGCACAAGCAGAATCTAAGAGTGGTGACCACCATACTCATTGCGAATGCAGACAATGCAACATGGTGACCCACACCATGGTGGGCGGCGGCCTAGCAATGCTTCTTCTTGATTTACCTTGATTATGGCATCGCGCGTGAACGTTGGACTAATTTCACTTATTCTTTTTTGTTTTGAACATCACACCACAGCCAAAAGGAGCCGAAAGATCGAAAGAAAATATTGCGAAAACGAATTAAAATTATTTGTTTTGAGTTAAGAGGCGCAGACGAAGTTACGCAGGTCTGCTAATTTAATGTAGAAGAAAGAAAAAATAGTGGGGAAGGAGAAAACTAAGAAAAAACAAGTACCTAGTTATTGCAAAATTCAAACTTTATATTACGTTCAATTACCTATAACATCTTTATCGTTTTGTAAGATATTTACAAAGCCTTTACTTTGATCCACTCGATAGGTTTTATAAAATTGTTTCAAAAATCGACTATTTTAACATTATATTTCTTTCATGCTAGTTACATGTAAGACGAATCTAAGAATACTTCTCAATCAAAAAAATACAAAACAATGGATGTTAATTGTGTCCGTTTCATGTATGTCTGTAAAGTCCCCCGCGACACAGAATGTTTATTCCTAATGCGGGAGTTGTCTTTAAAAAAAAAAAAAACGTATATCTGCTAAACCTATACGTATAAAAAATTAACACTCCTTTCTATATTTGAATTCCCGTAATGATTCATACACATAGACTCGTAAACCAGAACTCAACTTCTCGCGCAATCAGGTAAAAATGAGACAATATAAATTAGTCATCATCTTCACACACAGCGAAGAATAAGTTACTATCTCATTTCGTGTCAATGTTATTATTGAAACATCATGGCCAACTGTCTATAATAATGCACAATTTACTTGTAATGGAATGGTACAGAGACTCAGATTAATAAATTTATTAGCATGCTCTACAAGAGGTGTTATTAATTTATAACTAAACGAACTAAATTCAATCTTCGTTCCTGTTGAACCTGAAGACACTTATCATGAGCCTATCGCAGTCCACTGCTGGGTATAGACCTCTATAATTGCACATCAGTTGGGTTTTTTTCTATTTCGGCTTTAAAACTAAACCAGTGACAGATAATTTAAAAAACCAATGTTTGATCGTATTTTGAAGTAATCATCTGTTTCGTTATTCATAGCATAATAGCATTAAACGCTGAATGTTCAGTGAACTGACCAGACCATATAAATCATGATATGAAAAATCATGATGTGAAAAATCATGATGTGAAAAATACTTGTTGCACATATCAATGAGCAACGGCTATTTTTCACATCACGAAGTGCAACCATTTATGAAATGTTGGTAGGTACGCTTATGTGAAGGAAATTCTAAGATTTCTCCCCAGCAGAATATGTTACAAGTAAACTGATTAGTTTTTGTAACTTTAACAATCTTGTTTTTTTTGTATCTACAGTTTATTGGTAGACTTTATATTTTTATTTTGTCTCCAAAATGTAACACTTGGTTACACGCTTTCATGTAGAAACCTTTCCACTCGAAAAATATAAAAAAAATATATACCACGTTTTTTATGCCACAAATATACTATCAAGTTAAGACATAAAGTATACTATATACAGTATACACTTTGATAATGTGAACTTAAGTCAAAAATATTTCAACCTATTTATCAAATATTTCAAGTTAAATTACTAAAATTTACATATAGACCGCAGATCCACCACATACAAGTAATACATTCGTAAGTAAGTTTAAGAAAATTATAGCTATCATTATGATATGATATAACTGAATAAAAACTATTATTCTGTCATATCATAGATATATCTTTGCCGAGAGATGATGCTTTCTGCTCAATCTATTGCGCTAATTCCACAACCCATGTATATAATCAAAATTTCCATAAATAGGTACAGTTGGATGCCACATTTCCGCTTATTTCTACCGATCATTTTCAATTACAATTGTAGGGAAAGATGTCTTTAGAGTACATTTTACTTTAAAATATTTTGAGTCGTCTATCCCTTTTTACCCGAAGGCGAAGACAAAAGGAAGGGTAATTAAAGGTAGTACATGAATGTTTGTATGTTCCACCGTAGTTTATATGTTTGTAATAATGACCAGGGTGATATAGGCTATATAAATGTGAATAAAAGTATTAACGTAGTCGTAGTACGTAGAAGAAAGAGTGCTTCGAAATATATAGGATAAGTCCTTTTAACTGTATTTTATCTGTATAATCATTTTATTTTCCCTTAAAAACATTTTAGTAATACGTTCAGTTCGGGAAAAACCAGACAAGTTTTGGCTTTTAAGTTTTTAAGAGTGAAATAAACAACAATTTTCCTGAATTGTTATCTAAAAACTGCGAACCAATTTAAAAACAATCTAAAATAATCTGGTTTGTAAATAGTCGTTTTAGAAAAATAACAGAAACTAATACAATAAAAATACAGTACCCAAAACTTACTATAATTTTAATAAGGGAATAGTTTGACTGTACCAACCTACTCAACTTAAATTAAATTTCCCAAAAAGTTTTAACTGTCGGGTTTTATAGGAATTTTTCATTGTAATATAGAATTATTTTATTGTTATTTTTATAAATAAGATGGTTATTTAATACTTTGCATGTTTAATCGATCATGTGAGCATAGAGTGCAATTCTATAATTGAAATGTAACGGAATCTTCAACTTCACTGACACAAACTTCCAACCATAGACTTCAAATAAATCATGCTTTAACCTTGTCCACTATAAAATTTATTTTGTTCCCTTATTTTACAAGTAAATTAGTAATTTATAAAAACAATAGGAATTATTTTAGTTTATGGTTGTACCACGTAGGTACTATTAATAAAGTTAATAATAAATAAAAAAAACGTTTTTAATTCAATGACATTAACTTTACAAATATTCTTGAGGCAGAACAGATTGCAAAATATGAAAAAAAATCTTCACAATTATAAACGTCAATTATAAGACAACTTGATAAAACAAATTACCGTTTTAACATGAAATCAATGTTTGTAGCCCAATTTGTAGCAGTTGAACTCTGGAATTTAGTTAACTGTTTTTGTATTGTTCAAACTGAAGCCTAGCTTAAATCATAAACATGTAATATACCTATATTATTTAAAGAATAAGGTTCGCCAATTTAAAAAAAAAATCCAAGTGTTTAAAATTTGAGATGAACTGTGCGAGTTCATGGTAGAGTTCAAGATTTTTTCCTAATTTTTTGTTGGTATTGAAATAAATCCAGGACCTGTTATATCTGATGTAAATAAACATTTTTTTTTACCATCCAAAGCCTAATTTCCGACATTTAATCTAACTAGTCAAATAATATTATTTGCCATAATATCTAAGTCAATTCTGCCATTATTGTATTGATAGTATAATTTATAGACGAATACCTAGTATTCACAAATACATTTCCTTATTCAATTCTCAACATAACATTTAGGTAGTGTTAAGAGATTGAGAATAATTTAATGTGTATAGAATGTGTTTAAGAATAATTATGTTTGTAGCCAATAATAAACTACAATTCGCTTAGAGCATTTTATCAATCTTTGTTATTTTGATTTAATAATAGTAAACTACGTATTGTTCTTTACCAATAACGGAACAATTTTATTTATCAATCAATACGCTCAGCTATTGCGCCTGTTTTTTTCTTAGAGCCCCGAATCCGAAGGTAACTAGAGAAAATACGACTCCTTATTGGGTAAAATTTAGGGAGGCGGGCCATAGGGTGCCACCCACACTATAATAGTTTTGGGGTTATGTAAAATAAACATGTCCGAGGGTGCATGTTTTGTGTTAGGGGTAAAAAAAACGGTTGCATTAAAAGCATGCAAATAAAAAAAAAACAGAAAAATAATTTACGCTTCAGTTAAATCACTTTAATCATTAACTCGCATGGCGAACATTAACAAATTAGAAAAGCAAAAAAAAACGAATCGCTTAGCAACAATGAAGCTATTAATCAAGTAGACGCCCACCGAACTGGCTGCAACAGAAAAGAAAATTAACAAGTTTAAATTCGTAACATGTCGGTTGAGTTCACATGTCTTCGGCGCAAGAGTTAAAATTTTAGGCAGCGGGGGCGTCAGCGGCGCGCGGGACGAGACATCCGTTCGCTCGCAGATTGCCCAATTCCCGTTGCGTACACCGACTACATCGCCGACGATTATTTAGATTTCATCATACTGGTACAGCGAGCGACTTAAACCGAACTGTTACGACACAATTGTTATAAGAAACAGCAACTACCAGTAGATAATTCAACGAGTGTTGTAGAGCATGACGAACAGAGTCACCTAAAATGCCTGTCTAAAGCAGAAAATTCAAGGGTTTCGCAGCCGAATTTATTAAAACAGCTTGCGTAATCCTTGACCTCACTGCAGACATAGCCACGCACGAAGCAATCGCTGGGACAGCACGCCGTCGGCAATGATGATTGTATGCCAGTTATATAGGAGAGAGAAAAAGACTGACTGGTATTTAGGACAGCCAAGTCGATTACTCCCCCCGACACGACTGGCATGATAAAAATTTCTATCTTCTAGTCTTCTATTCTCGTTGCTATGTAGAATCTTCAGCTGCAATTGAAATATTACCTAAACGTATATGCGACACGTGCACGCGGTTACCGTGAAGTTACTGGTGGTCTGAGATGTGAGTCACATGACCAAGCAAAAGGAAAAATTTGACTAATTGGACTAAAACAGCGAACAAATGCACGCCCGTAGAAATTGTTCAAAGATTTTTAAACGATTGTCAAAAAAACAAAGTTGATAATTCAACTTGGTACTATGCGGAAGTCGATAAACTAGGTCACAAATATCCCACAAATATTTAAAGAAATCTAAATTTAATTTTATCCACTTCATTATTAATATCACTACAGTACCCTAAGTCGAGTTAACTGTACCACGACCCGGACCGCACGAATCAAACCAATGAATCGAAAAGTTTGAAAAGTCTGAAGTAAACTTCTTGCACTATTAAAGTTCCAAGAGAACGACCGATGCTGACGACGACCAAAGTGAGAATGGTGGCATGTAGCGGAGATCCATGGCGTAGTGGCGATTGGCGTGATAGGGGCGCGGCAGCGGGCCGGGGTAGGGGCCCCCCTCCATTCCCCTCCCCCCACCCCCCGCGAGCCATGGTGCGCGCGCAGAGAAAGGACGCGCGGGGTGACGTAACATCGATCGATGCACCGCTGCGCGTTAACGTGCGCCGACTGCCACGGTCTACGTACTAGAGTCGACTGGCCGTGTTACGTGTCCACTCCCTGCGTCATTCTGCGATAATTTATTGAAATTCATCTATACACTGAAAAATTAGTGATAAACGTGGTAAAACTAATAAAAAGGTCGCCGGCCTCAGATTTCAATGTGCTCTTCTATAAGATACAAGTAACAAGCTGAAATACGAGTTGGCGTCACATCGAGTGCTCATCAACAGTAACGACAGGTTTGATAAGTTTAAGTCTGTCTAGTGACTTGAAGGAGAATGCCATGTCGTTTGCCAGTTTGCTAACATTCGGTGAGTATTGATTAGAGTTAGCGAGCGGTGTAGCCGCTCGGGCTTTGTCGTGAGTTTTCGTGACTCTTCGGTCCCTCAACTTCTTCTATCTGGGTCACACGTGTAAACGTTATCCCCTCCAAACCGTCCTTGGCTTACTTTGGGTCAAATGACATGGCACCTCCCTTCTCCGCGATCACCGCGTAGCGCAATCGTCTTTTCTCTATTCATAATTAAGTAAAGTACCTACCTACCACATTTTTTGAAATGTTTAGTATGTACGCGTTTTTGCCATAGAAGCAGTAGACTGCCAGATTTATTGTGCAACAATGCTGAAAAACTTAGTAATTAGATAAAGAACCGAAAATTTGTTTTATTAATTAATTTCTTGAGGTTCTTTTTACTATACTTACTATGAATTTACTATGAAGTGATGGAAAAAACTAAATTAAATGTACCTACCGGTAATTGTGATTTCCATGTGATCTGAATAACAATGTGAAATATACGCTATTGCATTGGTATACGTAATTATTTACAGTAAATACAAATTTAGTTAGTCGACAGTGAAGTCAATTAATATTTATTTAATTCTTTTTTTTTAGTATGTAGCGCTATGATATCATTTTGCATGGTTTTCCATATTTTATGAGAGAGAGAAAGCTATGCCGTATAGCTAGAACTAATAGTACTTAGGTTAGTTTAGGTAACATTAGTATCGACACGCGATGGCGCTGATATCGTACGGCATTTCACGCAGCCGCAGTGCCGCAGTGGCGTGTTTTCTCCTGTCGTTCGGTTAGCCGTAGCCCGTGGCGATGCGAGCTCTCGCGTGGTGTAGCTGAAGTAAGCGGCGACGTGTCGCGTTAAATATCTAACTCGGCAACTACGAGGTCGAGCAGCCCAACGTGGCCCCATCGAATAAAACTCGCTGTGGTGATGAAAACAACGTTTCGCCCTCATTTGTATTTAGTACAATATCCGAAATAACTAGGACGCCATTACTGCACGACGCCGCGCATGGTCAGAGCTTGTGATTCCCGTCCACTTTAGTTAGAACCGCGTCGGTTCAACGTTCCGCTCCCGAAGCATACATTATCAAAGGCGACGCAGTAGGGCGGAGAGATCGTAATGAACTGGTAAGTTCAGTTGCTTTGATCGACCACTTGGGAAGTTCTCTAATAAATTCCTAAAATATGGCGACGCAGGCCGTGAATTGAGTAACTAGCTACAAAGAAACCTACCTGCGACACAAGGTAACCGCGCTTATCATTTATGTACACATTACGTTGATAGTTAATGTTCATGTGTTATGTATTATATGTTTTGCTTCAAGTAGACGTTGTACTAAGCGGTTCCTTTACAACTTGTACTAGAAATTGGAATACAATCGACTTATTTTTGATGGTAAACAAAACGACGTTTGGAGCATAAAACAAACATATTCTAAAGTTACACTTCCTTGTTCACCAGTTAATATGAGAGCAGGTACCCACATACCTGAGTATATTATATAATTACTTACTATTAATATATTTTAAAGAAATCAATAATGCTCATATATAAGTCTGAAATGTCACGATACATATAAACTGATTGATTATTCAGTGAATATTAATGTGTTTAAAAACTTTATCCACTTCCGATTTATTGATTTCTTAATATTAAATATATATGTATGTTTCATTTCTTCAATTATGTTAATTGGTAATAATAATCTCAAATTTGCAGCATCCAACTCCAAAATAATAATCTTTTTCGTATGCTACTAAACAAAGAGTTTGTTAGGATATTGAAAAATTAGTTGTTTTTAATACAAAAAGCACTTTGTTCAGTAATATATTAAAAAAGATTATACAAACCTATTGGGTAACTAAATTATGATACCAGAGCAATTGGCATTCGAAATTCAAAATTTTGTATATTTTTTAAATACTGGTAGGACATGTACAACCTCGTATTATTGTGACTCTTAAACGTGCTTGTGAAAAACTTTTATTTAATAAAAAGAGTAACATTTCAAAAAACTAAACTATTTCACACATCATGTATGAAATCTTTATAGGTATAAAGTGGGTCGTGCTTAGTATACATGTTAAACTAATGAGAGATGCAAAATTTTCATATTATTTTGTAAAATAACTCTACAAAACAGTTAAAAATAGTATTCTATTATTTCCTCTATATGAAAAGTCAAAGTTTGGATCACATTTTTATATGATATTGTACAGTGCTGTAAGAACTACACACACAGTACACTATCTTATCAAAAGTGGAATTTGGAAAAGTCCAAAAACATACAGGACAAATAGAGCACGATACTTATCTGAAGTCATCTGTACTGCATTTGTCATTCAATTTTCTTTATCTTTACTTTTTATATTATCTATCCATCAATAAAAAAAGTTTAGAGTTTTTAATTTGTGTTTTGTATAAAAGTAAACGCAAAACATTTTTTCTATCATTTATTTATGTTAGAAATGGTGAATTAAAAAGTTTTCCTAAGTTTGGTGAAGTTTTACAACATATTTAAATTATTGAAATATTTGATAGTATAAATATTTAATTTTAAGTACATACAATAAATATACATTTAAACTATAATGTATCAATAAACTTTTTATCTGAACAAATGGTGGTTGTGATTATTGCCAGTAAGTGGGTATACTTAATAATGGATAGGAAAATGCTATAGCTCTATTAAACTTATAACTGATGAATATTGTTTAAATGTTTATCACATTTGAATAATGTGTATCAGTTATCCTATTGAATATTTGTTTATTTTTAAATGTTAGTGGAATGCAATTGGTATATTGATGTAACACGAATGACAGTGAATGCTATCATCGCAAAACGATTGACTGTGAAGTATTAACGGGAACTGTGTCTATTTATCATAACAATTTAAATTCCAACAGTTAATGTCCACAGTGTCAGGAACATCTTTCATTTTAACTTCAAAGAACACAGTTCTCAGTAATATTTGCTTTTGCTGTAACTATAAACAAAATACAACCTTAGATTTGATAAAATTGGTGTACTATATTATTTCAAACTTTCGTAAAATATATATTTCTAATGAGCACGGTTAAGGAATTACTTGTAATAACATTATCTTCACAAGTTAAATTGTTAAGTTTATTTTTCAATCTCTCATTTGGGTTATTCCTTTTGAGAACAACAAGTTTTTTTTTAGTTTAGATTCAGTTTTTCTTTGCCGAGAAGAAAAAAAAAATTAGTGCCTACGATTTTCAATATTATTTAATTTTGCTTTCATATAAATCAACGAGTAGTTTTTATTAACTAATATTGTTATAAGCACTTATAAATGAAAAAACATATAAAAAGTTGCTGAAAAGAAAATTTTAAGATTTTTTTCTCGTAGAGCAGTTGTGATTGTTTGCCTAGTGGTCATTGCTTTGACTTCTTGGCAAACACTAGTCAAATTTAATTGTCAAACAACAATCGAAAATGTTATTACAAATAAGTAACCGAAACCAGTGCAAGTTGAACTTTATTTACCCTATCTGTCGCTTTAATATACCCAAAAATGGGTTGTCGATTAATGTTTTCGTTACCGCCAAGCATAATAAATATTCTAATACCTATTATTGCACCGCTTTATATTATGTATGATTTTATATTATCGAATTCTATAGACGTTGTCCTATTACATATAATAAATAATATAATAATTTGTTGTTAATCGTTTTTATTTTATCAACTATTTAAATTTTCCCCGTACCCCATGTTTTTAGGGAATCCTGCCCGTATTCAAATCAAATTGCCCCATATCACTGAATACTACATTTATGATTGTATGTAAGTATATTTTCTACTTAACATATTATATTGAAAATAAATAAATTATGCTTTGTATCAAATTATAACTGAATGTACCCTTCGATGCTTGCTTTACAATTTTGAATTTAATTGTTATTCAGATTATCTATAAGATCACAGAAGTACCTAACTAACAATATTTATTCTTCAGTCAATAAAGTCCTTTAAAATCAGTGTAAGCTAGAGGAATATGCTGCCTTAGGTATTGTACACTTGATGATTTGGTTTATGTACCCCTTTTATATAAATGACGGCTGTCTCTACCCATAGTACCCCACTATCCCAAAGTATTTAAGTACCTATGGTTTTGACCAAAACCAGGCAACCTCACATATGTAAAATGTAAGCTGTAAGTCTCTGAATGTTAGTAATTAGTCGTAGGCATTGTGACCGGTTTTTTTTCTAGCTGCACAGGGTGGCGTAGTGGTTTAGGCGGCACCCTCACCGTTTCCAACTACGCTGAGCGTCGTAGGTTCGATACCTACATTTGACAACCATTTGTGTAATCCAAAAATTATTGTTCTGAGTCTGAGTGTTCTTAGTGTGCGTTTCATTAATCATTGTAAAATCCTCGCGACCCAACAGGTATTTCCAGTGCGGGAGATCTATTTAAGAACTGTATTTGTAGTTACATCAACCAGAAAACAAATGCAGCAGCATTCTAAGACAGTAATTAGATAGATCTAGATTGGATTCCTATGATTCCTATTAGTACATTACTATTCCTTCATAGTAAACATCCAGTAGTTAAATCGTCTAATTACTTTCAATCAGGCGACAATTGATCACTGACCGTATGATAAGTATAAAGTTCTAACTGATCTATTTAAAACATTTAGCCAGAGCCATCTATCAAACTATCTCAAGACTTAGTTGATGTTCTATGATAAAAACTAAGTCTATATCCTTGCTACTACAAACATCGGACCAGTCTAAACTAAAAACTAACGTTCGTAACTAGATTTGAACTATAAAAAAAGTTTAAGTGCCTAGTAACAAATAGGTACTGTTTGTTACTAGGCACTAGTAAATGAGTTGTTTTTGCTTGGTTATAGATTGAAAGTTAATATTTCACTCAATCTATTTGTCTTTAAGAATCCTGTGCTTCGGAATGTCTTTCGCTACTTTGTCGGGCACAGATAAGTATCTAGGTCGATTAGATAAGTATCCATTGCGCAAATGATACGAGCAACTACAAACTTTTAAACTAATACTGGCAAGTTCTTGATGGCTTGTTTTCAATGTTTACCAAAACCTAATCCATACTTACCGTAAATAATGTTACTTACAATAGTCACATCGTACGTTGATCCAGTTGTAGTAATCATACGTACTGATGTTGGAATTTGGTATTTAGAAACATAAATTTAGGAAAAATAAAATAAAAGTGAAATCAAAATCCATAGAATAGATGATAAAAGGTAGATAATTTTGTAGTCAAAACTAAACAGACTTGTACTTAAATAAAAGTTTACGTCAGTGTTGAAACTATTGGTACGCGGAAACTTATTAGTCAATGTTGATAAAGAAATATCGATACACTGAACAAGGTGATAAGACTCGTAGTCGCGTATTCGACACACGTGACACGAGTACGTGATCGAACACCGAGACACATTCCACTTGCTACCAACTGTTCTCAATAGTATGTGCCAATATGAACCGAAAACTTTAGAAGTCAGTAAGTTGTACAATGTATTTAACTAGTCACTAAAATTAAATTCAAGTTTCAATTTAAATCGAAACCTAACCTCTCAAAAGTTTTGAAGTGCATAAACAAAGTTTTAAACTACATAAAAGTTGTTTTAAAGCACTAAAATGCGGGTTAGAAAAGGACTCTAATAATAAACTTATACCAAAAAACTTTTTCGCCAGCAAAAATAATCGCCAAAAAAATAAAAAGTTTTACGCACAGCGGAACTTACCTCGCAGGGAACGGAACGCGGTATCTCGCAGTTCAGTCAGTGATGTTATGCCAGTGACGGATTCTATGTTAAGTATATTTATGATAACGGGGGCGGCTAGTACGCTGGCGCGCAGGCCACGTCGTCGCAGAGCGCTGCCGCATTGTGTTCTACACTGTATACGTATGCGGGCCTAAGGACCCCCTCCCCGCACTTAGAACTTCTCCGCCTCCTCTCGCTCGGCACGAAACGACGTAAACGCTACTACTGCATGCCAATTCAAAAATAGACTCTTGAATCATGAAACATTTTTAAAGAGAGAAAGAACGATATTTCATTAGCAATGTTGCCACGGTTGGTGGCATTTGACGGTTACGTGTCCTAAAATTGTGGATACTACTACATCAAAGAAAATATTTACAACATTTTAATATTATTAACCATTAGACTCTAATATTATATTTGGTTCATAATATTCTGTCTTTATAAAAAGCTCAACATTATTTTTTTGAAAAAATATTGTGCAGATTGAGAGGAACTAGAGTCTAGAGCAACAATAAAACGAAAACATGACAAATTTTGAAACTTTAGAAAGCTACAACATGTGGCACGATAGCTCTAAAAAGAAAATTGAATTCAGTAAGACTTAATAATTAGGACAATGGTTTCTTAAGTAGCTTAAAGAGTAGGTACTCCCATCAAGTACAATTATTTAAATGTTATACGGTTGTTCATAAACCAGTTAACTCGAATAAAAATGTATGTATGTAAGTTTACTAACGCACAACTTGGAAATTGCAAATAGGCTAAATCCAAGTCTTTTCAAAAAGTTTTTCTATACTTGTTCTTGATTATATGCAACTCACTTCTATATTAAATTTTAACTTGACTTTTTAAACTTTTTTAAGATCGTCACCCAAAAAAATCTAGGGAATGTAGGTTAGCATAACTTTTACCTAACCTAGACTGAACGGTTTTACGGAAAAATGTTTTTGCCAATTTTATAAATGCATTATAGCAGCAAGCTTGATAGTCGCAGTTCTGGATTCTGGCTTTTGAACTCAAATTTAAAAGTATACTTCATATTTATCCTCTTATAATATTTTTGTTGTTTTTGCTGTAAACAAATTCTGTCTTACTAATGACTACTAACCGTAACAAATTTTCGTCTCTTTATCAAGTACAAAAGAAGATAAAAATTTATCTTTGGAGCAAAGTCATTTTGGGTACTAATCGTGAGCTATTATTTTCTATTAATTCTAAGATCCGTTTAAGATTTAGATTCATCACATCCTATACAGGAGTCTAGGTGAAATAATAATTAGTTAGGTTCGATGAAATTTTAATTTGCGGAACCGCAACAAAAATGTCTACAACCTTTCTCTTTATTGAAATGTATTGTTATTATTTAAAAAGGCTTTATACTATAACTATAGTAACGGTACACTAAAAACTATTTATTTTTCTTCTTTTTTTTTTGATGAGATGGCAACCAGCCGGTTAAGATATTTCTGCCAATGTCGAGTGTTTAAAGTCTTCGTCGTGATGAAATTAATGATAAAAATACATATATAAGGTTTGGATGAGATGAAATGGGGACCGTCTTTCAAAAAACAATTTGTTTGTTTAGTTACTTACGTAGCCTCTAGACAGCTAATGTCAATGCCCGTTTTTATGTAAAGTAAAATGTATCGCATTTCCCACGGCAGTCTTCTCAATTTTTTTTATACATTACCCTTCCTTTCTCAGTTCATCCGTCACAGTGCACGAGTAGAGTTTGATACAAGTTTGCAATACGCGGGTATTGGAATAAGAAATGTTTTAAAATGCGAGTAAATAGCATACAGTAGTAGCCGAAAGTTCAAAACAATAGTATTTTGTAATGTAAAACTTTATTTTTCCACTCAAATTAACTTTATTTTTTACACTTAAATGAAATCTCATACCGACATACCTATCTCGCACTTTAATTAATTCTGAAATTATAAATACTGTCATCAACTCAATGATTTGGAACAAAATGTACAAAAGCTAAGCTGTCTAAGCTTAATAAAATAATGTTTTACGACTAAGCTGGATAGGCTGTTCTCTCTTAAACTTTGTCAAACTAGATTTTTCTCATGAGGCTCTACGCACTTTGGAAACTGGAAGTTATGAATGGACACAACAGGGCAGCAGATTTCGGTGTTTTCACCTAATTTACCTTGATAATCCAGTATATGCTGTGGCGTCTGATTGTGTCGATCTATGATTTTTAACGTTCAATAAAACGTTCATAAATGTGTCTTAATATAATAAATTAATTTGAATTTGAATTGGGGGTTATCTTATAAGTCTACTACGATATCGCTGAATTTCGAAATATTCTCTCAGAGGGATCTCAATGTGTTAAGAATGATGCCTCATCTTTAGAATAACCTGGCCAGGAATTTAATTTTGCAATGTGCCACTGAGCCAAGAGGCCTTTTAAACCTTTATTAAAGATTAAATTGACCAAATTGTCTAATTTAACATTTTATTTATGTGCAGGACAAAACAGAAGATAATCGATAAAGGTCAGCTTTGCAAAGCAACCGAAATGGAGAAAATGAACACAAAACCCATCAAGGCGAAACGCCGAATAAAGCATCGAAAAACAGAGACATTCGAAACGTCGTCACTGCCGGTGACAAATCATTTTGACGAGATAAAATTTGGTATAACAGCCGATCTACTGCAGTACCCAAAACCTGCACGAAAAGAGTATGAAAATAAAATTATACAGGTAAGAATAAAAAAAACATTTATATTTTTATTGATTAGTTAACGTCGCAAACATTCATGTCACGAAACCGCGTTTAAAAATGAATAGCTTTATATTTATTTTAGTTAGGAGCGAGTCTACTGTCAAAGCGACTCTACTCTGCCTGATGGAAAGAAAAAGCAGAATCCAAGAGTGCTGGTCACCATACTCATTGTGAATGCAGACAACGCAACAATGCAACATGGTTACCCACACCACGGCGGCTTATTGAGATGCTTCAGGATCATTGGGTCTCCGGTCTCGCACTCACCGACGAAACACGACAGCACGAATGCTGTCATTTTAGGTTGGGCTTCTGTGCATGGGTAGTATAGCCCCGGTCGAGCCGGCCCGGTCTTTCTGAAATCAGCGTGGCTCTACTTCCCTTTAGAACAACCATATCTACTTAAAATATATTTTTAGTACTTTAATTAATTGCTTGCTATTGATGTATCTATGGAAATTTACTTCAATATTAATTGAATGCATTTTTTCTTGCGTTGTAGGTACTATCGAAAATAGATCACTTGGAGTCCACAGATGATTACTCCGGCTACGACACAGACTTTGAGTATGAAATATTTGATCTTGAACTGAACGAGCCCCTCGAAGATAATGACGCCGTTAGTATATCTGTATGATTATGTGAATTTTACCCCAAACAGTTTACTTTGATTGTCCTTCTGTTTGTGCATTAACTATAATTTCAATAATTACCGAACTAAAATTCGAGTATACGTCATATTTGAGTATGTCTTAATAACAAGCTCAATTAATATTGATAAAAACAAAAACTCTCTATGTTTAAAATTGTATAGGTCCTTAAAACTGAAAAAAAAACGGGTACTTAAAACAAAAACAAAAACTTAACACACGTTCTGTCGCAATCGGGTAAAAAACTATTATAGGTACTTAGCAAAAAATGCATCTAATTAGGTGTTTCTTCATTTTTAGTTTCTTACTTCCTACACGGGGTTGTTCGAAACAGAACAGAAGCAGGAGTCTTCGCACGACTATGATTCGGATGTTTGTATATATTTAATAGTTAGAAAATATAAATTAATTTAGATTTTTTGTGCTTCACTGAAATACACAAATAAGTGCACAATAGCAATATATCAGCTTGTTCTTTCTTTACTAAGTTCTGATTTTCGAATGGTCGTCCATACCATACCCAAAAAAAAAGCAAAAATAAAAATTTGGAAAAAAAACCCACGACAGTTATAACGTAATTGAAAAAGACCAAAATAATTTCCACCGCCTTCAATAATTTATGTAACGAGAGATAATAAACGTAAGTTTACATTTCAACTACCCATGAACTTAATGTAAACCCTTTTATTTAACGTGTGAAAACCCCCACGGGGCGTCACCACACCGGGGTTTAGTCGGTCCGATTTCAACACACCATGTTGAAATCGGACCGACTACCGACCGAAAACCTGTGCCTGAGGAGGGAGGGATCCGCGGACTGCTGTTGGGTCCGGATGTGTTAATAACAACCTGTTGTGCCTGCCCGCTCCCAGCGCCTGCCCGCTCTGAAGCGGACACCGTCTGCTGGGATACCTAGCGTAAACCCTAGATTATCCTTGGTCCTATTTTATATTGTTATCTATGTACATACTAATACGTGAAGCAAAAACTTTGTACCCCTTTCTTCGAAAATCAGGCGAATGGAAATGTACCTACGAAATTTGGCAAATTCTATATTTTGTGTAGAGTCTTACTTTCTCTAGCCGCTTGTAGTTCTCTCATTCCTAAAAAAGAAGGATAGTTAGTCAGATGCAGAGATTTCAGAATGTATGAAAGTCGAATTATTTAAATAGAAAAGAAATTAACTACCTGACCTTTTCGTAGGAATGTATTAAAAAGGAAAAAAAAAACATTATTAATCTTCGAAAATTTTCTGTTGACACGTTAAATAATGAAAAGAATAGCGTTAACAACTCATACGCTAATTTATGTACAAGAGGCTTTAGAAATTAAAAAAAAATGCTTTAACGACATGTAAACTAAAATTAACCAGTTTTTAAACACTATTTCTTTCGTTTTCTACTTCCATAATTCAATAAATGCTGGTTGACTTTAGCTTTGTATGAAATTGGCAATAAAAAGAAATAAAAAAATTGTCGAGTATGTAAGTAGATACATGCTTTATGGACCAAGAGCTACTGAACCTTGTGTGACTGACTGAACTAACGGTGTGTCTGTAAGGCTAGAAACTCATGTAGTGATGAGGCATAACGTGCTAAGTACAGTAACCATCGCCTGGCAGGCCTCAGCCCTGCACATTATCAACTAATATGTTTTTGAAAGTGTAAAAAAATGAGGAAAAAAAATGTCCCTGTAAGCCTGAAATTTTTATAGGATTTAGTTCATTCATTATGAAGTTCAAAAATAAAATAACAGGTGATTCCGATGAGCACAAGTACCTGCCAGGCGAACAGAAAGACACACCTTTCTTCAATTACATCATCAATGTAAATACATTTTATTCTGTAAAGTTGTAATTCAAATGAAATGAAATGAAATGAAATCATTTATTCTGCAATTAGGTTACATAAACACTTTTGCAAGTTAAACTTTTTTTGAGCAGATGAGTTCGGCCTTTCCTAACTGGACTAGCCCTGAGAAGAAAGGACGAAACAAACTCAGGGATCACCGTCTCTTTTAAAGTCCAGACAATATTATACAAAAGACATTATTTCAATAAAAGAAATACGATAATTACAATTTGTGTCACAATTACAATAATCAGTAAAGATAATAATTTTAAAAATATGACAACAATAGCAATAAGTTAAAATGAATTTGTTTCAAACTATAAATTATCGTCACATCAAAATAAATTTAAACATTCAAAATAAACAGCATGTGCAGAATGGGCAGCTCAATCCCAGGCGGTTTTATCATCAAGATATTCTGCTATGGTATAATACCCCTTTGCGGATAACTTAGATTTTATGGTATTCTTAAATTTCTTTAATGGAAAATTCCTAATATCAATAGGGAGTTTATTGTAAAAGCGTATACATTGGCCCATGAACGAGTTGCCTACTCTGTGGAGACGAGTGACGTGAACACTAAGATTATGTTTGTTTCTGGTATTTACCGAATGAACATCACTGATTCTAGAAAACTTTGATATATTTTTTTAAACATAAACTAAATTTTCGTATATATATTGTGAAGATATAGTCATAATATTTATCTCTATAAATTTAGAATGGAGAGAAACTCGAGGGCCTAATTTATAAATGGCTCGTACGGCATAAAACAAACATGGCATTAATATCTCCACAGTTACCCCAGAGTAGGATACCGTAACTCATTATGCTATGAAAGTAACTGAAGTAAACTATTCTAGCTGTATCAACATCAGTTAAATGTCGAATCTTTTTTACAGCAAAAGCCGCCGAGCTTATCCTACCGGATAGTTTTTCTATTTGGGGACCCCATTGTAACTTAGCGTCAATAGTAATACCTAAAAATACAGTAGATTCCACAGGATCCAACTCTAGTCTATGCCTAACGTTTGGTGTAGAGAATTTAATGAAGTTGGTTTGCTTCTCATTAAGGAGAAGGTTATTTGTATTATTATTTGTCACTTACATAATAAGCTAGATCATTTATATACAGAATGAATTTTTGAGACGGGACAGTAAGGGCAGGTACCTTAACCGTTATAGTTACAGGAAAACGCTTTCAGGAGACTATCCATAATTTTTTAAGATATTCTGAACTGCATTTACAGATTTTGGAAAAAATGTACAGTCAGCAAGAAAATGGTCATTTTAAACAAAAACTTTTTTTGATGGCAATCGATCCTGTTTCTTATAAGGATCGAAAGTCTCTACTGGACCGACTGAGGTTTGAGTACTAGAAATGTCAGAAATCGCAAAAACTTTTCCCATACATTTGTAGGGAAATACAGGGGGCATAAGATAATTACAGTTTTTGTCAAGCTTTTCTCGTGGCTGTTCTTATAAGCATAAGCGCCTACCTAAGTAGACAATCATCATAGGTGCATCGTTAATCTTCTACAACATTAGAAAAAAACACCCACTTCAAGAGCGACATATCTGGACGATATCTCTGGATCAGATTCCACATAGGTTAAAATAGCAATCTCCGTGTCTATGTCCAGTACACGAGGCTGCCGCACTAACTTCTTTTTGAATGAACCATATTCTTTGAGATTCTTCAAAAGGTTTGTAATTACCTTTCTTGATGGTACATGTCGCAACGGATATTTATTCGCGTACCATACCAATGCAGATTCCGAGTTCTTATTATTTTCAAAATACGCTTCAATTAAGTCTAAACGTTTGCGATTTAAAGACATTTTTTAACAAGAAGTACATAAATTACAACTAACAATCTAGAATTTTCTCAGCACAAACAAGAATGACCTGAATCGAATTCGAAGTTTGAAATTATATCTTTTTTTACTAACCTACTTTTCAGCCAATATTCTTTATAGCGGATTATGGCGGATCTACCCATAACAAAGAGTTAGGCTAATTTAGAGGTTTGACTCTTTTTCCGTAATGTATGGGAAAAGTGTTTTGCGATTTCTGACATTTCTAGTACTTAAACCTCAGTCGGTCCAGTAGAGACTTTTGATCCTTATTAGAAATAGGATCGATTGCCATCAAAAAAAGTTTTTGTTTAAAATGCCCATTTTCTTGCTGACACCTATTAATACACCTATTAATTGGTTTCACATTTGTAAAAATATTATCAATACAAGTGGCACTACTGGCTGTAATACGTGTGGGTTCAAAGAAAACGTTATATAGATTATATGACTTCAATAAGGTTAAAAACTTTACAGTTATATTTATATTCGACTTTTCGAGAATATTTATATTAAAGTCACCACAGACAACAGCCGTCTTATTACCTTGTGTAGCCCTAAATAATGCATCTTCAAGGATTTTATCAAATATATCATACAAACTGCATGAGGGCCTGTACACACTCATTACAATGAACCGCTCAAATTCTACACAAGCTATTTCTATAGTTCGCTCAACAGACAGACTGACAATATCTGATCGTTCCTTTACTTTAATACTCTTTTTTGATATTATTAATGAGCCACCACGTATCATGTTGGTTCTGTTGTACGAGCTAGTAACCTGGTGATTATTGAAATTAAACAAGAATTGATGACTACTAAGCCAATGTTCTGTTAAACATAAAATATCAATATTATTACAGTTAAGATATAGCTCTTATTCTAATTCTTTACTCATCAATCCTTGAATGTTCTGATGTACCAGGTTCAAACAATTTTTGATACTGTTCATACAGTTTTTATGAAAAGTTTCTGAGGATACGGTGTTGCTAGAGGTACACTCTATTGTCGTAATCTTTGGTTTAAATGACTAGAAATAGATTGAGGGTTATGTACACTATAACTACTATCTTTCTGCTCAATAGAAGCAGATGTCGAAGTCAAGACTATATTACTGCTACTACTAGTATTATTCTGCTCAATAGAAGCAGATGTCAAAGGCAAAACTATACTACAACAAGTATTATTCTGCACAATAGGAGCAGATTTCAAAGGCAAAAATACACTACTACAACTAGTATTGTTCTGCTCAATAGAAGCAGAAGTCACAGCCAACGTATTGGCTAATTTAAAAATAAAATAGGATAGCGAAGAAGCTATCTGTCGTCTAAAATATCCAGAAAGATAATAATTATCTTTTGTCATAAAATAATTACTATTAATTACAGCATTTGTGTCAATAAATTCAAATGTATCATTATAATATGTCATTGTTTGTAATTTAATATTGTATTTAAATCTAATATTATTTTCCGTCTGTGGCAAGCCCTTACAGTAAGGAAAGGCATCAAAATTATTTTTTTAACATTTAAATAAGAAAGTTTTTCAAAAAAAAATTTAAGTTTGTTTATGTTTGCATTTCCCCTATTACATATATATGTTTGTCTGAGCGATTTAAAGAAAGTAGGAACAATGACCGGCGGTGCTGGCTAGCATATTTCCTTGACAGGTGAGGAGAAATATAGCACTGGAGTGCAAGTAAAAATGTGTCTGTGCACACTTGGTTGGTCCTAACACGACAAACTTCTCATTATTAGTCATAAATTACATTAAATCGTCGGAAGCATCTAAATCAATGCAATGTACGTGTCAACTAATCGATATATATACGATTTTTAATTAATAAAAATAAAGCATTGCCCACACTATTGTGCGTATTTCACACACAAATGTTTTTTTTTATCTGTCAGTCTCTCTGTTTAATCCGTCTAATCTCTGGAACGGCTGGACCGATTTTAACGAGACTTTCACTGAATCTATACTTATAATAAAAATGTAACAGGTCCAATTCTGTACATTAAAGATATTTTGACATTTTTTTTGGAGGGCTCTCTAAAATCGATACTGAAGCCAAAACTTCATTTTTGTCTGTCTGTCTGTATCTTGGCCGCGCATCACGCCGATACTACTCAATGGATTCAAATGAAACTTGACATGATTTGAGTTCATACTACGAGGTAACATAGGATACTTTTTATCCCGAAATTCAGCCCGGTTTCCCGGAGAGAGGGGATGAAAGTCAAAATATATACTTAGTTGTAGTTCAATAAAACATAGTCCGATTTCATTCATACTTTTTTTGCTAGATAGCAAGTACTTTAAATATTGTTCCGTGATCTATTTATTTTTATTTGTATATATACGAGTTATTATTAGTGTGTATTTATCCGCTAGTTCTATAAAATCCTAATAGATGGCGGTTTGGCATCTAAGTTGCACAGATATCCGGTAGGTGGCGCCGTATTTCTATTTCTAGAATTTTCAGAAATGTAGAAAATATTTACAAAAAAAAATGTGACGGTACGTAGTTCGGCGGGTCCGCTAGTATAAAATAAAGTTTAAACGCATATATATAAGTATTATCTATATTTATAAATGAATCACCGAAAAGTATGTACGCACATAACTTCCGATTGGCTGCATCAAATTAAATAATTCTTTTTTTATGTGTTCGTAATTGTTAAGACAAGGTTTGTGTACAAGAAAAATTAGAAACGGGATAACGGGAAAAATTTTTTTTTTGTCCGCGACGGGAAGCCGAGATAGATATGTAAATATGGCGGTACAAAGTTCGCCGGGTCAGCTAGTCTATCATATTAGTTAATGATACAAGGAGTAACTTTTATAGACTAGATTCGCCCCGCAGCGTTACTAGCGGTTGTAAAGGCATAACAACACCACGGGGCCCAGCTAGTAGCATAGTGCGGGTCCAAGAAGTAGTCTGTGGTTCGGTAAAACATTCATAGTGCATGTTTGTATGAACTCATACATATTGCACCGTTCGGAGGTCGTGCCACGCCCGGGGTGTGACCCGTGCATGACCGGGACGCGCAGTTGATAAATCTATAGGTGTTTTTTAAACATAGTCCCAACAATTTCTATATTCTACTAGCTAACCCGCACAACTCTCTCTCAAAAGGAATAAAAATTTGCAACATTTTTCAATGATCCCTTCTTTTAGTTTTAGACTGATGTTTTATGGCCTTTAACTTTCTGGAATAAATGGGTTATCCAATAACACAGAAATGTCCAATACTAGAAGTAGTGAAATTGATCCAGTCGTTCACATGTGATACCGTGACCAAGTGGAAAAAAGAGTACCGCAATTTTTTTAATCAACATATTAATATTTGAATCATGAACTTTGTACCTCTTTTTCGAAAATTACTCGATTGGAGGTACACTATGTGCGAAAAGAGAGTGACCGGCAAAATTTAATGAAAATCTTAGAAATCTTAAACGATAAATTGTAATCAAATAAGTATTTTATTGCTGTTTGATGCTTAATATTAATACGGTGTCAAATCTCCATTATTATCCATAATCGCTTGACATCTTCGCGGCTTACTTTCCGCCAATTTTTCAGCATAGCTGCAAGGTAAAGATCTCCACGCGGACTTCAGTTCACGAGTGAGGTTAGCTTCATCCACGCCCAAAACTTTTTCAATTGGATTGGCATCAGGGGACTGTGAGGGCCAATCCAAAACGTTAATACCGTGTTCCGCGTTCCAAGTGGTGCAGAGCTGACTTCGGTGTTTAGGATCATTATCCTCTTGCAGAATCAAGAAATCATTTTGGTGTGGAAACATCTTCTTAGCCGACGGCGATAATGCTTTTTCGTAAATTTTCGTCATCTTCTCAGCATCCAAAGTACCGGTAAACAAGTGCAAATTTCCGAAACCCTTTTTTGAGAAGCATCCCCTAACATGCACATTTAAAGGATGTTTCACGGTTCGTAACATCAGTCTATTGTCAGCCGTAGTCCAAGCTCGAGTCGAGTAACCGGTTGCTCAAAATAAAGCTTCATCAGAAAAAAAAAAATTGTCCCAATCATGGTCTTTGTTTACGCACGCCCAATGCAGCCTTTTTTCAATATGCGTTTCAGAAAGGAGAGTTCTCTTCGCATTGCTTCAATATTTCACGCCATTTAAAACTAAACGCCTTTTGATAGTGCCCATGACATCGTTAAACCCTTTTTCTTAACTTTTCTTGCCCAGAGCGAAGTGATACTGAAGGATTCCTGGCAAACAGCTGCACCATCCGTTTATCCTCTGCAACAGACGTCTTTTTCGATTTGCCACGATCTGGTAAGACATCGACGGTTTTTGTTTGTGAATATCTCTTCACTCACTTGCTCACGAGGGCCTTGGACTTTTTCATATAATGGGACATTTTGGGGCATTTCGAATGTGTACAGAGAAAAACAGCTTCAAATCAGGAAACGTACGCGGCACTCATTGTAAAAAAAATATTTTTAACGAGGAAATCTGAAGGGAAATCTTGTGTTTTTTACAATGCATTTTAGGTAAAGAATTGTTCTATTCAGCCTAATATTAATTTTTATATATTGCATTCCAAAATTTAAAAATATGCCGGTCACGTTCTTTTCACACACACTGTATAATTTATATGGCACAGTTAAAGTTTATATGGAGGAGGAGATTAATTATGGTCGAATTTCGACCACTAGGCGATCACTAGTATACATGAAGTATACAATACATATAATAGGTTCTACGGTGGGAGAGCCACGCTTCGGCTCGACCGAAGTGATACCACGGCCTCACAGAAAACCAGTGTGAAATAGCGCTTGCGCTGTGTTTCACCGAGTGAGTGAGAATACGGGAGGCCCATACCCTAACCCCTCCCCTAATCCCCCAAAGGCCGGCAACGCACTTGTGAGTGACGTCTCTGGTGTTGCGGCTGTCCATGGGCAGCGGTAATCGCTTACCATCAGGTGATAATAATAATAAAAAATCAATTTATTGTACACCAGATTAATTACATAGGTAACACAAAAATAGGAGGTACAATCGGCGGCCTTATCGCCCAAAGGCTATCTCTTACAGGCAGCCATGGGATGGAAAGAAAGACGTGGAAAGTGTGTCATGCAGAAAGGTAAACCGTGATTTAAGGTAACGTGGAGTAAGAGAATTGAATAGAATGTTATAAAGAAGAGAAAGAATATGAGCATTCCGGCGAAGGCGGATGGGTGACCATTTAAGCTGTTTGCGATAGTCGGAGCCATGATCATATTTGCGTAATCCAAATATAAATCTTATACAGAGATTTTGGAGCCTCTCAAGCTTATTCAATTGGTGAGATTCAGTGAGATCTAGATAACTGGTATCAGCATAATCGAGGATAGGGAAAAGTAGCGATTGTGTAATAGCAATCTTGGTTAATCGATTTTCTACCGATGTAGAAAATTGCGTAATCTGCGCAAAGACCCTGCAGCAGCAAACATTTTACGACTCAGCTCTTGTAGTTGAGGAACCCAGGATAAGGTACAATCGCTGTAAATCCCCAGGTTCTTCACCTTGTCACTGTACGGTATCAGTGTGCCATTGCAATTGATTCGAGGTAGTCCCGTCCAATCAATTTTGGAGATCATTCGCGAGCTTCCAATAACTATTACCTGAGTCTTGCATGGGTTTATTTTCAGGCCGTGGGTGCTACTCCACTTACGGAATTTGTCCAGATCAGCATTAGTGTTGTTAATAGCATCATTCAGATTGTTCAGTGTTGCCTTGGTATAAATTTGGAGATCATCTGCGTATAGGTGGTAGGAAGAAGACAGATCATTAGTGATGGGGTTTGTAAAAACTGAGAAAAGTACAGTATTTGTGAAATCAGTCAATCGCGGTTGGAGATATGTTGAGAGAGCGCAGTATACATAGCAGAACATCGAAGTCAACGGTGTTGAACGCGTTACTGAAGTCTAAGAGTGTTATAACTGTCAGCTTACCATTCTCCATAGCAGATCTCAAGTCCTTTGTGATTTGTACAAGAATAGTAGTGGTGTTGTGACCGTGTCGAAAGCCAGACTGGAAAGGATTCAGTAGCAGGTTTGTGGATAGAAAATTTGATAGTTGATTATGGATGAGACGTTCAAGGACCTTGGAGAGAAAAGGGAGAATAGAGATAGGGCGGTATTCGGAAAAGCATTCGGGATTTTTCTTTTTAGGAATGGGTATAATTTCGGAATCCTTCGGATGCCGATATGTCGCATACATCTGCTCATTTGCCCACTATTCCATAAACATAAATACATAGATTGATATTTCACAATCTAACTTTGTTTCTGATCACATCACTGCCGCCACACGAATTGTTACTTGTCTGCCTAGACAGCAATAATATAACTATATCCTAAAATGTTCGCTGTAACAGTACATAATAACACTCTTCTCTTTAAATATTGTTATACAAATGTCGATTATCTGATTAAGCATTTAGAATTGTTATATTAGCCTATTTCTGAAACATTGTGTGTAGTAGAATGAAAATTTAAATGTGTCTCATTCCTGAAAACATTTAACAAAGAATATACATATACATAAATACAAGAATCAAATACCTGTGTACCTCCATGGTAGATTGTGACATGGTATTACATATATCTATAATGGTATTGATGCACAGTCGTACTGTTTCGTAGTTAAAATAACATGACATGAATTCAAACGTGTCGTAATGCTTTGTTCAACAAAACTGGAATTTCTAACGGTGTTGCTACGAAACACGTGTAGTACTTATAACGGTGATGTATTTTGTTTGGGTTGTAATTAAGCCGTAGGGTCTCCACAAATGTGTATATGTGACTTACTAACTGTCAACCGCGACTTCGAATTTAACAAATAAAAATGTTTTCGCGTAATACCATTTTTTCTAAAATAATAGTAGCCTGAGTAACTTCTTATAACATCAACTATTTGCCAGTGAAAGTCCCGTCAAAGTCGGTCCCGCCCATTTACAGATTATCCGAAACAGAAAGAAACACCATTTAAAAAAATGTTCTTTTGTTTAAAGTATTTACTTTCATATAACTGCACGTTTGGCCTAGTGGTTTAACGGTCACCGCGCCGTTTCCTACTTCGCCAAGTGTCGTGGGTTCAAATCCCACGTAGGACAACACTTTGTGTGATCAACAAATTGTTGTTCTGAGTCTGGGTGTTCTTTGTGTCCGTTTCATGTATGTTTGTAAAGTCCCCCGCGCAACAGGATTAATTCCTAGTGCGGGAGTTGTATTTAAAAAAAAAAAAGTATTTAGTGAAAAACTATGACTTGGAAAATACAAACAGACATTTCAATATTATTTTAAAGTTCGTAGAAACCTTACTTATGGTGATCTTAATCTTTAGTACCTAAAGCTACAAACCTGATATATTTTTTAAAAAGTGGTAACAAAGCTATCAAATTAGTAGCAGAGGAATTGGTTTTTACGCCTCATAATCTAAGAGAAAGCTGCACTGCTATCCATTTCCGCGGCAACCTTTACTTAATACAAAAAAATACCAGTTCAGAAATTATAGAAATCGATCGATCGAATCTTATCACTTAATAGATAAGTTAAATATGATCAGTTTATGACAACAGCCAATCGAATTTCAGGCAATTTAATAGTGCTTGATTACGAATTTCGTAGTCGCTTTATCGGTACTTGCCTATAATAGTTAACACAGGTACTAACTTTTACCATATCTAAAGTACTCATCCCATTTCAAAACGTGCATGGAACAAGTGCCACGTGAACGCACCATAATTTTTATTTAATTCTGATAAAATATTTTGATAGACACAAAACGGCCAAAAAGCGAGATAACCGAAACGCACAATGATTGACATGGCTTAAAAGTTGTAATAGAAATAAATTTATTTTAAACATTGGAAATGGTAGAAGGCAAATGAATAAATTATAGTTTAAAAAAAACTAAAAAAACGCTTTAATAGCTATCGAACCAAAAAGTAGAAAATACACACATCAAAAGTGTCTAGGGATCAACATATGTGTCTAGGGATCAACATATATTTTTGCAATAACTTTTCTCCTGATTGATATTAATTAAAATTTTCTTAAAGGATTCATCAAATAAAGTGTTTTCGTTTGTCACAGTAACGATAAACCAAGTCACCTTTGCATTAATAAAGAAATTTGCCATTTTCCTAATAAAAGGATTTTTGACATTTGAACCACTAACATTAAAGTTCGAAATAAAGACTGAAATAACAGTTTTCTTTAAAATTTTATTAGGTAACTTAAACAATTAATAATCCATGTTTCTACCGCAAACACTAACAACACAAGAATCGGTTTGGCATACTCAAAATGAGTTCATCCAAATCACGCTGTGGAATGGCCGCCCATGTTCGTTGCAACAACAAAAAAAGGTCTTCTTGCGACTGGATACCCTCCATATTCGGCAGAGCTCTTCTCTGTAGCATATCCCATGCATGCTCAATCGGGTTCAAGTCTGGCGACTGAGCAGGCCAGGGCCAAAGCCACATCTCAATCTCAAGAAATCCGCATAAAAATGCTTGATCCCTAGACACTTTTGATGTGTGTAATTTTAATGTAAAAAGCGTGGGGCGACATTATTGAAACATTTTCAGAAAGTATTTAGGCTTTTTACATTAAAATTATTTTGTACTTTTTAGTTCGATTGCTATTAAAGCGTGTTTTTTAGTTTTTTAAACTATAATTTATTTTCTAGTTTTTAGTTTGATAAATTTACAAAAGCGTGTTTCTTTAGTTTTTTTATATTTTTTTTACACATTATTGTATTGTCATCGGCCCTTGACCCCCGTGCAAATTTTAAAGTTAATCAGACTCCTAGAAGTAGGTGAAAATGAAGTTAAAAGATTTTGTTACACACATACTACAGGTCAAGATAATAAAAGCGTGTTAAAAAAAAACCTCATTGAAAAAAAAAACTGAAAAAACAACAATACAACCGCATTGAAGCTAACATTAGCAACGCAAGAATAAGGGGAACTCCTAATTGCATAGCCTGTATTCTACAGAAAGTTCAATTTTAAACGAAGATAAAATCTTTTTTAGGACTATCCACACCAGATACCTGTGTCAAGATGATTTTGACAATATTAATGTATTATTATATTCTTAATGTTTTATCCTTTGTCTAGTGGAAGTTGCCAGTAGGTACCTAAGTATTTATTTGTTTCGAAGTCAACATTAAATTTTAATTTTCGGTGCACGCGTGAAAGAGAAAGTTCCTATCTAGTCGTTGCGAACGAAATTTCGACATTTATCAATTTCACTTTCCCCTGCTCTCAATATTTAAGAACGACAACTATAAATATATAGTTTCGACGTGTACCTAAACTACGATAAATAGATCAAGGTTTCACTGTCTCTACGTAATACTGGTACGTAGTTGGTTTTATGTACGCTGTAAAGTACTACGTAGTGAATTTATGAGTTTGCGCATAAAAGACAACCGTAGAACGGGATAACAAAAATAGTAAACTGCTTACGCACAACGGTCGTGCACGCCGATTACGTAAAACAGGAAAGATATAGGTCGTGAGGGCAGGGGATCCCTTGAGGGTGAACGACGTGTTGGCCCGGTGTGGGGGCGTGCAAAGGGGGTGCTACGGCTCGGATGGTACCGACGAGAAAGGGGGCTTGATAAACTAGGTGGCCTACATGTGCACAGACCCCGCTCGGCTGCACAGCGCTTTTTTCAATGAAGCCATTCCGCTGTAAATGAATTATTCGAGAGCCCCGCCTGCGGCTTATAAATAGACGCTACTATTTTTTAAACACCTACCACTACTAAGACGATGAGTTTTCCTTACTGACATCTTGTTGTTGTTATAATGTAAAGTTCTAACTATTTTCACTCTGAATTCTAAATATTCATTTATTGATTAGGTTGCTTACTTATGAACAGAAATATAGATATACTTTAAACAGTTTAATGAACAGTACGAATTGTCTATGTTGCCACGCTACCGAATGTTACAATTTCGTAGTAAATATGATAACATATTTTTATTTGGGTCTACCACATGACGTGTTGACCTAAATTAACAGTTATTTTGAATAAATACTACTTGCTTCTGACGTCAACTTTTAGACAAAGGGTTTTAATATATTTTAGACGGCATTATCCATAACGAATATATGTACCTAATTCAGGTTGTATCTAAATAGTATTTAAAAGACATCAATTTTGACTAACCATTAAGCATAGCGGAATCATCACAATTTTGATATTTAATTTATATTGGTATGTATATGTATGTAAGTATGTGTGTATGTTTATATGTATTGATGCTTATCGTATTCCACTTTTTTTTGTTTCTCTTTTCTCTTGCTTGTTCCTTAATTGTTAGTTTTTCAATGTCTATTAGAATCCCTAACCAAAGTGTAGTGCACCTTCTCGTAGACGTAGTCGGTAGAGAATTCTCTGTCTGTCGTATTAAGCCCGCCATTGTCCATTCAGTGCCTAAAGTTGTTAAATAAATAAAAAAAAATAGTTACAATAGTCTCGTATTGGGCGAATTTTGTAAAATCTCTTTATGTTTAAAAATTAGTGATGTGGCCGACATCTCTGCCTATACCCGTGGCCATCCGAGAAAGATCTTTAAAATCTGGCTAAAATCCAACTATCTATACAAATAAATATTTTGAAGTGTCTGTTTGTAAATTCAAATTAAAAGCTTTTCAATAAATTATGCATAATTAAACTATATACGGTACTGACATAAAAACCCTTTTTTTTTCATTTTGTCTGTTTGTTCCGGCTCTCTTTAACGGCGATTCGGGACGTTCACTGGCAGATAGCTGATGATATAAGGAGTAACCTTGGGTAGTTTTTAAACACTTTGTAAAAAAAAGTGGGTAAAGAGGTATCCGCGGGTAATGCCACGGCGTTACCCACGGTTGATGTTGTTCCGCGGGGCTCAGTTAGTTGAATATAAGTAGAGCTCGGAGCTCTACTTGCTTCATTGCTTAAGACATACAAATATAACGTTACCGACGTCACACATTGACTTAATCTGAATTTGTATACGCTACATATAGTAGATAAACAAGGGAGTATTATAATGGCACAAGCATCGAAATACAAGTTGTGCCAATATCGTAAATCCCAAATATGCGAGATAACCTATGACTTTTAGGTAAAGTGGCATAAAGGCCAGTGACTATAATTATCCATAAATCCTTGCTTTTGTCTGTTTGAACCGACTTTTTATTATTATTTCGCTTTTCCCCTTGAGACATAACTACTGCTCTGGTTTTGTCTATTGACATACTTTGAATCTTTGAATAAAATAGTTAATCTATTATAACAAGAATATTAATGTATGTAATTGAAATCTAATTACAAACTACTTTCTGCCGGATTGCAAATGAACGAAATCCATGCATGCATACATAACTAAAAAACGCTCTATAACTACTGTTTTAAGTTAAGTTATAATAATAACTTTAATGGTTATTCGGAAAACGTTTTATCATCAACAATCGATATCGACAGAAATATGTAGGTAGGTATATAATGTTCTAAAGGTTAGTTGCCTGAGACAATGACATACTCAAATATTACGAATTAAACTGTTTGACACCGTAATTCTGAACTCCTTTTTATTTTAATTGCATTTTTTCTTTTTGCCGACAAATAACATTTACAATTTATTCATAAACAAAGTAGTATGCACGAATATTTTTACTATTATTATTAATACTTCTGATTTTTACCTCCTCACACCACTATCGGCTTAAAACGCCACCGGGTTCCGTATAATTCAAATAATAAATCGAAACGCACACGTGTTCCAATAGATAAAGTAACGTAGATAGACACAAAGACCCCTTTGACGCCGCTACGAATTCAGTGCACTTAATAAGTCGGAATAAGGACGTCAACTATTTTATGAATTTGAAAAGAAAAGGCACAACCAGTAGAACTGGCAATTTCGATGGTATTTCTATTCAGAAACCTTTTGTGCGTATCTGCAACGACAGTCGCAACGCACGCAAATAATTATTAATTTTGCGCAGTCGTTTAGCAATAACGGTTTTTATTGTTTAAATTCGGTTTATTTTAAGAACGGAGAACAATTTTATCTTTACCTTTATTAAAACATTGTCGGCTGTTATAAAATCATTTACGATACTATGAAGACTTGTGATTTAATAAGATTCTGGTGTTAGCAAGCGTGTACGAGTTTATTAAATAAGCTTGTTTTTAGTCAATTTGACTGATGTACTTACTTGAACTCAATATGTAAAAATCAATATTTTCAATGATAAAGTAGCCATATCTCGATTATTACATATTTATTTATCAGATTAATTGTTTTAGTTGTATACTGAGTTGAAATTATCAGCAAATTAAACGCAGCGTGAAGAGTTCTGAAACGGCCAAAATTTAAATTATTCGTCATCGGAGATAAAAATATTGCAAAAATGTTCCTTTCCAGGGTAGTAACACTAATACAACATTAAAATATTTCAGACTTATATTAAATCTTATCTTACGTAAAATCACAGTCATTTCAATTAATCCACGTGAAAAGTTATAGTTAAAAATCGGTCATCTTTATTGCATACTTTTCATCAAAAGTCTAATGTTGTCTCATACTCGTTTATACTCATATATGCTGAAGTAAATTATTCTAAAAGAATATTAATTTAAAGAACTAATTGAAAATAATATTAAAGCACCATAGAGTCAAAAACTAACACGCAAATTAGAGATTAAAATGAAAAATAAAATAACAGTAGAAAACAGGACAGAACCTTACTCCATTTACCTACCAATTTTTGCATATTAGCGTGTAATAGTGATCTATTAAATATTTATAATCTGTGAAATCTACATTCACCCATTTATATAATTTAGCTACACATTTAGAAACTAGAACCGCATGCATATTTCGCTTATCTACAATAGGTAATATGCATGAAACCAAGAGCAGAAATTTTTGGATCTAGGAATTTCAGCTTTCATGGTCATTATTTCGTTATCCGCCTAGCATTTCTTGACATCCTTAGAACAACATTTTCCACAAATACAACGCAGTACTTACTATAAGAAATAGAAAAACCTTTTGGTTAAAATTATAATCAACAGGATCTTGTCCTGTTTTGGACATAGCGTCACCCGCAGAGCATGTACATTACTATTATATTACTAGAAGAATGAAGAAAGAAGCACATTGAAGCTAAGATAAATATTACCTGACTTCGCTCGAGATTTGTCATTTCTGTAGACCGGGTCATCAACATACTGGAGAACTGCACCAAGTACCATCTCCCTCGGTAGACAGTTCGTGTTGTGAGCGCAACGTGAGATAAGCAGCCCAGAAATGTACAGTATGACGAGGTATAATATTATAGATAATATAACGGGAAGTTTGCCACCACTGCGATTTTTTATGCTGCGCGTTTCAACTGCTGTGCGGCCAATAGTGTGGCGCTGGCGACTTTATATTTAGATGATTTTTAGAAGAATATAACTATATTTATAGCTGTATTGAGGAAGTAAAATTTATAAACTTTCTGACGAAATGCTTCAGGATATTATTGACGTCATGTAAGAAGAACATCATAATCATCATCTCGACCAAAAGGCGTTTACTGCTGCTCTCCACAACATCTGATCCTGTTGTACCGACCTTTATCCAATATACATTCAGTCAAAAAAGTATCGGGAATGGATTATTTCTTTATGGTTCCAAATTCTTTTTTTTTTGTTGTCGTTAGATTGGCACAACTGTTTTCCATTTTGGCTCGGAGTTATAGTTGCATCTGTTATTTATATTAAATACAGCGCTGTTTTTAGTTATATCATATCTAGTGTGTTTTGCGAATTTCATAATGGACAAAAACATCGAACAAAGAGTTTGTCTTAAATTTTGCATCGCCAATGGAATTTCGTGTTCGGAGTCACTGAAAATGTTACAGAAAGCTTACGGTGAATCGACTTCATCAAAAACACGTGCTTATGAGTGGTACAAAGCGTTCAAAAGCGGTCGAGATGTGATGGAAGATTGGCCTCGCTCTGGTAGGCCATCAACGTCTGCAACTGAAGCTAACATCGCAAAAGTGAAGGAAATAGTGACTGAAAATTCTTAGTCAACTTTGAAAGAGATAGTCGCTGAACATTCTATATCTCACGAGTCGATCCGTACCATTTTAAATAATCACTTGGGTATAAAACATGTCGCCGCTCGGCTAGTCCCAAAAGACCTGAATTTTCTTCAAAAACTCAATCGCATGAGTGTCGCTGAGGACATACTAGAACGAGTAAATGCCGACCCAACATTCATGAAACACATTGTTACTGGTGACGAGACGTGGGTTTACGAGTTTGACATGCAAACTAGTCAACAAGCTTCGGAGTGGCGCCTTCCAAATGAACCGAAACCGAAAACACCACTCCAAAGTCGATCAAAAGTCTAAAAATATTATTTGAGCGTTATGCGGCGTTTAAGAGAGCAAATTCGACGAAAAATGCCAAATTTGTGGAATGAATATTCTTGGATTTTGCACCACGATAATGCGCCTTCGCACAAGGCTATCAAAATGACGAATTTTTGATCAAACACTCAACAAATACCATCGAGCAACCAGCGTATTTACCAGATATGGCTCCAGCCAACTTTTTCCTTTTTCCTAAACTCAACTTCGTGGCGCCTGTTTTCAATCGGTAGAAGACGTATTCAAAGGAGAATTCGCAGCGAGAACTAAACTCAATGGCGGAAACAGCGATTAAAAATGTTTTGATGATTGGATTATTCGTTGGCGTAAATGTATCGTTTCTGAAGGAGCATACTTTGAAGGTGATAAATAAATCTGGATGAATAACTAAAATTTTATGTATTATTGATCTTTTTCCGGTACTTTATTGACTCTGTCAAGTGAAGTGAAAATACACACATCAAAAGTGTCTAGGGATCAACATATGTGTCTAGGGATCAACATATATTTTTGCAATAACTTTTCTCCTGATTGATATTAATTAAAATTTTCTTTAAGGATTCATCAAATAAAGTGTTTTCGTTTGTCACAGTAACGATAAACCAATGCAAACCTTTGCATTAATAAAGAAATTTGCCATTTTCCTAATAAAAGGATTTTTGACATTTGAACCACTAACATTAAAGTTCGAAAAAAAGACTGAAATAACAGTTTTCTTTAAAATTTTATTAGGTAACTTAAACAATTAATAATCCGTGTTTCTACCGCGAACACTAACAACACAAGAATCGGTTTGGCATACTCAAAATGAGTTCATCCAAATCACGCTGTGGAATGGCCGCCCATGTTCGTTGCAACAACAAAAAAAGGTCTTCTTGCGACTGGATACCCTCCATATTCGGCAGAGCTCTTCTCTGTAGCATATCCCATGCATGCTCAATCGGGTTCAAGTCTGGCGACTGAGCAGGCCAGGGCCAAAGCCACATCTCAATCTCAAGAAATCCGCATAAAAATGCTTGATCCCTAGACACTTTTGATGTGTGTAGAATATTTATGTCCAAAATGGATTTTGAAATGTGGTCGAGGGACGACATTCTTATCAACCCGTACCAAGTTGTTATTATAATAATTACAGGACATAGCCAAAAAAATGTTAATTATTAGTAATTTACTCAGGTTCCTTTCAGCATTTTTTAATTTAAATTTTAGTTTAGGGAAAAGTAAGGTTGAAATAAATGAAAAAAAATATATTATTATGTGTGTTCACATTTATCAATTTTAGGGAGGCTATTATTATACATTTTTTTAAATTAGTTGTTTATTTATATTAGAAACAAGATTGTGTAATTGTTTTTTGGAATTAAGAACCAATTTTTATTACATCTATTACATAATATAGAAACCTATATACATAACCATCATTTAAAAAACAATAACAATATTTACATACAACTGTCAAAAAACTCCACATATTTGCCTACTGGTAGCGTTACCAAATATAAAAAGATAATATAATATAAAAATATATAATATAAAAAGACTGGCATCATTACCACGTTGAATGGCAATGATGATTCTCTGTACCAGAAAAAGGCCGGCCTTCTGATCGCGAGAAGCGTCAATACATTAGATATTAGAGACTACATATTTGACAATTGTAAACGTAAACTCTTCAGTATTATAAACTATCAAAGTTTCTGTATTGCCGTCCTAAATTACACTTGTAAAAAATAGTAGGGGAGCCCTAGAAATATTTACTAAAGCGCGGCAGATTAATATGCAGGGGTATACCTTGTACCCGGTTAAGTACGTCCACCAAATATGAGCCACGTATATATGGCCGCCCGTCAAAAATAAAGAATCAGATTAGTAAATAAAAAAATGATAATTAGACATTCTCGAGCGCGTCAGATTAAGGCAGGATGAGTTAATTACATACTAAAAAGTGTATATTCCACTAATCTGACAATTTGAGAGTGACGTAAAGACGTGGGAAGGCTATAAAGTTGTAAAAAAAACGTCATCTCGACATTCTCGAGCGAGTCTAACTTTTTTTTATTCGTAGGAAATCATTGAAGGATAACGAAAAATATATAATCTGACGATTACCACAAGCCGAAGTAACAAAATTTCGGAGATAAAGTTTAATGTGTGCAGCTGCGTGATGCCTATATTCAGACTGATAAGTCAGTACTAATTCATGTGTTAGAGAAATAAGTCGAAGATATGGAGCAACTGCCATTCCAATTTGACCTTATAATTGTAGATGGCTTCTTTTTTACGAGCTTTTATTTAACTTGCAATGTATTTATGTATGTTTGGGTGGAATCTTGCAACTCAATTTTGAAGCAGATATCTTAACCGATTTTGCTGAAATTTTGCAAGCATATTTTTTTATTTTTTTTTATGTATGGCCCGCCATAATGACTCTACTCTGCCTGATGGAAAGCATAAGCAGAATCCAAGAGTGGTGGTCACCATACTCACTGCTAATGCAGACAATGCAGTATGGCGACCCACACCATGGCGGCCTAGTGATGCTACTGCATCTTTTAGTCTAGTCAACAAGAATAGAACTTGTTGACTAGACTATTTGGGCCTCCGGTCTCGCACTCACCAACGAAACACGACAGCATGAACGCTGTCATTTTACGTTGATTTTCTGTGCGAGGGTAGTACCGCCCCGGTCGAGCCGGCCCATTCGTGCTGAAATCAGCGTGGCTCTACTACCTACCATATATGTATAGGTACAGCGTGACTATATAATATTATAATGACATGGAGCTGATCTGATTATGGAGCCGGAAGGTAGCCATAGGAACTATATAAAAAACGACGCAATACTATCGAGTTTGGATTCGTTTGATTTGTCTCGACAAGTACTTTATGTTTCATAGTACTCACGGTCTGATGATGGAGCCGCAAGGTGGTCATAGGAACTCTGTAATGAGACAACGAAACCCATTGAGTGTAGAATCGTTTGATTCGTCTTGACAAGTACTTTTTGTTTTGATAGTCTCCAGGGTCTGCTGATGGAGCCGAGAGGTGTTCACAGGAACTTTGTAATGAAACGACCCAACACCATCTAGTTTGGAATCGTTTGATTCGTCTTGACAAGTGCTTTATGTTTTGATAGTATCCAGGGTCTGATGATGGACCTGGACAATTTATAGAATACAAAGGCTTGTCGATGACAAGGAATTCCACTTTTCCGAACCTCAACTATTTAAACTTTAAGGAAGCTATTGTCAAGTTTTTGATCGATCATTGGGCTGATCAGGAGATGGCAACGATTATAGGTAGTAAGGTAATTTTATGTAAATTACCTCGATTTGTGTCACAAATATTCAGTTACTGATAATTAATTATAAATTGATTATAATTTGTCATGCTCTGATCATGAAGAAGCGAAGAGGAACATAGCATTTCTTGCTTGCCAACAAAATGAAGATTCTACTATTACTATCAGAACTTCTGATATTGATATTGAGGTAATTTTCTAAAAAGCTGGTCTGGATGAACCATATATATCTCAATCTGACGCGCTTGAGTATTGCAATAAATATGACGATTTCTTTGCACATTCTTATAACGGCCGTGAGTTTGCGTCACATCCAAATGTTCAGATTATTGAATGAGAGCTTTATTTTAGGTTCACTTAACATCCCCTTTGAAAATCTGACGTGCTCGATAAAATATTTTTTTTATCATTTTCAAACCTTACGTACGACCATCCCCACCATGCAAACGATCAGATTAACATACGTCCATTATTAAAACTACGTAGGACATGGATACTATCAATATCTGACGCTCTCGAGTATGTCCATGCAACAGTTTTTATTTACATTTTTGAACATATATATAGCTCCATAGCTGCTCACCCCACCGATGAAAAGGTATACAGTAACAACATTTTTTTCTTTTTATGATCTAAGCTTTGCAACCCAATAGGTCTCTATGACGCTCGAGTAAATCCCCATTTAGCATCGTGGGCTCCCCTACTAAAAGAGGAGAGCGGAAAATGGTTTCCACCGAATTTATTTGTATTCATGTCCTGTCGTACTTTGGAATCGCGAACTCAGCCACTGATTACCATAATAAAAAAAGACGTGTGGCACTCGTGAACTGCCGTGGTAAAGCTATTGCATAGCATTATTTATCAACTTATGCAATTATAATTATTTATTTATTTTTATTCATGCAGTGGTGTATGGCTACCATGAATAATTTTATACATTATATGACATAACAAATCTTCGTGTCCAAGGCAACGAATCTTCCTTGACGTATTTCAATGCGCCTGCGCGGCCGGCTGTTGACATATTCATGGTCTAAGAAAACAAGATCTCGCATTCCGAGAGTGGCTCGATTTTACGTCACTATCCAGTTACCACTTTATGGCAACATAACACACAGTGATATTATATAATATCATTGACCAACCATAACCAGCAATAGTGATGATGACGTCATGTCGATCTCTCTGTCTCGTCACTGTATCTCGGAAAGCCACAGACAAAGATTTCGGAGCAGCTCGTCAACGAATCTGTCTGTCTCTGTCACGCACTTCTTCGTCGTTCGGAGCAGCTCGTCTGATCCGTGCGAGCTTCGTGTGTCAGGTTTTATTTTCGTTACGTTACGTTACGTTACGGAATTCCTTGATTCGGTCGCCGCGCTTAAAGGCCTCAAAGCCCGCGATAAAAGCTATGCAATAGCTTAAAATAAGGAACTGTCCTGTTCTATAGTTTTACAAATACACATTTGAGTGAGACTATATATTTGGATAAAATAGAAATACACAACAAGTTTGCTCAGCACTTGTATAAATACAACATTAATATTTCTTATTTTACAAGAAACATAACTACAGTTCTATTTAGTAAATTTTACTAAGATTTCATAGAATAGACAGCATAGGTACCTCAAATTTTTCTTAACTAGTTTTGCTATCAGTCTTTTATTATGAATAGAGACTTTACAGATTAAAATGTTAAAGCAAGATTTCGCCTTCATTGATGTATAGTTATACCTATGTTATTGACTTTCAGGTTGTAACCGATTGACATGTGAACAACAAAGAGGTCGTGGCTACCTCTACCAATGGCACGTATGAGGAAAACGAGCAGAAAGTTAGCTGACCGACCGCAGAAGCGCGGCCCAAATCTGAACTATGTCAAGCTACATCATCAAACAAAAGGGAACTATTGTCGCGCGCTAAGTGGACAGCACCACTCCCATATATTGTTTTAAGTAAATTACAATACACAATACTTAAAAAACAAGTCACAAAGGTTTTACACCTTGTACTGAGCATATTCCATTATGATTCAGTTAGTAATTTTATAACATTTTATGACCAGTACCGTCAAAGTTCACTGTCATTAGAAAAATTCTTCGATTCTTACGACCCTCCGCTTATAAACGGTAAACTCACCTGCGTAGGGCAAAGTCTAACCCTTATGCGGCTCATAAAGAAACTGGATGATACTTTCCCTGGTATAAAGAATTCAACATCAATTTTATCCTGTCAGGAGTCAGTCGAAGCACCAGAAATACTAAAGGTGACTAGTGTTGAAGGACCATATATGTTGGAAAATATTTCCGGTGAAAAAGAACATGTTGTCGTTGGTATTAGGTTTAAAATAGATGATCGCGAAGGAATAATGATAGCAGACCCCGGCTATCATTTGGGGACGGTTGTCACTATCATGAAAGATAAAAAGTCACCACACACAGGGTTATTCGCGCTGCACAACACCTTCATGTCTATAAAACTACATAATTACACCTTTAATCTTACAAATGGTAACTATATAGAATGGTTTGAAGAGGATTACAGAAAAAAACTTTACAAAGCACAAACATCATTAATATATGCAGAGAAACCATTCATAAATTCTATTGCAGTAACAGAGAAAAGAAATTTAGCTTACACGTTTAAGAGCTGGCTGAAACGAGACCCAAAAGGTAACGTGATGGCTGGCATTTACTTTCCACTGAATGCTAACTTCGAAGAAGCTACATTTACAGTGATTATTGGTTTTCGAGCCAAAGTTAAATTTCTTTTTCAGGATTTCTTAGACATTCGTAACCTACATAAGGATCTCCATGATATATTTGACCTTCTATCTAAAACTATGGATTGTTCTAAAATATTCCTTCTTACCACAATAAGACAGCTAGCAATTGTAATGTCTGATAAGAAATTCATAGAGGATATTATACTACTTAATAGTGAGATTAAAAATAGTTTCCCAAAGTCATTAAGAGGTCAAGATAAATAAACTAAGAGCACCAGTACAACTTAAAAGTAGGGCTTTGAAACTGTTTATCTTAGTGTACTCCATTTTGTTGTCTTAGTAAATTGAAGTGATTGTAAAAATCGTTTTTTGAGTAAACTATGCGTGGCCAATTAATACACTTTTATTAAATGTTTATGTAGATAGGCTAATATTACTTATTTAAACCTCCCTTAGTCCTGTTAGTTTTACATAATTTACTTTGTGATTTAGCTACAGCTAACGCATTGTGGTTGATCAACAAATTGTTGGCGTTGTAGATAAGTTTAGTCAACAGTGAGTTCATTTCATATAACCTATCTGGGTCGAGAGGCACGTCCCTCTCACACTGACACATACCGGCACACACACCGCTATCGTGTTCGCCGTGTTCGAATCTAGGTCGAAAAACTCGCGCATGCGTCCTCCACGCTCTTGAGTATCGTTGATATTATTATCTAGTGGTTACATTAAACTATGTTTCGAAATGTTGCCTTTTTTAAATTTATGATTTTAGAAAACACCAAGAATTGAGTAGATTCCATGAGAAATAAAGCACTTTAATATTGTTTACTTTTACGAATTTCAAACTGGGAAATTGCTTATTGTTTAGGCAAACTTGGAAAATTTATTCACCACTTACTGTGATTGTAATAGGTATATAGATGTCAATCTGTTGATAATAAATAACAAAAATCACCGCCTTATTCTAACCATACATGAAATCTACAAATCATAAAAAAGGCGATTCTAACTACGCTATGGAGATTCGATTAATTGATAAATATTATTATTAGGGATTAACTGTGCCCCGCGGTATTTTCTGAAGAGGCAGACACAGACCGACAGACAAACATTATAAAAATTGATTTTCTGTGTAAATACTGTAAATACTTTCATATTTAATTATGGATTTATGGCTATTATGGCGATTGGCGATTTATTTATGGCTTCGTAGTGATGTACATAGAATCTTTAATAGGCTGTTTAAAAAAAAGTGGAATAGGCAAGAGAGGTAATGCAATTCTCTTGATTTGCATTTTGACCATGGATGGCGGAAGTCATTTCCCATTAATTGGTCTGTCTGCTCGCTTATTACGAGTATTCCATAAAAAAGTAAAAAAAAGTAAGTATATATTGTATTCCATAAAAAAAACAAAAAAAAAATAGTATTAAGATTTTAACGATGTAATTGTAGTGTTTTAATAAATAAAGTTAAAGTTCTTCGACTGCGCTAAACTAGTAATAATAATGGAGTAATTTCGACTAGTTTTAAATCAGTATTTAATAGTACTGTGATAAACGTATATTCAATATAAACTTGGAAGATATGAAGCCAGTAGTGTGCAATTAAATATATGGCTTTTTAGAATTCTGCTTGTAAATATTGCTTGCTGAGGATATCTGACTAATGTGTAGATATGTTTACATATGACATAATTTATGGATCTCCCCTTATGAAAATCATAACGGGCAATCTGTAAATTACGTCACAAGTTAAAATAGTGTGAAGGTTTACGTGTTACATAATTTATGGATGGCCCCTTATCAAAATTATAAAGGGCAATCTGTAAATTAGGTCACACATTGAGGCAGGGGAGTTTACCGAAAATATGTTACTAATATCGGGAGTTGGTCGACGAGGAGTGACGTTGCCAAAAAAACGTTACTAATATGTAGGTTTACGTGGGACATAATTTATAGATGTCCCCTTATGAAAATTATAAAGGGCCATGTATAAAGTACGTCACACAATGAGACAGTGGAGTTTACCGAGAATGCGTTACTAATGTGGGGAGTTGGTTGACAAGATATGACGGTGCCAAAAATACGTTACTAATATACAGGTTTAAGTGGGACATAATCTATGGATGGCCCCTTAAGAAAATTATAAAGGGTTATCTATAAATTACGTCACACGTTGAGACAGGGGAGCTTACTAAGAATGCGTTACTAGTATAGAGAATTGTTCGACGAGGTATGACGTTGCCGAAAATATGTTACTTATATGTAGGTTTACAGGGGCCATAATTTTTTTATGGCCCTTTATAAAAATTATAAGGGTCATCTGGAAATTACGTGACAGGTTAAGGCGAGAAGATTTGGTTAGCGAGGCATGACGTTATGTGACAAGAGATGGGAGGGGTCCTGTACTTAGTGACGTCACATTAAAACACAACCGATTTATACTAATTTATTTTGCAAGTTTTTATGTTTTATTATTTTTAGCTGATCTTACAATAAATTAATTTTGTAATAAAATTGGAAACAAAACTAATTTAGTAACTGCTGTAATATAAATTAATTTTAGTTTATGTATGTAAAGTATGAAAATGTATGACGTCACACTCAGAAAGCTTAAAGCCTCACAAGTGTGACCAGCTGTAACAATGACAGGGGTGGCGGTCATGAAGTTTGTGTGGCGTAATTATGGATGACCCTTTATTAAAATATTGTGTACTGACTATCTACTATTTTAGTGTTTCTATGTGTATTTACATTATCAACCTTTCATATACATCTTTGGATATTGTATTTCTAAATTACCATCGAATGCAACTATCGTACATCAATGTTGCTGAAGTATTAAAATTGATTAAAGATGAGTTTATTACGTGTTCAGTACATTAAATACTATATGTTATAAGTGATGTCGAGTCAATAAGTATACAATTATTAATAGCTTTATGTCTATACATTATTATATATTATCAACGTGTAGTGAGTAGTGTAGCATGTAAGGCAGGAGGAGAGGGCTAAGGGAGAGGCAGGGGAAGCATTACAGGTTTTCAAGGTAGTAGTCACGCTGATTTCAGCACGAACGGGCCGGCTCGACCGGGGCAGTACTACCGTCGCACAGAAGATCAACCTAAAATGACAGTATTCGTGATATCGAGTTTCATTGGTAAGTGCGAGGCCGGGGGCCCAAAACGCCACCACGTGGGTCACCATGATGCATTATTGCATTGTCTGCATTCGCTATGAGTATGGTGAAAACCACTATTGGATTCTACTCAGGCTTTCCATCAGGCAGAGTAAAGTCACTTTGGCAGGCTCATATATAAAGAAAATAAGGCTGTGCTTCGTTATTGGGAACAGTATCGTACATTGAAGTGCCAATTCATTGGCCGAGGTTGAAGCCGAAATAAATTACATTTATATAAACACGAGTACCTAAATATGATGCACGTTTTGATGCTCTGGGCAGATTCATTATATTCTTGGAGACCAAGCAAACACGTTTCTACACTATTAAATCGTTAAATTTGAAACCGCCCTTGTCCAAATCGATCGTCTTAGATCGGAGTTATTGAAATAGCATTTCTATGTATGAACGCGGACCAGCGATCGTTTGGCAGGCAGGCCATAGGCTTGTCGGTGTTGTCCCGCTTAGTCGTTTAAAAAACTTTTCACTGTTTATTGATGTGCAATTAGTATGTAAGGCTTCAACTTGGAAATTTGTTGCCAAAGTGTTTTTCTTTGTAACACCTATATTAAACACCCCTAGGATTAAAAGACAGGATCGTGGATCGTGACTTTTGGGATTTAATCAAAAAATGTATACTGGATAATATAGGGCTAACGAACTGGGTTGTTGTAAGAGATGTAATCCTAGAGCTGTTACTCATAAGAATGTAATATTAGGTGTTTTTCTTTCATGATTATTATCTACTATCGAGCTTCGATCGATATGTGACATCAGGGTTTATGTTCTTATACGTAAAATTGTGAAAAAGAGACTTAAAACGAAAGGCTTTTAAAAAAATTAAGACTTAAGTCTAAAAATTAGTAGAGACTTTAATTAACACCTTACAAAACAACACCTAAACACAAATAAAGCCTTGTAAAAACCATTGATGAGAACAAGGTTACTAGTTGTGAAGGTTATTTCCTACATTTTAATGTTAGTTTGCTGCCTAAGCTAGATAGTTGACTGAACTAACATGCGATTTAGTATTTTTACCTGGTAGTTAAGGTCTGGTAAAAAACCTGGTCTGGAATTAAAATAGTACGGAAATTCGAAAATTCTGCACAATACTTGAAATAACTAGGCATAAAAAAAATATTAACTTAGATCTTGCATAAAGATCATTTTCAGTCAATTGAAATTGTTGTGTATTGAAATGACAATGTATTTTTGGGTTAATATTTTATCAACATAAACTTAAGAGCTCCGTAGTATTGTAGGTATATCTTACTGACATCTTGGAGTAACCAGTCCCAAATAAATTAAAGTCAAGGACTACAAAACATATCGATATTAATTTAATGAAAAATATCTGACTTAAATCATTCTATATAGATAGTAATCAAATTTCTGTAGATATGTAGGTTTACAGAAAATTTATTAAATCATTTTTGATCAATTTATTTTTTACATTAAAAAGGGACCAGCCCATTAAAAAAATTAAAGTAATTCTAAAATTGGACACATCCTAATTGAGAAACCTTTTTTGAGTGGACGTTTAGTGTATACATACCATTTAATTAATTTAAAGATACGAATTATTTTTTAAAATGAAAAGTATAACAGCCTGAAATTATTATTGTGGAAACCTACATCGAGAACCATCGAACTGCGGGCAAAAGTTAAATATAATCATTAGGTCTAATTTACTTATTTCATAAAGACAATATTTTGCCTAATTTTATTATCAGAGAGTAGGTGCTATACTCAAACGCGTAAGTAGGGTTTCTAGTAGAGTAAATTAAAATAAATGAAAAGAATTGTTCCATCCACTAGAAACGAGATTTTGAAAGTCCTGGAGTAATTTAGATGTTTTTATCTTTCGTTTTGTTCTCTTGTTGGCAATTTGTAGAAACCGTAAGAAATCCGACCTATTGTAATATTATAATTATATATAAATATTATTTTATTATACATAAATATTTATTATTAATTATATAAATATATTAATATATATATTATAATATTCGCTTTATATGCATACTATACAACATAGCCAGGTAGTGGCTGCTTGTCCGCTTTTCAACTATGTGTAACAGTATTTTATCTAATAAATGGTCTATAGATGTGATATTTCCATTGTTTTATTTTAAACACCATTGACTGTTCTTTAGTTACATATAAAAATGATACAACCGACAAATAAGTAAGACGTATTGTTTACCTAATGAAATTTAATCATTTTATTAACCGATTAAAAAGAGCGTCAAACTGTAATTTTAAATGAAATCTATACTAATATTATAAAGCTGCAGAGTTTGTTTGTTTGTTTGTTTGTTTGTTTGAACACGCTAATCTCAGGATCTACTGGTCCGATTTGAAAAATTCTTTTAGTGTTGGATAGTCCATTTATCGAGGAAGGCTATAGGCTATATTTTATTTTCAAAAAAATTTGAGATCCGTAAGAAAATTGCTATTTTGTAACCCAAGGTGTGAACTCGAAAACCTATTTTTGCGTGCGCTGCAAAAAGTATTGACAATAGAACAAAATCATGTATTACGGGTTTGTAGGTCCCATTAAGATCTACAAAAAAGCCCGCTAGAGCATATATCTAACTATCATGGTTTAGTCACAATAACCGCTTTTGAGCTCAAAAAAAATATTAAATCGTCTGAAAAAAGAAACTACGTTAAATGTGTATCGTAATATTAATCCTTATCCAAATAAAGCATTATGTTATCAAGGGTATTTATGTAGAAGTAAAATACTTTTTGTTTTACCCCATTCGGGCATTTCGTTTAAAAGTTATCACGAGTATAAGACGCTAAGAGTTGTTACCTATTATTGAGTTATTTGTCAAAGAGTTTTTATAAACATAATACCTAATATTAGTCTTTATCCAAATAAATGTGTTGTTGATTATGAGTATTACTTACTTACTAATATATAAAGCTGAAGAGTTTTTGTTTGTTTGAACGCGCTAATCTCAGGAACTACTGGTCCAATTTGAAAAAGTTCTTTCAGTGTTAGATAGCCCGTTTATCGAGGAAGGCTATAGGCGTGATGATATATATATATATATCTTAATATATATATTTCTTGTGTGCGTGTGTATGTGACTGAACTCCTCCTAAACGACTGGACCAATTTTGATGAAATTTTTTGTGTGTGTTCAAGGGGATCTGGGAATGGTTTAGATTCACAAAAAAGACTGGACCGATTTTGATGAAATTTTTTGTGTGTGTTCAAGGGGATCTGGGAATGGTTTAGATTCACAAAAACGTAAACGATGTTACGTGGGTCATAAATATGGCGGTACGAAGTTCGCCGGATCAGCTAGTGAAAAATAAAGGAAATAATAATTTAACTCTATATGTATACACATAAACTAGGTTAGGTATGCTTACAGATGGGAGCAAGCTTCTTCAATACCTTTTATGCTTGCGCGTTTTTTATTCCCTTTACTGCGGAACCATGAGTTCTCAAAAAACTGAAAAGCTCGAACAGGTTTCAAAACATAAAGAACTAGATAGGTACATGTTTCTATACGATTATAAGGAAGTGGCGGTGGCGCAGTGGTAGCGTATGCAACCATTGAGATATGTATAATAGATCAATGTATGCAACTGCTGTGCTTGAAGTCTCGGGTTCGATTCCCGGGTCGGACCAAATGTTTGTATGATCTGCAAATATTTGTTTCGAAGTTTGGGTGTTTTCTATGTATAATATGTATGTATTTACGAAAAGAAAGTATATATGTATTTGTATCAGTTGTCTAGTACCCATAACACAAGCTCTGCTTAGCTTGGGACTAGATGGCGTTGTGTGTTTGATGATGAAATGATGACTGAAAAAAAAGTGCATCTAAAAGGAATGAAAGCCAGGATTTTCAAAATTGTATCTAGGAAGAATAATGCGTATGTCGGTTATCGCGGTAGACAGCCTATCCCTTTCCTCAAGAATCAAAGGATCTCCATTTCATCGAAATAGGTTCAGCGCTTTAGTCGTCAAAGCGTGACAGAGTTACTTTCGAATTCATGGTATTTATTGGTATTGATAAATATATTTATTTTCTATTTTACAACTTCATGCACTTGTGTGCATCGGCGGACTTAATACCTCTACCAGCCAACCTTCAGGGGGTGTAGAGATCTAGTAGGGTAGGTGCAGTGAGGTCACAGTTGTAATCAGCAACAAAACCGATACAATTGACATTAACTAACAAATACATATTATATTTATATAAATATATACATACGCAAATAGATATATATCCTACTAACATTATAAACGCGAAAGTTTGTAAGTATGGATGTGAAGATGGATGGATGTTTGTTACTCTTTCACGCAAAAACTACTGAACGGATTTGGATGAAAATTTACAATAATATAGCATATACATCAGAAAACCACATAGGCTACTTTTTAATGCGAAAAAGGGTTGTAAGGGGGTTTAAAGGGGGGATGAACGGTTGTATAGAAGTCTGGCGGAATAAACAAAGCTGTCACACTCATTAAAAAGATTTCACTTTTTCATTGAAGACTTAAATATACTACTAATATTATAAACGCGAAAGTTTGTAAGTATGGATGGATAGGTGGATGGATGTTGGTTACTCTTTCACGTAAAACTACTGAATGGATTTTAATGAAACTTTACAATAATATAGGTAATACATCGGAATAACACATAGGATTCAATTTATAAAGATACTAGCTGACCCACGCAACGTCGTTTACGTCTCTTATTGCCCGTAGCGTATTAATTCTCCCCTGTTTTTGTAACATTCTTCATTGATGCGCCGCTCCTTCCTATTGGTCTTAGCGTGATGATATATAGCCTATAGCCTTCTTCGATAAATGGGCTAATTAACACTGAAAGAATTTTTCAAATCGGATCAGCAGTTCCTGAGATTAGCGCGTTCAAACAAACAAACAAACTCTTCAGCTTTATAATATTAAGCCCCGCGGTGTTACCCGCGGTACAAAAACAGCTGCGATTAACGCCGTGGCGAAAAGTAAAAAAAAAACTTTGTAAAATGTATCCTATGTCCGTCTCCTGGTTCTAAGCTACCTCCCCACCAATTTTCAGCCGAATCGATTTAGCCGTTCTTGAGTTATAAATAGTGTAACTAACACGACTTTCTTTGAAATCCATACTTTCATACTTATATTATATGCGAAAGTAACTCTGTCTGTCTGTCTGTAAGTCCTGCTTGCAGGGCTGGCCCGGTCTGGACCGCTGCACCGATTTCAATGAAATTTGGTACACAGATAGTCTAGAGCCTGAGAAAGGACATAGGCTATTTGCTATTTTAATGCGAAAAAAGGGTTGTAAGGGGTTTAAAGGGGGGAATAAGGGTTGTATAGAAGTCGGGCGGTTCACTCGCCATATGCATGCGCGTTACCTACGCCGGGCGTCTTGAAAACTAAACGAATAAAAAAACCTGTCAACAGGATATAAAAATACAGGTATGACATTCTGAGATACAGCACGAGATGAAGTCATCATCACTATCGCTGGTTCTCAAACTTTATACTTTTGGGGAAATTTTACACCCTACTTAATTTAGTCAATAATTAAAATTCAGTAAATAATTTGAATACATAAGTTTTGATCATGATTGTGAGGGAAAAAACATACAGACTGAGTATCAGCCCAGAATTACGTCATTTTAAAAAAGATGAAATTTTAAGGGTCGGTAGTTTAACATTAACTCAGAAAGGAATGGGTACTCACTAAGCTGAAAGTGGGGCCGTTTTTTTTTTGCCGTCTCAACCAGCATGATTTCTTGAGATTGAGATGTGGCTTTGGCCCTGGCCTACTCAGTCGCCAGACTTGAACCCGATTGAGCATGCATGGGATATGCTACAGAGAAGAGCTCTGCCGAATATGGAGGGTATCCAGTCGCAAGAAGACCTTTTTTTGTTGTTGCAACGAACATGGGCGGCCATTCCACAGCGTGATTTGGATGAACTCATTTTGAGTATGCCAAACCGATTCTTGTGTTGTTAGTGTTCGCGGTAGAAACACGGATTATTAATTGTTTAAGTTACCTAATAAAATTTTAAAGAAAACTGTTATTTCAGTCTTTTTTTCGAACTTTAATGTTAGTGGTTCAAATGTCAAAAATCCCTTTATTAGGAAAATGGCAAATTTCTTTATTAATGCAAAGGTGACTTGGTTTATCGTTACTGTGACAAACGAAAACACTTTATTTGATGAATCCTTAAAGAAAATTTTAATTAATATCAATCAGGAGAAAAGTTATTGCAAAAATATATGTTGATCCCTAGACACATATGTTGATCCCTAGACACTTTTGATGTGTGTATATTATACTTAAACTAAGAGTTTATAAGTATACTAAGAGTTTAAGTATTATACTTATTAACTTAAACTAAGTTTTTAATAGTGAAACGTGTGTGTTTTATTTGTAAAATAATATTAGTCTCAATATTTAAAAATGCTACACAAAGACACTGTTCGACGAAGTCGCGGGCACAGCTAGTATATATATATAAATACACAGAATACATATACCTACCTTATACGTACGATGGTATACTATAGAAAATAGACTATAAGAAGGTGTACATAGTGTTGATTAAGTTTTATTTATTACCCGATTGCGAAAGGAGGGTTATATTTTTCGAGTTATGTATATTTCTTTGGCACGCCCTGGAGCCTAAACGGCTTGTCGTATTTTTATGTGATTGTTGTCAATAGATTCGTCTTAGTCGTAAGAGTGACACTGGGTACATCAAAATAAAAAAAAAAAATTTGGCGCCAAAAAGTAATATAAAAAATATTTAATTTTCAAAATACATCGAGTGTGGTATCAAAATAAAGAATTGTTTACGGTGATTACGAATATATATAAAACTTATATGTTTTTAGGGTTCCGTGCCAAAGGCAAAAAACGGAACCCTTATAGATTCGTCATGTCTGTCTGTCTGTCTGTCTGTCCATCCGTATGTCACAGCCACTTTTTTCCGAAACTATTAAACCTATAATGTTTAAACTTGGTAAGTAGATGTATTCTGTGAACCGCTTTAAGATTTTTACACAAAAATAAAAAAAAAACAATAAATTTTGGGGGTCCCCATACTTAGAACTGAAACTCAAAAAAAAATTTTTCATCAAACCCATACGTGTGGGGTATCTATGGATCGGTCTTCAAAAATGATATTGAGGTTCCTAATTTCATTTTTTTCTAAACTGAATAGCTTGCACGAGAGACACTTCCAAAGTTGTAAAATGAGTGTCCCCCCCCTTTAACTTCTAAAATAAGAGAATGATAAATCTAAAAAAATTATATGATGTACATTACCATGTAAACTTCCAACGAAAATTGGTTTGAACGAAATCTAGTAAGTAGTTTTTTTTTTAATACGTCATAAATCGTAAACTGCAATTTACCTTTCATTCAATCAACATAAATATAAAAATAAAACAAAAAATATATTATGTTACTTGCTGCTGGGGAACCCTTCATGGGCGAGTCCGACTCGCACTTGGCCACTTTTTATTGTTAAATATTGACGCAGTCGAGTTTTTTATTTTTAATAATTTGTACTTGTTTACTTAAAAACTTTATTCACTAAGTTTGTACATCAACGGACCTAATGCCCAGTTCATTCTCTTCCAGTTAACCTTTCGGTGGTGCAGACATATTAAGTTACGTGCACATAGGTTACATATTAAGTAGTCAGTTAAAATGTTAAAAGTTCACTAAATATTTAAACATATACTTACAAATACATAAACATACCTACATAAATAAATATTTATACAGATTGACATACATAAGTATTATATTTACACACTACTAGCTGTTGCCCGCGGCTCCACCCGCGTGTCGTGGGTTATTACAAAAAAAAAAGATAAATGAATAACCTCTAGACCGATTTTGTGCAAACTTTACATAAACCATCTACTTAATAGTCCGAACAAAGCCTAAACATTTGGTTTGGATAGGTGAGCCCGTTCTTGAGTAAATAAGTTCATTCCATTAAATCCACTCACTACAACGAGAATTACGCAGGTAGACGAGTAGCATGAACACCAAAATATTATACAAAATTTGTAAACACAGTTTTGAAACAAATCCACTTAAATGGATTGGGTTAAGAATTTTCGGCACTGACCTAAATAATATTAAACTGTGATTCTAACGCACAAACAAAACTTTATTGGGTGTAGGTATTTATGTTTCGTTATCTATCAAAATTGTAGCGTCAACGTATTCTATCAATTTTTGTGTGGTCTCTAATAAAAACCAAATAAGTATCAAGTACCACTAAGTGCAAAAATAGAATATATAAAAAAAAACTATCCCTATACCCTATCGCCTCGTTTATTTACTGTCGTATTTATTTACTGAGTCTAATATATTAAAAGAAAAATTGACAGAAAACAGTTTTAAATTATTTGATGTTAAGATATTCAATGCTGCAATTATTTGATCTAAATGTTTTTTCTTAATATTTTCTCTGAGCTCGGACATATACCTACTTGCAATTTATTCAGAACCTAGTTTATCCAAATTACACGTTTTTCTTTTCAGCAACTGATCAACCTTTAAAAATTCAGTCATAAGAAACAACATTTGAATTTGACATTTAAAATTACCAAAGCCATAAAGTTTTCAAATATTTCTCTGAACTTCCGGAACTATTTAAATTTCATTTAGATTTATTTATTTTATTGTGAATGTTTCAATTCGATGGATTTATATACATCTAATTACACAAATATGTGCCTCAATCTTTTAATAATATAGGGATCGTAACAAAATGTGGAATTACTCGACTTGGTGGGATTATCCCTTAATATATTATAAAAGCAGCAAAGATGAATCCATGCGTTATAAACGCCTAAATAAATGTAGATTCTTCAAATATTATTATGTAACTAACTAAAAGCAGAGTTCAGCCAGTCATATATAAACATATATATAACTAGCCGACCCATGCCCGCTTCGTTGGGCGTGAACCGTCCGCTTTTCTTCGACTTGATAAATACAATTATTTTTAATTGAATTTAGTGAAAAATATTTCTGGATCGGATCAGTACTTTCGAAGATTACCCCATACACCCATACAAACAAAGTTAGAAACTTTACCTCTTTATATCATTATAGAATAGATAAATATACGTATTTGCCTGTTGAAAGAAAGTAGATAAATCTAACATATTTCGTGCGGTATATTTCTCGACAGAACGCACCCCTAATACGAGATTGTTGTTAGGTGTGAGTGTCGCCTGCAGGGTGCCAACGTGGCCCGTGATCTACTTCCAGTGACCCAGTTCTTCCCGTCTCGAATGCCCTGAATTAGTGATCCGACTTGGTGCATGCCTCTTGTTATATCTTTTATAATAAAATTAATTGCCTCATGTGTACGCACATATCTATTGTGAATGGCTTCACCGATTATGTTTATTTGGAGAAAAAGCTTTAGATATGATTATGATGGTATTGGTAACAGCTAGTAGAGGAATAAGCTCATTCCACATAGTATGAAAGTTTGGGAGAAAGTTATTGAGAGAAGAGTGAGAGAGGAAAGTGCAATAAGTGGAAACCAATTTGGGTTTTTGCCGGGCCAACAGATGCCATATTCGCAATTCGATGATTGTGTGAGAAATACAGACAGTCGCACAATAACTTGCATATGGTGTTTGTTGATCTAGAAAAAGGTAGTAGAGCCACGCTGATTTCAGCACGAACGGGACGGCTCGACCGGGGCGGTACTACCCTCGCACAGAAAATCAACGTAAAATGACAGCGTGCTGTCGTGTTTCGTTAGTGAGTGCGAGACCGGAGGCCCAATTAGTCTAGTCAACAAGTTCCATACTTGTTGACTGGACTAAAAGATGCAGCAGCATCACTAGGTCGCCATGGTGTGGGTCACCATGCTGCATTGTCTGCATTCGCAGTGAGCATGGTGACCACCACTCTTGGATTCTGCTTATGCTTTCCATCAGGCAGAGTAGAGTCATTTTGGCGGGCCAAACATAAAAAAAAATAAAAAAAATAAATAAGCGTATGATAAGGTACCCCGAGAGGTTTTGTGGTGGTTGGATTTGAAAGAAGAAAGAGTGCCTGCTAATTATGTGGCATTGATCGATCGGCTGTGGGAAACACCGACCAATTCAGTGTCTCTGTTGGTTTCACCAGGGATCGGCTCTTAGCCCGTACCTCTTCCTACTGATAATGGATGCTCTGACATCGGATATACAGGAGGAGGCACCATGATGCATGCTATTTGCAGACGACATTGTCTTGTTCTGTGATAACGCATCCAAGGCCCGGCGCAGACTAGAGACATGGCAGCAAAGACTAAAGAATGTTGGCTCGAAAATCTGCAGAACTAAAATCGAATTCATGTTTTAAGATTTCGGTGGTCTTTCCGGTCTTGCTGCCGTGTCACTGAATGGAACAGCTATTTCGGTCTGCACCGATTTCAAGTAGTTACCTCGGTGCGTTGTTACAAAATAATGGCGAAATAGGTCTGCGCAACATCGAATCAATGCAGATGGATGAAGTGGCGGCAGGTAACTACTGCGATGGAACTATTTGCGATCCCAAGTTTTCTTTAACGTTAAAGAGACAAATATATAAAATGATCATTAGACCTGCCATCCTGCATGGATCTCAATGTTGGCCAACAAGTAAAGCGGATGAGAAACGCCTGCATGTAGCTGAAATGGGAATGTTGAGATGCATTTGTGGTGTGACTAGAATGGATGAGGAAGCCTGAAAGTAGCACCACTGGATGGAAAGTTGAGAAGCAACAGGTTAACCTGGTATGGACATGTGACGCGTGGTGTTGGCTTGTTGATTTGAAAATTAATCCCCCCATCCCCAAAAGGCCGCCAAAGCACTTGTGACGCCTCTGGTGTTGCGTGTGTCCATGGGCGGCGGTATACACTTACCATCAGGCGAAACGTTTGCTCGTTTGCCCCTCCACCTATTCCATAAAAAAAGATGGCAATCGTGTGTTAATTGACCGAAATACCATTAACTTGAGAACCTAAAGCAAACCAAGGGCCCCTTGGCCGAATTTGCTACAGGCCCCGCGCTGGCTTAATCCGGCACTGAAATTACTGTAGTGGTAAATGCAAAGTAATGATTATTTGAGATTTTCTAGATTCAGGCTTAGACCTATCGATTCAGTAGGGTTGTACCTATCATGAAATTATGATGATTTCTATGTAAGTGACAATACATTACTGTGTTAATTAATAATGTTAAGATTATTCAGTGTATGAAGTTATATTTCTTGTAAAAATAGGAACAACAAAATACTTTTCCTCAAACCTAAGCCAGTAAGCCCGTTACAAACACAGTTACGAAATTAGAAACATGATTTACATTCCTACAATTTGGGTCAAAAGTTTATCAAGCAGTTGACGAGCAAAATATCGAACGTACCCATACGTATAATAAGTAGCAAAAGTATCTCGCCTGCCTGACCCGGTTGACCTATATTTTCTCTAATTTATTATTTAGTAGGGGTAATCACAGCGCTCCCAATACTAGGTAGGTACTGATGATTACTGGCGACCTTCTATCTACTAGGTATTTAAGGCGATGTTTTACGACTCGAGGCCGTAAAGCAAGATTTGTAAGTAGAAAAATATCGACTGGGGTTGTTTCGAAAGTAAAATATGGGTCAAGGATTTATGATATGATTATATTGATTAATGGAGCGTCACAAACTAATGATAGAGTCCAAAAACGATTAAGAAACCTGTTGATAAGCGATTAGGTATAGTAGAAAGGTTAGTATTTCATGGATTGAATAAAACTATTGTCTCCTGGCAGTAAGTAGGTACCTACCTAAGTACTATTGAGAACACAAGAATACACCGAAATTTTGTTTTATAAGTATGTAATATTTAAGCTACCTACATAATTTGCGATGTATACCTAAGGTTTCTAGTAAGTATAAGGACTCAAACACATCTTTGTAGACGAAGGGCGACGTGTCTATACTCTATACGCACATAAATTTAATTATAATAGATAGGGGAGAAACAGTTTTTTATGTAAAATTTTATTGAGACGGACATCTGCGCTTTTATTCAAAAGCTGTTTAAGATATTATTGAAATCACTGAAAGAGTGCTGTGTACTCACCTATTATAAAAGGAACAATACTTGTCTAGGTGTAGTAAGACACTTTCAAAGCCCTTTTATTCGTGCTCATGGCTGATTATAACTATAAGCATTTGCTGATGTTTAACAAAAGCGCAAAGTCAGTGAAATTTCTTCAATAAAACTGGATTTAGTAACCCTATTCCTTAATTGGCACCTACTGGAGTTGAAGTAATGCTTATTCCAGTTTTTACTCGCTCATCTGTATTTATCGCATTTGCTGTTCTGTTCATACTAGTATTATAAATTCGAAAGTAACTATCTGTCTGTATATTATGATTGGCTATGGTTAAACCGCTGCACTGATTGCAATGAAGTTTGGCATGGAGATTTTGTGATTCTTGAAGAACATATGCTACTCTTAGATGATAACCGACAAACACGCGGGCGGAGCAGCGGGAAAACGCTATTTTTTATGTTATTGAAAAGGTACAAAAGGTAAAACCCAATGATAAATATCATTGGTAAAACCTAACCGTTCGTAATGTAACAAAATTAAGTAAATCCAACAGTAATGGCTATCGGGATTGCTCAAATGGTTGGACAATTCTAGTAGAAGCTATTGGAATTGTTTAAATTGGTCAGGCAATGATTGTTCTTATTAATTCAACTGTGGAGGAACAGGTGTTATGTCCCTCCAACACAAAGGGAGGATCCTCCGACCAGGCGAGGTGATCATGCCTGGCGGGCCAACTGCCTAACGGTTGATGTTGTCTATATGATAATTGGCGCGAGAACTTTCACTGCGCGATTCAGGATTGGTAGTTTCTTAGTTTCCTTCGTTACTCCGTATACTACGGTAAGGGAAGAGGTAGATGGCACTGTAGTATGTTATATTGTTGTTGCGCTGTATGTGGAAGTCGCCACATCACTCCCCTCTAAGACCGGAGGGCGATACACGATGAGTCAGCTGTCTGTGCTCTGTTGCGGAGCTTGCCAGTGCAAGGAGTGAGTAGTTCCAGTGAGTCGGAACTGAATGCCGCTAGTCCCAGTGAGTCGGGGCTGTAGTCCGCTGATCCCAGTGAGTCGGGATGGCAGGCGGTGCGTGGTGCTGCGGTGAGGTCCTCAGTGAGTCGGAGCGGTTGCTGCGTAGTGGCTGGCTGCTGCATAGACGGGAGAGATATGCTCTGCTTACATGGATCGTAGCTACAGTGTGCTGTGCCTAGACGCTGATGAGGCCGTAGAGGTAACCAGGCTGAAGCGGTCGCTTCCTGTTGAGGCCGAGGTTGCTGGCTGGCTGTGAGAGTGAACATGATGGTGGCGTGCTGATGCTGCATCGAAGGCTGCTTTCAATCACGTCAGGGTCACCACTGTGGAGGAACGGGTGTTATGTCCCTCCAACACAAAGGGAGGATCCTCCGACCAGGCGAGGTGATCATGCCTGGCGGGCCAACTGCCCAACGCTTGATGTTGGGATGTTGTATATATAATAATTGGCGCGAGAACTTTCACGTTACTCCGTAGTTCAACGTATCTTCAGTAGATAGCGCTGTAGTATATTATATTGTTGTTGCGCTGTATGTGGAAGTCGCCACACAACTAAAGACAGTAAAATCTGTGACTGCTGTACTTGATATACTTTTACTAAGAGTCTTAAACAAAATAACTAAAATAAATGTAATTTCTGTCTAATGACTTTATTTTAGAATAAGCTGAAACATTACCAACCAAGTAATCTTTTACTAAAATTCGTAAATAAACCTATTTTTGGATAGACGCCTATTTTAAACATCAATACCGTCTCACGGGCCCTATATCGGTATTCATATCTCGGCTTTTTAAATAGATTATTCAAATGTATTTTACATTAAGGTACTTGAATAGGCCTCAACCGACAATATTCATTGTTGTAGAGCCAAGAAACGTGCGAGGACAAAGCGCCCCATTCATGCTGGCTACTTACATACATTATCCTCAAACATATTGACCTCCTAAATACGAGTACGCTAGTACTTGTCGAGAACCATTTGAGTAATGATGTCATTCGTCACGATACGTGTGCGAACTTTAAAGGTTCATTGTTGATGCAAGGACGAATTTAACTGATATTTTGTCCCGCTTATATTATGTTATGGAAAAATTGGCGTGATGTTAGAGAAAGGTAAAAAAAAAAAAAAAAAAAATTATAATTCTTGGATTATAATTTAAATTTGTTACACTTCTTTAAAAAGCTCCTGCCTATATCCTTGAAAAGGTAAGGCTATAAAAGGTAGTAGAGCCACGCTGATTTCAGCAAACGGGCTGGCTCGCGGTACTACCCTCGCACAGAAGATCAACGTCGTGTTTCGTTGGTGAGTGCAAGATCGGAGGCCCAATGATGCAGAAGCATCACAAAGCCGCCATGGTGTGGGTCACCATGATGCATTGTTACATTGTCTGCATGAGCAATGAGTATGGTGACCACCACGTTTGGATTATGTTTATCCTTTTCATCAGGCAGAGTAGTCATTTTGACTGGCCCAATAAAAAAAAAGGCACTGAGGTGAAATAACCCCTCAAATTCTATCGACTAAACCTATTTTTGGCCTTTTTGGTAAGTTTCAATGTTACCTACGAGAGTCTTTGCTATCACGTGTGCTTGCATCAACGTGCATCGTTCAAGGGTCTAATTACCCGCAACCCTCAAATGAGTTGAATGATCACCGCATTACATGAGATGTGATTGACCCAAAATAGACAATCAAACCGATTAGACGGATAGATTACCAATTTATTTGTTTTATAAGCAATTGTTGCAGTGGATAATCTTATGTAGATACTCGTAGCTTTTAGGTACGTACCACGAAAAACCTACTTCAGAGTTATGTTATAAACAAGTTTTTTTTAAACGATAACCTAGGGAGAGCCACGCTTCGGCATGATTGGGCTGGCTCTACCGGAGTGATACCAAGGCCTCACAGAAAACCGATGTGAAATAGCGCTTGCTATGTGTTTCATCGAGTGAGTGAGGATACCGGAGGCCCATACCTCAAACCCTCCCCCCATCCCCCAAAGGCCGGCACGCAGGCACTTCTGACGCCTCTGGTGTTGAGGGCGTCCATGGGTGGCGGTAATCGCTCACCATCAGGTGTTACGTCTGTCTGCTCGTTTGCCCCCTATTCCATGTAAAAAAACCCGTAGGGTCGGTTGTCGAACAGTGAACCAACCAGATACAGTGAACCACGGTCATATTTCTAAAATCACGACGTTTTTCTCACATGCTCGATCGTGTCAAAACCTGTGCCATGTACCCCCTTCCCTTCTCCCGTAGTGAGCCGGCGACCACGGATTGAGCGAGATGTGTGGTGTGTGCTTGTTTGTTTCCCGCCGAAAAAACCTACTATTTTAAACTTACTCTACTTACTTACTTACTCTATAAATCTAGTAGTGTCATGGACCCCAAAAATTTAGGTCTATTACTTTTTTTTTTTAAAGACAACTTCCGCATTATGAATAAACATCCTGTGTCGCGGGGGACTTTACAGACATACTTTAAACGGACACAAAGAACACCCAAACTCAGAACAACAATTTGTGGATCACACAAAGTGTTGTCCCGTGTAGGATTTGAACCCACAACACTTGGCGAATTGGCAAGCGGCGTGGCGACCGCCTAAACCACTTTTTTATTCTTTTTTTTTTTAACGTGTGGAAATCCTTCGGACCGTTACCCCACCGGGGTTTGCGGCGGGGCGGTGTGTCGGACTCGAACCTACTAAAACCACACGGTGTGCCACTCTGCGCCTGTGAAGGGAGGAATCCGGGAACTGCAGTTATTAACACGTCATATACATAAATACCATCTTGTGAATATCGAGCAGAAAGCAGCAAAAAAAACGTTAGTTTTATGGGATTAAATAATCATTTTATTCTGTTTTTAGTTAATGTTGTTATAGCGGCAATATAAATACATCATCTGTGAAAATTTCAAATGTCTAACTATCACAGTTCAAGAGATACAGCCTAGTGACAGATGGACAGACAGACCGACGTACAGCGGAGTCTTAGTATAGGGTCCGGTTTTACCCTTTGGGTACGTAACTCTAAAACTGAAACAAATGAAATACTATAGATAAGTATATTTTAGTTCCTACTTATAAATAATACATTTTAAGTTTTCTGTCTACACAGAACGAGTACAGCTGACGCTTTAGTGATATCGCCGTTGGCTTTAGCGAGTTCTGAACTGCAGTCTTCAAGAGACACCTCGGTGCCGACCGACACACTTACACGAACTAACTTGATGGCATTGTGAACATTCCAGTCACTCAATTCTAACGCCTCCAGGCATTCTTCAGGCGAAACCTAAAACAAACAATATAAAATGAAAGGCTTTTTTTATGTATTCGCTGCCAAAATAGAATACCGTGGGAGAGCCACGCTTCGGCATGAATGGCTCGGCTGGTGCGATACCACGGCCTCACAGAAAACCTGCTTGCGCTGTGTTTCACCGAGTGAGTGACGATACCGGAGGCCCATACCCCAATCACTCCCCATACCCCTCCCCATCCCCCAAAGGCAAGCAACGCACTTGTGTCGCCTCTGGTGTTGCAAGTGTCCATGGGCAGCGGTAATCGCTTACCATCAGGCGATACGTCTGCTCGTTTGCACATAAAAAAATAGTAATACATAAAAAAAAGCATGATCAGAATCCAAGAGTGCTGGTCACCACCCTCAGTGTGAATAAGGACAATGCAGTATGATAACTCACACTATGCCGTTGCACGCCCCACTTAAAGGACCCGGGATCATAGTGGGAAGGAAACACGTGCGGTTGTACACATTTATACCTACACCAGCTGCGCTCGCGGTGTTACCCGCGGTTTTGGAGTTACAATTTAACAAGTCGAAATGTGTGTTTATTAAAACCGTTAGTTAAAGCAAATATAATATCTATATTTCATTTTTAATCGGTAAAAAAGTAAATTTAATATTTTTTGTTATTTTAATAATAGGTCTATGAAATTGCCGTTTTGTATGCAATAAGTGAAAGTACTTATTTTTTTAAACTTTTTTATTTCTGTTATTCGAAGTAATCACCCATGCAATCGACGCATCTTTGCCAACGCATTGGCAGTTTATTGATGCCCTTCTTGTAAAAATCAGCTGGACGGGAGGCAACAAACTCTTCAAAGGCATTTTGTACTGCCTCTCGGGAATTGAATTTTTTACCCACTAAAAAGTTATCTAAATTTTGGAAAAAGTAATAGTCGGTAGGTGCAAGGTCTCAGCAAGTTGGTTAGACCCTGGTTCAGCACCAAAGCAATGCCCTAAACCAAAAATGACCCCTAAAAAGGTGATTTTTACAAGAATCATCAAAAAACTGCCAATGCGTTGGCAAAGATGCGTCGATTGCATGGGTGATTACTTCCAATAACAGAAATAAAAAAGTTTGAAAAAATAAGTACTTTCACTTATTGCATACAAAACGGCAATTTCATAGGTAAATACCTATTAACGTAACTAATAAATTAAGTTGAAATTCAAATTATAAGTACTGAGTGTTACTGGACAAACGTAACATTGAAACTGGACGTTATACCGAAAAATAATATTATTTTTATTAATGTTTAACGTATAACACACTCATCTTTACTTATTCCATTAATTATTGAGAATTAGTTAAAATCGTAGTTTGCTTAACTTAGGCTAATCTAATCATATATTTCAAATATAATCATGAAACAAGCGTTTACCTGTTTTTTAAAAACTTTGCTCATAATCCTAACTTCATCTGATTCAACACCTCGCTGACGTCCGCATGGCTTCTGGTCGGCGAACTCCAGTAAATCTTCGACCGATACGTGGTCTTTGCAGTCTAAAAATATACATATTTAAATACAAAATTCTCTCGTAGGGTTCAATGGTAGAAGAGCCACGCTGATTTCAGCACGAACGGGCCGGCTCGACCGGGGCGGTACTACCCTCGCACAGAAAATCAACGTAAAATGACAGCGTTCGTGCTGTCGTGTTTCGTTGGTGAGTGCGAGACCGGAGGCCCAATTAGTCTAGTCAACAAGTTCCATACTTGTTGACTAGACTAAAAGATGCAGCAGCATCACTAGGCCGCCATAGTGTGGGTCGCCATACTGCACTGTCTGCATTCGCAATGAGTATGGTGACCACCACTCTTGGATTCTGCTTATGTTTTCCATCAGGCAGAGTAGAGTCATTTTGGCGAGCCAAACATAAAAAAAAAAAAAAAAAAAAAAAAAGATGATGTTCGCCGATTTTCCTGACCACGGCGGCCAGTCTCAACATAGACTAGCAAACTATGCAAGATATATTATAGTGCACAGGTGCACTCTCTGTTCCCTCACTGTCATAATCCGATGGGACGGTTATCCGATACGGCTGGGGAGAGATCAGTCGCTGGACCAACGGCTTTACATGCTCGCCGGCACGGGGGCTGAGATCCCGACTTTCAAACTTCGAGCTTATTTAGTATTTCCATTATTAGAAAAACTCAATAACACTTTTAACCCGAGACCTCATGATCAGCGTACGTTAGACTAACGAGGTATATGCAATTTTGCACAGTTACGGTTTATATGGAGTAGGAGTGAAAAAAGATAAAAAAAATGAAATGAATCATGGTTGAATTTCGACGTCTGGGCGAACTCTAGTTTTGTTAAAGACAAGTCCTAAACTAGAAATAAATTCTGTGTAGCGGATAACTTTACAGACGTCCATGAGTAATTGTCCCATGCAGGTATCGAACCCCAAAACAACACTCAACGCAGTAGACCGCTATGAATTGACGCTTTAACTACTTAAATACTGTACTAAGTTATCAAATTATCAATCCCTACCTTTTACTAAAGCACCAGCTTCTTCAGTCTCTTCGCCACTCTCCTCACTGTCCACTTCAAGGTCTACATCTATGTCGATATCAACATCGTCTGCCTCATCAAACGCATAACTAGCGAAGGGGTTCGCTCCACTAGGACCTGGTAAGTCCGACGCATGTGAAACCACTGGTCCCAGAGCATTTGTGAAAGGATTTGTATCAGTCTTAGAAGGATCCGGCCCATCCAGTACGTCAACACTCTTCACTTCAGCTGGCTGCGACATTGTCTTCTGTTCGCGTCTGAACGGATGTGTCGTGTTTTGATATATAATTGGCGGTGGTTCATTGGATTCCACTGGGGGTTTATATTCTCCAGGAATTTTCAATGGATATTTTCTAACGTGCCGTGGTTTGTCGATCAACTTCGGTTTTGTTGTTCTCGGAGGCAGAGGAAGGGGATTATCCGCCTGTAAGCATTCAAATTGTAATAAAGATTATCATTTTTGTGGGACATAAACTTCTAGATTATTACTTCACTTTTTAAATGACATCGTCGTGACCTGTGTGAATAAATTAAATAAACTGATACTCTTATTATTTGTATTTTAGTCGTTTATCATTTAAATGTTTAATATGACTTATTTGCAAATAACTATTAAATACTTACATGTTGTTGGAACTCCTCATCCCGATTGTAAGGGAATCTGAAGCAAAACACAAATGAATTACTATTTTTTTTTAAATACAAACTTTTGTTACTTGTTAATAAAAAAAACTTTAAGCCCTTTCATTTGATACCCATATTGGCTGGATTGTTCAGAAATATGTACACCGCCATTTTGTTACTGCGGCCATTTTGGATTATTAATAATATTGATTATATTTATTGCATTGTCATCAGAACTAAAGGTATATTTCAAATTACAGCTCAATCGGAAATCGGGAAGTGGATCAAATTTTACTTGCAAGATTTGATTACAGACAAACAACGGGACAGGTGAAGCTAAATAAAAGCTTGTAATAATAAATAAAAGCTTGTAATAAAAAGAATTTAATTACTACCTTTTTCTTACTTTTCACATTATTATTTTCATGAAAAAATAACTACAAAATTATTTATTATTTTTAACCGACTTCCAAAAAGAAGGAGGTTCTATGTTCCACTGTATGCTTTTTTTTTTTTTTTATGTATGTTCACCGATTACTCCGTCTCTTGTGGACCGATTTTGAATATTTTTTTTGTATTCGAAAGGGTATGGTCACGAGGCGGTCCCATTGCCAGCATATTAGGATCTGATGATGGGATCCCAGGGAAATCGAGAGGAACCCTCATTTTTTATAGGCAGATACTATGTTTTTCGTATATTTTCTGAAGTTACACCGATATTTGCGTCTGATAGTCATCATTTTATGATGATGAGCTGATGATGTAAGGCACAACTCCTTAACGGTTAGGAGTTGAAGGATAAATCTTTAAATATCATATGTATATATGTAACCTTTAGTCGTATTCTTTCAAATTATTTTGGTAAGCTGATGATGGAAGGTACAACTCCTCAACGGTTAAGAGTTGGAGGATAATTCTTTCAATTTCATACGTATCTAAAGACCTTCAGTCGTATACTTTCAAGTTATTTAGGTGAGCTGATGATAGAAGGTAACTACTCTTCAACAGTAAGGGATTAGAGGATGATTTTAATATTACACTCAGTCACTGTTCAGTAAATAACGCAATTGTCCCTTAATATTCTAAATATAACTCCTGGTTAAAAATAAATCCTGAAATAAGAATACTAACCTAGTAGATCTTTGCATACTCTTCTGTAGTGAATGAAAGTGCATGTGTGATGAATGCGAGCCCGGCTTCGGAATCGTTGACGGTTTCATTGTGGACTCTTTCGCCAAATGCGTCATTAGTGAAGTAGATGGCGTCGGCTCTTCGATGAGGCTCGTGTACGCCATTTTACTTTCCGCTGTCAAAGTTGACTGGACAAAACAAGGAAAAATGATACTTACTATAAGGAACTACATAGATAATACCTGTCTCACAAAATAAGGTAAAAAAAACTATAACCGGACTACGTAAAAACTTTTAATAACATTTGTATAGCCTATGTCACCCGGAGTGTTATAACGAATCTATTTACACCTCATTTATTATATTAGTTAAGAAGCTGATTTTCAAACTTTAACTAACAAATGTTCTGATACCAGAACCATGCGTAATAAGCTTATCGCGTGTAAAATACTGTCGCCTGCGGTATTCCCGGGCCATAACGACTTTCAAACTTCCAAGAAAAGAGCATACTCCTTCTTTAAAGGCTGCCAACGCACTTGTGACGACTCTGGTGTTGCGGGTGTCCGTGAGCGGCGGTAATAGCTTACCATCAAGCGATCTATCTGCTCATTTGCCCCCTATCCCATAAAAAAAGAAGTAAGAATTTTGTTATTAATATAGAGTCAGCCATAGTAACTCTGCGTGATACTCCAGTAGAATCCAAGAATAGTGGTTATCATACTCATTAGGTATAAATACAGACAATGCAACAATGGAGGCCTAGTGAGATGCTTTTTGAAACGGCACAATTTATGCCACAGCTTCACAGAAAACCACCGTTAATTGATTCTCTCGTTGTCTTCTAACCAAGTGACCAAAGTTGACCCAACCCCCCTCTCTAACTGATTTGGGAGGGGTCCTAAGTGCGACAAAGTACCAAGTATCAGTGGTAGTCTCTTAGCAACAGGTGAACCACTTGTTCTTTCTTTACCTATATTATAACAAGAATATGTTTAAAAACTATAACCCGACTAGATTTTTTTTATATAAAATGTGTATAGCCTATGTCACCCGAGCCATTGTTACGAATTTATTGACACTACATTCATTAAAATCGATCCAGAAATTTAGGCGCTACGCTGGAAGATACAAAGACTGCCAAAAATATTACCCTTCCTTTGAATGGATAGAATGAATGTAAAAACTAAGATCATACCTGTATGTCTGGAACGCTTTGAGCTTCTTCACTGAAATTACGACGCTCCTGTTTGCCTGCAAAATACATCCGATTTAAACAGAACATTAAAGAAACTTAAAAAGTCTATTTAGCTGTGCCCGCTACTTCGTACGCGTGACATTTGGATTTTCAAGCTTTTTAAATTTTTTTTCACGGTTTAAACCTTCCCTAGACTACGACAAATATTTTAAAATCAAAATCAGCTAAATCGGCCCATCCGTTCTCGAGTTTTAGCAAGACAAACGAACAGCAATTGATTTTTATATATAAGAAGATTATATCGTCCCCCTATGTAAATACTTTTGTTATATTTACACTTATGCTGGAGGTCAATATTATATTGATCTCCGGAATATTTATGTCACCCATACTATCCCCATTCTCTTGTTTCAATTAATTTATTGGAAATTTCATCAAAGATAAATGTATTAGTAAATAGCAGACTAAAGTCTATACACTGACTGGACACCGATACATAACGGAAGTTCTAATTCCTTATGCACAACCCGCTTTAACCGCTCTTGGCGAAAACTCATTTTTATGGACGACAACGCTTGCGCCCACCGGTCTTGCAATGTGGAAGCGTATATGCTAGAAGTCGGAATTCGTCGTTTGGCCTGGCCAGCTAGAAGTCCGGACCTCAATCCCATAGAGCATGTCTGGGACGTTCTGAAGCGACGAGTGAGATTAGTGCAGCCGGCTCCGCAGACCATCAGAGAGCTAAAGAATGTGATTACCGCGGAGTGGGAACGTATTCCCCAAGAAACTATAAAAGACTACTCGCTAGCATGCCCAGACGAATGCAAGCCGTGATTTCAGCAAGAGGGGGTCACACTCAATACTAAACTTTTATCTGTTTTTAATGTATTCATGAAAAACAAAGAAATTAACGCGTTTCATTTTTATTTAGCGAGCAGGTAATAATAGTGTTTTGAGCTTAACATTATTTCTCAATAATTTAATCAAAATGTTATGATAAAACTGATGAAAACTATTCCTTCCTAATTATTTTATAAAATCTGAGGATAACAATACCTAAAATTGTCAAACAAACTAATAGTAACTATAAAATAGTTCTTATCTTATGTGCCCGTTTTTTTTTGCAAAAGAGTACATTAGTTAGCATTCTACCTGTATTGTCTTTATCCTTCTCCGGCTCGTGAGAATGATGTCCATGTTGGTGGAGGGACAGTGGAAATTTGAAATGGAACTTGGAGCGGTCGTTCGGCGAATGAGGGTATTTAGACCTCTCCATGCCTAGGTCATTCATTGATCTGAAAAAATAATTATAATATCTAGATTTAAGCCATGTTAATAAAAAAAAATTAAGATGATATACCTTGATTGAAGTCTTCTGTATTATATCACTATTTAAAAAAATCGGGTCTCTGTAGCAAGGAGTGTTCGGCCCATTAAATGTACTTCGCAGGTCAGATGGATTGGTATTGGGTTCGTTTCAAGTTATCCTTCTCTTTGCAGTGATGTTGTCATGCGTAGTTTTTTCCTTAGTCGCCTTTTACGACACCCATGGGATGAGTAGGGGTGGTGACACTCCGTATTCTTAATTCGTCACCACACGGACGATCCGTCACCACAAGGACGCAGCATCTATTCTCTTATTCTTAACACTGTATTGTTGTAATGGCTCTCTGTACGTCTTGGGCAAACTGTAAGTGCAGTGAGCAATTGATCAGACTTACTTGGATGTAATCTCGTTGGCAAGAGCGACGGCTGTATTTAGTGTCTTCTCGTCGTGTGCAGACATAGGTTTCATTGTGCTTGTCGGTGAAAGTCTCCTTCTGTCCGACTTTGTAAGAGTCTGTGTTCTAAAATAACATTTACAAATTTTAGATTATATTAAGTAAGGAAGTTAATATGCGTTTATAGTAAGCAGCAAGTTCTGTGTTACGTTTAATTACAATTTAGTAAAAATTTAGTTTTATGTGACACACATTTAAATTCGATTTCACGCCTTTACATTTTAAATTTAATTTTCATATTTTTATAGTATGTTTATGTATGTATATTTTACATATATCAATGTTAGTGTGTTATATTAAATCGTATTAGCACATATATAATAAAAAACATTAAATTTGAATTATAAATCAATATTTTAATGAGATTATTTGGTTGAACAAATGTTTGGTTCCTTTTAGTAAGAAATAAAATAATTACTTTTTATTTGTCATAGTTCCTTCAGGATTCTTTGCCGATGTGCTCTGAAAACATAAATCAACAATTTAATATGAAGCAACACCAAATATGTATAACTATACATTATTTCATAGCTTAACTCTTTAATTTCTATCTACAAGAAATTTTGCAAAAAAAAACTAGTATAAATCTTAAAAATGTCAATAAGAAACAGTGAACAAATACGATAATTTAAAACAACTAACTAAAAAAACTAAGTATACAACTAAAATATTTGAAATGAGTACCATTTTAATGTAGTCATTCTTTTTAAATAGTGCTCTTGACATTATAGTAACGTTGTAACAATTGAATATTGAATTAATAGCGGATGTCTACACTACAGTTAATACCGCTAAACATTAAGACGAGCCAGCCTTACGGTAGCCGCATAACATCTGCAACATATGATAGCTAGCTAGTGCATACTCATTGGTTACAATCTACACTTCAAATAACACAATGCCATCCCATTTCAGAAACCACGCGCACTGATTGCGGCAAACGAGACGAAATATTTACTTACAAAAAAAATTACGTTTAAAATTGAATTTTTTACTGATTCCTCACTATCTACCGGATGCAATCCAGATTTAAACTATTGTAGTAGCTTGAGGAATTTAAACCAAAAGAAAACTGTTGAAATGAAATTAGAAGTCGACATCTAAAGTGAACGATCTTACAACGCAGAATATAGAATTGTAAATTGCGAAATTCCATCTTTCTAAATATCACTCAATAGACATTTAAAATACTTGAGATCTTTTTATAAGAATCCGAGTATTTTCAATGTATTTTCAATCGTAAATGAATTATTTACACGAAATGTAAATGAAAATATTTACACAAATAATTAAAATGATTTTCTTAATTTCTACAATATCACAACTTTCTACTTAGTTTAATTTAAAAAAATACAGTAGTAAAATCTACATAAAAAAACTATTTTTCTACTACACCTAGTCTCACCGATCGTTCATCTGTATACATTAAACATTACAAACATCATATTAAGGAAAAAGCCAATTATATTCATATTATAATTTAGGGGAGTGAGCGTTGGTCATCGGGTAAATCCTGTAAAAACAACGGTTTGGATAGGATTTCAAACTTATTTATAAATTAATACGTGAAACAAAAACTTTGAAGGAAAATTATGCGAACGGATGAGTATAAAATTTAACATAACTAAAGTTTATCTTTTTTTTTTAAAAAGACAACTCAAACAATTAGGAATAAACATCCTGTGTCGCGGGGGACTTTACAGACATACATGAAACCTACACAATTAACACCCAAACTCAGAACAACAATTTGTGGATCACACAAAGTGTTGTCCCGTGTAGGATTTGAATTCACAACACTTGGCGAATTGGCAAGCGGCGTGGAGACCGCCTAAACCACTAGGCCAACCGTGCAGTTAAAATTTATCTTGGAAGTGCAGAAAGCTAAATAGAATTATGGTCCAATTTTCACTACTGGACTGCTTCTGTTGGACTTGGCTACACATTTCTGTTAACGGAGTAGTCCTACTAATATTACAAATGCGAAAGTTTGTGAGGATATACTCTTTCACGCAAGAACTACTGAACGAAATTAGATGAAACTTTATAGATCATAGCTTATACATCAGAGTACCACATAGGGCAAAATTTACCGCGATATACGTCGATATCTTTTTCGATCTTACTCTGTGTCGGATTTTTATATTATCTTCTCTTTATAAGACTGCTCTGAACACAATACAATTTCTAAAACTTGTGACAAGCTTGTGAAATATTCTAATTAAAATTTTGAAAAGTATGACAATGTATGAAGCAAAATAAGGTATGCATATTCACAAAAGGCCGTCTAATGCTGCGCTTGATCTACTAAACAGGTAACCTTAAAATATAATCTTTATTTACTGCTTCGGTGGCACAGCGGTACGATATGCGACTGCTATGTTGAGGTCTCCACACAGCAGATTCGATATCCGGGTCGGATCAAATGTTTGTATAAACTGTAAATAAATATTCAGCAGATTGGGTGTTTTTTTAATGTATAATATGTAAAAAGTGTATAAGTATTCTATCAGTCAATCTAGCTGTCATAGTAGAAGCTCTGATTAGTTTGAGGCTAGATGGCGTTGTATGTCAGTTGTGAAATTTTTATTTAAATGTAATTCACAAAAAGATCGATGTGAAAAAACAAATTTGGCGCTGAAAACAACAAGTCGACATGGTATTTTTTAAATATGAGATGAGTTACGAAAAAAGTTCCTTTTTTCATAACTCATCTCACCCCGCACGAAATCACAGCGCCTGTGCCTTAGCCTTATCTCAAGTCTACAAAGATCGCATTATAGCTCTCAAGTTTTTGATTTGTAGTTGTTTATTGAAAGTTATTTCAGTGCAGAATCTGACCTACTTAACTAAAAGAAACAATAATCCATATATAAACATGACAGTTAGAGTATGTATATGTGAGTTAAGTCCCGTTAAATTATCCTGAGCCGGTTTGGTAATAATGGTGTCATCATCAGTATATCGCAGTCTAGTGATGAATAGACTACGGGCCATTGTCGAAAATTGATGGGTCATGTGAACCACCAGAAGACCTTTTTTAAAAGATACAGGGGCATATAACAATAACATTCAGCACTATGCCGTCACTTGTAAGCTGTCTAACTGAGTACTGGTGATGGGGACGGGGTAGCTATCCTCGATTTTTCTCCCTTGTCGCATAATTTTTGTACGGCGTTGCGGAATAATGGATTAGAACAGGTTTTGAAATTGTATGAAACCGATGCCGTACAAAATAAAATAACCAAATTGGCCGAGCGAAGCACCGGGTAATCAAAAAAGAAATCCAACTTTGTGTCGCACTATTTTGTACGGCATCGGTTCCATACAATTTCAATACCTCTTTTAATACATTATTCCGCAACTCTGTACAAAAATCATGTGACAAGGGAGAAAAATCAAGGGTTGCTACCACCTCCCCTTCACCTGTACTCAGTTTGACAGCTTACAAGTGACGGCATAGTGCTGAATGTTATTGTTTTATGCCCCTGTATCTTTCTAAAAAGGTCTCCTGGTGGTTCAGATGACCCATCAATTTTCGACACGGGTCCATAGTCTAGGACGATTGCGAGACAGGGCTTGTGTTGTGTACCAAATACAACTTTATCAGCTATTATAGTATGATTAATCTAAGAAGGTGATTTTCACACATGAAACTGCGTTCTGTGACCGGAGAACGCAACCAAGCACAATTCCAAAGCATCATGAAACTATAATAATTTATGTTAAAATATAATATATATAGTAAAAGTAATATATATATAGTAAAAATAATTTTGTATATAAACATATACAAAATTATTTTTACTGCTGACTTCAATTAAGGTTACGGTCCATATTTCAGTTTAAATTACTATAAATAAACTAAACAATCGTGGGAAATTTGTATTTCTGCAAGATGTCGTAAAACAGTTACATTCTATGTTTTTTATTTTTATTTAGTGATGTTACATTTAATCGTTGAGGAAGTAAAGATTAATCGTTTTAACAATTTCGTATTTCGAATATTCTCTCTATGGCTTAAAGACACACAAGCACCAAACATCGACTGCCATAATCACCCTTTTAAAAGTCAAACTATAGATCACATCACCAGTAACTCCTGTCGATCTGCCGCGAATATTCCGCATAAGAATTAACAAAAAGAAGTATGACTTATCGGCACTAAAACAAATAGATGCTGTGAAAAATTGAACTAAAGATAATTATTTCAGTTTTGCAAAAAAAAACAAGAGATAAAAAGAATAAAAAAATTACATACCGGCTCTTCTCGTCGCCTGGCGGTGTCGAGATTACGGAACAACGACTCCATCTCATCGATCAAACTCTGGCTGAAGTCAGCGGAACTCTTCTGAAACAAACGGTCATTAGAAATCTTTTAACACTAATACATATTTGTATAAAAAGTGCAATAGACATTTTAGTATACCGTTAGTTTAATATCTCAAGTAGCAATTGTTCTATAAAACCTTGTATTTGAGGCAACATATTGTAATACAAAGCATTTTCGTCACGAATGTAATTAGTTATTGTTCATTTTTGGTACATTTTCACAGAAGATATAAACGCTTCGTTCTTGCATACACTCTTATGAGATTATTAAGTATAATTCTAAAGTTTAGTAAGTAATAATAATAATAATGATTATTTTTCTTCCACAAAATATATATGTTACAATAATATTCTTAAAACTGATGTATATTTTTGTGGCAGTCAGGAAGCCAAAGTAGGATAAATCCTGTGCTATGGATTCCCTCATGGAATTATATAATTTTACCTGTTAAGTCTCAATTTAGCTGTTAGTGTAAAATAATAATAATAATAATAATGAGAAATTAAATAAAAGTATTGTGTGTGTGTGTGTGTGTGTGTACCTGTGTGTGTGTGTGTAGTAATAATAGGAACAGTTGATGGTATTATGTATACTTTCATTGACTGATTCCCGACATTCAGCTCACGCTAGTTTAGGAATCGTATTGAATTATATGCATGCTTTGTTACAATAAATAATTATAAGAATAAGATGTCAATGAATATTTTTACAAAACAAATTACATACTGTAATTGCATAATGTTATTACAACGGAAAGGGAAATAAACACTTTTGGTTTCACCAAGCAAGCTGTACCAAAGATAAAGATTTTCCACGAAAAACTGGTTTAATCTAATATTAGGTCTTTACCTATGAAATTGCCTTTCTTCATTATTGGTCATTTCAAATAAAAAAAAGTTTGTAATGGCTCTGTATTCTAAATTCAAATTAATTTTGTTTTAAAACCATGACATTCTATTTACAAACTCAGTCTTTTGTTTTTTGATTAGCGTTGTATTTTCATTACATTTTAACATTTTTCGTCATAATGGATACTTTAAAAGTTCGTGTAATTAGAGAATATGAGTTCCGTCGTGGCACCAACGCGACACAAACGGTACGTAACATCAAAAACGTTTACGGAGATAACTGTACAAACGAACGCACAACCCGTTATTGGTTTTCCCGGTTCCGTTCTGGAAATTTTGACTTGAAAAATGAAGCTCGTGGTCGTCCGGAGACTTTGGTTAACAATAATGAATTAAAGGCGATTGTGGAAGCTGACGAAACTCAATCTACAGCTAAGTTAGCAGTAGCTTTTAATGTAAGCATCAAAACAATATTGATCCATTTGCGATAAATTGGCAAGGTAAAAAAGCTTGATAGATGGGTGCCCCACGACCTTAACGATCGCCACCGCAACGTACGCTTCGAGACCTGCCTTGCGCTGCTCAACAGGCAAAGAAATGAAGGAATTTTTAAACGAATTGTTACGTGCGACGAAAAAGGGATTCTGTTCGACAATCGATAGCGCTCGGCAAGTTGGTTAGACCCTGGTTCAGCACCAAAGCAATGCCCTAAACCAAAAATGACCCCTAAAAAAGGTGATGGTCACTGTTTGGTGGTCTAGTGCGGGTATGATTCACCACAGCTTTTTACAAAACGGCATGAGCATTAATGCAGATGTGTACTGTGAAGAACTAGAGAGAATGATGGAGAAGCTTGCAGCTTTGGTCAATCGGTCGTCCCCACTGCTCCTTCACGACAACGCGCGACTCCATACTGCGCAACAGACAGTCTCCAAGCTGCAAGAGCTGGGGTTGGAAGCTCTCCCTCATCCGCCATACTCACCAGACCTTGCACCTACCGACTATTACTTTTTCCAAAATTTAGAAAACTTTTTAGTGGGTAAAAATTCAATTTCCGAGAGGCAGTACAAAATGCCTTTGAAGAGTTTGTTGCCTCCCGTCCAGCTGATTTTGACAAGAAGGGCATTAATAAATTGCCAATGCGTTGGCAAAGATGCGTCGATTGCATGGGTGATTACTTCGAATAACAGAAATAAAAAAGTTTGAAAAAATAAGTACTTTCACATATTGCATACAAAACGGCAATTTCATAGGTAAAGACCTATTATATTAATGCCATCATATACTACTCATTTTTTTCTTGACACAAAGATTTTTGTAGCCATACTAAATTCCATGTTTAAATATTCCCCAGGTACCAACATATTCCATGCGCCACGACTTGCAAATCTATACAGTCGAATAGTGTACTATGAGTTTTATAGAACCTAATAAAATAATGTAAAATCAACCATTTGGTATTTGAAATAAGTATATATTACAAAAGTGGCACTTACAGCAGTTGGTAGATCTTCGTTCTTTGACACTGTAGAGCTCTCCACCTGCAATACAAAAGTATACATTCTAATTACTTGTTAATTTTATTGTTACATTAAACAAGACCAGAGGTATCATGTTATCTATATCATCATTTTATATATAGGCCTTTAATAGTCCACTGCAGGACATAGGAATCTCCTAGGCCTAGGAAGATATAGCCTACTATGTACTATGCTGTTTTCCTTCTCTTTGCAGTGATGTTGTCCCGCCTAGGTTGTCCCTTAGTCGTCTCTTATGACCCCCGCGAGGTGAGAAGGTGTTATGATACTACGTATATTTAATGTACCTATGTATAACTTACATTTAGCAATTTTGTGTATTTAGCACATAATGGTTATAAATATACACAATTTGGTGGTGAATCTAGCATTTTTTCAAACGGCTAAATGACATTTTAATAACATAGTAAAAAAAAGAAGATAAAAATATTAAAAAGAACAAGTTTCGGGGAATAGTCGAACATATTATTCCTTACTACCCGACTGAGAAAGGAGGGTTATGTTTTTCGAGTGTATGTATGTATGTATATTTCTTTGGCACGCCCTAGAGCCTAAACGGCTTGTCGTATATTTATGTGAGTGGTGTCAATAGATTCGTCTTAGTCGTGAGAGTGACACTGGGTACATCAAAATTAAAAAAGTAATTAAAATAAGGATTTTTGGCGCCAAAAAGTAATATAAAAAATATGTTTTCAAAATACATCGAGTGTGGTATCAAAATAAAGACTTTGTTTTGTTGTTTTTATTGTTAAATATTGACGCAGTCGGGTTTTTTATTTTTAAGAATTTGTACTTGTAATATTTTATTTTACTAATCTACGCAGTGCTAAAATGAGATTTATTTTAAGCAGTAGCCAAGTGATTACAGAATTAATGTACCTCCTTATTAAGGACAGGCCTATGTCCAGCAATGTTATAGGATGTTGGCTATGAAGGACTATGGTATTTCTGAAAGCCTGTCTCGATACTGTCTCCCATGGGTGTTTTTGTTTTTTTTTTTAAACGTAACATGTAATACTTACAGTGTCGTTGTCCGATATTTCATGGTACTCATGCACTTCTTCAGTCTTCGAACCTGCGCCAGTCTCAGTCTTAGATTGTCTACCAAGTGTTGCGTACTTAACCTGTGAACATTTATACATTCTTGTCATTATAATAAATATTATTCAGATTGATTGATGAACAGAATTACGCTGTTGTTATTATCAAGTACTAAATCATTTGAAAGTACGTCACAGTTACTTTATCACTGGAACATAAAAGTCTAAAGTAATGGAATCTTGATTACTTTTTTCATGGGGGCTAATCCCTCCCACAGGCCAGGATCAACAGTAGTGACCCACAGATACACCGAGTTATGACAATCGGGAAGTTTCAAGAAGAAATTAAAGTGTCTTGGAACCCTCTACAACAGTTGGAAACATAATAAATCTATAACTATATTTTTTACCCCTCAGACTTTTTCTATGTGAATGGTAAGTACTATATAAGTTTATATATCCTAACTAGCTGGCCCGGCGAACTTCGTGCCACCATACTTGCATATCTGTCTCAGCTTCCCAAAGGCAGTGTACAGTCGCGGACAAAAAAAATGCCTTTTCACGTTATCTTTTAATTTTTCTTGTACACAAACCTTGTCCTAACAAAAAGGAACACATAAAAAAAATTATTGCAGCCGATCGGAAGTTATGCGCGTACATTTCGCACGATTCATTTATATATTATATAGATCATTTATATCATTTATATATAGATAGCAGATATAGACATATAACTAGATACTTCACCTGGGCAATCTGGGCTTGATCCCTAACGAGGAGTGACTCTTCTACGAGAACTTCTGAAATCTTGCTCAAAATACTCACACTTTGCAAAACTTCGTTGGAATCGGTGAATGTTCAGTCGTGAAAGTGTAACAAACTACGAACTCACTTTCACAATAACAAAAGAAATAAAATAATAATACACGAACCTTGTGAAGGAGCCCTCGGTTTGTAACAGTAGATTCTGATAGCGACCTCTGCCCTGCTTTTCGTAAATTTCTTTTGTCGGCTGTTTAAATAACATATTACGAATATTATATTGAAACATTTAGGTTTTCGAATTTTCATAATTATGTGCATATCTAATGATATTTTTATAGACTATGGGCCCGTGCCGAAAATTGATGGCTCATCTGAACCACCTGGAGACCTTTTTAGAAAGATACAGGGGCATAAAACAATACCATTCACCACTATGCCGTCACTTGTAAGCTGTCCAACTGAGTACAGGTGAAGGGGAGGCGGTAGCAACCCTCGATTTTTCTCCCTTGTCAAATGATTTTTGTACGGAGTTGCGGAATAATGGATTAAAAGAGGTATTGAAATTGTATGGAACCGATGCCGTACAAAATAGTGCGACACAAAGTTGCATTTCTTTTTAGATTTCCCGGCGCTTCGCTCGGTCAATTTGGTCATTTGATTTTGTACGGCATCGGTTCCATACAATTTTAATACCTGTTCTAATGCATTATTCCGCAGCGCCGTACAAAAATCATGCGACAAGGGAGAAAAATCGAGAGTTGCTACCCCGTCCACTTCACCAGTTCTCAATTAGACAGCTTACAAGTGACGGCATAGTGCTGAATGTTATTTTTTTATGCCCCTGTATGTTTTAAAAAAGGTCTCCTGGTGGTTCACATGACCCATCAATTTTCGACATGGGCCCGTAGTCTATTATGTTGATAAACAGAAACTACGTACGTATTTTAAAATAAATAAGATATCAAAGTTATCTTTCATACTTGGTGTAAGGATTTTGAATAGTAAAAACAACTTTAAAACTACAACAACATGTATTTTTATATTTTTCGGACATCTAACACACAACGCCATCTAGTCCCGAGCTAAGCAGAGCTTGTGTTATGGGTACTAGGCAACTGATACAAATACATATATACTTTTTTTTTGTATATACATACATATTATACATAGAAAACACCCAAACTGCGAAACAAATATTTGTAGATCATACAAACATTTGGTCCGACCCGGGAATCGAACCCGAGACCTCATGATCAGCAGTCGCACAGGCCAACCGCGAGACAACGAGGCAGTTAATTTAATTAACAGGTAATTAATGTATGTTATTAAATGTGAAATAATATTTTAATTTTCAAACGTCAGATCAACCATTACTTTTGTCATATAATTTAATACAAAGGTACCGTTTAAATTTTATTATGTAACAAAGATGGAGTATAAATTGAATTAAATTGATTCATAATCATGTACGTCACATTACAACGATCATAGTGCATAAAGTGGGGAACAATGACCATAAACAAGATATACTTTAAACTTACCAGGAATATCATCACGTTCAGTCATATCTGGTCTGTTGGACGTGAGCAAAGGATACGGAGTAGTGCCAGAAGCGCCAGTAAGGTGCGATGGTGAGTTGGGGTTGATCAGAGGTACTTGTTCTAAGTCCTCTGATGGTTTGTAGGGAGTAACGATCTGGCGCGGAGGCTAGAAACAGAATGTAGTTATTATTATGTATTAACTAAAAATATCACTAGTCCTAGGGCATGGTTAAAACAAAAATCTTCAAGTATTAGCGATTCAGTTACACGGGTTTACTGTTAGAAATTCGTATCGGTAAAACTAGGTAAGTAAAGTAAATACTAGATACTTATGTATATATACAATTTTGCTATTAATAAAAAGACAGGCATTTTTGTCGCATGCGTGCACGGTAAGTATAGTAAGTGCGTGAAAAATACATAAATTTTCACAATTGACGAAAATTATTACATATTGTTATGAAGGCCATATTAGCTTTCATGATTCTCTTAAAATACTATAGAAATAAAATATTAAGAAATAAAGCATACTAACAACGGACATTTTTAGTGATAATGAGAAAAACTATAAAAATAGCCAAGAGGTTGCCCTGAGCTTGCTTGTTTAAATAGTAGATTTGTGTCCCATAAAACTGTGTTTTTGTATTCAGAACCCAGTATTTAAGGCATTTTGGGATAAAAAAAATACTTATCCACGAGGAATTACCCTAACGATAGTGCAAATTAAAACCATTACAAAACTACTTACCCAAGCAACTACTTACCAGCATAACTGAGTTCACCCAATAAGGAAAGGAATAAAAAAGTAATATATCAAAATCCATAAATAGTTCCTAATTATAGTAGTATTAGTAACATAAACATGCAGGGAACGTGTAAACACATGCAAAAACACAACAAATATGCATTCTGTTGAGCATGGAAATCGTGTATCGGTAACCTATGTATTTTGACATAGGTAAATTTAAAATTACGTGCAGGCAATCCTATTTCGGAATAGGCATTAAGTTATTCCCTTTATAAAATTTTGCAGTAGAAAATTTTCGTGCTTTTACATCGCGGGGTAGCTTTTAAAAGAAGTTCCCTTGTTACCATAACTATCTTTCAGTAATATGAAAGTAACGTATTGCGAATTAATAGAATCAGTGCAGAACTATTAACTAACATACCTTTATTACAGCGTTAAAACAATTTGTCAAAAATATAATGTTAATATTTCCGTATTTACGTTACACAAGCTGGTCATTATAATGGTTTGGTTATAATGCAATAGATTTAAGTAATGTTTGTATTGCCTTTATGTCACTTACATGTAACTCACTTTCAGACCATACCAACACACGTATACATTTTTGAACAACTTTATGATAATTTGTTTACTTACGCATCCAGCCGGATCCAAGAAAGATATATCGCCAAAGTAAGCGCCATCAAGGCCAACGTGGCCTGTATGCTTCACATCACCTTGCGGTGACGATATCATACTACGTTGTATTGTCCTCTTGCTCGTGTAAGTGTGTCTTTTGACATCACACCGCAGAAGCGTTGAGCGGATTGAACGGGCGGAGTGACGTGTGGGATTCGGTGATATCGACGGCACAGATGTTAGACATTTCTGATGAAAAATGGCGGTAGAAGCTTCTTGTTGTTGTCAACAATATTTATGTGAAGATAGCACATCGATTGATACTTTCTGCACATAATTTTAGCTTAGCTACAAAGCTAAAGCAAGTAAACAAAGTCGTCGAAAAACAGTACTTTATAATTTACTTAATTCTAAAGAAACCACAACAAGAGCTTCAATGGCAATACCCCCAAATAGCATCGCCAATGACATGAGTGAAATATGTAGAAAAGGTTAGGGTCGAATGCGACTTTATAGTGTTACATTATACTATATTGAAATAATTTGTATTTATTTTACATTAGTGTTAAACTTGCAATTAAAAAGTAATAAGTTTTAGTCAGGGCTCCCAAGAACTTGTCCTATAAATTGCGTGGTATGTTCTCCCGGTCCTACGCTCAAAAGTTTTATTTTCCCTTCTAGCTCTGTTAGCTGCCACAATCAGATTTTGTTTTAACATGAAATGTCGGCCCTTCTCAAAATGAAGCTCACGAAAAATTTGCTTGATAGTAATAAGTTTTAAAATTCGTTCCGGGGATCCCGGACTATTTTGTATTTGTTTATATTTAATTTTAGGTGGAATAATGAATACTCTACGTGACGTTGAAGTGTTGCGGATTCTTTTAAATTAATTATTTTATCTATAGACATGTATATTCTAAAGCTCATTTATAAACATGATCAATTTCCTGTCTTTTCGTAGACTTTTCTTCATTTTAGAAAAATTAGAAGATTTTATATTATTAAAACGAAAATTTATATGTCGGTTAAAGCCTTGTTTACAGTATTTATTTTGAATAAGAAATTATTCAATAGTGTTGGTTTGTAATAGATAATGAGAATGATATATTCTAGCAATGAATGATGTCGCAAAAATGAAAGACAGCACACTTAAACAGATTCACACAACATGAAGGTTAAGGACATTAATGTGAAGAAATCAATAGTACTTACATCTGGTGGAACATACGGTTTTGTATGACTTGGGTCGAAAACTCCGCAAGCACCACCTGACGCCACACCATACCACAAAGGGGAATGAGTCATACTCCTATAACAAATAAGGGTCATTATGTATTCATCAGATCAACAGCCTTCCCTATATCCTTCACTCTTTAAGATAAGATAAGTTTATTTGCATAAAACATGTATAAAATATAGTTTAGTACTTAAAAACATGTTATGCCATAGCTGGCGTACAATTTCTTTATAATAATAAAAATGTCATGTCGTCGTAATACATCACAGACAAATAAAAAACAATAATTAAAAATAAAAGTTAATTAAAAATCACAAAATTTGAACACATACACAAAACATTATGAGGCTTAATTTATAGTGTCTGTCAGAAACTCCCCAATACTATAGTAGGCTTTCTGTATCAATATTTCCTTAAGTTTATATTTGAATTTGTTTTTTTTTTGAGGTCTTTATTACTGTGTTGGTATTTTATTAAAAATTTTTAGAATGGTGGTTTTGGCCTTATACTCGTATACCACTCTGGCCAGACAGGTTGGTATAGGGTTTGTTTCAAGTGTAGTTTGCCCCCTTACTCGCCTCATACGACACCCGTGAAAGGAATAAGGATGAATTGGGTTTTCTTAATTAGCACGTTCGTAAAACAAATAACCATTACAGGAACTAGCAATACTTCTGAAAATTATTATAACATGTGTTTTTTTGTGTCTACTTAAAATAAGGCGTGAATCGACATCGATATTCAAATTTAATGAATTTTTTTTAATCATCAAATCTACATTAATTAATGGTAAATGATTCAACAATAGCCAAGCACGACGACATGCCTTAGTACCTACCGTTATTTGACCTGAAGGTTAGATATAACCAAATTTCGATCTAGCAAACGAATATAATATTTAACGGTCATAAAGCATTTCTAAAGATCAACTGTACTAAATTGGCATTAAAAAATCGGTTATTTTATTAGTCTGTCCTCAATTTAACAACAGTGAAACTTATATTAGGTATATTTGATAGTAATAATTACAAGTTTTAACAAAAAAAAAACCGACTTCCATCTGGACCAAATATACAATAAATGGGACCATTCGGGAAGCACCTGCTTTTAAATAAAAAAAGAATCATCAAAATCGGTTCACCCAGTCCAAAGTTATGAGGTTACAAACATAAAAAAAAATACAGTCGAATTGAGAACCTCCTCCTTTTTGAAGTCGGTTGAAAAGGAAATAATGTCTTTGAAATCTGTAATTATAAACGTAAACATTTATAACCGCTATCGCGCTAATATTTTTTTTATGGAATAGGGGGCAAACCGGCAGACGTATCGCCTGATGGTAAGCGATTACCGCCACCCATGGACACCCGCAACACCAGGGACGTCACAAGTGCGTTGCCGGTCTTTTAAGCTACGCTCTTTTTCTTGAAGGTTTGAAGGTCGTATTGGTCCTGGGATACCGCATGCGACAGTTCATTCTACAGTTTTGTTGTTCGAGGCAGAAAGTTTGTAGAGAAGCGCACAGTTGTGGATTCCCAACCGTCTAAATGATGAGGATGAAACTGTAGTCGCGTAGGACGATGGCGGAAAGAGGCGGCATGGATCAGTTTGAGCAATTCTTCAGAGTACTCCCCATAGTAAACGTGATAGAAGATGCATAGCGAGGCCACATCTCTACGCCGCGCCAGATAGTCCAGCTGGTTTGAAAATTCTTGGCAGTCGACGATTCGAATCGCTCTCCGTTGAATGTGGTTCAGAGGGAGGAGCTGGTACTGGGGTGCCCCCGCCCAAAGATGAGAACAGTACTCCATATGAGACCGAACCTGCGCCTTTTAAAGCTGAAGGCGGTAGGCGGGACTAATATACCGTTTCGATCTATTGAGCACGTCAAGCGTCGTCGTGGTCTTGGTCAAATTAAAAACAGAAAGCAACATTCTTTGTGAGTTTCATACAAAGGAGAATGGCATGATCCTATACCGCTAGCAATATGTAATGGATGGTCTGAGATTTATACCGTTTATAAAGTGAATCATCCTTAGTATTTTCATATAATTACTAGTTGTTGCCCGCACCTCTGCCCGTGTGTATGTCGGTTATCGCGCCAAATATAGTAGGATATGTGTTATTCTGATGTATAAGCTATATTACTGTAAACTTTCATCCAATTCTGTTCAGTAGTTTTTGCGTGAAAGAGTAACAAACATCCATCCATACTTACAAGCTTTCGCGTCTATAATATTAGTAGGATCATTTTGATTAGACTAGACTGCCTCTGTGGCGCAGTGGTAGCGTATGCGACCGCTGTGCTCGAGGTCTCGGGTTCGATTTCCAGGTCGGACCGAATGTTTGTATGATTTGCAAATATTTGTTTCGGAGTTTAGATGTTTTCTATGTATCATATGTATTTATTTATTAAAAAAAGTATTTATGTATTTATGTCAGTTGTCTAGTACCTATGATGAACGCTCTGCTTAGCTTGGGAGTTGATGGCGTTGTGTGTTAGATGTCCGAAATGTTTATTTTTATTTATTATTGATTATGACCTAAACACTAATGTAAGTAATAAAGAAAAAATCTTACTCTTTCCCCAAAACAGTAATTATTTGTCCAGCTTTGTATTCAAGAAAACTGTGACGTCGTCCATCTTCTGTTTTTTGAAAGTTTGTGGTCGTTAGTACCTGGAATAGCAAAACATTTCATTGCTTAATGTATTTGCATTGCAAATTTTGCAAGTCCATACAATCTTTTTTATCACAGGAGACTATTATCTCCGTAAATAGTAACTACAAGCAAACTGTATTTGAGATTTCATCTTCTTTAAAAAAAAAGGAGATTCTTTTAAAAAGACAACTACCGTTGTAGAAATAAACATCCTGTGTCGCGGGGGACTTTACAAACATACATTAAACGGACACAAAGAACATCCAGACTCAGAACAACAATTTGTGGATCACACAAAGTGTTGTCAAATGTGGGATTTGAACCCACAACACCTTGGCTCAGTGGTAAGCAGCGTTGCGACCGCTTAAACCACTAGGCCAACCGTGCAGTCAAATCTATCCATCGTATAGGAATAATAAATAGGTACAAAACGCAATATACATTGCATAATGGCATTCTAGTTATTACCGTATCACGAAGTACAGTAACCAATCTATACTTATAATAAAAATGTAACAGGTCAAATTCTGTACATTGAAGATATTTTGAAAATTTTTTTGGAGGGCACTCTGTTATCGATACTGAAACGAAAACTATTTTTTTTTTCATTTTTGTCTGTCTGTCTGTATCTTGGCCGCGCATCACGCCGAAACTACTGAATGGATTCAAATGAAACTTGGCATGATTTGAGTTCATACTCCGAGGTAGGACATAGGATACTTTTTATTTCGAAATTCCGGACGGTTTCCTTGGGAGGGGAGATGAAAGTCAAAATGTGTAATTAATTGTAATTCATTAACGAGTAGTCCGATTGCAATAATTCTTTTTTTGTTAGAAAGGAGATACTCTGAAGATTGTAGCATAAAGTATTTAATTTATCACAATCTCTCTATCTATTGGAAAAAAAATTATAAAGAATTTATCATTACGTAAAACAACATGTAGCGACACCTATTGCCAGCCATGCGTAATTAATAACACTTTGATTAATATATCGTGGAATAATCGTAGAACGTATTACGTATAATTCGGTGTAGCATTAAGTATTTGATTTATCGCAACCTCTCTATCCATAGGAAAAATAATATCTATATCTCTCTGTAGACGTCGAATCGGTGTGTTTGGTTGTGCCCGCATGACTTAAATATTCAAAATAATCGTGAGAACGTTTTATGCACAAGCATTGTGATTAATGTGGTATATAGTTAGTATTTGATAGGTAGGTATTTGTTTTATGTTCTCTCTTTCCATAGAAAGGGTTGTTTTAAATTTCCTTGAAAAATTTCTTTGCTTAAAACAGCGACATCTTTTGGAATCAAGTAACTAACTTTACAATAGGTACGTAATATGATTACTCTTTTTAACGTATAATAAAAATGTAACAATTCAGTTCTGTACATTAAAGAAATTTAGATGATTTTTTGGGAGGGCTCTCTAATCGATACTGAAGCAATTACATTTTCTTGAAAATTGTTTCTGTGCTTAAAACAGCGACATCTTTTGGAATCAAGTAACTAACTTTACAATAGGTACGTAATATGATTACTTTTAAACGCATAAGAAAAGTGTATAAGATCAATTCTGTACATTAAAGAAATTTAGATTTTTTGGGAGGATGCTCTTATTGATACTGAACCAAAAACTAGAATGCCATAAACGTTAAATGGTCATTTATAATTATGATATTTATTTTAAGTTTAAAATACTTGAAAGAGGAGTAAACATATAACATAATAGTTCATCATAATTTACCAGAAAATGATACAAAACATCTTTATGATAGGTATATAGGTATAGGTATGATAGGTTATGGTAGTTTTTTTAAACGAAGTTTTTTTTTAGGATTTTGTCAGGTTATAGCATAGGTATAAGCAGGCGATTTTTGTTGTACCTAAATAATTAGCAAATAGTCTTTTGTAGTTACTAATTGGTTTTCTCGGTATTTTTAGAATTTTGTAAGGTTATAGCATAGGTACCTAGGTACCTATAATTTACTTTTTTATAGGATTTTGTTAGGTTATTGGTATAGGCATAGGTAAGCAGATGTTTTTCGTTGCAAATATTTAATTACTTAGCCTTATTTGTTGGTGTTTTAATTTCTTTTAGTAAGTTGTAGATACCTTCCATTTTTTTCGTTGAATTAGTTGTAGATACTTAATTAATTTAGTTTTATTTACGCTTTGAAAATAAGCTTCATTCGTTATGTCTAATTTTTCATTTAACTGTAGTGATAAATTTAACATTGTTTTTCGTATTCGATTTTATCACATCACACTAATTTATAAAAGCTAATGTTTGTGAGGGTGTATGTTTGTTACTTCATCACGCAAAAAGCACTGGACGGAATTGGATGAAACTTTACAGTAATATAGCTTACTAGCTGTTGCCCGCAGCTTTGCTCGCGTGGAAGTTGATTATTTACAATATATTTAATTAAAACTGTGTAAGTATGTATGAATAATTTATTCATGTTTTTAAACGTACCTATTTATTTATTTTTAATCAATAGCCCATTAAAAAGGATTTCATACTAACGTTCGACCCTTATTTTTAGCCCTTTAGAAATAGAATTCCCATAAATGATGATATAGGTATTAATTTATTTGTACTTAAAAGCCTAAGGACAAAGTTTCAGGCTACTAAATTAAAAATGACTGACTTCCAAACTAATCCACTTACGACATTTCAACACCTAATTCACCCCTTAGGGGTAGAAATATCATTTATGGGATTTCCCTTTGAGGGCGCTCTGGTTCCCTGGTTTCTAGAACCCGAGACGGTGTGCGGTTTTTAGTCGGTTCGAGTCCGACATAACCACCAGTTGGTGATATCCGAGGGAATTTCCGCACAAAAAAAGAGGTAGATATAATATCCAGAGACACTTAGTATCTACGCATTTTTAACTATTAGCCCAAAGATAATTTTTCATGTTTCTAACTTAAAAAAGACGGACTTCCATACAAACTTTCAACCCCTATTTTAACCCTCTTACGGGTAGAATATTGGGAAACGCTTATATACGTATCTCCTATTTTTTATCAATAGCCCTAAAATAAATTTTCATGTTTCTAACTTCAAAACTGACGGACTTCTAGACTAACCCGCTTACGAAATGTCAACGCCTATTTCATCCCTTCAGCGTAGAATATCGAGAAAGGCCTAAATACGTATCTATTCATTTTTAATCAGTAGCCCAAACCAAAAGAAAAGTTTCATGTTTCTAATTTAAAAATACCAAACAAAGTTCAACCCCTATTTCACCCCCTTAGGGGTAGAATATTAGGAAACGTTGAAATACATATCTACTAATTTTTATAAGTAATCCAAAAATAAAGTTTCATATTTCTTAAATAGCCCTAAAATAAACTTTCATGTTTTTAACTTCAAAAATGACGGACTTCCTGACTAACCTACATACAAAACGTCAACCCCTATTTCACCCTTAAGGAGTAGAATATCCGCTCTATCTATCAGAAACGCTTGAATACGTGTTTACTCATTTTTAATCAGTAGATAAGTTATGGAATCAGGCGTTAGCATTGTGATTAATGTGGTATATAGTTAGTATTTGATAGGTAGGTATTTGTTTTATGTTCTCTCTTTCCATAGAAAGGGTTGTTTTAAATTTCCTTGAAAAATTTCTTTGCTTAAAACAGCGACATCTTTTGGAATCAAGTAACTAACTTTACAATAGGTACGTAATATGATTACTCTTTTTAACGTATAATAAAAATGTAACAATTCAGTTCTGTACATTAAAGAAATTTAGATGATTTTTTGGGAGGGCTCTCTAATCGATACTGAAGCAATTACATTTTCTTGAAAATTGTTTCTGTGCTTAAAACAGCGACATCTTTTGGAATCAAGTAACTAACTTTACAATAGGTACGTAATATGATTACTTTTAAACGCATAAGAAAAGTGTATAAGATCAATTCTGTACATTAAAGAAATTTAGATTTTTTGGGAGGATGCTCTTATTGATACTGAACCAAAAACTAGAATGCCATAAACGTTAAATGGTCATTTATAATTATGATATTTATTTTAAGTTTAAAATACTTGAAAGAGGAGTAAACATATAACATAATAGTTCATCATAATTTACCAGAAAATGATACAAAACATCTTTATGATAGGTATATAGGTATAGGTATGATAGGTTATGGTAGTTTTTTTAAACGAAGTTTTTTTTTAGGATTTTGTCAGGTTATAGCATAGGTATAAGCAGGCGATTTTTGTTGTACCTAAATAATTAGCAAATAGTCTTTTGTAGTTACTAATTGGTTTTCTCGGTATTTTTAGAATTTTGTAAGGTTATAGCATAGGTACCTAGGTACCTATAATTTACTTTTTTATAGGATTTTGTTAGGTTATTGGTATAGGCATAGGTAAGCAGATGTTTTTCGTTGCAAATATTTAATTACTTAGCCTTATTTGTTGGTGTTTTAATTTCTTTTAGTAAGTTGTAGATACCTTCCATTTTTTTCGTTGAATTAGTTGTAGATACTTAATTAATTTAGTTTTATTTACGCTTTGAAAATAAGCTTCATTCGTTATGTCTAATTTTTCATTTAACTGTAGTGATAAATTTAACATTGTTTTTCGTATTCGATTTTATCACATCACACTAATTTATAAAAGCTAATGTTTGTGAGGGTGTATGTTTGTTACTTCATCACGCAAAAAGCACTGGACGGAATTGGATGAAACTTTACAGTAATATAGCTTACTAGCTGTTGCCCGCAGCTTTGCTCGCGTGGAAGTTGATTATTTACAATATATTTAATTAAAACTGTGTAAGTATGTATGAATAATTTATTCATGTTTTTAAACGTACCTATTTATTTATTTTTAATCAATAGCCCATTAAAAAGGATTTCATACTAACGTTCGACCCTTATTTTTAGCCCTTTAGAAATAGAATTCCCATAAATGATGATATAGGTATTAATTTATTTGTACTTAAAAGCCTAAGGACAAAGTTTCAGGCTACTAAATTAAAAATGACTGACTTCCAAACTAATCCACTTACGACATTTCAACACCTAATTCACCCCTTAGGGGTAGAAATATCATTTATGGGATTTCCCTTTGAGGGCGCTCTGGTTCCCTGGTTTCTAGAACCCGAGACGGTGTGCGGTTTTTAGTCGGTTCGAGTCCGACATAACCACCAGTTGGTGATATCCGAGGGAATTTCCGCACAAAAAAAGAGGTAGATATAATATCCAGAGACACTTAGTATCTACGCATTTTTAACTATTAGCCCAAAGATAATTTTTCATGTTTCTAACTTAAAAAAGACGGACTTCCATACAAACTTTCAACCCCTATTTTAACCCTCTTACGGGTAGAATATTGGGAAACGCTTATATACGTATCTCCTATTTTTTATCAATAGCCCTAAAATAAATTTTCATGTTTCTAACTTCAAAACTGACGGACTTCTAGACTAACCCGCTTACGAAATGTCAACGCCTATTTCATCCCTTCAGCGTAGAATATCGAGAAAGGCCTAAATACGTATCTATTCATTTTTAATCAGTAGCCCAAACCAAAAGAAAAGTTTCATGTTTCTAATTTAAAAATACCAAACAAAGTTCAACCCCTATTTCACCCCCTTAGGGGTAGAATATTAGGAAACGTTGAAATACATATCTACTAATTTTTATAAGTAATCCAAAAATAAAGTTTCATATTTCTTAAATAGCCCTAAAATAAACTTTCATGTTTTTAACTTCAAAAATGACGGACTTCCTGACTAACCTACATACAAAACGTCAACCCCTATTTCACCCTTAAGGAGTAGAATATCCGCTCTATCTATCAGAAACGCTTGAATACGTGTTTACTCATTTTTAATCAGTAGATAAGTTATGGAATCAGGCGTTACTTTGCGGAAATCCATGACATTAAATGCTATGAAATATATTTAGCTTTAATTCCGCGAGACAAATATCCAGGTCTGAAAGCAGGGCACAAATCCCACCGTCATGCATATGTACACATACAAAACAAGTGAGAAATAATTAGCATGCCATGCTAATTTCAGTATTTAATTTATTCAGTATCCATTTCTTCCTATCCATCAATTTATCCATTTAATCAGTAGCCCAAAAATAAAGTTTCATGTTTCTAACTTAAAAAATGACGGACTTCCATACAAACTTTCAACCCCTATTTCACCCCCTTGGGGGTAGAAATTCCAAAATTCCTTCCTTAATGGGTATCTACTTAATGACACGATCATACTCACCAAATTTTGTATTCCCAAGTTTAATAGTTTCCGCTCGGCGATGATGAATCAGTCAGTTAGTCAGTCAGGACATGTTATTTTATAAGTATAGAAGATACATCAGATTAACACATAAGTTACTGTTTGCCGCGATAATCGACATACACGCGGGCGGAGCCGCGGGCAACAGCTAGTTATATATAAATCCCGTGACACGTTGTTGTGCACGATAAATTACGAAATTATTTTAACGATTTTCACGACTTTTGCTAACGAGCCGAGCATGATTGAACAAGACGCAGACAAATGAATCCTCACACATCTCACACACGACCTGTCTGATCTCAAGCTAGACAAAGCCTGTACTGTGAAAACGTAACTGCACAGATAGACAGAAAAAGTTATCGTGTTCGCAACACAATGATTCCTGGGTGGGAATGACCTCTGGCTAAAACACGACCGCTAACTAACTGCTAGACAAACAGACTTGTCAATAAATCAAATGATTTTGCAACATTATGGTAAAGGGGCCTTTTTCGTAAGTTCATTATAATGGCAAATTAACATTTTAAGTCAAATTTAAAGTAGTACACTAATCTAGGAAATATGAACGTAAATACAAAACTCATTCTTCAATCTGTCAAAGCTGTAAACGGTATCTCTTAAATTCCGAAACTATTTTAACGAAACCCTATTTTTTTTAAAAGGAGCAACAATGGAGTTTCTTGCCAGATTCTTCTACATGAAGGGTATGCTGCACTTGAAACTGGCGACTAGAATCACTCGATTTTTAAATATTGAATATTCATAAGTGCCTAAATGAATAGGTATAATCTTTTTGACATTAGGTGGACTTTAGTCAATCGATGAGTTTACCTGTTCTGGACGAATAGAGCGTAGTTTAGCTAAAAGCTCTTTGAATTTCGGACGATTGTTTGGCTCATGTGACCAACATTCTAACATCGTTGAGTAGTAGGCTTCCGGACAGCATTGCGGACGCTCCAATCTCTAAAACGATACACATAATATGTAAAATTACAAACAGTTAATCTTGTAATATCAGTTTTTTAGGTAATTTATGTTTATTAATATAAAAATATTTTCGGATATCTGTTCCGCAATGCCTTCATCTTAGCAGATTTTAAGGACAAGTTTAGAAATTTCGGTTTGTTAAGGCGGTTTAAGAACTTGTGTGGAAAAATATAAATACTTTTAGCAAGGTTCTAAAAAGCTCATTCTTCAAGACAATTTTGTATTTTCTTTACCAGAATTCCAAAAGCATAATGTGATGTTCTCTTAGCCGATTACGGCCACAGCGGCCAGTCTCAATGGAGACCAATCAATTACGTAGGAGATATTATTGTGCACAAGTGTGTGCGCAAACACAGGTACACTCTCTGTTCCTTCACTCTCATAACCCGATGGAACGGTTAACCGACACGATCGGGGAGGAGAGATCAGGCGCAAGACCGACGCTTTACGTGCTCTCCGAGGCACGGGGGTTCAGAAACCATCTTCCAAACTCCGAGCACAAAATTCAATAACACTTTTAGCCCGATCGGGGTTCGAACCCGCGACCTTTTGATCGGCAGTCACATACGACAACCGCTAGACCAACGAGGCAGAAAGCATATCAAGGGTATCACTAACCTGGCAATTCGGATTATCAATAGCTTCTAGAATTTGCTGTCCGGAGAAACCCGCCCAAGGTTGAAAGCCGTACGTGAACATCTCCCAGAGGCAAACCCCGAAGGCCCATACGTCACTTGCTGAAGTGAAACGTAAAAATAATATACACTCCGGGGCACACCTGAAAATAAATTCAAATTTATATCAACAACCAACAACGTACCACAGCTGGGCTCGGGTCTCCTGTCAGGAGAGGGTTAAGGCCATACGTCCCCACGCTGGCCGAGTGCGGCTATTTAATCTTGCCGTTTGATGTTTTTAAGCAGTCCAAAGGCCTCCAACTAAGTTTCACGACTGTTATCCTGCGATAACAACCGGGACAGACTGCTTAACGTGACCTCTGAATCACGGAGAAGCTCATGGTATCATGTCACCAGCAGTCACCAATCCAGGTACTGACCACGCCGTCGTTACTTAACCTCGGCGATTGTTTCTAATCATATGTTAAGCCGAGTCTCCACAGAACATAAGTTGTCATCTTTTGTGTTGTCAACACGTGTTGGAGATAAAAGTTTTTGTAAAGCCGAGTCTCCACCGAACAAAAGTTGGCAGCTTTTGTGTTATCAACTTTTTTTGTGTTTTCAAAATGTCGGTGGAGACGCGCCTATGCGCTTTTACAGCTAATTTCATCATCTTTGATCTGCATCAATTTCAATGAAATATGACATGGAAATTCTTTGATTTTTGAAGAAGGACACAGGCTACTCTTTACAACGACACTCTAAACGGCAGGCAATAGGTAGTAACAATATATTATTCCTAGCTTGTTTTGTAAAACAAATATTTTATTGGGATTCTTTTATGTGAGTGTCATGCCATCAGCTATTATTTCCGTGAGACCCTGGTATCATCAGGGTCTCACGGAAACAGGTGTTATGCAATTCTGTAGTTGCTTTAAAGGTAGTAGAGCCACGCTGATTTCAGCACGAACAGGCCGGCTCGACCGGGACAGGAAAAAGATATACTCGTACAGAAAAACATCCATCAACCCAAAATGACGGCATTCATGCTGTCGTGTTTCGTTGGTGAGTGAGAGACCGTAGACCCAATGATGCAGAAGCATCAGTAGTCCGCCATGGTGTGGGTCACCATTCTGCATTGTTGCATTCGCAATGAGTATGGTGATCATCGCTTTTGGATTCTGCTTATGCTTTCCATCGGGCAGAGTAGAGTTACTTAGGCAGGCACATACATAAAAGAAAGAAAAAAAAAAAAGGGGTAACTGGAGCCGAAGTCCCCAACATGTTCCAGAGCTCTAGAATAACTCATATGTATATTTGCGGTAGTAGTTAGTTCATTAACAGCATTTAACAGTCGACTGTAAGACATAGGCCTTTCTTTACTATAAGCTCAATCACCTGCTTGTTTATCCACCAACATCATAAAAAACCTGCCTAATAGTTGTTGAGCATATGTATACAGACTGGCCAATTTTCTTGTTTCAATCCTGTTACTATGTTATACACTTTGAGCATTTTTCGGATTATATCTGGACATTAAAATATTAAATGAATTTATTTAATGAATGACCGTGCATCTGTTTGTAGTAAAAATATATACACTTACCATGCTACCGGCAACTTGAGATTCACATTGTAATTTGTTTGATAATAATCTTTACCAACACCCAACGCCCGCGATAAACCAAAATCAGATATTTTTACTATATCCTTGCTAAATACTAAGATATTTCTTGCCGCCAAGTCCCTGGAATGCATAATTTTTTTATTATTGTATAGCGTATAATATTAAAAAAAAAGATAAATTAAAGACGAACTAGTCAGATTATCAATTTTAGGGCTCCGTAGTTTCCCATGAAAACTGACTGGTGACTTCTTAAAAATTCGTTAAAAATCCGAAAAAAGGGAATACTTATTATCAAATTCCAAATTTACCTAGTTGGTAGTCTCGATTGGTGTCGACACGTGGTGAAACTTGAAATTATTTTGTTATAACGAGATACAAATAAGTTCATATGAGTCTTTATACTTACTGGAAAAACACTGTTAGCCAAAATATATGAAAAAAAAAACTAAGCCACGAGTAAACGCTAGTAGCCTAGAGTCTAAGGAAATCAGATGCGGTAGTCGTATCGAAAGTTTTGGATGAGTACTTTTGTTTTCCTCAACATTCGTTGATTTATTTGACAAATAGAAAAAATCTTATCTTTAAATACTAACATATTTTTCAGTCCAATTATAACGTCTTACCTGTGGATCAGTCTTTTGTTTTCTAAGTAATTCATTCCGTTACATATTTGCTCCGCAAATTCGCAGAGGCTAGGTACAAGAAAGTTGGACCGAAGCGAAACTTCGCGGAGGCATTCTAAGAGTGATCGGAGAGGAGCTAGCTCCGTAACCTAGAAGAAATAACATAACAACATAATAAGCATTATTTTGTTGGAATGTTGTTATCAATAAATAAAAATAAATATTTCGGACACCTAACGCCTAACACACATCGCCATCCAGTCCCAAACTAAGCAGAGCTTGTGTTATGAGTACTAGACAACTGATATTAATACATAATTATATACTGTTTTTTTGTAAATACATACCTAATATACATAGAAAACACCCAAACTCCGAAACGAATATTTGCAGAGCATACAAACATTTGGTCCGACCCGGGAATCGAACCCGAGACCTCAAGACCAATAGGAGCGGCGCATCAATGAAGAATGTTACAAAAACGGGGGAAAATTATTACGCTACGGACAATAGGAGACGTAGATGACGTTGCGTGGGTCAGCTAGTAGAAGGATAACATATAACACTAGCTGACCCAAGCAACCTCGTTCGCGTCCAAACTACCATCCCCCGTTTTAAACCCAAAAGGGGGTTAATTTCTAAAGATACATAATTAGTACACTTCCACACCGTCTATAGAGCATACATTTAAATTTCAAGTCTCTTACCTCTAAAACATAGGACTTTCATACAAATGTCCAACCCCCGTTTTATCCCCTTAGGGGTGGAGTTTCGTAAAATCCGTTCTTAGCGGATGTCTACACACTATAAGGAACCTACCTGCCCAATTTCAAGTTTATAGGTGTTATAGTTTCTGAGATTTCGTGATTAATAAGTGAGTGGTATTTCGCTTTTATATATATAGATAAACCCGTCTGGCTAGTGTGTGTGGTAAGGAAACCCTTATTTCTAAGGAGATGCTTATGGCCAGCAGTGAACTATTACAAGATGTTACAAAATGTAAAAGATGGATAGTAAATAAATAATAAATATTTATTTAAATATCCAAAAAATTTCAACAACCATACACCTAAGTAGTTTTACAAAGATATATGAAACAAATGGTTTTGGAACACTGATACCCATGGTAAGATCTAACTTGTGTTATGGGTATTAGGCCACAACAAGTGTCATAACATTTGACCACTGTAAATTCAATCAATCATATACAGTTTTCAAGAAAAAATAATAAAATTAAACGACTAAATGGCATGTGTGCGTGTGTGTGTTAGTGTGTCTGTGAGTGTGTTTATGAGTGTGTGTTATAATATATAAGATGCCAAGTGATAAATTAATTAATTTCACAGATATTTAAACGTTTTGATTGATTGACTATTTGCATCGCTTAATATACAGTTGAATAGTTTAAAAATTCGTAAAAGCTTTAACTCGATCTCGTTGGCGGCACTTAAACAGATAGATAAGAATATACTTTATCTAAATCAATTGCAAATAATAATAAGATATTACGATTCTTACACATTATCTATTATTACACACGATCTAAGCGTCGGCGCAATGATAACTCGCCTAAAGTCGGGTTCGCGCCGGGTTCACAGGAACTTCAACTTATGTTCACTAACTGGAAAAGAGATCAGGATTCATCTGTTACCTTGATGCTATCGGAGCAGGCCGCTGTTATGGATAAGTTGGTATCTGAATTGGCAGATATTAAGAAACAAAATAATCAGATACAGGCGACAAATGTGGAAATACGTAACTCGAACGCTGATATCATTCAATCTATATCTTTCATAAACAAACAGTTTGAAGAATTGAAAAAGGAAGTTGAAGTTTTAAGAAAGGAACGAAAAGAACAAACTATTTACATTGAAAGCTTGGAAAATAAGATACAGGACATGCAGTATAAATCTAGGTCATCGGGTACCGAAATTAGAAATATACCGTTTCATGAGACAGAATCGAATGACTGCCTTATAAAAATGGTGTGTAGGATTGGAGGAACGGTCGGCGTACCTCTCACTGAGTCTGATCTTCGGGATATATATCGCCTGCCAGGCAAACCTTCAAACAGTTCTTCTCCGCGACCAATTATAGCTGAATTCAAGGATGTGCTAACTAAACAGAAATTGTTGAACGCCGTTAGGTTGTACAACAAAAACAAGGCCATCCTAAAAGACAAACTTAACACAGAACTTATCGGGTTTCAAGGAAAGCGAATACCAGTATATATAACTGAACAACTTCCCCCAAGTCATAAAAAGCTATTTTACCAAGCCCGAGAATATGCCAAAAATAAAGGGTTTCAGTATTGTTGGACTGCCAACGGGAACATCTTTCTTCGTAAACAGGAGGGAGATAAACTTATCAAAATAATCTCAGAAAAGTGTTTGATGAACTTGGGTAATGGCGCATGACTGAATGCACAGTTTATTTGTAGCTGTTTTAGTATTTTTATATTTCAATTACCACATTATATTAATAAGTCAGTATTTTTTTATATTTTATGTAAACAAACCAACACGTTCTTACTTCACTCTATTTTACACTTAACTGTTATAATCCTGCTGCACACTAATCATAAAAACTCAGTCACACAAAACCCTCAGTTTTTTCTTTTCTGTCATAATAAAACCTGTTATTTAATAGCAACTCTTAACACTGCTATAATTATACCAAACACACTGGTAAATCTACAAATATGGAAAGGATCTGTTCGCACATACTATGTTCTTTATCAATGGCTACCAATCACATTAATAACGAATTAGATTCTATGGCAGGGAACTGCCTCACTTGTTTTCCGGAGGAATGTCAGCAGCTTCTCAATTTAAATGAAAATAACCTTAAAATTCTCCAACTCAACATACGTAGCATTAACAGAAATTTCGATGAGTTGCAGATTTTAATTAAAAATATAAAAATTGAAATTGATATTATAGTTTTGACGGAATGCTGGCTGAGTGTGTTAAATAACTTACCTATCCTTACTGGTTATTATTCTTACTCAACTAAAACTAACTGCAATCAGAACGACGGCGTTGTGTTTTATATAAAATCTGAAATACAACATTCAGTGTGGGAACCGAGCTTTAAAAATGGGAATTGTCTAATTTGCGAATTAAATAACAAAATAGCCATACTAGCCATATACCGCTCACCATCATATTCCACGAAAGAAAGCTTTGACACCTTCTTAAATAGTTTAGACACCATTTACCAACAACTATCAAATTACCCTAATATAACCCTCCTCGGAGACATAAACATAGATATTATTGATGAACATAGAGACCACCGTTCCTTGGACTACCTACTATTAAACGCGTCCCACGGGCTGTTACCAACTCATTATCTTAGTACTCGTCATAATAAATGTTATGACCATGTACTTCTCAAGTCTAAATTAAGCCCCACTACCCTAGTATTAGATTCCCATATCACCGACCACAAACCTGTATTATTGGCTATTGAAGAAATTAAGTCCAAAAGGCCAACCACCACCGTCTCGTCTTCTCTTAATTATGACACTATTAAACAAGAATTGCAAAATACTGATTTCTCCTTTATCTACAATATACAATCTGCCAATGTGGCGATGGATAAATTAATTGGTATTCTACAGGTCATCATAGATAAAAATAAAACATACAAAAAAATCTCACGTAAAAAAAAGTGCTTAAAACCATGGATAACGACTGGTATACTAAAATGTATAAGAAATCGAGATAGAATGCATATTCAATGTAAAAAAAAACCAGACAACGTTACTCTTAAAATTACTTACATGCGCTACCGGAATTTCTGTAATGAACTCGTCCGCAAATTAAAAACTTCCTATGAGCAAAGCGAACTGGTAAAATCTAAAAATAACCCTAAGGCTCTTTGGAAAACTATTAAAGACATAACCAATAATCACAACCAACACTCTAGCCCCATTGAATTGCTAAATATTAGTGACAATCCAAAATCATCTGTAGATGAGGTCTGTCAGTATTTCACAAATGTAGGTAAAAACCTAGCACAGGACATTGTCAACCATAATGCTGCTCCCCATATCGCAACCGTTAACCGACACCAGCTTTCCCCAGCTAATTCACTGAGTATACTGGAAGTGGACGAGGCTGAGGTGGAGTCCCTTATTATGCAGTTGCGCAGTGACAGTGCAGTTGGATGGGATGGAATATCGCCTGTGTTTTTAAAGGAGTGCCGGCAAGTTTTAGTACCACCGCTAACTATCTTATTTAACCAATGTATCCAACAAGGAGTGTTTCCTAATGCCTTAAAGAAGGCAGTAGTTCACCCGGTCTACAAGGGAGGGGGCAGAAACTGTGTAAGCAATTATAGACCTATCTCTATATTATCTGCTCTTTCTAAATTATTTGAAAAAATTCTTAGTAATAACCTAAAAACCTACTTAAAGAAATATGAAATCATAGCTAGAAATCAGTTTGGCTTTCGGCCTGGGGTCTCCACCGAGGATGCGGTACTTGAACTTACACAACTGGTAGCTAAGCAACTGGACAAGAAAAATAAATGTCTCGGTATATTTTTGGACCTCTCAAAGGCTTTCGACACGGTTTCTGTCCCCCTCCTTATCTCCAAGTTGGAGCGTCTAGGTGTACGCGGCACGCCTTTGGAAACCTTCAAAGACTACCTTAAAAATCGCACTCAGTCCGTTAAAATAGGTTCTTACCTGAGTAACGAAGAGCTGGTAAGCTTCGGCATTCCTCAAGGCAGTATCCTAGGCCCGATCTTGTTCCAAATCTACGTCAATGATTTATGTTTGATGAGACTCCCGGAGTGCGTTAAAATCTACGCGTATGCCGACGACACCGCAATTATTGTCTATGGCACTACATGGGAATCCATTAGAGTTGAAGCTGAACGGGCTTTGAGCAATGTCATTAACTGGCTAAACTTGAACCTCCTCAGTATGAATGTACAAAAGACAGCTTATATTCCTTTCGCGATCCGAAGTAATGGTGCGCCAATCGACTCCTTTGAGATCACAGCCCACTCATGTCCCAACCCTCGATCTTACTGTACTTGTCCTACACTCAATAGAGCAAGCTGTGTCAAATATCTCGGGGTGCTAATTGATTGTGGACTAAGATGGGACAAACACATAAGCTTAATTACCACCAGAACGATGCGTCTCATTCATATCTTCAAGTCACTGAGGAGGTCAGCTAGCTCTGAAATTATTAAGCTAGTATACCTCGCATTATGCCAATCAGTAATTGGATATTGCATTGCGGTTTGGGGTGGTGCAGCTAAGACGTACCTATTGGGAATGGAAAGAGCACAGCGAGCTATACTCAAAGTGATGATTAGTAGACCGTTCAGGTATCCAACCGTCAAACTTTATGCCGACTGTAGGGTACTAACCGTGAGGCAAATTTACATTCTTCAAACAACCCTCAGGTATCACAGCTTCATTCCACCTACGGAATGCATCAAACGAAGATTTAATGCACCTCCTGTTCGCCACAAAACAACCTTTTCCGAGCATCAATTCTTCACGTTAAGCGCTTACATATACAGTTATATTAACAAGTACTTAAACATACAACAACTAAACAGATTTAAAGTTAAGCATCGACTAACTGAGTGGTTATTACTTAGAGATTATTCTACTACTGAAACACTTCTACAATTCTTAAAGTGACAGCATCAGAATCATACTCACACACACACACACACACACACACACACACACACACACACACACACACACACACACACACACACACACTGACACACAACTTTTTAACTGTTATCTGCATATTTTATACACACGGTAATTATAATCAACTCAGTGCCTTTATTGTCTCAAGGCCCAACGAAAATAACTATTGGTTAAAATTATAGCTGAAAACTGTCTCTTAAGATACAGGCATTGCCTAGTTTAAGAGACAACGCTCAAATTATTGAAAATGCAATTTTGTAAAACCATTGGAATTTAACATATAATATTGTAAACATTTAGAGTTAATTATGTTTTGCTGTTGTAAATATCTTGATCAATAAATCATTATTATTATTATTATTATTATTATTATTTACTAAGCCAATATAATAGGTATCTAGAGAGAACGAGACAATGTTTTGCAAACGTATTACATTTAGTTAATGAAAATTTGAGGAAAGTAATACAATCACATGTGCCGATGTAGTCAGTTATTTGGATACCTATTATAAACTCCCACCAAGGAAAGACCATAACCTACCATATTATTATATCATACTAGTTTTGCCGCGCGGTTATTGTTGTAAAGGTACAAAAACAACTGCGAGTAACACCGCGGGGCTCCGTTAGTAATATTATAAGAGTATTGAAGTAGTTACCATTTAACTTTTGTTATGCAACGTCCTCAATGTAGATTTTGAAATAGTTTTTTAACTAATTTATAAATTCCAGTAACTTACTAGCATGAGTGAATCAGAATGCAAAACAACTCCATATAAGCGCACGATATTTGGATGTTCAATACTGTGCATCACAGCCGCTTCCTTCAAGAATTCGGCTGAGTTTGACGTCATTCGCTCCTGGCCCAAACACTTAATAGCAACTTGCAGCTGAAATATAAACATAAATCTGTATTATACACGTTACGGGCAATTTGATTAAAACAGCATGATTAATCACTTTTTCCGGCCATTATGAATAATGCCCAACCTATCTTGGGCAAAGTAATAAAATAGGTGAACTGTAGTGTTTTTGTTTCTTAAATGAAATTAAACTTACATAATTTTCATGAAAAGTTAACAAAAAATAAACCTTACCTAACACACAAGTAGATAAATATTCATACTGCTCGGTCCAAGTGATAAATTCAAGATTGACACTGATTTCTTACGCGGACCTCGGGCCGTCGGGCATTATTAATAATGGCCGATCGAAGTGATAAATTGATCACTTTGCCCAACGTTCTTGGGCATTATTAATAATGGTCGGTCCTTATTAATAAAGCCCAGTTAATCACGTTGCTCGTAACATACACATCGACATGGATGGAACATGCAATGCGTATACACAAACTTTTGTAGAATTAATACTTCACATGTGACAATAGTGTTCAGAACCCTAAATAGGGTTTTAGAAAGTAGTCTATGTCCTTCCTCAAGAATCAAAGTATCTCCAAGTCAAATTTCATTGAAATCGGTGCAGCAGTTTATTTATGAAAGCGTAACAGGTAGACAGACAGTCAGATAGTTTCTTTCGAATCTATACTAATAATAAAAATGTAACAGGTCCAATTCTGTACATTAAAGATATTTTGAAAATTATTTTTGGAGGGCTCTCTATTTTTGATACTGAAGCCAAAAATGTGATTTTTTTCATTTTTGTCTGTATGTCTGTATCTTGGCCGCGCATCACGCCGAAACTACTGAATGGATTCAAATGAAACTTGGCATGATTTGAGTTCATACTACGAGGTAGGACATTGGATACTTTTTATCCCGAAATTCAGCACGGTTTCCTGGAGAGAGGGGATGAAAGTCAAAATATGTACTTAGTTATACTTAATTCAATAACACATAGTCCGATTTCATTCATTCTTTTTTTGCTAGAAAGAAAAAAAATAAAAGATAACGGTAAAAGTCTTTTTTTTATGTCCGCGACTGTACACTGCCTGTGGGAAGCTGAGACAGATATGTAAATATGGCGGTACGAAGTTCGCCGGGTCAGCTAGTTTATAATGTTAGCATGGATATGTCACTTCACCATTAGACAAGTGACATTAGTTATATCTATTACATTTAATATCTATTACATTGCGCTATTAATTGTAGGTTTATTGTATTTATTATGTAATCTATTTTCTATGAGGCCTTCATCGTGTTAGTACGCCAATGTAATAAATTACCAACTTACAGAAAAATTAAGTAGATATTTTTTATTTTAAATATTCGTTTTGCATAATTGTTTTAAAAATTAAAACACCAACACTACATACATTGTTACCGCATTGTAACCCTTGTAACATTACCATAGATAAGATCGTAGTGACTTGAACCATCGTTGTATACATCAAAGTGCAAGACACCCGCAGTTATAAGCATCCTTTATAATGCGAATTATAAAGATAGGTTTACAAATAACTCACATCAATGCATAAAGATTCTCGTGTATATAACCCATACTAATATTATAAATTCGAAAATAGCTCTGTCTGTCTCTTGCCATTCACGGCTTAACCGTTGCAACCACGGAGCAAATACAAAGAGGAGAGGGCATAAGCGGATAACCCCCGTGACAAAATACAGGCCCCGACGTCATCGCAGGTGACGAGGCTCATAATTGCAGACTGCCAATGTTAATCTTCTAGAACTGTATCGAATAATCGCAAATCTTCATATATTCTTGGTATAAAACAGTTAAGGTTAAAGTGTTGTATTTTATCATGAAGAAACTACTCGGATAAACGTTCTGGTGCCATGAATGGCATCATATTTCATTTAAAAGCAATTTTATAGCTAATTTCTTTAAAAAGTTCTAGAAAAATCTCTTAGTGTTTTATTGAAATGTTATTAAATTTACTCGCCACTAGATGGCAAAACTTTGTGTTAATAGAAATAAAAATACAAAGGTATGTAGAGCTGAATATTGATAAAATATACCATAAGAAGATACGGAAATATGTTCTGCATTCTTACCTAACGAATTTTTATTCATCAAAGTATTATTTTATTGTATTTTGCATAATAATTTTGTAAACAGACTGACATCTATCGTCATCTATACTAGAATAAAAAGACAGGGTCGTATTTAGAATCCAAATATTTTATCAAGTAACGACAATTTTAATCTTGCATTGAAAGTAGTTACTTCAAGTATTGAAATTAAAGAAATTTTACTCATGCTGATTATTTGAAGGGTTTTTAAATTCATCACAATAGTTTCATTTACATAATGTTCTAAATTTTCATTTAAAGATAGTATTAAAGAACAATGGATCAAAAAAGTTAATAGACAAGACTGGACTCAGACAAAATATACCTTGTTGATTTGTTCTCCCCATTGCTATGATGGTGACTTTACCATTTCAAAAAAAGATTATCAAACATTCGAGAAACTATCTTATTATATAAACCCAAATTAGGCAAGATTTAAAGTGAATAACCAACCAACCAAAACAACAAAATCGATCTTGAAAAACTACTCCCTGAAATTCTGAGTACGTCTACACTAGTGACAGATAGCTAAACTACATAGCATCATCAATATATAACACGACGCAAGTAGTTTTGCTATTGTCTGGTAGATGGAAAAGAGTAAAGTAACACCCCCTCACCCCCGCAAATTGTCACGCATTGCTTCATACAAAAATATCATTAGGGCATCTCGTCTTTGTATTTGCTTCGTGGTTGCAACGATTTCAATGAAATTTGGCATGGAGATACTTTGATGGAACAAAGGCTACTTTGATAACCGACATACACGCGGGCGAAGCTGCTGCCAAAAGTTAGTCGTGTAATAATTGAACGTTGAATCTTACTTTAGATTATAAAAGCGAAAATTTGTATGGTTGTTTGTGTACTCTGTCAAGCAAACACAGCTGAACGGTTCAGGGTAAAATTTGACACTGATATAGTTTATAGTCTAGAATAGCACGTAGGCTGGGATGAGTAAGGTACAAAAACAATCAAGGGTTACAGGCACGTGATTTACTGTTGAGTGTAATACTGACGCATTTGCTTAATATTAACATCAATTTGAGACGTGTATAAAAACCGCAGTATCTTGAAACTGCTGCTGCACCTAATAAATTATTTATGTGAAAATATTATCAGGTCCTTACTCTTTGGTTCCCTGTACTCCACGTGCCCTGTTGCACGACACCGAACTGACCTTTCCCCAACTCTTTGTTAATGGTTATGTCTTCGATACATATTATGTGTTTTGTCGGGACTTTCACATTGTTGTCGTTGAACGGTTGAAAATCCATTGGAATGGATGTGTGTCCTTGCGAATACTGAAATATAAAATAGGAATGATTAAGACAAAACACATTAATCGAAAAAACAAACCAAGTACAATAATATATGTCATATCAGTCGTACAGTTATTTCTATACTGTCTTTTAAAAATCAGAGTGAGTTAAATGCACAGTTTCACTGCACTCGACGAAGAAGAGTCCGCTATAAAAAAACGGACACATAGGTAAACAGGAAATTCTCAAACATCCCCTGCAAACAACAAAGGAAAAATAACAAGGTATGGAAATTTACAAGGAAGGGTATCGAAAAAAAAAATTGTAGAAAATACTCACAGGTTCATGTTTCTTGTGTGAGCTCAATAACTTTCTCAACTTGTGAATATAAGGGTTTGGAAAATACTTCGAAAATATCTTCTTGTAACGCCTCTGTTCAGGTTTAGACAGACCAATTTGATCTAAATCTTCAGTCACTACAAATTTCAACTGAGACACTTTTGAAATTTTCAATACATCTCTGAAACAATAACAAGAGCTTATTTAAAAAGATTAGTCACAAATTAACGAATAGCACGACAATATTTTCATAATAAAATAAAAAAACATTTAATTTAACAGAATATATAATATGCTATACTTTGCAGAATATATTTGTGTACATGAAAAATATTACATACTTTATTGATACATATCATGTAGAGGATATTTTTATATTTATTTTTATTATTTTGTCTCCGCAAATATCCAGAAGCGTAAATGGGGCTGGTTAGACTTTTACACGCTTTTAAGAAACTTATGTCGATCCAGTCGATTGTGGGATTTTTTTAGTACACATTATTTGAAGTTACGAAATATTAGGTCTTTACCTATGAAATTGCCGTTCTTCAGTACTGGTCATTTCAAATAAATAAAAGTTTGTAATGGCTCTGTATTCTAAATTCAAATTAATTTTGTTTTAAAACCATGACATTCTATTTACAAACTCAGTCTTTTGTTTTTTGATTAGCGTTGTATTTTCATTACATTTGAACATTTTTCGTCATAATGGATACTTATAAAATTCGTGTAATTATGGAATATGAGTTCCGTCGTGGTACCAACGCGACACAAACGGCACGTAACATCAAAAACGTTTACGGAGAGAACTGTACAAATGAACGCACAACCCGTTATTGGTTTTCCCGGTTCCGTTCTGGAAATTTTGACTTGAAAAATGAAGCTCGTGGTCGTCCGGAGACTTTGGTTAACAATAATGAATTAAAGGCGATTGTGGAAGCTGACGAAACTCAATCTACAGCTGAGCTAGCACCAGCTTTTAATGTAAGCATCAAAACAATATTGATAGATTTGTGTGCGTGTGAACTGAGGGACCATAGTGATATTTTTGTTTGAAATTTTTATAAGATTTAGTTTTAGGCTCAAAACAATTGAAGAACAAATATGAGAATTTGTAAAAAGATATGTTAAAAACTACAGCCCTTTAAGTGTGGTCCCTCAATCCTCACATACCATCAGCCGGATCTCGGCAAGTATGTAAAAAAATAAGGTATTGTGACTGCAGACAATTAGTAGAGAATTTGTAAAGATATATACTAAAATAACTGAGCACAAATCATCAACGATTAAAAAAATACAACGACTATACTGTGGTCCCTCAGTCCACACACGAAAAATTTTGTTATGCTGAATATTACCACATCAACGGAATAAAATCTTTATTTTCTTACATAATGTTTTAGAAAAAGTCTCACAGCAATTTGTAAAAAATAAATTTGAAAAAAATATCGACGCACTTTGAAGATATTTATAATTAAAGCTGGTCCCTCAATCCTCACGTTCTCAAACATACTTGCATGTCTAGCTGCTAGACGACTAAAGTATCACAAAGTGTAGTGTATTAAACTTTTTGTAAAAAGTTTCTACAAAATAATAGATATCTAAAATTGTGTGTATCTTACCTCTAAAATCAGATTATAGCATTTGAGTGATCTTATGAACAGATATACGAGTAGTGTGACCACACAATGAAACAAAATGTAGACTACCAATATAATTTTTATTTAATAGTCGAAACCCAAGGTTGTACGGTTGATTTAGTGTTATGTTACATTACGTATCTTAACAAAGCATGAAATAAAGTAGCTTTTAGACGCTTATCACCATTTAGGCTATGTTTCAAGGAAGCTTTATGTACTTATAATACCCCAGTATTTTACAAACCATTATGGTAACATAGTGGTATTATTTATACTGCTCAGTTTTATACGTTCTATTAACACATAAAATTGAACATTTAAAAACTCAGGATTTTGTAAAATATTTACATTATTACATTTTTTATTACATTATTACAATCACAATACAATACATTTTTTATTACAATTACATTATTTATATTTGTAAATATTTTACAAAATCCTGTGTTTTTAAATGTTCAATTTTATGTGTTAATAGAACGTATAAAACTGAGCTGTATAAATAATACCACTATGTTACCATAATGGTTTGTAAAATACTGGGGTATTATAAGTACATAAAGCTTCCTTGTATTTCAAGGAAGCTTTATGTAGCCTAAATGGTGATAAGCGTCTAAAAGCTACTTTATTTCATGCGTTGTAAAGATACGTAATGTAACATAACACTAAATCAACCGTACAACCTTGGGTTTCGTCTATTACAATAAAAAATATAATGGTAGTCTACATTTTGTTTCATTGTGTGGTCACACTACTCGTATATCTGTTCATAAGATCACTGAAATGCTATAATCTTATTTTAGAGGTAAGATACACACAATTTTAGATACCTATTATTTTGTAGAAACTTTTTACAAAAAGTTTATTACACTACACTTTGTGATACTTTAGTCGTCTAGCAGCTAGACATGCAAGTATGTTTGAGAACGTGAGGATTGAGGGACCAGCTTTAATTATAAATATCTTCAAAGTGCGTCGACATTTTTTTTAAATTTATTTTTTACAAATTGCTATTAGACTTTTTCTAAAACATTATGTAAGAAAATAAAGATTTTATTCCGTTGATGTGGTAATATTCAGTATAACAAAATCTTTCGTGTGTGGATTGAGGGACCACAGTATAGTCGTTGTATTTTTTTAATCGTTGATGATTTGTGCTCAGTTATTTTAGTATATATCTTTACAAATTCTCTACTAAATGTCTGCAGTCACAATACCTTATTTTTTTACATACTTGCCGAGATCCGGCTGATGGTATGTGAGGATTGAGGGACCACACTTAAAGGGCTGTAGTTTTTAACATATCTTTTTACAAATTCTCATATTTGTTCTACAATTGTTTTGAGCCTACTACAAAATCTTATAAAAATTTCAAACAAAAATATCACTATGGTCCCTCAGTTCACACGCACACATAGATTTGCGACAAATTGGCAAGGTAAAAAAGCTTGATAGATGGGTGCCCCACGACCTTAACGATCGCCAGCGCAACGTACGCGTCGAGACCTGCCTTGCGCTGCTCAACAGGCAAAGAAATGAAGGAATTTTGAAACAAATTGTTGCGTGCGACGAAAAATGGATTCTGTTCGACAATCGAAAGCGCTCAGCAAGTTGGTTAGACCCTGGTTCAGCACCAAAGCAATGCCCTAAACCAAAAATGACCCCTAAAAAGGTGATGGTCACTGTTTGGTGGTATAGTGCGGGTGCGATTCACCACCGCTTTTTACAAAACGGCATGAGCATTAATGCAGATGTGTACTGTGAAGAACTGGAGAGAATGATGGAGAAGCTTGCACATCTGCAACCAGCTTTGGTCAATCGGTCGTCCCCACTGCTCCTTCACGACAACGCGCGACCCCATACTGCACAACAGACAGTCTCCAAGCTGCAAGAGCTGGGGTTGGAAGCTCTCCCTCATCCGCCATACTCACCAGACCTTGCACCTACCGACTATTACTTTTTCCAAAATTTAGACAACTTTTTAGTGGGTAAAAAATTCAATTTCTGAGAGGCAGTACAAAATGCCTTTGAAGAGTTTGTTGCCTCCCGTCCAGCTGATTTTTACAATAAGGGCATCAATAAACTGCCAATGCGTTGGCAAAGATGCGTCGATTGCATGGGTGATTACTTCGAATAACAGAAATAAAAAAGTTTGAAAAAATAAGTACTTTCACTTAATATACTATATTACTATTTATATTCACTTGCATACAAAACGGCAATTTCATAGGTAAAGACCTATTATTATGTCTGTTTTGCACGTTTGATAAAGTTTGTTATCTTGTGTTGAACAGACACGTGCAATATGCTTAAGTACTGTTATTTTAAATATTCCTGCCAAAGTGACTCTACTCTGCCTGATATAATAAAAAAAAATATATATATATACGGTCGAATTGAGAAACCTCCTCCTTTTTTTGAAGTCGGTTAAAAATAAAGCTTCTGTTATATTATATATAACCAGAACGAAACTTGCATCAATAATCCTAAAAATGGACCGAAAATTTGACGTTTTATGACTAACTTTTTTCTAATACAAATCCAGTAAAGTACTTTTTACGTATATACGACTGAAGGTCTTTAGATACGTATGAAATTGAAAGAATTATCCTCGAACTCCTAACCGTTAAGGAGTTGTGCCTTACATCATCAGCTCATCATCATAAAATGATGACTACCAAACGCAAATACCGGTGTAACTTCAGTAAATATACGAAAAACATAGTATGTGCCTATAAAAATTGAGGGTTTCCCTCGATTTCCCTAGGATCCCATCATCAGATCCTGATATGGTGGCAATGGGACCACCTCGGGAGCATACCCTTTCGAATACAAAAAAAAATATCAAAATCGGTCCACAATTGACGGAGTAATCGGTGAACATACATAAAAAAAAAAAACACAGTGGAACATAGAACCTCCTCCTTTTTGGAAGTCGGTTAATAATAAATAAACTACATTCTGATCACTATGGACAGATGTGTGCTTTTACTATGAAAAACAAAAAGGTGGTAACACGAGATATCACTGTAGTGTCCAAAACTGTGACCCGTATGGAAGATTTTAAAATAAAACTACATAACAAAATTACCCCACTTACATTATAGTGATGATCCTAATTACTTATAATAGGTCTTTACCTATGAAATTGCCGTTTTGTATGCAATAAAGTGAAAGTACTTATTTTTTCAAACTTTTTTATTTCTGTTATTCGAAGTAATCACCCATGCAATCGACGCATCTTTGCCAACGCATTGGCAGTTTATTGATACCCTTCTTGTAAAAATCAGCTGGACGGGAGGCAACAAACTCTTCAAAGGCATTTTGTACTGCCTCTCAGAAATTGAATTTTTTACCCACTAAAAATTGGTCTAAATATTGGAAAAAGTAATAGTCGGTAGGTGCAAGGTCTGGTGAGTATGGCGGATGAGGGAGAGCTTCCAACCCCAGCTCTTGCAGCTTGGAGACTGTCTGTTGCGCAGTATGGGGTCGCGCGTTGTCGTGAAGCAGCTGCAAGAGCTGGGGTTGGAAGCTCTCCCTCATCCGCCATACTCACCAGACCTTGCACCTACCGACTATTAGTTTTTCCAAAATTTAGACAACTTTTTAGTGGGTAATAAGGCAGAGGCAGTACAAAATGCCTTTGAAGAGTTTGTTGCCTCCCGTCCAGCTGATTTTTACAAGAAGGGCATCAATAAACTGCCAATGCGTTGGCAAAGATGCGTCGAATGCATGGGTGATTACTTCGAATAACAGAAATAAAAAAGTTTGAAAAAAGAATTACTTTCACTTATGGCATACAAAACGGCGATTTCATAGGTAAAGACCTATTATAATACTTTTGGTGCTACAACCTTCAGTGAATGGGCCACCGCAGGTATTTATAAAAGTAGAAACTATCTACTATCTTTCTTCATAAATCTCGTAAAGCCTTTACGAGATTTATGAAGAAAGAAATTATAACACTAGTGTGGAATTTCGAGAATATGTTAAACAATATTCCAATTTATTTAAAAAGGTATGTCATGCTGCAAAGGTTGGTTACTTGAGATCTAAAATTAATAATAGTTCAAATAAGGTTCGTATGACCTGGCAAATAATTAATGTTGAAACTGGAAAAGCATAGAACAAAGTGAATAATTACAGCCTTTCTATTGATAACAAAGTAATTGAATCTGATTTAGAGGTTGCCACATTTTTGAGATTTTATTTACGAGCATACCAGTTTCAATAACAGAATCATTGAATTCATCCCCCACTATTGCAGAATCTTTGTTGAAAGAGTATTTTGAAATTTGTAGTACTGAGTTTAGATTTAGTTATATCACCGATATTGATATTGTTAAAGCATTCAATGCTCTTGGTGTTAAGAAAACCGACGGTCTTTGGGGTAATTCTGTACAAATTACTAAATCTATTATTGGCGTAGTTGCATCACCGTTGGCTTTAATTTTCAATAAGTGCATTGAATGTGGTGTATTTCCTGACATAATGAAATATACTAAGATCATTCCTTTATTAAGTCAGGTAGCAAGTCTGATCCAACAAATTATAGACCTATCTCAGTGTTACCTACTTTCAGTAAAATTTTTGAAAAAATTATACTAAGTCAGTTACAGACTCACTTTAGTGAAAACAATATTCTACACAGGAAACAATTTGGCTTCAGAAGAGGTCGCTCAACAACTGATGCATGCTGGTGTTGAACTATTAGAGACTGTATTTAGTGCTTGGGAAGATAAACTGGATGCATTAGGAGTTTTTTGTGATTTGTCTAAGGCATTAGATTGCGTTTTTCATGAAACATTGGTCAGGAAATTGTATCACTATGGAATTAGGAACACTGCTTTGGATCTTCTTATCTCTTATTTGGGTAGGATCCATAAAGTAGAAGTTAATGGTCATAGATCCGTGGGATCTCTGGTCACTATGGGGGTTCCGGTTCCGGTTAAGGCTCGATTCTCGGCCCATTTATGTTTCTCGTTTACATCAATGACCTGCCTAATTTGATAAAGGATAGTGCTATTTGCGGACGACACTTCACTTTTATTTAAACTGAAGCGAAAACAATCTGTTACTGATGACGTGAATGACGCTCTCTCTAATGTCGTGAACTGGTTCAATGTTAATAATTTACTTTTAAACGAGAACAAAACTAAATGTATTAGATTTTTTACACCCAACGTTAAATAAGTAAAAACCAGTGTTCAAATAAATGGAAAGGAGTTGGGCCTTGTGGACACCACTAAGTTTTTGGGTATAACTCTGGACTCAAAATTGCAGTGGGACCCACACATTGATGGACTATCGAATAGACTCAGCTCTGCAGCATACGCGGTTTATAAAATTCGTCAATTAGAAACAGCTAGATTAGTATATTTTAGTTTTTTTCATAGTGTAATGTCATATGGTATTTTGTTGTGGGGGAATGCTACCGATATTCAAAGTATCTTTGTGTTGCAGAAGTGAGCTATTCGTTCAATTTATAATCTTAGTTATAGGCAGTCACTGAGGAATAAATTAAAAAAAATTGGAATCATGACAGTTGCATCTCAATTCATCTATGAAAATTTAGTTTACGTTAAGAAAAATATTCATCTATACACAAAAATTTGCGACGTTCATGATACCAAATACCAACACTAGAAATAAAGATAAACTCGTGTTGCCAACCACTAGATTACAAAGAGTAAGCAAGTCTTTCCGATGTCGGGGTGTGCGATTTTACAATAAAATTCCAAGCAAATATCAAGAATTAAGTATTACCAAATTTAAGTCCTTAATAAAACAGAAACTATATGAAAAGGCTTATTACACAGTTTTGGATTATTTAGATGACTAATTTGCTTGGGACTGACGATGCTCACTTCAGTATTTACCTACTATCTTGTGTGAAAGTGATAGACATTTATATTTTTATTGCATGTTGTTTTTATACCAAGTGAATTCATTTTGTGTATGTAAATGTGAGTACAGTCTAGGCTTGTAATAAAAGTTCATATTTAGGTGGTTCTTCTTTCTGGTGGTTTTGAGTGCTTCCCCGGCCTACCCAAATGTCCCGTTGACGGTAGTGTCGCGCTTCGGGTCTAACACGATAACTGGGGCTCGTATGCCGTCGGTATGAACAGGCCGACTCAAAACTATGGTCTTTTCTTCAAAAGGCCAACCCAGATCCTATACTGTACTCGCACAGTTTTTTTTTTTTGTTTTGTAATCAATGTTCTCGGACTAAAAAAAAAGGATATCTCTGTGGTTTGTTTCGGCATTTCTTCCCAGAGTGAGTCGTAGGAAATGCCGGTCTCTTCTAGCTGTAAAGTCCGACGTGTAAAAATATCTGAAAAGATTTACTTACAAATAAATATCATTTCATTTCAAAAATATCATTTCATTTCATTTCAACTGCTGTACATAGGTCTCTCCAATTGCACGCCACTTAGTTCGATCCTCGGCTTCTCGCATCCAGCTCCTGCCAGCCGTCTTGCGTAAGTCATCACTCCGCCTGACCTGTAGACGTCCTACACTACGTTTTCCGAGACGCGGTCTCCAGCCCACTGCCATTTGAGCTTTCTAATCCTATGGGCTATGTCGATGACCCTGGTTCTTTGCCGGATCACCTCATTTCTGATACGATCCCTTAGAGAAACGCCTAGCATAGCCCTCTCCGTAGGACGCTGAGCGACTTTAAACATGTGGACCAGACGTATCGTAAGTGTCCACATTTCGGCTCCGTATGTCATTACGGGTAAGACGCACTTTCATCTTTAGGCACTGTGGGATCGACGATGAGAAGACCCGACGAAGCTTCCCAAACGCTGCCCAACCCAGCTGGATTCTTCTGTTCACCTCGTCCTCAAAGTTGTTTCTACCTAACTGCAAAGTCTCTGCGTCTCTGCCATGATGACGATGTCGTCTGCAAATGGCAAGTGAGAGATGTATTCGCCATTAATGCTGATGCCGCGTCCATTCCAGTGCAGCGTCTAGAAGAAGTCCTTCAATGCATTTGTGAACAATTTCGGGGATATAACGTCCCCTTGTCGCACTCCTCGTATCGCCAATCCACTTGGCAACGCTGCAGAGACTGCAGAACAGACAAGATCTCGATCGAGTCAAACGCCTTCTCATAGTCCACAAATGACACAGGGGCTGATTATACTCTTCGGTCTTCTGTATAATATGCCGCACTGTATGGATATGGTCTATGTTGCCAAATCCGCTCCGCGGGTTTACTTCCAGCTTTCAACAGCTCTGTGGTAACGCCGTCCTCTCCAGGAGATATTCCATTTTTCAGTGGCCAAAGAGCCATCTCGATTTCGTCAATAATGACTTCTAACCGATCTTCGGTGTAGTGGCGTGTTAATGTACCCCTAGGGTCCTCATTTCAGTACAAACTGCTATAGAAGCTTTCCGCTTCCGAAAGGACGGCCGGCTTAGAAGCAGACTTCTCCACTTGCTGTGGTCAACTTCATCAGGAGGCTTCTTCCAAGAGATTGTAAGAACACTTTTGACCCCCGATTCCGCTCGATCGCTCTTTCAATCGAAAGAGTGTTGAAGCATCGAAAGTCGTTTCGTACAAGCTTCGTTACATCGCGTCTTGGAACAGAGTTGATCGCAGCCTGCATTTCATCAAAAGGACACTTCATCAGAGAGACATTCAAGGATCAGCCTTAAAGCCGATATTCAGGGAGCCTCGGACAAGTAGGTGATCACTACTGGTGTTAAACCTATTGATCACTGAGAAGTCTCTGAATTTGTGCTTTCTATACGACAAGAAAACGATCTTATTTTTGGTCATAGCGTTGGGGCTTTGCCAAGTCCAATTTCTTTGGAGCCGTTTTTTAGGGTTCCGTGCCAAAGGCAAAAAACGAAACCCTTATAGATTCGTCATGTCTGTCTGTCTGTCCGTCCGTATGTCACAGCCACGTTTTTCCAAAACTATAAGAGCTATAATGTTGAAACTTGGTAAGTAGATGTATTCTGTGAACCGCATTAAGATTTTCACATAAAAATAGAAAAAAAAAACAATAGATTTTGGGGGTCCCCATACTTAGAACTGAAACTCAAAAAAAAAATTTCTCATCAAACCCATACGTGTGAGGTATCTATGGATAGGTCTTCAAAAATGATATTGATGTTTCTAATATCTTTTTTTTTTTAAACTGAATAGTTTTCGCGAGAGACACTTCCAAAGTGGTAAAATGTGTCCCCCCCCCCCTGTAACTTATAAAATAAGAGAATGATAAAACTAAAAAAAAATATGATGTACATTACCATGCAAACTTCCACCGAAAATTGGTTTGAACAAAATCTAGTAAGTTTTTCTTTAATACGTCATAAATCGTAAACCGAAAAATATCGATAAAAGTTACAAGGAACTACAAGAACTTTTATATTATGTTACTTGCTGATACGGAACCCTTCATGGGAGAGTCCAACTCGCACTTGGCCGCTTTATGAAGAATGAGTTCATCAAGAACAGCCCCTTCCGCTCGAGAAAGTTGACGAGCATTTGCCCCCTATGATTATTCCTGCTTCAAATCCATGGGATCCTATTACCGATTCGCTGCAAATTTGTACTCCCACTTTGGCGTTAAAGTCACCCATAACCACTAACCTTTTTTTTTTTTTAACGTGTGGAAATCCCCTCGGACCGTCACCCCACCGGGGCTTGCGGCGGGGCCGTGTGTCGGACTCGAACCGACTAAAACCACACGGTGTGCCACTCTGCGCCTGTGAACCGGACATCCGGACCCCTCCCAGCGCCTGCCCGCACAGAAGCGGGCACCGTCTGCTGGTAGACTCTTTTCAATTAGGCGACGTACGGCACACGCGTACGTCGCCCCCTCGCGGGTGGCCACTAGAGCGGATGGAGGGGAAAGCCCGTCCCGACCATCCGCGGCCACACTCAGAGCGGCAAGAGGCGCTGATAGGCGCGCCTTCGCCACCCGGTTCGCCGGCGGCGGATTGGGTCCGAGTGGACATCGTCCTCCCGGGCCTTCTCCACCACCTCCTTCTGCGAGATTACATCTTCGCAGAAGGTTGCGACCGCGGTAAAACTGCTATCGCTACCGGCCATGGAGCGTATGACGGCCGGTAGCGAGAGATCTCCTCCGATGACTGCACTGAGGGCCCGACGCTGCGGCGCCCAAGCGGGGCAAACCGCCAGCGTGTGCTGGGCCGAGTCCTCACTGCAGTCGCAGTGGTGGCAGGCGGGACTCAATTCCCTCCTAGCGACCGAGTGCAGGTACTTCCCCAAGCAACCGTGCCCGGAAAGGACCTGCGTCAGTCGGAAGGAAAGGGTCCCGTGCTGCCGCCCTGCCCACTCGAGGATGACCGGCTGGAGGCCTCCACGGCGGTAAAGCCAGCGCGTGGAGTCTCCAGCCGGAAAGACCATCTGTCCATAGTGGGTCGACGAGCGGCTTCACGCCATTCGCGTACCTCTTCGGGCGGAGGGCGAAAGCCACTTTCCGCCCGATATCCAGCCACCCGTCGATAAACTTCGGCGAGCACTTCCGCCTCCAAATCCCACGGGGGTATTCCGGACAAGGCGCACGCCACCTCGGTCGACACCGTGCGGTATCCGCGTATGGCTCTGACTGCCAATACCCTCTGAGGACCCATAACCACTAACATAACCTAACAACTAGCAACCCGACCGGGCTAAGCACGGAAGTCTTTGAAATACTCGGATTTCCTCAACTTTAGTATGTATTATGGCCCCTCCAGACTACTCGCGAAGTTACTCGGGAAAGTTGACCGCAGTCCGAAGCACGTCGCTACACACTCGTTCAACTTCGCGAAGAACACATTCGCGTTGCTTCGAATCCTTTGACTCTTGTGCAAAAACCGACAACAAATGGAATTTGCCCGAGGCGATCCGAGGTTGTACGAAGTAAGTCGTAGTGCCTCTCCACACTATCGTATTCGCCTGACCTCGTACAATTTTGCGAGTAGTGTGCAGGCTTTACACATATAAACCTTCCTCTAAATCTATCTATTGAATCTATTTACATCAGGTAGAGTAGTCATTTTGGCAGGCTCATATATAAACAAGAAATATCTCGCCAAACAGACATCGGAAGTGACTTAATTTCATGCTATGTAAAGATGATTAGAGGAATAACATGGCCACTAGCCAATCGTTACTTGGAAATAAATATTTTTAATTATTCTGGTAGAATATTGTAAGTATAACAATAATGATCATTTCTAAAAAAAAAAAAATATTTCTTATTGATCAAGAAAACATAAAAATGTGGAGAAATGGTTTTCTTTAATAAAAACTATAAAATTTTACCCTAATCTATCTATATATATAAAAGAGTAAGGTGACTGACTGACTGACAGTCTGACTGACATACCCAGAGATCAACGCACAGCCCAAACCGCTGAAGCTAGAATCCTGAAATTTTGCATGTAGGTTCTTTATATAACGTAAGTGAGCACTAAGAAAGGAATTTTCGAAAATCCACCCCTAAGGGGGTAATCAGGGGATGAAAGTCTGCGTGAGCGAAGCTGCGTGTAAAAGCTAGTAATGAATATATCCAATATAACCAAATTTAATAACTCTCATCATCTATTCTCGATCATCCTACATTTACAGACAGTTACTGACATTTCTAACTATTATACTAACTATTATAAAATCTCTTTTACACAATATAACCTCATAAGCAGTGCAAGGAGAATCCAGTCCATATAGAATTGGACCTGGAGAAAAATAATATCTCTATTAGTTAAAAATGAGTTCATAATATATGTATTGTGGTTTTTTTTTTATCTTGGATAACTTTTACTAGAGTCATAAAATTTAAATTTGTTTTGTTAATTTTGTTATGAAAATCACTGCAGGTCTCAGATTTAAAGTGCAACGAGAAGAATTTACATTAATTTAAATTTACTCTATTTTCCACACAGGCCCAAAACTATTAAATTTGGTCATCATTAATCAATCAACAGCTTTAACACTCCGCTATTGGACAAAGGCATCTCTTTAGAAAGGAGGTTTAGGACTACTATACCAGGCTGGCTGACTGGTTGGTACAAGGTTTGTGTCAAGTTTTCTTTCTCTTTGCAGTAAAGTTTTTTCTGCATAATTTGCTCCCTTAACCCGGGTCTCCAACGAACAAAAGTTGTCAATTTTTGTGTTGGTCACAAAAGTTTCTGTAATTTCCTTGTGTTGGAAAAAAAAAAAGTCAACAAATGTTGGCAACCGTGTTTCTGTTTTTGGCGGTAAACATCACAAGAATATGCTTGTTGCAGTTTGTTATTGGCTCTGTGGAGACGCTTAGTTCGAATGTTTTTCAAATAGTTGGTGCCTCGGTGTAGACACAATGGACACAAAAGTTGGCGATTTTTGGAAGAGTTGCAAACAGTTGGAAACACTGAAATTGCCAACAATTTTTTGTAGATGCACCTTTAATCGCCTCCTACGACACCCGTAGGATGAATAGGGGTGGTAACACTCCATATTCTTAATCTATCACCACACAGAAATATTATAACTTTAAGAACATATCACTAGTTTTTTAGTTGAAATAAGTTATTTAGTTTTTATATACCAGAACATAAAATAGAAAAAAATATTATGTTGTAATTAGTATATGCAAATGATACATTGAATCATCACTATACTAAATAAATGTTTCAGAACAAAAAATAAAACATGAGTCAACCCCTAAAAAAAAGTGTGTGATATCAAATTTCACATGGATTATATCCAACAAATGCCCTTAAAAGTAGATAGTCAAATGGTAATTAACTTTAAAATGTTTTTCTGTTATATACTACATAATTAAATGAATAGACTAAAAATAAGTTTCCAATGGATAAATATTATGCCAAGCTATAAATATGTAATAGGTTTATTGTAAAGATTAATATCTCCGCTGTAGTGTGTGTTTTTAAATTATTCTTTAGCAATAGAACAAAACAAAGATAATAGTTTTAGTTACTATAACATTGTATGCATAGTATTTTGATTAAGTAATCCAAATTGAAACTGTCTTCGTTTTTTTTATACCTTAACTCTTGGCTCTCATTAAGGAGTTTGTATACATCAAATTTGGCTGATATATATTGCATTATCATAACTTTAGTAGCCAAATTGATTGAAAAAAAAAACAAATTTAACAGTCCCATAAGAAACAGCAATGATGCAGTTAGAAATGGTTCACAATATTTGTATTACATATTTATAAACAAACACTAAATACTGGAAAGCTGATTGTCTTCGGAAAGATGAGATTTTGGCCATATTTTTGAGGCAGGAAGTTTGTCAAACTCACATAAAGCACATTTTATATGAGTTTGACATATACAAAATACTAAATCACAGTTAATTAATGTGTTTTTCACATTATTTTTTAGACTTTTTACCATGAATTACTGCAGTATACTGCAATGCATTCTTCATCGAAGTTGTTGAAAATTTTACTTAGGATATTGCTATTCAAATTAATCCCAGATCATGATAAGTTGCAACAAATAATTTGCTTTCGACCAGAAGTATAGGCACAACAAATTGCAGTGAATGTTCAGTATGTGCAATCTGCACTAATAGACTATGTGGGAGACATTTTAACCATTACAATTAAATTGTGATTTAGAATACAATATGCATGGCTTTAAAGGTGCTAGAACAATCGCATTTAGCAGAAGCATAGCAGAAAATACATTCGCATAGACAAACTGAACACAACAAGCTTTCGAAAACATAAAAGGCTAGTCAACCAAACGCTACCAAAGTTACGCCAAACACCATAAGGACACGCTATCAAAGATATAATTACCTAAACAATTCAGAATATTGTTGTAGTTCAGCTTCTTCCAGAAAATCATTTAAATTCTGACGATGTTTGCCCATATTTTCTGAAAAAAAATTTAACAACTGTCGTAAAATCAAGAAAATAAGTGTGATAAATCAACTAGAGCATTATAATCATTAACTTACCCATTACACAAAAAGAAAAAAGTATTTCATTAGAATAAACACTTGATAAAATGAAATAAAAATATGTACACACATTAAATGTGCACAACTAAAGTTCCTCGGCGTTTTCATCAGAACTCAATGTATTAAAAAAAAACAGTGACACAATCGATTCTTTTTTGAATATAGTGTCACACTCAAAACGACTATCTTACATTAAAATCGACTAATGCTAAAACTGTATGTGAGTTTGTGAGTGATTACGAGAACGATAATAATAATATAATTTTATTTGTCTACATGTGGTACAAAAACATGGTAAAAAAATATATATAAAAATTTGTTAAACTACTGGCTGGGATTGGCACTCAGCCAAAAGTTTCACCAAAGTTTTATAGCAGGTTGATGATTTTCAATGGAGTACTCAATAAGGTCGTTTTTTTAAATAATGGATCGCATGACAAAAAGTTATAGTTACGATGCTGCCGCTTGTAGTCAACAATCACATGTATATATGTCAATATCATCCTATTTCAACAGCGTTTAGGATGAATGAACGCGTAGCTATACTCCACGAAAGTAGTTCCACGGCGATAAATAGAACGAATCTGACAGGACAGCCATGTAATTGTTATCAAAAATTTTGTTATTATATGTTCAAGGTCGTTACTTTTTTTCAGCTATAAAAATGGTGACGAGCAGATTTCCCTAGTGGCCGTTTGCGGAACTAACATAAGACAGAACTTCTACCTGACAGTTTAATATACAGAGCGAGTGCATTGTTATTTTAAATTCTTTCTACAATGATTTCATTGATAGACGTCTACGGAGTAGTAAAAAATACTTTAAGACCACTTCGTGAGGGTGATCAGTATTTTAAAAGTGGAATGTTAACGTGTATACGTATTTTTATCTGTCATACGTTAGTTCTGCGACTTGCCGCTAGGGAATCTGCCAGTTTAATATACAGAGTGAGTGCATTGTTATTTTAAATTCTTTCTACAATGATTTCATTGATAGACGTCTACGGAGTAGTAAAAAATACTTTAAGACCGCATCGTGAGGGTGATCAGTATTTTTAAAGTGGAATTTTAATGTGTATACGTATTTTTATCTGTCATACGTTAGTTCTGCGTCTTGCCGCTAGGGAATCTGCTCGTCACCATATAGGTGACGGAATTTTGTGAAGCGAAACAGTAACATTGGGACTTTTTCATAGTACACTTCGACATACAACAACGAAACATTTTACTATACCATTTTTTATACGCTTTGATACTATTTGATACTCCCTTTAGGTTGGAGGGATGTGACACCCGTTATTTCACAGTAGCAAGAAAAGCATTTTCATTGTGACTTTATTTTATTTCTATACATCGAGATAAAAGAATAGTAGTATTTTTTTTAGATTAAAAATAACTAAAGTTTATGGACACTTAAAAATTCTAAAGTACCAAATAAAAATAGTTTTATGAAAAAAAAATTAATTTTTAACTCACCTGAACAAAAGCTTTATTTCTTGAACAAATGAAATAAAATAAAGACACGTAAACCATTCTAAAGTTGACAGCAAAAGCAGTTTCAAGCTTATTCTTGAAGATTCGTTTCAATGCAAATATGCAAAAGATTTAGATTAAAAGTAGAGATGCCACGAATATTCGGCAACTATTCGGTATTCGGCCACTTTTTATCGCTATTCGGTATTCGGCCGAATATAGTAAACTATTCGGCTGAATATCGAATAGCAAATCATGAAAAAAAAACTCAAAATATTACTCACAAAGATGTTTATATAACAGACAAATTAACATATTAATATTTAAAATCTACGAGTGGTAAGTTAAGATGAATAAAAACAATTTCATTTGCGTTGCGTTTGAGCAGACGATTGCGTTTTTCCTCATAAATTATTCCTGCTTCTGAAAACAGCTGCTCACTATATAAACTGCTACCAGGAGATGATAAACAATTCTGAGCAAATTGTGAAAGGATTGGATATTGTTTTGCGTTTGCTGACCACCACTTGTATGGGTCTGCTGTACGATTTAAGCGAACAGATGCCATATAAAAATTAAGTTCATTTGCAACCAATTGTGATTTTTTATTAAATGGCATCAATTTTCTTTTGTTAAACAAATGGTGAAATTTCTCAAGGTAATCACTTTAAAAGTAATAATTAGTAGACAGTACGTGCAGTATGATGCACCAAAATAAACAAATAAAGTATGTAGTGACACGACCGCGACCTAATCACCAATGAAACAGAACTGCACGCGCCTACGTACTACTCCAGTGATGCAAGTTTAAACTCGTAACTTACGAGTCATGACTAGTTGTGACTTGTCACCCACGGAAAGTACTAAGTGTTGCCGAATATTCGGCCAAATAACTATTCGTGGCATCTCTAATTAAAAGTCTAGAAAAAATGCAAGAAGGAGGGAATCTACCCGCTAATTAGGGGGTTTGGGCGTCGAATAGTAAAGACTGTTAGTCGATTCTTAAACTTTTTCTATTGCAATGTTTGACGGTTACTGTGTGCAATCACTATTAATGTGACAGTTACACTGAAGTGTTACCATTTGAAGTACTGAAAGTAGATTTTTTGCCAATATCAATAAATTTGTTTCAAATAGACATTTATCCATTTATTCTTTATTTCTATCATAAAAACTTTAATATTTTAAAAATATTATTTACCAAAAATTTTAGCATGAAACTACTCTTGGTAGATTATATTTCGCAATTGGCAGCACATCTAACTACTTTGCAAATATGGCGTAGAGTTGTACAAAATGCAGTGATGCAGTGGGAGATATTTGTTATACCTGTCAATTCTGAAATTTCATAAAAAAGACATGTACCTAGAATAACACTTATTTTCATTCGGTCATAGTGAGATAACCGAAACCTATCAGTGAAATGTGAATTTTACGCAATGTAGGTACAATTTCTAGATGTAATTTTAATTTCAAAATAAGTTAGGAATCTCACCTCTTATCTATATGCTGTTTAGTGGTTTGTTTTAGTAAAACGATCGCTTGTTTACGTATTGTCGTGTGCCTGGTGACTACAGGTTCATTGTTTTTACAAAGTTATGATAGAGTTTTGTCAAGACAGGTTTTTGATAACATCCGTTAGGCCAGTATCTGAGGTTATTTTAATTCTTTTTGTTATTTTAGGTATCATTTCTTCTAAAAAATGAAAAAAAAAATGTAAATAAATTGCCTATAGTAACACAGTACAATAATTGATTGTTATTTTCTACTTGAATGTATATTTGTTAGCTTAAAATAAGTTTGTTAAAATAGTTTTATATGCGCTATGGACTTTAAGTTACTAAAAAAAGGAATGGAAAAAAGAAGAAATCTAGTCTACTAAACACATCGAAGTTTTTTGGTGAGTATTTATTTATTGTTCATTTATTATTTCTCAAACAAAAATATATGAACACAAAATCTCATAACTTTTCATAAAGAATTGTCTTTTATTTTTCCAATAAGATTTTTTTTTAACTAATCACTACATGTTTTTGAGTTTGTGACTAATCAGTTTTTTTTTATTTTATACTAGAGTGGTCACCAATATTTTTTAAACATTCTGTTGCAATTGTTTAGGTTTCATTATAATGTTACTAATAGGGCCTCTAATTGTGCTAAACATTTTACTTACGATTGTGTGAGGACATATTGTAATGCAAATGCAAGAACATAAACAGAACAAAGACAGGACAATTATCTCTCATTGAGGATGCTACTAAGGGACATTGTATGTTGAGTACATTGAGGAAAAGTCTAAATAAGCACTTGTATATAGGTAACTAGTGGTTGACCGCGGCTCCGCCCGCTTATATGTCGGTTATCGCGGTAAATAGTAGCCTATGTGTTATTCTGATGTATCAGCTATATTACTGTAAAGTTTCATCCAAATCCGTTCAGTAGCTTTTGCGTGAAAGAGTAACAAACATCCTTCCATCCATACTTACAAACTTTCGCGTTTATAATATTAGTATAGATACCTGTTATTCACAACAATCAAATTGATACACCATATTATATAGGTACATTAATTTAAGCTCTGTAAAACTGTTTCAGAATCTCTCAATTAATTTATTTCAATGAATTTTTTAGACCTCTATTTAAAATTCAAACCAAAATTGCATGAAAAGTTTTAAATAATTTTACCACAGTTTGACTCCCAATTTTACAATTTCTTTGAAACATTGAATGCCGCAATAGTAAAAAAGATGACTACGATTTGATGTTATGTTTACATTGTGTTTATTTTGCATTATTTACTTAAATAATCTATTATGATATTAAATTATATATCAAAGTAAAGATATATATACCCACGCACAGAAAATCAACGTAAATGACAGTTCATGCTGTCGTGTTTCTTTGGTGAGTGCGAGACCAAATGCTCAAAGATGCAGAAGCTTCACTAGGCCGCTATGGTGTGGATCACCATGCTGTATTCTCTGCATTCGCAATGAGTATGGTGACCACCACTCTTGGATTCTGCTTATGCTTTCCATCAGGCAGAGTAGAGTCATTTTGGCAGGCAATACATAAAAAAAGAAAAAAAAAGAGAAGGTGCAATTAAATTACCTAAGTATACAGTAAAAATATAAATACATACTAAACAATTAGATAGCTCCAACAGAAACAAGCAAATGTAGTGGTTAGTATTGTTTCTCCTTAGAATGACATGTTTATCAATAGTAATAAATATTCCTGTTAATTGTTTTACAAACCAACTTATTTATGTCAATAACGCATTTATTGCATACGTCGGCAAAGCCGCACACATGTTATGCTCTCCTAATTGACCATATGGTGCACCCTAGCTCAGGAGAACATACATCTTATATCTAGTTTGTTGACCCGAAACACAACTTACTGTTCTTCTTGTACAGAAATAAGGTCTACGTTCTATTTCCACCATTCCGTTACGCTATGCGAAATTTAGTATGATTTTGTCCTCCTTTTTGATGTAAGAAAGACATCGATGAAATTCTAAGTAGCTATTAGGGAATTTGCGAAACTGAAACAAACCTTTCCAAGTGGTGTGCAATGCGGTTTAATATTTCGTTTCGTGAGCGTGCATAAGGCTCATATAAATTACGATGTTACGTCATAATCTCGGTATTAGTTCAACGATCCACTTATCAGTTTGAGCTCCGTAACCCAGGGCAACAGTTACGATATAGAATCAGTTACAATAGCTGATTCGAAACCTTCACGATTCCGTATTTCTCTCGTGATGTTAAAATTATAATTACAAATTTTTAACACTGTAATGAGTAGAAATTTAGCGTAACTTTATGTTTTATATATTGCATCTATCTCTTGATCATTAGATACACATAGCTATTAGCTATACCTACTTAAATCTATGAATCAAACTGTATCAAATTCATTCTCCGATACGGCAAAATTTCGGTGTCGCATCGTCTAAGAGCCTCTGTACACAATGGTTTAAGGAATGAGAAAGTCCTATTTTTTATAAACTGGTCTTATTGCTAAGCTGCGTCTCGATCTATGAGAGATAGAACGTTGGTTATAAAACACGTTTCTCCAGTTAGTACTAAGCCATACCAGTGTACACACAATCCTATCTAGGTCTTATCTGCTTTTTAGTAAATGGCAGCAACCTTATTGTGAAATAATAAACGAACCTTTTGAACCGTAGCACTTCAGTTGTCAATATTAAAGGTGAGATTTACAGTCTAATTGGTATCTCTTTCTTACGATACAATTTGATCTTTTCTGTACAAGTAGCAATATTATTATTATAATACGAGGCGACGGCGACGTAGATGATGATAGAAAGGAATATGTATCAAAACATCTACCAACATTCCTTCTTTTTACATCTTAGTTTTATAGTCGGGTTTATAGTGAAATATAGTGCATCTGCCATTGCTTGTTGTGGTATCGTTATTTACTTTAAGCAAGGTACACGTAGAAAGCACCGTTAACGCATTTACGTGGGTTAGCTTGAAAATGGCCAAAAACCTGCACTATAAACCATTTATCTCGACGTATAAGCCAGTCCTTTAGTACATAAGTATAAATTGGATAAAATGATAGTTGATGTCAAGACCTCTGTAATTATTTGGAGCTATCCAGTTCTGTTGTAAGGACAAAAGGGGACAAATCTTTCCGTGAAGGATTTGTGAGTCCTTTGTAGTACAAACGTGGTCTACAGTTCCGGGGAGAAGTTTGATCATTAGTTGTGCTTTGTGTTACACATCTCCCGAAAAAGTAATAATATGTTTGCTTGAGCTAAACTTTGTATTGCCCAGTATGTGGCCCATCGTCTAATACAAGGATATATACTTAACTAGCGACCCGCCCCGGCTTCACACGGGTGGATTTCAGATGCCGCTGACGACACGATTCGTGTATTTTAAATCTGTAATATCTTCGAATATATTCATTTAAATTAGATACTGTAAAGGGCCATTTTGATCTATATTAAATGCACAATGTATTTAATTTACTTAATTGTATAAGGATTCATTCTGTATAGCTTAAAATCACTTCGTAAATAAGCCATTATTTCTCGTTAAAAGAAAGGAATAAAAAATGGTTGTTGTGGGTTATCCCTAAGAGATAGACATATACCGTCGCGGACTTTTTTGTAGTACTTTTTAAGGTGTACAATACTGTAGTACTTTATTTTGATCTATCTCGTAGGGTGCAACCAGCGTTTGCAATGTAAGCAAAAAAATGTGTTTATTTGCTACATCACATTAGAAACCTCGAAAATTAACAGTGTTTCCATACTATATTATGCATTTATTATACATAAAAACCTTCCTCTTGAATCACTCTATTAAAGAATCCCGATTCAAAATCCGTTGCGTAGTTTTAAAGATTTAAGCATACATAGGGACAGAGAAAGCGACTTTGTTTTATACTATGTAGTGAGTAGTGATATCCTGGATTATATAAAGTTGGTCGGCGATGATACTCGTAGTATGCTTTCCGTTCTTTTTTTGTTAAATGTAGGGAATTAGTAAACTTCCGTAATATTTCCTCCTAACACTGATTTCGAGTTGTAACTTACACTAGTTTTAAGTTGAACAGATTCTATTTTTTTGTTTTCGTGTAATAAATGTTATTATTATTACAAGCTTTTTATTAACTTGCAATGTTTGTATGTATGCTTGTTTGTTCGGGTGGAATCTTGCAAGTCAATTTTGAAGCAGATATCTTCAACCGATTTTGCTGTAATTTTGCAAGCATATGTATACAGCGTGACAATACAATATTATAATGACATGGAGCTGATCTGATGCTGGAGATAGAAGGTGGCCATAGGAACTCTGTAAAGAATCGTCGCAATATCATCGAGTTCGGACTCGTTTGATTCGTCTCAAGGCATTGCAGTAAAAGCTTGTCTTTAAAAATATCTATATAAAATAAATTTGCTAAGACTATTGATGATACTAAGTTGGATTACGAATACAAATTGAATTAAAGAAACATTGCAACGAATTTAACAACTTCAAATGTTTTAGATTTAAAATGAGATAATCCATACTTCTTACTAATATTATAAACGCGAAAGTTTGTAAGTATAAATGGATGGATGGATGTATTTATGGATGCATGGATGTTACTCTTTCACGCAAAAACTACTGAACGGATTTGCATAAATCTTTACAGTAATGTAGGTATATATAATATAGGTATATATAATATAGGTATATATAATATAGGTATATAATATAGGTATATATATACATCAGAATAACACATAGGCTACTATTTGCCGCGATAACCGACATAATACGCGGGCGGAGCCGCGGGCTTCGTCTAGTATATAGTAAACGCGAAAGTAACTTTGTCTTTCTGTCCTGCTTTCACGGCCATACCGCTGCACCGATTTCAATGAAATTTGGCTGGCTTAGATTCTTAACGAAGGACATAGGCTACTCTTTGCTGCGATAACGGACAAACACGACAAACGTTTCCAATAAAAAACTAAGATGAAAATTATTTTATTTAACGCGTTTCCCTAGTTTACTAACAAGTACGACGCGGCGAGCGTCAAATGATTTTATAAAATGTAACAGTATGTCAATTAGTGCGACAATTTTGTTATCGGTAAACAGGTGATGACAGCGCGCGTTAGATACAACGCGTATTCAGTTTTGTGAAATAACGGAATGAACTAAAATATATTAGGACACTCAAACACATTTTAGGTTAATCACAATCTTAAAACAGTCTGAATAAAAATCTGTAGTTTTTTTTTGCCATTCCTATTTTAACCTTTAGTCTAATATATAAAGTTCTCGTGTCGCGGTGTTTGTTACCAAACTCCTACGAAACGGCTGGACCGATTTTTATGAAATTTTGTGTGCATATCGGGTAGGTCTGAAAATCGGCCCACATCAAATTTTGATTCATACCCTTAAATGATAAGGGTGACCCACACCTATTTTTCATTTTGCCAAAACAACGTTTGTCGGGTCAGTTAGTCTTCTTCTAATGTATAAAATTCTTGTGTCGCGGAATTTGTTACCAAACTCCTCCGAAACGACATGACCGATTTTTATGAAATTTTGTGTGCATATTGGGTAGGTCTGAGAATCGGCCAACAATGTATTTTTCATACCCCTAAATGATAAGGGTGACCCAACCCTAAATATTTATTTTTATAGCAAAACAACGTTTGCCGGGTCAGCTTAGTTATCAATACTTAATATACTACTAGGTATATAAAGAGGTAAAGTTTGTGAGTTTGTGACGTCGTAGGGTGTAATCTCTGGATCTACTGAACCGATTTTGAAAATTCTTTTACCAATAGAAGGCTACGTTTTTAATGAGTGACATAGGTATATATTAACCCGAATAATGAAAAGATTTCTTCGTGGTAGCCGGATTCGCAAAGATGTTTACCGCCCAACGAAGTGGGCACGGGTCACCTAGTTCTATATATTTTACTTAATTGTAAATACAAATCAATCCTGAAGCGTAGGCATGTTGTAGATAACAAAGCTTATTATGCAATCACTAATATGTATGTCAAACAAGGATTTGGTTGTCGGCAGAAGCATGGATTATGTTTTTGATACAAAACATAATCAATTATTATAAGGTTTGCTCGTAACTTGTACCACACTATTAAGATACTTAACCCACTTATTCTAGAGTACTTGCCTGGGGGGGGGGGGGGGAGACAATATTTACACAGTAGAAATAAAATGTTATTACTTAATGCGTGTAAACTGATTACACTGTTATGGAGCTCATAGTAGTCTTACGGTACTATTGTATTATGTTTTCGGTAAGATTTCATTCGCTGCGAATCAACTATTTCAGTGACTGCATGAAACTCAACCTCGTCTTACAAAGGAGTCAAACCTCGTTTGATTGTTTAGACTTTTAAAACTGTTTTAAACACCATAAAAGTGTTTACTGGTACGTCGTTTGAATGCTTCCATGTACACATTAGAAGGAAGTTAAAAAAAACTTTTAGTGTAACCTACATGAATTACAATTTCTATTGAGGTAATAATTTATGTATAAATGACGTAAGTACTAAACATAGGGCTATCCCTAATAAAGAAAGAACACAAGAAATTCAACTGTAAACAAAATCTTTTAGAACATAAACCATTCTTACGACTGGGTATTTGGATTTAATTATCACGTTTTGAATAATAAATCCAGACCATGTTCTTCGTAATTATCCGCAGTAGAAGGAATTCGAACAAAAGAGTTTTTGTTCAGGGATAAGAACCTGACAATTCGTAGAAACGTAGTTGGCTCTAATACTGCGCAGGCTTTGTCTAGTACTTCTGTTGTTCAGGTAACAGATAGTGAGTGACAATTGTTACAGTATCAATAACTACTTCGTCTATAACGAGTATTATCAAAAGCCTTAGATTTATTAATGCTGTTACTCACTATAAGTTCGTATACTGCATTTCTGTACTTGTATACGGCCAGGGTCTGTAATAGCTTAATGAATATCCCGTTAGTCCCGTGGTAGATCCGTCATAAAGCTATAAGAATACTGTATAGGTATATTGTTTTTTTTTTTTTTTTTTTATGTTTGGCCCGCCAAAATGACTCTGCTCTGCCTGATGGAAAACATAAGCAGAATCCAAGAGTGGTGGTCACCATACTCATTGCGAATGCAGACAGTGCAGTATGGCGACCCACACTATGGCGGCCTAGTGATGCTACTGCATCTTTTATTCCAGTCAACAAGTATGAAACTTGTTGACTAGACTAATTGGGCCCCCGGTCTCGCACTCACCAACGAAACACGACAGCACGAACGCTGTCATTTTACGTTGATTTTCTGTGCGAGGGTAGTACCGCCCCGGTCGAGCCGGCCCTACCGTGCTGAAATCAGCGTGGCTCTACTACCTCTATACTTAATAATGTAAACCTTATTTATTGAAATAAAACAAGATAAATAGATACACAAATATTTATTGTACTAAACGTACATACAATATCTTATACTATTACTTAAACTAATCACAGGTATTAACATAATCGGAAGTAAAAAATAAGTCCCATCGAATTGAGAACCTCCTCCTTTTATGAAGTCGGATAAAAATATTGTTGAAATTTTAATGACTTACTAAACTTACCACTAAACAAAAAACATAGTTTTAGTACAGTCACTGCAGATACTAAGTTTAAAAAAAAAAAACGTTATCAAGAGTAGGTAGTATAATTGTTTCAGATAATTTCAGGACTTACTTGATTTCAAATTAAGGTCAAAGCTGATTTTATTATTACACAAATGTGATGGTACCAACTAAGCCATTAAATTTATTAATTATATTTTACTTAACTTTCTAAGTATCTTGACGATTCCCAAATTTTTTAAATACATTTTTAGGGTTAATACACGTTACTTCTGGTGTAGCATTTATTTATGTTACGAAGAAATTATAGCTAACATAATAACATTTGCAATCAAGTAGATAACAGTGAGCCAATTAGAAGTCCTCACCGGTAGTAATATGCTAAACATAAAGATGTGAGCGACATCAAGTTTTTTTTAAAATTATTTTTGATTTAACCTTGAAGACACTTCTACACCTTCGAGACGAGTGTCTCGAAGGTGTAAAAGTGTCTTCATAGTTTTGTCAAAAGATGGAAAAAAAATTGGTTGTCTGTAAAGTCGGTTTACGGACCATAGTTTAACGTGACAACGTCTTCTCTTATAAACATTGATGTTGTTTAATCCGTCAGTGGCGAAGATGCTCTTTTGATGCCATTGATCTTGTCACACACCACACAACCGAATCACTTCGAGTATCGCGAGAAGTCTCAATCCTAACCTCTTACATTAAGGTTATAAAATCAAACATTGTTCGAACTATTTGCACAACTTCGATCCTACGAGATCGCCCCACAACGATTGTCACCCGCTTCCGAAGCGAGGAATTCACAATTTGCAAGTAAGACGGCCCTAACCGAATTATACAATTGCCGCCCGACGGCTTTTAACATTTCATTTAGCCGGTCAAATCACGATGCCCCTAAAATCTTCATCGAGGTAAATACGACAATTAACCACTACACTAATCGACATTTCTACAAAAAACAGCTCCGACTGTCTATTTACGAGGCGATCCGCGCCATTTCATTCGTAATAACTAATAATTCGACTGTCCTAGACCGAAAACTATTCAACAGTAACATGACATTTCAAAAACATTCACCTCACAAGATGACACCATAAATTACATTTCCCTTAGACCACATATTATACTACAGGGGCAGCAGAACGGACGAAAAGCGTACTTGGGATCGAACAGATGTAATGATACATACAATGAGCATAACGGGACATTGGACGCAACAGGACAATGAGCCATCCATTTTCGTGCATGCAACCGGCGTTCATCAATTTATTAGACGTTATCACGTCAAAAAAATAAGAATTTATTTCGTTCGTTACAGTAGTATAATATCTTGTTGATGGGTCGCTGTCCATTCGAAATTCCCAACAAACTTCCTCTAACTACCCCTGGGACAGTACTCAAGTCTTCTTAGACGGTCAATGATAGGTCACGTGCATATCAAAGAGGGCATAATTTGTACTGGTGATACGTAGCGTGTATGTTATATTTCGTGCACACTGGAGTTTGGCAACATTTCAGTTTCTATTTATTTATCATATATCAAAAATAATTATATCTACAGGGTTACTGGTAACATGTAGTAATCCCTTTAGGGGGTGATAGTAGAGATCATTAGCTATCAAATTGTCCTCGGGGTAAATGTGTAAAAAATATACCGTTTTGGAAATAAAATAAAAAATCTCATTTTTTTAAGAAAAGTGAATCACGCTACTTCAAAGTGCTCTTAAAACAAACACTTGCGCATTTAATGGTTGTTGTTGGTGTTTTTAGTTTGCTAACACCCTAATACGTAATAATAACACGAAAAGAACAGAAATTTAGTACCGTTAGTGAATAATGATTCAGGGAATCTAAAAAGTTTCATACATTTTACTGTTTCCTATGACTAAATGCAATTTTATTTAAAAAAATCACCTTACAATTTTATCGGGGTAATAGCTTTAAAACAAGTATGTTTTATTAGCTATCCAACGAGGTATAAAAAAATTAAATACGTTGACAAATGGCTGAGTAAATGAACTTAATCGGGAGTAAGTGAAAAATTGTAGTTATTTTGCGGTCTGAACTTAAAACAGTCGATTTTCAAAGTGTGAGCCCCTATTTCTAATACAAGCACGCATTCTTGTCCTTAATTGAGTTTTTACAACACCACTAGACAACGGTAATTCTGTAATGGACATCCATCATGCTGATACTACGTCATACGCCTTGTTTCCAAAAATACGACTGCAAGATGTCTTCCCTCAAAATGTTCTCGTAACTTTGTGCGTTCAAATCGAACCTAACTCTGTGTGGAAATCCCCTCGGACTGTCACCTCACCGGGGCTTGCGGCGGGCACTTCCGCCTCCAAATCCCACGGGGGTGTTCCGGCCAGGGCGCACGCCGCCTCGGTTGACACCGTGCGGTATCCGCGTATGGCTCTGACCGCCAATACCCTTTGAGGCCGCCAGAGGCGGGCCTTATTTAGGGCAGTAAGAGCCGCCACCCGCACCGGTGCACCATACAGCGCCAACGACCGGACAACCCCCGTGTACAGGAGTCGCGTTGCGACGCTGGCTCCACCCAAGTTGGGCAAAAGTCGTCCAAGGGCGGAGGCAGCGCCGACCAGCTTAGGACCAAGCTGTCGGAAGTGCTCGTCGAAGAGCCACCTACCGTCGAGGATCAGGCCCAGATACCTCATCTGGGCCCGTACCGGTACGAGGACCAAGTTGACCTCTATGGAGGCGCCGGGGGGCGGACCACGACGGGGCCCATGAAATAATAGGGCCTCCGTCTTGTCCAGGGCCACCCGTAAGCCCAGCGCCTCGATGCGCCCGACCACCAGAGAAACACCCCAGGTGACCAGGCGCGCCGCTTCTTGAAAGTTCGCACCCCGGGCTGTGAAAAGAGTGTCATCGGCGTAACAAATTACGCCCAGCCCAGGGATCAGACGGCTTCGAAGGACCCAGTCGTGCCCCACGTTCCACAGGAGTGGTCCAAGGATAGACCCCTGTGGAACGCCGCACGACGTGGGTCGCCGTCTCAAGACGCCCTCTCGGTCCTCGTACACGACGGTACGCTCCACTAAATAGTCTGCCACTAGCCGCCTCAGGAACTCTGGCACCCCGTGGCAGTGGAGTGCTTCCCTGATGCAGCTAAATGACAGACTATTGAAGGCGTTGGCGATGTCCAAGGACACCGCCAAAACCACGTCGCCACAGCTCACTACCTCTTCGGTCACGGCCCTAAGGCGCATCACGGCATCGACCGTCGAACGCCCCTCTCGGAATCCGAATTGGGCGTCCGACAGGTCGGGCCCCACCTCGCCAAATCGAACCTAACTCTGACCAAACCTAACTCTGACCTAACTGAACTCTGACCTAACTGAACTCTGACCTAACTTAACTCTGTCATAACCTAACTCTGTTGCGTTGGGTGGGTTTGCGGCAGGGTGATGCGACAGAGAAATTGAACCTATTTCTGACCTGACTCTGTCGCATCACCCTGCCGCAAACCCCGGTGGACAACAGAGTAAGGTTATGCCAGAGTTAAGTTAGGTCAGAGATAAATCAGGTTAGGTGATTAAATCTTTTTTTTTCTGATAGTTGGATTGGTAGGTGACGATCTACCCCAGGACCAGCAAGTTGTCCCGATCTTACCCAGATGGATTATTACGTGTGTGTGAGCCTGGTCTATGATGTCTCGCCTGTACCAAATATTGTAGGTTTAAGGATCCGCATAGTTAATGCCGCAAGTGAAATCAAAATCTCGTTGTCGAGTGGTGTTGTAAAAACTCAATTGAGGACAAGAATGCGTGCTTGCATTAGAAATAGGGGCTCACACTTTGAAAATCGACTGTAAATTTAAGTTTAGACCGCAAAATAACTACATTTTAAAAGTTACGATTTTTCACTTACTCCCGATTAAGTTCATTTACTCAGCCATTTGTCAACGTATTTAATTTTTTATACCTCGTTGGATAGCTAATAGAACATACTTGTTTTAAAGCTATTACGCCGATAAAATTGTAAGTTTGCATTGGTTAATTGCATTTAGTCATAAGAAACAGTAAAATGTATGAAAATTTTTAGATTCCCTGAATCATTATTCACTAACGGTACTACATTTCTGTTCATTTTTGTGTTATTATTATGTATTAGGGTGTTAGCAAACTAAAAACACCAACAACAACTATTAAATACCCAAGTGTTTGTTTTAAGAGCACTTTGAAGTAGCGTGATCCACTTTTCTTAAAAAAAATGAGTTTTTTTATTTTATTTCCAAAACGGTACATTTTTGACACATTTACCCGAGGACAATTTGATAGCTAATGATCTCTACTATCACCCCTTAAAGGGATTACTACATGTTACCAGTAACCCTGTATACTTATAATAAAGATGTAACAGGTCCAATTCTGTACCTACATTAAAGATATTTTGAAATTTTCTTTGGAGGGCTCTCTATGGTCAATACTGAAGCCAAAACTGTTATTTTTTTTTCATTTTTGACTGACTCTGTCTGTCTGTATCTTGGCCGCGCATCACTCTGAAACTACTGAATGGATTCAAATGAAACTTGGCATGATTTGAGTTCATACTACGAGGTAGTACATGGGATACTTTTTATCCCGAAATTCAGGACGGTTTCTTGGAGAGACCCGTCTCAAAATGAAAGTCAAAATATGTACTTAGTTGTAATTCAATAACATATAGTCTGATTTCTTTCATTCTTTTTTTGCTAGAAAGAAAATGAAATAAAAGATAACGGCAAAGTCTTTTTTTTGTCCGCGACTGTACACTGCCTGTGGGAAGCTGAGACAGATATGTAAATATGGCGGTACGAAGTTCACCGGGTCAGCTAGTTAAATATAAAAATAAGTTTTTATGCTTTCCGACCTGTTTATTTAATCATCGTAAAATTTACTACAATTTACATCGCTAGGGAAACGAAATAGAGTCTGTTAAAAAAAGTTTCTTGATACATACAAAAATTACTGCCGGTCAGTCAGTTGCCGGTGAAGGCAGTAAAGAGAAAAAAATATATAAATTGGAAAAGTCTCCAATGTGCTGTAAGCCAGAGTTTTATTACTGTGCCTCGAAGCCATTGTTCAAATCCACCGCTTTACGAGACAATGCAATGCATTTAATATGAATTAGACACCGACTGTGAGTAAGGAAAATGTCAATTGCACTGCAATTCCGCAACGAATAAACTTTATTGCATTTCTAAGTACTAAAATGATTTTTATTTTCATTTTCTCTACTTTGTGCAATTTTATATCAATTTGGATAAATTTTGCTTTGGTTATCTTAGAAATTATAATAAATATGCAATATTTGTGAGAAAAATATAAAGAGAATATGAAGTTATTAAGTGTAAATGAATAATAAATGTGTTAAACGTAGAGAGCATTTAACTCAACAAATGCTCTCTACATTTAACCGGTTTATGGTTACCGTTAATTACACCCGTAAGTCTGTAACTCGCGTAATTAATAATATATTGACCCACTTTTATGGTTTCAAACCATCTAATGATATAGCTTACATTGTAGGATAGTTTTTCATAACACACAGTAAATGACTTCGTATTTCGTAAATGTTATTCTATAAAGTAAATCATGAAGGTCTTTTATAGTAAGTGGAAAGAAATTTGTTTTCTTTTTAGGGTTCCGTAGCCAAATGGTAAAAAACGGAACCCTTATGCATTCGTCATGTCTGTCTGTCCGTCCGTATGTCACAGCCACTTTTTTCCGAAACTATAAGTAGATGTATTCTGTGAACCGCAATAAGATTTTCACACAAAAATAGGAAAAAAAACAATAAATTTTGGGGGTTTCCCATACTCAGTACTGTAACTCAAACCCATTCGTGTGGGGTATCTATGGATAGGTCTTCAAAAATGATATTGAGGTTTCTAATATCATTTTTTTCTAAACTGAATAGAAATGAGAAAATGCGCGAGAGACACTTCCAAAGTGGTAAAATGTGTCTCCCCCCCCTCCTTGCAACTTCTAAAATAAGAGAAATATAAAACTAAAAAAAATATATGAAGTACATTACCATGCACACTTCCACCGAGAATTGGTTTAAACGAGATCTAGTAAGTAGTTTTTTTTAATACGTCATAAATCGTAAACCGCAATTTACCTTTCATTCAATCAACTCAAATATAAAAATAAAAATATTATGTTACTTGCTGCTACGGAACCCTTCATGGCGCGTCCGACTCGCAATTGGCCGCTTTTTTTTGTGATATAGAAAATATCAAGCATTCATGGATATTTAATATCACAGCGAGTTCTAAGTCATTTTTTCTGTTTTACTTACGCGTTCGTTTGTAAACTTAGACGAGCGTCGCTTAGAACTTGATTAAAGATAATGTATTATAATGTCACGTTTGAACTTTTTTATTTTGTATTTCTTTTAATAAAAAGCAAATGAATAATATAGAACGTAGCTTAAAGAGCGCTACACTTTATTTACGTTGGTATGTCATACATTACAAGCTTTTTATTCGTTTTTATTAACTTTCAATGTATGTACTTTTTATGTATGCTTGTATGTTCGGGTGGAATCTTGCAACTCAAATTTGAAACAGATATCTTCAACCAATTCTGATGAAATTTTGCAAGCATATGTATACAGCGTGACAATACATTATTATAATGACATGGAGCTGATCTGATGCTGGAGCTGGAAGGTGGCCATAGGAACTCTGTAAAGAAACGTCGCAACATCATCTAGTTTGGACTCGTTTTATTCGTCTCGAGGCATTCTAATAAACGCTTGTTTTTAAAAAGCTTTTTAATTTAATTTATATACCAATACTTTTGATAGAGTGAGAACTACGTAAAAAACATATTTTGTTAAAAACACTTTAAACTGATAAAACAACTTTTATGAAAAGTTCAACTTAAAAACATTCTTCAAATTGATGATACATAGTTTGATTACATAATATGATAGTTCATGTACAAAATTTAATTTTATGATTCTACAATATTAAAAATAGTATTTTCTGTCAAAAATGCACAAGGATTTTGCCGCTCATTTTCGCTCTTTAGTACCTAACTGAAATAATTGAACTTCGTGTCGTAACGATAAGATTTAGCTTTATTTCGCAGACAATTGTATTTGTAGGTACTTTCTAATTTAAAAATATTTCAAATTATTGTCAAAGCAGTACGCCTTACGGCCAAGGTTTCTCAACAAGTCATCATATTGACAGCGTAATGATCTCAACATTCATTGCCAACTATATTATGCCATTAGAAATAACCTATCGATCAATATAATAGCGGTCCATTTTCTCCTAATGCAACTTGATATAGAAATAAATATCGGGTGTTTTCTATTGAAAGTTCTATTTTCTTATGAAACTTGGTCGGGAAAAGAAATGCGCATGGCAGGGCCGAAAATGACTGAAGCGCTAGATTTTTTAATTGAGTCCATTCGATTTATGCATCATGAACTACGATTGGATAATACTTCTTAAAATTTTGTCATAACAGTGGAAATATTAATCCTTTCAATAAATTTCTATCTCTATTCTAAGACGTCAGATTGACTATCACATCACATCACACTAATATATAAAGGCGAAAGTTTGTGTGTAAGTTTGTTACTTCTTTACGCAAAAAGTACTGAACGGATTTTGATGAAACTTTACAGTAATATAGCTTATACATCAGAATAACACATATGCTACTATTTGCCGCGATAATCGACATACACGCGGGCAGAGCCCCGGGCAACAGCTAGTTGTCGAATGATACGTAAAACAGAAAGAACAATAAAATTTATTATTCAATGTTTAAAAGATTAGGTGTCAAACTACTCAACTAGATCAAATGGTCAATGGTCTGGAGGTGAGATAATATATTTGCTGCACGTTTATTATATAGGTTAAAAAACAATTTATGTCTTGTCTGAAATTCATGTAAGCAGTTTGTTTATACGCTGTTTCTCATACAAAACGCTGTATTTTTTAAATATAATTTCTTCAGTGAATTTGAATTTACTTTGATTATGTATGATTGCGGTTTCAATTCAGCAATTTTATTTTCTGAACGCGTTTCGAGCCATGTATGTTTTTATGCGCAAGTACAGATACTTTGTTTATAGTTTTAGTTGAATTCAAATTAACTAACATGAGTGTGTATGTAGTAATTATCGCATCAAAGGGTGTATAAATATACGTATACGTTATAAACCTAGGTATTTCAGTATTTCATTTTCCGAGTCACTTACAGCGCTGATTTTCAATTTCTCGCTGACATGGAATGTTCTAAAGTGATTGTCAATTTAATGTTATTAACAATTCATATTGAAAATGGTTTAATTGAAAAATACTTTTAGTTTTCACTCATTAATCATGTTCTCGGTGATGTAGATTGCGTGTCTATGGCGCATTTAACCTTCGTTATAATTTCCGCTATTAATGTACAACCACCATTTGGATTGGTCTCTGCATTTAAAACAGTGTCGTAACCTTTCATTCCTACCATACAAATGAAATCTACAGTATTAAACGCATAAGAGGAAAATGAATTTAATTGTATTTTGTTAGTGGGGGAGTGTGTTTCGACACATGTGACTACTGTCACCAAATATGACTCGCAAACTAAATAAATGTACCATATATTTTCGATTATTAAATTGGTAAACATATTGTGTTACAGTCCTGTTAAAGAATGTTTCGTTTAACACCCAAGTAACAACCTTTCTTGACACGGTACACGCGACAACAGAAAGAGAAATTCATACAAATTCATACACGTGCGCAATAAACGAAGACAGTCTTCAGAAGTGACGAGTCGAAATAATTATTTTAAGGCTCGAGCGAACACTAAAAATAAATTCGCCAGTGTGATGTCATGAAATGTGTTACGTACCTACTCAACCGACACGCATCCGAGTATGACATCAGTTTGCTTGCCACGACCGACCGCTCGCCTCTTGAATTATTATCACTGTTCCCACCATTTGTGATTCAATTTTTTATAGAACTCATATTAAATGAATTAAGCAGGATGTCACTAGATATCGGTTCATACCTATTACCGAGTCAGATTCTGGTTTCCCAGATAAAAACCTAACAGACGAGATATTGTTTCTGTTAGGTCTACTAACAACGTCGCTGTAATAAAGTAAGTTATTAGTTTCCTTTTTATTGTTATACCATGTGTCCCAAAATTCAACGATAAGCGGGCGCCAAAAGGTAGACCTGCTCATGAGTACATAAGGAAAAATAATAATAAAAAAATATACCTAGTTTTGTTTTTTTCTTAGAATTCTTTTTATTAGAATTTCTTTGAAAATTTACACCCTTCATGATATTTTGAACGACCACGATGACAATTTTTGTGTAACGTTTTTTGTGTAAAAACTGCGGGCAATTTGGTGTTTTTAAGAGTTGTGGTGAATAGTAGCACTATTTAGGTACAAGATAAAAAAAAAATCTTAAGCATATGTGAGAAATTGTCATGGTGGTCGTTCAAAATATCATGAAAGGTATAAATTTTCAAAGGTATAAATTTTCAAAGAAATTCTAAATTTTTCTTGTAACTAAAAAAAAACCAGGTATATTTTTTTTATTTTTTTTCCTTATGTACTCATTAGCAGGTCTACCTTTAGGCGCCCGCTTATCGTTGAATTTTGGGACACCCTGTATAATATTTAACAAAAGAAAAGTGATTGTACGTAACTTAGGATATTTATTATTAGAGATAGAACGTACATCCGGTCAGTATACGGCGTTTTAGGACTGCTAAAGGATAGTAAATTTTGATAAATATCAAAATTAATAAAAAAGAAAAGTAACGTTTAAACTTTGTGACCACATTTTCATCAAAATTAAAATTACTGGCACTGCAGGTAAATTTTGTTCAATCTTTGACACTATAAAAAACTATTATGGTTAGTCTATTATCATATATCATGGTGAGCAGCTTAAATATGTCATAGCTGCAGAAAATAAAACACGATATCGTTTATCGTTAAAAAAAAGTAATAATACAATAGCATAGAAATAATTAAAAGACATTAAAGCCACGGGCAAAAGGTTTTGATTTAAGATTGTCTTCACAGATAATATCATCCCAGAGCAGTCTTTAGTTAGTGATTAACTATTCCAGGTTAAACCAGCCCTAATTTTCATTTGTCAGGATAATGCTCCGTCGATAAGTTAGATTGACTCACGGAACATAGAAGATTTTCTGATTTAGTTTACAACGAAAGTCTCATTTGAAGGTAATCTGAGGTTCTTGCATCTTTATCTATCATTACTTATGGAACAGACATTAATATTGATGATCATCGGCCAGATGCGTTGTCTCCAGATATCCGGCTATCAAGTTAAAAACGTGTTCGTTGCAACTTGACAACTTACTACTTTAACTAATCATGTTTTGCACTACTCTAGCATTTAAACACTGAATTGTCGTTCATATTATTCATCTCAACAAGACCCTGTTTTTAAACAGCTGTGACGTATCTTAACGCGTCACTAATATCTCTCAGAATGTACGTGCATCTGATTTTGTGACAGCAATCCGCCTTGCACTCGGCCGCACCGTTACGTCCGTTCGAGTTAACGCCATGCGGGTTTACAAGCTGACATTTGAAGGTTAACTGTTATAGTTAATGTCTCACGCGAGCTGTTATATTGTGGATAATTGAAATTGTTGATGGTAACTGCTGCTTGTCCATCCTGGACCATGGCCAGCTTACGACAGGCCAGACACTAAGAACTACTGTGACTCGTTCATGACGCCGCATATTTTTAACGTAACAAACAACGCAGACACTCTCGGGTGCCAAATGTAAAGTTCACTAACATAGATTTGGCAAGAGTAGCTATTTACGCGAAGTGTCTATGCTTCTAGCGAATAATCGCGGAATACGTAGGGAACCATTCTAGTACGCGTAGGTCGGCTGACGTTTTAAAGTTTAATAAAAATCGATAATTTGATATTTAAAAATTATAGGCGATAACTTCATTAAATAGCTTTAAGGTTAAGTTAAGGTCACTTTTACACCTTTTTGTTATTATTGATGTTATATATGTGGCTGACTCCACAATTGAACACAGAATGACAAAACGTTTAAATGTAAAAAAAAGAAAAGTTTTAATCAGTATAAAACTTTTCTTTTACTTACTTTTTGCTTACTGTGGTTCAGTAACTAAATTAACAACGTTTTAACTAAACTACTGACTCTGCTGAAAATGAGACGATAATATATTAATTAACTCTCGATCTGGAAAGCTGATAGAGTGGAGAGACAAAGTTGTGTTAACTCCGTTACTCTGGTTCTCGCGTTGTAATTGAATTTTACTTCGATATGAGGCCGGCTTTTGCTTTATAATTTAATTACATCAACTATTATTTTTGCTTTTCAGTTGGTCTTTAATTTAATTCAATTTTCAACTCAAGTTATTAAACTGTTATTTTGTCTCTTAAATCGACAAGTGAGTATTACTGACTCGGTAAGATGTTTCTTCTGCCTAGTTCATTGATTTGCTTTTACATATTTTGTCGTTAAAAATCTAAATTGACCTACTTACAGTAGATATTTAAGCACAATATGTTTAAATAATATGTTGTTATGTCATATCATTTGCTTAATATGTTTCTGATGCCTTGCCTCTATTTTGTAATAACTATGGCGGCCCGGGAAGCAGCAGACAGTACAAATTGGCATTCACTCTGATGTTTTGTTGGCAGAAATGCCGTGCACTATATACCATATCGTTCGAATTCTAATCAATTTGAATAAATTGCACTCAACCATTTAACGTGTGATTTATTATACGGGTTTTTAAACAGTTAAAAATTCAGAAAATCCGGCGTCATATCTGTTTTCAATTCTTAATATTAGTGAGGTATGAAACGATCAAGGTCTTGTTAACTGTTTAAAATTAATATCAAACTTATTGCGGTGTTCCGACAAATCGAGACTGGTGTTAATAATAAAAAAAAGACATCAAACTAACTCGCGAACTCGAGTTATGTGACAACTGTCGACTATTTTGCGTTTAAATTACAATTTAAGAATAATAGTTACCTCTGACATTCCAAAGTATTTTATTATCGATCTGTTCATAGCGACAGCTGCATGTACGTTTTCATTGCTTTCCTGTTATTACTAAGCATCTTTTGTTCTATAACGGTCACCTTTCAAATGCGGCTAATTTATGACAACCTCGAATCCCTTGCGCCTCTTATTTTTAAATTTCTACTAGTTCCGCGGTAGTTACTCGTATTTCTGGTAACAAAGAGCATATTCTGAATATTTCTGGTTTTAGCCGAATTAAGTTGTTCCCTATATTAACACGTAATTTTTTTTTAATAATGATAAACAGAAGTATAACCTGTTTGTATGTAGGTATAAGTTTAATTCATTTGAGGATTGTCGTGTCACTTGTTTTTTTTTAAACTTTAGTCATGGCATGACATGTTGTAATACCGCTGCACTGGTTCTAATTATATGCACTGCATCTTCATCCAATAAATTTAGTTCCTCTGTTACTGTTCTATATCTAATGGTTTAGTTTAGCTCTATTACCTTCAGTTTGATTTGTGGATCATCGAGATACAAAAATATCTGAAATTCAACACTTAATTATTCAACTGTGCTGTCAGCGTTCCTTATAATATTTATTATGACCTTTTCGTGACATATAGAGGCCTATTTTCATCCGAACGGGATGGACGGGTTTTATTTTTAAATCTTTGTCACATCTAAATGCAGTTATGCAGTCTATGGTTGTATTATTCAGCTGTGATTTTGAAAGAAATAAACTTAATTATTGCTACGCCTGTCTATATTTTCTAGTATCTAAAATTCTAAATCCTCATAAAGCTTTTAGTATATGGCATTAGTTCTGAAATACACACATCAAAAGTGTCTAGGGATCAACATATGTGTCTAGGGATCAACATATATTTTTGCAATAACTTTTCTCCTGATTGATATTAATTAAAATTTTCTTTAAGGATTCATCAAATAAAGTGTTTTCGTTTGTCACAGTAACGATAAACCAAGTCACCTTTGCATTAATAAAGAAATTTGCCATTTTCCTAATAAAGGAATTTTTGACATTTGAATCACTAACATTAAAGTTAGAAAAAAAGACTGAAATAACAGTTTTCTTTAAAATTTTATTAGGTAACTTAAACAATTAATAATCCGTGTTTCTACCCTAACAACACAAGAATCGGTTTGGCATACTCAAAATGAGTTCATCCAAATCACGCTGTGGAATGGCCGCCCATGTTCGTTGCAACAACAAAAAAAGGTCTTCTTGCGACTGAATACCCTCCATATTCGGCAGAGCTCTTCTCTGTAGCATATCCCATGCATGCTCAATCGGGTTCAAGTCTGGCGACTGAGCAGGCCAGGGCCAAAGCCACATCTCAATCTCAAGAAATCCGCATAAAAATGCTTGATCCCTAGACACTTTTGATGTGTGTAGTTGAAGACTATACTCAGTGAATTGTATTTATAAGGAAGATTCAAAATGTTTATTTAAAGTATTAGATTAGCGCCACACACAGGCACTGACACGATTACTTAATTTTGTAGGACTCAGGTCCTTTCTTTTAACATTTAATTGTGTACATCTTATATAGACCAGGGTCGATAATTTTTAAAACCAAAAAAAATAATAGTAGGATGAAACCCATTAGAAAAAGAGGAGAATATTATAAAAATGAAAGGAATAATAATTTACGGGCGATCTGAGGCTGGGAAGGGGATGGGGGTGAGTTTTTAAGGGTAAAATACGGTTTTTCTCGATTTTCAGCAAAACTAAAAGTCCTATGGAAAAAGGTCATATGGCAAAGTTGTAGGTAATAAAAATATCTAAAACTTTGGATTTACACTTTTTTCACATAACCTCAAAATTTATGTTTTATTTAAAATTTATGAATTATTTGCCAAAGAGTTTTTATCAACACAATACCTAATATTAATCTTAATCCAAATAAATGTGTAGTTGATTATGAGTATTAGATCTTAGAAGAGTATAATAAATACATCTATACTAATATATAAAGCTGAAGAGTTTGTTTGTTTGTTTGAACGCGCTAATCTCAGGAACTACTGGTCCAATTTGAAAAATTATATCAGTGTTAGATAGCCCATTTATCGAGGAAGTATATAAATGCTGTAGGAAGGCTGTATATCATCACGCTAAGACCAATAGGAGCGGAGCACCAATGAAGAATGTTTCAAAAAGGGGGAAAATTATCACGCTACGGGCAATAGGAGACGCAAACGACGTTGCGTGGGTCAGCTAGTAGTAGTATATTTTCATTTGCAATTTTTTTTTAATCAATGTGTCATGTAATCTTACGTTTTTCGAGTAATTAAAGTGTTAATTTTCATAAATAGCTCAAAATTGTATCTAATAAAAAGAAAATCGAATTCGAGTTTTTATTTATTTTAGCGTTTTTGAGAAGATTTACTATACATATTTTTTTTCACCATTGGAAAGTAGAGATTTCAACGAACAGAAAACAAAACTGTAATCAAATAAATTACAGCGTATTTGGGACATAAAAAGGTAATTTTTCCCCAAATTTCGTGAAAAAAAAAACAATTTTGTAAAAGATAAAAATAAAAACCAAAAACTTGGTTTTTTTAATTTTTCACATAAATTTTTAGGTTATGTGAAAAAAGTGTAAATCCAAAGTTTTAGATCTTTTTATTACCTACAACTTTGTCATTTGACTTTTTTCCATAGGACTTTTAGTTTTGCCGGAAATCGAGAAAAACCGTTTTTTACCCTTAAAACTCACCTCCATCCCCTTCCCGACCTCAGATCGCCCGTAAATTATTTCTCCTTTCATTTTTATAATATTCTCCTCCTTTTGTAATGGGTTTCATCCTACTATTATTTTTTTCCCTTTTTATTATTTTTAAAGGCTTCTACCCTGGTCTAATAGGCGGTACACACTACAACGATTTATCGTAGCGATTTATATTTAGAGTTATTTCTCAAAAAATCTGAACCAATTTCCGTCCACACTATCGATAAAACTGCACAGCTAAATCGCTACGATAAATCGTTGTAGTGTGTACCATGTTTTTTTTGTTATCATCTTAGAAACGTACGTTATCATTTCGCTCAATTTAATTACTTCTCTTTTTCACCCGCATACGATGAAGCTAAAAGGAAGGGTAAAGTTTTGGTTGTCTGTGTTATTTGTATTTTCAGCGGAAGCTCATAACTACTGAATCGTTTTTAATGAATGAGGTGTCAAGGTATTCATAACTAGTTTTCGCTCGCGGCTCCGCCCGCGTGCATGTCGGTTATCGCGGCAAATAGTAGCCTATGTGTTATTCTGATGTACGAGTATAAGCTATATTACTGTGAAGTTTCATCCAAATCCGTTCAGTAGTTTTTGCTTATAAGAGTATCAAACATCCATCCATACTTACAAACTTTCGCGTTTATATAATACTAGTGGTTGCCCGCGGCTCCGCCCGCGTATATGTCGGTAATCGCGGCAAATAGTAGCCTATGTGTTATTCTGATGTATAAGCTATATTACGGTAAAGTTTCATCCAAATCCGTGCAGTAGTTTTTGCGTGAAAGAGTAACAAAGAAACATCCATCCATCCATACTTACAAACTTTCGCGTTTATAATATTAGGAGGATAATGGCCCGGGTTTACGTAGTCTGGATAAAGTTTTTAACTTTTTCTTGTTTGAGATATTCGTTTTAACAATAATATTATTTCATCAATCATCTCAAATCCGTGAATCTACTAAAATGTCTTTATGTATGTCATAATTCCAATAGTATTTATTTTTCTTTCCTGATCGATCTTTACCTCAACGTTCCAATAAAACGATTGCTTAAATATCAAGCACTCGTAACGTAACAATAATATTTGTATATGTTTATAATCAACCTCCATCACTTTTGAATTAACATTTTGTGTAAATATTCAAACTTCAGAGGTAACTGCTGAATTGATATTGACAATCAACAATTATGTAGCCTTGACTTACTGTCCCAGAAATTATTTGTTTAATAGTCCGTCTGATAAAACTTAGTTTGTAATAATTAAATACCAAGAGCTTTGCTTTTATGTTGATTTCTTGTTAGACAAAAGAATATTCGGAGTTACTTATTAATACGTAGTGTAGACGAATCATAATTATTTAAAATATTCTCTGTTAACAGTAATCATTGCCCTTAACATTTCTCTTTGAACTCGTACCGAAATTTCAACTGGCATTGTTTTTATTCTCTTAGATGAAAATGGGCTAGCGAAAAAATATAGAAATGAAGCCAGAGAATATTAAATACATTAGGAAACAGTTGTCTATAATAATATTCATAGATAGATATAGATCCTCACTAACCTAGAATAACGACATCTTATGTACATCTACACATATATATGTTACCGGCGATCTTTATTATTCAGGTATTTTATAAAAAACCTGGGCAATGTACCTATTCAACGCCTGGGGCGTCCAGGCAATACATATGTAACATTATAAATATTATTTTCCATTACATACCTACTGACCCACCGGCAAGGTGTAAAATAAAAAGATTTTGGTCTGTATTTAATGTATTTATTCATTTTATGTTACTACCTAGGTACGTACAAAATTACAGGCAAAGGAAACGTGTTCTGTTTGCTTAAAATCAACTTTATGTAGGATTGACTTAAGTGGGTAGTCAACCAAAACATAAGTAAAATTTTTGATCTGCATAATAAATTAGTTTTAAAATAAACTTAATACATATTTGTGGACTTACATGTCACTAATGGTGTGCTAAACCATCCAGCTGCCGGATCCTATAAAATTCCTCCTAGCAAATCGACCACTTTATATTTTCCATCACTTTACTTCTTGCTACACTATGACCACTGCGCAGGCTACTCTCAACACCTTAACAAGCACCTTCAATAAGAGGATGGAGGACTTCGAAGCCCAACTCACAAGATCATCTGCCTCCTCGGTAAGTCTGGCCAGTTTATCTACCGACTTTGCCGCATTTAGAGCCTTTGTGACCCAGGCCCTACAACTGCTACAGGGCCAAGTTGAGGCTCTGTCCCACACCATGGATAGAATTGAAATGCAGGGGCGACGGAAGATTTTGCTCCTGCATGGTGTTGAGGAGACTAAGGATGAAAATGTTGCCGACACTGCTGTAGAAACACTTTCACACCACTTCGATGGCCGGGACCTCACCACGAACGACATCAAGCGCTGTCAAAGGCTGGGCCGAGCCACTTCTACCAAAAAAAACAGACCCATACTGATCAAGTTTGCTGATGTAACCGTTCGGGATGGATTGTGGTTTGGCAAAACCAAGCTAAAGGGCTCTGGTATCACGCTATCGGAGTTCTTGACCAAGCCTCGACATGAGCTATTCATGTCGGCCCGTGAGAGGGCGGGGATTGCGAGGTGCTGGACTAAAGAGGGCATCGTGTACGTTTTGGCCCCGGATGATGCGCGTTATCGCGTGACGTCTTTAGCTGAGCTCGACAAGGTTCTCGCCATTCCACCGAAACCATCCATCGCAGTCCCTAAAGCCACAGGGACAAAGCCAAAGCGTACAACTGCCGCAAAAAGTAGGTAATACACCTACTTAACTCACATGCAGTTATTAGTGAAGGTACCGCTCCACATTGCAATTCGCAGAATTCGTGGGCATTTTGTTTACATTTACATTTGATACTATACCTTCATAAAGTTAATTAATAGTAATAACCCACTTTTTCTCACAAACATACAGCTATCATCAACCATTGTATTGTAAACAAGATGTGACACATGTCACATATGCGTTTCGTTCGACGGTACTCTAAATGTCTGGATCCAAGGCTTTTAAACTTAAGTGCCTTGACTAAAGTGAGCCTTTTCAAATTACGTTTTTTTTCTCTCTTGTTGTTGTTCAATTTTATTTTATTCTTTAATTGTTGATTTTCTTTTTGTTTTTTTTTATTTAAACTGCTAGGTTAAATTACTGGTTATTTTGTAACTAGCAACCGGCAGATGGAGCTAATGCCAACTGATATATATTTTTGTTTTTATTTAACTGCTACAAATTATTCTACCCTATTACTATTTTATACTATTTTATTTACTACCGTTCTCATCTTATTTTATTTCTTCTTTTTTGCAATAGGTATTATTATTGTTGCTTGTCAAACCTTCGACCTGTACCGAAAGTATGTCGTCATGTTACAACAGTGACGATAGCGACGAATTTTTGTCAGCGTGCAGTACTTTCAGCTCCCAGAGGGACCCAATTATCCCTGAGACTCTCTCTTCTCAGTTCTCTGACGTCCCCAGAAATCTCAATCTTGTGCACATTAATGCACAAAGTATTCAGGCTCACTTTCCCGAAATGCTGGCTTCTTTTGACTGTACGAACCTACACGCTATCCTTGTTTCTGAATCGTGGCTTAAGCCCTGCTTACCATCTTAGATAGATAGATAGATAGAAAACTCTTTATTTGTACACCGTTTTACATATTTTCAAGAGAGTACATAAGGTGATCAATGTAATAATGTAATGTACAAAGGGCGGCCTTATTGCCAAAAGCAATTTCTTCCAGGCAACCTTAGGATGGATCAAAATGTATCGGAGAGACAGTAGCAGTTGACGGTGCAATTAATTTTAAAGAATTATTTTAATTGTTATGAATATAATCGTGCATACATACATATATCTCCACATATCCATTTATACATACAATATATATATATATAACTTTACATAGCGTCATACATACATTATAAATATAACCATACATAACATACGTTACAAACATATTTAAATACACTAATTACCATAATTATTTCCTAATATCACATATGAAAATAAAAACTGTTCATATCATACAGTTATTACTTGATTAAATCAGCTATGACCTATAAAATTCATGAACCATTGTCTTAAAACTATTTACTGTTTTCGCTTTCCTGATATTTATCGGCAATGCATTCCACAAGCGTACAGCTTCAACCGTAAAGGACTGGCCATAGAATTTTGTGGAATGCAGAGGAATCCCCAGTCTCAAATTTTCAGATGACCTTAGACATTTGTCATGTGTGTCATTAAGGAACTTGAAGCGTTCTTTGAGGTAGAGAGGGGCTTTAGGATTAAACAAGATGTTATAAAGGAAAACAAGGATATGAGTATTCCGGCGAGAGCGAATTGGAAGCCACTTGAGCATTTGACGGAATTCAGAGACGTGATCATATTTTCGTAGTCCAAATACAAATCGTATACAAAGATTTTGTAGTCGCTCAAGCCTATCAAGTTGTGCTTCGGTGAGATTCAGATAGCTGACATCGGCATAGTCGAGAATTGGGAGGAGAAGTGCTTGTGCAAGTGCAGATCTAGTTGCAATCGGGAGAAAGTTACGCAGTCTGCGCAAAGACCCGGCAGAAGCGAATATTTTTCGACTGATTTCCTGTATATGTGTACCCCAAGATAAAGTATTATCTATGTAGATCCCTAGATTTTTGACGGTCGTACTGATCTCAAGGGTGGTCCCATTGAATTTAATTTGGGGTAGTTGTGTCCAGTTAACTCTTGAGACCATCCCGGGACTGCCAATAACACATACCTGCGTCTTCACAGGATTAACTTTAAGTCCGTAGTTATGACTCCAATCTCCAATACGCAATAGGTCAGCATTGATTGTGTTGAATGCTTCGGGTAACAAGTTAATCGGAGCTTGTGTATATATTTGTAAATCATCTGCATAAAGATGGTAGGACGAAATTAATTGGTTTGAGATTGAGTTTATAAAAACAGCGAAGAGTAGAGGGGATAGAACGCCACCCTGTGGCACACCAGCAGTAATACTGCACCAGGAAGACATTGAGTCTTCAATGCAAATACGTTGCCGGCGACCAGACAGGTAACTTTGAAACCAATCAATTGTCCTTGGAGATATGTTAAGAGACCGTAGTATAGCAAGCAGGATGTGAAAATCAACGGTATTAAAGGCGTTGCTAAAATCAAGTAAGGTGAGTACTGTCATCATTCCACTATCCATGCCCAGTCTGATGCTGTCAGTAATGTGTATCAGCGCAGAAGTCGTGCTATGACCAGGACGGAAACCGGATTGGAAGGGGTTCATTAAAGAATTTTTGGAAAGGAAATAACTCAGTTGGGAGTGGATGAGGCGTTCAAGCACTTTAGATAGGAAAGGTAAAATGGATATGGGCCGATAGTCAGAAAATGAAGAGGGCTTAACTTTTTTAGGGAGAGGGATTATTTGAGCATCTTTCCACGCAGATGGAAAAACACCACTCGACACAGAATGATTCAGGATATTGCACAGGATGGGAAGTACTTCATCAAGGATAGGCAGAATCATGTTGCGGCTGATACAATCACTTCCTACAGCATTCGATGAAATTGCCAGGATGGTCTTCCTAACATCACAAGGAAGCAATTGATCAAAGACGAAAGGTGAGTAGTTGGGAGCTGAGATAGACGAAATAGATCTGAGAGTATTAGCTTTAGTATTGACATCAAAGTCAGACGAGGTAGAAAAATGTTTATTAAGTGAATCAATATTTAAATTTTTAGGAATAGAGTCTTGACGAGACTTCCCGACTCCCAACGTTCTTAGAAATTTCCAGACTTTTGCTGGATCTCCGTTTTCTACGGAAGAGTGGATATGTTGGCGTTGTGCATTTCTACACATCTTATTGCAGAGATTTCTCAGGTACACATATTTTTCCAAGTTAGCATCCGTTGGTCGACGCTTGTATTTGCTTTTCGCTAAACATTTCTTGGACATAATTTGACGTATCTCCTCAGTGAGCCATGGAGCCGGTAAATGTTTAATTTTTATGGATCGCAAGGGTGCGTGAACGTTATACAGTTGTATTAAATTTTCGGTAAATATTTCGACTTTTTCATTCACACACTGCGAATTTAACAAATCAGACCAGTCGGTGTTGCGCGCATCCTCTTTAAGATTAATTATGTTCATTCCACCAAAATTACGTTGCACAAGAATTCTCGGCTTTGCCTTGGGGGGACGGATAGCATACGAAAGAAATATCAAGTCATGATAAGAGAATGCATCAGCTGGATACTGACCATGACTGATGACATGATTAGTAGAAGAGACAAGAATAAGGTCAAGAAGAGATGGAGTGCAGTTGGGAAAGTGATGGGTAGCATCAAGTGTTAAAAGTGATAGGTTATTAGAATTTACTAATGTGAGCAGCGAAGAAGAGCGATAGTCATTTTTCAACAGGCAAGTATTGAAGTCGCCCATTACTATAGTGTGGCTATAAGAGGGAGAAAAATTTTCAAGTAAATTTTCGAAGGAAGAAAAGTAATTGGTGCGTAATGACGGCGAATAGTACACTCCCAGTAGAACTTTTGCGTGATTGAGGTCTAGTTCTAACAAGAGATGCTCTCCTGCGTCCGGTGGTGGGGGCTGTGTCGACATACTTACAATTGTGAAAGGAATATGTTGTCGTAAATATATGCCAACACCACCACCACCACCAATCGCGCGATCATTCCTTATAAGATTGAAATCTGGAAGAGCATATGATTTAGATGGCAAGCATGGTTTTAACCATGTCTCTGAGACTAAAATGGCGTGAATGTTGTTAGAATTAAAGGTAGCCAGCATATCTGGGAAATGAGCAGGAATACTCTGGGCATTAATATGGACTACATTAAAATTCCGCGGAGCATCAGAAAATTGGTACTGAAGATTCTCTTGAAGCGATGGTATGCTAACAGAACTGTTTGCAGAGTAAAAACTACCATCGTCGCTAGTATTCAGGTCAGACATGGTGATATAAACAGAACAATAGCTGTAAGACAATAAACACGTAAATATATGTATATGTAAATTAAGAACTCAAAAAATAAATAAAAAATAAACAAACCAAATCTATAAAATAGCAGTAAAACAGTATAAATTACACATTTCAATCCACCCGCCAGTCATGTGTTTGACATATATAAACACAGAAATCTTAACTAGATTTCGTCAAAGGAAAAAAATAAAAATATAAATAAAACAAAAACAAATAGAAAAAGAATGAGACTAATACAAATTAGAACGTCACACAATCTGGGTGAACCTCCGCGCAAAAAGACTATGTTCCAAAGTTGAAAATAAAAAGGTCTGGATCTGGAACGCGATTCTGACAGATGACCAATATGTCATTAGTCATTTGTTTGGATTGTAATAAATAAAAAATAAGTTATTTTTGTGGGGTAGGACATAGTTGTTGTTATTATTACAAAGATATTAAGAAAAGGGTAAATTGGAGCTGTTGTTTACGTGAGATTCCCCCAGACAATGCAACGCCACAATGAAACACCGCATGTAAACAAGACCACACATCCACTTATCTTTTGGAAGCAGGTGCTCTTCTAGACTTCGAAGCTGGGTTCTTGGCTGCAGGGGGTTTTTCAGCAACCACTGGCCTTATTTGATTGAGATCTGCCACACTTGTAATTCGGTAGCGAGAACCATCAGGACCCAAAACAAATACAGAACCCTCTCTGGTCCAGCATTTGGTGATGCCGAATGCCTGACGTGCTGCCATAAAGGCTGAGTGTCGCGACCGGGTCAGGAACTCCGAGAGGGTCACACCAGAGCCTTTTAGCTTGGTCTTAGTGGCCCAGACCTCGTCCCGCACCGCTACAGTCTTGAATTCCACGAGAATGGGTCTTGGTTTGTCACCCGTGGATTGACGACCCATCCTGTGACAACGACTTATGTCCTCAGATATAAAGCAGTCAATACCCAACTTACTTGTTGCTACCTCCGCAACCACGCAGGATGTATTCTCATCCTTACCCTCTGAAACACCATGAAGAAGGAGTATTTTACGGCGGCTGCGTGTCTCCATATTGTCCACCTCGCCTACAATTGACTCCATCTGACTTTGGAAGGACTTCAACATCTCAAGGATGATAGTTTTAAAGCCGTTGAACTCCTCTGCAAGACCGGTCAGACTGGCAGCATTGGAGGTCTTCTTCATGAGTTGCTCTTCGAAGTTCGCCATCCTTTTCTCAAAGCTGTCTTGTAGCTCCTGTATGCTCTTCATGGTGACTTTGTGATTTATTTTATTTTTGAAATTGTTTGAAATTTAAGTTATATTATGGATGGATAACACTGGACCAGCAGGTATTTATTATTCTGAACTGATTATATTCATTAAATTTACCTAAAATATGTTTATTGTATTTTTATTTAAAATAATTAATAAGAACTTTTATGTTATGTGTTGACCTTTCAACTACCCACACATATATGTGCAGCACATCTTCTGCATATTCACTTCCTGGATTCAACCTCATCAGGAATGATCGCGCTGTGGGCGGTGGCGGTGGTGTTGCAATCTATCTACGTTCTCAGATTCCTTACACTGTTATTAGTTTGTCGCCGCAGCCCTCCCCACCTAATGCGGGTGAACACCTTTTCCTGGTAGTTGAACTCCTTCATTTTAAAATTCTTCTCGGTGTCTTCTACTGCCCCTCCTTACGCATTGACTTCTTCTCATCATTTGAACTTCTCTTAGAACAATTCACTCCCTCGTACGGTCATACCATAATCATGGGTGACTTCAATACCTGCCTCCTTAAAAATGATACTCGTTCTACTACTCTCCGATCCATCGCTCAATCCTGCAATTTGTCTATTCTTCCTTCCAACGCAACACACTTTTTCCCACACTCTGCTCCTTCTCTTCTGGACCTTATCCTTGTTTCCTCCTCTAATCTCGCAGTTAAGCACGGACAGTGCTCAGCTGACGAGTTCTCCTACCATGATTTACTATATCTATCCTACCGTATCCGTCCTCTTAAACCTAAATCCAAGTCTATTCTGCAGCGGAACTTCAAGGCTATGAACATTGATACCTTAAAAAGTGATACCAATAACACTGACTGGACATCTCTCTACAGTGCAGATAGCATCGACGAGAAAGTAAATTTTTTCAACGCCGAAATACTGTCTCTTTATGACAAACACGCGCCACTTCAAGAAATGAAAGTCAAACGTGTCCCATCACCATGGTTAACTGCAGACATCAAAACGCTAATCCATAAGAAAGCACTTGCTAAATCTAGATTTAAAAAGAACCCAAGCGAAACTAACCGGGAAAAATATGTGTCTATTAGGAATCAATGCAGCAAGGTGTGTAGGAATGCACAACGCCGATACATTCACAACTCTGTTGAAAATGGAGATCCAGCTCAAGTCTGGAAATTTTTAAAGTCACTGGGAGTAGGCAAATCTGTTCATGACTCTTCTCCTAAAATTATAGACTTAAGTTTACTTAATAAACACTTCTCTGCTTCAACAAACTTTAGTAAAATAACAAAAGATGCTACTCTGAAACATCTAACTTCCGCCCCATCTTCTGACTGTTCTCCCCTTTTCTTTAGTCAATTTATTGGTTGTGATGTTCAGAAGAGCATAATTTCTATTACTTCGAATGCAGTGAGCTCTGATTGTTTAAGTCGTAACATGATCCTCCCAATCCTGGATGAAATTCTTCCTGCCATCTGTCACATACTAAATTTTTCAATCTCCTTTAACGTTTTCCCAAAGGTCTGGAAGGATTCAAATATTATTCCGATCCCTAAAAAGAAGAACCCCGGATCCTTTGCCGATTACCGCCCCATTTCTATCCTCCCCTTCCTTTCCAAGGTCCTCGAGCGCTTAATTCACACTCAATTTTCGAATTTCCTTTCCACAAACCTGCTTTTAAATCCTCTCCAGTCCGGTTTTCGACCCGGCCATAGCACCACCACTACTCTAGTTCACATTACGGAGAACATCAGATCCGCTATGGAAAACGGTGAACTCACAGTCCTTACACTTCTAGACTTCAGTAATGCCTTTAACACCGTCGACTTCGACATACTGCTATGTATATTACGCTCTCTTAACATATCTCTAACTGCGATTGACTGGTTTCACAACTACCTGTTTGGTCGCCGGCAGCGCATTAGCATTGACAACACTGTCTCTTCTTGGTGTAGAACTTACACTGGCGTACCTCAGGGCGGCGTGCTATCTCCATTACTTTTCTCCGTTTTTATCAACACCATCACTAATAATTTAACTTCGTCCTACCACCTTTACGCGGATGATCTCCAGATCTATACCACGGCACCACCGGCTTATCTGGCTGCTGCAGTTAACACTACAAATAGCGACTTGGAAAAAATCTGTAAGTGGAGCACTTCCCACGGTCTGAAGATAAACCCAACCAAGACTCAGGTCATTGTCGTTGGAAGTTCAAGAATGTTATCCAAGATTGATTGGACTTCACTGCCTCAGGTCTCTTGCGACGGCACACCTATCCCGTATAGTGACAAGGTAAAGAACCTGGGAATCTATATCGACAGTACCTTTTCCTGGGGTCCTCAGCTGCAGGAGCTGAGTCGCAAAATGTTTGCCGCTGCAGGCTCCTTGCGCAGACTACGCAACTTTCTACCTACCTCTACCAAGATTGCTCTTACACATTCCCTTCTTTTCCATATCCTTGATTATGCTGATGCCAGTTATTTAGATCTTAATGAAGACCAATTAAATAAGCTTGAAAGACTCCAAAACCTCTGTATAAGATTCATATTCGGTTTACGAAAATATGATCATGTCTCCTATTATCGTAAAAAGCTTAAGTGGTTACCCATCCGCCTTCGCCGGAATGCACACGTCCTTTCTCTTCTGTATAACATTCTCTTTAATCCTCTTACCCCACGCTACCTCAAATCAAGGTTCACTTTCTTACACGACACACATCCCAAATTACTGAGGTCATCAGAGAACCTGAAACTGAAAATGCCTGGTCATTCTACTAAATTTCTCGACCACTCCTTCTGTGTCCAAGCAGTTCGGTTGTGGAATGCCTTACCAGTCGCAATTAGACGTGCACAAACACTAACTGCATTCAAGAGACTTGTAAAGGAGCTATTTTTTTTTTTTTTTTTTGTCAATTGGGTCACACAGTCACACTACTACATGTATATATGTAATTAACTGTATATTTATCTTATTCCTTGTTTGTATCTATTTCATAAACCACACTATGTATTACTATAACGGTATATATCCTTATTACTTTATTTATTTTTTCGTCTTATCTAGTTTTACACCAGACACTACCCTACACTATCTCATAATCCTGTTTTTCTCTCCATCCAATGGTTGCCTGTAAGAGATTGCCTCCGGGCGATAAGGCCGCCAATTGTACTTCTCTAATTTTAAACTTACCTTTGGATGCATCTGGTGTACAATAAAGAGATTTATTATTATTATTATTATTTATTCAGAATCACAAAGGGTTAGGTTAGAACAGTGATCATCAACGATCCACTCTGTTGTTGTTGAATCATTTGGACTAGTTGCATTATTTAGGTTAGGTTAGAATAGTAATCACTCCAGATCACCTGTATTGTAGTTGCATCATTTGGATTAGATGAGTTTGAGTTGATTAGCTTCCCATACGCTGCCCATCCTAGACGAATTCTTCTATCGGCCTCCCAAGCGTCAGAGCTCTTTGGGGGAGGCCTTAGTTCAGCTGAGGCTGAGAGAGAGAGTTAATCTATTGCTTCTGACCTGTTCCCGTACATAGCACATTACCGTCAGCGCATTAGGCATTGTATAGAATACCTATACAAAGTATAAAATAAATAATATTTTACCCATTACCTACACTTTTGAGGTATTGTATATAATGCTTAGGTATTGTGTAAAATACCGGATTATATGGATTGCCGGTAACATATATATAAATACATATCAATATCCCTAAAAAAATGCTGTACAATGTACATACTAAATAAATATAGGTAATGATTTTGAGTATAAGATACACAATTTATTTCTTCAAGATTGTATTATATGCGTGTTTTATAATACAACCCAGGTGTCCAATTCATCATTATTCAAATTCAATAGGATAGAAGCAGATGTCGTACTGACGTAAGTCCTCTTAGTGATACCTGAATGTTATAATAAAATGGTTTTGTGCTTAGTAAATGTAAATTGGTTAAAACCTTTAGAAAAAACATGGACAGCCTAAAACAGTTTACTGCTGTATATATGTCTCTTCATTTTTTTATTGATGGCCCTGCAAAATGACTACTCTGCGAAGTGGAAAGCAGAATCCAAGAGTGGTGGTCACCATACTCGTAATAATATAAGTAATGAATTAAATGTGGAAAAAAAAGTAAAAACTAAGTAAAAGTAAACTTGTCGTAGTTGGGTTTTAGTTTTAACTCTTTTTTTTATTTGAAATGTTTTGGTGCCGTTATTAATATATAATATATATATATTTGAAATGTTCAAGTAACGCCCTTTGCAATGATATCAAACACGGCATATTTAGCTTAATTTTATTTTTTAATTCATTACTTTATGTCGGATAGATGGCGCCACATTTGATTCAGCGGCACGTCATATAGCCTATAACCAGCAGACGATCAAGACGCTTCTAACGATACCTCATTTGTCCAGTTCTAATAAGTAGATAAGGAGCTATGAGGGAACAAATGAACATACATACATACATAGCCTGTCAAAATCATAACCCTCCTTTGGCTTTGCCGTAGTCGGGTAAAAATATGTATATCAATATTAACATGCTTATTAAAATATGGCCTTGAGATTAATATACTGACCAGATTGGCAGTGAAGGTACTGAAAAAGGGCCCTCGATAAAAGCATCTCTAACCGGCGTACGTGATGAAATGAAAGTCATGATGAATGTTGACGCGCGAGTTGAATGTCAGGATTGTATAAAATTGCGGTGATTGTTTCTGTATGTATGGGAATAAGCCGTGAGTTTATACATGAATACCTAATATACCTATATGTCCTTAAAATGTAGATCATGACCAAAAAATCATTAACAAGATAGATTGATAGAATCCTAAGAGAATTTAAGTTCGAAATCTCTTAGAAAATTTAAGCAATCTCCAGGCCCGTTCAGACGGTTGTATGGAAGGTTTGTAAACTTTAAAAAAATAAGTAAAACCAACTTTTACATGTCTATGTAAAATCTCATTAATTACGTTAAAATTATGTTTGAATATTAAAACTTTTATTAATTATCGCATGAGGTAAGTTTCTCCTCTGAACTTGAGGGGTCTGTTATGTAACTAAATTGGTCTTATAAAGCCGAACTTCTGCTACGCAGTTAATCGTTTCAAAGTAACAAGCTTAATCCTGATAAAGCAGTAGATCGATAACAAAACAGTGCTGTATAAGTATGCATAGTCTTCCTTGTACACTTTAGTTTCCAAAGCTTAATTTTGTTAGCTAGCGCTGAATAATTATTCTTGCTTGGAGTTTTTATTGTTGCTTGAAACTGTGCTACAGTTTGACTGCTGAGGTATGGGTTGGTTCAAATCCTACCTAGGACAGTTTTATAACGAGCTCAATTATTCAACTTATGTATAACTGTAATTTATAAATAAAATGTACATTTTATAAGTGTATATGTATTTATTAAGAATCTACAGGCTCTATATACTCCACACGCGTTTTACGCTGTACCGATTTCAATGTTTGTCATGGAGATACTTTGATTCTTGAGGAAGAGATAAGCTACTTTCTTGATAACCGACAATACACGTAGGCGCAGCTGCGAGCAGGAGCTGGTTATTAATAAGAATCAATGTGGTATGCTTGTTTTCATTTTGCGTTGCCCCAAAGTAACAACACCTTTACGTGAAAGAATCCCAGGAAAAAGCTAGTGTAACATACAGTTATAAATAAGGATATAATAAGTTGAAAAGATCAATTTAAAAGTGGTTTAGATGTATCCTCACGTTAAAACCACTTTTACCGTATCAAAGGTCCGATTCCTCATCCGACTTCAAATAAGAGTGGGCGCTTATTCGATTATAACACCCGGCTCTAGGGTTGCCCGATAGAAACTTATCAAATACGGGACAATTAAAAAAAAAATACAACGGAGTGGGGTCGCTCGATCGTGACCATAGTAAAAATATCTTGTTTATCACTGAATTTTACCTTTTTTATCAGTTTTTATTATTCAAAGCTTTGCAAAACTGATAAAATTTCTGAGCAAGACACCCCAAAATTGATAGGAGTCTGCAGTTCGGACTTGAATAAATTCATTTACATTCGGTTTCGCTCTTTATTCTATAAACTATTCAGTTGGCTAAATACTCTTTGCAAAAGACATTGCTTGTTACAATTGAAAAAACAAAGAAATGACTTTAAATTAGTAAAATTTGTGGACGTGTTATTTCGGAAGCGCCTTACATACATTTTTCAGACATGCGAACTACGAGTATATATTCAACACCGTGGGAAATTCGGGAAGCATTTTTCCCCTTACCTACAGGCCAGCAGTGTCATTCGATGTTAGTTTATATTGTTTTGTTACAAAGCTTGTAGGTTTTCGGAATCCGGCACAATAAGGTCTAATTACTGGACACGGGACAAGACTCACGATTTGGGGACAATCCCGGATTTCCCGGCCATCTGGCAACCCTACCCGGACCCCAGACGAGCTCAGTCCCGCGTTATCTAGTTCGATTACTTAGCAAAGCTGTTATTCGGTTGAAGTTCAATGTCGTCATGACCTTGCTGTTTATCCAGCTTGCATTTATCTTGTGCTAATTCCCTCGCTCAGTACTGAAAGGGTTGGCGACTGTCAAAGGAATCAGAATTTTAAATGTTGGTTTAAGTATCTAACTAATGTACAACTGAGAAACGTTTTTACAAAACGAAATGTAATTTTGATCTATACCGTACATGTAGGTAGTATATTTAAAAGGTAACAAAAGATGTTTTAGTATCTATTGCATTTACGTAAAATTTGGTTATATGTTAATGAATGTAAGAAGATTTGTTGGTCCGTACTGTAACGCCCTGGCAAAAAATGCGAATGACTCTGTTTTGTGAAAAAAAGTTCTATCTAGCTTTTTTTTCACATACTTAAACAAAATTATTACAATAAGTTATATGCCTTACCAAGTGCAGGCACTGTTATTGGTTTAGCCGTGAAAGCGTAATAGAGAAACAGACTAAGCCACTTTCAAATTTATAATATTAATATAGATCGCGATAGGTACTATCGCGGACTTTTTGTAAATATTTTACAAAATCCTGTGTTTTTTAATGTTCAATTTTATGTGTTAATAAAACGTATAAAACTGAGCTGTATAAATAATACCACTATGTTACCATAATGGTTTGTAAAATACTGGGGTATTATAAGAACATAAAGCTTCCTTGAAACATAGCCTAAATAGTGATAAGCGTCTAAAACTACTTTATTTCATGCTTTGTAAAGATACGTAATGTAACATAACACTAAATCAACCGTACCTTACCGTACCTTGGGTTTCGACTATTACAATAAAAATTATATTGGTAGTCTACATTTTTTTTCATTGTGTGGTCACACTACTCGTATATCTGTTCATAAGATCACTGAAGTGCTATAATCTCATTTTAGAGGTAAGATACACACAATTAAAGATACCTATTATTTTGTAGAAACTTTTTACAAAAAGTTTAATACACTACACTTTGTGATACTTTAGTCGTCTAGCAGCTAGACATGCAAGTATGTTTGAGAATGTGAGGATTGAGGGACCAGCTTTAATTATAAATATCTTCAAAGTGCGTCGATGTTTTTTTTTTATTTATTTGTTACAAATTGCTATAAGACTTGTTCTAAAACATTATGTAAGAAAATAAAGATTTTATTCCGTTGATGTGATAATATTCAGTATAACAAAATCTTTCGTGTGTGGACTGAGGGACCACAGTATAGTCGTTGTATTTTTTAATCGTTGATGATTTGTGCTCAGTTATTTAGTATATATCTTTACAAATTCTCTACTAAATGTCTGCAGTCACAATACCTTATTTTTTTACATACTTGCCGAGATCTGGCTGATGGTATGTGAGGATTGAGGGACCACACTTAAAGGGCTGTAGTTTTTAACATATCTTTTTACAAATTCTCATATTTGTTCTACAATTGTTTTGAGCCTACTACTAAATCTTATAAAAATTTCAAACAAAAATATCACTATGGTCCCTCAGTTCACACGCACACAATGCGTTGGCAAAGATGCGTCGATTGCATGGGTGATTACTTCGAATAACAGAAATAAAAATGTTTTAAAAATAAGTACTTTCACTTATTGCATACAAAACGGCAATTTCATAGGTAAATACCTATTATATTTTTAAAATGTAGGTACAAATAACACCCTTTCCAAAGATACCAAACACGGCATATTTACCTCAAATTTATTTATTAACACAGTACTTTATGACCGTTAGTGGGTGCCACATTAGATTCAGTGATACTGTGATACATCATATAGCTATAGCCTAAAACCAGCGGACAATCAAGACGCTTCTAATGATACTTCATTTATCCATTTCTAATAAGTAGTTGAGGAGCACACATACATACATAGCCTGTCAAAATCATAACCCTCCTTTGGCTTTGCCGTAGTCGGGAAATAAGTATAGAACATCCTGTACTTTATCTTAAAATAAAGTCGACGATAATATTAAAATATATTTCAATATCTTAAGATGTCATTGATATGTTCCGATATATTTTACATATCGGTCAGTATCTTTAAGATACTCGAATATTAGTGTCAACTATAATGAACTAAAAAAATCAAAGATTTCAAAGAGACTATATCAAGATTTTAAAAGACTTTAAAGGTTGAATATTCTCTTTGAGTTTAAGTGGAACCAGACTGGAGTACAACCAATTCAATTAGAGCAAGAATATTTTTTTAAATCGTTTCACTAATGGCTGAGATATCGCATAACATAAACAAAAAAGTCGAATTGAATTTTGCTTTTGGAAGTAGGTAATTTAATTAAACTTTAAATTCTATATTCTTTGTCCCTTTGTTTACTGTTTTATAGTTACTTAAGAATGTATATCATCATTTAAAATATTATACTTTAAAACGCGTGTTGTAAAAAATATTTAATATACTGTAAATACTATCAATTTTCTTTAAATGAATAATACTTGTTCATTTAATAAAAACGGATTATTGTATGTATGTACCTACCTACCAAATATTTTCGGGATATATCAATGTAGTAAATAGCTTTCAAATATTATAAATGCAAAATATTGCACGAGTTGCATTTTTTACATGCTTATACAGGGTTACTGGTAACATGTAGTAATCCCTTTAAGGGGTGATAGTAGAGATATTAGCTATCAAATTGTCCTCGGGTAAATGTGTCAAAAATGTACCGTTTTGGAAATAAAATAAAAAAAACTATTTTTTTTAAGAAAAGTGGATCAAGCTACTTTAAAGTGTTCTTAAAACAAACACTTGCGTATTTAATGGTTGTTGTTTTTAGTTTGCTAACACCCTAATACGTAATAATAACACAAATAAAAAAAAACTAAAAACTAAAACCCAACTACGACAAAAAACGACGCTGAAAAAGTATGAAACAAGTTTCAAAAGCCGTAGTCACACGTTGTTAAAGTGTTATGGTGCGTTTCTATGTAACGTGTGACTACGGCTTTTGAAACTTATTTTATACTTTTTCAGCGTCGTTTTTTGTCGTAGTTGGGTTTTAGTTTTTACTTTCTTTTTATTTAAAATGTTTTGGTGCCATTATTAATATATAATATATATATATTTGAAATGTACAAGTAACGCCCTTTCCAATGATACCAAACACAGCATATTTATCTCAAATTATTATTTTAATTCATTACTTTATGTCGGCTAGAGGGCGCCACATTAGATTCAGCGACACGTCATATAGCCTATAACCAGCAGACGATCAAGACGCTTCTAACGATACCTCATTCGTCCAGTTCTAATAAGTAGTTGAGGAGCTATGAGGGAACAAATGAACATACATACATACATAGCCTGTCAAAATCATAACCCTCCTTTGGCTTTGCCGTAGTCGGGTAAAAAGACCAGAAATGTAGTACCGTTAGTGAATAATGATTCAGGGAATCTAAAAAAAATCATACATTTTACTGTTTCTTAAGACTAAATGCAATTTTATTTAAAAAAATCACCTTACAATTTTATCGGCGTAATAGCTTAAAAACAAGTATGTTTTATTAGCTATCCAACGAGGTATAAAAAAATTAAATACGTTGACAAATGGCTGAGTAAATGAACTTAATCGGGAGTAAGTGAAAAATCGTAATTTTTAAAATGTAGGTATTTTGCGGTCTAAACTTAAATTTACAGTCGATTTTCAAAGTGTGAGCCCCTATTTCTAATGCCAGCACGCATTCTTGTTCTCGATTGAGTTTTTAGAACACCACTAGACAACGAGTTTTTGATTTCACTTGCGGCATTAACTATGCGGATCCTTAAACCTACAATAGTTGGTACAGGCGAGACCTCATAGACCAGGCTCACACACTCGTAATAATCAATCAGGGTAAGATCGGGACAACTTGCTGGTCCTGGGGTAGAGCCTCCCCTACCAATCCAACTATCAGATAAAAATTGATTTAATCACCTAACCTTTTTTTTTTTTTTTTTTTTTTTTATCGTGTGGAAATCCCCTCGGACCGTCACCCGCGCCGGTGCTTGCGGCGGGGCGGTGTGTCGGACTCGAACCGACTAAAACCACACGGTGTGCCACTCTGCGCCTGAGGAGGGAGGAGTCCGGGAACTGCTGTTATTACGACATCCAGACCCCTCCCAGCGCTTGCCCGCACAGAAGCGGGCACCCTCTACCGGGAACCTCTCATTTTAGGCGACGTACGGCACACATGTAACGTCGCCTCCTCGCGGGCGGCCACTAGAGCGGATGGAAGGGAAAGCCCGTCCCGACCATCCGCGGCCACACTCTGGGCGGCATGAGGCGCAGCTGAGCGCGCCTCCGCTGCCCGGTTCGCCGGCGGCGGATCGGGTCCGAGTGGAGGTCGTCCTCCCGGGCCTTCTCCGCCGCTTCCTTCTGCGAGATGTCATCTTCGCAGAAGGTTGCGACCGCGGTAAAACTGCTGTCGCTACCGGCCATGGAGCGTATGACGGCCGGTAACGAGAGATCTCCTCCGATGACTGCAGTGAGGGCCCGGCGCTGCGACGCCCATGCGGGGCAGATCGCCAGCGTATGCTGGGCCAAGTCTTCACTGCAGTCGCAGTGGTGGCAGGCGGGACTCAGTTCGCTCCTAGCGACCGAGTGCAGGTACTTCCCGAAGCAACCGTGCCCGGAAAGTACCTGCGTCAGTCGGAAGGAAAGGGTCCCGTGCTGCCGCCCTGCCCACTCGAGGATGACCGGCTGGAGAGCCTCTACGGCGGCAAAGCCAGCGCGTGGAGTCTCCAGTCGGAAAGACCAACAAGCCATCGTGGCTCAACGGGCGGCTTCACGCCACTCGCGTACCTCTCCGGGCGGAGGGCGAATGCCTCTCTCCGCCCGATATTCAGCCACCCGTCGATAAACTTCGGCGAGCACTTCCGCCTCCAAATCCCAGCCAACGCGCACGCTGCCTCGGTCGACACCGTGCGGTAACCACGTATCGCTCTGACCGCCAGTACCCTCTGAGGCCGTCAGAGGCGCGCCTTGTTCTGGGCGGTCAGAGCCGTGACCCACACCGGTGCGCCGTACAGCGCCATCGACCGGACCACCCCCGTGTAGAGGAGTCGCGTTGCGACGTTGGCTCCACCCAAATTAGGCAATAGTCGCCCAAGGGCAGAGGCAGCGTCGACCAGCTTCGGACCAAGCTGTCGGAAGTGCTCGTCGAAGAGCCACCTACCGTCGAGGATCAGACCCAGATACTTCATCTGGGCCCGAACCGGTACGAGGACCGAGTTGACCTCTATGGAGGCGCCGGGGGGCGGACCACGACGGGGCCCATGAAATAACAGGGCCTCCGTCTTGTCCAGGGCCACCCGTAATAGTCTGCCACTAGCCGCCTCAGGTACTCTGGCACCCCGTGGAACTGGAGTGCTTCCCCGATGCAGCTGAATGGCAGACTATTGAATGCGTTGGCGATGTCTAATGACACCGCCAACAGCACGCCGCCACAGCACACTGCCTCTTCGGTCACGGCCCTAAGGCGCATCACGGCATCGACCGTCGAACGCCCCTCTCGGAATCCGAACTGGGCGTCCGACAGGTCGGGCCCCACCTCGCAGAGGTGCCGGACGATGCGGGCAGAGATTATCCTTTCGAACAACTTGCCCGCCTCGTCCAGCAACACGATGGGCCTATAGGCCGCGACCGAATCGGCAGGCCGTCCCGGCTTCTTCAACAGGACCAGCTTCCCGCATTTCCAGCACTCAGGGAAGTGTCCGGACGCTAGACTAGCATCCAACACTTCCCTGAGGCGGTCCGACATATGGTCGAGAGCTCGGGCCATCACTCGGGCTGGTACCCCGTCCGGCCCGGGGGCGGTGTTCTTGGAACAAATCCGCAGAACAGCCGCCCCTACCTCCGATTCCCTCACGGGTGGAGCATCCTCCTCTCTACCCCCGTCGTCTCTGACCGCGTAGGCCATCGACGGGGGTGAGTGCTCTGCCCGTTGAGGGAAAAGGCCCTCGACCACTTCCTCACCTCACCACCGTTTCCGCGGTGACGTCGCCGGCTGCGGGTGTAGGACCTCCGGGCACGGGTACAGGCCGCACGGAGGTCCGCCAACTCCTGGCACCACCAGTAGACCTCCTTCCGTGGAGGCCGACGACTCCGGATGCGGGGCATGGCCGTATCGCAAATCTGCGTAATCGCATTGCGAAAACGGCCAGCCCCAGCGTCCACGTCGACCTCCTCGGCCGAGGCCTGCGGAGACAGCCAAGAATGAATGATGGCTGCCTCCTCCAGCAGGTCCCTGTCGAGCTTGGCAAAAGCCCACCGCGGAAAACGGGATGGATGCCGCGCCGTGTGACCCCTACTGGGGCCCTGGGACCGGGAGAGCTCAAATCGGATATACAAATGATCCGAGAGCGTCTCGACCTCTTCCAGGACACACCAGTTCCTTACTCGTGCGGCAACAGCAGGGGTAGCGAACGAAAGGTCCACTATCGACCCGCCCTGCTGTCGCACGCACGTGTTGGTGGAGCCTCTGTTCAGCAAACAGAGGTCCACCGAAGCCGCCCACTCCACTACGGCTTCGCCCTTGGCGTCCGTCCCAGGGGACCCCCACGCAATGGACTTTGCGTTGAAGTCCCCCAGCACGAGGACGTGCCCAGACGCATTTAATCACCTAACCTAACTTAACTCTGGCGTAACCTAACTCTGTTGTCCACTGGGGTTTGCGGCAGGGTGATGCGACAGAGTCAGGTCAGAAATAGGTTCAATTTAAATGCACAAAGTTACGAGAACTTTTTGGGGAAGACATGTTTGGACTTCTTGAAGTCGTACCTTTGGAAACAAGGCGTATGACGTAGTATCAGCTAGATGGATGTCCATTACAGAATTACCGTCCGCCAATGGTTAAATGAAATTTTTCCTGATAGTTGGATTGGTAGGGGAGGACCTACCCCATGACCAGCAAGGTGTCCCGATCTTACCCTGATGGATTATTACGTGTGTGTGAGCCTGGTCTATGATGTCTCGCCTGTACCAAATATTGTAGGTTTAAGGATCCGCATAGTTAATGCCGCAAGTGAAATCAAAATCTCGTTGTCGATTGGTGTTGTAAAAACTCAATTGAGGACAAGAATGCGTGCTCGCATTAGAAATAGGGGCTCACACTTTGAAAATCGACTGTAAATTTAAGTTTAGATCGCAAAATAACTACATTTTAAAAGTTACGATTTTTCACTTACTCCCGATTAAGTTCATTTACTCAGCCATTTGTCAACGTATTTAATTTTTTTATACCTCGTTGGATAGCTAATAAAACATTCTTGTTTTTAAGCTATTACGCCGATAAAATTGTAAGGTGATTTTTTTAAATAAAATTGCATTTAGTCATAAGAAACAGTAAAATGTATGATGTTTTTTAGATTCCCTGAATCATTATTCACTAACGGTACTACATTTCTGTTCATTTTTGTATTATTATTATGTATTAGGGTGTTAGCAAACTAAAAACACCAACAACAACCATTAAATACGCAAGTGTTTGTTTTAAGAGCACCTTGAAGTAGGGTGATCCACTTTTCTTAAAAAAATGAGTTTTTTTATTTTATTTCCAAAACGGTACATTTTTGACACATTTACCCGAGGACAATTTGATAGCTAATGATCTCTACTATAACCCCTTAAAGGGATTACTACATGTTACCAGTAACCCTGTATACATCGACATCTTTGTTCTCAGTTACAACAATGATCAGCTCTCGTGTGGCCGTGTGGGCAATGCCACATCATAGCACCAATCAAACGTTTTTGTTTTTTGTTCTGTCCTAAAACACCCAATCAGTTCTCATAAATAATATACACCCACAGACATTCTACCATTCAACCGTACTGTAAACGACAGCGTATTGTTATTTCTTTGTTTTAACAATGGTATGGTGGATTATAGGATTCCAATATATTCTGCACCCATTTCTTGCAATTACTGTTTTAACCCAAACTTAAAACTACAACGTTTTAAGCTTGGGTATATAATAAGCTAGCTGACCCACGCAACCTCGTTTACGTCTACTATTGCCCGCAGCGTAATAATTTTCCCCCGTTTTTGTAACTCTTAATTCTTCATTGGTGCTCCGCTCCTATTAGTCTTAGCGTGATGATACATAGCCTAGTCTTCCTCGATAAATGAGCTATCTAATACTAAAATAATTTTTCAAATCAGACCAGTAGTTCCTGTGATTAGCGCGTTCAAACCAACAAATGAACTCTTCAGCTTTATATATTAGTATAGATACATAAAATAAGCGTTTATTGTTGTTTGTTTTTTCTTCAATTCTAATGATAAAATTATAACTTAAATGAAACTAACTTAACTCTAGGTTTTTCATTAAAATTAATTGTTACAACCGGTAACGGGTTTCAATCTCTTGTTAACAATTTGTCTTGCGACATAAGCCTCCTCTAAAGATTTCCACATTGTGCTTAGCGATTCAGCACCATGTATGACCGGCCACTTGTATGATATATCGTCTTCCCAACGCTTAGTCTGACTCCCTTAACTTCTTTTACCGTCTCTGGGGTACCACTCCGTTATAATTTTTGTCCACTTCTCCCTTTTCTCTCTCATCATATGCCCTGTCCATTACCATTTTAGTTGGAAACATCCTTTAAGTTTGGGTATATAAAGTTATTGAAATATTAATGTGCCACATATCCACAACACGCTAATAATTTCTGTTTTGTTAATGGCTACCGTTGGCATTTTTATTTAGGTATTTGCTGAAGGCGAAGTGGAAGGTTACTTTAGCGATAACAATTTTTACTCAGAGTGGAGGCAGCGGTAAGGGCAGTTCATGATTTTATACTGATTTTTTTGTTTAGAATGTGCTTGTTTTTCCAAAAATCAGTAAGCACGCCTGTAAAATGATCAACCTTTAATACAACCGATTCAATTTAAAAAAATATTATTATTGAATAAGGTTTACTAACGACGGAAATATCGCGTTACAATATTATATACCCAAAGAATGATGATCGTCCTTTCGCTGTGGGCGAATATCACGTTAGTTAAAATTATTAACCGATGGCATTTTAGGGCATTTATATTTTTTTGATCAAGATTTGATTTTTGATCAAGATTTGATTTTTGATCAAGATTTGATTTTTGATCGGTTAAATGTGCCTTCAGAAAAGTCAACATAAAACAATTTCAGATGCTCGATATAGAACAGAATCGAGGGACTAAATAAATAAAAATAAATATTTCGGACATCTGACACACAACGCCATCTAGAACTTGTACTAAATACTAAACTAAAAATAAATAATTGATTACCATGGGTAGAAGCAAATATATCTGCAGTTTGTGTAGCTTTTTTTCCACCTTTTAACTTTTAGTGACTGGCAGCTGCGGAAAAGTTAAAAGGTGAAAAAATATTTGCTTGTACCCATGGTTATCAATTATTTAAGTACAACCGCTATAAACCTGAAGGGGATTATAAAATATTCGTTAAACCAAGTAATTTGTTACAATGAGGCTTATTATATAGGAGTTAGGGAACTCCAAGATTCGTTTTAACAAGCTAAGAAAACTTGTTTATTAATGTTAAGACTAGGAACTCTTCTGTACACGTTGTTATAGCGAATGATTTCCATTGTTACCTAGCTTAAATAACTTGTTAAGGCTCTTTTATCATATTTATTCCACATTTCCAATAATTAGCGTCATATTTCTAACAATTAACACAAATTATTCGACTGTAAATCGGGACTTAATCGCGATAATATCTACAAGGTACAATACCTTTTTTGGTTTCCCGACGTTTCGATCGGATTGAACCGATCGTGAAGAATATGTATAGTCGCGAAAGTTTAAAAACAATTAACACAAAACCTTATCAAATTATGCACCTAAAGCTGTGACCTAAAGCTTGCTGAGAAACCACTCTCTGAAAAGCGCTCTTATATCTGATCAGTAGTAGCGTTTTAGTTAACCGCGAACAGACCGACAGACAGACGCCACATTTGAAAATTTATTAACCAATAATGTACAATGACAGGTTTGTATGGGACTTTTTTTCCACCTTGCTTTTCTCATGGAAGGGATTGTTTTTATATTTATTTGACTGTTAGATTACATTGAATTACATGGACATGGAGACCAGAAATAAGTTGTCATTATTGTCAACAAGATGGCGTAAAATAATATAATTGACATCAAAATCTCACGTTTACGATTTTCTTGATATGTAATGTTTATTTGGTACTGAACTAAATACAGTGACAGCTGAGATGTGAGATATCGAAAAATGGACTGTAAGGAGATGATTATAAAGTATATAATCCAAGAACAAATTTTAGTTTAGTGATGATAACAACAGAATCACCACCAATATAATGTTACTCTTCCACTAAATACATCAATAAGCTCATTCATAAATATCGAGGAAATATTTTATATTTTTTTCAACCCCCGACGTAAAAAGAGGGGTGTTATAAGTTTGGCGTCGGTGTCTGTTTGTCTGTCTCCCCGTGTGTGTGTGTGTGTCTGTCTGTGGCATTGTAGCTCTCAAACGGATGGACCGATTTCGATGCGGTTTTTTTCATTTGAAAGCCAGTTTCCTTGCCGTGGGTCTTAGCTATATTTGGTTAATATCGGTCCAGCAGTTTAAGAGTATCAGCTCTTTTCCAAAACGATGTAAGGCATTTTTGGAATAGATTACTCGATTAAGCGCTTCACGCGTGCCAATATAATCGTTAAATGACAATTAATTGATAACTTCAACCTGATGCTGTGAAGGGTTTTTTTTAAATTTATGATTATATGTAATAACGTAGGAATGCGCAGAAATTTTGGCACTGTTCTAAAATTGTGATAAACACATGAAAATAATTCGGTTGAACCAGTTAATATGGTATAATTCTTATAATATGGTAATATCCATAACATATTGCCAGCGGTACAGACTCTGCCATACTCCTTAATACCTACCTCTAGCCTAATAGAACACAAGAAAATAAGTACACTGACTTCAAACTAGAATTAAATTCTAGTATTTTTTTCCGCAAGCAACAGAACGGACTCTGTGGTGTTCCTTGGGAGAGGCCTTTGTCCAGCAGTGGACTGCAACCAGCGTTGCCAGACATCCCGATTTTGGCGGGATGTCCCACTTTTTGAATCAAAATTGTAATGTCCCGCGCGGGACAGGTTTTGTCCCGCTTTTTGGGGATAACTGGCCGGTCGCCCAAACAAGTTAGTTAGTCGTAGTGTTGTATCGTCAGTAAAAGTGACAGGCAATAAAAATTCCACCATTACCCTACAAATAGGAAATGGGACTAGTTCTTTCACGTATGTAGCAGACAAACAAATTATTGCAAATTACCTTTTTTTTTACTCATGGGTCGTAATTTCTGATTAGATGCGCTACGTTGATGCGTTTTTTTCTTTGTCCCGATTTGACTAAAAAAATATCTTTCAACGCTGACTGCAACGGGCTGATGATGATGATGTTGAAACTTTTCCGCTACAAATTTCGTCAACACTTCTGGACTCTATGCCGTCAAAACAAAATAAACGAGTGGGCTGAGTAAAATATTATATAAATTTGTAAGTCGTGAACTTGACCTGTGTTTAACGATAAAGTAACAATCTTTAATTTCTTTTCTGTGGAACCGGCGCGGTTCTTGGTACCATTTCGATTTCCCTTAATTTAAATATTAGAATAATTAATAAAAGGATTTAATGTCCTAGGTGTATCTTAGAAATTAGTTTGGGCTTAAGGATAATGTCAAAGTATTATAGACTATACTATTTCCATTTCTTTATTTTCTCGATGACAGTTCTAATTTGATAGTTGTAGTGTTGTGACCAAATAAGTAATGATATCGATCGCATATATTCATTATGTTTTGAACAAAGACAAATACAACAAAAACATTCAAATATATTTTTGCAAGCTGGGAACACTCAATGACCCACCACCATTTTGTGTTTGTTTTAATCTGTCACTCGCAACAAGACGGTCGTGCTTTAAAGTCACTACATTTCTGTTCGCTGAGTTTTTTCACATTATCCATACATACGTTACGTTTTGTGTTCCTCCGTGTTGATTGCTACCCAGCTGTCAAATGTCAAAATGCCTAAAGGATCTGTTCTGAAAAGGCAGACGAGAGAACTGGTGATCAAGGTTCGTAATTACTTTGAAGCAGAGTATCAAAATGGTGGCCCGCTATTACCACTGTCGCAAGTGCGAGAGCGTGTTTAGGCTGCATTAGGAATTAGTGGACCTACAAATTCAAAAATTACTACCGGTACAAGCGGCACACAGGAAAATAAGCTTCATACGCCGAAGAAAAAACGCCAACCACGTCGTGTGACATCGGTTAACAACTTCGACGCTGTCGCTATTCGCCGTCATATATATGACTATTACTTGCGCAAAGAAATTCCAACACTTAAAAAACTTCTTGTTTCTTTACGTGATAAAATGTTGATGGAGCGTCACGACGTTGCTATGGCTCGCTGCGAATTTTTGAGTGAAGCCAAAAATATATCAGATTGGTCAAATGTTATTTTCACTGACGAGACTTGGTTAAATGCAAACCACACAGTATCTAAAAACTGGACTGACGACACCGCCGCTTCCACTAGTTCAGTGCCAATAGGAAAAGGTGAACGCCTTATCATATGCCATGCAGGATCTACGAAAGGATTCATGTCAGATGCTTTACTGGCCTTTAAATCTAAGAAAACAGTGGACTACCACGAAGAAATGAATGCAGAGATTTACGAACGATGGTTTAAAGAAATGATGCAATCTAAGAAATGGTGCAATCTCTGGAAGAACCGTCGATAATTATTATGGACAATGTTACATATCACTCCAGACAAATTGATAAAATGCCGACGCAGGCCTATAAAAAACAAGAGATAATTGACTGGCTCTAACGTCATGGCGAAAATGTGGATAATACTTTATTAAAAGTACAATTAGTGAATATTTTAAAATCGAAAAAAGCCTCCCTAAAAGATATATTACCGACAAAATAGCTGCCGAATGTGGTCATTGGGTTCCGCCGTATCATTACCAGTACAATGCTATAGAACTAATATGGGCACAAATCAAAGGAAACGCCGCTCAAAACAATACCCATCCCCCTTTTACGGCAAACAAGATGTTAGATTTATTAAAAAATGCATGTGCGGAAGTAAAACATTATAGTGTCGGATTGGGAAAATCATGTGGCATTCGATAATATAGAAGTACAGGAACTTATAATATATGTTAGGGAGAGCTCATCGAGTGACAGTGACGATTCATCAGATTTTGATTAAAATAAATGAATAAAGAATTAACATAATATAATCACATCTTGTAATGAAATGTAATATTAGTTAATAAATTTGTACAAAATTATCCGGCAATTGTTTAGTTTCTTACACTTTGTAAAAAAATACCGGGTCTGTTATCGTATTACGTTTATCGATAGCTCCATCCCTATGAGTTTCCATCCATCTGCTATGACCTTGTACGTGTGTAAGCGTCATATTTTTATTAAATAATGTATGCATAATGTAAAAAATACGCTCGTTCAAGTTTCCACAAAGAGCTGTCATCGAGAAAATAAAGAAATGGAAATAGTATAATTGAATACCATATAGACTATGTAGAGTTTGCGTTTTATGGACTGTTGTAATGATGAAGAAGAGATAAATTGAAAACATCATGTTATTGGTGTAGATGTAACTTTTTTTTTTTTTTTTTGACGGGGTGGAAAATCCCTTCGGATCTCCGGTTCCTCGGGGACTGAGGAGCCAGGTATGTGGTGATTCCACTAAAAACCACCCCGGCGGCCGGTCACAGGCGCCCTGCTCTGAGGGGAACCCGGACCATATTATTCCCCCCCCCCCCGCGTCTGTAGACTCTATGCTGGGGGAAGCCTAGGCTTCCCCCTGCCTGTCGGCCCAACCGTTATATATTGTATGTTGCGGCCTGACCGCAGTTTTCTGTGACCGCATCAACTAATCAGCTACCAGAGGTCCCCACTCTCTGGCAGCTTGCGGTCCTGTCGGCGGCTGGTGTCGCCGGCGACGTCGCCTACGCTCAGGATCGGCCCCCTCGCGATCCCGTTCAGCGGTCTCTTTCTGGAGCATTACAGCCTCACAGAAAGAGACCACTGCGTCCCAGCCCTCCTCACCCTCCAGCATGGCAGCAATGATTGCTGGCGGGGACAGGTCTCGTCCGATTTGGCCGACCAGGACTTCGCGATCGGACGCCCACGCGGGGCAGTCATCCAGCATATGCTGGGCGGAGTCCAAGTCGGCTGCGCAATGGTGGCATTGTGCCGTCTCCTCGCGTGCGATCTTATTCAGATACTCACCGAAGCAACCATGCCCGGTGAGGATCTGCGTAAGTCGGTAGGTGACGCGACCTCCCTCCCTACCTACCCAAGCTTCGAGGTTAGGCAGAACGGCACCAACAGCGCGTTGGCGCGCATTTTGCGGCTGTTCCAGCCGTGCGCGCCACTGTGCCAGTGCCTGTCGGTGAGCGTTCCGCCGCATTTCGAGCTCGTCGAAGGGAGTGGGTGTAGATGTACCTAGTTATTTGTGGTTAGTTCAGAACAATAAAACATTTTAACCCGTATTGTTAGCCCATAACCAAACACATCAACATGTAAATAATTTTTTGTCAATATTGAATATCGGTAAATTTTTTGCCCAATATAGAATCATGAAGGTAGTTATCAGTTGTTATATTATTAATGACTATGACCCACCTAAGATCTCGTTGTCATGTTCTCTTGATATCTGAGGAACGTGTTATAATATAATTTGTAATAAACATTGAATACAATGTGAAGTGAAAGTCGAGAGGACACGCTATATATTCATCTTGTCCATATGAACAGAAAGCAATGTATGTAGACGCATTATTTTAGAAGGGCTGCACCTATTTTGCTTACCTTTTTTAAGTTCATTTTTGTCCTAAGTTGCGTCAAAAGTTTTGTAAAAAAGCTACAAGAAATTGATAAAATGGGATTTATATATCTCCTTCTAAGAAGCGGGCGAGGGATATGAAAACAATAGGTTCATTTTCACCGAATTGACGTTTTTACTTGTTAAATTAAAAATAATGTTCTAAGAACATGGCTAAAACTAGCGATGGGCCGAATGTGGTTTCAACCGAATGCGAACTTCGGCCGAATATTCGGTAAAATTTCAAAATTCGACCCAATTTGGTTCTCTTTACACCACCTTCTCGGGTGCGACAAGTCCTAACTTGTTTACGCGCTCACTTGCATTGTTGATGTACACCTCAACTTTTTGAACTATTGCAAAATAATATTTTCGGTCAGTTACCGACATCTAAAACTGTTATATTTTTCAAGTTTTACTTCACTGACTTGCTGCAACATTTTAGTAGAATTTGTAAGAAGGAGAGGATATTGAAAGTTCGAGCAGTAATGATAAAGTTATCACAATACTGTTCAATATTTCTGGACAGAACAGAACGTTCTGGATCTGGAACGAGGAACTGTCAGCAACAAAACTACCTCACATAGAAGAAACCAGAAGTCCGATTGCATCAGAACTAGATATATAAATGAAAATTTGCTGTCCAAAGACTAATTGTCCATATGTTTGGTAGGCTAAGAAATAGGACAAGTTCTCCCTCATGAATTTTTAGCACGAAAATCTTTATTGTCTCCTGTAAGCTCAGTATATTTTGAGCGATTTTTTCCTTAGATGCAGGTTTATAAGAACAAACACGTAACATACTTCTGTCAGAAAAGGCAGAATACCTAAAGGGCAATAACCTGATCCTGGTCAATTTATACAACGTTATTTTATTTTCTATTATGATTAAAGTTGATTGATAAACGATTCGATAGATATTTGGAATATCAAATTAATTTCTTTTTATAGTATTTTAGTACTAGTAACTAGAAGTGTTTTTTGTATTATTTGATACAAAATAATTGAGATTTTTCACTATATTCGGCACGACTGTTCGGCATTTAAACCGAATGTCGGCCGAATGCCGAAATTTTGAACCGAAGGTGAAACGAATTTCGGCCCATCCCTACTAAAAACTAAAAGGAAGATTGTGTCCCACACCTTTGCAAATCTAGTTCAGTTTAGGTACTAATGAAACAGGAACAACGAAGTTTAGACGATGGTAGCCGAATGTTTCATCTCTCTAACTCGTCATTATACAATCCTGAAGTGGGAAGTTAATTCTTAAAAATATATTCATAGCCACTTATTTTTGAATCTTGTAATCAGTGACTCACGTCTAATAGTATCTAATAAATACAATTTGAGTACAATCGCTGAAGCACAAAGTTTGTTGATTTAATTTGGTGGAAAGTCGAAATGGCCCGGGCTACGCGCCAACTAATCGATAGCTGATACTTTTTTTTTTGTTACAAAGACAAGGTCAGGGTAGCAGTTTGAACTGGATTACAAACTCACTGCTTAATAGTTCAGGGGAACAAAATTATATTGACCACCGTTGGTTGCGCGGGGCACGGTACAAAATCTCCTGTTTCATACATTTGTACCTACTTTTATGTCCCCAGTAATTGCCGTTTTGAAAACGCACGTTAATTTTAAATTTTATTTATCTTTACAATATTTTTTTATTTAAAAAAAGAATAATGTTAATTAATTTTCGATACAAATAAATAATTTCACCATACACAATCATGTACTGTATATTCTCGAAAACAACGAAAAAACTTTCAATAGCCCGAAGCCCTGAAAATAGGTACTTACCTACGCTCTAACTGATGTTACATAATACTGCATATACAGGTGAAACTAATAACAATTGCAATCTGTACTATAGAAATTGTAGTAGGTAGTTATCTTCCTTTCCTAGACATTGTAAGGCAATTTTTATACTATACATGTGTGTGAATACACTTTCACAATGTAGGCATATTGTCTAAAATTTGTTATATTTTTGGACAAATTGTTTTTTTTTAAACTTTGTATATCAATGAAAAATTCTATTGCTGACGGTATTTTAATTCTTCTAGTTTTGTTTTGTGGACTACAAAACTATTAACTAAACATAACATTATCTTGGATTACATCCACCTACCGGTAGTGTTGTATGGTACATGATCAATAATTTATTCTGTTAATTTCATTGTTAAACAAATAACAATAATGAAATTGTCTATGTCTCGAGTAGTAGTTTCGAGCAAATACCATTTACCTGTTGGTATCATCTATACATCTATACAAATAAATAAAATTGGAGTGACTGTTTGTAATATTAAAATAACCACTTTTTACTAAATGCGTGTGTATGTATGCACGGTACATAATAATATGCCAAAATAATATTTTTTTAAATTTTTGTCTGTCTGTCGGTCTTTTTGTTCCGGCTAATCTCTGAAACGGCTGGACCAATTTTGACGGGACTCGCACCGATAGGTAGCTGATAATATAAGGAGTAACTTAGGCTACTTTTTTAGACTAGCTTTGCCCCGCGGCGTTACCCGCGGTACGATAATAACCGCGGGTAACACCGCCAGGTTCAGCTAGTGAGAAATAAAAATAAAAATTACTGATTTTAACTCCATCTATGAACGAATTGAGAATCTAATTTAACTTTACCTTTGCGAGTTTCCTTCAAACTAAACTTGAAGGAAAAACAAAAAAATATAACTGATTTTAACTCCATCTAGGAACGGGTTGAAAATCTAAGTTAACTTCAGTGAGCTGTACCATTGCGGGTTTCCTTTGAACCAAACTTATTACTGCCATCTATCCGAATCCGAGCTATGTTTAACGTTCAACGTTTCTAGCAAGGTTGCGGAAAATTCGAATAGATGGCGTTAGCAGGTTACTTAGAATCTCTTGTTACTTTGTAAGCTAAGAAGTTTGCCTACCTTTAATGGCATTTGAACACAATTCTTATTTCATATATCGTGAGATTGCTGTTAAGAGCCGTAATTAACTGAACACTTTTATAAAATCTTAACGCAACATCCAAAATTATTGAAAAATTTACCAAAAAAAAGTATGCCATATTAAAATACAATTAAATTTTTTTAAATTGATTTGCAAATAAAAACACAACATTTCAAACGCCTATTTCACTCCTAATTATATAAAAATAAATTGGTACATTTAAATGATACATGATAACTTAAGAAAGACAACCGATTTTGTTGATTTACCTGTTCTGTTCGTGTCTGATTCTATCACGAAAACAAATGTTATGCGTTGTGAGAATAACAAAAACAAAATTGATATTATACAAAGTGACTACAAAGGATACAAAAAAAAATTACATACAGTCGAACATAGAACCTCCTCCTTTTTGGAAGTCGGTTAAAAACGGTATCAAATTTTGCACTGCTAAAACAACTGTAAAATAGCTCTCTCTATAACCAGGTGGCGTGCAATTAAACGGCCCTTTGTCCAGTTGTGGACTGAGATGACTAGATGACTGCTGATGAGTAAACAAACCGAACTTGTTTTATGATAATTAATATCATATTCCTTATAAGGGGCCGGACCAATTTTACACGGTTCCTTGTTTCACCGGCAGGTGGCGACTATTACAGACAGGTGGCGACTATTCTAGGATTCTTGGAAAATGTTTTTGGGTTGTTTAGATTCGGTCCCTGAACAGTTAATAAACACAATAAAACCCATTAGATGGCGCTGAATTCCAGTTCTACAATTGCTATTTCTATAATGGACGACTTGTTTCTATTTTATTAAGTGGGTCCGTAGCGTAGGCTAGGTGGCGCTATGTTCGGCACAGTTATGTTTTGAACAAAGTGTTTCTGTTATTTTTATATCGAGAATTATATTTTATTGTCGAATTTAACTGTAGCACAGGAAAATTCTATGTTCGGTCTGGATAATATCTGCTGGGGCTGCTAATACCACATAATTATGTATTGACGCAATGCGGGTTCGGTACTATAAGTCATGGGCCAAGTGACACTTATAGACAATGTAAAGATTTGAATGTAAGGATGTCGTATAGATTACATCAACTTGACGACACGGCTACGCTCATACATAAATTGTGTATAAGGTTCAAAGATGAATTTTAGAGTAATAGCCTGAAAGGTCTTGTGACAAAGAAACGAAGAGAAAACATGGCTCATTTTTACCTGATTGTGCGAATTCTAGTTTTGGTCGCCGATTTATGTTTGTGTTTTTTTTTTTTTTTTTTAATGAGGTCTATTGACCCCTCTGCTTTTCCCCGTCCATGGAAACGACAGGACCTTATTATTATGTTTGTATGTTACCTACACCGTAGCGCCTAAATTACTGAACCGATTATAATGAATGAGGTTTGAATTTTATCAAAAGATTTTACGTAGTCGGGTGAAGTTTTGTTTTATCTTGTTTTTAAAGTATTTATGCCAATGATGCTGATATGACTAGGTTAGGTCTGTGGATGGATCAAGAACACGGAGCCTCGTGAGTTGTCACAAGACAATATCATTGCAAAGAAAATGAAAACTTGGATAAAAAAAATAACATAGGTACCTCCCAACGCTGGCCAACGGCGGTGTAAGTAGGAAGATCTCCTTTCTAAGGAGAAGCCATGACTATTAAAGGCTGCTAATATTTTTTGATGATGATTACTAATTATAAGAATGACTATATTATTCATCTTGATGGTTATAGAAAATCTTGATGGTTTTTATAACTGACAATTTAATGAGTTCAGAACGAGCCACTGTTTGAAATTGATTTGTCAGGTTATTTCATGAATTGATCGGGCACATGATGATCAAACAATCGAACACAAACGGATATCCTGATGGCAAGCATAAGTGATTACAGCCGCCGTGGAAAACTGGTAATCCAAGTTCGTTGTGGGGGAAAGAGAGACTTTGTACTTTGTTAAACTCTCCCACGAGGTAAAAAGCAACGGAAGAATCGCTGAACTCCAGTTCCAGTGAGTCAGTGGTAACGCTCCAGTTGATTAACCCATGTGGTCCCGTGCAGTAGCTTTTGAGTTTATCGAGAACAGACATACAGACACAGCAGAGGACTTTGTTTTATAAAATGTAGTGACGTACCGCCATATTTATATATCTGTCTCAACTTCCCACAGGCAGTGTACGTACAGTCGCAGACAAAAAAAAAGACTTTTCCCATTATCTTTTTTTTTTCTTTCTAGAAAACAAAGAATGAATTAAACGGACTATGTGTTATTGAATTACAACTAAGTACATATTTTGACTTTCATCCCCTCTCTCCAGGAAACCGTGCTGAATTTCGAGATAAAAAGTATCCTATGTCCTACCTCGTAGTATGAACTTAAATCATGCCAAGTTTCATTTGAATCCATTCAGTATTATCGGCGTGATGCGCCGCCAAGATACAAACAGACAGACTGACGGACAGACAGACAGACAAAAATGAAATAAATTATAGTTTTGGCTTCAGTATCGATTATACAGAGCCCTCCAAAAAAATTTCAAAATATCTTTAATGTACAGAATTAGATCTGTAACATTTTTAGTATAAGTATAGATTAAAAGTTAACAAAGTTTTAGCTGTACCATAAAATACAACTTATTTTAATGATCATATACGTACTGATGTTTCTGACCAGATACGAACTGAACTCATAATGTGAAGATCTGGTGGGATGATAGGATAAGGCTAGGAAGTAGGTTTGTTCCTACATAATATGATTAATATTTTTACGGGAATTAACGCACAGTGATTAAGTCAGGAAAATCAAAGGCTTAGGTAGTAGTAGGTAGGCTTTATGTCAAAGTGCAATTGATGATACTATATTCTCAAATTCAAAATTTATAAAAACCCCTACTCAAGCACTTAATCGAGTTATCGTACGCCAATGATATTTTTGAAGACATTCTGTTATTCTTCCCCACTTTCACCCCCATAACTTTTAAACGTTTCAACCGACTTTCATGAAACATGTCTAAGAAAACTCGCACATAACTCACCTTTCATAGAAAAAAAAACTAAATTGAAATCGCTTCATCCGTTCGCGAGCTACGGTGCCACAGACAGACAGACAGACACGTCAAACTTATAACACCCATCTTTTTGCGTCGGGTTTTAAAAATAGACATTACTTAGAACGAATAACTACCATTAGCTTTTTTATGATAATCAAAACCACAAACCTATGACATTTGACAGTGGCAGCCAGCGAAGTTCGCACATAAATAGGCCATCATTGCAATCTATTATATGAAATTGAATCTCCGAAATGTATGTACGCGCATAACTTTCGATGGGCTGCACCTATTTTTTTTGTGTTCGTTATTGTTATAGTCCGGGTTCCCCGGAACAAATTTTACAAATTATTACTATCAAGCTAATTTTTCGTGAGTGGCTTCATTTTGATGAGGGCCTACATTTACTATTATGGCACTACTAGATGGCAAAACTTTGTGTTATGCGAAATAAAAATGGAAAGGTACCTAGAGCTGAGTATTGATTAAATATACCATAAGAAGATACGGAAATGTATTCTGCATTCTTACCTAATGAATTTATATTCATCAAAGTACCTATATTTTTTTTGTATTTTTCATGTAATCATTTTGTGAACAGACTGACATCTATTGTCACCTATACAAGAACAAAAAGACAGGGTCGTAATTAGAATCCAAATATTTTATCAATTAAAGACTAAATTAATCTTACATTGAAAGTAGTTACTTTAAATATTGAAATAAAAGAATTTTTACCTATGCTGATAATTTGAAAGGTTTTTAAAATTCACTACAATAGTTTCATTTACATAATGTTCTAAATGTTCATCTGAAGATAGTATTAAAGAGCAATGAATCAAAAAATTTATAGACAATACTGGACTACAAAAAATACACCAAGATTTGTTCTTCCCATTGTTATGATGGTGACTTTTCCAGTTCAAAGAAATTTCATAAAAAAATTGAGAAAGGAACTTATTAACTAAACCCAAATTAGGCAAGATTAAAAGTGAATAGATGTGAATTTTAGTGACAACATAGGTATGACCATTCAATTCAGTTTTAGATTTGATATTTTACAAATAAACTAAATGCACCTATATCTCCTATCTTCTCTGCTTCACCTAAAGGTTGACTGACAGAGAATGCCCTAGGCATTAAGTCCGTCTATGTACCTAAAGTGCATGATGTGTAATAAATAAATTAGTTGATTTTCTTAGATTGGAGTTATTCAAGCATCCGAATTCCTAAGTGAAATAAAATATTTTAATTTTATTTTGTATAAAATGATGTGCACTACATTAATTTATTCTTTGTTCTCTTTCAATATTATTATAAACTAGCAGTCCGCTCCATTATTGTGACATAACTGTTATAGTTAGACATATGGTACCACAGCCTTTTCTATGGATATTGATGTCCTCTATAAAACCATAGTACCTACATAATTTTGCTCTATTTTCAATACTTTCTGCAGCGCAAGCGATATAGGGAAATTTTGGGTATTTTTACACCTTGAACTACATTATGATAATATAGCTTTGTAACGGTGAAAGAATTTTTCAAATCGGTCAAGCACTTTTCGAGTTAAATCGTTACAAACAAACATAAAATCAAATCTTTCCTCTTTTTAATATTAAGATTATCTACATGTTTCTACCGCGGCAAAGCCACGCTTCGGCATGAATGGGACGGCTCGACCGGCGTGATACCACAGCTTCACAGAAAACCGGTGAAATAGTGCTTGCGCTGTGTTTCACCGAGTGAGTGAGGATACCGGAGGCCCATACTCCTACCTCCCTCCCCCTATCTCCCCCCCCATCCTCCCAGAGGCCGGCAACGCACTTGTGACGCCTCTGGTGTTGCAGGTGTCCATGGGCGGCGGTAATAGTTTACCATCGGGCGATACCTCTGCTCGTTTGCCCGCCCTTTCCAAAAAAAAAATGTAAACTAAAAATATTAACCATTGTTTTAACCAGAGTTATAAGAAAAAAGAACACACAAACTGTCACTTTTGTAATATTCTTTACGTTATACGTTTTTGTAATACATGACAAGATGGTTTACAAACTACCTTAAAAAAAGTACTCCCTGAAATTCTGAGTACGTCCCTGACATCCTACACTAGTGTCAGATACCTAAACTACATAGCGACATCAATATAACGATGCAAGTAGTTTTGCTATTGTTTGGTAGATGAAAAATAGTAAAATAACACCCCCTCACCCCTCAAATTGTCAATCATTGCCTCATACAAAAATCTCATCTGCTCTTTGTACCTACTTCTCCGCGGTTTTAACACACAATATTTTATTATCTTAAAGTTTCATTTCAAAACAACAATTCGGTTAGACGCGCGTAAATATAGGCACTTCAGTTCCTCTCCCGCGTCGTCCGTAACTGTTTGCGAGAAAATGCCTCTCTTATTAATTATATCAATAGTAGTAGCTATTGGGAATTCAGGTTGACATTCTTGTTTCCCTACACTTGGACACTTGCGTAGCGTTAAAGGTTAACCCTTAATTAGGGTTTATATTTGTTGTTTTGTAGATATTTTTTTGTATTTAGGTAATAATATGCGGACAAAATGGACAAGGGGGAGACAATAATTACGTAGTGCCATAATTTTCTATCGAATTCATGAAATATTCTAAGTAACAGGGAATAATAAATTCAAAGGCACCGTAAAATAGACTGCACGCAATCATTTAATGAATTACGGAGGCAAAATGCTTTTAAACTGCAACGATCGTGATAGGTAATACGGATCGCAGATAGGTACTTAAAGGCTTAGGTAGGTATATGGCACCCTTGTGAGACGCAAGTACGCTTACAAGCTTGGCGCGAAGTCTAAAGCTTTTCGCGCCGTCGTCGTCGATCTAGGTAGTAGAGCACCACAAACACAAAACACTTAAATCGTATCTTGGGTAAACCCCAAGATACGATTTAAGTGTTTTGTGTCTGTGGTGCGACAACTATGACATTACTAGTAGTTGCCCGCGGCTCCGCCCGCGTATATGTCGGTTATCGCGGCAAATAGTAGCCTATGTGTTGTTCTGATGTATAAGCTATATTACTGTAAAGTTTCATCCAAATCCGTTCAGTAGTTTTTGCGTGAAAGAGTAACAAACTTCCATTCATCCATCCATCCATACTTACAAACTTTTGCGTTTATGATATTAGTACAGATTTTCCATTAAACTGTAGTAGGTACATTATATTCTATGGAGCAGTAAGCTACTTATATTCTGTGAAACGGTAGGGGTATAATTTTATTGAAAGTTATTACTGATATAGATTCTCTTGTAATGCAATTTCTTTAATATGACAATCAATAAAATATATTATTAATAAATAAGACATAATAAATGGTGTAAGTTTAAAAATTGTGCAGCTTTGTACTATATTAAAACTTATCCAAATAGGTACTAAGTAGCGGATCTTTTCAGTGATAAATAATCTGCAGTCATGCTATAATCCTGACACCCTAGTGTATTGACAAAGGATTAACAGATATTTGCACATATATGTAGGTACAATAAGCTTTGCTTCATTGGTAATGTTCATAACTACATTTACTTATGAACACAAACCTGATTCGTCCGTAGAAAACCTGTATTGTTATTATTGACATCAAAATTTAGGCCTTGTTCTAACGAGTCTAGAGGGGTCATGGGGGGCTTGACTGGGCTGGATCTTATTTATACGATTTCAAGTACGTAACCAAATTGGAGCTTTTCGTGAGCCCTGCGTACAGTCGACCAAATTGAATCATGACCCACTTTGCCAATTATTCCTTTGTAATCATAAATGTAGATATAGTTAGGTTTTCTTAGCTATTTGCACATAGTACGTTTTAGATATAAACAAAAATGCGTCATTACGGGTTAGATGTCAATGCAATTTAAACCTTTGTCATCACTGAACAAGATATATTTTTGATACAGCAGTCTTATTTGAATTTCAAATAATATAATCGTTTATAATCCAAACTCTTTTCATTGCGGAGAAAAAGTATTATTTTTTAAAATGAAATGACATTATGTGTGAGATGTCAAGTAGTAGTCAATCTGAAAATATTAAAATAAAAATCTACGAATATTTTTTTTTATCTATAAACGAATCGTATAATGGCCAATTTGGTAGAACAAAGAGCTCGGATTGTAGTGCTCAGTGGTGCTCAGTGAGCAAGGTTGCGGCGTTAGAGAAATATCACGTGAGTTAAATATAAGTCGTAACACGACCAGAACCGGGATCAGACGGCACGCTGAAGAGAGTATCCTTGAAGACCGACGACGACATAATCATGGGGTTCGTCGAATCACAAACCAACAGCGAACGGAAATGCAACACCATTACGAAGAACACCCTTTTACTCGTACCCGCTATTTTGCAGCACGTTATGACGTTTGTCTAGAAACAATTAGAAATAATTTGCATCGCACTGGGCTGCACTACAGACATCATGCTAAGAAAGTTCATTTAACGGATGCACACAAAACTGCGAGATTGACTTTTGCACGTAATTATTTAGATTTCGACTGGACAAACACCTTGTTTACAGACGAAAAATCATTTTGCTCTTCTCAACATGGTCGCTTAACTTTGTGGCGTTACGATAACACGCGATACACAGAGGACCACGTAGTGCCCAACCAATCATCTGGCCGTATTTCAGCTAACATGTGGGCATGGATGGATGCTGGAAACATAGGCGAACTTGTTCCTATTTCTCCTCGTCATAACGCTATCAACTATGTCGATTTATTGGAAGAATCAATGTTACCGACTTTGCGAACAGTTTACCCCCGTGATGATGTGCCAGTATTCTCCTATGTTCATGATAACTGTCGAGTGCATACTGCCAGAATTGTCTCAAATTGGTTTACGGAGCATGAAGATGAATTTACTCTCATTCCATGGCCGTCTAGGTCACCAGATCTTAACCCAATAGAAAATTTATGGGGTTTGATGGTTCAAATGTGGAATAACAGGAACGAGAGGACTAAAGAAGCAATCGAGCTGCATTGTAACGAAATCTGGGATTTCATGAGGGGAAGTGACATTTGCAGTCGTCTAATCGGGTCTATGACGATTATTAGACGTTATTGAAAACCATGGCGCTTACACTCGGTTTTAGGTTTAACCAGTAATCCTACAGACCCAAACCATTGGAACCATTATAACCCACAAATTAACTGAATGAGAAGTTTTCTTTTTTATTCGCTTTACGAAGTGAATGCCATTTTTTTAGATTTAATAATATAAAATAAACGAAATAAAGCAAGTCTCTAATTTTACTGTTTTATTTATTAATATGTATGACTAGCTGTCTCGACAGACTTCGTTCTGTCAAATAAATGCTTTTCTATTTTTGTTCTACACCTACCCTACGCTACCTTTACGGTACCTCTACCCTCCTACCTCAAGTCTACCCATTGTTCGAAATAAAGTCAATCCTATGTCTCAAACAAACAGACAATCAAATATTTCCTAATATACCTATAGATGAGGATGTTCACTGGCTAACAAACTTTTTCGTGCAATACTTATCATAGTCCATAGTATAGTCAAAATCCCAAGACGAAATCGTTAGATCCCTTCCAAAAGACAAAAAATCATCAGAGCTAGAGTCACGGCTCCAATTCCACAAAAAATTCATGGTCGGTACAGTAGAGTTGGATTAGGAAATGCTAGAAGACAGACCGACAAAGAGATAACAAAATCTTTCATACAACAAGATGAAAACAAGACCTACAAGGTGCACGCAATGAACCTAGAAATGCAGAATGGATGATTAACTCTAGGAGAATTTTGTATCCCACCAGCTTTGAAATGGCGCACACTTTTATATGATTGGTCACCCGCCCTGTTAAAATTCTACCTCAACGCCTTTCAATTAACTCTCCCCGATCAAAGCAACGTAGTAAGGTGGGGAAAAGCTACAGAAAAGGCTTGTACGATGTGCAATGCGGCAATAGGTACAGCCAGGCACTTACTGACAGGTTGTAAGGCGCTATTAGACCGGGGTCATTATTCACGTCGCCTTGATAGGGTATTACACATCATACGCGAAGCTATGAGTTTATCACTGGCGAGAGCGAAAAAATAATAACAACAAACATAAAAACTAACATCGCGTTTGTAAAGGAAGGCTCAACTAAAAAGACTTCACTCACACAAGCCGTACTCAATTATAAATACCGCCAGTGACTGGACATTATTAGTGGACACGTATGAAAATCACTACAGAATACCGGAGGATATCTGTGCCTCGGCGTCCAGACCAGACATAATAGGTCTTTACCCATGAAATTGCCGTTTTGTATGCAATAAGTGAAAGTACTTATTTTTTAAAACTTTTTTATTTCTGTTATTTGAAGTAATCACCCACGCAATCGACGCATCTTTGCCAACGCATTGGCAATTTTTTTTGATGCCCTTCTTGTAAAAATCAGCTGGACGGGAGGCAACAAACTCTTGAAAGGCATCTTGTACTGCCTCTCGGGAATTGAATTTTTTACCCACTAAAAAGTTGTCTAAATTTTGGAAAAAGTAATAGTCGGTAGGTGCAAGGTCTGGTGAGTATGGCGGATGAGGGAGAGCTTCCAACCCCAGCTCTTGCAGCTTGGAGACTGTCTGTTGCGCAGTATGGAGTTCGCGCGATGTCGTGAAGGAGCAGTGGGGACGACCGATTGACCAAAGCTGGTTGCAGATGTGCAAGCTTCTGCATCATTCTCTCCAGTTCTTCACAGTACACATCTGCATTAATGCTCATGCCGTTTTGTAAAAAGCTGTGGTGAATCACACCCGCACTAGACCACCAAACAGTGACCACCACCTTTTTAGGGGTCATTTTTGGTTTAGGGCATTGCTTTGGTGCTGAACCAGGGTCTAACCAACTTGCTGAGCGCTTTCGATTGTCGAACAGAATCCATATTTCGTCGCACGTAAGAATTCGTTTCAAAATTCCTTCATTTCTTTGCCTGTTGAGCAGCGCAAGGTAAGTCTCGACGCGTACGTTGCGCTGGCGATCGTTAAGGCCGTGGAGCACCCATCTATCAAGCTTTTTTACCTTGCCAATTTGTCGCAAATGGATCAATATTCTTTTGATGCTTACATTAAAAGCTGCTGCTAGCTCAGCTGTAGATTGAGTTTCGTCAGCTTCCACAATCGCCTTTAATTCATTATTGTTAACCAAGTCTCCGGACGACCACGAGCTTCATTTTTCAAGTCAAAATAACCAGAACGGAACCGGGAAAACCAATAACGGGTTGTGCGTTCGTTTGTACAGTTCTCTCCGTAAACGTTTTTGATGTTACGTGCCGTTTGTGTCGCGTTGGTGCCACGACGGAACTCATATTCCATAATTACACGAAGTTTTAAAGTATCTATTATGACGAAAAATGTTCAAATGTAATGAAAACACAACGCTAATCAGAAATCAAAAGACTGAATTTGTAAATAGAATGTCATGGTTTTAAAACAAAATTAATTTTAATTTGGAATACAGAGCCATTACAAACTTTTTTATTTGAAATGACCAGTACTGAAGAACGGCAATTTCATAGGTAAAGACCTAATATTTCTTTATGCAATGTCAATTAAGCGTGTAGTACTAGTAGAACTCACGGTGCCGTGGGAAACGAACATCCCTAAAAACCACGCTTTAAAAAGAAACAAGTACTTTGACTTAACCAACGAAATAACTGAAAATGGTTATGTTGTTGCGCTTTATGCCGTGGAAGTCGGTGCGAGGGGTATACCAGCTAAATCCCTCTATAACCTGCTTAAAGACCTTGGATTGCCAAGAGCTTCAGTAAGCTCTTTTCTTGAACGAATATCCAAAGCGACATTGCTAGGCTCATTTCAAATATGATTAGGTAGAGGGGGTAACACGGCGGACAGGGCGGACAGTGGAGGTGAGCGTTGACGCGTCGTAAGGAGTGCTCCTTAAACCTAAACCTGGGTCGCAATTCCCAGGCACTGTCGAAGTCGCATGTGTTGCCCCCATCTGTCACGCGATGGACCCGGCAGCCGCACGGTGAATCCATGGAACGCTAAGAAATAGGTCTATGTCATGGCTTTGTCAGTGTCTAGTAGAATGATAACGGTTCGTTACTACTTATGAAATGTATGTTCAAGCTAATATCAACCTAATGGTATAGAATAATTGTAGGAAAATGACTTTAAGGGGGGTCATGATTCAATTTGGTCGACCACAAACTAATCCTCCATCTCAATTAAAACTGAATCATATGACGGGTGTTGAACAAACGTTCTGGTAACTCGCCTCAACAAGAATACTTTTTAACCGACTTCCAAAAGGAGGAGGTTCTCAATTTCATCATCTTTTTTTTTTTTTTATGTATGTACATCGATTACTCCGTCAATTGTGGATCGATTTTGAAAATTCTTTTTGTAATCGAAAGGGTATGCTCCCCATGTGGTCCCATGGCAACCATATCAGGATCTGATGATGGGATCCTAAGGAAATCGAAGGAAACCCTCAAATTTACGTGAGCGCCTGCAATGAAGTTACGAGCATTGTCTGCATGCCTTCATATTCTGTAGACATCATTAAATTTTAAAAGAAATGATGATGAGAGACTTGAGAATGACTAAAAAGCGAAAAATAAAAAAAAACTTCGTTTAAAAAAACCGACTTCAAAAACTAAAAAGTATAAAATAACTTAATTTGTATGTGCTACCTTCATAGGTTTGAAGTCGGTGCCAAGCCAAAATAGGTACTGCACTCACCGCGCGTGACCTTGAGCGGGATAGTTGCTCTTCGCGTTGAACAAAACAACCGAATCGTCGGTGACGTCGTTGATGTTCGTCTCGAAATCTAGCGAGTGTGGTACCTACTATTACATTTGGCTTGGCACCGACTTCAAACCTATGAATAGGTAGCACATACAAATTAAGTTATTTTACACTTTTTAGTTTTTGAAGTCGGTTTTTTTTAAACGAAGTTTTTTTTTTGTTCAAATCGTATTACCATTAATTATTCGCGTTTTGAGATCGTTGAAGTAATTACCGTATTTTTGATTAAAATGATTAAGCCGTTTTAATGCAAAAGTCCGTACATCATAGTACTCTATTTCATACATTTTGTTAAGTTTATTTAATTTGAAGTGATAGAGAAAAAACTAGTTAGTTTTTGGTTTGTCCGCTAATTTTGAAACAATAGGAACGAAATTTTAACTGAATTGCGACAATCGATTTCTATGTGAACATTAAAACTAAAGCCAACGCGCGGCCAATGCTCCTAATCTGAAGGAATCTAAAATAGACTCCCAAATGCCAATCAATAGCGAATTTTAAACTTTGATCGATCGATCGATTGAACGATTAATACAGTTTCGGCCGTTATCCGCGATGGTTTTAGTGTCGGAAATCTCCACCGCAAATTAACCATTGTCTCTAGTTAGTAGTATGTCTATATGGCGGAGGTATCAATACCCCTGACGTCAAGGGACCAATCTAAATTGAAGTAGCAAGTACCTACATTACGTTTGAGATTGTTTATTCGTTTCGAATCATTGGTAAATAAAACTACGTTCGGCACGGACGCGGATATTTATTTTTGTAGATTAAATATTAAAGCAAAGGATAGTACTTATTATACTCCTCTGAAACGGCTGGACCGATTTTTATGAAATTTGGTGTGCATATCGGGTAGGTCTGAGTATCGACCAACATCTATTTTTTATACCCCATTTTTTATGGCAAAACAACGTTTGCTGGATCAGCTAGAATTATATATATTTTACTATAACATTGTTGAAAGAACTTTACAAATTGAGGCATACACCATTACAGCTTGATGTACTTTTTACCTTCAAAGAGTTGTTTGATGCCATGGATGTGCGGCTGTACATATTAAAATAAGTTTCTTGCGTTTGAGAACTTATAATGTGGCATTAGCAAGGGCAATACGAGTAATAGTTTGACAGCTCGATTATTGTGTAAATAAGCAATGACTAGACAGTGGACGATGAAATATTAGATTATGATAAATTCGTAATTCGAATTTTACAATCTTAAGTATTATTTGTCAAGTAGGTTTTTTGAGACTCAATTGTTTTTTATAGTAATGTCGAAGAACAGATCGAACAAATCTTGATAATATAGGTATTTAATAAATAATAGGTCTAAGGACCTTTAACTCCGTATATTAATTTAATGTCTTAAACTATACCTATATTTTTGCTAAATAATCACAAGGTTTATAAAGTTCTGAGATCGCTGAAAATGTTTAACTTATGTTTTACTTTTAGTAGACATTTTTTGTCCTACATAAAATTAGCAGTTATTGACTTAATTGACTTAATAGTTTCGTTTACATGGTTACGGGTGGAGCCTTTTGATCGTATGTGATTCAGTGCCTCAATAATTATGAATATCAATTGTTAGGTATTCTTTAGTTTAAAAGATGTCATGAAGACCACTACACATCTGGAGTGATCTTAGTATTAATGGGTTATTGGAATTAGTCGGGACTCCGAACGGACTGTTTAAATACAAGAGTTTTCAAACCCTCTTATTAAAATTAACTCGAACGCATTACAGTGTGGGTTTTTTAGGTTAAGTAAATATAACCTGAGCCTCAATTTAAAAATCTATTTTACAAATACTGTATAGTTGAGTCAGGTCAAGACTCTTCCATGGTCTGAGCAAACTGTGATGTCTAATGGAAACTCTCAATTACAATTGCCTTTTTAATTTATAACTACGGCTCAAATTATCGAAGTAGTTTATTACCACAGCTTTAGAAAATAACATAGTGGCCTAAGGAATAAAAGTAGCCTATCAGGTGAACCACAATTGTTATGGTCGTTTACTTCGTCATGGAGTTTTATTAAATTAATAATTGATACTATATAAAAAAAAATTACAGGCAATAGTTCAAAGCACCAGAATTATCCTGCTCATTGTTGTCAACGTGTGGTTGTGGCCAATATTGGAAGAAGTATTGTATAAAATTAAACTTGAAAATATAATTCATCATGGTAACCCCTACTGCATAAATATCCCAGAGTAAGAGGAAAATTATATGACACACAGTGTACATAATCCTTATCAGGTAAAACATAGCTGTATATTACAAAATATATCGTCAATAATACAACAATTGACCATGAAATAATTGCTATTTTTGTTTCGGTGGTTATTTTTCTACCTACTAAGTTGGTTCAAAATCACAAAAAGTTTAAAATATAATGTATTTATGCAGTTTGTATATTTAAAATCACCTATCTAAGAAGTTTTTATACGGTTAGTCAACACACTCAAGAATATATCAACTGAAATTTGAAAGAGTGAGCAAAGGTTCAGAATAGGCCGTAAAGCCAGTATACCTAGTATCTGCTTTGACGTTAACACGCTTCATGAATAAACAGTGATTCTTAATAATATAGAACAATAACTTTGCACAGCAATACTTTCAAGAATTGATTTTCATTTGTCTATCGCGCAATATAGATTTCAGATATAGTATGAAGTGTCACCGTACCGTACCGCACAGCGAGTTAGTACCGACCCCGAAGCATTTCTAATATATTACCGCAACACCTGTCCTTTTTACCTTTATCGAGGTTATTTTTTGATGAGGGTGTGTATAATCGATAAACATAAATACCTATGTTTCATTATGTTCCACTGCCCTGAAATGTAGAGCCTGATTTTAGTAAATGCTGTATAAAATAAACAAAACAGAATGTATATACTTTATCGCTAACGTTTTATTTTTACTACTGATCTCAAAGGTGATAGTGTCATTTATACATCACGTTGTTGACTTAACGAAAAGTTATATTAATTCACTGGGGCAGATGTTATCCCTTATTATTTATTTTTCATTTCGTGTCCATTTCTTCATTCGGAAAAACTGTTTGGCCTGAAAAGGTGGCTGCTGATAAAATTTTACCGAGTATCTTGTGTCCTCTCATGCGTGTAAGTAAAATAGGTTGACACGTGTATTGGCGGCACTCAAAATCCAGAGGTGATCGTACTGTATACATAAATGTGTATACTAAGGTTTTAGTTTGCTTTAGCTTTAAAGTAGTATTCATTATTAACACAAAAGCCTAATATCGTACAAATAATGTAAAAACTCAAGTGTCACAGCAACAATCTGCTTGTGACAATAACCTCTATATATTTATAGTTGCGTGCTTTTGAAAATTGACTTTTGAACAGTTTTAATAAGTTTTGTTGTGCTTTACTGAGTGAAATATTTATAAATTATACTGAAAGATATTATATGTGATTTGTACTAAATAAACGATACCTTCATATACTCGTGTAATTTGTTTCTACAAATTAACGGCTGGAGAAGCCGCTTTGTAGCGTATATTCAAAAAATCTTCCTGTTTCTTATTACTCGCTCAGCAAATATTTCACACAGAATTTCTTACCTTGTTAGCTTCGGTCAAAGCGGCTTGACATCTATCACTCCAGTTATTTCTATATATCTGAAAAAAGAGCAACTATTTCATCTATCAATAGTATTAATCAGTAAATAAACAACCCACTGAACCGTAATATATCAATGAATATGATTTAGTGATTATTTTCGTACTCAATAAGGTTAATAATGACGATTCGTATATCATCCTAAATTGCACAAAGTTTTTTCGATGACCTATTATCTATCTAATTATAATTATTATATTATTATTATAGGTACATAACTTAGACTTATTATGATAATATGATTCTCTTTATTAAATTACGTAAACATATTATTTACATTTTTAAATATAAATATAAAAAAATACATTTAAAAATAAAAAAAATAGTAGACCACCGACCTCGGGTACAGGGACCAAGAAACCGGCGGTTAGGGCTCCAGAGACAGGAACCTCCTCACAATACGAGCCGTGTCAAGGAGGACTGCCTTCTGCATCAGACCCTTGATCCAGCCTTCTAACGTGAGCCTCTTAAAATGTTGGTCGATGCTCTTGGCTATCAATCCGTGAGCAGATACGACTCTCGGAACAATGATAACCGAATCCACATTCCACATATCGACAATCTCGTGATTTATTATTATTATTATAGGTACATAACTTAGACTTTCATCACTTTTCATTTAAATTTTTATGCTTAGATTAAAGTTGAATCCGTTTTAAGTAAGTAACTATGCAAAGCTCTAATCTGCGATCGTAAACTTTGTGATGAAGTTTAATGTTTTGTTGTGTTTAGTAACCTGATTGCGTAGTATAAAATACATGTATTATAAAATAATTTATGCAAGTTTGTGGTCTATTTTTAATTACACAAAAAATTATCAAATTAAATAAATAATAATTAAATATTTCGGACATCTAAGACACAACGCCATCTAGTCCCAAGCTAAGCAGAGCTTGTGTTATGGGTACTAAACAACTGATTTAAATACATATATACTTTTTTTTGTAAATACATACATATTATACATAGAAAACACCCAAACTCCGAAACAAATATTTGCAGATCATACAACCATTTGGTCCGACCCAGGAATCGAACCCGAGACCTCAAGCACAGCAGTCGCATACACTACCACTGCGCCACAGAGGCAGTCAAATGTCTTGTAAGGTTGTGTATAGATACTTAGGTGTTTAAATTAGACAACGATATCTGGTGAAATATTCACCTGACAGATTCAAGGTTTCAAGGTAGTAAAGCCACGCTGATTTCAGCACGAATGGGGCGACTCGGCCGGGGCGGTCCTACCCTCGCACAGAAGATCAACGTAAAATGACAGCGTTCTCGTTGTCGTGTTTCGTTGGTGAGTGCGAGACCAGAGGCTAAATTATGCAGAAGCATCACTTAGCCGTCATTGGTGTGGGTCACCATGCTGCGTTGTTGCATTGTCTGCATTCGCAATGAGTATGGTGACCACGACTCTTAGATTCTGCTTATGCTTTCCATCAGGCACACAGTTGGAGTTGCCAAATAATGCTTAGAGCTGCAGTACACCGATGACAAAAATGTAATAAAGTAGCGTTTTATTTTTCGCAAAAAATTGAAGTTATATTTGTTTATTCACTCTATGTCGTTTTATTTAGCAAAATTTAGTCCTTTCTCTTGTCATACTAAGTTCATACATATACAACATTTTTTATTTTATTCGGTCAAGAGATTGGTGTAAATGCAAAAACAAATTAGACTAAAAAATAAGAGTAAAGTTACCTAAATTCCTACCAAGCTGAAAATCGGTAAGATTGCTTAAAATATCATTAAATACAAAATTTGAAAGTTCCCCATCTTTCCCCTATAAGGAAAAAAATATATTCAAGGTCAAAGGTACAAAAATTGAGTTTTGCGCGATTTTCAGCAAAACGATAAGTTTTATCATAAAAGTAGTTTGGTCAAAATTGTAGATCATAAAATTATCTAACTCTATTAGCCACCGTTTCTGAGATATAACCATTCAAAAAGTTATAAAGTTGTTTCGACTGCACGTTTGGCCTAATGGTTTAACGGTCACCACGCCGTTTCCTACTTCGCCAAGTGTCGTGGGTTCAAATCTCACGTAGGACAACGCTTTGAGTGATCCACAAATTGTTGTTCTGAGTCTGGGTGTTCTTTGTGTCCGTTTCATGTATGTTTGTAAAGTCCCCCGCGACACAGGGTTTATTCCTAGTGCGGGAGTTGTCTTTGTAAAACAAAAAAAAAAACTTTTTGAATCGTTATATCTCAGAAACGGAGGCTCGTAGAAAAAAAAGTTTTGATAATTTTTTCAGATAATTTTATGATCTACAATTTTGTTTAAGGTACTTTTATGATAAAACTTACCGTTTTGCTGAAAATCGCGAAAAACTATTTTTTTGACCTTTGACCTTGAATATTTTTTTTTCCTTACAGGGGAAAGATGGGGAACTTTCAAATTTTGTTTTTAATGATATTTTAAACAATCTTAGCGATTTTCAGCTTAGTGAGAATTTAGGTAACTTCAAATGTCTAAATTGACCGGACTACAGTTTGGCGGCCTCTTAAGATGCTTCTACATCATTGGGCCTCCGGATAAATGTAAAAAAAACGAATTGAGAACCTCCTCCTTTTTTGTAGTTAGTTAAATTACTAAGTAGCACATCAACAAAAACAGCTACAGATAAGATATTACATTTCAAGAGAAAATTATTCTTAACTGAAATGGTAACCTAAGAAAATGAGCTTTAAGTTAAATCTTTCAGTCAAAATATTACATTGAAAACAAACATCATTCGTAACTTAAATTGTTACCTAAAGGTATTTGTAGGCAACGACTTCAATAAACCATATTTAAATTAAAAAAAAAACATTTCAAATAATTTAATAAATAGTTCATCTGTTAGTTCCCATCCCATGTAGGTTTCAATTCTGTGGCAGATTAATATATAATGGCCTTCCTAAATAAAAGACATATCCCAGCTCCACGAGACTTGTCAAATAGGATATGAAAATCCTCATATCAGTGTGTTCAAAATAGACAATCTTCGTATTAGCTCAAACGGACAATCCCTGCTTATATCTGAACCAATATAAAAAAGTTTATAATTTCGTGTTTATTTCTGATGTGTGTACAAATGTAGTATTTGTTATCTTTTTGCTTTATTCTTTCACATGTAGAAACTTTTAATATCAGCGACTGAGATGCTTTGTATTTTCCGATAGAGGAAGTCTCGAAAGACATACATGTAATAACTGCATTGGGAGTTCATTTTTGTATAATTATATAAGGTTTTAAATTGAATTGTTATTCGTTATTTTTATTAACTAGTGGCCGATTTCACTAATTTTGGTTTTGAAATATTTGTAGATGTTTAGGGACAGTTTAAATTCTGAAGAATATAAAACAAAATGCGAAAAAATATTTTTAGAAAATAATAATAAATATTTCGGACATCTAAAGGCGCGTCTCCACCAAAATTGTTGGCGTTTTCAGTGTTCCTAACTGTTTGCAACACTTCAAAAAATCGCCAACTTTTGTTTCCATTGTGTCTACAGCTGTCTACACCGAATCGCCAACAATTTGAAAAACATTCGAACTAAGTGTCACCACAGAGCCAATAAATATTTGCAACAAGCGTATTCTTTTGACGTTTCCCGCCATAAACGGAAACACTGTTCTCAACATTTGTTGACAATTTTTTTTGCCAACACAAGGAAATTACAGAAACTTTTGTCACCAACACGTGTTGACAACCCAAAAATTGACAACTTTTGTTTGGTGGAGACCCGGCTTAACACGCAACGTCATCTTGTCCCAAGCTAAGCGGAGCTTGTATTATGGGTACTAGACAACTGACATAAATACATATATACTTTTTTTTTGTAAATACATACATAGAAAACACCAAAACTGCGAAACAAATATTTGCAGATTATACAAACATTTGGTCCGTCCCGGGAATCGAACCCCAGACCTCGAACAAAACAGTCGCATGCGCTACCACTGCATGACCAAGGCAGTAACTAAATATTGAATCTTCTCTTTTCTTATTAAATAATAATAATTTCTAATCCATAACATGTCTACACAATATTCTGATTAAAGCGTAATTTAATTTAAAAATGTAGAAAAATAACACTATTTACTTTTTAAATCTGAAACATTAAATCGAAGGATCGACATTTTGCTGGTTATCAAATATTTATGGGTCAGAAATTTATTATGTGACTAAACTTAGAAAAAGATGTCAGGCTACATAAAGAAATCAGAAAACAATTTTGACAATAAATAGTTAATAAATAAATGATACTGTATAGTGATAACGACAATTAACGCACACACACAGATATGAAGTACATACCGGTCTGACGTTTTGACCAGATTGCACTGACTGAGGTCACATGCTCACTGATTCAGCGGTGCACGCCCAAAGCCGTCAAGCCCGCAAGGAAGACGTTTATTTATACCTACGTACTTTCTTCATTAATTTATTCTCGTAATATTTAGATAAATATTATGGAACGCAATAGTTTAAAAATAAATGCGTGTTGTTGTGTAATCGTGGCTTTATGTCATGGTAGCCCAACCCGCAAGAAATGTTGGCGGGTTTTAATATTATTTATATTTAATATTATTAATATGAAATAAATGTTTTATTATTATTTTCAACTTTTAAGTGTTCTATAAAAATACATCGGCTGTAAAGTCTCATAGCCGCCGCGCCTCCGTGCCGCTCGGCTCCAAGCGAAGTACGTAAGACTACTAATTCATCTTTCTACTATATCTCTACTCGTGCAAAGTCGGGGCGCGTAGATTAAAATCGATAAATACTGAAACAACCGAACCGATTAAAATAAATTATCACTATTACGATTAACTATTTGAAAGACACTAGTTCATTCAGAAGTAACACACGTTACTTCTTGCCATATTTCCCCATCACTCACACGATTCAAGTTTTCTCAATTGGTTCCTATTGTGTACTTTCCAATGATTACTGTAATAATAAGTGGCAGGATAATAAAGTTTGATTTAAAAAGAAAATCCGTAGAAGTACTACATTTCAAGAGAAAACAAGTTTGTATTGGAAACGTATGAAGTCGGGGTTAGTCGTTACTTAGGTATATTAGAATAGATAGTATGAATAGGTCCATTTGAACCTGAATTACTTTAAGTACCTTATTTCAGAACACATACATTTAAAAAGCATACATAATTTAAGAAATGTACTCAATTTAGTATGGAACAAATTGACATCCGAATTCTGAGCAATCTGGGAACTAAGCAGTCTAACTGCCTAACTAGTGGGAACAAGAACGTAGCCGGGTGTACTGGTTTGGTTCCTATAACAGACAACCCCAATGTGTTCAGACCTACCATGCCAAGAACAAAGAGTAATGGATACAGATATAGATCTTTATTTTAGAATAAAGATCCCCATTAGTAAAACTACATTCGTAAACGAATCAATAACTTCACAAATTAACACATTAACACACTGCATATATTTACAATGGAAAATTTTATTCCATGATTATCGGTAGTATTAACTATTAAGTTAGTTTACAGTTTTCCCAGTCATCGAAGCTTAGCTACATAATTACTTGGGTGTTTGACGTCGAACGTCCACTGATAAGCACAATATGTATTGATTTTTGTAGTCATTATAAATACATGCCCGTTAGCAGAATATTAACACAAAAATGATATGGAACTTCCAATAACTACTAAACAGTAATGCAACGCTTGACCAACGAAGTGATTCGAAAAAAATCCATACACTATCAAAATAAGCTTAAAGAAATGTTTTGCCTATATTAGATGTGTTGGTGGGAATAATATTCTACTGTTCAGTGCAGAGAGATTTTCGCTTAAGTGTGTTTCGTGTCTTCTGTGTTTTTTTATTTATGGGCCGTCAAAATGACTTCTCTGCCTGATGGAAAGCATAAGCAGAATCCAAGAGCGGTGGTCACCATGCTCATTGTGAATGCAGACAATGCAACAGTGCTGCATGGTGACCCACACCATGACGGCATAATGATGCTTCTGCATCGCATCATTGGACCTCCGGTCTTGCACTCACCAACGAAACACGACAGCACGAACGCTGTCATTTTACGTTGATCTTCTTCTTGTTTCAAAAGATTGTATCATTCAAAATTATTTTAAAACATTCGGTAGAAAACGTAATACTTAAAGAAATGCCTACAATGTAATAAAATGTTTTGTCGAACTCATATTTAAAGATGATATTTGATATTTAACGATGAAAACTTTCAAACATAATATACAATTCAAAATTGATTGAATAAAAGAACTATTGTGACATGTGTATGTAACGGTATCCTTAATAAAATTGAAACATTCATTTTAAAAATAGGACAGTATTAGGTTTTAAAATCAAGGAACTCTTGTATCGTATTTTTCAACATGCATTTCACATTGATTTAATATGAATAATATGTTTCTATTTGTGTAGGTATATTTCAGTTAAATATAGTCCAAGAAACGGCTCTTGCTAGGGAGAACTCTGAGAAGCTCTTAAATAAATGATAGTCCTTTCAATGATGACATAAGGCGCTGCGCGAACGTGTCGCCCGTTGGTACTACAGGTCACTGGTAACCGTAGTTGCTGTGTCCGGAGGAAGCAATCGGACACAGCAACTACGATAACTGGAAACTAAAAGTCGTCAGTCTCACTATATTCAACTGACGACTTTTAGTTGTCATTCCAGTTACCGACACCGAACACTTTTTGATCGTCATGAGTTGGCATGTGTTAAATAGAAGCAACTGGACATAAAAAATGTTTACGTATGCGCTGGGAGTGGATGATTTCATACTGGTTCTATAGAAATGAAATATTCATCGGTAGCTTGTATCTGACACAAGACACGAAAGTGTCCACGTTTTCACCCTGCCTTAAATTCAAAAATAAGGTTAAGATTACAAATCACAAAAGCTATTTCAAAACTTTGCATATTTTATTACTCACCATTATGCGTAATTCTATTATTTATAAATGTGAATGTAAGTTTGCTTGTTACGCTTTCACGCGAAAAATACTTAACCGATCATCATGAAACTTTGTACACATATTCTTGGAGGTATTATAAGTAATATGGGATACTTTTTATTAAATGCGAGCGAAGCCGCGGGCGAAAGCTACTAATTGAACTGAAGTTAAACTACAAATGTGAAATCTATAATAATCTTATTAATGTAGGCTTAGCTTAACATATCCTTAGGTAAAAGACTTGCATATGCCAATTTGCTGCACTCAAATTTAGCAAATATAATTAAGTGTTCCTCGTTATTTTTAACTGTCTTCCAAAAAGAGGAGGTTCTCAATTTGATTGGTATTTTTTTTGTATGCAATTATTTCATAGTCTGTTACACTATTAATAGTGTTTCTTCGAAATGAAATGAAAACGATAATCCAAAAAGAGGAGGTTCTCAATTTGATTGGTATTTTTTTTGTATGCAATTATTTCATAGTCTGTTACACTATTAGTAGTGTTACTTCAGTAAAATTTTAGTTTTAAGATAAACTATTATTACAATTGGACAGAAACACGATTGAACACATACAACAATGGGAAAATACTGTGAGAATTGACCGACGACGGTCACTCTCAAAGATTGATATTACTGTTCACATCAGAAAGAAAAAAAATGAAGTGTAATCCAAGATATTGTTGATACTAATGTTTGTGTATTTTCAGTTCCATTCTGTATTCAGGCTAAACCTGAGTGGATGTGGATTTAGCTTTCCACTCTCCACTCAGGTGTGTTTTTATTATAGCCCGGAATACAAATAATTCAAGCAATCACTCGAGTCGAGATCGAATGTGAGAGCTTAAACGAGCTTTGCTTTACATAGTTATAAAAATTGCTGCATCGGGCATGTCGAAAATGGAATCTAAAACGGTTCATGGTTATTGCTTTTACATACATCTTCTATCTATACTGATATATAAAGCTGAAGAGTTTGTTTGTTTGTTTGTTTGAACGCGCTAATCTCAGGAAGTACGGGTCCGATTTGCAAAATTATTTCAGTGTTAGATAGCCGATTTATCGAGGAAAGCTATAGGCTATATATCATCACGCTAAGACCAATAGGAGCGGCGAATTAATGAAGAATGTTACAAAAACGGGGGAAAATTATTACGCTACGGGCAGTAGGAGACGTAAACGACGTTGCGTGGGTCAGCTAGTCTTCTATATAAAAAAAAATGTCTCGCCGAAATGTATGTACGCGCATAGCTTCCGATCGACTGCACCAAATTGGATATTTCTCTTTTTTTATTAACTGACCACAAAAAAGGAGGAGTTTCTCAATTTGATTGGTATTTTTTTATGCAATTATTTCATAGTCACAAACGGTCGAAGAAGGGGAAGGGACAGTTTGATTATGGATATTACGCCTTCAAAGACTGTTTGTTTACTTTTTCAACCGACTTCAAAAATGGTTCTCAATTCGACTGTTTTTTTATTTTTTTTTATGTTTGTTACCTCATAACTTTGGACTGGGTAAACCGATTTTGATGATTCTTTTTTTAATTGAAAGCTGGTGCTTCCCGAATGGTCCCAATTAAATTTGGTCCAGATTGAATTCGGTTTTTTTTTTTGTTAAAATTTGTAATTATTTTATATATATACTTCCTGCATTACAATTCCACAACACACGTCCCACCTAACACAACGCTTTTTACGGCAACCTCATCGAGCCTCGACAAACTGTCTCCGATCCGACAGTTTGTCGAGTCTGGTGTGCGCCCACACTAACAAGCCTAAATAAACAGGCGTAGGTGACACTGGGGCGGTCCGACATATTGTGAGCGAACTTTAACTTTGGTTTACTGGATCTCTCGCTATTTATTGTAATTATTAATATATGTTGACATTGACATCTATCTATATATATATATAAATCAATGCCACTTTTCGTTGTAATTTTATATCTCAAGAACGGGATCACCTATCCAAACCAAATGATTAGGCTTTGTTCGGACTATTTGGTAGATGGTTTATGTGAAGTTTGCACAAAATCAGCCGAGCGGTTCTTCATTTATCGACATACAGGCGGGCGGAGCCTCGGGCAACAGCTAGTTTCATATAAATATTAATTTGTCAAATGTTATTTTTATCAGTTACTAGATTCATATTTACAAGGGAAAACTTTATTGAAATGTGCGTATTACTAGCGAAATGTGTTTTTCACTGATAATTTTATACGCACCACACGCACACTCATAAACAATCCGAAAACAAATCTAAATCCAGAAAGTACATATTAGTATTTTTTTAAAGTTATATACCATTTAAATAAAATAGTAGAAACTAGAAATATTAAAATGCATCGGTAGTAAATATCTAAAACTTATAATACTTACGCTGCATTCATTCAGTCACTGAAGAAATTAAATGATGTATCACCTGTATTTAGTTTCTGAGTCTTGTGAGAGAGAAGTTAGCTACGAATATGAAATACATTAAGAAGAAGAAAAATGTAAAGTTTAATAAAATTCGTTAGAAAGTAGCTTCTTGAGCCCATGGCGAGTAAAGTTAGCGATGTGTGAAAAATTTTCATTAGGTTTAATTATGAATTGTCAAAAATATTTTTTTACCAAAAGGAAAAACAGTTTACAAAAAACCTCCAAATGGTAACTAATTTATTAAGTAAGTATCCACTATTATACTATACCATTCAAACAACAAATTTTGTGTTATACCTACCTACATTACGTATCTACATGCATTATACAACTGAACTACCCAATTTTGCATTATCCAATAGTTTACGTACATGTTTTATAACACCTGAACAAACTTCAGAGCAAGTCGTTCCAAAGTGAAATTAATTCGTCCATTATCCATAACTTTTGGATATTTAATTGATAGATATTTGCGATGGCGTTGCGCTCAGTGCATTATTTTCTCAGATTAAGTAATAACTTTTTTGAACTAATTACGATGAGAAAGTAATACTGTAGTAGTTATTAGTTTATAAGACAAATTGTACGGAGACTCGTTCCCTCAGTCTATCAACACGGTTTTGACGGACAAAAATTCATTTGATCTAAGTTATTGGTGCAATAAATACCAATAGAAAATTGACAATATAGAAATAACAATAGAAATGCAAAACACAACTGACGTGAAAATTTTGGTAAAAACGAACGAACTCTGTCTATCTGGTACGATTTCACGGCTATACCGCTGTACCTATTTCAGTGAGGAAGAACATGGCTGCTGCGATAACCGTCATACATGCGCGCAGAGCCGCGGGAAATCTATAAATCACATCACACTAATATAAAAAGGCGGAAGTTTATGAGTGTTATGAACTGCACGGTTGGCAGTGGTTTAGGCAGTCGCCACGCCGCCGCTTGCCAATTCGCCTAGTGTTGTGGGTTCAAATCCTACACGGGACAACACTTTGTGTGATCCACAAATTGTTGTTCTGAGTTTGGGTGTTAATTGTGTCCGTTTCATGTACACACATCAAAAGTGACTAGGGATCAAGCATTTTTATGCGGATTTCTTGAGATTGAGATGTGGCTTTGGCCCTGGCCTGCTCAGTCGCCAGACTTGAACCCGATTGAGCATGCATGGGATATGCTACAGAGAAGAGCTCTGCCGAATATGGAGGGTATCCAGTCGCAAGAACACCTTTTTTTGTTGTTGCAACGAACATGGGCGGCCATTCCACAGCGTGATTTGGATGAACTCATTTTGAGTATGCCAAACCGATTCTTGTGTTGTTAGTGTTCGCGGTAGAAACACGGATTATTAATTGTTTAAGTTACCTAATAAAATTTTAAAGAAAACTGTTATTTCAGTCTTTTTTTCGCACTTTAATGTTAGTGGTTCAAATGTCAAAAATCCTTTTATTAGGAAAATGGCAAATTTCTTTATTAATGCAAAGGTGACTTGGTTTATCGTTACTGTGACAAACGAAAACACTTTATTTGATGAATCCTTAAAGAAAATTTTAATTAATATCAATCAGGAGAAAAGTTATTCCAAAAATATATGTTGATCCCTAGACACATATGTTGATCCCTATACACTTTTGATGTGTGTATGTCTGTAAAGTCCCCCGCGACACAGGATGCTTTTCCCTAATGCGGGAGTTGTCTTTTAAAAAAAAAAGTAAATAAAAAGTGTGTATGTTTGTTACTTCATCACGCAAAAACTATTGAACGGATTTGGATGAAACTTTACAGTAATATAGCTTATCCCACCAAAAACATTTTCATGTAAACTGTTGCCAAGAAGACTGCATTGCCTTACCCTGTGAAAAAGATATCAGATCTCATGTAGAGCCAAGGTTCTGAATCTACACGCCCTAACTCTACCAACCCTAACTTCATAAACTCTACATCTCAGTAAAAATGTATATTATATATATTTTAAGACTAGCTTTGCTTTGTTACCCGCGGTACAACAATCACCGCGGGTAACGCCGCGGGGCTCAGCTAGCAACTTTCTTGTAGTTATGATATTTACCTATTTTGGCATAGTTCATAGTTGTCTCACTTAATCGTATATCGCAAGCTTGTTATCTGTAGCATTCTATATTATCTAGTCTAATCGAAACACTCCAATCATAATTACTAGTAATACTTTGTACGCCGTTATCCCAAGGTTGTGGTACATTCCGTCTGGACCTACTGCATGGGATTTCAAACATTCATATTGTGGCCCGTTATAAAAATTAATACGCACTGTTAAATAATGAATGGATTTCTGGTAATTAAATATATTAATTTAACAAAAACAACACACAGGCATGGTAAGTCTTTTTTTAAGTTATAAATGATTCATCCATCTGGTTTTGCTATACATACTTAGATATTTTCATTCACAATTTTGTCCAACATGTCCATACGTCCAAAAGTGTTGCTAATATAGTTCATGAAATGTACAACTTGCATTAGGTTTCTGCACCTGAAGTTAGATTGTTAATTATCGTCACCTATATTTACATCTATACAAATGATTTAAATTGAAGTGTCTGGTTGTAACTTAAAATTAACAGTTTTTCACTAAATGCATATAAATACACGGTACTTACATAACTGCCTCGTTGGTCTTGCGGTTGACGTATGCTACTGCCGATCAAGAGGTCTCGGGTTCGAATCCCGGATCGGGCCAAAAGTGTTATTGATTTTTTATGATTATAGAAATACTTAATAACAGCTCGGAGTTTGGAATTTGGGGTCTAAACCCCCGTGCCTCGAAGAGCACGTAAAGTTGTCGGTCCTGCGCCTGATCTGTCGGTCGTGTCGGTTAACCGTCCCATCGGATTCTGAGAGAGACAGAACAGAGAGTGCACCTGTGTTTGTGCACACACTTGTGCACTATAATATCTCCTGCGTAGTTGGCTGGTCTCCGTTGAGACTGGCCGCCGTGGCCGTTATCGGCTAGGAGGAACATTACTTACATAAATAATAAGTTATTAGAATGTCTGTCTGTATAATTGCATAAGTTGATTAAAAATGCTATGCAATAGCTGTACCGTGTCAGTCCCCGAGATTTTTTTTGTTGATCTTTAGAATCACCATAGTACAAAAATTGGGTACAAGATCTGCCGTAAGTCACAAGTGATTGGTACGGTAACACTGTGAGATCGGAACAGCTGTAAGCAGAGAGCTTTTGGAACAATAAAACCATTGATACCTATAAACACCATTCTGAATGAAAAACAGATAATATTTTAAATCTTGAATTTATAAAAACCATTCTTTCTTTCGCGCTTCGTTGTACAAAGTTTTATGAACGCGTTAAATTCACATTCGTTTCCCAAGTTGTTAAAACTACACTATTGTGTGTCGGTTCTATATCTAGAAAAGACAAACAGCCTAGACAAAACCCGTATTTAAATATTAAATTCCTCTTTAGAGCGAGTTCTATTTTATCTGGTTTGTTGGTCTTCCTCAATGACGTGCAAAATTTTGCTGCAAGCGTTTCCATTTATTAGCTTTCATGTATGCACTACATGATTAATGAAGTTTATTTGGAGAGTTGGTTGTGAGGTATTTAGTTGGTATGTATTCGACACAGACTTTAATTATTGTGAATATGTGGTGCACTAGTAAATAGAGATGTACATAAATGTAAAAATACTTGATATAAACTCCACGGATAACGTAGTAGATTAAGCGCGCAACTTTCTATTGCGTTGAGTATTCTGGACTCAAACCCTACATTGGATAACACTGTGTAATATATAACTGTTATTGTGTGTCTGAATGTTTTTAACCCACCAAAAACATGAATGAAAAAAAGGGGAGCCAAGTTCAATACAAAAATTATGCTTGGCTGTGGACTTCGCCGCAAAAAGAATGGTGATCTTAATGAGTGCCAAGTTCTATGCCAAATCCAAATATGTATTTATAGGAACAAAATAACATTATGAACAAGTATTAAACTCTATTTCTTTGCTTTATTGAATACCTATAATAATTGCTGTTATTTAAAAATGTGAGATCTTAAAGTAGGTTAGATTTGACTTGGCCTGGACTAGTTTTATGTGTTAACGTTAAAGAGGTTTTGAGTTATAGAAGGGTCAAAAGTGGCTCCAAGCGAACCTTGCTATCCAGTTCCTTTGCTTGAACTTGGCTTGACACACTCCCGCGTGTCTAGATTTGTCTCAGTTTCATGTTCGTTTGCGAAGGCCACGCGATACGGGATATATTCCGAATGCGGGAGATGATAACACGACACTTTTTTTATCGAACAAGCTTTGTTGAATCAGATTGAGATAATTTAATAGCTATAAGTATAACTATTTAAATAATGACTTTAAATGCAGTTCTGAAATTTTATCTCAGCCTAAAATGTGAGTATAGTTTAGGCTTGTTATATAAATTCATATTTAGTATCTTTCTGGTGATTTTAAAGTTTCCACGGCTTACCCAAATCTTCTGCTGACGGTAGTATAGCGCTTCGGGTCGCTTATCTTGATCTTGAATCTTGATAAATCAAATCTAAAGACTGATGAATATTTTTTTCAAGACAGACTTTGCTAATATTTTACTGGATTTATGTGATATCGATTGGTACCATATCAAATACGACTACTAAGAAATGTTATTGTGAAACATATACCTAAACGAAAGCCAAGATCGTCTAAGTAAGGTGGGTACTCAGGTGGGTTTCGGTTTGACTTCGGGTTGATTCTTCTTCTTTCGGAAAAAAAATTAAAACTAGACTTAAATATAACACATCAGATACCCGCGCGACAAACTTGAATATGACATACTTGGAGACTGTTGTCACAAACAAGTGAACTTATGTTACAATAATTATATTATCAATCAAAAGTAGAAGCGACATTTTGTAGATTCATAAAAGACATACGCAAGGGAGGTCTTTTCGTACTTAGTACAATGTACTCGTACAACTTGAGTGAGGACACGGGATCGGGTATAGCCAATCGTTTGTCAAAGCACTTCTCATCTGTTTATAGTACCAATGCTTTTAATCAAATTACTGTACACTCCGTTCTAAACAAATCACAAAATCATGCCTTAGGTCACATACACTTTACTGAAAACGACATTCTTAGAAAAATAAAATAAAAAAGTAATTAAAAACTAAAACCCAACTACGACAAAAAACAAAGCTGAAAAAAGTTTGAAGTGTTATGGTACGTTTCTATGTTACGTGTGACTAAGGCTTTTCTCATCGCAGCAAAATGTTACCATATAAAATATACAAAAAAGAAACAACCCTCTCAAAATCATGTCGACGGATCATTATTACTAGAAGTGCCTAAAATGCGAGATCGTGTTATACTTAACTTGACCAGACGGAGTTACTAAGAAAACCGCTAAAATGCTTGTATTTGTCAAAAGGAGCACCAGTAGTTTTCGTCTAATACAAACAAAGACATTTCTTTACAACGCTTTGGTGCGAAGACTTCTCGAGTTTGCATGTGTAATCTGGTGCCCTTCGTATGCTATACAATCGCAACGAATTGAAGACATTCAAAGAGCATATACGAGACACTCTCAGAAAACCGGTGTGAAATAGCGCTTGGGCTGTGTTTCACCGAGTGAGTGAGGACACCGGAGGCCCATACCCCAACCCCTTCCCCCATCCCACCCTCCAAAGGCGGTCAACGCACTTGTGACGCCTTTGGTGTTGCGAGTGTCCATGGGCGGCGGTAATCGCTTCCCATCAGGCGATACGTCTGCTCCTTTGCCCAACTACCCCAAAAAAAAAACACTTTGCATACATATCGTCTGGTATCTACACTGGCAGACTTAAATTACTTAAAATGATTAGCTTTAATCAGCGGCGTAAAAGCCAACATCTTTTATTTCTCCACAAACTTCTTAACGGTAGATTGACTGCAGTCAAATGCTAAGCAACATAAACTTAACAGTACCAAAAAGAATTCGGCGACACCCTATCAGTAAATCTTTCCACACTTCTTTCTGCAGAACAAACGCTGGCAGACACTCACCATTAGTGCGAATGTGTCTCGAATATCATAGCTTTTGTGATCAAACGATCTCTATATTTAGATACATATATCTATAATAGACTAGCAACCGCTCCCCGGCTTTGCACAGGTTCTTTACGGCAAACATAATATATACGCTGAGAAAATGTGCGGCTTAATTTTTTTCGAGGTTTTAAACAAATCCTACTAACATTTATAATATAAACGCGAAAGTTTGTTAGTATGGATGGATGGATGGATGTTTTTTACTCTTTTACGCAAAAACTACTGAACGGATTTGGATAAAATTTTACAGTAATATAGGTATACATCAGAATAACACATAGGCTACTATTAGTCGCGATAACCGACATACACGCGGGCGGAGCCGCGGGCAACAACTAGTATAGTTATATTTTAGAAAATAAACTCAAAAATTTAAGCTATAGGTACTTATAATAATAATGTAACAGGTCCAATTCTGTACATTAAAGATATTTTATAAAAAATATTTTTGGAGGGCTCTCTATAATCGATACTGAAGCCAAGTTTGTGTTTGTGTAGTTATCAAGTCGAATTTTATACTCGTTCAAATATACCAATTTTGATATTGCCAAAGCCACAAATATTTGTATTTTTTCCCGGTATAGTCGTAACGAATAATTGTGCTTAATATCATGTTTTCAGCATCATTAGTGTATTCAGATATCAATTTGTATTACAAATTTATATTCACTATTAAAGATAGGTATAATAACATTATCAATAGAAGTATTTTTATTAGGTTAATTTACCTTGTACCTCCTCCCTACCTTGTTTAAAAGATATTAGTTTAATATTGAATATTAGTTGAGTAGGTATTAAACCTGATTATACCTACTTTAGACTTAAGAGGTATTACTAGTGACCCCATGGGCGTAGCCACGGTGGGGCAAGTGCCCCACCCTGGCTCTGACCTGTAAGGTTCCTTTTTTTTACGTGTGGAAACCCATCCCGTCCATCCACGGTCACACTCAGGGCGGCATGAGGTGCTGGTAAGCGCGCCTTCGCTGCCCGGTTCGCCGGCAGCGAATTGGGTCCCAGTGGAGGTTGACCTCCGGGGACCTCTCCGCCGCCTCCGTCTGGACCGCGGTAAAACAGCTGATGCCACCGGCCATGGAGCGTATGACGGCCGGTAGCGAGAGATCTCCTTCGATGACTGCAGTGAGTGCCCGACGCTGCGACGCCCAGGTGCTAGGCGGTGCAAACCACTAGCGTGTGCTGGGCCGAGTCCTCACTGCAATCGCAGTTGTGACTGGTGGGACTCAGTTCCTTCCTAGCGATCAAGTGCAGGTACTTCCCGAAGCAACCGTGCCCGGCAAGGACCTGCGTCAGTCGGAAAGAAAGGGTCCCGTGCTGCCAACTTGCCCACTCGAGGATGACCCGGAGGAAGAGGCTGGGTGGAGCCGGGATGACCAGCGAACCATGGTGGCTCGATGAGCGGCTTCACGCCACTCGCGTATCTCTTCGGGCGGAGGGTGAAAACCTCTCTCTCCGTGAAAACTTCGGCGAGCACTTCCGCCTCCAAATCCCACGGGGGAGTTCCGTCCAAGGCGCACGCTGCCTCGGTCGACACGGTGCGGTAACAGGTTCTAGCAGCCAATTACCTCTGGGGACGCCAGAATCGCGTCCTATTCTCGGCGGTCAGAGCCGCCACCCACACCGGTGCACCATACAGCGCCATCGACAGGACAACCCCCATGTAGAGCCGTCTTGTCGCGACACTGGCTACACCCAAAGTGCGCAAAAGTCGCCCAAGCCCCAAAAGCAGAGGCAGCGTTGACCAGCTTCGGAGCAAGCAGTCGGAAGTGCTCGTCGAAGAGCCACCTACCGTTGACGATCAGGCCCTGATACTTTATCTGGGCCCGAACCGGTACGAGGACCGAGTTGACCACGATAGAGGCGCCGGGGGGTGGACCACGACGGGGCCCATGGATCATTAGGGCCACCGTCTTATCTAGAGCCACCCGTAGGCCCAGCGCCCAACCACCAAAGAGACACTCCTGATGGCCAGGCGCGCCGCCTCTTGGAAGTTTGTCCCCCGAGCCGTGACCAAAGTGCCTTCGGCGTAACAAATTACGTCTCGCCCGGGGGGGAAGACGACTTCGAAGGAGCCAGTCGTACCCCACGTTCCAGAGGAGTGGTCTAAGGACAGACCCCTGTGGCACACCGGGCATCGGGCTCCGTCTGAAGACAAGACTCGTACATGATGGTACGCTCCTCTAAATAGTCTGCCACTAGCCGCCTCAGGTGCTCTGGCACGCCATGGTTGTGGAGTTCTTCCCTGATGCAGTGAAATGGCAGAATATTGAATGCGTTGGCGATGGCGATGTCGTACGACACCATCAACAGCCCGCCGCCACAGCCCACTGCCTCTTCGGTCACGGCCCTCAGCCTCAGGCACAACACGGAATCGACCGTCAAACGGTCTCGGGATGCGAATTGAGCTTCCAACAGATCGGGCCCACCTCCGGTGCTGGACCATACGGGCAAACAATTTGCCCGCCTCATCCAACAACGCGATGGGCCTATAGGCCGCGACCGAATCGGTAGGGGTAAGACCGCGGGTATAGTTTCAACAACCTATAACGTCCCACTGCTGGGCTCTGGTCTCCTCTCAGGACAGGGTTAAGGCCATACGTCCCCACACTGGCCGAGTGCGGGTTGGGGACTGGCAAGACAAAGTTGTGGCTAGGTTAACTTGCTGTTGGACGTTTTTAAGCCGTTCAAACGCCTCCAACTAAAATTCACGACTGTTATCCTATGATAACAACCGGGATCGACTGCTTAACATGACCTCTGAAACACGGAGATGCTCACAGTATCATGACACTAGCGGTCACCCATCCAGGTACTGACCGCGACATCGTAACTTACCCTCGGTGATTGCTACTAATCACCGATTGCAACTGGGCTATGAGCGCCATAGTTGCTAGTTACATATTATTTTAGACTGCTGCCCCACCCTGAGCCCATGGCTGGCTACGCCCATGAGTGACCCTATACCGGCTCTTAAATATTAACTCCTAGGCTTTCACTATATTTATTATTCCATTAAAAATTCAAATCACAAAAAACATTTTAAAAACAATTCTTAACAAATAAGTCGGTATAGCTATAGGTATTTCGCTTGGTGCATAGGTAGGTCATACTCGTATTAGGCTTGCAACTGAATCTTATGTATAAAATTCTCGTGTCACAATGTTAGTTACCATACTCCTCTGAAACGGCAGGACCGATATTTGTGAAATTTGGTGTGCATATCGGGTAGGTCTGAGAATCGACCAACATCTATTTTTATACCCCAATTTTTTTTATGGCTAAACAACGTTTGCCGGATTAGCTAGTATAATAAATATAATAATATGTTAAGATACTTCTGACACTGCTACGCAATCGTGACAGCTTCGAATCGCTTACGCAAAACCGTAGCAAAGCTGTCCTCGTAGCCACTTCACATATACAACAAAATCGCGACTACGGTGGTATACTAGAGCACAATTTTTTGCATAAAGGTTTTATTAATGTATTTAAGTTTATAGTCATAATGTAAACGTGGCATCAGCTAGGTGATAGGATATAACGTCAGGTAATTATTGGATAAAATAAACAGGATCGATTGGCGGAGTTGCACCTTGGTACCTATAATAACATGACTAAAGTCAACTGCATCCCACTGATATTTCAAATTTATTTTTCAAAGTAGAAATAAACTTCTTTTAGTTCTAAAAATACGATAAATACATTAGTCTGTAAAAGTCTGTAAAAAGGAAACTAATTTTTACATATTTTAAAACGTTGCGTAAGGGTCACGTTATTAAATGTTTTAATCTATATATATAAAAGAGTAAGGTGACTGACTGACTGACTGACATACCCAGAGATCAACGCACAGCACAAACCGCTGAAGCTAGAATCCTGAAATTTTGCATATAGATTCTTTATATAACGTAAGTGAGCACTAAGAAAGGATTTTTTGAAATTCCACCCCTAAGGGGGTGAAATAGGGGTTAAAAGTTTGTATGGAAGTCCGTCATTTTTTAAGTTAGAAACATAAAACTTTACTTTTGAGCTACTGATTAAAAATGAGTAAACACTTATTTAAGCGTTTCTAAATATTCTACCCCTAAGGGGTGAAATAGGGGTTGAAAGTTTGTATGGAAGTTCGTCATTTTTAAAGTTAGAATCATAAAACTTTATTTTTGGGCTATTTATAAAAAAAATAGATACGTATTTAAGCGTTTCTGGATATTCTACCCATAAGGGGGTGAAATAGGGGTTGAAAGTTTGTAAGGAAGTACGTCATTTTTTAGGTGAGAAACATGAATATTTAGTTTTGGGCTACTAATTAAAAATGAGTAGATACGTATTTAAGCGTTTCTGGATATTCTACCCCCAAGGAGTGATATAGGGGTTGAAAGTTTGTAAGGAAATCCGTCATCTTTTAAGTGAGAAACATGAACACTTCTGTTTTGGCTGATTAAAAATGAGTAGATACGTATTTAAGCGTTTCTGGATATTCCACTCCTGAGGGGGTGTAATAGGGTTTGAAATTTCGTATATAGGTTAGCCTGGAAGTCCGTCATTCTTAAAGTTGGAAACATGCAACTTTACTTTTAGGCTACTGATTAAAAATGAGTAGGTACGTATGTACGAACATGTTCTACCGGAACCGGTTATGGTTCACGGTGCCGTTCTCGAAGTTATTCAAAAATATGTGTGGTACCTCGAGCAGACTTTGCAGTCCGTCATTTCTTAATTCAGTAGCCTGAAACTTTGTTTTCAGGCTTTTGATTACAAATAAATGAATACTTATATCAGCATTTATGGGAATTCTATTCCTAAAGGGGTTAAAATAAGGGTCGAAAGTGTGTATGAAAGTCAATTTTAATGGACTATTGATTATAAATAAATACGTTTAAAAACATGAACACAGTATCCATAGATACTTACACAGTTTTAATTAAATACATATAATTAACTTCCACGCGAGCAAAGCCGCCGGCAACAGCTAGTATTATTAATAAATCGTTACTTCTGAACATTAAACTATTAAATCGAACGTCGAACATATATCGATTTTTATGTAATTTATGTATCCAGTAGACTGTGAAACTGAGTGCGCTTTCAGAAAGTGACAAGTTCACTGTAGCGAATTGTTTCGATCCCTTACTACCCACACATGTAACCAAGCAAATAATTCATTCGCATGACGCAATAATAATAATTAAAATAATATTTTTCTAAATAACTATTAAAATTTACTTACCAACTTTCTTTTCTATTAATCCGCACCACGTTAACGACGACTTGAAATATGTTGTGCTCACTTTAAACAGTCACCACACATAATCACATTTTAGTTACTTGATTTCATTATACACAATTTTATAAGTTTATCTCGTGTAGCGGCAGAGACTCACCGAATCGTCACAGCGTCTGTTCAGTAAAGTTAATGTTCAGGTAGACTAACCTATTACGTAGTTGTGTTGTCTAACTGTACTAATAACAAAAAGTAAGGATTACGTTACACATCGTAACAATAACAAAAATATAATATTTTATAAAGACAATACACTGTCGACATCGATGCAGAATAAAATACTTTTCTTTGAAACGTTGATATTGTCTCGGTGGCGGCGCGGCGCCCAGACACTCTTTAGTTCTCACCTTTAGCCCTCGGACACTCTGAGACGCGCACTAAGTCTCTTTAAACACTAACGACTATTGTTATGGGTTTACGTCTTGCTTGTGCTTTGTTACGTGTTATACTGAGATCCCATCATGATACTTCAGACGTAGGCGTAGCTCCACACCTCCAGCCTTAAACACTCTTCAATTGACAAAGCTTTATAAAAGTATTAGATGTAAAATAAGTCTAAGTCTATTTATCAATAACTTTTTTTAATACTGAGACACAAACTTTTGTTTCGATTTCCGTTGAAGCTGATAGGAGGGTGTTTGATTTGGGTGGCACGTGTATTCATAACTCGACTTATTTCAAATTTGTTTTGTATTTTAACGTGTCCGCAATTTTTTAAACTGATTTTAATCCTTTTTTTTTAATTGGTTCCATTCAGGAATTAATTTACTAAACAGAATTTTTATTTTTGAAGTAAATTAGTAATAGGCATATATATACATATATATATGTAGGAAAATATTGAGACTTTTGAGTATAATTATTTCATATCAAACTTCTAAGCCAACGCAATCAAAGGTACAGCCGTTTATGCTGCAAATTTTCGACACTTACAAGGGAATCAAAACCTACGTGGTACTTTCCTTAAACTCAGAATCTGGATATTTGGTACGAAGTAACGTTTTATAGCACAGATAAAGAAAAAATCGCGAAAAAAATATATTTTTACTTACATCATATAATAAGCCGTTTTTGCTGCAAATTTTAGACACTCGCAAGGGAATCAAACCTAAAGGGTATTTCCCGCGAACTCAGAATCTTGAAATTTGGTACAAAGCAACGTCTTATAGCACAGATAAAGGAAAAATTTCGAAAATCATATTTTTTTTATTAAATCAGATGATATACCTACAGGTTTTCCCCTTTTTGCAACATTATAACAATATCTCGAAAGAAATATATCGAAATATCGATAGAAGTATATATAACAAATAGGCTGGTTTTAAGAGTCGTTTGAACAACATTTTCACCGAAAGCTTAGCGGTGACTACCCGCTGCCCATTCTACGAGGAGGACAGCACATAGCAACTATCGTATAGTGGTTGTATGGTTGCATCAACTTGTTGCATCGCGTACATAGATCAGATTCAAATTTTGCATATGCAGAATTGACTGCACGTTTGGCCTAGTAAAGGGGTCACCAAATGGCACCAAAAAAATTAAGAATTTTTTCTGGTGGCTTGAATGTTTCTTCAAAACTATCGTGATAGTTCAACCAAGTTACTCAAAACCTTACAATTACATACCTAAACTTACCTTATGACTCACTCTGTTCAATCGTTCTTTCTTTTGTTAAAAACGGTAACTAAACCCGTTTAGTACATTTTGAGTTTATTGCAAATAGACAGTTTATTGTTTGTTTTGTAATATAATTTATAAAGATATACATAGATGAGTGCGCTTGTGATGTTGAATAATAGGTATACTCGTACAAGCTATGTATGTATTTTTATCATTTTAAAACCTTTGTTGAGAACTAACTTAAAACCAATTTAAAAGTAGTTGTAAAGATACACAAGAGCCAGACTTCAAGAAGTTAGTGGAAGTTTTTGTTAAGCGTCAATAAAAAACGTTTTGTAGAGAAATTATTGTGGTGTCCATCAAAATTGCTTTGAGTACTTCTCTACTTTTTAAGGACTCCTCATAGTTCTAAGCAGTAGAAGTAAGCAAGTAGTACTTAAACTAAACGTAAACTACACTAGGTTCCCTATATTTTATTATAAGTTTAACAATAAAAAAAAAAAGTAAAAAAAAATACATTCAGTGGAACATAGAACCTCCTTCTTTTTGGAAGTCGGTTATTTAACCGAAATCAAAGCTTTTTCTCATATCTTTTCTAATAAATGAGTGTATAAAAGTGAAAAACGTAATCGCGGTGAAGTATTAGTCCGTATAGTGATAAATATACATACACCCATAAAATCTAAATTAAACGCCCACTTTTCGCCACTGAGAAACTTGTGCTACGCTATTCCTTTACTTTGGTGGGCGTTTGCTTATTGTCTCGTTATTTGGTTCTAGATCTGTAACAAATCTAATATTCGTCACCTATCACAACGTTGAGACAAGTCTAAGTTAAACTTACCTCTCGTATCATGGCAACTAACTGTATTAACCACAAGCCGGCGGGCGTTCTGAGCGTCTCTGAGGTTTTGTGGTTCCCAGTGCGAAACTATGCGATTCACACGAGTTTCCTCATGTACAATTTCGTGAACACTGACTGAACTGTTTTTCGATAGAATGATTGATGTTAGAATGACTCGCTCATTCTTTTAAAAACAAAATGGCAATAACGACTTTCTTAATAAGCTAAACTTAGCTCAGTAAAATAAAAAATAGTGTCTCACTTTCACGTTTTCGTTTCTTGATCTGAATTTACTTCACATCACACTACACAATCTAGGAAAATCCCTTAGTTTTCTATTAAGATTTTTAAAAATAGATAGTTATTATATCATTCCGTTACCATAGACATTAACCCATTATTTCTATAACTTAGCTGCTGACTATCCATATCGTGTACTGTTTCTAGAAAACGTTATTTTTTTGTCTATTCTTTAAGATATAAGATTCAGTATGGCACGGTATAAGTCATACAGACTTACAGACATATTCATATACCTATGCGTACGTGTAAACTTTTGAAACCCGCACCTTAACTACTAACAGCGATTGCTAAACTTTCTGACATGATACCTTCGTAAGTAAGTGCGGTAGGGATTTTACTTGTTATTATGAGGATTGATTACATATGGGTAGAATTTAATAATACATAAGTGAAACTGTAGTTTTTTTAATATATGGATCTGCCAAAGTGACTATACTCTGCCTGATGGAAAGCATAAGCAGAATCCAAGAGTGGTGGTCACCATACTCATTGCGAATACAATAATGCAGCATGGTGACCTCACACCACGGCGGCCTAGTGATGCTCCTGCATCATTGGGCCTCCGGTCTCACACTCTCCAATGAAACACCACAGCACAAATGCTGTCATTTTACGTTGATCTTCTGTGCCAGGTACATCTTTAATAAACATGAATACGTTCTAACTAACTCTTTAACTCTTTTAAATTTTGTGATTTATTTATCTGACAATCCGTCCTTAATATTATAAATGTGAAAGTAACTCTGTCTGTCTCGCTTTCACGGCTAAACCACTGCACAGATTTCAATGAAATTTGGCATGGATATACTTTTCATCGCGATAGTCGACTTATACGCGGGCGAAGCCACGAACAAAAGCTAGTGCAAAAACGAAGTAATGTGCATGTATTATTGTGTTATATCATAAATAACGTTGTCTACGTTGCTAATAGAGCTTTTAACCACCGCTCTACTCTTACTTACTCTTAACGTGAAGTATTTATATTAGACTACGGGCCCGTGTCGAAAATTGATGGGTCGTGTGAACCACCAGGAGACTTTTTTAGAAAGATACAGGGGCATAAATCAATAACATCCAGCACTATGCCGTTATAAGCTGTCCAACTGAGTACGGGTGAAGGGGAGGGGGTAGCAACCCTCGATTTTTCTCCCTTGTCACAAGATTTTTGTACGGAGTTGCGGAATAATGAATTAGATGAGGTATCGATATTGTATGGATCCGATGCCGTACAAAATCAAATGACCAAATTGACCGTCCTCCTCCATTACCGTTTTTGGAACGAGTATATCCGCGATCGATAGCGTTAATTTAAAACTGGCTTTAATTTTTATTGGAACCAATAATTTTACTTCTCATTGACTGTTAATGATCCTAAAGTTACAGTGCTACGCGTGTAGACTTCTCATACGCGTAGCACTGTAACTTTAGTATCAACTTGAACGGTTACATACTACGCGTGTGAGAAGTCGTCTACACGCGTGTGTGTAACTCCTGTGATCAACTGCAGTGATCTGCAACGAAATTGAGTTGCCACACTCGGACAGTCACACAAACAAACAGTCATGAAACTGTCTTGAAACTAGAAATTTAATTAAGAAAATTGAAGATCTTGGAAATGTACATCAAATTTCCTCCAACGTAAAGCAACATGAAATAAAAATAGGTATAGGGCGCTTTAAACAAAAAAGCACAAGCTTTTGAATGCTCTTTTTGCAGATTTTTATGCTATTTATGCTAATTCAACAAGTCGCTACATACAGCAACTTGTTGCATAAAATCTATTTGTACAAAACCGTTTTAAAAATACCAAAAGATTTCCATTCGTGTCGACTTACAAAGAATATTTTTGCTGATCAGTTGTTACCAGAATTTTTTCATTATATTTTATAAACTTCATCTTGAACTAGTTTTATGAGAAACACAATTTAATCTTGTATTCAATTGTTGTAGATATTTATTCATACGCAAGTCTTATTTCTCTATTGAAGGTCTGTCTATCATTGGCTTCATGTGTCAGACATATCCTACTAATATTATCAACGCGAAAGTTTGTAAGTATGGATGGATAGATGGATGTTTGTTTGTTACTCTTTCACCCAAAAACTACTAAACGAATTTGGATGAAACTTTACATTAATATAGCTTATACATCAGAATAACACATAGGCTACTATTTGCCGCGATAACCGACATGCACGCGGGCGGAGCTACGGGCAACAACTAGTGAAAAAAATGAAAAATAGTATTATATAATTAATAGTATAAAAATATAGTATTATATAAATTGAGGTGAATTGCCCAATTCTGGTTACGTTCCTACGACGGTGCTCGGCACAAGGTAATACCGATAATCGCTGCAGTCTTGCTTAATTTAAACTGAAACTAATTTAATCTTCTCTATATAAGTAAGCTACCGGAAGTATATTATGTAGAGAAGATTATATATTGGTGTCGTAAATATAAATACTAATTATGCAGTTACTGTTGCATTTTTTTGTTGGAAATACTATGAAGGAACTAATAATTATTTTTTGTAAGTAGCAAGTTAGTGGTTATGTCCAGTTTTACCTTTCATGGCCGATTCAACAACCTAAATATAATTCTGTCAATCCTAATTACAGTATTCGTAGGGCACCAAACGAAATGCTTTTTTTAATCGCCTTAAAAAGTGAGATTCATTAACTCTGTTTATAATTATCATAAATCTTTTGAAATAAGTCGGTATTGATGCAATAGCGGTACTAAAAAAGATACAAGAACGTAAATCGAAAGTACGTGATTCAAAACTTGAGTGGTTATTTCCCTCAATGTAAATCATAGCTTAATTTGCGCTAATTATACTCAAATAAATGTAGATTGTTACAACACGTTTTATTATACAGTTATAATATGGACAAAAATAAAATCTTTATATAAAATTCTCGTGCCACAATGTTAGGCACCGCACTCCTCTGAAACGGCTGTACCGATTTTTATGAAATTTGGTGTGCATATCGGGTAGGTATGAGAATCGACCAACATCTATTTTTTATACCTTATTTTTTTATGGCAAAACAAACTTTGCCGGATCAGCTAGTTTAAGATAAAATAAATAAACTACTGACGTCATTAAGGTTCATAGTAATAATAATTGTTTATTTCTCTCTAAAGGTACAGTTACATTCTTAAACTTTTAGATAGGTCTGTGCTAGGTTCGAAACCTGTGTGACATATCTCCAAAATATAATTTAGTTTCATAACTATATAGTTATATATAGTAATATATAGAGTTTAACACTTAAATTCACTAATATGTTTCTTGAATAACTATAGACATAACAATATTGATATAAATTGTGTCTATAAATTTATGTACATATATGGTGCGAGGAACGGTTTACAGACCTGGGACAAATATTAACCTCGTTCACTACCAATCTGTTTACAAACCATAATACTGTATACCACTGTAATACTTTACTTTTAATCTTAATATTATTAAATTCGTAATGAGGTTATTCGATAGAGAACTGGAGTAACCGACATCGCACAGAGAATCAGTACGCTGAAGTGGAAGTGGGCTGGTCATGTCTCCAGACGAACCGATGATGGTCGCTCGCGAATGTGTTCCGCGATTAGGCAAACGTAGTGTAGGGCGCCCTGCGGCACGATGGACCGATGATTTAAAGAAGGTGGCTGGTGGCGGATGGATGCGGACTGCCCAAGACTGGGATGGTTGGCGCTCCTTGGGGGAGACCTTCGCTCAGCGGTGGACGGCGATAGGTTGATTGATTATATAATAAGCCTATCATTTTGTCTTACAATTTGGACAAAGTACTGTTAACCCTTTTTAATTTCCTAATGAAACTTATTTAGCTGGAGCTCGAGACTTTGTGTTCGATCTATTTCTTAAACAGTGGCATTTTTTATTTTATTTGATTTTTGGTGTTTTATGATGCTATTTATTCCATTATCGTCTAGGCGCTGAATACTGCCCAAATTTTCAGATTTATCGACCAAAATATGTTCATACTCTATCCCATAACTTAAATAAAACGATTTCTCCTTTCGTTCTGAAGGTTTTAAAAAAATACTCGCGTTATTACGAACTTGTACAACCGTTCAAGTTTATATTAAATTGTATCCGCCAATTTACATCGTCCTTCGTTCGAATAAAAGCAAAAACGGCTTGAATATTTCAAATTAATAGTGATAAAGTTAGGAAGCTTCGAGAATTGTGTCATTTCCGGTATTAAAATGAAAGTGAAGAATATCGGGAACTCCTGCAGAAATAAATGCAAGGAATTCTCGGCAGCAACGAGATCGGTCTTGATCTTTCATTATAAACTTGAACGGTTTAAGTTGATTCCTTAAAGCCTCGTCGCGGGCCATAAAAGCACTACGAACATAGTTATGTGGTTATATTGTATAAGCTTGGCGGCAAAAATTGTGCTTCATACCTCAAACATTATTAAACTTCATACCTATAATGTAAAACGATGTTGAGGAACACATTTTAAGAATTTCCCGTTTCATACCAAAGTTGCTGTACTAAAATCTCTTTGTATCCTCATAAAGTCAATGTATGAAAATATTTTGAATGATGATTTCACAACGTATACTTATTTATTTTAAATTACATTTAATGTAATGTATAGGTAATATTTTATATTTTAATAATTATACTATTAAGTACCTGGATGACCGAGCTGTGCTCGGTATTTCTTTGGTACATTTGCCAAAAATAAATCCTAGCTAGACCGATTTATCGCTCCCGAAACCTCCATCATACTAAATTTCATGAAAATTGTTGGAGTCATTTCCGAGATTTAGTTTATATACCTATATATATATAAACTATATAATTCTCGTGTCACGTTGCTGCTCACGTTGAACTTCAGAACTACTTAACGTATTTCAAGTTTTTTTTAAATGTGTGTTTTGTTTAGGACAGTTAACATCACGCTTAGATCAATAAGAGCCGAGTATGATTGAAAAAAGACGCAGACGAAGTAGCGTGGGTCGCCTAGTTTGATATCATTAAACTTATTAATAAATACCTTTCTTATCCTTTCAGTTAACTATATCTTAAACTAGCCGACCCACGCAACCTCGTTTTCGTCTCCTATTGCCCGTAGCGTGATAATTTTACCCCGTTTTTGAAAAATTTTTCATTGGTGCTCCGCTCCTATTGGGCGTAGCGTGATGATATATGGCCTATAGACTTCCTCGATTAACGGGCTATCTAACATTGAAATAATTTTTCAAATCGGACCAGCGGTTCCTGAGATTAGCGCGTTCAAACAAACTAATAAACTCTTCAGCTTTATATAATAGTATATATAGATTTTGTAGTTCTAAGGTACATGCAGCATGCCAAGCTTCCTAAAGTATAAAGTTTAAGGTTGTATAAAAATCTTATTACAAAGATAAAGCGCACGTTTAATTATTACGTACGTATGAACTTTTTGTGTTACTGAACTCACAGGTATCTGCCTAGTGCATAGTTCGATGATTTAGGAACGGAAGACAAAATACAAACATTCGTTTTAATTTATACATCTACTAGCTGACCCGGCGAACTTCCTACCGCCATATTTACATATCTGTCTCAGCTTCCCACAGGCAGTGTACAGTCGTGGACAAAAAAAAAAGACTTTTCCCTGTTATCTTTGTTATCTTTTTTTTTTGAACTATCGGACTATGTATTTGTTATTGAATTACAACTAAGTACATATTTTGACTTTCATCCCCTCTCCAAGAAACCGTGCTGAATTTCAGGATTAAAAGTATCCCATGCCCTACCTCGTAGTATGAACTCAAATCATGTCAAGTTTCATTTGAATCCGTTCAGTAGTTTCGGCGTGATGTGCGGCCAAGATACAGACAGACAGACAAAAATGAAAAAAATTACAGTTTTGGCTTCAGTATTGATTATAGAGAGCCCTCCAAAAAAATAATTCTGTAATGTACAGAATTGAACCTGTTACATTTTCATTATAAGTATAGATATAGTTCACTATTACATTTGTACTTGTCTTTGTCTAAATAATATACTCCTGGTTACGTCATACTTTATGACAGTAAACAGAAAACTTAAAAACATATTTTTATTTAATGCTCATGTTTATTTCTCTACATATGAAACCTTTACAGTAGTCTCTATTTATTTATTTATTCTTCTTAGATACGTATGTGATATTATCGTATCTTATGTTGCTCTTATATATTTATATAAATAAGTATATTATATAGTAAAACGTAATCTATATATATATATATAAAATAGTAAGGTGACTTACTGACTGACATACCCAGAGATCAACGCACAGCCCAAACCGCTGAAGCTAGAATCCTGAAATTTTGCATGTAGGTTCTTTATATAACGTAAGTGAGCAATAAGAAAGGAATTTTTGAAATTCCACCCCTAAGGTGGTAAATTAGGGAATGAAAGTCTGCGGGAGCGAAGCCGCGTGTAAAAGCTAGTAAGTCATATAGTAGGTCGCAAAACAACTTAATCGTAATATATATTAAAGTCTGGCTTAGATATATAAATCTACCTTATGATATGTTGGCACCTAACTCCCTAATAACTTTTCAGTTCATCATAACATTTTATTGATATACATGTGTACATATATGTAGGTATACATATAAATGTTGTATATGTTATTGTGCCCTGAAGCTATGTATAAAGGAGGTATTCGCCAAGAATCTTCTTCAAGGCAAATTGTCTTTGTCAGGATACTATGTACAATATATTCGTCGACAAAGACTATTAAATATCTTACAAAGATATTTTATAACTTACAAAGTTTTGCTAATATATGTAAGAAAAAAAACAATGTTACTAATACTGCAATAAGAGGAATAATTGGGGTAATCCTTGTGGAGTTGAAAACAAACAATCTCGTCATATTGCGAAAAAGAAATGAAAAGAAATTATTTATTTTAATGGCAAAATTAACTTTAAAACGTCATCGTTTTTTTGTTTTTTGCGGTCAAAGTGTCTGAGGTAGGTAGGAAGTATAGCTTTGAGTTTATGAGATGTTTATATGTTGTAATACGAAAATGAAAAATGAATTTTTTTTTAGATGTTTACGGCGATGAAAACTTATTAAGTAATAGTGGCAATGATTTTGATGTCTTTGGAATCGAATTATTTGTGTATTGTGGAAACGAAGATGAAAATTACAAATTAACTAGTTTTGTTGATGCTCAGATTCTAAATTAAACATCATATTAGTTTCGACAGCTTTCTTGCATATAATAATAATAAGGTAATTTTTATATAGCTTGTCCCAAACTGTGCAGACTATTGATATTGCGTAGGTACGTATTCTTTAAATCTACCATTCTTTTCAATATGAACCGAGTTGGTTATACTTGACCCTAACGATCGATGCAATTAAAGTACAGGGTGTAATTTTCACAGATTTTAGTCGGTTCGATTCTCGGGTGTGGCAAGCAAATTTTCGGAAATCCTTGAATGCAGTTTTCTTTCTTTTCAAAAATAAAGGCATGTTTTCTTTGAGTAAAATTTTCTGTCTACAATATTAAGAGTACTTTCCCTTAGGTAGCATTACAAAATTCTACCCTGTATGCTGAACTCAAAATTTATTTAGGTCTAGCGTCGCCCCGCGGCGTTGTTGCTGTTGTAAAGGTAAACAACTACCGCGGGTAACATCGCGGGGCTCAGCTAGTAGATAAATAAAACCCAGTACCGAATAAATCATCGTGCTCATAACGCGATTATTAGTTCCGCCAGGGCGTCTGACTTAGCAGGAATAGGATCACTAAATACTAAGTTAATAAAAACATAAAGCATATTCCCAATTAATAAATATATATATTTGGACATCACAACGCAATCTAAACCAAGCTAAGCAGAGCTTGTTTTATAGGTAGGTACTAGACAACTGATATAAATACGTATATACTTTTTTGTGGATACATATATATTTTACATAAGAACACATCCAAAATCCAAATATTTGCAGGTCATACAAACATTTGGTCCGACCCAGGAATCTGAACCGAGACCTCATGCACGGCAGTCACGTACGTTACCACTGCGGCACCAAAATAAAAAAAACAATTCATAAGGTTATGATTTACCATAATGCTTAGATTGACACTGAATGCAAAAAGGAAGAGTGTTATGAGTTTACCATAGGATTACATAGGTATTAAATAGAATTATATGTGGACTATTCGGCGCGGGAACTTTCGGTGTACCTACTATGCAGGATAAGCCGTTAATCCGTAGTTCAGCCCGTCTTCATTAGATAATCTTCTAGCATGATATTTGTTGTGTGTGGAAATCATTACGTTTTTAATCCAAAACTAATATCACCTCCTTTTAGGAAAGGCATTGTTGAGTCGATATGACTAAGGTGGCTCCGTTATCAGACCTATGGCAGCGAAAGGCCCGAAATTCATGGCAGCCAACCTGTCAGTTACGATGGTAATTTACTCTTTTTTTCTTTTGGAAGTCTTAGTTAGGTATATTTTTAGTAACTCCTAAATTCTCTACATAGTTACCATTTTTTTTATGTATGGCCCTGCCAAAATGAAAAGGCTGGAAAGCATGAGCAGAATCCAAGAGTGGTGCTCACCATACTCGTTGCGAATGCAGACAAAGCAATAATGTAGCATGGTGACCCACACTATGGCGGCCAAGTGATGCTTCTGCATTATTTGGGCCTCCGGTCTCGCACTCACCAACGAAACACGACAGCACAAATGTTGTCTTTTAAGGTTGATTTTACCTTTTTTTTAAGTTATAGTCTATTGTACCTTACTATAAAATAAATTGAAAATACCTTTGTTTAAACATCCACTGAGCACAATTACATGTTAAAATTCTATTTTGAAAAAAAAATACTGAACAAAACTTGTTACATCTAAAGCAGCTATTTAATTAGGTGTGTTACGCGCTTTTACTTATCTCGTTATGTTAAGCGCCAGAATTTGCCTAAATACGTACTACCTTAAATATTATACAGGTATGTGTAAAGAGATAGGAATTTAATCAAATCTTTATATGATATTACTTTGATACGTTGTGGTAGGAAATAACTAAATGCTTGAGCCAAATAAATGTTATGTGATCTTATGACACTCAACAATTAAGCACTAGTTTAGTTTCCTCAGACATAGAACATAAAAGTCACGGATAAATACATGTAAAGTCTCCATTATCATCAACCTAGGTCTATGCCTCTCCAATTGCACGCCAATTGGTTCGATCCTCGGCTAATGCCATACAGCAGACATTGTCAGTTGTATGGAGCTATTATAACTTACGACTATTGACCGTGGTCTCAATTAATGAAGCTCTAGAAATATATTATATTTATGAGCATCCGCAATAAAATGTAATTGAAGCAAAATGAGCCTCCATTGATCTTGATATTTATTTGACAAAATTAAAGATTGATAGAAAAGTCAATAAATCTAGGACAAAATAAATGATTTTAAGCGAAAATCTGATCGGCTTAGAAACTATTCTGGATATTAATACTGCTAGACATTGGAGGGCCGGTAACAATGCTTGTTGTTATTGTGACAAGACCTCTTCATATGATAGGAGCTTGTTAATCAAAAAGGATTTACTGAAATAGAAAACTTGAACTTTAATGATGTGGTACCCTTACATTTTATTATTTACAATCGCAAAAGTGGACGTTATTTGTTATTCTGTGAGAAAATCTTAAATACTATGAATAATGTAAATACACAGATGATTAAAATAAAATATATCATCATACTGAATATCTCTGTAAGCTGTAGATCCTAAATAAAAAGTAATTAAAAGATAGTACATTATGATATAAGTGCGGTAAGATGAAAATTACAACCGAGGCGATATTGCTACAAGAAAGCTGAGGCTGTAATTATCAAAGCGCACGTATGTCATACGACGTTTTATAACATACTAGCTGTTGCCCGCGGCTTTGCTCACGTGGAAGTTGATTATATGTATTTAATTAAAACTGTGTAAGTATCTATGGATACTGTGTTCATGTTTTTAAACGTATTTATGTATAATCAATAGTCCATTAAATTGACTTTCATACACACTTTCGACCCTTATTCCCATAAATAGAATTCCCATAAATGCTGATATAAGTATTCATTTATTTGTAATCAAAAGCCTGAAGACAAAGTTTCAGGGTACTAAATTAAGAAATGACGGACTTCCAGACTAGCCTAGGGATAGAATAACCAGAAACGCTTAAATACGTATCTCATCATCATCATCGCGGTCCACTGCTGGACATAGGCATCTCCAATTGCACGCCACTTGGTTCGATCCTCAGCTTCTCTCATCCAGCTCCTGCCAGCAGTCTTGGGCAGATCATTATTCCACCTGGCCTGTGGACGTTCTACGCTACGTTTGCCGAGACGCGGTCACCACTCACAAACCCGTTTACCCCAACAGTTATCAGTTCTGCGGCTAATATGGCCAGCCCACTGTCACTTCATTTTGCTTATCCGGTGGGCTATGTCAATGACCTTGGTTCTCTACCGGATCACCTCACTCTTGATGCGATCCCTTAGAGAAACGTTGAGCTTTTGTGATGAGAAAAATAAATTATTATTATTATAGCCCTCTCCATAGCACGCTGAGCGATTTTGAACTTGTGGACCAGCCGTGTCGTAAGTGTTCACGTTTCAGCACCGTATGACATCATGACAGGTAGGACGTATTGATTGAAGACTTTCGTATTTAGGCACTGTGTGATTCACGATGAAAAGACCCGACGAAGTTTCCCAAACGCTGCCCAACCCGGCTGAATTCTCAGGTTCACCTCGTCCTCGAAGTTGTTTCTACTTAACTGCAAAGTCTGCCCGAGGTACCACACATATTTTTAAATAACTTCGAGAACGGCACCGTGAAGCACAACCGGTTCCGGTAGAACATGTTCGTACATACATATCTACTCATTTTTAATCAGTAGCCATAAATAAAGTTGCATGTTTCTAACTTCAAGAATGACGGACTTCCAGAATATCCTATATACGAAATTTCAACCCCTATTTCACCCCCTCAGGGGTGAAATATCCAGAAACGCTTAAATATGCATATACGCATTTTTAATCAGCCAAAACACAAATTTTCATGGTTCTCACTTAAAAAAATGATGGATTTCCTTACAAACTTTCAACCCCTATTTCACCCCTTGAGGGTAGAATATCGAGAAACGCTTCAATACGAATCTACTCATTTTTAAGCAGTAGCCCAAAACTAAATTTTCATGTTTCTCACTTAAAAAATGACAGACTTCCTTACAAACTTTCAACCCCTATTTCACCCCTTTAGTATCCCCCCCTATAATATCCAAAAACTTCTAAATACGTATCTAATCATTTTATTTAGTAGCCCTAAATAAAGTTTCATATTTCTTATTTAAAAAATTACGGACTTCCATACAAACTTTCAACCCCTATTTCACCCCCTTAAACGCTTAAATATGTATCTACTCTTTTTTCATCAGTAGCCTATAAATAAAGTTTCAAGATTCTAACTTAAAAAATGACTAACTTCCATAAAAAATTCAACCTCTATTTCACCCCTTTTGGGGTAGAATATTCAGAAACGTTTAAATAAGTATCTAATCATTTTAAATCAGTACCCCAAAAATAAAGTTTCATGTTTCTTACTTAAAAAATGACTAACTTCCATACAAACTTTCAACCCCTATTTCACCCCTTTAAGGGTAGAATATTTAGAAACGCTGAAACACGTGTCAATTCATTTTTAATCAGCAGCCTTAAAATAAAGTTTCATGTTTCTAGCTTCAAAAATGACGGACTTCCAGACTGACCTACATACGAAATAACAACCCCTATTTAACCCCTTAGGGGTAGAATATCCAGAAACGCTTAAATACGTTTCTATTCTTTTTTAATCAGTAGCCCAAAAGTAAAGTTTCATGTTTCTTACTTAAAAAATGACGAACTTCCATACAAACTTTCAACCCCTATTTCACCCGCTTAGGGGTAGAATTTCGAAAATTCCTTTCTTAGTGCTCACTTACGTTATATAAAAAACCTAAACGCAAAATTTCAGGATTCTAGCTTCAGCGGTTTGGGCTGTGCGTTGATCTCTGGATATGTCAGTCAGTCTGTCAGTCAGTCAGTCACCTTACTCTTTTATATATATAGATTTGCGAGGAAATAAATAAAACTCGGACTTTCTTGATCGAATAAATCTTTAATTACTTGTTATAGCAGTTACAAGAATTTGAACAATTTGTAAAATTGATTATTACGTTGCCAGTTGGCATTTTTAAGCTTAAGTTATTATTATTAATTAATTTTTTTTTCGGACTTCGGACTTAAACGGACTTTCAAACAAAATTTCGGCCCTTATTTTAAACCCCTTTAGGAGTAGAATACCCATAAATGCTGATATAAGTATTCATTTATTTGTAAACAAAAATGTAAAAATTACTGCAACAGTACGTGCAGACCACGCGAGCGCCCGACGCAAAGTGAGTGCAACTGTGCAACGCGCGTGTGTGGCTGGTCACTCGCGCTCGTATTGCGCTCCTTTGACTCGCGCCAAAAAACCGACAAAAAACGGATCGCCGGGCATGACGAGCGGCAGGACGAGCAGCATGACGAGTAACGCAGCCACACTACGTCTCTGCCCATTTCTCTCGCCACTCATCGAGTGTGTGGCCGCACTATTAAGCTATTCAACGTGCTCACTATTCAATTTAGTAGCCTAGCATCTGCTCAAGATATCGATCAACAGTGTACGTGCCAAATTGCATGTCAAACACAAACTTGTTCACTTTGTTTACTTGCTTCAACATATTCGATAAATTGTATACTTCATTATTAATTAAATTTCATCGATAACCATTTTACCATCCTGTCAACTCGTTACTGTTATATTGTCTTTCAATGCTCGTGTCCTTTTTACCCGACTACGGCAAAGCCACAGGAGGGTTATGATTTTGACAGGCTATGTATGTATGTTCATTTGTTCCCTCATAGCTCCTTAACTACTTATTAGAACTGGACAAATGAGGTATCGTTAGAAGTGTCTTGATCGTCCGCTGGTTATAGGCTATATGACATGTCACTAAATGTAATGTGGCGCTCTCTAGCGGTCATAAAGTACTGTGTTAAAAATAATTTGGGATACATATGCCGTGTTTGGTATCATTGCAAAGGGCGTTACTTGTACATTTCAAATATACATATATATATTATTAGCATTTGCTCGTGACTTTGTTCGAAAAATGGATATATTTCTATTGTATTTAAAATATTTACAAAGAAATTAATATTATAACGGCACCAAAACATTTTAAATAAAAAAAAATAAAAACTTAAATCCAACTACGACAAAAAACGACGCTGAAAAACGTTACGTAGATATGTACGTAACACCTTAACAACGCGTGACTACGGCTTTTGAAACTTGTTTCATACTTTTTCAGCGTCGTTTTTTGTCGTAGTTGGGTTTAGTTTTTACTTTTTTTTCATGTTTCTAAGCACAATAGCAAAAATGTATACCGACCTAAAGACATTCCTAAATATTTAAAGCTACCTACATTATTAATTAAAACATTAACTCACCTGAGAGATATCTAAACGCTGGCGGTTTTCTGAAGCTCACTCAACATTAATTAATATACATAATAGGTAAGTATTTACATTTCAAACTCTTTAATAATTGGTTTACTTGTGATACTCGTGGTAACATTTTAATTTTTAAAAAAGAAAACTGAAATATTCGTAGCATTTTTGTTTTTTAAATTAGTCTTATAGAATGCCAGCGGTTCCACGCAACTTTGTCTCAATCTCTTTTCCTCGATCGATGTATTTTGGTATTATCGTGATATTAGGCTATATGCATTTAGTTTTGCCCGCGAAATGAGCTATCTAAAACTAAAAGAGCTATTGAAATCGGACCACCCGTTCACTCGTGATGCCGTGATCAAGGGATTCATTAGTATAAATATATTAGATAAATTTGATTAAACTAGACAATATGCAAAATTGCTCGGAATGCTATATAATCATGTCCACAATACCAGCTAACAACCATTTATCCAAATCAAGTACTGAAAAGGAGAAAAATCTTACTTGTCTATGCGAAGCTGGCAATTGACTGCTGGTTTTAAGATAAGGAAGAACCCAACCTCAGCTTACAAAAACTGGTCAGTTCTTTTTTTTTTTAATGATAAATTATATTTCAACGTTAGGTATTATCATCACTACTACTCGTACACTACTAGTCATAGCCTTCTTATAAATAATGTTTTGACCTACTTGATAGCTCGATAAACTGATTGGTGGGTTTTGCAAGTTTTCCTTTTCTTTGCATTGATGTTTTTCTCCCTTAGTCGCCTCTGACATTAGACACGCGTGGGATGAATAGGTATGGCGACTCTCTGTATTCTCAGTTTGTCACCATATGGAGTGATTTTCTTGTCTTTTCTCTCTGTATAATGCCAATGCACATAATTCTTACTTTTTTGCAAGCTGGTGTATTCGGTAAAAAAACCATTTGCAGTCTGGCACCGCTTCAAAGTAAAAGCAGTTCAGAAATTTGAACTAAACACAAGCAAAACGAATCGCAGTCCTAAATCGATATGTTGTGAAACTTAGCAGCCTATTCAAAGCTTCATGGAATTTACGGTTATTGTGATACCTATTATCTGCAACAAGCTTTTGTATATGCCAGTCCTATGTCACCCAGATCCTGAACAGTGGTCGACGTGATAATATCTTTACATACTATTACCTCTATGATATGTGCAGGTATGGGGTTATCTGAAGTAAACTATACTCGTACTCATATTATTACTAAACGTACTACTTATTCGCTTAATCATCAAACTAGCGACTAGCAATGTATTGCCATCAATCACATTGTATATCTTTGACTTTAATATGCATACATTTTTTTAACTATACCTTATATATAAGATCTAAGCGTACAAGAATAGGTATTACCTTCTTTGTATACTGTTTATTTTGTTGGTTGCTGGCCGTTATTAAACTTGAACATAAAATTCTTATGGAGTTCGTGTCGATGTCGTTTGTAAATCTTTTTAAAATTTTGAAAAACTTATTCATTATAAAAAACGACTCTAAAAGTGAATTGCAGATGAGATCTTTTTATAGATCCTTTTTTTGGGCCTTCATTTAGTTAATTAGCATTTTGATTTTAAGTGTTAGTATTTTTAGTTGATTAGATCCGTAGCAATTAGTTTCACTTGGCGGTGAGTAAACCTTTCTTCACTTCAAAGAAGGGCGCATTTTAAAGGGTAGGCTAGGTGAATATCTTTGTTAGGTAAGTGGCTGAAAGAAGACATTGATCTTACTAAAAAACCGTAGACTACCCTAGATCCGTAGCAGTTTAGCTCCACTTGGCGGTGAGCAAACCTTTCTCCACTTCAAAGAAGGGCGCATTTTAAAGACTAGGCTAGGTTTATCTGTGTTAGATAAGTGGCTATATTATTTGACAAACAATCTTTTTATCCAAGTACGTTTGGTCTTTTGTATTTCCCATTGTAATCAAATAAAATATGTAATTATTTTAAATTAATAGTACCTACCATTAGATCAACTTGATTTGAATGTAAGGATGGCATAATAGTTTTAGTCACCTTGCTAATAGGTCTTTACCTTTGAAATTGCCGTTTTGTTTGCAATAAGTGAAAGTACTTATTTTTTCAAACTTTTTTATTTCTGTTATTCGAAGTAATCACCCATGCAATCGACGCATCTTTGCCAACGCATTGGCAGTTTATTGATGCCCTTCTTGTAAAAATCAGCTGGACGGGAGGCAACAAACTCTTCAAAGGCATTTTGTACTGCCTCTCGGGAATTGAAATTTTTACCCACTAAAAAGTTGTCTAAGTTTTGTAAAAAGTAATAGTCGGTAGGTGCAAGGTCTGGTGAGTATGGCGGATGAGGGAGAGCTTCCAACCCCAGCTCTTGCAGCTTAGAGACTGTCTGTTGCGCAGTATGGGGTCGCGCGTTGTCGTGAAGCAGCTGTAAGATCTGGGGGTGGAAGCTCTCCCTCATCCGCCATACTCACCAGACCTTGCACCTACCGACTATTACTTTTTCCAAAATTTAGACAATTTTTTAGTGGGTAAAAATTTCAATTCCCGAGAGGCAGTACAAAATGCCTTTTAAGAGTTTGTTGCCTCCCGTGCAGCTGATTTTTACAAGAAGGGCATCAATAAACTGCCAATGCGTTGGCAAAGATGCGTCGATTGCATGGGTGATTACTTCGAATAACAGAAATAAAAAAGTTTGAAAAAATAAGTACTTTCACTTATTGCATACAAAACGGCAATTTCATAGGTAAAGACCTATTATTTCTTGACCCTGAATGCTGCGGGGTCAATCCCCAAATGGGACAACACTTTGTGTGATCCATGAATTGTTGTTCTGAGTCTGGGTGTTCTTTGTGTCCTTTTTATGTATATTTGTAAAATCCGGATATATTCCTAGTGCGTGAGTTGTCTTTTTTAAATAAATAAAACTAAAAAAAAATCGTGTGGTGTCGTGGGACACCAGATAAGAACGAAGTTCCTTATAAAAAAATAATAATTTCAAGTTATATTCAAGGTATAAAGAAAATAACTATTCAGGTATACATTTTTTATTATGATTTTTTATCGATAAAAATAACTAAACTGGTCACTTGTGCTGCCACCTAGTAATCTCTACTGAAACAAGTTGTCTAGATTTACTCCGTACTTGTTACATACAACTTACGATGGTGCTATATTAAATGTTTCGTTCAAGAATAAATAAATAAATATTTTGGACATCTAACATACAACGCCATCCAGTCCCAAGCTAAGCACAGCTTGTGTTATGGGTGCTAGACAACTGATATAAATATATTACTTTTTTTTTGTAAATACATACATATTATACGTAGAAAACATCCAAACTCCGAAAAAACAAATATTTTCAGATCATATAAACATTTGATCCGACCCGGGATTCGAACCCGAGACCTCAAGCACAGCATTCGCATACGCTACCCTTGCGACACCGAGGCAGTCAATCAATCTTACGTTACGGACGCTTTTTGCCGGCTAGGGTTCCCCTCCGCAACGCCCTATAAGGAACTTCGTTCCAAAATAACATAAAGATATGAACATTGTGAAAAGGATTAAAGTATACAACTCATTGTCAAAATACTCCCTAAGTCGCCTGCTTATTTATTTATACAAGATTCATTTTGGTGAGTGCTCAAAAACTCTGCGAACCTGTTGAAACATCACTCCTTAGTTGAACTATTAGACGCAGACAGACCACCCTTTCGTAGTTGAAATGTCAAATAGTCGAACTGACAGCTCCTTTCTGGTTCGAGTGGCCAAATTCTGAAATAAAATGCCTGCGTCTATTTTTGCAGACATTTGAAATCGCTTGGCTAATTAGCATTCCTTTCCTGTTAAATTTCATAAAAATATTTACCTTGCAAAATCCTTTCGTGGAAGTTGTTATTTGTGGTATTTCTCTAAAAACCTAAATTGCTAATAGATAAAAGCCAGTAAAAATATTTTTTGTTTTTTTTTGTGTGTACAATTTGGGAAAAATATGTACTGGTATATAGCAGCTATTGTAAAAGTATTGTTATAAGGAAGCTATAAATCGGATAGAAACTACAAACAAGTAAATGTATAGGGTATCGGTCTCATTTGTTCACAAGAGTCTTACGAGTCTATTAAGAAATATAGGTTACGGAAATAGGTTGTATGTCGCATCTGGAATAGCTAGTTCTAACTGATGTTCAATCCGATAAGTTTGCCACTTTTCGCCGGAAGTCTGCGTTCGCATCATTTCCACACTGGAAATGTGTTAATGAAAAGTAAAGATCTTTATACACAGAGCTTTACTTAATAGTTAAATTTGCTAAAACTACTTTATGCAAAATGAATATCGGCTTTTCTGGGAATCGTTTTGAATCGGATAGTTTTTTTTTTTTTATGTATGGCCCGCCATAATGACTCTACTCTGCCTGATGGAAAGCATAAGCAGAATCCAAGAGTGGTGGTCACCACACTCACTGCGAATGCAGACAATGCAGTATGGCGACCCACACCATGGCGGCCTAGTGATGCTACTGCATCTTTTAGTCTAGTCAACAAGTATGGAACTTGTTGACTAGACTATTTGGGCCTCCGGTCTCGCACTCACCAACGAAACACGACAGCACGATCGCTGTCATTTTACGTTACACGTTACATTGTAAACAATGTTTCTGTATTGAATATTATATTTATTTATTTTTAATATTATTAAAATATTTTCAGATACTGCTGTGCCCTTCATCTGATATATATATAATATATATTGCAATATATTGCAAAGTACATAAGGAAAATTTCAAAACAACTTGTGCGAAAAGCTACTGCTGATTATCACTGAAAAAGTAATCGTAATATTTAAACGACATACATTCAGTTAAGTACAAGGTTTGCTCTTAAATTTTATTTACTACAACATTTTATTCCAAGGTAGAAAGACTCAGTCGTCATTATTCTTGGAAAAACTCTTACATTATATTTTTACATTATATTATAAGTACAGTAAGGTATTTAGCACTTTTTGAATTTACTAACAGGAAAACAACAGGTACGGCAACAGTTGTAGTCTTAAAATGCTATTTATTTTATTTGGGACAATATACAATTATACAATATGTTGAATATCAGAGAAAATACATATTATAGAAATTAATGCACAAGCGATCTAAATTATCCACGTTTTACAAACACGCTTTGCTGTGCAAGTTTTATTCTAAATTGACAAAGTTTTTGCAATAGGTACGCTTAAACTCAGCGGCAGACAGTGCAAAGGCGTCAAGATTTTCAAAATAGGTGTTGTAGACATTTAACCAGTTGGAATATAGAGGCGCGTCGCCCAGCGTTAATTCGACAGAATGCCAACTCCTACTAGTAAATTGTCTTCCAAATCTACAATCTAATAAAGCAGTTAGGTGATACTGCCAAGTTCTCCTCAATACGAATGTCGTTATCATTAAAAATGCCATATAGCATCTCCAACATTATTTGTTGGAGATGTTATATGGCAATTAATAAAATTCAGATTGTAAGTAATATACATACACAAGTCAAGTGCTCTTCAGCGCATCGAGTGTGAAGCGCTGTCATCGAGCCGTTACACCGGTCGCCAGTCGCCTCCGATGAATATTGAATCTGACAAGTGTTGCTTTGCATAATATGGATGACATACATTTACTCATTTGCATTTTTATATTCGTCATTTTTATTAATACTTACCACTATTATTACTACTTATTGATCGAGTTTCGTGACCGTCATAATTATTAGCGGAGGTGTAACGTTACAAACTGCACTACAGTGAACACCTACAGTTTCACACATATGTAGAAATATACTCGTAGCACTGTGGGTAAGCCACGCTTTGGCACAATAGGACCGGCTAGGAGTGATACCACCGCCTCACAAAGAATAGGTGTTAAGTAATTCTTTCATTAATTTTCTTCTAGTAAATGTGGTTAGGTAGTTTTTTACAATCATCAATATTATCAGTCTTTTACAGTTCACTGCTGGACATAGGCTTTAGACTTCTACTGAGGAACCAAAGGTTTTTTCCTAATAAACCACGCTAACCAGACGGGTTAGTGTAGGGTTTGATTCAAGTTTTCTTCCGCTTTGCAGTGATATAGTTCTGCGTAATTTGTTACGATAGTCGCCTTTTACGACATCCTTTGGAATGAATATATAGGTGGTGCCTTGGTGCCACTCTGTGCTGCCACCATACGGACTACACTGAGAAAAGGGAATGCGAATCCTTTAATTATTTTTAAAGTTAGCACAAAATCATTCTTCTTATATAAATAGTTTATTTCCAATAAGAAAGGTACAAGGTAGACAGTTAATTTAATGTCAGATAGTGCAGTGTTCCGCAAACTTTTTGGGTTCAAGGTACATCTAGGCAGATAAACATTTTTGGAGGTACACCAGGTTTTTGTTATTGTAAAAAAATTACAATAACAAAATCTGACTTCAAGTTTCGACTCGATTTCTCTTGGATGCCATTATCAGATATTAGTGTTCTTATCAAGGTACCCCTTGGATATCTCCTTTCCATTAAAAAAGGAATTATCAAAATCGGTTCATAAACGACTAAGTTATCCGCGAACACACATAAAAAAAACATATATGGTCGAATTGAGAACCTCCTCCTTTTTTGAAGTCGGTTAAAATATTTTTAAGTAATAAAAAATAATGTTTCTTATTAGTCAACAAAACGATATTTGTATTTTACAGTTTAATTAAGCATATACTGTAACGTAGTGATTTATATACTCTTTGGCATAGACGGTCTCACCTCTTCGTCGATCGTCTTGAGGCGTTACCTTTTTTGTTTTTTATTGTGGTAAGAGTTAAAAATCCCAATATACATAAATAGGTCATTGCCCCATTCCAAATTATGTTTATCAAAATATTCTTCCGTTACTTTAAATATATATAAGGTAATAATAATAAAAATAATACTAAATAAGGCTAGTTGTATGGTTAGGCAGTGGCAGACAAAATAAAAAGACCTCATAAATTACATCTATAAAAAATAAAAAGTCCTCAGAAATCAGAACAGATTTGTCTGTAAGTGAATCCTGAAAACTGCTTATATGCACAGACCTCAAGCACTTTGGATAGGAAGGGAAGAATAGAAATAGAGCGAAAATATTCAGAAAGCGAAGAATAGAAATAGGGCGAAAATGTTCAGGAAGGGAAGAATAGAAATAAATCGAAAATATTCAGGAAAGGGTAGAATAGAAATAGGACGAAAATGTTCAGGAAGAGAAGAATAGGAATAGGGAGAAAATGTCCAGAAAGGGAAGAATAGGAATAGGGCGAAAATGTTCAGGAAGGGAAGAATAGAAATAGGGCGAAAATGTTCAGGAAGGGAAGAATAGAAATGGGGCGAAAATATTCAGGAAGGGCAGAATAGAAATAGGGCGAAAATGTTCAGGAAAGGAAGAATATAAATAGGGCGAAAATGTTCAGGAAGGGATAGATAGAAATAAACGAAAATATTGAGGAAGGGTAGAATAGAAATAGGACGAAAATGTTCAGGAATGGAATAATAGAAATCGAGCGAAAATATTCAGGAAGGGTAGAATAGAAATAAGGTGAAAATGTTCAGGAAAGGAAGGATAGAAATAGAGCGAAAATATTCAGGAAAGGTAAAATAGAAATAGAGCAACAATATTCAGGAAGTATAAAATAGAAATGGGGCGAAAATGTTCAGGAAAGGTAAAATAGAAATAGAGCAACAATATTCAGGAAGTATAAAATAGAAATGGGGCGAAAATGTTCAGGAAGTGAGGGACTACTCTTTTTGGGTAAAGGGATGATGTAGGCCTTACGCTACTGCCATCATGATCCACAGCATTAGAGCGCATAGATAGGATAATATTTTTGATGTCCTCAAAAAAACAATAAAGAAAATTCAAATGAGTCAATAGCGGGATACTTAGTTTGAAGATCAGGCGTAGTTGTGGATGAGAAATGACAATTGCTATCATTCTAACTAATAGTGTTTTTGAACTCGGTTTTTCGGAGAAGTAGTTAATAGCAGGAGGACAGTAGACTACACCTAGAATAACGCTAACTCTCTAGACCAACCCACACTTAGTAGAAATGAACGAAACAAAACGCCTCCCTAGTGCTTTTGCGTAATTAACATCTGTGTACCTAAATATTTTTCTTTAGGCCGTCTATTTAGGTTTGTGGGATAACCGTATTTTTCCGAGGCACACCAACAGATGACCACGGCACACCAGTGTGCCGCGGCACACCCTTTGCGGAACACTGAGATAGTGTACTGTTATAATATTAATTATAACTACCTTTTAAAATTACCTATTAAGTAAACTTAATTCTTGAAATGATGGCCATTAAATTAAATAGGAATAGCTTTTCCAACGTTGATTATATCCACAAAATTATGTTTAATACCATCATACCTTATCTTTTATTGATATAGAAATCGTAACAAAGGGAATCTTATTAAAGTAAGAATTATGAGATTAGAGACTAGCTGTGTCCGCGACTTTGAGTAGCATTTATGCAACCTTTCATCCCCGCCCCTGTCAACCTCTTGCATCCATTTTTTCGTAATCAAAAGTAGCCTATATAATCAATTTTTTAGGCTCTAGGCTATATGTACCAAATTTTAATGAAATCGGTTCAGCAGTTTTGGCGTGAAATCGCGACTGACAGAGTTGATTTCGAATTTATAATATTAGTAAGGATTTAAAACTCAGGTTACCATGACGACTATTTCTTTGTGCAGGATGAAGAAAAAGCGAACAACGGTCAACACATTCCACATAGCATTCGCCTCGATGTGTCCTGTTTCAAGAAAACACCGACTACAAAGGTAAGCCTTATATAAGATGTGTAGTATAAGCAATAATGTTTATACTACACTCGCCGATTTTCTTAAAAATAACAATCGATTTATTTAAGTTCATGACTAGCAATAATACTGAAACCTCTCACTGAATTACATTAAGATTTACTACACATATGCATTGAAATTATTGTTATTAAACACTCAAGTTGTATGAAATCTTATAATGATAGTGTGATACCTTTCCTTTATACGTTAGTCTAAATTAAAACTTAAATTATAATCTGTAAATTAATTGTCAATTAATATTCTTTCCTCATTCAATATTAATATTTTGGTGAAAGACTGGACTTTATACCGATTTCATCTTGTTGTATGAAAGATTTTGTTATCTCTTTGTCTGTCTGTCTTCTAGCATTTCCCAATCCAACTCTACTGGACTGCGTACCCACCATGAATTTTTTGTGGAATTGGAGCCGTGACTCTAGCTCTGATGAATTTTTGTCTTTTGGAAGGGATCTAACGATTTCGTCTTGGGATTTTGACAAGACATGCATTTTGGTAACTCTTAGGTGTTTGTAGAGTTCCGAAGGTTTCTTTAATTTCATTCCAAAATTATTCGAGCCCCTGTACAACGTTGACGGGTCTGCAGATGGTGCTAGCCCGAGCCACAACTTCAATGTCTTAGTGACTTTCGCGTCCAGTGTTCTTATGTGGATGTGGTTTATATCATATACTAGAAACGGCCAGTTGAGACGTGATGTTAAGTAGTTGTCGTAAATCCAAGCTTTTTTTACGTTACTAATTGGCTGTTGGTCTACCTTGTCAATGTCTTTTACGAAGTCATCGACTATTACGTTTATAGATGGAGTACGACCTTTGTAGTCTATCTTTCTTCCAAGGAATTTAAAGGGCACGGTTTCTGATATTATTGAAACACTTTCCCCACCAATAGTAATCCCGGGGTCATATGAGGTATACCTGGTGCCTCGCCGGCCCAGACAAAGGCAATAGCATTTGCTAGGTTTTGTCCTCATTCCCTCCGTCCAGGTACAGAAGTCATCTACCTTACGCAGTAGTTCTTGGCACTGCTTTGGATTACGTGTAATGATCGCAAGGTCGTCTGCGAACGCTAAGATGGATTCCGTATATTTTCCATTGACCTTAAACCGATAGCCCCACCTCTTTTCGCATGTTGCGCTATTATCTATTAATATATTTATAACTGTATTAAATACTACTGGCGATAAGCAGCAACCTTGGAACAACCCTACTTTGTATTCGAGGGGTTTCGTATGTCCCTCTTTTGCTGTGATTACAAATTTTAATTTACTGTAGTATGATGCAATTATTTCACAAACTGTTGGCGGGAAGTTATACCATTTCAAGGCAAATAACATAAGCTCGTGCTGTACTGAGCCAAAGGCATTTTCTAAATCTATCCAACAGACTGTAATTTGCCTTTCATTTTTCCTAGCATCTTTGAGACTTTCCGCAAGTAATGAGTTATGTTCCAGACATCCAGAGATTCCGGGCATGAACCCTTTCTGGTAATTTGGTCTGAAGTAATTATTGTTGGACATATACTGTATTATTTTACGATTTATGACGTATTTTAAAAAAAACTACTTACTAGATTTCGTTCAAACCAATTTTCGTTGGAAGTTTGCATGGTAATGTACATCATATATTTTTTTTAGATTTATCATTCTCTTATTTTAGAAGTTACAGGGGGGGGGGACACATTTTACTACTTTGGAAGTGTCTCTCGCGCAAACTATTCAGTTTAGAAAAAAATGATATTAGAAACCTCAATATCATTTTCGAAGACCTATTCATAGATACGTATGGGTTTGATGAAAAAAATATTTTTGAGTTTTAGTTCTAAGTACGGGGACCCCCAAAATTTATTGTTTTTTTTTTTCTATTTTTGTGTGAAAATCTTAATGCGGTTCACAGAATACATCTACTTACCAAGTTTCAACATTATAGGTCTTATAGTTTCGGAATAAAGTGGCTGTGACATACGGACGGACAGACAGACAGACATGACGAATCTATAAGGGTTCCGTTTTTTGCCTTTGGCACGGAACCCTAAAAAGAACCCATCTATAATTATAAGGTCAAATTGGGACGGCGGTTCGTTTATATCCCATGTCTTCGACTTATTTCTCTAACACATGAATTAGTACTGACTTATCAGTGTGAATATAGGCATCACCATCATCAATATATTACACTTTATCGACGAAATTTTGTTACTTCGGCTTGTGGCTATAGTCAGATTATATATTTTTCGTTATCCCTGAATGATTTCCCACAAAAAAAAAAATATTAGCCACGCTCGAGAATGTCGAGATGATGTTTTTTTTACAACTTTCAGCCCTCCCCTTTCCTTACGTCACTCTAAAATTGTCAGATTAGTGGAATATACACTTTTTAACGTGTAATTAACCTGCCTTAATCTGACGCGCTCGAGAATGTCTAATGATCAATTTTTTTTACTAATCTGATCCTTTATACCTGACGGGCGGCCATATATACGGGGCTCATATAATATTTGGTGGAGGTACTTAACCGGGTATAAGGTATCCCCCTCTATATTAATCTGCCGCGCTTGAGTAAATCCCGAAATTCCTTCTAGGGCTCCCCTACTATTTGTTTAGACTAGACAGGACCCGACACGTCTTAGTAGTGCTATCGTTTTACTCATTAGACGAGGGAAAGCCAGTCACGGAATACCCCATGTCCGTTACCGTTTGGGCTGATGGCATCTCTTAGAAAATAATGTTATCTAGGATCATCCTTCTCACGCAAATTTACTTATTGCGATTTCTTACTTGACCTAAGCAATGATTTATTCGTTTACACAAGTATAGCATAAGCCTTCGCATTTTTTCTTCTCTATTTATTTATTAAACATCAACAGTAACAGAATTATTCCGCGTCGAAGCCTATTTATGTTGTCTTATTTGTTCTTAATTGTAAAAGAGAATAGATTTCCGCAAATTTTCAACATCGTTTACACCTAACTTATCTTTTAAAGACCTTATAATCTATCCCCAAATCGTTTTTTAATTCCACAATGGCTGATTGTCTATGGAATTAATTATATTGATTTAGGATGTTATTGTTATTCGGACAAAGCTTTTTAAGTTTTACAAAATAATACAATCGTGGACATGCGCCTTAAAAGTTGTACGTAATCGATCTTATCCCAATAAATTGTAAAGGTATCTTGTCCAAACAACTAATTTGGAACATTTATCTGCCTCGGCGGCGTACTGGTAGCGTATGCGACTGTTGTGCTTGAGGGCTCGGGTTCGATGCCCAGGTCGGACCAAATGTTTGTATGATCTGCTCAAAAATTTATAAAGTAATAAAAAAAAGTTATAAATGTATTTATATCAGTTGTCTTGTACCCATAACACAACTCTGCTTAGCTTGAGACTAGATGGCGTTGTGTGTTAGATAATAATAAATATTTCGGACATAATGTTAGATGGCCGAAATATTTATTTATTTATGTTCTATGAAGTAAAAAACATAGGTATATATTCATCATCTCAGTCGAAACATGTCCACTGCTCGACATATTCAGAATCTAAGTATTAAATATATTGGGCCTGTAAAGTGAAAAAAGAAATCCTTCAATATAATACGTATATCTTTTATATTTTGAATCAAAGATTGTTGAAAATAGGAATAAGTTTTTGACCCTCCGTATTACAAGAAAACAAAATGTCGAACTTGAATATTATTATTCTACTAATTCACATGCATTTTTAATTCTTCCCCGCACTTACAGGCTGAATCATATCAGGTATAAAATAAAAACTACTTATTAATACGTAGCGCTAAAAAGTAGATTATCGTTCATACGCCAAAGATCGTTAATTACCTTTTGACGAGCAATATAATTTACCCGGTCTCTTTTAAGAAGCTCAAAATATGTTATAGTATCCTTGTGATATCCTGTGGGTATCACAAGGATGATATATACAATAGGTTTTTTTTTTTTTTAAATCTATACTACCTATTACGCCATGGTGTGGGTCACCATGCTGCATTGTTGCATCGTCTGCATTCGCAATGAGTATGGTGACCACCACTCTTGGATTCTGCTTATGCTTTCCATCAGGCAGAGTAGATTCATTTTGGATGGGCTAAATATATAAAAAAAGAAAACCTTCTAAACTAATTATTATACACAAATTAAAAAATCTTTAACAATAGTTTTTGATCTTATCTTTGTATCTTTGGGGTATCTGACTGACTGGTCTGAAACTGAGCTTAATTTTTAATTCATATAAGGCTCTCACACACGTTATTCATCGGGTCTTTCGCAAGACCAAGGCGGTTCCTTAATCTGGTTACGATAGGACTAAAAAAATATAGTGTTAGATTTCTGGAATGCCGCAACGTCCACTACACTTCCCTTCACTGTCTAATTAAAAGTAAGTAGATTAGACTTCTGTTACCCTGATTAAATTAGACAAAGAATACATTTACATTATTACTAATGCTAACAATGTTTATCTATTTATATTAGTACAGTTTCAATATATATTGGCCAAACTTTGCACAATATCGTCGTTGTCGAGTGAGAAACTTGATCAGTGAATATGGAATTGCAGTCGGACTGGTTCGAAAGGAGCACGCGTTAACACTAATGCGATAGGATTTAGAGATAATAAAGCCGAAACTTGTTTGAATGAGTTCAGGTTTGTTATTCCTTTATCACGTGACTTGAACACGACAGTTTTGTAAAAAAAGTATGTTATAAAATATTGGATAGATTGAAAGTATTATTAATTATTTAATATCGTTGACATAAAATTGTTAGTGTCATGCAAAATGTGCACAGCAGTTTGCATGTGACTTAAAATTTCAAGTAAAACCCGTAAATTAATCGATCGTTATCCATAACTTTTGTAAGTGTGACTATATCTGGGGGCACGGTCGTGCCCCCGCCAAGACGAGCCAAGCGAAGCGCAAGGGCACTACCTACCTTTTTTCGAAGTGTTTCGTCGTTTTTTTGAACCCTCATAACTTTGATTCCTGATATACCAGATTGTTCAAATTCTGAGTATATGATGTTATCAATAGACTAATGAAACATACAAAGTTTTAATTGCATAGCTCTGATACTTTAGATTTTATTGATACCTAAAAAACACCGATTTCGTCACTGACACACTGATGATCATCAAAACTGTTAGGGTACTTCCTGAAGTGCTAGAAAGCTGAAATTTGGTATGTAAACTAAGTTTATTAATACAAACAAAAAAAAAATCATAAACCCATTACTTTTGCCCCCCAACCCCAAATTTGGGGGGTGGAAGTTTGTATGAGACTTTCACAAACGTTTATGCTAGAGGTTTTATTTTTGGTACACGGACTTTTTCGAAAGAAGAAAGAAGATGTACAAGAAATGCATCGCTTACAAAAATACTTACAAAAATAAATGAAATCAAACAAACAAAAAAGTGGAAACAGCCAAGCCATACATTTTTATTGAGATGTAGAGTTTATGAAATTAGGGTTGGTAGAGTTAGGGCGTGTAGGTGCAGAACCTTGGCTCTACATGAGATCTGATATCTTTTTACAGGGTAAGCCATATGCAGTCGTCTTGGCAACATTTTACATGAAAATGTTTTTGGTGGGATTTTTTTTGTGTGATAGTTAAATGTGGGACAACTTAATGAAATGAATCATTTATAAGGAAAAGTAGTACACATTGTTTGTAAAGTGTTATTTCATAGTTGCATATATAAATTATACTCAATAGTTTTTGTCTGTATTCTTGATCCGTAGTGATTAGTACATTCCATTAGAATTCTGATAATACTGAGCATCAGCAAAATATTTATAAGCATGATATTATCTTACTGATAAAATAAATACAGCTTGTGCTACCTATTATTACAACCTCTCATTGCTACGTAGTACGGTATTGACCTAACGAGTTTACGGCTGAATACATATATGATAGTCGTTAAAACTTGTTATATGCAATATTGTTAAAATTATCGTCACTATCGACGTACTACGTATTATTTGCTTAGTTAATAGGTTTTTTTATTAAATATAGCGTATATTTGACGCCGGCTATTGTCGTCTGGCACCTACGATGAATTCTTGATACAAAATATAAACATAATACTTTTAATGTTATTCTCCTATATATTTAATGATGTAGATAGTGCGATATGATAATGCTCCAAATATAAATCGATCCTTTTTACCTATACCATTAAAAATATTTCAAACAAAGTAAGTCTTGCTACTAAGTCTCATTGTCTTTTCCACTCTCGTTTAAATTGTTAACACTAGACAAACTGAAGGGAACAGACCTACTGTTTTCTGTAACTATAAAAAGATGTCCTAAATATTGGGAATGCATTGGTAACCGAAGGCCTCTTCTAAAAAAGTAGACCATTCTAGAACCTCTGCGGCTAAGTGATCGATCATAGGCCAAATATATTCTCTACTTGACGGTTTGGATATTTGTAGTGCTTGGGTCAACACTGAAGCTTTCTTACTTTAGTTCTCCTTCACATTTCCATGTTGTAAATCATATAGTTTATTGCAATAATTGCTTGGTTTGGGACTATATCGCGTTGTTTGCCACTTGTCCGAAAAATATTATTATTATACTAGCTGAGCCCGCTACTTCGAAAACGTGACATTTCGATTTTCAAGTTATTTTTAATTTTTCACCGTTTAAACCTTCCCTAGACTACGACAAACATTTCAAAACCAAAATCAGCTAAATCGGCCCAGTCGTTCTCGAGTTTCAGCGACACAAACGAACAGCAATTGATTTTTATATATAAAATTTAATAAAAAGTATCATTATGTTACTTCTAATACCTCCAAGAATATGTGTACCAAGTTTCATGATGATCGGTTAAGTAGTTTTCGCGTGAAAGCGTAACAAACAAACTTACTTACAACTTTATAATAATAGGTCTTTACCTATGAAATTGCCGTTTTGTATGCAATAAGTGAAAGTACTTATTTTTCAAACTTTTTTATTTCTGTTATTCGAAGTAATCACCCATGCAATCGATGCATCTTTGCCAACGCATTGGCAGTTTATTGATGCCCTTCTTGTAAAAATCAGCTGGACGGGAGGCAACAAACTCTTCAAAGGCATTTTGTAGTGCCTCTCGGGAATTGAAATTTTTACCCACTAAAAAGTTGTCTAAATTTTGGAAAAAGTAATAGTCGGTAGGTGCAAGGTCTGGTGAGTATGGCGGATGAGGGAGAGCTTCCAACCCCAGCTCTTGCAGCTTGGAGACTGTCTGTTGCGCAGTATGGGGTCGCGCGTTGTCGTGAAGCAGCTGCAAGAGCTGGGGTTGGAAGCTCACCCTCATCCGCCATACTCACCAGACCTTGCACCTACCGACTATTACTTTTTCCAAAATTTAGACAACTTTTTAGTGGGTAAAAAATTCAATTCCCGAGAGGCAGTACAAAATGCCTTTGAAGAGTTTGTTGCCTCCCGTCCAGCTGATTTTTACAAGAAGGGCATCAATAAACTGCCAATGCGTTGGCAAAGATGCGTCGATTGCATCTGTGATTACTTCGAATAACAGAAATAAAAAGTTTAAAAAAATAAGTACTTTCACTTATTGCATACAAAACGGCAATTTCATAGGTAAAGACCTATTATTAGTGTGATAAGTGTGTGTGAAGTGTGACATGAAAAACGAAAACATCAAATAGAGGTAGGTCTATACATAGAATTGCTGTCCTATACAAGCTTTTAAAGAGGCAAGTTGCCTAATTGAAATGGGAGTTCAATGAAGTTTTCAAACCAGGCCAGGCTTGATAGCTCTGAAATAAGTGATATACAACAATGTTATAACATTTCACCGTTAAAATTGTTTGAAAATATTTACCGTACCCCTGATATAAATTTCAACGACCGTCGGGCACAGTTAAACTCGATTTATATATTGTTGCTTGATAATATTGATGACTAACTAAACAAAGGTGGGACAAAAATTATAGTATTCTATCAGATGCAATTTGAAAAAAAAAAAAACTGATATGTATTATAAAGCTGCAGAGTATATTTATTTATTTAAACGCGCTAATCTCAGAAAGTAGTTTTGTTGATTTGTAAAATTCTTTCTCTGTGTGATAACCCAGTTATCGAGGATATCAACGACCAAGCTACGACCAAAACAAGCGGAGTATCGATAAAAAATGTTACGAAAACAGGGGAAAATTACTCCTTTTGTGGTTTTATAAAAATAAAAACAGTACATATAATAGAATTGTTCCCCTTTAAAGGTTCTAAAAAAAGCCCGCGATGGCATAATATGTCCAGCTTTTAAGGTTGACATATAACGACCTTTTTTATGGTAAAGAAATTTGTTCTCGCTGTTATAATATCACGCCACGGGCAATTGGCGACGCAGACGAGGTTGGGTTAGCTAGTGTTATAATAAAGTACCTGGAAAAAAATTTACAGGGTTAAGCTTTCTTCAAATCGCTTCAGATTACTAAATGCTTACTCGAATACGGAATCCAGTCTGGTAAAGACGGTGATACTAATAACTGAGAAAGGGATGTGAAAGGATGATTCTTAAATACTATGAAATTGGTAGATGTTTGCAAATATAGAATGACATATAACGCATTGAGAAATTTAGGAAGTCGATTATAATTAGCTCTAAGTCGTACCGTCTTGTTCTTAAAGTCATGAGTCCAATATCTTTGAAAACACCACTACACATAAATACAAAGTTCCAAGGCTATCGCTGAGACATTTTTGAATACTGTTGCGATGATAGTTCTCAATATTATGACTATACATACAATATACACTGCAGCAAAACTCTACAAAACCTTCTTATCAGAATAATATCTATCCAACATTATATTTAGCCTTCGACAAAGTCGTTACATTGCCTAACTACTATGTTGCAATATTCGTAATATCTAGCCAAAGATTGCAACTGAAGTTTACACAGTATATAGACTGATTGCACTGCGGGCAGTGAAGTGAAAATACTACCTCTAGTTACCGGCACGCTCGCGTTTCTCCAACAGTAGAATCTAATCATTACGGCTATCTTATTCGCATAATATTTTTCAACTGAGGGAGTTATTTTAAATTCTGCTTAATGTATACCCTTCTTCTACCTTTTTAGTATTCTTTTAATACTCAGTATCGATTTGAAAATTGTGCTTTCTTTTTAGTACTTAATTTTCTTAAATGAAAGTTCATAAATCCATTTAACAAGAAGCGCTAACCCATTATGTTTTTAATATTTAGGGCTTGGGCAGAATATTAGGAGTCTGGTTGCAATAGAAACTGCAATGCATATTATATGTTCTTGTGGCTCACTGTTCGCTACCGAAGTAATAAACCTATCATGCAACCGTAGGGAATACAAATACTCACTGCTCATAAGGCGTTCAGGCTTACTGAAGCTATTAGTCTCAGCAGTGAATTTATATCTGGTAGTGTGGAAGTAGCTTTACGAATGAACTTTAAAATAACAATTATACTATATCTACACTAATATAGGTACATATATAAAGCTGAAGAGTTTGTTTGCTTGCTTGAACCCGCTAATCTCAGGAACTACTGGTCCGATTTGAAAAACTTTCAGTGTTATATCTAAACCATTTATCGAGGAAGGCTATTGGATATATCTCATCACGCTAAGACCAATAGGAGCGCAGCACCAATGAAGAATGTTTCAAAAAACGGGGGGATATTAGGGCAATAGGAAACACAAGCGAGGTTGCGTAGGTCTGCTAGTAATTTATATGAGGGATATAATGTTGTTGGCTAAAGCAAAAAAGGATACATAACAGTAGAGGAATAAAAAAAGAATAGTGAGAGACATTACACATAATTAAATTTTAATCAAAGCCTAAACTATAGCTTTCCGCTGTATACTACTGTAAAACTTATAAAGCTCTAAAAGTAGTTTAAAAAAATAAATATATCTCTAAAATTTAACATTTCTTTTTCATCGTACGGAAGTTATCCACGTGAGGTACACTGCACCACGCTAGATCCTCTTAATCCAGATGAACCGCGAAGACTTTGATTCAAGTAGGGCAAACAGCGAAGGGGCGTCACAACTTGTCCTATTTCGCACACTTAAAATCTAAACCTAGATTAAGTGAACGTGTGTCAGCGTGTTTTATATCTATTTCTTATACAGGCTAAACAAGGCCGCACAATATCTATCTCATCTCTCTTAACTTTAGCATCCAAGTTTTAGCATTGATCTACGATGCTTTAGTGCTAGGTGATTCCATATGCAGAATTATACTTAAGTTTCGTCGATTCTGATGGTGATATTCGCAACAATACTATTAATTAGGCAGACGTCTTTATAAAACAGATTTTATAAGTTTCTTCCCTCAAAATGAACCCATTTGGAAAAGTTCGTTTTTGTTTGATACGAAGACATATATTAAAATATACTTCGTATCATATTCAAATAATAATATGTATGTACAAAAAATACTTCATCAGGGTGGAAAACTCAAGAATGACGAATACATAAACATAAAAGCGTTTATAAATATGTAATAATAATTCATCCAGCTATATGACGTATTAAAGTCGGTGATATTAAAAGTTAATCGTTTGTTTGCAAGACTAATTAAAAAACAGTAGTAATATTTAAATTGTTATTGTTTTTATTACTGCCACAGATAAACGATGAATAGATTTATATTAAAACGTGTTTTTAAACTAAATTGTAGTTAAAGAAAATTATCACACTGTTGACAGAAAATAATACAAGTATATTTATGTGGCTCATTTGACCTTGTTTTACCAGTATTTGGCTAATACAAATGTTTCAAGAGTTTCTGGTCTGCATTCTCGTTATTAACTATAAACCTTGCGAAGCTCTAGATCGCAATCAAAGTTAAGTCGGTCATGCACATCGAGGTACTATAATTTATACTGACTTGTTAAAATTTATCCCTACCTACATAGATATAAACACGTTTAACAACGTCCTTTACTAGGTCCAAAACTGTGCCTTTGTACATAAACTTTAAATAAAAATGTATACTTAGGGTACAGGCGCATGGCTTACATAGATGGGTTGTTCCAAAAATAGTGAAATGAAAAATAGAATATAAAAAAGTTTATTTATAGCTTTTCAAAATATCCCCCTCCAATCCCAATGCACTTATGCATTTGGGTGAACCAGGTTTTTAAACATTTAAAAAACGTGTCTTGCGGGAGGTCAAAACGTAACCGCCGAAATTCTTCGACGGCCTCGTCTGCAGTGCTATATTTTCTCTCATGGAGCTAAATCTGGGCTGTACGGAGGATGGGGAAACATTTGTACCCCCGAAGTTGTCAAATAGTCCATAGTTCTAGCAGCTGTGTGAGCGGGCGCGTTATCTTGGTGAAAAAGGTTGCCACGGACGCCGCTCCTTGGGCGCTCGCTATCCAACTCCCCAAAAGCTTGAGGCAGACAAACTTCGCTATACCATTCACTAGTAACTGTTCTACGGTCTTCTAGCGGAATTACTGCTACTAGACCACTGCGTCGAAAAAAAAACCACTATCATTTTTTTATTAACGCTCCGACCGCGAACAACTTTTGTGGGCAAATCGTCCTCTTCAAAACACCCATTGCGTGGATTGCTGCTTCGTGAGAGGATCGTACCTACATAAATATATATACATATATATCCATGATTCGTCATTTGTAAGAATGTAGCATACGTTTCGCGAAGTTCCTTCCTCGAACTTTTCTAACATAAATTTGCACCAATCAACACGACGACATTTTTGCTCATCGGTGAGAGAATGAGGTATACATCGCGAGGCAAGCTTCCTAACTTTAAGCTGTTCATGGAGGATGGTGAAAACTGCCTGTGATCCAATATTTAGTTCAGCCTGTATCTCTCGATGTGTAATATGTGTATTCTCTCGCAATAGCCTCTACCTTGATGTCGTTTATATTAGTTAGTGCAGTTGGTGGTCGGACGGGTCTGGGGTCATCGTTTAAGTTCTCTCGACCACGTTTAAATTCACGAAACCAATAAGGAATTGTTGCTAACACAGGAGCAAACTCCCTAAAAGCAGCTTATAAATTTTCTTGAGGTTCTTTGAAGTTTAACCCTCGATTATAATCATAGAAAATCATAGCACGAAAAGCTTCCCGCGAGACGTCCATTGTTGCAAACAATAGAAGAGTGACAGATAATCTTTAAACATATTTTTATAAAACTACACATAGGTGACCAGTGATTTTCACAAAGGAGGTTTTTTTTTTTATGGGACTAATCCCGCCCACACGCCCACCACTGTAACTCCTGTACACCAGGATCAACAGCGGTGACCCACGAAAACACCGAGTTATGACACTCGGGAAGTCCCAGGAAAAATTTAACTGTCTTGGAACCCGCAACGAAATTAATCAGAAGAAAACTGGAGGAGTTGGAAATATAATAAGTCCACTTCCCTCCTTAGCAAAGCGGGAGACAAAATGGAGTCAAAATAGGCAGACGCCTTTTTCAAACCGGGAAGCACCACGGATAAAAATATTATGGGTCCTAAGTGAGCTATATTTGATTTCTATAGTATGTATGGCAGAATCGCTTAAACGCACGGAAATTCACCGCAGTTGACACAAGATCCCCATAATATACTACCCCAGACGTCATTTGTAAGCTATTTAGCATCATGTTACGTTCATTGTACCAAAGACTACATTCCCAGAGGATATGATGAGCCGACTGTTCACAGCTAGAATCAGGTGTTGAGCATTGACACAATGGTGAATCGACTAATTTAAATGAGTATAGTTTACTCTTAAAGTTACCGTGGCCTGTAAGAAATTGAGCGACACAGTGATCTACCTCGAGCCATGTCCTTGACAACCTTTCGCGAACAGATGGAAAGAACTGGTAAAGGTGGCGCCCCTTAGATGATTCGTCCCATCGTTTCTGCCATTCATCCAAGAGGTCGTTATAGACATTGGTTTTTGTTGAAACAATCTTATGATTTTACCGCGGTCTCGTATGCCCAAAAAATCGCATTCCATGTTTTGTAGTGTGGAATAGTACATGGCTGCACGTCTTTGCACCTCGAGATCGACCGGAAGAACACCTGCCAACACCGGTAAAGCCTCAGTGCTAACCGTCCTATATGCCTTGCACAAGAAAATCAATGCAGGTCGTTGGCCTTGTAACAGTTTGCGACGGACAGCACCTACAGTCGCCCTATCTGCCCATACAGGAGCACCATAGCAAATAGAACCCAAATAAGTAGCTCCATATATGATCTTTAGTGTATTATATGACAGACCCCATGTCGCAGTTGATATCCTCGTCAGTGCAAAGAAACTCTTTTTAGACTTTTCATTAACTGTTCTAATATGTTCAATAAATGAAAAATTTCTTTCTAAAACCAATCCTAAATAACAAACCGAGGTTTTATTTTTAATAGTAATATTTTCAAATTTAATACAAGGCGGTGATTTGAGGTTACCTTTCAGAAGTAGCTGGAAGGTTTTGTTTGGTGCAAACGTCAACCGATTACGCCCACCCCACCGAGATATTAAGTCCAAACATTCACTGGCCAGCCTCTCAAGCCCCGTTCTAGTATCCGACTCTATCAATAACAAACCGTCGTCCGCGTACGCATTCAGGGTACATCCGGACGGCACAGGCATTGCCAGAAAATCGTCGAAGCCTATGTTCCACAAGTATGGTCCTAGCACTGACCCTTGAGGACACCCAAAGGAGGTTTGTGTTGAAATTAGCCGTCAATCCAAAATAGTTCCATGAAAGAAGCGATTGTATTTATTCTGGTGGCTATAAATTTTCGGAACAACCTATAGGTACATATGAATTTTAAACGTGAGAACTACACTTGACGTGGCAACCGTACTTTGAGGCCCGGAGGCAAGAACTGAAAAAAGATAAGTCTACCATAGTTTTTTTATTCATGATTTTACATTACATGTATGTGAACAATATAACTGCCTCAGTGACGCAGAGATAGCGTAGCGTATGCGTCTGCTGTGCTTGAGGTCTCGGGTTCGATTCCTGGGTCGGATCAAATGTTTGTATGATCTGCAAATATTTGTTTCGGAGTTTGGGTGTTTTGTATAATATGTATGTTATTACAAAAAAGAAGTATATATGTAGGCATATGTATTTACATCAGTTGTCTAGTACACATAATACAAGCTCTGCTTAGTTTGGGACTAGATGGCGTAGTGTGTTAGATGTCCGAAATATTTAATATTTATTTATTTATTTATAATTTGGGTGTTTTCTATGTATAATATGTATGTTTTTACAAAAAAGAAGTATATATGTAGGCATATGTATTTACATCAGTTGTCTAGTACACATAATACAAGCTCTGCTTAGTTTGGGACTAGATGGCGTAGTGTGTTAGATGTCCGAAATATACAAACACATAATTTATCTATTTTCTATTTTCCTTGCAATTTTTTCTTTCCATAAGAACCTTCATGGTGCCTTAACGAAAATATTTAAAAAAATAACCGTTTTGCGCTTAGCAAAACATTAGGCGATTCATTTTTATTGACATAAAATTATATCTGAACTTGATAAATGATTGATCTCTCACACAAACAGCGATAGTTCACAGTACTACAGCGACTTTGATAGCGGTGAATTGATATCATTCATCAAAGAATGCAAATTCGTTCATCGATAGTTTAGTGTTTTAACTGTTCTCCTAATTAAGATTTTGGAGTAATCAACGATACCAATTATATTAAATTTGATAATTTGTTTCATTTTACGTCTTCGCTTCGCTTCACTTTAAAGATATACTACTATTCCACATCCACTACGTGCAACTAATTCAGTTGTTATGAAGGCATATATTTCTTTTGTTACCGTCATTCAACTAATGACTCCAACTATGTAGGTATGTACCTACATTTTAATGAGATACTTAACATTACAAGTGTCGTACAGATAATGATTGAGCTGTTAGTTTTACGATGCCTGCCGTTGTGCCATCATGTTTTGTTTTAGTTAGTGAAGTATTATACTGACAAAAAAAGAGCCTCTAAACAGAGCACTTCCTAGTACGTACTAATTAAGAAATGTTTTAAATACTCCGGAATGCCCTTCGTTTTGTGTAGACAACCTGTTTAAAGCGTATCCACGTAGGGCGAACTTCTGTCTGTGCATGATTGTTCAGTGATTATAAGCTTAAGTTTTTTATTTATGAAGCTACTTAAAGCCTTTGCTATTGGTGTTCGGTAGTTTTAATTGTGGCAAGTGTAAGAAGTAGCGGAAATCGATATGCAAAGTAGGTAGCTTAGCAATGTGGTGTGGAGGTCGCAAGCTATGCGTGCCTGTGATCGATGGTGTTGCGTGCGTTTGATACGCGTGCTGAGGACGACGGCGCACGGCCGCGGCTCACGCTGCGGCCCTCATCCAGCACCAGTAGAGCCTTGTGACGTAGCTTCTCTTTGTTCCATACCGCCCGACGTTGCCACCGTTGCCTCCACCGCCTCGGCACGGTTCGCGCCGCCGCGCCTACTGCTCATTGCGCATGCTTAGTGCGGATCTCATGCGTCCCCACTACGTCACTATTTTAAATGGCATGCGGTGCAAAATAGCGTACATTGTATTTGCCACCTCGTCATAGTGAGAATAGTAGCTGATGCGTCCATTTCCATAGTCATCGGTGCGACCTGTACTCGATAAAGCTGTAGTTACCGCTCTTCAGGCGGGCTATAGATATTTGGGAAAGGGAACGCGAGGCAAAGCTCGTATCGATCTGAGCGTTTCGTGTGCCCGCTCGTGCACGACGCGACGTTCTCTCGGGATATTCGTCCAGTGGTCGCCGTCGGCGCCGGCCTTGCTGCACTGTTTACGCGCCGTGTATATTTATTTCATCCGCGCGATCATGCTCACCGAAGCTAATTGATAACGCGACACACGCATCCGTGAGCACTACTCCGAGCCGAACAGGCTCCGCTAACGTATTTAATCAATTCAGAGCAGCGAAACTTTAGGTAAGTCTAGTTTTTAACGCTTTACGTGTCAGAACTTTATTTTATAATTGATTTACGTTGGAGCGATACCGGCGAATACTTTTAGATTAGTTGGTAAAAATAGTTCAAAGTAGAACTATTTTTAAATTAAAATTCTCATAAATATGTAGAAATTTTCTAGCAATTTGGTAGAAATTCGAACGGTTTCATCATTTTCTCGTGTCGTTTTACAAATATGATCTGAGATTAAAGTGTTCAAATATTTCTATTGAGTGTTGTTGCTGGCCATCTGGTTTATATTCTAAAGTTAGATTGTAAAATCGTAAACCACAGGGAATCATCCACACATAGGTATTTGCAATCCGCTCAACGTATTCTCAGATTGAACATTTCGACCCGTTTCGCTTTACGTGCTTTATGTTCATGTAAAAGTTTTGTGTCAAATACGTTTTGCAAAGATGTATTACTCCATATCTATATATATATTAAAGGGTGATGTACACGTGATGTATTTCTTGTTCTTAATGCGCATGTGTTCAGAGTTTATTTATCATCATGACTATATTGTAGTATATCATTTGGTTCTGTTAATTACTGAACGACATGTACATATAAAAACAAATTTATATAAATTAAGTCTATATAAAACAATACCACATTATAAAGATTTAACGGAGTTTTATTAATTTTTTTCTGGTTAGAAGAATTAAACTGAAATGAAAGAATTAAGTACTTTGAATTTTAATTCGAAAATACTGCTTCATAGAAATTCCACACATGTGAATACTTCAGAGGCGGTAAATATTAAAGCTGTGATTCACAGCCCTAGATTGCAGCCTAGATTGCAGCATTATCATTTTTGATTACCTAATTGAGTGAGATTATTAATATATATCGTACACTTGTATACGTGACCACTTCTCCTGGATTCTGCTCATGCTTTCTATCAGGCAGAGCAGCTAAAACATTAAAAAAACAGTCTACATAAATATGCTCACTCATAGCTGTGCCTTTCTTTAAACTTACACTTTAATCTTCACAGTCATGAACACATATTTTATTAACTTAGTTTAAATTTACCTACTCTTAAATCGGATAGATCGCTATATCTTTCTGAAATAAATATGTTACGTTAGCAGAGCGTTAAATTTTCAGTAATTCTTTTTACACATTTTCATTTTTCACAGTATAGTAACCATTACAATCTACGAGAATTGCGCATGCGTCATCGTCGCTATAAAAACGTATCTAACTTATCAACTACGACGAAAACGTCTACCAGACGTTCTCTAGACCAGACCAGTGCTAGGTTGTATTATTTAGAAAATGAAGTTAAATTAAGTTACATTGTACTGTTTAGATCTTTTTAGGTCTTCTCATTCCCCGAATACGTTGTGAACTTTAGTATCTGTATGATATCGTATGTGTAAAAAAACCTTAAATTTAAACACTACTGATAAATGGACATCGTATGCCGAAGAGCGTAATTAAACATTAGTCTGACTGAACCTCTTTACATATTACCTTAAAGATTAGATACGTTATGGCATCAATATAACGTATCAACCGAGGGCCAGCGCCACACAGTCTCTATTACCTATAAAAATATTTACTGCAAAACTATAAGTACGGGGAAAATTGTCACCTTGCTCACGTACTGTACAGGTTTACGGATCGAATGTTAGATGTATCACATATCTGTTACAGTCCACTGCTGGACATAGTCCTCTCCTTAGAAAGGAAGCTTGTCAGATATAGTATAGGTCACTTTATATAACTTTAAAGTTTTTACTAATTTAGAGTCAAAAACCCGACTGCTTAAAATAACGAACTGATAATAATAAAAACAAGTAAGTATTATATTAGGCGATGATGCAGAGGCATTTTTTGACGCTTGTATGTAAATATTGTTATTGTTTCTTTTCTTTTATTATCCTAGTACTAGTATCTTAATTTATAATTATTAATAATTTTAATAAAGTCTCAAATTGTTTAAGCAAGTGTATTTGGCAAAATAAATGTGTACCTTCTAATTCTACCACGATCGCATATAAAATATTACATTTTACATAAATATGTTTAAATTAGTCAAACTAAATACTTTATGGTGTGTCCAACTAAATACTTGTTCTTCTTCTTTTTTTCAACATTATTACTTTAACCAACCAGTTCTTTAAATATCAAGTTTTAGGGTTCAAATCTCGTAGCCGTTGAAACTCTTTTAAACAATTTTGGCCATGTGACCGACCTAAGATGTTTTTTGGTTTGAGTTTACTAATTAACAAATTGTGTTAAAATAGTAATATAAACGTAATATGATACATATATTTTTGAAATGTTCTTTTCACGACCTTTCATTTGATGCCCATATTTCTAAGATATGAAAAAAAAAAAACCCACGGCCGTTTTTTCCATTTGCGGGCGCCATTTGAAAATGTGTATAGGTAGTCTATGTCACTACCACGATTCTGATGAATTCAACGACACCTCATATTTCAAAAAACGGTCTAATGGTTATGGCTGTAGGCCCGTTTCAAAGAAATGGACATACATACCCACATACTATACAAACACTCGAAAGACATTACCCTCCTTCTGACGCAGTCGGGTAATAACTTTTCATATCATAGAATTAAACTCGGCCCCGGTGCTGAACACAATAAATGGTAAACAAATAATAACTGAAATACCTGCAAATATTTGGTTACCCAATGGTGGTAAAATTAACCAAACTAACATCTGTGCATCATCATCATGATCTCAGCCAAAAGACATCAACTGCTGTACATAGGCCTATGCCAAAGTTCTCCATAAGTACCTGTCCCCTGTTGCCGCATCCAACGCCTTCCCGCATTGATCTAGTAACCACGACGATATGAAATACCAATGCATTTGATCAAAATAATAAGTAATAATACCTAAATATTCTACTATGCATGAATATATTTAATGCAAAACTATAAAAAAGCAAATAAATATTTAATATTATCTTTACATAGTATAAAACTAGCTGACCCGGCGAACTTCGTACCGCCATATTTACATATCTGTCTCAGCTTCCCACAGACAGTGTACAGTCGCGGCCAAAAAAAAAGACTTTTCCCGTTATCTTTTATTTTTTTCTTTCTAGCAAAAAAATAATGAATGAAATCGGAATATGTGTTATTGAATTACAACTAAGTACCTACATATTTTGACTCATCCCTCTCTCCAGTAAACCGTGCTGAATTTCGGGATAAAAAGTACCCTATGTCCTACCTCGTAGTATGAACTCAAATTATGCCAAGTTTTATTTCAATCCATTTAGTAGTTTCGGCGTGATGCGCGGCCAAGATACAGACAGAAAGAAGATTATAGAGAGCTCTCCAAAAAAATATTTCAAAATATTTTTAATTTACAGAATTGGACCTGTTACATTTTCATTATTAGTATAAAAAAAATTAAGTCGCTTCCGCTGTCTGTCCGCTTAGATTTTTTATAAACTCCTCAACTCCTGCATAAAAATCGTGCTCCCCAAATTTTTTCCTTAAAGATTCGAAACTTTGAAGCTTTGGAACGCTTACTTTAGATATTATGTGATCATGTGACGCTTTTCATCTTACATATTACATACTCTGTTTTAGATTACCGCAAAATATATGATAATTGACTCGATCCGTTGGCTCTCTTCTTATTACTTTACTTAATATTTAGTAAGAACTAATGTTTTTATTATCTACTAGCTGACCCGGCGAACTTCGTACCGCCATATTTACATATCTGTCTCAGCCTCCCACAGGCAGTGTACAGTCGCGGACAAAAAAAAACACTATTCCCGTTATAGTTTTTTTTTTCTTTCTAGCAAAAAAATAATGAATGAAATCGGACTATGTGTTATTGAATTACAACTAAATACATATTTTGAATTTCATCCCTTCTCTCCAGGAAACCGTGCTGAATTTCGGGATAAAAAGTATCCTATGTCCTACCTCGTAGTATGAACTCAAATCATGCCAAGTTTCATTTAAATCCGTTCAGTAGTTTCGGCGTGATGCGCGGCCAAGATACAGACAGACAGACAGACAAAAATGAAAAAAAATACAGTTTTGGCTTCAGTATCGATTATAGAGAGCCCTCCAAAAAAATTTTTTTAAATATCTTTAATGTACAGAATTTGACCTGTTACATTTTTACTATAAGTATAGATTTCAAGGTTACGTCATAATCCGGGAACTTTGTTGAATACTTATTTGTGATAGAAGAAAAAGTATTTATCCTTTTTAACTTTAGCTGCCTTTTCCGACAACTGATCCGTAGTCAATAAGTCGTTTTTAATAAGAATTGCATAAAAAAAGTAATATTTTGTGCTTTATACGGAATAGAGACTTTTGAGTATGACATTTAATCCGTAAAGTAAATACTGACAGTATTCCAGAAATCCTCAGTTTAAGAACAGTCTTCCCTTTGTCCTTTTATTTTACTCTGTGCAATCTCTGAATTTCTTGAAAGGAAACCAAGTTTGCTTACTTAGTGAAAGTTTAAATGTTACTTCAAACCTTACTTTTCAAAAGCACTGTCTATTTTCGAACTATAACAAGACATGAAGGAGATTTATTAGTACTTTAATTTAACATGTACATTACAAAAAATGTTGTGATTTTTTATTCTTTATTTATTAAAAATATGTTCAGATCATTTATTTTCTTACCCAAGGTGGCAGGACGATTTAAAACGAAAGAAAATAATAAAAAATACATCAAAAGACAACATGTCAGTTCTGTTTGGATGTCTTTTGCAAAAAACATGGTTTTTGTTCATGTTTTGGGACTAAGTAGGGGTACGAAACACAGCAATAAAGCAATAAGTGGTTCATGATCTGAAACAATAATGTAATCTTTTGAATCATAAACAGGAAAAATAATAATCATTAAAAAATAGCGTAAATGGTAAAAAGTCAAATTAAAGATATCATATGACATAATAGAAAATATCAGTGACTAGCAACTCGCCCCGGCTTCGCACGGGTTCTTTACGGAAAATATAATATAGCTTACGTTACTCTGAGAAGGTGTGCGGCTTAATTATTTCCGTCGTCTTCAACAAATATCGTTATATTTTAGCCAAAATAGTCAATAATTATACAGAAGACAGAGGAGTATAATCAGCCCCTGTGTCTAGCATTCGTAGACTATGAGAAGGCCTTTGACTCGATCGAGATCTGGTCTGTTCTGGAGTCCCTGCAGCGTTGCCAAGTGGATTGGCGATACATCCAAGTGCTGAGATGTCTCTACGAAGCCGCCACCATGTCCGTCCAAGTACAAAATCAGCAAACAAGGCCCATACCATTGCATCGAGGAGTGAGACAAGGGGATGTTATTTCCCCGAAATTGTTAACAAATGCAATGGAGGATCTGTTCAAGACGCTACACTGGAAAGGACGTGGCATAAATATCAATGGCGAATACATCTCTCACTTGTGATTTGCCGACGACATCGTTATTATGGCAGAGACGCTGCAGGACCTACAACAGATGCTGAACGACCTGGCTTACTCTTCTGTGCGCATCGGCCTACGGATGAACATGGACAAAACCAAGGTCATGTTCAATGAACATATACTACCGGAACCGATCGCAGTACACGGTGCCGTTCTCGAAGTTGTTCAAAATTATGTGTATCTCGGGCAGACTTTGCAGTTAGGTAGAAACAAATTTGAGGATGAGGTGAACAGGAGAATTCAGCTGGGTTAAACGGGTTCTTGAGTGGAAACCGCGTCTCGGCAAACGTAGTGTAGGACGTCCACAGGCCAGGTGGAGTGATGATCTGCGCAAGACGGCTGGCACGAGCTGGATGCGAGAAGCCGAGGATCGAACCAAGTGCGCGCAATTGGAGAGGCCTATGTCCAGCAGTGGACTGCGATAGGCTGATGATGACTCAACAATTTAACACATTATATACGAAACCTTCCTCCAGAATCACTCTATTTATTGGTAAAACCGCGTAAAAATCCGTGCAGTAGCTTTTAAGGTTATCGCGAACAGACAGACAGACAGACGCGGCGGAGGACTTTATTTTATAATATGTAGTGATTTTGTTTAAACTTTTGAATCATCTGAATTGCCCGCCGAGTGTGGGTCACCATGCGTCTTTGTTTCATTGTCTGCATTCGCAATGAGTATGGTGACCATTACTCTTGGATTCTGCTCATGCTTTTGATCTGAAGACCTCTGGACTGTGTTTCGCCACTCCTGGCGTCAGCATCGCGGGGTTATTTTATGATCGGTGCAAATAATATGCATGCATAAAAATGTCTGCTAGGTGTTTCTGCTAAATATGTAAATATGTAGGTATATATTTATTTGAAATATCTTTGTGTATTATTCTATTCTAGAATCTATAGTACACATTATTAATTTTGGTCTAAATAACGATTTGTAATATGGCCCCAATTCTCATTAATTTAGTTGCTAGCTAAAATCGTCTGATCACATTGGTTAAGTACTTTACATAGTAATTTAATGTAACTTTACAGTTTAAGTAATAGCGTCGAATCAATAACTGTCAGTAGATACTTTAACGCACAATGAAAACTGACTACTGGCTGTTCGCTTTAAGACAGCTATAAATTTACATCGTAGAGATACCAATATTCCTTTTTTTATTCAACAATAAAATATCACTTGTTTCTTTAATATTCACTGTTAGATTACTATTAAAATCTGAGAAAGTAATTACAAAGCAAGTGCTATGTAATTATTACTTATGTGGCCGCACAGATGCCGTAGTGCTAGTGGTTTAAATAGTCAATCTCGCATCTTCCTACTTCACTGATTATATTGTGGGTTTCTTCTCGACATGGGACAACATAATATATGTTTATAAAGTCCCTCGCGACACAGAATACATTTCTAGTGCAGGAGTTCCTTTAAAAATATTGTAGAAATACATGCAAGGAAGTAAGTATGTGTAAGATATTATCATCTCGATTTTCAAAGTTCTAAAGTATTGTTAGCTATAGAGGCAGGAGGCGAACAAAAGAGGACAAGTACTCTCCCGTCACCCGTTCCGGCCAAGGTGGTCTGAGAGTTCTGAGACGGTAGCGCGCCGTACCTTTCACGTGCTTCTACAGAGAGGGATAACGGTACCCGAACTTACTACCTGTCAGGTTTTCAGTAGTTTCATTTTTAGGGAAGCACGGTTCTCCGGGTGATAGAACACCGTGTAGTTTCAAGACGTTCTAGTCCTAAATAAAGAGCTCGCGTAAATAGATCACGAGATTTAAGAGATCCGAACCAACAAATAATAATAGTAGAAATAATTACTAAACGAAAATTCAGTGATTTAAATATTCAAATTGTTTATGTTTTTTCATTTTTCAAAATAAACTTTTATGTACCTACTGTTAATATGTCGAGTTTATGTCTATCCTGGCTGACATGCGACAGTGACGTCATAAACACATTTTCGTTCGTCGCCTATACCCGGCCGTTCGGCATTGCGTGGTACAAAGAAAGCCGAGATTAGTATAAATAATGCCGTAAGGTAAAGTTTTCGTACATAGTGCCTTACGTGGGTTTATTTTTCATTAACCCTTTTCTTTGTAATCCTTGAGTACTCTAGTTTATACTCATTTCATTATACCATAAAGATGTTTAAGAGTTTCAACATGTTTCTAAATAACTGTTACATTTAAAACTAATGTTCTACCCAATTATTATTTTCTACTAAGATGAAACAGATGATACTATGAGTAGACTAGATAAAAATGTGGATTATTCTTCGTATTACTTGTGCATTTAGTAACCATATATCGAAATATTAACCCTTTGAACATTTTTGAAAATATACATCAAAACAAGCTCTTGCCTGCGGCCCCGCCCGCATGTAGGGTTATCTCGGTAAAGAGTTACTTATGTCCTTCTCAAGAATCAAAGTATTTCATTGAAATCGGTGGAGCGGTTTAGCCGTGAAATCGTAATAGACAGACAAAGTTACTTTCGAATTAATAAAATTGGTATGGATTGAATATCGCAATGAAATGGTCTATTATGAACTTAGCTACGGGCATATCGTTTACAACGGTAATAACTAAGCCGGGGAATAATTACAGTTCTCAAATAGTTTGCCGTATTTTAGGTATTAGTGGACTAGGTGAGCTTGTTCCGTTTTAACAAGCTGATTTAACAATGGCAAAGTGTTACGTTCTGTTGATACAGGAGTCTATTGTTGTTGTGGCCAATTAGTCTGTTCTTTGATCATAGGATAGGTATAACGTAATCCTTTGACTTGTAGTACTTCTAAATATCTCGAATGTCATATTAGTCAGTTCATAAATGACCTATATCAGTATCAAAATAAATTTCAAATTAAAACTATCATTATTGTAACAGGTTAAGCTTTAAACCGAAGTATCGATCGTTCAACTACGTGTATATTGACAATATTGCAATTGATCTTATCGTAAAACATAAAACTTACCTTGCGTGTGCCAGCATATTATTAAAACTAAATCATAATGAGTTACAGCAATCGTTCTTGGTAGCCCTGTAATTACTCGCAAACCGTACAAACATACAAATATAAAATATCAATTAATGGAAGATCCTACATTGATATTTAATAGTTTTTCAAGTACACATTAAAGATATCAACTATTCTTCAAGTACAAAACTTTCTTTAATTTATTAGTCGTTTTTGTGGCATGTGGCGCACAGAATATGATTTGCACAAGGTACCCCAGTTTGGTTAATATTCTTACATTTTGTTATTTACATAACTGTTGTGTACTGTACATTTAAAATAAAATGAGTCCAGTTTAAACATAGGCTAATGAATTCTTACGTATAATTTATAACTAAACGATGATAATCAAATTTGTTGAACGAGTTTAGTACTTTAAGCTAAAATGTACTTTTTACCTTGTTTAAAGTCTATTGAAAGTTCCTCTCAAAGAAAATAATTTTAAATATTAATTAACTCCGAAAGTGGCGTCTAAATCGTATTAACGACTATATCTTTTTCGTTGAAGTATCAATCAATAAAATATGATGTGATATGTCAGATTTAGTTTTACCGGAATTAGATTCTTGAATTTTAATTTTCGAGTTGTTAAAAGGTTAATTCTATGTTCTACGAGTTTCGGTACTTGTAAATAATCTTGTTTTTTAATGTATTATTAAGTGATCGAGATGAATTTCTATGTTAATTATCCCGTTGCGTTGCCTAGAGCATCTGCGACAAATCTCTGAACTTTTATCATTGGAATTACGGGTCCAGTGACGGGTATGTATTGATACATGCTCAAAGTACAAACTGATTTGCGTTATTGACTGTGGAAAGTACTTTTAGGTACTTTGGGAAATGTTGAGGTTAAAATTTAAGAATCAACTATTAAAATTAAATTATTCAGAAAAGGTCTAGAAATATTTCAAGACGGCTAGAGACTGCGCGAGTGAAGTATTGTAAACCGTCGAGATTGCATCGCAATTTAAGTAGCCACTTGTCGCACAGTGCTGCAATAACAATTGTGAATTATTTTGTACCTTCTGGTAGTTTTAATATTGCATAAAAATATGAAAGAGGTCCGGAACACTTTTATAATATTCAATATTTCTTTCCGATGTTACTACAAAAAGGAAAGTCTAAATCGAATTCAGACAACGTGTATTAACGTAACACTTTGACTATTGAATGAATAAAGTAATAGAATAAATTGTACAAAATGTACATCGATTTTTTATAAATATTCGTTTAGCGTTTCGTTTCTTCGGTTTGTAACAGCCCTAACATGATAACATGGTAACGATCTGTTGTATTATTTAAAGCGCGGCTAATTACTCTTTTAAGACTAATTATTTAAAGTAAAATGATTTTAATGAATTATGATGTGCATTGACTGTCCATTACGAATAACTACTTTTTTGATCAAAAGTATTTAGAGGATGAACAGGTTTCTTTCTTATGACTTAAGGTGCTTAGGTAACACAAGGTTCCCTGAGCCAAAATGGTTATGAATATTGAATTATGTTTGTAGAACAAACGAGGCCAGCACGATAAATTGTATATTATTAGAGTAAAAATCAAGTAAATCCGAAATCATGGTACATTTGCATAAATATGAGTGCCAATTGATTCTTAAAAGCTTGAAAGTAAACAGCACAGTTTTATTTATCAACCGATTGCTCAATAATACCAAAGCAATATGCTGAGGCACGTTTTAGTCTGTAAATTGACAAAAACAATACAATTTATGCGGTGTTCCACTTCCATCAGCTCTTACGAGAAGTACACGTCTGGACCTGTCACCTGTCGAGTAAAACGACTGTGCCGAATAAAAAGTAAAACAACAATGTTTATCCAGAACAAAACGAAAGTGGTCACAGCTTTGAACGTTGCTTTATTGGATCAATAGAATGACAAAAGTACCGGTAAATTGTCTCTTTGTTCCTGCCCAATCGTATTTTTGTTTTAAAGTATGCGATTTTGTAGAAATATATACGCGTGAGAATGTATCTTCATCTGCGTTTCTTTTTATTGCTGGTATCGTGATATTATGTGGCCTATAGCCTCACTCGATAAACAGGCTAACACTATAATAATTTTTAATAATAATAATAATTTAAATTTTTATGCAGTTAGATATCAAATTATAAATACAACATTGTTTGATTGTTCGCTATTTCGTAACCTAATTTTATAAGTTTTAGCTTGCGATTGAGACTGAGACTTATAAATAAGTCTTAGCTTTATAAAGTTTGTTTTCCTTTTATCCCTAAGTAGTAATATTATTCTATTCTCCCAGTAACAAGTAACACAACTACTGCGTTGGCGACTATATAACAACCTTTTTGTTTCACTTTAAGAAGAACTTGATTGTTCTACATTATGAGCGAACATAAACAAATATTACCGTGATGTTGCGTAGAAGTTTAATGTTTTTGTATCCAATTTATACGCTCGATTGTCGGCACTTGATGGAACTTGTTGCAATACATTTGGTATCATTATTATTGCTTAAGACTGAGAAAAATACCACTGCTTTGGTAGTAACTCACCAAACGGGCGGTTGTAAAAAGTGATTACCACCAACGACAGTTGATTGAAACTCTTATCAGACAATGGCATCGCTAAACAAAACTCCAGGAATATGCAAAAACATGTATTGAAAGCATGCCCCGACGCATAGAAACTCTTATTGCAGCAAAGGGTCTCTCAGTAAATTTTAAAATTTATTGAATAATTTTCAATAATATTCACATTATTCATACAAAGAATAAAAAAGTTTTGTACAATATTATTATAGTTTTTGTGACCCCAATAGAATAAAGACAGAAATAAAAAATATATAAAACTACAACTTCTAATCATTTGTTAAAGAAATCTATTTAAAGTAGAAAATACAAAAACCTCCACACTGTTCCTAATTATTTGGCCACCTATGGTAATTTATATGATACGTACACTTAAGACAGTTTATATTTAACAACCACACAGTTTGTAATCTGTATTAAAAGTGGCACTAGCCTAAGTCAGGTAGACTTTGAATATAAACACCATGCTATTGTTTTCAGAGAGACTCTAGATGCTATTATGCTTCTAAATTAAAGTTAAAGCCATAAGATTCAAAAATTGTTGGTCCTTCGAAAATTCATAAGTGCAAATTTATTTAATAAAGTTAAGGTAAAATATAGTTTTTCATTTCTGGGTACCAACGATATTACATTCAATAGTCAAAGAATGAGTGTAAAATGAGCATTATTGTGGTTACAATTTTCATTCAGCGAGTTTCCAATTTCAATGACTCAGACGAACACATAACGTTTGTTGAAAAAGCTTTATGTTACTCATATTTCATTCGTGTAATCTATTCCTTTCCTTTCCATTCGCTAAGCGTCTATTGTATTTGCAATGGCAGTGGAAAGTGAAAACGGGGGTAGCTATAAAAAAGGTGTTTTCTTAACGAGAAAACGGAGTGAAGTGGTGGTTAACTAAACTTGCTCTTGATTCTTATTAACCCATTCTCAGTTTTAAAAATAACGTGTGCTATGCGTAATTTTTATTACATACATACACACAAGTTATGTCCTGATGATAATTGTTAATGCAAACTAAATAAATTTCGAATTTACTGTAATCAGAACAAGATATGTATAGAGAAGTGTAAGTCATAGAAATCTTTTTGTTGTGGCAAATATCGATCCCAAGCCTTGTTAGTGATCGCACGAAAGTGTTTTTTGTTACGAGGAGTCACGGCCGTAAAATGGCTCACTTCGATACAGATATATTTAATATATAACAGTTCACCAAACCAGCCACTTTGTCGCTAACATTTTTGTAGTGAATACAGCTTGCCTGAAAGACAGGCGTGATCCATCTTTGGCTTTAACATATAACAAACTAGCTTTTGCACGCAGCTTCGCTCACGCAGACTTTCATCCCCTGATTTACCCCCCTTAGGGGTGGAGTTTAGTGTAATCCGTTCTTAGCGGATGTCTACACTCTATAAGGAACCTACCTGCCAAGTTTCAAGTTTGTAGGTGTTATAGTTTCTGAGATTTCGTGATTAATATAATAAGTGAGTGGTATTTCGCTTTTATATAATAATATATAGATGAACGTAATCACTAAAAGCAATTGAGAGAAACCATTTGTTTTTAACTGAAATATTTGGTAATTAAGAGATATACTGGAGAAGTAAATACCAAATGTATTTGTTCATTTTATTCCATGTTATTTTTATTTTCTTCATAAAACAAATTTTACGTGACTGGTCCAAATTTTGTTTCGGCAAAAATAAAAATAGAAGTGGCAAGCAGTGATTAATAAAGAACTAAACAAAAATGTGTACTTATACTTATGAACTGAAGGAAAAATATTTTTCTTACAAACAGGTTTACTGTTTGGTCGCTTCGAATGTACCTACGTATAAATCTTACATTTACACTTAAATATAAATTGACACATTTAACGACAAATATAAGTTCCCTATCTTTATCGTAAGGTTATTCTGTAGAGAAGCAGAATAATAGGTAAATGCATATGTAGCAGTATATTTTACCGGAGAACGTAGTGTTTCAATACTCTTCTATATAACGATTTTTTTCGTTGTTTTTTGCATGTTGTAGACTGAACAGTTTAAAAAATAGATTAAGGACCATTCTTTTGGAGGCACGTACGACAAAAGAGTCGCATTAAATACAAATGAAAACGTGTACAAGTGGTCATAAATAAGTTGCTAGCGAAGTCTGTGACCGTTATTACCTACAATTCTTTTAAATAACCTTCATAGTGTTTTATTCAAAGTGCTTTTTAAAAATAATCTTATTTTATTGCAAATAAAATCGTAAGTTTAACATTCACATATAGAATTTTAAAGCGTAGGCCCAACAGCTACCAAAGCTATGTTCGGAATTTTGTGATGTTGAATTTCTCATATTATTTGTCAAAACCTAGAATGAATAAAAATCAACCTTTTGTAGATATAAAAATTTTAATTCCAGGAAATCTATTACTTTCTACCTATTGTAGTTTAAGTCGCATTAGAACAGTAAAGCCGCACTAACAAACTTATACAGCGAAAATAACAGCCACCGCATGAATGTTTTGAAATCGAGAGAAAAGCCGTTGGCATTACCGCGAAAAGAAAATACTTCCTCAAAGCTTTAAATAAAACCTTGCGATGACTTTAAAATCCCGATCGTTTTTAGATTACTTAATACTTTAAACGTAGATTGATCTCTGAGAGAATGTAACATTGTCGTTTTTAAGATCTATATTTATTGAAAGTCATCGCACATGATAGAGTTTGTTCCAGCCTCTGTCCATGTTAAATTGATATGCAGCTGCCACATGCAGATATTGAGTGACCGACAAGCTATTCAGGTTCGTTAACTGAATATTTGGTAATAGGATAGAACCTATGTACATATATAGGCTAGATACGTAGACATAATCTAGTCACAGTATACCTACTTAACTGTAACAGTGCAACAATTATCAACAAGATTGTTTGATTACATCGTGTTATTGCTATTACAATAGCACATTAAACATTTTATCTTCTTAGTGCATTCAATTACCATCAGGAACAAAAAGTTTGAAAGCAATTAATAATATAATTATAGTTTACCTTATTTTTCTTTACCCACTTGTTAAAAAAGAAACCTAAAACCTACTTTGAAATCAAATTAAAATAGTAGGAAATAAAAAAACAACAAAAATATTTAAAAGAGGGGTTACGTCTTGGCTGCAAGGCCTGGATTACCGTGAAACGGAGAATCTTCTGACGGTGTTGCAATGACGGATTTTCTATGCACATTTTACTTTGTTAGGTAACAATTAAATCCAGCTAAAAAATTTAAGTTTTCAGCACACCAAGTTTACGTGTCTTTCACAATCCACAAAGAGAGGATCACTTACACAAATTTACTTTGTAAAATTTTACCTTAGAATATTTATTTTCCTTAATCTTAGTTAATAGACTAGTGCATATTGTTTAACTAACATACACTTTGGGTATATGCATGCATTGTAAAACTAATATTTTAATATTGATTAGGTTCTCGAATGGGTGATGTACCCTATTGTCTAGTCTGTACATACATGTGAACAACAATTTTGTACACATTTTTCTGAGAATAAATAATATTATTATTACATACAAGCGTCAAAAAATTCCTCCGCATCATGGCCTGCGGTAGCGTTGCGTCTGGCAGCATTTCCACGTTGAATGGCAATGCTAATTCTCTGTGATAGTAAAAGGCCGGCCCTCTGATCACAAGTAGCGTCTATCAGTTTTTCTTTACTATCTTCATTTGTACTCTAACTTAACTAATCTTATCAGAAATACATTATACAAAACAAAAAATAAACAACTCGTAATAGTACTCGTAATAAAGACCAGACCACACTTTGTGATAGCAGAATCGCCTTGCAGCTTGTGAGAGTTGTCTTTATATTGCGTTTTTGATGTTTTTTTTTTCTTTTTTATGTATGGCCCGCCATAATATCTCTACTCTGCCTGATGGAAAGCATAAGCAGAATCCAAGAGTGGTGGTCACCATACTCACTGCGAATGCAGACAATGCAGTATGGCGACCCACACCATGGCGGCCTAGTGATGCTGCTGCATCTTTTAGTCTAGTCAACAAGTATGGAACTTGATGACTAGACTATTTGGGCCTCCGGTCTCGCACTCACCAACGAAACACGACAGCACGATTGCTGTCATTTTACGTTGATTTTCTGTGCGAGGGTAGTACCGTCCCGGTCGAGCCGGCCCATTCGTGCTGAAATCAGCGTGGCTCTACTACCTACAATGATGTCGTTAGTTCTTGCAGTAAAAACAATAAAAGTGGTTTCACTTTAACAACTAATGAAGGAACTAAAAAAACCATAAAATATTTTTTTTTTAACTAGAGACAAATAAAATTTTAACAAAAACCAAAACCGACTTTAAGGTTCGACTCGATTTCTCTTGGATGCCATCATCAGATCTTAGTGTCCTTATCATGGTACCACCGTTGGGATATCTTTTTTCCATTAAAAAAAGAATCATCAAAATCGGTTCATAAACGACGAAGTTATCCGCGAACACATACGAATTTACTTAGTTTCCTCCTTTTTTGAAGTTGGTTAAAAATAAGGGTATGTAGTAGGTAGGTAGGTATCACCTCCGTTGAACAACTGTTTCGTCTGGCCAACGATAAGGAGGAGTACAGGAAGCTGACGGCCAACCTTCGAGATTGAAGAGGCACTTGAAGAAGAAGAAGTAGGTAGGTAGGTAAAGTAAGGTAGGTAATAGGTAAATAGTTCAGTAGGAGTTAAAAATATATAATATGAGCTACGTCTGCTCTTGCAAATATAAATTACAGTAACCGTCTGTCATAGATAATGTTATTTAAATCATATACAAAATAAAAGATCAGGTGTTTATGTACCAGCGAACTTTCTAGATACAGAATAACTGGACCCTATTTAAATATTTGTTTAGAAAGTACTGGATGATCTGATAAAGGGTGAATATGTAGTTATTACAAGTATTCGTTTTCAACGTGACTTATCTTAGCATTATTTTGACTTGATTGACACATGTAGGGTATTCGTCACATTCATGATAAATGGATCATTTACAATTACAATATACAATGTACATATTTGTTTACAAATCTGTCAATCGAAGCGTAAAATGTATCGTAACCATATTTATATAGAATAATTCTATGACTTATGAACCCTATAATATTATATAATAATATTATAAACGCGAAAGTTTGTAAGTATGGATGGATGAATTTATGTTTCTTACTTTTTCAAGCAAAAACTACTGAACGGATTTGTGTGAATCTTTACAGTAATATAGCTTATACATCATAATAACACATAGGCTACTATTTGCCGTGATAACCGACATACACGCGGGCGGACTGAGATACGAGTAGTTGTTTGGTCTGGTCCATGTATATTTCATATTGCGAACCAAAGTCTTAAAGAAACATGATGATGTTATTGTTCTTAGGATTGTTAGTATTAGTAGTCAATTGTCAATTTATACCAGACCACTTATAATACCTGTTTTCCAACACACGTCGAAAGACTCTAAAGTGTATACTAGTTATTGTATAGTGACCCTTAATAGGGACCGGCTCGTGTTGGCAACGGCTCAGCTTTATACCAGTGATTGGAGTTCTTTTGTTTGTCTTTAACTATCGCCGCCTTCGATTTACATTTCAAATATAACTGCCTCGGTGGCGCAGTGGTAGCGTATGCGACTGCTGTGCTTGAGGTCTCGGGTTCGATTCCTGGGTCAGGCTAAATGTTTGTATGATCTGCAAGTATTTGTTTCGGTGTTTGGGTGTTCTCTATGTATAATATGTATGTATTTACATAAAAAAGTACATATATGTATTCATATCAGTTGTCTAGTACCCATAACACAAGCTCTACTTAGCTAGGGACTAGATGGCGTTGTGTGTTAGATGTCCAAATATTTATTATTATTATTCATGGGCTTATTTATATATCAGTCAAACAATTCGCGTTATTATCTCTTTTTGCCTTTTCATAGTTAGATACATTTATATAAATAGGTCATACAAAATTATTGGAATAGTAATTTACTTTGTCAGTAATTTACGGCAATACTCGCACTGGCAGTTTCTTAAATTTTATCCAAATGAAGTAATATTTCCATAAAAGTATCGAAAATTTTGACTGCACAGTTGGCCTAGTGGTTTAAGCGGAGCCACGTTGCATTCTACTGCACCAAGTGTTGTGGGTTGAAATCCCACATTCGACAACTCTTTTTGTGATCCACAAATTGTTGTCCTGAGTCGGAGTGTTCTTTCTGTCCGTTTCATGTATGTTTGTAAAGTTCCCCGCGACACAGGATGTATATTCCTAATGAGGGAGTTGTCTTTTTAAAGAGTATATATTAAACATGTGTTTTAGTGGAGAGAACAGTAAAGTTACAATATTATAGCTAGAAAGAAATCTGTGTTTTTTCGCGAGAATGAACTTAGTCCCAAGGATGTTTAAACAACTAGCTAAGCAACTGATTGTCGCTTCTCGCGACCAGAAGGCCGGCTTTTTTCTAGCACAGAGAATCATCATTGCCATTCAACGTGGTAATACTGCCAGTCTTTCGGGAACGCTACCAGTAGGCGAAGATGTGGAGTTTTTTGACGCTTGTATGTAAATATTGTTATTGTTTTTTTTTAATTATGGTTATGTACATAGGTTTATATATTATGTAATAAATACTTATTCCCAAAGATTTGATCAAGTTATTACCGTCAGAATAGACATATGTTTTAGATACATCTGTGTCATTCCAGGACAATAAATAATTATAATCACATAACTCGACTAACTTAAACATTAAGCTTACTTCGTAATAACTAGCGATTGATCCTTGTGGTTTCTTTGACTAGGGTCAGAGAAGCCACAATGGTAGGTAAATCTCTAGCAACAATGTGAAGATTAGGAATTCAAATCTATATCTGAACTCTTTATCTTCATATTGTAATTAGTACAAATAATGTAATACTTATTTGTGTGTAGTGTATTCTTATTCGAATGCAAAAGTATAGGTAATGTTTTTATTATCAAAATCAAAAACGAAAGCTTTAGTAAATATTGTATAATGCTTAGACTTGTCAAATAAAAAAAAATATATACCTACATATCAAAATGTGCACTTTTGGAGACAATAGTGAAGAGAGTAATCCCGTTTAGTTAAGTAGCGTTCATATATTTATTACAATCGATTACAAAAAAAGCTGCGTAAAACATAGCTCTCAATTATTGCACGCAACTACCGAAATCAAAATTTAACATGTAACAATGCCAATATGGTCCAATTTTGAGGAGTGCAAAAGAGTGCAGGAAAGGGCGCGGGTGTATGCATGAGATGCGCGCGCATCAAGCCCCTTTCCCAGCCCCTTTTCCGTCCCTCGGATTGGGCGCCACAAGTGTCCAGGGTTGCAGAGGTGTTCTAATACCCGTCGGTTACGAACGTGTCTAAAGTTGCGCCTAGCACAGCATCAAGTCGCCTTCAGTTTTTGCGAGTGAGGTAAGATACGAATTGTCTTTATGGAGTAACTGTTAATTACATTTTGATATATTCATTGCTTAGTGACTTTAATAAAAAAAAATGTTTTTATTTGTTTTTAGTTTAATAAAATAAGTGCCGGTTTAACATTTTGTACTTTACTTTGCAATATTGAAAAACCTTTTATGTAAAAAAATCTGTATTCATTTTTTTCTGCTGGAGCATTGTTTCAACTTCCATGAAAATCGTTTATTATACTTATAATTTTTTGTACTGAACTGCTACTGTATGTGTGAGTACAAAAGTTACCTTAAATATGATAAATGATGAGTATGATGATGATGACACATGTTCAATATAAAAATATGATCTCCAAAAAATGTTATGGACATTGGGATTTAATTACCTACAGATTCATAATTTAGTAAAAATAAATATTTACTATTGGTCCGATATATTTCAAATATTATTATTACTTACTAGGAAGTTTTCATCTTTTCTGGTTGTTAATTTTTCAAATTATCGTATGTTTAATTAGATACGAACATGCAAAAATTTGGTATTCTGCGCATGTGTCGGCATGATTTCTTATTTTTTAATAATTCAGTATGTAAAGCCGCACATTATGTATCTAAATCATTGATGTTATTTTAGTCCGATTTCTCCGGGTCAGACAATGTTAAGATGAAGTGGGTAACTGGCATCGAACATTTGATTATGTTATGAGTAAAATTATAGCTAGTTTTTATTGTTGCCGTTCGTGCACCATGGGAGAACAACCATTGTCTTTATTTTATACTTTACTGTAAAAACCTAGTAGTTTGTTGAAGATGTTTGTATTCGTATACTATATTGTTCACTTTAATAAAAATATCATTTCTAATTTCCATAGGGTACCTACCTCGGATAAGTTCTCCCGTAGGGCATATCCGAAATAATGCTTTAGATATGTACTCACGGTTAAAACAGTGTTTCGTTCTTGTGTTTTTAATATCTTTCAAGATTGTATATGCAAAGAGAACGCAGTCCTCATCCCTTCCTACTGCGCTAAGTGTCGTGAGTTCAATCCATACATGGGACAATTCTTTTGTGATCCACAAATAGTTGTTTTTTTTGTGTCCGTTTCATGTATATTTGTAAAGCCCCTGTAAAAATAAAATAAAATCCTTTATTGATATTTACAAAAAGAAATAAAACAGATGTGGTAAGTAATAATCGTACCTAATCTTTATTTATAACTAAAGTCCTCTTCAAAGTACACTAAAAGCATGGAAACTGAAATAACAGTTGAGGCGAAACATTTAATATCAAACGTTAAAGGAGTATATCAAAATTAATTTACCAGAAACATACGTGTGTAAATATTGTATACTCACAACTAACATTTACATGTATGTTACTTTATGAAATATGTGAATACAAACATTTGTTGGTAGGTACTTAAGCTTAGTAAATTTCTCACTGCATTTCCCGGAATCTCTTTGTACCAGTGCTAGAATATATTTGCAAATTGCATTTCAAGTAATATGCTACATGAATCACAGTCCTTGCATAATAATATGTAGCTATTATCTTATAATAATAATTATTTTTATGGGAATTAACGCGATCACTTATTTAAAGATATTACATACCTCTGATTTGCCTGACGTTTCGACCAGGTTGCACCGGCCGTGGTCAGAGGCTGACAGTCAGCCTTTGAATAAGTGATCGCGTTAATTCCCGTAAAAATAATAATTATTATAATATGGAACACGAAAGTTTAAAAGTTAGTAAAGCTATTATCTTTTTAGAGGTACAGTTAGTTCCATTTGAACACACGTGTTTTTCTTATCACTACATATTATTGTTGTTATTTTTTTAGTATATTGGCTAAAATATAACGACGTTTGTTGAAGACTTCGGAAAAAATTAAGCCGCAAATGTTCTCAGAGTAAACATAGGCTATATTACATTTTCCGTAAATAACCCGTGCGAAGCCGGGGCGGGTTGCTAGTAATACATAATATATAAAATTTTGGTTATAGTTGTTTTCAATCTGTTTGTTCCTATAGCAACCACGGTACGCTTATACTTTTTTTATTGAATAGGGGGCAAACGAGCAGACGTATCACCTGATGGTAAGCAATTATCGCCGCCCATGGACACCCGCAACACCAGAGGCGTCAAAGGTGCGTTGCCGGCCTTTGGGGGATGGGGAGAGGGATGTGGGGAGGGGTTAGGATATGGGCCTCCGGTATACTGTTGCATCTATGTTATATGAACGTCTATTTTGTTTTATTGTCAGCTGGCACTTTGAAATTAGTTTGTGGGGTAATTAGTCATACATGTTACCTACATTACAAGGACACCAATGTACGACCTGTGTGCAGTTAACCGTATGCGAACGGTTTAATTGATTATGTATTTAAATACCCGCAAGAAAATACGTAGTTTATTTAATTATGTTTCATTTATTACTATTCGTCTAAGAATCAATCTGATTTTACCTTAATATGGTATCGCGTATAATTAAACTTACCATCTTATACCTATGCAAACTTTTACAAAATTTGTATGTTGTATAGAAGTAATCTATAAATAGTAAATCCTATAAATAACACTCCAAAGATAGATAGTTTATTTATCTTCCTTTAAAAGAAGAAAATGCTATATATTAATACACAAACAAGAGTATTACTAATTTATCATTATCAAAATTCCTACAATATAAATAAACAAAATACTAAAAACTTGATGGTTTAGAGTTGTTTTGACGAAAATACTTAGTACTTCAAGTCTTAGGGTTATTGTGATTTTAAATTTGACTGATTAAGTACAAAAATGTGGATTGAAAGGAAAATACTTTCAATGTAATCTTAAGCATTTACAATAGCAAAAGATACACAATAGCTGTTGCGTTAGAAAGAAAGCATGTCAAGAAAGATTTTTAAAAAACTTCAAATAGGTACCTACGCGTGTGAAGTATATTTTCAAGTAACATTAAATAATTTTAAATAAATCCACAATATAAACGAAATATAAATTACATGTTTTAACAACTTTCATAAAGCAATGATTATGTGTAATCCGTCAGGTTAATTATAATAAAAAAGGAGCAACCCTACACGCCTTGCTTAGTAAAACATTGTACAGAATATTAATTTAGTTAGAAAACTCGCATATTGTACCTACTATGTTTTTATGCGTACATTTTTTTTAATCAATTGTGTTTTTGCTTTGTTCTGTAAAGTTAGTTACTTTCTTTCTATAAAATCTTTATAAATTGGTATTAAGTTTCAAAAGGCTTTCATTTATGGGTACAATACCTACGAATAAATAATAAGTCATTTATTCGTAGTACAATACAATACAAATATATATGCAATAACATTTCGTTAGAAACGTTCGTCATTTTTAACCGACTTCCAAAAAGGAGGAGGTTCTATGTTCCACTGTATGTTTTTTTTTTTTTTTTTTTTTAATGTATGTTACCTGATTACTCTATACTCTTTACTGATGATGTAAGGTACCACTCCTTAACGGTTAGGAGTTGGAGGATAAATCTTTAAATATCATATGTATATAAGTTACCTTTAGTCGTATTCTTACAAATTATTTAGGTAAGCTGATGATGGAAGGTGGAAGTTACAACTCCTCAACGGTTAGGAGTTGGAGAATAATTCTTTCAATTTCATACGTATCTAAAGACCTTCAGTCGTATACTTTCAAGCTATTTAGGTGAGCTGATGATAGAAGATTAAACTCTTCAACAGTAAGGGATTAGAGGATGATTTTAATATTACACGTACCTTAATTTGTATTCTTGATGATGAAATTTGATGAAATAATTCAACTTACTACTTACCTACGATTGTTTGCACTAAAAACTGTAAAATAAAAACTTTTTATAAAAAAAAAACCGACTTCCAAAAACATCCAACGAAAACTCTCTATCAAAAAACACTTAAAAGCGTAAAATAAACTGGTTCTTCATAAATTGCCTATACCTAATTCTTTATTCATTTAAATAGTAGTATTATAATGGGTGCTAGGTACCTAAAATCTGTTTGAAGTCGGTGCCAAGTGACTATCGCTTAGACTTTTGTAATTGTTCGTTTGTATTCTTTTTGTCTTAGCACCGACTTCAAACAGATTTTAGGTACCTAGCACCCATTATAATACTACTATTTAAATGAATAAAGAATTAGGTATAGGCAATTTATGAAGAACCAGTTTATTTTACGCTTTTAAGTGTTTTTTGATAGAGAGTTTTCGTTGGATGTTTTTGGAAGTCGGTTTTTTTTTTAACTCAAAACTTTCTGATTTTAAAATGTAAAAAAAAATAACAAAAACAAAAACCGACTTCAAGGTCGATTTCTCTTGGATGCCATCATCAGATCTTAGTGTCCTTATCATGGTACCACCGTTTTTTATGAATTTTAGTATGTGGGGGGAGGGGGGGGGCAATAAATTGATCTAGCTAGGATTCAATTTTTAGAAAATTACATTTAAACAAAGTAAGTTATGAAACTATTAGAAAGAGTTATATACATTTTAGTAACACCGGTCGGTAACCAAGTACGAGCCAACGCGTAAACAAAATTCCTGCTGCTGCTGCTAGATGTGGCATAGATGGACGCTTTGTTATGTTATTAACGTTTTTATATATTTATTAATTTAGATTTAGAAATTCTTTTGTATTAATTTAAATATAAACCTGTAGCTATAAATAAGTTTTAAAGTTTAAATGTAAAGAATATTTGTAAAAGTCTTTTTTTTTGTATTATATTAGGTTTTGTTTAAGATAAAATGTTTAAGTATTTTTTTAAAGGTAAAGGTAGTCTTAGAGTCTTTGATGTTATTTGGTAAATTATTATAAAGTTGCACACCCTCATAAACTAAAATTTTCTTTCCATAATTTGTACGCGGTGAAAACATGAGTTTTTTTTTTAAAGTATTAAATAAATTTCAAAAAGAACTTATTGTTTGTGGAACCAGTATTTACGCTAAGCAGTAATCTATATTTTGTTTAAAATTAATACTAGGCAATGAGAATGAAGCACATGATAATAATTTTTGTCTCGACACATTGTCGTCCCTTATTTTAAAGTGCATTGTTTGTGTATGTATTGTGTATCGCAAGTTTGTATCGCGGGGTATCAGTTTACACAAAATCACAACTTTATCAATTTTCCTCTGAAAGGACAACTTGAAGCAAAGACTTAATTACCAAGTAGGTACCTACTTAGTAATAAGGTCTTTTAAGTTTGAAGCAGTTGGTAATTTCTGCACAATTGTGTAGCATGAGGTACTCGTAATAATTAATAAAGGTTTGACATGTATCTCGTACGTTACAAAAGGTATACCTCGTTTGACCTTCTTTTGTTCTTTTTAAAAACCATATACTACATTGTATAATGCTAAAATATTTTATTTAAAAAAAAAATACAGATAAAAAGAGAAAATGCAAAAATTTATGAAGAGTGGTTGTTCACGCGCACAACCTACAGAAGCCTTAACAGTGGTAATAACTCCCAAGTGCAGATAACGTTTTTAACTATATCTACTTATTTATAATTTGAACCGCCATAACTTACTAAAGTGCATTATTAGTTTTATCTGTGTATTCTGTTAAATTTAAACAATGTTTGCCGTGGAAAATATAAAAAATAGAGATTTTTTTTTAAAGTCTCAGCGTTAATTGATGCTCTTGTAATCGTAGTAATCGTTCAGTATACACAAAACATTATTCCAACATATATTATATTCTTAAATATTATTCTTTACAGAAAGTAACCTTAGCAACATGAATTTATTAATGTAAATTAAGCGGTATGACAAAATACTTGAAAATACTTCAAGCTAAGGGGAAATTAAATTTGAAACAAAGTTTTCCTTAAGATAATATAACTCGCTTTTTTTTCGTAACCAAAAACTCGTTTAAGTTATAGCTAACCTAATATAGTTAGATAGAAAGGTACTCTTTATTGCACACCATAGTTTTAAAAATACAATGTCGATTAGGTATACACTAATAAAAACAGTGGAACAATGGGCGGCCTTATCGCAAGCTGCAATCTCTTCCAGGCAACCTTAGTCTTTTTATATGTTAATCAGAAAGAAATATTGTAGAGTTTCAAGCGAGTCTAACTTTCGGGCAATTATTTCACGGCTTTTTAATATCAGAAGGATTGTAGGGGGTAGGTAATGCAAAATTAGATTCTCTGTTTCAAGGTCATGTACAATTTCCCGCGATAAATGATTTTAGAAGGACAGCAATGAGATGAAAGAAAAACACACTAATTGGATTGGAACAAATTGAAAGGCGGCAACGCTATATCTGTAATTACAGATATAGCGTTCTAAGAAAGTGACTTGTAAGTAGGTGCGTTTACAACTAGATATAATTAGAAATTGTAAATAACGTTACATTTACCCGAGGAACTTGACCTAAAACTACAGATTACCTCCTTAATAGGTGCAATCTGTACTTAAAACAGCAAGAAACTGCAGTAACCTAACAGGATACGGTTTGTAATGTTGTGGACTCAGATTTATCAACATTGGATTACCAGGTAAACGTCTCTAATATGTGTCATTAACACATACTATAAGGACTGCCTCGTTGGTCTAGTGGTTAGCGTAAGCGACTGCGGATCAAGAGGTCTCGGGTTCGATTCCCGGGTCGAACTGCTGTTGGGTTTTTCTTACAAGAAATTCTTAATAGCAGCCTGGAGTATGGAAGATGGCGGTGTTTCCCGCTCGTGCCTCGGAGAGCACGTTAAGCCGTCGGTCCCGGTTGTCATGAACATCTATAGCAATCGTTATTGGGAAGTCAGTGCCCTCAAATATACTGACAACTTTTTTTTTTTTTTAACGTGTGGAAATCCCCTCGGACCGTCACCCCACCGGGGCTTGCGGCGTGGCGGTGTGTCGGACTCGAACCGACAAAAACCACACGGTGTGCCACTCTGCGCCTGTGAAGGGAGGAATCCGGGAACTGCAGTTATTAACACGTCCGGACCCCTCCCAGCGCTTGCCCGCACAGAAGCGGGCACCGTCACCTGATGGACTCTCAATTTAGGCGACGTACGGCACACGCGTACGTCGCCCCCTCGCGGGTGGCCACTACAACGGATGGAGGGGAAAGCCCGTCCCGACCATCCGCGGCCACACTCAGGGCGGCATGAGGCGCTGACAGGCGCGCCCCCGCCGCCCGGTTCGCCGGCGGCGGATTGGGTCCGAGTGGACATCATCCTCCCGGGCCTTCTCCGCCACCTCCTTCTGCGAGATTACATCTTCGCAGAAGGTTGCGACCGCGGTAAAACTGCTGTCGCTACCGGCCATGGAGCGTATGACGGCCGGTAGCGAGAGATCTCCTCCTATGACTGCAGTGAGGGCCCGACGCTGCGGTGCCCAAGCGGGGCATACCGCCAGCGTAAGCTGGGCCGAATCCTCACTGCAGTCGCAGTGGTGGCAGGCGGGACTCAATTCAACTTCGAATTAAGTTCACCCTCAGGGTTGCGGAGGTCCGATGCCAGTCGCTCTGTGTAAAAACTGATATTCAGGTAAAACCGGTTGAACTAGTAGCCGACCCCAAATCTTGGGAATAATAAAGGCTAGGAAGAAGAAGAACACATACTATAAGGAGCACGATATGTTCTGGTGATGCTAATTACAGTGAAGGATTCTACAGTGACTGAAAGACGTCTCCGATCAAGTTTAATGGATAGTCTTGCCTTGGTAAATGGCCGATGTTTACCTTATTATATCTACTAAACTCTGTCCATTCGTTTATTTTCTTTTTGACAGATCAAGAAATTTCGAAAAATGTGACGCCCTCACACATTACTGATTCGATTTGAAATGATAAGCAATTTTATTTATGAAGAACTTTCAATCGATTTAATTAAATATTTTTTTCCTTTATTAGAAATATTCGTTAATCGGAATCGGAAATATTCCTTTATTAGTTTTTTTATATTATGTAAGAAATAAACAAAAATATAAATAATAAATCTGTAAATTAGATGAATGAACAGAGTTGTTGTTCTTTACTCTTGGTTTGATCCTAAATTCCAAGATTTCGACTTCATTCCTTACAAATAATCAATATTAGAGTTATAGATACTATATGTATTTATTTCCTTTTTATTAAATTTACAGAAAAATACTTACAGGAAGTCAAATTGTTTTTAACATATGATCGATTTATCGTATTTCAATAACTGTTTTATAGTCTGTGGTTGTTTGTTATGCACAGGGCACTTCAATAAAGTACGACTTTACTGTGGTACATTATTCCGAAAAAAAAACGGTAATTTATAGACGTGAGCTGTCAAAAAGAAAATAAACGAATGGACACAGTATAGTATAATGACGAGGCTTAAACGGATTATTCTAGAACGCTGCTTTCAATTAATCCCGTCTAGATAATAACATTTTTTTAAATGCATTTTATTTATCATATTATTAAAGGGTCTGACTGCGATAAATTGGGATGGATTTCCATACTTTTTGCTACATATTTACATAAATTAGCGTACCACAAACAGGAATGGTGACCGCCACTCTTGGATTCTGCTCATGCTTTTCGTCAGGCAGAGTACTGCCGTAGGTCGTATGTCCTGGCTTCAAAGACACTCCCCTATCTGCCTCAGCCAATATTGGAATACTTGGTGTAATCTTCTTGTACATCATATAGATCTTCTTGATCATCATCATGATCTGCCCCATCATCTAGAGTTTGTAGTTGGCAGTCCACAACTGTGCGCTTTTCCAGGAACTTTCTGCCTCGCACAATAAAACTGTGGAATGAGCTGTCGCGTGCGGTATTCCCGGACCAATACGACCTTCAAATCTTCAAGAAAAGAGTGCACTCCTTCTTAAAAGGCCGGCAACGCACTTTAACGGCTCTGGTGTTGCGGGTGTCTATGGGCGGCGGTAATCGCTTACCATCAGGCGATACGTCTGCTCGTTTGCCCCCTAACTCATTAAAAAAAACGTAAATGTCATCCGATCATGGACTTTCTCTCTCATTTATGATATGAGGCTATATGATAGTCTCCGTGGTTTGGAAAGGTTGCAGGAGTTCATAATTAACTTTTACTATTTCGCAAAAAAAAGTTCCAAGATTTTCGTTGCAGTCTCGCTGATGTCAATTATGTCAATCAATTTTCTTTTTGTTAAAGCTATGTGACACCCAAATATCGATTTTTGTAATGAGCTATTTTTAAATGATTCCAAGCTATTATGCGATTGATTTTCAATGCATTCGTTATTTTGTGATATTTTGCATACCTGTGATATTTTCCTTGACTGGTTTTTAATATCATATACGAGTATAACAGAATGTTTAGAATCTAGAATAAGAACTAGGTTTTTGCAAAGTATGGCAGTATATGTTTTCATATGTGATTTTTCTTTTATGTCTTAAACTCTGGGTCACGACCTACGTAGCGTGAGGGGAAAGTGCTGACTGTTGCGATACGACCGAACTATGATCGTAACATTTAACCTCAATTAGACGAACACCCTCCTATAACACTGCCGTCCATATAGAAGCGCAAAATTGCCTTTTTCTATTCACCATGTTAGTTTTCAGACACGTCATTATGCCTCTGTGAAAGAAGCCACATTTCCGAGCGCTTGGCATGTAGACAGCCTTTGTATTGATACTGCTTATAACTCCAACTAGAATAGCACACCATCGGTATTCCTTCTGATTACGTCAATTTAATATTAAACATTAGCAGCTGTAGTTAAGATTCATTACAGCCGGTCCTATTTACCTTGAACATCTTAAATAAGTTTCATGTGATTGTTGAGTTGTTCTCTCACCTTCGTCTCAACATTTTTTTAATTATGAAAAAAAAATTGTTAAGACCTAACTACTGTACACACTCTGATGTTTAGGCATACTTTTGAGACTAAGATCTGTTTAGTGACTCCACAGTTTCAGTATAATTTGAAATATATGAAGATGTACAAGAAAGAAAGTAGCAGCAAAAGTTTTAACATTCTCGACATAATAGCAAGTCCGGCTAATGACTAATTTCTAATATTTCTTCAATAAGGTGAAAAGAAAAACATAATATAATTAGATCATTAGACCATCAGCGACTTCGCGTGTTAGAGAAAGTATTGTTTTGGAGGTATCGTTTCGCTTTAAGATTCAAAAGGCGAACTGAATAACAATAAGTATATTTCGCCTTCATTTTGTGCGACCTGAATGCTCGTATACTTTAGCGCTGATTAGGACCTGAGTCCACAGTCCAATCCAGTTTGATTACATAACACCAAAACATAATGCTCGAACAATATGATTTATCTGGTAGTGTAAACAGTGATAGCATAGAATTATTTTTCAGTCGCATTCATACTTCAGTGTTGAAAGATTTAAAACGTTACCCTAACTGGATCGCTTGTGTTAATGTTTCACACAGTAAAAAAAAAAAAACATCTATTTGAATTAATATACTTAAAATAATTTCTAGATTTTTTATTGTTTTCATTAGTGTTTTTAAAATCGATTAAAGTGAGGACTTAGTGAAGTATAATTCTGTGTTCTTTTACTTGGATATTTTAGTGTCTCATTTCATATGCCGACTTGTTTTTGTGATGTTATAATGGCCACTTAATTGCGGTAATAATGTCAGTCGGCACTAGGACTTATGGAATTGTGAAACGCAGCACGAGCGACGACGTGACCAGCATTCTGACCGTTTGCATTAAGCGTTTTCTCCAATTGCAGACGTTGGACTGCAACCTTTCCTTAACACATGAGCAGATTGCAAACTATAGTTGGTATCCAAATTGACCTTAACAAATTCGTATGCCATCATTGCAATACTGTTTTACAAAGTTAATTTCGCATTTTTTGTTTTTTTATTTTTTTTATTTGACAAAATGAACTTTGCGACTATTGAGTTTAAGGATATATTTATGCACCAGTAGGACCAGTAGTCATTTACCCTGTAGGCGACCGTTTGTTTGTTGTTTTTCATAATATTAGGGCAAACGAGCAGACGAGTTACCTGATAGAAAGTGACTGACCCCGCTCGTGAACACTGGCAACCCAATAGTCACCGGTGCTACCCTTTGAGAACCTCTATGCACACTGGTATTGTAAATTCGAAAGTAACTTTGTCTGTCTGACTGTTACGCTTTCACGGCTAAACAAGATTTCAATGAAATTTGGCATGGAGATGCTTTGATTCTTGAAGAAGGACATAGACAGTCACACGGGCAGGGCTGCGGCCAAAGGTTAGTGATGTCGATGTATACAATAATTTCTATATCTTGCAAGTTTGCCAACTAACCTCTTTTCCGTAAACTCAAGAGCTGTACCCTGTAGTCTTCTTTCACATACTTGCCCGCCATAATGACTCTACTCTGCCTGATGGAAAGCATAAGCAGAATCCAAGAGTGATGGTCACCATACTCATTGCCAATGAAGACAATGCAGCATGGCGACCCACACCATGGCGGCCTAGTGATGCTTCTGCATCTTTTAGTCTAGTCAACAAGTATGGAACTTGTTGACTAGACTAATTGGGCCTCCGGTCTCGCACTCACCAACGAAACACGACAGCACGAACGCTGTCATTTTACGTTGATTTTCTGTGCGAGGGTAGTACCGCCCCGGTCGAGCCGGCCCATTCGTGCTGAAATCAGCGTGGCTCTACTACCTAAAAAAGAATGTCCAGTTATTGAGTCAGTCATAATTATTGAGACTTTTAAAATGTAGGAACTATAAAAATTTAACAAAAAGATATATGTTATTAAAACATCGTTCTAGAAATCTTTAGCGTCTACTGCACAATGGACTCCTTAGTGACTGAACGTTGCCCACAATAACAAAACGTAATGATGGTTGTTCACATTAACAATTGCGTATAAATACAGTGACAAATATTCAATAATTAATATTGTTGCTTCACTTCCAATGTTTAATCAACAATAGAGTGTAGAAATTCCTTTATTAATCTAAACTTTAAATTGGTTATTCCCATTCGCTTGTGATTTTCGTTCGCTTCGGTCTTGTTTCCGCAGTGGTTTGGTTTTAACGGGGGCAAAGTTTACGATAACCTTATTTGGCCATGGATTACCTTACGTAGCAGCGCAAGCCACTTGTTAAGACGTGGCTAGAAGTAAACCCAACCAGCTTATGTTATAGCGGCTAGAGGTAAGGGAAAGAAAAGGAGGAAGGTAGACTTTTAGTATGGATTGCATAATTATGTCCTAATTGAAGCCCAACGATGCAGAATGCATCACTTGGCCGCCATAGTGAGGGTCACCGTGCTGCATTGTTGCATTGTCTGCACGAGCAATGGGTATGGTGACCACCACTCTTGGATTCTGCTTATGCTTTCCATCAGGCAGAGTAGAGTCATTTTGGCAGGGCCATACATAAAAAAAAACATTGAAATTACCTATGTCAAGTATATTTTATTCTTAGTGCTGTTAGACACTTAAGTTACTAAGTAACAATGTAAATAATAAATTAGGTGAAAAATGTATCCGTCAAAACGTATCGTATCTCATGTCTCGTGAATTCGTGATACTTTATTTCTGAAACAAAGAAAACGCGTTTACTTCAAGTATCGCTATGTAAATCTGACATTTCTCAGCAATAAGGTCGAGAATGATGTTTATATAAATAAGACGGTATTTTCCGCAATTCTCGGCTTCACAACACCGCTAACGAATTTATCTCGATGAAACTGGAGCGTTTGCCTTGACCGTGGAATATTAACACTTTTTTAGTGATTTAACCTATCTTGCTACATAGTGTTGTATCTAGCTATATAGTGTTTAAAATTATCGACAAGTGCTCTATACTCGCCCGAATCTCATTAAAATGCAGTTTTTTGTAATGAATGTGTTTATTATAGACGCTAGTGTAAGTATGGATTGCTACATTTGAATTGACGATCATTATTTTACTTCGTAGCTGTAGTAGTTCTGAGTCCATTGTCACGAAGAATGAGGTTAGAATTTTTATAATTTTTTTTTTCAGATAGCATATATTCGCATAGAATATGTAGTAGTTATAGTTATTATTGTGTTATTCATAATATAATTTGCTTACTACATATTATAGACTTGAATCAACATGACATTTGGATCTTTTAATGCCACGTTATTTTTAAACAAATGGCATGAAGTAATTGCTCGTTGATGTAGAGATAACCAAATCTTCTGTTATATTTTCAAATTTATGTATAACATTTTGCGGCATTTACACATACCACGTAGACATAAACACACGCGGATACGTAACAAACTCACGTTTGAAGTAATTGGCCGAAAAGGGTAGGGAACTGCCAAGTCAGTACCTTTAACCAGTACCTTTTTATTAAAATTATTTCATCCAAAAAGTACAGCCTCTATCGTTTTGGGCAATAGTGACGTGCCGTACCTTTCTATTGTCAAATCAGTCTTACTATTGTCAAACTTTTAAGGTTGATTTAAACCTATAAAACAATAACAAATTGCACATATATATTATTATCTGAGCCCCGTGGTATTACAGTCAAAATCGGTCCAGCCGGTCCATAGATTTAGCCGTAATTAACAGACAGTCACACATTTTTTTAATGCCTTTTTTGTTGTAAGTGCCGTATATACAACCCGGTCACATTATCTAGAGACCTCGCTGGAATGCGAACCTCCCGCCCCGTTCTCCTTTCACCTCCCCGCGCTCGCCACGGCGCGTCAGTACGGTTGGCACTTTCGTTGCCGATACGCGTCGACTTGTTTTCGTGGTATATTTTTAAACATTTCATTGTTACGTTTGGACTTTTATTGTTATTTTGTTATTGCTGTTACGTTAAAATATTGTTTTTGTTGCAACGTTGGACATTTTTGTTAAGTTTAGACATTTTGGTTTAGTTTCGACATGTTTGTTACTATTTCGTTGCTTTGAAGTGGGACAGTGAAAGTATTTTCAAATCCCTAGGCGAAGAGAGTTCGGACAGTGAGATCAGCGATAGCGATAATGAGACAATGACTGGCATCGAGCCAATCATATATTCTGAAGAAGATTTTTAATCTGTAATTTTGTGCAATAAACACTTCTTGTACCCACTTAACCAAGATTGTTTCATTTATTTCCCATCATTTTAATCATATCATTATAATAATATTAATAAATAAAATAAAAAGCCTTTTATTTCTTGCATTTCATAGTACAATTTCATTTACAGTGTGCATGTAAAATAGATAAATTAAAATTAATGTGATAATGATAATATTATTATAATAATATTACCTACATTAAATTAATTAAGTAACACAATCTTTGTTTTGTTGGAAGTCTTGTTTATAATAATATCCTACTAGAGGATACTTGTTTTGCGCACCATATCAGAGCGCCGACGCAACGTGACGTCATCGACGCCAGGTCTCTAGATAATGTGACCGGGTTGTACTTTCATATGCATTGAGTGAAATACTGTTTGTTTAAAATTTGAAAGATACATTTAAATTTTATTTATTTGTATTGATCACATATTGAAAATAGCATTCTACCTAACTGGACCTACTTTCTACTACTAGAACTACGTAACTTCAGTAAACTTACATAGTTACTCAAATGTAACTACTAACTACATGATGTTATACTTATAGAATGTGTTGTAATCTGTATGAATAAAAATGAATCACAAAAATGTATGTAGGTACGCCCATAACTTTCGATCGACTCCACCAAATTGAATAATTCTTTTTTTATGTATTTTTTACTGTCTGGACAAGGTTTGTATAGAAGAAAAAAAGGTGGTGTTATATTCTCTTAGTCCGCTTAGTTCTATATACACTACAGCGTTGCGGGAAGTTGATCGGGCTTACTAAAAGATTTCTTTCGATAATGTAGAAAATATTTACAAAAATAAATAAGGCGATACGAAGTTCGCCGGGTCAGCTAGTGTGATAGATCAAATAAAAAAAGGTGGATGCAGAAAAAAGGCGCGTAGTTCCAAGCAAACAAACGCGATACGCACTAATTATGCTATAAACTACGCTACTTTTCGTCAGTATCGTATAAGTTGTCGATGCTTATACGATACTGACGAAAAGTAGCGTTTTTTTCTGCTTCAACAAGAACAAGTCGGTGCACTATCAACGTTTTTAGGGTTCCGTGCCAAAGTTAAAAAACGGAACCCTTATAGATTCGTCATGTCTGTCTGTCCGTCCGTTTGTCACAGCCACTTTATTCCGAAACTATAAGAACTATACTGTTAAAACTTGGTAAGTAGATGTATTCCGTGAACTGCATTAAGATTTTCACACAAAAATTAAAAAAAAAACAATAAATTTTGGGGGTCCCTACGTACCTCTCTACCGGGGGCTCAGGTACTACTACGTAATACTTAGAACTGCAACTGAAAAATTTTTTTTTCATCAAACCCATACGTGTGGGGTTCTATGGATAGGTCTTCAAAAATAATATTGAGGTTTCTACTATCATTTTTTTCTAAACTGAATAGTTTGCGCGAGAGACACTTCCAAACTGGTAAAATATGTGTAACTTCTAAAATAAGAGAAAGATAAAAGTAAAAAAAATATATGATGTATATTACCATGCAAACTTCCACCGAAAATTGGTTTGAACGATATCTAGTAAGTAGTTTTTTTTTTAATACGTCATAAATGGTAAATCGCAAAAAAATACACTATTATTAAAACATCGATCAAAGTTACAACGAACTACAAGAACGTTTATATTATGTTACTTGCTGCTTGGAACCCTTCATGGGCGAGTCCGACTCGCACTTGGCCGCTTTTTTTATTTGATCTGAGGTGTGATATAAATCGAAATTATAGAAAAAGTGTCTCTTCATTCGCAGAACATTAAGCACACATGGACCTTACTAAAGATGGAATTTCGTATTTAAAAACTTTCTTCGATAAAGACATCATACTTACTAAAACTAAAATTTCTTTAGATTACCTACTCGAAAAATGACATTTATGCATAATTAATTTGGTTGAAGGATTATTTATTCTGTTGATTTGCTTAAGTCACCTAAATATTAGTTTTTATTAAAGTATTTGGCGTACCCCGCAATTTTACCCTCGTTTACGATCACTGTTATTCCATTTTGTAGAGTTTGGCTAATAAATGCAAAAATATGCAATTCCGACTTGTAGTTTCAAAGTTGCGAGCATTTGTCCATAACAATTCAACGTTAACTTTCTATAATATCGTGTAATAATATTAATAAAAAAATTATAAATATATTAGGTCTTTACCTATGAAATTGCCGTTTTGTATGCAATAAGTGAAAGTACTTATTTTTTCAAACTTTTTTATTTCTGTTATTCGAAGTAATCACCCATGCAATCGACGCCTCTTTGCCAACGCATCGGCAGTTTATTGATACCCTTCTTGTAAAGGCAGACAAAGAGAGGCAGTACAAAATGCCTTTGAAGAGTTTGTTGCCTCCCGTCCAGCTGATTTTTACAAGAAGGGCATCAATAAACTGCCAATGCGTTGGCAAAGATGCGTCGATTGCATGGGTGATTACTTCGAATAACAGAAATAAAAAAGTTTGAAAAAATAAGTACTTTCACTTATTGCATACAAAACGGCAATTTCATAGGTAAAGACCTATTATATACAAACATACATACTTTGACTTGGCTTTGCGAAGAAGTTGGCAGAGACTATTATCGATTTGGAAAATATTTCTTGCCATTAAGAGAAAAAAATAGAAGGAATAGGATATGGGGGAAAGGGATGGAGTAGAGGGTGTAAACATCAGCTGTAGAGGGTCAGGGTCATACCAGTAATTCGAATTGGCCTTTGTCGAGATGCCCGAGTTCTCTTACCAAACATTTAACTAAAACAAACATTGGTTCGCCTTTAATCCAATCAGATGTGTTATGAGAAGCTATTTTATGTTACTTATGGTGTATCTTACACGATATAATCAAAATCTAATTAAATGAAATTGTTAGCAAGAAAACCTCATTCACTCGTATAAAATATGTGTATAGCAATTCTCTATTTTATTATTTATAAAGAAATATAACGAGTTTTGTTTTCTAAGCCGCACTGTTCAATTGTATAGGTACTAAGTGGCGAGCTATTACTCTACGGAGCATAAATGTGAAATGTACGAAGCATTAATATTAGAAAACATTGATCGTGCTAGTTGGCAAGTACTTTCAAAATATATAGTTTCGTACGAACGTCCCACAAATCGAATCAATTTCAATAGATTTTATCCTATGCGACCTTACCAAAATTTGGAGCCACGATAAATGTAACAACGGTTCACTGTCTAAGTGCGTTTCTCTTGTCGTACCTTTGTTCTGTAAATACTGAACTCGTATGCGTAGACACGTCGCGTCGCCCGTCGCGTTGCCTTGTCAAATCGACATTCAACGGAACAAGTCGTTCTTCCCTTTGGCTTATCGTAAAACTATTTTCGGATATCGACACTTATACACGTAAACCACCTAAGCTATTTTTCCATAGCTTTTAGAAACATCTCGAAATAGCCGTTCACGTAGGTATTGCGTTTATTGACGTAACTCCGAGCGCAGAGCATACCGTCTAACCTAATACAGAAGCTGTTACTGCTATATTCTATATAGTCCGGATCTAAGAAGACGGGCTAAGAGGTTCAACCGCAATTCAATTTAGTTTAGCTTGTATACGTTTTAGGTTTAAAAGTCTGAATCGAATGCATTGATATTCTGCTTTCATCTTCAGAAAGTCAGTGCAAGGCATCTTTGGTCGTAACCCCATTATTGCGTCAATTTGATATTATTTTACAGCACTTGTTGGAACACGTGTGTTGCAGAATAATATCAAACTGAACTCCTAGAGTTTATAAGAATAATCTACTCTTTCGTAAGACTGGAACGAAAGTTTAATGTGTAGTTGCACAGTTCCATCCATATAATATAACTAGCTGACGTATCGTGATATTATAACAGCGTGAAAAAAAATGTTTACCAATGAAAAGGTTTTAGTGAGCCTACCTTAAAAGAGAGACATGTGCTATCGGGTATTTTAATGAACTTTGAAAGGGGAACAATTATTTCACACATTGTTTACGCAGCGCACGTTAGCTCCCAAAAGGAAAAACTTTCCCCTTTTGGTCGTAACGTGATAATTTATAGCCGGATAATTTATATAACACCAAACAATTTTACAAATCCGACCAGTTTTACCTGAGATTAAGCACTGGTTGAATGTGCAACCTCTTCAACAAAAACTCTTCTTCCCTAAAGATTAGCACTTTCAACCAAACAAACAAATAAACAATCAAAAAAACACTTCAGCTTCATCTATCTATATATATATATAAAAGCGAAATACCACTCACTTATTAATCACGAAATCTCAGAAACTATAACACCTACAAACTTGAAATTCGCAGATAGGTTCCTTATAGAGTGTAGACATCCGCTAAGAACGGATTTTACTAAACTCCACCCCTAAGGTTAAATCAGGGGATGAAAGTCTGCGTGAGCAAAGCTGCGTGCAAAAGCTAGTAATATTAATATAGATTTATGACTATTTTAAAGTCAGTTGAAGTTTATTCTCAAAATTAAGTGTTCTAATTATGATACATTTAATCATGTTATATTTGTCAACATATCGAACAACTTTATCGTCAATTTCAGCTATCAATTTAATTTGTTGATGGTATGCGAAGTTTTTATAAGTAATTATGTAATCAATACCACGATTACTCCAAATCTGATAGGGGTATATGGGCCTGTCGACCTAATGACGGGTAGATACCCGCCGATGTCTAAATAAGGTGTTTGATAGATTTACTAGATGACGTTGCCTTTTACCGGACACCTGCTCACTCAGCTTTTATATTATCAAATTTCCTTTCTGTGCTAAGTAAAAGCGCACTTAGATAGGGGTTGAGCAGTATAAAATATATTACATGGCAAACTTACATAACATGATTTTTATGAGCTAATGTGATGGAGGCGCATAATACTGCATCATTTCACTCTTATTATATGAACAACGTCAGTCAAAATTATATACGACAATACAATCTACTGGATAAAAATATCCATTTTTTTTATGTATGTCACGCTAAAATGACTCCACTCTGCCTGATGGAAAGCATAAGCAAAATCCAAGAGTGGTGGTCACCGTACTCATTGCGAATGCAGACAATGCAGCATGGCGACCCACACCATGGCTGCCTAGTGATGGTTCTGCATCTTTTAGTCTAGTCAACAACTATGGAACTTGTTTGACTAGACTATTTGCGCCTCCGGTCTCGCACTCACCAACGAAACATGACAGCACGAACGCTGTCATTTACGTGGATTTTCTGTGCGAGGGTAGTACCGCCCCGGTCGAGCCGGCCCGTTTGTGCTGAAATCATCGTGGCCCTACTACCTTTAGACTTTTTAATATAGAAGCATTGTATTTGGGTGTTTTCCACGTACAATAACGTATGTGTTTACAAAAAAATAGTATATAAGTATTTATATCAATTTTCTAGTACCCATAACATAGCCATAGCTCTGCTTAGCTTGGGACAAGATGGACATAGTGTGTTAGATGTCCGAAATATTGATTTATTTTATTTGGATTCTTATCATTACACACTACACGCAGATTTTTTTTATTGTTACATAAATCTACGAGTGTTCATTATAATTGTAAGAATGGCGGTTCTAATTTCACCGTCACACTCTCTCTGTTCTAGTCATTGAAATAAATAAAATGTACGAAACGATCGAATTTCGACTGCCAGGTGATCTCCAATAGGTATGTTTGAAACCGTTACCTCAATATATAGCAAAAAGCAATTAATCCTTCACCGTCCATTTAAATATTCCACTGAATTACCTTTTCCTTTTATTCTTCAAAGTTATCACCTGTCTAAAATGAATACAGGTTTATTGAGAGTAACACAGGGCTCAATCATGAAATAATGTGATGTTATGTTTCCAAGCGAATATACCGTTCTTTACTGGAAAGCTCGTGGTTCAATATAGTAGAAATAATATTTACTCGCCACGGTTAGCGGCAGGTCATCTGGACGATATTACCATGGGTACTGCTATTGTGTATTTTGTGTACAGGACCTTTGATATACTTACATTGTACGCGTTTTGTTTGAGTATAGACCGTTATATGTGCTTACTTATATAAATCCTTTGAATAAAGTTTTTGAGTCTGAATATAAGCAAACAGGCAAGTTGTTGGTTTGTGATTTATGTCAGTGTACAACCCTACACTGTACGTAGCCTGACACTCTCTTGACTAGTTATTGGCGGAGGGTTAACTGAGTTGACTGGGTGGAAACACGGGCCCAACGTTTTTTTTTTTATTATTTAATAAGGGGCAAACGAGCAGACGTATCACCTGATGGTAAGTGATTACCGCTGCCCATGGACACCTGCAACACCAGAGGCGTCACAAGTGCGTTGCGGCCTTTTAAGAATGAGTACGCTCTTTTCTTGAAGAGTTGAAGGTATTGGTCCGGGGATACCGCCGGCGACAGTTTATTCCACAGTTTTGTTGTGCGAGGCAAAAAGTTCCTAGAGAACCGCACAGTTGTGGACTGCCAGCCATCTAAGTGATGGGGATGAAACTGCTGTCACGTAGAACGATGGCGGAAAGAGGCGGCAGGAATCAGACCGAACAATTCCTCGGAGCACTCCCCATAGTAAATGCGGTAGAAGATTCAAAGCGAAGCCACATCTCTACGCAGCGCCAAAGAGTCCAGCCGAATTGAAGATTCCTGGCAGTCGACGATTCGAGTCGCTCTCCGTTGAATGCGATCCAGAGGGACGAGCTGGTACTGGGGTGCCCCCGCCCAAAGATGAGGACAGTATTCGATATGTGGCCGAACCTCCGCCTTATAAAGCAAAAAGCGGTGGGCCGCAGTGAAATACTGTCTCGATCTGTTAAGCACGCCAAGCTTCTTCGAGGCCAATCGACCCACGGCAGTTTTTTAGCGGTGAACGCGCAAATTTGTGTCTTTGTGGGGTTAAAGTGGACTAAATTGAGTCTACCCCAATCTGAGACTTTTTCTAAAGAGGTCTCAATTTGGGACACAACTTTGTTTCGACTGTCAATGACGTTTTCCCGAGAAATATTAGCGCGGCCGGTGTAGAGAGCATCGCCTGTACTGTCATCCGCATAGCAATGAATGCCGCTAGTTTGCAGCATATCATTGAAATGTAGGAGGAACAGAGTAGGCGATAGCACACTGCCTTGCGGGACACCAGCATTCACAGGTATAGAGTCAGAGTATTCACCGTCGACTACGACCTTTATGCTTCTACCTGCTAAAAAGCTGGTGACCTATTCGCATAGTTTCTCGGGAAACCCATAGGAAGGGAGCTTCGAAAGAAGCGCTTTGTGCTGGACCCGATCGAAGGCCTTCGCAATGTCCAAACTAACTGCCAAGGCTTCCCTCTTAGTCTCAATCGCCTGTGCCCAGCGATGTATCAGGTACGCCAGAAGATCACCAGCTGATCGACCCTTACGGAAACCGTATTGCTGGTCGCTAAGCAGATGATGATCATCTAGGTACCGCAGGAGTTGATGATTGATGATGGACTCCATTATTTTCGAGAAGAGGGAAGTTATGGCTATCGGCCTGTAGTTAGATGGATTTGAGCGGTCGCCTTTTTTAGGGATCGGGTGGACCAATGCTGCCTTCCATGATGTCGGGACTACGCCAGAAGAGTAGGAGAGCCGAAAAAGACGCGTTAAGACCGGTGCCAACTCTGGAGCGCACATTAACACAATAGGAGGGATTCCATCCGGGCCACTCGACTTATGGATATCAAGGGATAAAATTAATTTCCAGCATACAGCTCGCGCACCGCGGTATGGTATGCGGCTCTTGTTCCCCGTCATCCAAGGTCGAGTTGAACGCAAAGTGTTTTGCCAGAAGATCGGCTTTCTCCTTTGCGTCATAGGTCAACGGATTATTTCCTATGTGTAGAAGTGGAAAGGATGGCTTACAAAAGTTGCCTTCGATAGCCTTGGCAAGAGACCAGAATGCCCGAGTTCCCGAAGGAAGACGCTCAAGCCTCTCGCCAATTCTAGCGATGTGCTCCGACTTCGCCCTTGCAATGTCTCTTTTGAGGGACCTGGAGGCAAAGTTGTACTCCTTTTTCAGAGCGCTGGTATTTTGATCCCGTAGCGCCACCGCGTCAGCCCAGGCTTGGTAAGCCTCCTGCTTTATGCGAGAAGCTTTTCTGGAAGATGGACCAAACCAGGGCCCACACTTGCCACCAATGGGGATCACAGTTAATGGGATGAAGAGCTCCATACCCTGTAGCACAACATCAGCAACAAAATCAGCAGCAGCGTTGGGATTATCCGGCGAGAAGCACAACTGTCTCCAAGGGTAGGAAGCAAAGAAGGACCGCATCCCATGCCAATCTGATGACTTGTAGTGCCGGCTGCGTTAGACTCGTGATCGCGGCGAGGGTGTGATAGGCACTTTACTCCGGACAAAGCAATGGTCTGAGGAGCCAAGTGGGGCGTTAACGGATACGCGGTAACCGTCCGGATGAGAAGTCAGCAGAAGGTCCAACAGTGAAGGATTCTGGTCATCCACATCTGAGACTCGCGTGGGCGTGGCAACCAGTTGTGTCAAGCCATATGCCAGGGCGAAGTCGTGAACAGATCTCCCCGCATGATCCGTTTTACTGGAACTGAGCCAGTCGGCGTGGTGGGCGTTAAAATCGCCAAGTACGATGATCTCTGCGGAGGGGATATGCTGCTGCACGAAGTCTGCAGCCATCTGGATGTGCTCAATGAGTCGGTCAGTTTCGGCATCACCACTATGGGATCTATAGAGGCACGCATAGACGCGGGGATGGTCGTCGCTGTCTACATGGAGCCATAAGATGGAGAGGTCCCTACCTTCAAGGTTGCTGAGGCGACGAGAGCTGACATCGTCTCTGACGTACACGCACACTCCGGCCTTAGAGATGAAGGAGTGTTCAAGTCCGTACCCAGGGTAAGTTAGGTAGGAAGTGTCCGCTGGAAACGCTATCTGCGTGTGGGTCAAGAAGGAAACCGCGGAAAAAAGCGGAGACCCTTTCCCGATCCCGCTCGCCGGAGGCATTGAAGGGAACGTGGTAGAGGCCGCTAGCTCCCTAATCGTCGCTTAATAAAAGTCGTTGTGGCTACATCTAGGAGAGATGTGGCCGCTCCAAACGGCCCGAGACCGGCGACACCCCGGTGCGGCTGGGGGGTATCATCTAAGGCGCGTCGGTGTTCCGACTCTTGCTGTGTAGAACGGTGAGGGGCGCAACAGCGACCCGCCCCGGGGAGACGCTGGTTACTCCGGGATGTACCTCAAACGTGAGGTAAGGCAGGGGGGACTCCAGAAGCCGCTGATGCGTTCCTGGAGCTCCTCCAGACTGCCGAGGTAGGCCGCCGCGGGGTTTAGTGGGTAGACCGATTCGTTGGGAGTCCCACACACGCCCTTCGCGTGTCCCCCCCACGGAGGGTATGGTGCAAAAAGCACGCGCGCCGCGCGTAAAAATGAGGGCAAGCTAAATAAAACCGTTTAAAAATGAATGAATATCTTTTTACCCGGCTTCCAAAAAGGAGGAGGCTCTATGTTCCACTGTATGTATATATTTTTTTGTTATACGCGATAAAAAGAGTTACTTTGTATTGAACATAGTCTCTACTGCAAATTAAAACTATCAAACGTGGGAAATATAATTTTATTTCACAATTCAGTATGTTTCCTCAAATTAGCTGTTTGCTTTTGTCAAATCTTCGGATAGCGATTGTTCTTTTACATTTTCAGACATCATTACATAGGTTGACATTTATTACTTCGTGACTTGATAAATAATTGAGTAGAAATGTTAAGATAAAAGGTACATTTATCTCTTCTGTTATTTGTTTTGCCACTTGATATGTGCTAACCGAACCAGTCTGAATATTTCTTACAACTTATTATTGGTATTAGAACACATAATAAAATATTTTCTGATATTTCGTCTTAATTAGTTTCAATTTCAGTCTAAATAAAATAACCCATAAAGGAAAAGAAGTTCCGAAAATTTGTCGACAACCTTATTTACTATTTATCGATGTAATTGCGGAGCGTATTTTCCAAATTTGTTGTTATTGTTTTTAAATACAACATTTCTTGTAACCACGACATCATTTGTAAACACAGATAGACAATTAAAGTTAAAAAATGGGGGAACTGAAAGAAAAACAGGGCTGATATAGGTGCGCGAGGTACACATTATCTTTATCAGCGTTGTGTCCGTGACATTTCCACGCCCTAAGCCCTTGCTGTCGCGTCAAATACCATCCTTTACTCACTGACACAATAAACAAGTTTCACCAGTGAGCGGTAAATCAAGTTCTGCCAACCCACCGCACAGGGATGCCTATTTTATCCTACTTGGATAACTGTTTAATATATCATTTATATTTTTACTTATTTTACCAAAATTGTTAATTCTCTAATTTTGTCAATCCAGTTATTTTATTATTTGCTGGAGCAGAAAATAATGGTAATGATATAAACTAATATTTCATACCATCTGATAAATCTAATAAACTACACTATCATAACTGAACTACTAATAAATATACTTTTGCAAAGAAATTATAGACATGTTAGGTACATTATCACGTAATAAATGATAATTTTCATTGAAATTGTTAGACAATCGAACTTATGCCCTCAGGTTCAGCATCCAAGGCCTATTATAATTATGACGTATATGCCTGGCATATTGTTATAACAGTGTTACCGTGATTAACTAAAAAGGTAAAATCTTTTTAGACGATTCTTATCCTAACAATTGCTGTAGTTGTGGCATAGTCCGCATAGTGCATACGTAGGAGCAAGACACTTAAATCTCTGATATTTTTATTTCCCTAGGAATGTAAAATATTACACGTATTCTATAATAAACTTTCATTATGAAAACTGTGCGAAACCATTTTTCGGAATATAACTCATACGAAAACCATCAAGTAATAATTTATTTTATTAGACTAGCCAAGAGAAATAATTACAAAAGTTATATATTTTCTTTGATTTGTACTCATATAACTTTATCGCTCGCACCTAATATTGTAGTGATAACGTAATGGAGGCTAAATAGATATTATTTGTGTTTCCCAATTCGGTTACATACACATAGTTGCTGATGTAACGAACTTGCAATGACCACCCTATTTTAGATGCAAAATGTGTCCAGGCTGATGTATTGCGTGAATAATTATGTGGTAAGAGTCATACAATGTAATACATTGTAGTATTCTAAAGGACAGGACCTACTACTCGTCTAAAACTCATTATTGTGATGCGTTTTTTATTACATTTAAATATACCTAAGTTACAATTAGTAGTGCTTGTGGCCTTCCTCTTCTATTTATTAGAAAATTTAATTATTGAACCAATGAATTATTATTATCCTTTCCTTAAATCACTTTATAAAGGCTTTCGAAAAACATAAATACGTTTTATATTTTAATTTAATTGTGCCTCAAATATTGTCAGCAAACTACTTAAAATGCAGTTCATAACCCAGAGATTATAATTGATGGGCGCCCGTCATTCCAAGTTTGCCATTTGCATTTTTAATATTGTAACAACGAAGGTTCACGATGATACAAACATAGACAACCATTGGATCTAACTAATATTAGCTGGTATTTATATTTTCAGGAGCAATATTTACTTAGTTCCTTTACTGCAAGAAAATAAAACGTTCTTACTTACTGTAGTACTGTAAACCCTTGAAATGGAAAATACTGTATATGTAAAGAATTCTTGTGTGACATATAGAGACTTTACCAGTCTCTTCCCCAACCGAGCTACATAAATACTTGAGTGACGTGATTAGGCCGTCAATGTGTGTCACTTAAACCCAGATTCTCCACATTGCGAAGATTATATTATCGTAATGTTTGTTGTATGTACAACGAATCAGTACAAAAGTCAAATGATTGAAAGATTCACCATGTGGTGACCACCCATATTCGTCCCGTGGATATCTTAATGGTCGACTAAGAGAGCAAACTACATAGGGAAATCACTGCAAAGAGAAAGGGTAACTTGAAATAAACGTTCTAGTGCGTCTCTGGCTAGCGTATTATAAGGGCCCGTTCACACAGACCGACTCGGAGAGGATAGCACATTTTTATCACATTAGAACCAGAGTTTTGAGTAATTGTAGTGAGGTTTATTAACCGACTTCCAAAAAGGAGGAGGTTCTATGTTCCACTGTATGTATTTTTTTTTTATGTATGTTACCCGATTACTCCGTCAGTTGTGGACCGATTTAATTTTTTTTTGTATTCGAAAGGGTATGCTTCCGCGGTGGTCCCATTGCCAGCATATCAGGATCTGATGATGGGATCCCAGGGAAATCGAGGGAAACTCATTTTTATAGGCACATACTATGTTTTTCGTATATTTTCTGAAGTTACACCCGTATTTGCGTCTGGTAGTCATCATTTTATGATGATGAGCTGATGATGTAAGGTACAACTCCTTAACGGTTAGGAGTTGGAGGATAAATCTTTAAATATCAGATGTATATATGTTACCTTTAGTCGTATTCTTTCAAATTATTTAGGTAAGCTGATGATGAAAGGTGGAAGGTACAACTCCTCAACGGTTAGGAGTTGGAGGATAATTCTTTCAATTTCATACGTATCTAAAGACCTTCAGTCGTATACTTTCAAGTTATTTAGGTGAACTGATGATAGAAGGTTAAACTCTTCAACAGTTAGGAATTAGAGGATGATTTCAATATTACACGTACGTTTAGACCTTCATTTGTATTCTTGATGATGAAATTTGATGAAATAGTTCAACTTACTACTTACCTACGATTATTTGCACTAAAAACTGAAAAATAAAAACTTTTTATAAAAAAAAAACCGACTTCCAAAAAACATCCAACGAAAACTCTCTCCCAAAAAAACACTTACAAGCGTAAAATAAACTGGTTCTTCATAAATTGCCTATACCTAATTCTTTATTCATTTAAATAGTAGTATTATAATGTGTGCTAGGTACCTAAAATCCGTTTGAAGTCGGTGCTAAGCCAAAAAGAATACAAACGAACAATTACAAAAGTCTAAGCGATAGTCACTTGGCACCGACTTCAAACATATTCTAGGTACCTAGCACACATTATAATACTACTATTTAAATGAATAAAGAATTAGGTATAGGCAATTTATGAAGAACCAGTTTATTTTACGCTTTTAAGTGTTTTTTTGGCAGAGAGTTTTCGTTGGATGTTTTTTGGAAGTCGGTTTTTTTTTTATAAAAAGTTTTTTTTTGCATGTGCACTTCTTTTTTCATTAAAAATGCTTGAACGCGCTTTGTGTGAAATAATAAGAGGAGCTGACCGGCTCCGATTGCGTGCTCTTTCTCGCTCGCACTCGCGCAGATCTCTTCCAGCCGGTCTATGTGGCGGCTCTATACGATCCGGTCTGTGTGAAAAGAAAAATGTGATCCGATGCTCTCCGAGCCAGTCTGTGTGAACGGACCCTTAACCTCCTTTCCAGCATCTAGAATTATTATTAATTAGTTGTTGCCCGCGGCTCCGCCCTCGTGTATGTCGGTTATCGTGTCAAATAGTAGCTTAAGTGTTATTCTGATGTATAAGCTATATTACTGTAAAGTTTCTTCCAAATCCGTTCAGTAGTTTTTGCGTGAAAGAGTAACAAACATCCATCCACACAAACGTTTATAATATTAGTAGGATTAATGTTAACATATTTATGTGCATAAATACACACGTTAACACTTTGTCAAAACTAATGATATAATACTCGCAATAGTTACACGCAATAGGTCATTGTTGTTATATATGTATATGTGCGACCTGTTTATTATTTAGGTTCTAAGTCTTTGAATATTCATGACCTTAATCGCTGGCTTATACACCACGTAAGGAGAGTTTATACGACTAATCTAAATGTACACAAACTACTCGACTGGGTGACAAAAAATAAATATTTAGATAATATTTTTAAAGGCGTTTGCTTTAGTTAGCGCTCTCGTCTTTATCTATAAGTCAATAGATTTAAAATTATTACTAATAAAAATGTTCCAAAAAATGAAGTCAAAAACAAAATACTAAAACAAATATGCTTATAGCCTGTTCATTTTCATAGTGTAATTTTGGTCGTATTCAATCAGGCCGCCTGCGCCGTCCGCCCACTAATAAGTATTAAAAAAAACTTACTTCTGGGCGTGCGCCGCACGAGTCTCCTTTGATTCGTATCGGCGTTCCTTTGACAATAAACCGCACGGGCCAGGGCGGCACGATCAAAATGACAGTATGAAAATTAACAGACTATACATTAAAATACAAACTCCATGATATCATTAAATGCATTAAAAATGTGAATTCAAATGTAGAATAAATAATAAATATGTATCAAATTAAGAATTTAATTTTCTTCAATGTTTAAACGTATTTGTGTAGAAATCAATTTTAGATGTTATCAAAGGCTAATACCGACACATTCCAGCTCTCAGCCAAGTACACACATCAAAAGTGTCTAGGGATCAACATATGTGTCTAGGGATCAACATATATTTTTGCAATAACTTTTCTCCTGATTGATATTAATTAAAATTTTCTTTAAGGATTCATCAAATAAAGTGTTTTCGTTTGTCACAGTAACGATAAACCAAGTCACCTTTGCATTAATAAAGAAATTTGCCATTTTCCTAATAAAAGGATTTTTGACATTTGAACCACTAACATTAAAGTTCGAAAAAAAGACTGAAATAACAGTTTTCTTTAAAATTTTATTAGGTAACTTAAACAATTAATAATCCGTGTTTCTACCGTGAACACTAACACAAGAACATCGGTTTGGCATACTCAAAATGAGTTCATCCAAATCACGCTGTGGAATGGCCGCCCATGTTCGTTGCAACAACAAAAAAAGGTCTTCTTGCGACTGGATACCCTCCATATTTGGCAGAACTCTTCTCTGTAGCATATCCCATGCATGCTCAATCGGGTTCAAGTCTGGCGACTGAGCAGGCCAGGGCCAAAGCCACATCTCAATCTCAAGAAATCCGCATAAAAATGCTTGATCCCTAGACACTTTTGATGTGTGTAGTTATTTTAAGCATAGGTACCTACTTATAAAAAACAACCGCAGTAAGCGAGACTGTTACGGAAATTATTTAGTGATTGTGTTACACCCAATTCATAAATCGCCAAGCATAATACTGTCTTTGGAAAAACAAACATAATAATTTGTCGCAGTGTTTTATTTACTCAATGATAACTAAAATCATAACGTATTTTTTTTCTTTGTTGCAGATATCAAAATGGGCTGCTTCGTCAGTAAAGATAAACTCACTAAAGAGGACATGGATTTCCTGAAGACTCATACTTCCTATGACGAGACCACCATCAAGGAGTGGTACAAGGGCTTCAAGGTAAGACTAAAATAGTGGTTAGTGTTCACCGATATAATGATTGAGAATTGGAGCAACAGATCAATGTATACTTCTTTTTGTCTCATAAAAAATGTATCGAAAGAGGTGTCTATTTTTAGAAACACACAAACCTAGTTCGCACGCCAATACAAGTAAGTCTCGAGCTCTGTGCGATGAAGGGGTAAAGTGAATTTAAAGATTTAAATACGCTTCACCCATCGCTCGTTGAAATACCTACTTTCGAAACTCCTGAGCGCTGGGTACTCAAAGAGCGAATTATCGATTAATTGTTTGTCACCTCCCGAAATATTCCTTCATTTTATTTATTCAAGTTGTTACCTACGCACTACCCTTGCGATTCCCCGGTGACTTATATGCTAAGGAAAATTTGACCTTAGGGTAATAATTATACTAAAACTGTCTTGCGTATTGTAAGATATTATATTTTTATAAATACACAGGTCATCTTATAAATGTTGTAAAAATGTCATATTGAGTGAAACAATGCAGAGTGTTACTATTAAACGAATCTAAAAAATACGACACGCCCTTAGCTAGATTAATTGACGACCGGCGGCATGAGAGGAACGGGGTCTATTGCGAACTTATTGAGAAGCTTATGTCCATTGTCCAGCTGTGGATTTCGATAGATTGATTGATTGACAGGCATCATTATTGACTGGTCATTAACATCATATTGTTTCGAGAATTGGAGTCCTATGCTTATTTGTTGCAATATATGTATGGATATGGATGCAATATATAATAATAAGTATTGGAATTAACGAATTATCTTTTAAGTCTACGTTTCAGGTGTTCCAAAGACAAAAATCTTTCATGATTTAATTTTGTTGCACTTGGCTTGCGGCTAGAGTGACGATTTGTTAATGTGTTATGGTACATTTCTACGTAACGCGTGACTACGGCTTTTGAAATTTGTTTCATACTTTTTCAGCGTCGTTTTTTGTCGTAGTTGGGTTTTAGTTTTTAGTTTTTTTTTTCGTTACTGTATAAACATACTTATAATATACTTATATATTATAAGTATATATTGAGTTCTTCAGTCTAACAGAATTTCGTATGCAATAAACTGTCGTATTAGAAAAAGGGTGGCAAATAAATACTGCCTTAGTCCAGCGTTGTACCTAATTGCTTTAACACTGTGTTAAGTCTATACACAATTGGTTTGTCACTGTTCGTTATGCACATAGCAATTGTTTGAGTGTGGTCGGTAATGAACTCGGACAGGCAATGGTCGGTTTAGGGCTGCGGTTTACTGTGCACATTTGCATTCAATTAAAGTCAATTTATTCCAGTTTCAAGCGGGCTTACAGTTTAAAATAATGACCACGTATAAATAAATAAATACTTTATTTATTCCTCATGGTTTATTCCTCATGATTTTAGTCTGTTTATCTATACGTCTATACAAATAAATAAAATTGGAGTGTCTGTTTGTAATATTAAAATAACTGCTTTTTACTAAATACATATGTATGTATACACGGTACATATACCAAAATAACATTTTTTACAATTTTTGTCTGTCTGTCTGTTTGTTCTGGCTAATCTCTGGAACGGCTGGACGAATTTTGGCGGGACTTTCACTGATAGGTAGCTGATGATATAAGGTGTAACTTAGGCTATTTTTTTTTAAGATTAGCTTCGCCACGCGGCGTCACCCGCGGTACGACAATAACCGCAGGTAACACCGCGGGACTCAGCTAGTAGAGCATAAAATGTTTTTTATTTTTATTTATATCGGCCTGCCAAAATGACTCTACTCCGCCTGATGGAAAGCAAAAGCAGAATCCAAGAATGGTAGTCACCATACTCACTGCTCGTGTAGACAATGCAACAATGCAGCATGGTGACCTTGTTCTGTGATGGTGACCCACACTATGGCGGGCTAGTGCTTTTTGCATCATTGGGCCTCCGGTCTCGCACTCACCAACGAAACACAACAGCACGATCGCTGTCATTTTACGTTGATCTTCTGTGCGATGGTAGTACCGCCCCGGTCAAGCCGCGTTCGTACTGAAATCGGCGTGGCTCTACAACCTTGAGAATGTAAAACATAAATTATGAATACAGGGTGGCCGTATTGCCTTAGAGCTATCAATTCTATGGAATTGATCAACATTAGTCTATACAAATAAATAAAATTAGAGTGTCTGTAATATTAAAATAACCGCTTTTTATTAAATGCATATGTATGTATAGGTATATATACCTACCCAGTACCTACCTACCTACACGTTATATATACCGGAATAAATGTTTAAGCTATTGCATAGCTTTTATCGCGGCCTTTGAGCGCGGCGACCGAATCAAGAAATTCCGTAACGTAACGAAAATAAAACATGAGACCCGAAGCCCGCACGGATCGAGACGAGCTGCTCCGAAATCTGTCTGTCTCTGTCACGCACGAAGTTGCATAATACATTTCTTTTTGTAATACCAAACTCTCTATATAGCATCCAACACAAGAGGCAATGTAGTAGTAAGTGCTAATAAAGTCGCAAATTATACCAGTTGTACTATTTATTGTTAAGGTTATCTTTGAAATTGTACTTTAATACAAAACATCAATAAAACTAAATGTAAATACTTATTGATGAAAATGACCTTAGTTCTCTGCCGGATCTTCGCGATGAAAAATCTGGACTGATTTTGAATGGATTTACTTGAAATATAAATCTTGAATAATATAGATATTGTATAAATTACCAAAGATATATTCGTTATATGAGTACAAATCCATGGTCGTCGCTGGCTATAATTAGTGTGCCTAAGTGCCTCAGTCCATTTCTTTCGTCTTCAATGTATACTTTCCTTGTTTTTTTTTTAAAGACAACTCCCGCACTATGAAGAAATCCTGTGTCGCGGGGAACTTAAAAAACATACATGAAACGGACACAAACAACACCCACACTCAGAACAACAATTTGTGGATCACACAAAGTGTTGTCCTATGTGGGATTTGAACCCACGACACTTGGCTAAGTAGAAAACGGCGTGGTGACCGTCAAACCACTAGGCCAAACGTGCAGTCTAACTTTTTATCTACTGTTTTTATTTATTTATTTTTAGCTTCAACCAAACATTGAAAATGGCGGACATAATGCAGTGGGCGTTTTCTTCCAGTGATTTTTGTCTGTGACAAGTTTTATATGTGGAAAGACGTCTGAAGGAACATGTGCTACATAAATTTAGCCTTCTTATATATTCTATAAATACATACACCTAATTTATACATACATTTTATAGTATGTTCAATGTATACTATATACGTATATATACATATTATATAGATAGTATAGGCACTCATAAAGTTTTATATTAATGACTCCGTGAACGAGTCTCTTGAGTACTTAAATTAAAAGTGGGTCGGTTAGTGGACATACTGCCTTCCAGTGAGGGCGCAATCAATTATTTTATCTTTTCTTTAAATCAGGAGAAGATTAAGCGATCGTACGGAGATACTTACCGTTGATGTAAGCTATACCAAGTATTGAAATGCTAGAGTTATGTTCCACCTTGATTTTTATTATAATATAGTAACTCTGTCTATCAGTTACGCTTTCATGGCTGAAATTGCTGAACCAATTTCAATGAAATTTATGATATAGATCCTTTAACTCTTAAGGAAGGACATGAGCTACTATTTACAGCGATAACTGACTTACCAGCACGCGGATCGAGGACAAAAGTAAGTTAACTAACAAACGAGCAATATAGTCATCAATTTGATTTAACTTAAAGTTATTTGTTGCGGAGGCAAAAAGTCTTTGAATTGGAAGTATTATTTCCAGCTTACTTGATTTCAGTATACTTACAAGATAGTTTGATTCTTGAGGTAGGAAATAGGTTATATAAACCGCGATCAATCGACATACACGGAAGCGGAGCCGTAGGCAAAAGTCAGTATGAAATATATTTAAATTTTTGGATTAAGCCGCGAACTTTGCCACTTCTGTCTTAAATTATTTTAAACTGACGATTAATTATTTTGATGTTAGGTAATAATACATACAGATTTATATTAATACACACCGTTGTTCTACCGAATGCCAGGAGTACGTACGAGTATATCAAAAACTAGCTGAACCCCGCGGTGTTACCCGCGGTTATTATTGTACCGCGGGTAACTAAGGACGAAGGACGAAGCTAGTCTAAAAAAAGTAGCCTAAGTTACTCCTTAGATTATCAGCTATCTGCCAGTGAAAATCAGTCCAGCCGTTCCAGAGATTACCCGGAACAAACAGACAGACAAAAATTGAAAAAAAAAATATTTTGGTACATGTATGTATACATACATATGCATTATTCGGTTATTTTAATATTGCAAAGATACACTCCAATTTAATTTATTTGTATAGATTGTATTGTCAGATGGGGCATATGAATTGCAGTTGTCCATAAGCGGCGGTAGTCACTTATCATCCGGGCGGTGACCTGTCTGCTCGTTTCTTTCCTATTCCATAAAAAAAAAACAAAAAAAATTAAAAAATATAACTTCTATGTTCTTATTTCATGTCATGAATCATCGAAACATGACCGACCATCGGTCACATCAAGATATAGCCCGGCCAGCCCAGTGAACAGCGTTTCATATCGTAATAAAACGTAATCAACGTTTGACGATATAAAGTATATAAACAGTAAAAGACATAACGGTTAACGTGAAATAGTTACTACCTACTAAAAGCGGCCAATTATTTCCTTTCAAACGACAGTCCGTACTAATACGAGTATAGTATAAATTCAAAAATAACTGACTGTCTGTCTGTCCATGATGAAAGCGTAACAGATACGACATCTGTTACGCTTTCATCATGGAGATACTTTGATTCTAGAGGAAGGACATGGGCTTCTCTTTACCACGATCACCGACTTACGCGCGGGCGGAGCGGCGGACAAAAGCTAGTTTGCGAATGAAATAAAAAAAGTATCGAAATGTTTGTTATCGGAACTTAACGAGTGTTCAAAGTTTCCTAGCTTGAATGCATTGTGTATAAAAAGTTTAAAATACTAAATTATAAGATACTAGTGGTTTCCCGCGGCTCCGCCTGCGTATATGTCGGTTATTGCGGCAAATAGTAGCTGATGTTTAAGCTATATTACTGAAAAGTTTCATCTAAATCCGTTCAGTAGTTTTTGCGTGAAAGAGTAACAAACATCCATCCATCCATACTTACAAACTTGCGCGTTTATAATATTAGTAAGATACTAACTAAATTATAACTTAAGACTAAGCATGAATGAACATATTAGTTATTTTTCTTTGACTTTAAAACAATATGGCAGTTTTAGCTATGAACTATGATCATGCGGCTAGGGACCATATCATGAAGTTCAGTTTCTGACCAGGGCACGATTTATATATTACCAGCTTTTGTCTATGTATTTCTAAAACATGTAGCTTATAATATGATGTTGAAATTCCTAGCGAAGTAACAAAGCAGTTTAGGATAAAGATGAACAGACATCCAAAAATGCTAGAAGAAAACCTATATTTCAAAACCAGTTTGATGTAGTTTTTTAGTCGATAAATGCATCAGTCTAGTCACATTTATGATTGTTATCTATATAATAGCTTTTCGATTTCAATGCACTAAAGGAAATTTTAAACAACTTACCAATCATGCAATCACTCTTAATATTACAAGGATGAAAGTAAGTTTGTTTGTTACGCTTTAACGCGAAAACTACTTAACCGATTAAAACGATTATCATGAAACTTTGTACACATATTCTTGGAGGTATAAGAAGTAACAAAGAATACTTTTTACTAAATGCGAGCGAAGCCGCGGTTAGCTAGTTATTAATACAAAGTGCGAATCAAAATCTTCATGAACTGTGTAGGACCCTGTAAGTATACCATTTAAATGGTTTCAAATTCGTATACTCTGTCAGCTGTAAGCACGCCAAATAAATAAGCTTATAGTTAAGTGATAGATATTCTTACTTCAATGTGATTGAATTAGCCAATACCATTTCCATATTGCCAAAGCCCATTTATATGAATAGAAACACTATAACTTCACCTACACACCTTTATTTAAACGGGTCGATTCAGTTTATTTTTGATGTAGGTAGGTGCTTCTTTTATTTTTAGCTTTCAAGAAGGGTGTACCTAACCTACATTACTATATGCTTGATTTCAATCGTAATGCTGCTTTGATTTGAAAGATGTAGGAAAAATCGGTAGTAAAAAAATTAATTGCACTCATTTGTAGTGTACCTATAAAAGAAATAGAAGAACTACTGTTATAATAAAAAAATGATGTTAGCGCCACAAGAGTCATCAATACGACAATAAAATTGGTCTTAAAGATTTGTTAACAGTTAATATCTGCATTCGAAACATTTTTAATGATAGAGTCCCAAATATCAGGTACATAATGATTTTCGTACCTGAATCTTTGGCACCTGGTGGTTAAAAGGCATCATGATTAGCTATACGGCTTCTGTTTTCAGTATCATAATGCAACATTGCCTCTTATGTTTTCTTGCAGCAAGACTGCCCGAACGGCCGACTAACCCCAGCCAAGTTTGTGGACATGTACAAGATGTTCTTCCCATCGGGCAACGCTGTAGAGTTCTGCGACCACGTGTTCCGCACATTCGACATGGATAAGAATGGCTATATAGACTTCAAGGTAACTAATGGCTAGCGTAAATTAGTACAGCTGTACAGTTTTTTATTTAAAATTCACTTTTTTAAAAGAACAAGTAAAATCTGCGCTAATTATATATGCGATTGTTTGTTTGGTTGAACTGTGATGAGTATTTTCACTGTTCTAGCAAAGCGACCTTTCATTCAGTATTCTTATAGCTGCGGCGAGGCTGAGCGCACTTTTAATCTTAGTTGTGAGCGTATCAATAGTAGAGTTCATCAAACAAGAGTACCCATTGCGCGTTCTTGTTTGTTTTGGCCCCGATACTCGTCGTGAAAGCCACCATAATGTTTGTTATAGGAATTTCTCCAGGCGATCCATGTGACGTCGAGTGGGACACCAGAAGAAAAGCTAAAGTGGGCGTTCCGCATGTATGATGTGGATGGCAACGGTGTCATAGACATCCAGGAGATGACTAAAATAGTGCAGGTTTGTGCTAAATATTACGTAGATCGATAGGGTTCAACGTTCTCGTCTGTGATCGCCGCGATTTACTGTTTATTTCAATACAAATTGGATAGAATACATTGAATTTATAAACTCGAAACGATTCAATTGATTAGCCGTTAAGTGTGAGCCGTATATGTCGATGAGTCACTGTGCTAGATTTTGCGCTTCACTTCAACTTGTTTATTTTAATCAGTAGTTAGTAGGGTTTGTTTAGTCTCAGGTGATGACGTCTCGTTATTTTTCCACTAGTTAAAAACCCTTTGGTAAAAGACGAACCTATTAATATTTACATTTAATTTGATTCTTCTTTAACTTATTTTTTTTAGGGATTTGTAATTTATGTACAAAAATTCTACTATGATAAAACATTCATTAGTTTAAAATGTACTCGTATGTGGTCCAAGTTACTCTTATAACTTACTCGTAGGGTAGGCAATCGTGCAGGCCTGGGTAACGGCGCGGACGCTGCGGAGCGTGCGCGCCCTAGGGGAGAGTAACGGGAACATCGGGGTTCCCACATAGGAGAGGGCCATCTATAAACCAGAGGTGGCCCGAGGTACGTCGGTGTTCCAGGGTTTTCCTTTCTAGGGTGTACCTGGTTCCCCGGCATTTAGTACCCGAGACGGCGTGCAGTTTTCGTCGGTTCGAGTCCGACATTACCACCAATCGGTGGTATCCGAGGGGATTTCCGCACAGAAAAAAAAGGAGTAGGCACTCGTCGAAGGCTTGGATTCGATAAACAATTGTAGTACATCCGTTTGTTCATGACGTCGAATACATAATACTAGATACCTGCCGGTTAATCACACTACAAACAAAAATAACGAAGTTATTAATACACGATAAAACTGACCAAGTGTGTGTCAGGTCACGCATAGAATAAGGTTCCGTAGTCATCCATAATGCCACGTGGATTTAGAAGGCGGGATTGGTATTTATTACTAAAAATAATAATTTACTTAGTATTTCATTATTTTTGTACAATGTTTTCCAAGTAAGCGCACTTTACAAGTCAGACATCAATAATTCCTGAACTAACGAAATAAGTAAGAACTAACTGAAGTTCTCTTAGTGTTTATAGTTTTCCTTTAAAGGGGGAAAGCCCTAACAAAAAAATGCTATTTAAAGTTGAATATCTCGCAAGTGGATATATGAATCATAAAATCGTTAGCAAACTCTCAATGTTTTTAAAAAAGTACCCAAAAAATAGATTATTTTTTCTGATTTTATTTTATCACTTTGGCGATGTGGTAAGTACATATCCATGTAAAGTTTAATCTTGCTAGTCCTTACCATTTGTAATGTAAACACTATGGAGAGACTGACTGGCGGACGAACAGACAGACAGACGGACATGACGTAACTATAATGGTTCCGAGACGTAAACTACGGAACCCTAAAAAGACCACATGCATACATCCACATTGACAGGAACTTCTAAATTCGGATGTTTATTTATTGATTGATTGTATCTGTAATGAAACAAGTAAAGTGAAACCGTCCAAATGCAAATAGTCATGAAAACACAAATATCCTACAGACTGAACCAAAAAGCCTTAGGGCGTACACTGCATTAGCTGATCGCTGTCAATTGAAACTGATAGGATAATTATGTAGTGACCATCGACTCGTCCGTCTGTTTGTGACAATACACTGCATAATTACTTTAAAGTACATTGGCTGAAATTACATTGCCGTCTTCACATGTCAATGTCAGTCTATTGTCATGAAACTGTAATTGAATGCCCGGGATATACCCGGTTATTACACGTTTTGCATTTGTTATAAAACTTTATTTCTAAGGCATTGGGAAATAGAAAACTTATTTTGACTCATGATTTATTACAAGCTTTTAATTAACTTGCAATGTATATATGTTTGTATGCTTGTATGTTCGGGTGGAATCTTGCAACTCAATATTGAAGCAGATATCTTCAACCGATTTTGCTGAAATTTTGCAAGCATATGTATACAGCGTGACAATACAATATTATAAGGACATGGAGCTGATCTTATGCTGGAGCTGGAAGGTGGCCATAGGAACTCTGTAAATAAATGTCGCAATACCATCGAGTTTAGACTCGTTTGATTCATCTCGAGGCATTCCATTAAAAGCTTGTTTTTAAAAAGCTTTTTAATTTAAATTATGCAAATGTTAGTATAATTGCCACCACATTGTCATTTGTTTCACCGAATGTAAGGAAAAGAAGACTATAATAAATAACATTAGTTTATTTATTTCAAAACTCAGTCGTTCGCGAACCGTAAACAAAGTCATATATGTACTTCCCGTTTGGTGGCATTCAAATTTTAAGAAAAAATCCCACATTCACAGGCGGAAAACAAGTTTCAAAAGCCATAGTCACGCGTTGTTAAAGTGTTATGGACTATGGTACATTAAACTACATGGACTACAGCTTTTGAAACTTATTAATGTACCGTACGTAGTCCATAACACTAACAACGCGTGACTACGGCTTTTGAAACTTGTTTCATACTTTTTCAGCGTCGTTTTTTGTCGAAGTTGGGTTTTAGTTTTTACTTTTTTTTATTTAGAATGTTTTGGTGCCTCTATAATATTAATTTCTTCGCAAAGTATATTTTAAATAGGGCCCATAGAAATATCACAATTATCGAATAAATACGGGCAAAGTCACGAGAAAATGCTAATAATATATATATTTTTGAAATGTACAAGTAACGCCCTTTCGAATGATACCAAACACGATATATTTATCTCAAATTATATGTTTTATACAGTACTTTATGTGGGCTAGAGGGCGCCACATTAGATTCAGTGACACTTCATATAGCCTATAACCAGCGGACAATCAAGACGCTTCTAATGATACCTCATTTGTCCAGTTCTAATAAGTAGTTAAGGAGCTATGAGGGAACAGATGAACATACATACATACATACATAGCCTGTCAAAATCATAACCCTCCTTTGGCTTTGCCGTAGTCGGGTAATTAATGAATGATGAATACAGATAATGATAAATTACATTTAAAGGGTTTAGTTACCATTAATGAAATAGGATATTTGACTTCTATCCGAGGGTGTGGTAAGAGTGATAAGAATACAGAGTGTTATCAGTCTAAGTTTTAAATCATCCCATGGGCGTCTTAAAAGGCGGCGGAGGGAGCAAACTAGGCAGAACAACGTCACTACAAACATAAGGAAAACTTGTAACTAACTCTATACCTACCCGTTTGGCTAGAGTAGTATAGTAGGTGAAAACCTCCTTTCGAAGGAGAGGCCTGTGTCCCACAGGGGACTGTTGCATGCTATTGATGATGATCTGACCCATGTCTTGGTATAAGAAGAAATGATTACTTTTAAATAAGTTCAACATTCTTATGTTACTTTTGTTTATTTGCTTGGACTTGCTGTGCCCCGCGGTGTTAATCGCGATTATTGTACCTTTAACAAAGGCGGGTAACACCGAAGGGCGAAACTAGTCCTACTAATATTATAAACGCGAAAGTTTGTAAGTATGGATGGATGGATGTTTGTTACTCTTTCATGCAAAAACTACTGAACGGATTTGGATGAAACTTTACGGTAATATAGCTTATACATCAGAATAACACATATGCCACTATTTGCCGCGATAACCGACATATACGCGGGCGGAGCCGCGATCAAAAACTAGTCTAAAATAAAAGTAGCCGAAGTCACTCCTTATATCATCAGCTATCTGCCAAAGGAAGTCCCGTTAAAATCGGTCCTGCCGTTTGAAAGATTAACTGGAACAAATAAACCGACAAACAGACAAAGGAATGTATTTTTTTAATGTAAATTCCGTACTATATACTTTAATAGTGAAAAGCTGTTAATTTATTTTTATACAAGTTATTAGGTTATTTATTTGTATAGTTAAGTACCTATAGTAAAGATTTCCCCAAACAAATCACCATTAGCCTAATCACACACGGGTTATTAAGTTATTAACGCCTAGTTTAGTTAAACTACCTGGATCGTGACTCCATGAGTAACTAGATTAGTGGCGATAAGGACATTACTGAGCGCATAACACGGGCAAGTGTAACAGACCACCAATCTATCTCCTCACACTATTCAATATTACATTATTCTGCTACACTCAATTTCTTCGTAGGTTTTCTAAACAGACAAGCTGGAAATAATACTTCAAATTGAAAGACTTTTTGCCTGTGCATCTTAAAAAAAGAACTTGAAATTAAATGAAAAGGATGACTGTATTGACCGTTTGTTAGTTACTAGCTAGCTAGCGTGCGTGTAAGTCGGTTATCGCGGTAAATAGCAGCTCATGTCTTTCCTTAAGAGTCAAAGGATCTCTGTTATAAATTTCATTGAAATTGGTTTAGCAATTTAGCCGTAAAAGCGTAACAGACAGAATTTTATTTATAACTAGTTGTTGCCCGCGGCTCCGACCGCGTGTATGCCAGTTATCGCGGCAAATAGTAGCCTATGTGTTATTCTGATGTATAAGCTATATTACTGTAAAGTTTCATCCAAATACGTTCAGTAGTTTTTGCGTGAAAGAGTAACAAACATTCATCCATCCATACCTACAAACTTTCGCGTTTATAATATGAGTAGGATTATTTTTTTCTTTTTGCACCACCAGTTTTTTTTCGGTCAGTTGAAATCGTAAAAGTCATTTTAATCGACATCTTCATACGTTTAAATACATTTCGTGAAAATTTTGAATGAAATCAAAAATTTTTGAAAGGTTTTGGGAAATTTGAAATTTCTAATAATTTTCCATCCGAATTAAACTCAAATTGGTTCAAATCTTTTCAACAGTATTATTATAACACTAACTGAGTCCCGCTGTGTTACCCGCGGTTATTGTTGTACCTTTGCAACCGCAGGTAACACTGCGGAGCAAAGCTAGTCTAAAAAACGTAGCCTAATTTACTCCTTATTATATCAGCTATCTACCAATGAAAATCCGAAACAAACAGACAGACAAAAATTGTAAAAATGATATTTTGGTATATGTCCAACGGACACTCCAATTTTATTTATTTGTATTGATGAATAGATCAATAGATGTAGGTACCTACTTTGATTTGCGGTAAATATTCTAAAAATGAATCCTAGCTAGAGTGATTCGCTTCCGAAACCCCACCCATGCTAAATTTCATGAAAATCGTTGCGAGCCGTTACACTGAGATTTAATTAAACTAAATTAAAAAAATTGTCAAGAATTGCTCGTTAAATGTATTAAGACAGATAGCTTATAATAATAAATAAATATGATGGACATCTAACCCACAGCGCCATCTAGGCCCAAGCTAAGCAGAGCTTGTGTTATGGGTACTAGACAACTGATATAAATCTATACTAATATTATAAACGCGAAATTTTGTAAGTATGGATGGATGGATGGATGTTTGTTACTCTTGCACGCAAAAACTACTGAACGGGTTTGGATGAAACTTTACAGTAATATAGCTTATACATCAGAATAACACATAGGCTACTATTTGCAGCGATAAACGACATATAAGCGGGCGGAGCCGCGGGCAACCACTAATACATATATACTTTTTTTTGTAAATACATACATATTATACAGAGAAAACACCCAAACTCCGAAACAAATATTTGCAGATCATACAAACATTTGGGCCGACCCGGGACCTCAAGCCCAGCAGTCGCATACGATACCACAACGCCACCAAGGCAGTCATGATGTACCAAGTTACAGTAAATAGGGTTAGTGACGGAATGACATTGAATTTACGTCAGTACATCGAATGTACCAAAATTTGTGCAGATCTCTTATGATTCTTATTGAAATATAATAAACTTAAATAAGGTATATGTGCAAAAGTGGACACTTATTCAAAACTAGCTTTAGCCTATGGCTCCGCCAGCGTATAAGTCGGCAATCGCGTTGAATCTTTAAACTGATATAAATTTTTAATGTATGAACCGATTGAAATTAAACGAAACTAAATGTTAAGTGAATCAAACCGCATCGAATCAGTGAAAACCGCATTCAAATCGGTTAAGCCGTTTCTTAGATTATCGTGCACAAACGTACAAATAAACAAAAACTCAAAAGAATCATTGATTTGGATTCTATGGTGTTCATAAAGCCCTATATATATATATATTACTAGATATTTATAAAAAAACTATTTATATATATATATAATATATATAGTTTTTCTTATACATTTTGCATTTACAGAAAGCGAGCAGTTACGATTATTATATTATATTATGTATATATGTATTGATAACATTGAAAAAATCAAAAGTCTGTATTAAAACTGTTGTGAAATCGGGAGATACATAAATCTACGTAAACTTTACTATCATAATTCAAATTATTTTATATTCATCGAATCTATTCAGTTAATTACGGTATTCATACCCAGTGTAGACAATAAACTCCCAATTTTCTTTCTTCAAAGCCTTATTCATCGCTTAAACGGTGGAACCTTTTCATGTCGAACTTTGAAGTTTGCACCATAAATTAGGATCAACGTAGTTAATTCTAACACGTGTCTATTGTAACTATTGTTTTGTTTTTACAGGCTATCTACGATATGCTCGGTGCGTGCTCAAGTAACCGACCAGCTGATTCGGCGGAAGAACGTGCTAAAAACATTTTCGCGAAAATGGATGAAAATAACGATGGGCAGCTGACGCAGGATGAGTTCCTCAAGGGCTGTCTGCAGGACGAGGAGCTTTCAAAAATGCTGGCCCCTTAAATTGGCGGACATTTTCCTATACCCTATGATCCGGTACCCACTATATCCATCCCCTCGTACACCGCACGATAACCCGACGGCGTCGTCCTGTCCACACGACAGCACAGATCTAAACATTTTCAAGTGATTTCAATCGAGCTTTTGAACACGTAGATTTGTTATGATTTACTGTAATTTTTTTTTTAATGAATTGCTATTGGACTTAAAGCGAACACATAAATTTTTAATTATTGCCTTCGACCCAATTTTCAACGAATTTTTTAATTATGTGTATGTGAAAGAATTAAAAATGGATCAGTATTTAATGCGCATGTACTTAGGTAAACTGCGATGTTTCACGGTATTGCTGTCGTGTCGACATGGCATAAATAGCATGTGTCTGATTGTGTTTGCGAGTTAAGTGCAGCCTGCATTTGTTCTCGAACATTCGATCTGAGACCTATATAAATTCAAAACACGCTTGACTCTCGTTTTCCGAGATAGTAATACCGATGTATTGATTGCGTCTGCATGTTACATCTGCACACTCTTCTCAGGTAAAATTATAGCTCTAAAAACAGATGGCAACGTATCCAGTTGTTATTCGCCAGAAGGTATTTTGGGCGTTGATCCGATACGAATGTGTGCTACGCTTCTCTGTTCGCTTTCCCTGACACATGTGATTTTCCTTTGTAAATGAGTTTGTATAATTAAGGTATAGTTCTGGTTACGAATTTTTAATAATACACTTGAATTACCGTTTGTTCATTCTTATTATTATTTTGTACTTGAATGAGTAGGTAATTAATTTGTATTAATTTAAGTCGCTGTCGGATTGTCCACTTCGCTGATAGCAAAAAATGTATCTGAATCTTAGATACATTCTGTCGTTTTCCCTCCCAGACCCTCGGTCTAGTCCTATCTGGTTCAAATATTATTCTATTCAATGACGGATTACTATAAAGATGCACAGTATAAATTAATGTCAATCTTAAAATTTTAACATTAAGGCAAAATTAGTGTAGATTGGTCAGAATCGGTCAGATTATACGAACACACATATACAGAAGGTTAAATAGAGAAGGATTATTTTGTGTTCTCTTGCAATTTTGCACTACCACGAATCCACTGGTATTGTATTATTGTATACTCTATCTTACAGACAACTACCAGGCAATTCTTACAGACAATCTGACCATTTCTGTCTGAGTTAAGTTCAATTTATGTAAATTAAATTAACCGTATTAATCGACGTACGTTGTTTAAAATTCAGTGTTATTCGTTAATTCGTCAGGGATTTTCACGAGTTCGGTTGAACCGGGCCTGAACCTTTGCTTATTTACTTCTAGTATGATTGCTAAGCTTTGGTTTTATATATATGTGGCGCTGTTTGAAATCCACTTCCCACTTGTTCTGTTTATAGTTTTATTTGTATTTCTGTATTAGGTACTGTTAATTTTTCCCACTACTGTGCCTTCTCTGTCAATTCTGCATAAGGTGACCAAATATATCTTAAACCAATTTAAACCCTAGTCCTGTATTATTATTGTTTAGAGCTTATGTTGTGCAGGGTGAGTTGTGATGTAATTTAAAAAAATATACCATCTCTGTACAAGCAGTGACTTATTACCTACATGTGCTCGCACATTGATTCCGCTTGCGTCACTGACAAGTCTGCCCGCAGACTAATACGGTCAGAATGATTAACGTTGAAAATCCCTCCGAATGAAAAAGTCTAATGGTGTAAGGAATTCACTAGGCATAGAACTCCTTTCTCGATTTTTTTTCGTTTTTTTGCCACACATAGTAACTGGCCATACAACAGTCGGGTCGCGATACTACTTCATTTTATATTAATTATTATTATTACTAGTAAGCCTTGTTAGCTATTATGTTTGTTAGTTTTCAGTGCATAACAGATAATTTTTTGTAGGATTTTCCATAAATACTGGTCTTGTTTTGAACTACTTAATTGGAAGATTATTCATTTTTTTTAATAGTCTAATGACGTTATGATACAACACTGTTATTATAGCCAGGTTATTTTTTAATGTAAATTGTGCTTTACGTAAAGTTTTTTATAAATAATTTGCACTGGAAACTAAGTATCCTCGCATTAAATAATTGTTAAAAACATTCCATAAAGTTACACGTTTGCAAATAAGTTTTAAGTGCTTATACATGTATTTAAGTGTACATTATTGTATTTACTTCGCTTGTAGACCGGCAATCGCTTTGTGTCGTAATGTTTTATTGTAATAAGTTAAGAATAAATCAAACTTAGTTATACAATGTAAGCATTATTTGCAACGGTTTTGGTTGATGTATGTTTGTTGAAATGCGTTCGGCGTAGCCGGCTGACCGTTTAGATGACATATACGATTCTCCATATTGCCACATGCAAAATTTCCATAACAATCATCATCAATTTGACTGAATTTTATACAAATAGAGGATGATAGAGGGATCATTATATTCATCTTGGACCTGAATGTAGCTCCGCAGACAGGGTGTTGTGTAACATATCAGTAAATTGGATATTCAATTGGAAATTGGGATAAAAAACTGTTAAATAAACATTAACAATGTTAAGATCTGCCACAGGATTGTGCGCAAGAGACCCTCTACACGTCACCTGTAGCTACGTTTCCTAACAAAGCCAATGTTACATATCGAAAAATACAGAGAAATAAAATTACAAATGTTTGTCAATAGTGATAATTTAATTGTTACGCGACCCAGGCCTATGATTCAGTTGAAGCTGATATCGGTAATTACAGCTCCTTATTGTCGCTATTTAACAGTCTGTATACTTAATTTCGGAACTCAATTATTGAACTCAATTATAGCTTCAATTACTTCACAAAGCTATTTTCATGTTACCAAATCTAAAAATAATTATGATACATTTGAAATCTCAATTTTGTAATCGTTAAATGAATGTGAGTTATGTTGGCTTGATTTTTTTATGAAATATTGTGCCATGTACTTTCTCATTATAATTAAAATCTAGGAAAAAAGTTGGCAACAATGTGCAGAAAACGTAAGAGACTTTAGTCGATACCATTCGGAGACGCCATTGGTCAGCTTATCGTTTGTAGCAAGTGAGAGAGCGCGTTCTCTTTGCGCATTACGGCCGATTTTTATAGGTTAACATTGGTTAGGGCGTAAGTAAACACATTCTTCTTGGTCTCAAATGTAAAATCTCAATTTGTGAACTTAGGGAACTACTCTGTTCGATTAAGTTTTAGTATTTTAACAAATAATTTAACTCTAAATTTTGCATATGAATATCCATTAGATAATTTAAGTGGGTTTTTGTTTATACCATTACTTATCGAAATGGTTTTATACTTAAAAACTTTTGTAATTAATATTAAGCTAAAATTTGCTTACCCGAGTTTTATTTAAAAATATCTGTGCACGTCTTTGAGACGAGCCAGACATTAGCTGATCAGCATAGACTGATGTCTAAAGGTATAGTTATCATTATAATAATTTTATGATATTTATTCATTTTTTTCTATGACAGAGTAGTTACCTTTGATTTATATAATTTCTAGAATTTAAGTAGATGTACTCTTAATAGTAAGCTTCAAGCACTATTCATTTGTCGAGTCATATTATTTCTATACTACATGTATTAGCATAGACTATATTTTTAAGATATGTATGTAACTAGTTGCGATAGACGCACAAACAGGCGTGATTTCTTAAACAAACATTACTTTGTCCTTAGATACTTCTGGCATAACGTATTTAGTTCGATCTTAGTTTCTTAAAACAATGACAGCTTTTGGAAGTTTGTTAGGTGCCTGTCGAATCTTGTCTTGACAAAACTACTGAAATTATATGATTTGTAGTCAGCGGTGTCGACACGTTCTATTTGCGAGTACGTGTCCAAGTGCAATTTGGCACTCGCAAAGTTTGATCTCTGTGGAGTTCGTTCAAAAGTATTAGAAACTTACTGTATGGACCCGTTTTACTTTAACCTGTAAAGTCTGAGAGTTTTTAAAATTTACCGTTAGTATAGTCATTGTTTACACTCGAAATTGGTATGAAACTGTTTGGTTTTGTATTGAAGCGCCTGCGCCGGCGTTCTTTTTAGATTAATAGAAATCTATAATAGAGAACAGTTTCCACAATGTGTCCCTTACATTCTCTGTTGTATTTCTATGATACCTATTTTTAACGATTCACATTTTGCCTATTCATGTATAATATACAATTACAAAAATATAATAGTTCATCATTATTTATCACACTAAGTTGTGTGCACGACATTTAGTAATAATTAATTTTGATAGACTCTAGCTATGGATCGGGGTACTAGGTAGCTATTAATCATATACATTTTTTTTTCTCTTTATTTATTTTTAAGGGACCTATTAGGGTTTGCCAGTCCCATATCATATACATAAATTTAAATAAATTCACCATGACTCCAAACAAATTTTTGACTGTTGGAGTATAATTTTTTATAAATATTTTTTATAAGTTATTTGCGAAAAAAAAAACAGTGACAGCACCGCTTACAGAATCATAAATAACAAGGAAAACAACCAAAACAATTCACAGAACACATACAAAATCATCAATATCTGTACAGCCTGTTAGGAGTCACAAGTACATATAATATGGTCAATTAATTAATTTAATAAATAATTTAATTTATTAATCATTTTGTCACCTACGATCCAGACGACTAATTGAACTAGTCAATGAATAAATAGTGTCGTGCACGTAATTTATTTATATATTTTCTTTTGCTTTTTATTGAATGGCTCCGAAATGATAATCGTATTTTGCAGACGGAATAAGGTCAGACATTTCTCTTTTACATGTAGACTTAACTCGCACACGTTACGTTACATTTTTTTTGTTTTTTTAAATGAATTTTAAGATTAATAATATGTATGATAAAAATTATGAATACTATAACGTTTGCGAGTATAGCAGCGTAGTTGAGATTTAATCTTCACGTAGCAATCATTTAATTTCATAACTACCTACATAATTATTTGTAATAAGACTGCAAGGGATTTGAATAAAAGTTTAATATACACTGTCATCAAGTGTATGTAGATAATTTATATACCTAAAACTCTGTGATTCATAAAATCATTGCATTCATAGTTGCCATAGTGTTTGTCACCGTGCTGCATTGTCCTTCACAGTGAGGATGGTGATCACCACTCCTGAACTTATCCTTTCCCTCAGACTGAGTAGAGCCCTTTTAGCAGTTATAATAGGTCTTTACCTATGAAATTGCTAAGCTGCAAGAGCTGGGGCAGCTGCTTCACGACAACGCGCGACCCCATACTGCGCAACAGACAGTCTCCAAGCTGCAAGAGCTGGGGTTGGAAGCTCTCCCTCATCCGCCATACTCAACAGACCTTGCACCTACCGACTATTACTTTTTCCAAAATTTAGACAACTTTTTAGTGGGTAAAAAATTCAATTCCCGAGAGGCAGTACAAAATGCCTTTGAAGAGTTTGTTGCCTCCCCGTCCATCTGATTTTTACAAGAAGGGCATCAATAAACTGCCAATGCGTTGGCAAAGATGCGTCGATTGCATGGGTGATTACTTCGAATAACAGAAATAAAAAAGTTTGAAAAAATAAGTACTTACACTTATTGCATACAAAACGGCAATTTCATAGGTAAAGACCTATTATATAAAATAATAATAAAATTGAATAAATTGTTACAACTTGAGTCCGTTATTTTCACAGTCGATAATACGTGAGTTACCTTGCAGACTTGTTACAAAATGTTACTAACTTAGATTGTCCACATGCATAACCCCATATGTACACATTTACCCTGTTTTAGGGCACAAGAGTTGACTAACTAAACAGTGAGCAGGTTGTGTTACATTTTTACGTCGTATTCCACATTATAAGCAGATTACAAAAATGGGTAAACAAAATAGCAAACTAAAACCAGAGGTTTTAGAGGATCTCAAGCAGAACACCGAATTTTCAGGTATTCTACTTTGTCTATACTATTAGTAATGTTTTTAATGTTTGTTCTTCTTTTATTATGTGAATAAACAATAAATAAATAAATATTTCGGATATCTGACGCACAAAGAAATCTAATTTCAAACTAAGTAGAGCTTGTACTATGACAACTAGATTGACTGATAGAATACTTATGTACTTTTTTTTGTAAATACATAAATATTATACATAGAAAAAACCTAAACTCCGAAACTAATATTTGCAGATCATAGAAATATTTGATCTGACCCGGAAATTGAACCCAAGAACTTATGCACGGCAGTCGCGTACGCCACCACTGCGCCAACGAGGCTGTCAATAATATGCATGGATACTTATTGTTATTGTTTCAATGTATTATTGCGTTAAATTTCCAGATGCTGAGATACAAGAATGGTACAAAGGGTTTCTGAAAGATTGCCCCAGTGGACATTTGTCTGTAGAAGAGTTTAAAAAGATATATGGGAATTTTTTCCCGTATGGAGATGCGAGTAAGGTATGGTATTTTCTTCTATTTTTAGTACCTAATATTTTAAAGCTATCTTTAAAAATTTTAACTAGTTGTCGGTCAGAAATAAATTGCTACTTTACTTGAAATAATTAGCACACTTTATTATAAGTATCATATGTTTAATTATCTATATCTATACTAATAATATAATATTATAAACGCGAAAGTTTGTAAGTATGGATGGATGGATGTTTGTTACTCTTTCACGCAAAAACGCCTTAACGGATTTGGATGAAACTTTACAGTAATATAGCTTATACATCAGAATAACACATAGGCTATTATTTACCGCGATAACCGACATATACGCGGGCGGAGCCGCGGAAAACCACTAGTATTAATATGAAATTTATAAATAAATTTATCTTAACAAGATTTTAGAATCACTGATCACATTTTCAATTGGCTGCAATTCGATATACACACATCAAAAGTGTCTAGGGATCAACATATATTTTTGCAATAACTTTTCTCCTGATTGATATTAATTAAAATTTTCTTTAAGGATTCATCAAATAAAGTGTTTTCGTTTGTCACAGTAACGATAAACCAAGTCACCTTTGCATTAATAAAGAAATTTGCCATTTTCCTAATAAAGGGATTTTTGACATTTGAACCACTAACATTAAAGTTCGAAAAAAAGACTGAAATAACAGTTTTCTTTAACATTTTATTAGGTAACTTAAACAATTAATAATCCGTGTTTCTACTGCGAACACTAACAACACAAGAACATCGGTTTGGCATACTGAAAATGAGTTCATCCAAATCACGCTGTGGAATGGCCGCCCATGTTCGTTGCAACAACAAAAAAAGGTCTTCTTGCCACTGGATACCCTCCATATTCGGCAGAGCTCTTCTCTGTAGCATATCCCATGCATGCTCAATCAGGTTCAAGTCTGGCGACTGAGCAGGCCAGGGCAGGACATTGATGTTAGCTGCGGCGAGAGTCTGTCTTACAACTCTTGCGGTGTGCGGTCGTGCATTATCATGCATTAACTGAAATAAGGGACCGATTTGCACTTGTAGAGGAACGATGACGTCTGATACAATCGTCTCAGCATAAATTTGAGCGTTGAGGTTGCCTCTGATCCAAATCAACTCAGTTCTTCCGCCGATCCAAATACCCGCCCATACCATGATGGTTCCACCACTATAAGGATGGACTTCCTGGCAGGATTTTAATCGCTGTTGGCGTCCAGGGGTTCTCCAGTGTCGTATACGTCTTGTATCCGGTCTCATACCAAAACGAGACTCATCAGAAAAGCACACGAAACGCCATTGTTCTTCTGCCCAATTTCTGTGTTCAAGAGCCCATTGATATCGAATCCTACGATTGTGCATTGCTATAGGTGGTACCCGTAGCGGTCTTCGGGAATGAAGGTTCACTTCATGCAAGCGGTTTCTGACTGTTTGGTCGCTAATTAAGTTCCCTGAAGAGTGATGAAGCCTCACGGCTAACATCATGGTGGTTATTGTTGGAGCTCTTCGAGTTAAGATTTGAATGTATCGGTCTTGTCTCCGTGTGGTGCAGCGATACCGTCCTCCATGGCGCTCAGCCACGGTACCAGTGCTTCGGTAACGTGTCCAAAGTCGACTGATAACACTCTGACTTGTATTCAGAGCTAAAGCCACAGTACGTTGCCGGGAACCAGCTTCTATCATTCCCACGGCTCTGAGCATTTCTTCCCTGCTTAAATGACGTCGCCGCTCCATAATAACGTTGGTTTTAATCAGTAGTAGGGAAACAGTAGCACTAATAATGTCTTCAATGCGTTGTATGTTTTTATAGGGAAAATATTGACAGCTGATTTTCATCTTTTACTCGAATTTGATTGACAGTTCCTGATTCAAATTATGAAATGCACCAAAAAGGATCCATATAAATTTATAAAATCATAAATTTATTACAAAGCCACATCTCAATCTCAAGAAATCCGCATAAAAATGCTTGATCCCTAGACACTTTTGATGTGTGTAGTTCAATTTGTTTTAGAAAATCCAATATTAGGCAACTGGTTGATGAGACGATTAGTTTCTGGGTTTAGTTCCTTTCCTCGCAAATCCTGGAAATTCTGGTTATGGGTTATCCAAATTTAAGAGTTTACCTCAATTTTGACACTGCGTTTTCTATTTACAGTTTGCTGAGCACGTGTTCCGGACATTTGACGCGAACGGCGATGGAACCATAGATTTCCGGGAGTTCCTGTGCGCGTTGAGCGTCACTTCACGCGGCAAACTTGAGCAAAAGCTCAAATGGGCCTTCTCTATGTACGATCTCGATGGCAATGGGTACATCTCTCGACAAGAGATGTTAGAAATTGTCACTGTGAGTATATTTTATTTTTTAATCCTGAGATTTGGAAGAATGGTGGCAGATCATAAAATCTACATAAAGTATTTGTAAACCGAATCAATTTAATTTTGGTATAGTATGGCAACATCTAGAGACTATAGTTACTAGGTACAGGTATCATTAGGCAGACAAACGAAATGTTTATTTTTTCATAGACCCCAATTGTCCATATTTTTATGTACAAGTAGTAAATTAAAATACATTAATTATTCATAAGTTAGTGTCATTATAATTTGAAAATTCCGATATTTTCTTTTCTGGGACTTAGATTAAATCGAGTGCAAACAAGCTATACTCTTTGCGCAGTAGCATGGTGCATGACAGTTTCAGTAACATTTCGTTTAACTCTTGAAAGTTGCCGCGATTTACAAATTATGACTTAGTATTTCAGCTGTACCACATTCGCAATATATTAAATCATTAATAACTGTAGTAAATTAAATTAAACCAACCAGAATGTTCTAGTCTACAAATAAATACCGCACCATGCTACAGCGCAAAGAGTATAGTAAAAATGTATTTGTAGTCTAAGAAAAACATCCTTGTGTCGCTATCCTCAATTCTGAGGGTCGTGACCCCTATTTAGAGCCATTATGCGAGTGATAGCTCGCCACCTGTTTCAATCTTGAGCAGCGTGTACGGCAGCATGGTCTCCCATCGCAACGGACTACAGTCCCTGGCTCTTTTTCTCTTCATCTTACCCGTCCCCTTGAATCTTTCGAGGTTATCGCTTTCTCTCTTCCATAAAACATACCACCTTAATATGCATTAAAACAACATTTGAATGTTTTCAGGCTATTTACAAAATGGTCGGGTCTGTGATGAAGATGCCCGAAGACGAGTCGACGCCAGAGAAGCGAACTGACAAAATCTTTCGACAGATGGATAGGAATAAAGATGGCAAGCTTTCCCTAGAGGAATTCATCGAGGGCGCCAAGAGCGACCCATCCATTGTACGTTTGCTACAATGTGACCCGCAGTCCCAGTGATACCCTAAATATTAAATCTTCCTTCGCATTGAGTAACACTCAGTCTCTCCATAATTATATAAAACTGTTGTAAAATATCACCCTTATTACAATGCTTGTAAGAGCTAGTGCGCGTCGTAAAGCGTTACATATTAAATCCGTTGGTTGTCCTGTTGCTTGGTTGTTTCTATACACGACGGTATTTCAAAAATAATGTAACGAATGTAATAAAGTTCGCGCTTATTCCGATCCACACTTATATGTATAACCTGCCTGGGGTTTAAATGACATGTAGATTTAAAATTCGGAACATTTGTGACATCAGTATGGTGTTGCCTTCCTAAACAAATTACCAGATTAAAAGAAATAACTTATTAAAATATTGCTACGTTATTAAAATGTAATATTATACAGTGATGCAAAAAATATACATATACCTATACACATAATAGTAACACAACAATAATGCCAAAGTGGAAGAAAAGAAAATTATTTTTCAAAGTTTATATAAGAATTTCTAAATCCAACTATTCTCACATATATTACAAATACATACATATAATACAACTAGTTGCACTATACAGTTTGTCAATTGTTTGTCTATTACGAAAGGTATTAATGTACAAAAGTTCGCTTTTAACAACGGTAGCTTATAAAATACAGTTTTAAAGTTAGTCTATTCTGAAATACGAACTTGTAATTGTGAATTTTGACAATCAAACAGCAGGACAAAATATGTGCGACTCTAATGTGTATAGTGTTTAAAAAAATTCCCAATGATACTATTTAGGTTAAAACACATTCGTATATCCACAAACGTTTTGAGGCTTATCTTATAAGCGGGCTTGTGAGTATTTCGGTTATTATTATTATCGGTTATTTCAACTACTCGGTACAAATATTAACATCGCTTAATCGAACCTCTTTATGTTTAAACAGGTACCGGATCTGATTAATGAATCTGTTTATAATTAAAAGATTATTAATATTATAAATTACATTGCCTGATCCATTATTAGAGGCTTGCACCATTGTATTATTTGCATTCGTGCAAGCGATGTCTCATTATCCACGGAACGAATGCATCCTTAGGTCTCACCAGCCCGCTTATATCGCGTCTAAATTTTATCCAACTATCTCCCTATATTATCAATAATTATTTATAATATCCACTAAATATTGAATGTTTCAATGATCTTTACTTGAATGTATGGATTTTAATAGTTTATGGATTTAATTGATTCGATTTAATTTATTAACGCATTCGTTGCTCTTATATATGAAAAATACTATTTCGTCTCTCAATGCATATTTAATGTTATCGATTAATTAGCTTATCCGACAGAGAAGTTAACTCCGTAGTAGATAGAAAATAGTTAACTTTCATATTTCTTTACAATATTATGACGTGTTTTCGTCATGCCTTGAGAAATGAACGAGGAAGTAACATCATACGCGCAGTGTCTTTATAACGCATGAACTTGAGTATTAAGGGCTGTTGTTATACTTAAAAACCGTATACATTCAAGAACGTCAAACATAGGTTTGATTGTAGTTTGGTGTATGTAGCACAGATGTCGCTGCCGACCAATCGAGTTCCTAGACCACTAGATGGCGCCAGCCAACAAGTTTATAAAACGGCACTATGCGTATGCCGTTGCGTAGCTATGTTTCAATAACAGAAGGTTGTACAGCTGTCTTATCACTGCTAGTTTCTAGGGTGGCACGGTTAAACATTGTGTCAACCTACGCTCTAGCAAGTCAGCTGCTGGTGCAAGAAAATGTACTAAAACTCTGGAAAACAACAGTCTAAGTCATTTTCTTACACCATTTGTAAATGCATCATGGTTACCTTACTGGTACTAGTGCTGTCTAGACAATGGTATTCACCAACAGCAGACACAGCAACGGTTAGATTGCAGGCCTTATTATATATTCTAAATACATGTATATTCTACGTTATATATACAGATCCTAGCATTGAAAAGACAGTGATTTTATAGCACAATTTAGGAAGACAATTACGCAACAAATGATACAGACAAATACGATTATATATAGTTATTATTAATTTATACTGTAAAGAATGTTCATGCTGATCTATTCGCGTAGCTGATATTATTAAGGTTTAGTTTTAATGAATGAAAAAAATATAAAATCATAATTATAGTCCTGAGTCAGCCTAAGTATTATTATTCAATTATTTTGTTGTAAAATGATATGTAAGGGTTTTAATATGGTTAGTGTAAAATGTAACAATAGACAGTAGTAGAATATTGAGTTTGAATTTCTGCAGTGACTACGATTTCAATACGCCTTTACTGGGCTTTAGGTTAATCGTACCTAGGGGGACCACCCATTCGTTGTCACTCGACAAAATTGACATAACAATATTAGTTACATTATAATAATTATTGGAGTGTGCTGTACAAAAATCTGCTAATTAATAATTTTGCAAAAGCATGTAAGACTGCAATTAATGGTTATGATATATAATAGATGTTTAGATACCCCGAATTTCGCGTTAGCTGTGGTCTTTCGCCGAAAGCCTTGAACCAAATGCTTAGTGCTGCTTCGACTAAACTAGATACCGGTTTGTTAAGGCACTCATCGCACCGCTGCAATAACATACGTATAAGTAAATTATTCAACAAAATATATTTTATTGTTAATAGTTGACTAACAAAAATATTTTATAGACATAATGACAAATAATTCAGTAGTTCTAGTACCATTAATTGATCACCAACAATTGACCACGTCTTGAAGGCGTCTTATTAAAACAAATCTGCATTTTCTACATCGGCCCGAACAGCACCCATAGATATAATTTTAAGCATGGTTCTCACACATTTTATTGGAGGTTATTGACTTTAAAGACTAAATAACACATAATTGATGTTCATTAATATTTATTTGAAGAATTCATATTTATTGACATCACAAGTATTTAAATGCAGGTTAAATATATTAAATAGGTTTAGGGCTTGATCACTGTCCCGCTGATAACGTACGTTACCCTTCAGATGTTTATTATGTAGTTTTTATAACACCAAATCATGATCGAGTTGCATGAAGGAGTCCAGATTGTTTCGAGTTTGTCCCAATACGATTTTAGAATAAATAACTCATTGCGATATTCACGTTTGTGGAGTAACTAGTGCTATACATTTATTTATAACTATAAAAATATACATGTTGTCATGCTGTATTTAAAAGTTGTCATACAGTAATAGTTTTTTGTTATAATTACTACATATTATTTATATTAAGTTAAAGACACAATAGACAATGTATGTTATATTTACAATTTTGTTTTTGCCATGTATCGCCATTTTACTAACGCAATTGTTGTGGTATATATTGTTTTATACTAAGCTTTCTAACTTCTACTAATATTTTAGCAATCTTAATTATTTTTTCTTTTTAAAATTAATGAATTTATATCTCAACGAATTTTATTGGATTCTCACTTTTAATATATAATACAATTTACCTTTCATTTGACCGGTATTTTATTTTGCTACTTTTCCATCTCACTGAACAGGCTATCGAATCAAATGCACAATTATATTTATTTTTTCGCACAATACCGTGTACGTGTTTGTAAAGTTTGTACCTATCTATTATGGAATTGATGGTTATTGAACAATTCTTGATGTATTACACACGTAATTTATATTCTCACACCTCTCAACATCTGTGTATGTTTATATTAAATGTCAGTCGTTACTTAATGTACGTTATAATGTTATAAAACATTTATTGTATAAAATGCACTAAACAATAATACATTGTATCCACCTGTTTGTCTCCGCGATCTATCGTTGTAAGTATTCTAAATGTTCACAGTAATGTTACATATCGCTAAGATACAAGAATGTTGGAGGGTTTGAGTATGAAGTAGTTGGTACTAAATACAGCAATAATGTAACACCGGGTGAGTAACCGAGTAACGGAATAAAAAATATTTTTAATATATAATTTTAAATTTTATGTGGAGGTTACTAGGTGTTTGATCAGATTTTATATCTGTGACATTTTCTATATTTAGATGTTAAAAGATACTAAACGTGAACGGATCATCCCAATCGACGCCTTTTATTATTCTAAGTGTTTAATAAAATTAACGTTGCTTAAAATCTTGTATTTTGAATTAGATTTAGCAAAATAGAATGTTAAAAAAAATATTAAAGATTTATATTCGTTTCTCTATCAAAACTCGAAAGATAACAATTGTTATTTCGATTCTTCTATACATAATTATATTCTATATCTGTGCAGTTGATTCCGTAATCAGTTTTGTATGTTCAGTCTAAAATTCGCATTATATGGTGGCGAGGTGATTTGCGATACGTATGCGCCAAACAAAAAAACTAGGGGTGTAAGCCTCAGATAGAATTTACTTCTGGCGTTCTAATCTAAAAAAAAGCTATTGTGTGCAATGTGGCCGCTCGGAGTGGCAACAAGATGCAGCGCGTGCGCAGAGCGGCAACATTGCACTTCCTCGCCGCCCCGAGAGCTTCCAAGATTAGCGTCAATAAAATAAAAACCAATCACGTGTAAACCGTACATTTAGCAAGCGTCACGTCAGCAAGTCATCTTGTATTGTAAGCTTAGATAGGTTATTTACCCAATACTAGATAGGATTCAGTTCAAAACGCTGTATGCTCCGCGTCCTAGTCATTTTGGATGATTTTACATATTACCGCAGACGATTATTTTACTGTCTTCCAGTATTTTAAGCAGAAGTTGACTTAACTGCGATGCGTAGTTGGCCTTTACTGTACTATGTTATAAATAACCATAAAGTTCAGGTTGATACTTGAAATTAAGAAATAGGAAAATTTAGCACCGCACTAGTTTATTGCTAGCATTAAATGGGTGCTAATTGATACATTACGATCTAGAACGCTTTGAAATTAATTATATGAGCGGCGCATAATGGCGGTTTTTTATGAATTTTAAACTTACAATATCCTTAACATCTCTTTAGGAGTATGCTCTTTTTTCCTTGTGCTTCTACGCCTTTTCAATAAACCCAGTTAAATATCTCACTTATAATCAATGGTGCATAAAATGCCCTCTCAGATTAGGAATGGTTAACCACGAAATCTGTAGTTTAGTAAAGAGAGACGATTAAAATTGTACCGACTACTAACATTTTATTTGTTAATGCCAGTTTATCGCTATTACATTTCAGCTACATTTGTGTCACAAAGCTTTTTATTGGTCTACCAATGTAACAGACATAGTTCTACAGCATTACATTTTGTAATAGACATGAAAATATAATTAGAGGGCCATAAACGTTTCTTAGTCCGTTTCATCTAACAAATTTATACCTAGCAAATCGTAAATCTCGATTGAACTTTGGTCGGACATTAACAAGGATTCATATCGGTAGTTAATTGAGCTTAAACAAAGCCCCAGTCGTACACTAAACTACAGTTACAGGATAAATAATTTACTATAATCTAAATACAAATAACGAATACCTAACGTGTTTAGTATAAAGCTATTATTTAATACGTAATGGTGTATGGTATCTTAGAGATAATTCTTATCTTAATCCAGGGTGCTATTGACTCGAGATGAGTGCGGTGGGTTTGGCAAGCAAAACAAAAAGAGGTATAATAACTTACATTTCAATATTGTAGCTAAATAAAAAAAGGAGAAATAAATGAAAATTATTTCTACAAAATGAATAATTAGGACCCGCCGCAGGCATTCCCTAAGCAGGGGAGGCGTGCAAGGAGTTCTCGTACACCTTCATGGACCAAAATGTACAAGAGCGATAGTAGGTACCTAAGTTGTACCTAAGTTATACCTACCTAGTGAAGGATATAAAGACACGGAGTTTACTCCTGTCCACTCCTATGTGTATTCGCTACCTAATTGTTGTGTATTACATATCAATCGCTTGAATTTGGATCCGTTCTCGGTGTTAAGTGTTTTACACTTCGCGTTCACGTCAGCTTATTAAGCTTATTGGGAACAGGATTTAATATTAAACACGTTATCTATCATTCACTAATAGCACCCTGCTCTCGATATTGTACCATATTGAACTTATATGTTGACTATGTCAACTGCTTGTAAACGAATACATTGTCTTGGCAAATTATTGTTCTCTGTAGTCAAATTGTGATTTCTAACATCATTTTCTTTAAAATTGACCTTCTAGTTCTGATAATCTGTTTTAGATTAAAATTATTATATCTATTTATTAAATCTTTCTCCTCTTAAATGTCGTTTTATTTTCTACCTTGAATTTTGTTCATCTGTACCAATACATACAATTTTAGTGTCTAATCTGCATGTAAATTCAAATTAACAGCTTTTCACTAAATGCATATGAAAGTACCCATTTACGGTATTTACATCGAAAAATAACTTTTTAAAGTTTTTGTCCATCTGTCTGCCTGTTTGTTCCCGTTAATCTCTAGATCGGCTGGACCATTTAACGGGGGTTTCACTGGCATAAAGATGATGACATAAGAAGTACTAAGGCTACATTTATTTAAAAAAATACTTAACAGTAAAGTTAACAGTAAATGCTTAACTTAACTAAAATAGTTAACAGTAAATACTTAACAGTTAAAAATAATAAACAGTATTTTTTTATCATCAACAGACATCAAATGTCTAGGTCTAGATAGAATTACGTATGGTTTGAGTAATCACTACATAATTATTATAAAACAAAGTCCTCCGCCGCGTCTGTCTGTTCGCGATAAACTCAAAAGCTACACGGATTTTAATGCGGTTTTAACTAATGGATAGAGTGATTCTTGAAAAAGGTTCCTATATAATTTGTTAAATTTTTGAGTTTATTGGCAAAATGTAACGATATTTGTTGAAGACGTCCGAAAACATTAAGCCGCACATCTTTTTTTTACCTAAGTAACATAGGCTATATTATACTATCCGTAAAGAACCCGTGCGAAGCCGGTGAGATTTGCTAGTAAATAATTTTAAAGGTTTACTCATTTTGATCATTTTACTTTATAGTAAGTACCTAGATGACCGAGCTCTTCTCGGTATTTTCTGGTAAATTTCTAAGAATGAATCTAGGATGGATGAAATTATCGATCCAGAAACTCCCTGCACACTAAAAATGAATAAATTCAAGTAAAAAGCTTTTCAAAAACAAGATTTTATTGGAATGCCCCGAGACGAATCAAACGAGTCCAAACTCGATGATGTTGCGACGTTTCTTTACACAGTTCCTATGGCCACTTTTCAGCTCCAGCATCAGATCAGCCATTATAATATTGTATTGTCACGCTGTATACATATGCTTGCAAAATTTCAGCAAAATCGTTTGAAAATAATAGGTATATCTTCTTCAAATTGAGTGGCAAGATTCCACCCGAACATACAAGCATACATACATACATTGCATGCAAGTTAATAAAAAGCTTGTAAAATCGTTCGAGCCGTTTCCGAGATTCAGATTATATAGTATAACTAGCTTTCGCCCGCGGTTTCGCTCGCAGTAATAAAAAGTATCCTATGTTACTTCTAATACCTACAAGAATATGTGTACAAAGTTTCATGATGATCGGTTAAGTAGTTTTCGCGTGAAAGCGTTACAATCAAACTTACTTTCACCTTTACGCCCTTGTATGAATGAATAAATTCGTATTTGACAACAATAACCACAATTGCGTGCGGGTGTACCGACACTATCTAAACGAATGGACCAACGTTTTTTCTGTATCTGCAATTAATTTGACATGACATGTGTGTGCAAAGCTATTAAAATGATTTGTTTGAATACTTACTTACCTACATGTGACTAAATTATGAAATTGATCTTTTAATGATGTGGGCAACCATGCCATAAAACTCGATATTCTTTGCAGGGGTAACTATTTATTTTTATAACTAAAGATAAATATTTTCGGACATGTAACACACAAAGCCATCTAGTCCTAGAGCTTATGGGTACCTACTGGACAACTGATATAAATATAATACCTATTTACTTTTTTGGTCTAGTTGTTGTCAACTGCCTTGTTGGTCTAGCGGTTAGCGATAGCGACTGCCGATCAAGAGGTCTCGGGTTCGATTCCCGGGTCGGACTGCTGTTAGGTTTTTCTTACAAGAAATTCTCATTAGCAGCCCGGAGTATGGAAGATGGCGGTGTTTCCCGCACGTGCCTAGGAGAGCACGTGAAGCAGTCGGTCCCGGTTGTCAACACCTATGACAATCGTTATTGAGAAGTCAATGCCCTCAACTAGTTAAACCTTCGAATTCAGTTCACCCTCAGGGTTGTGGAGATCCGATGCCAGTCGCTCCGTGGAAAAACTGATATTCAGGTAAAACCGGTTGTACCTACTAGCAGCCGACCCCTGTAAATCTCGGGAATAATAAAGGCTAGGAAGATGATGATTAACTTTTTTTGTTAATATACACATTATATATAGGTACCTATATATATACAAAACACCCAATATTATAGCTGTTTTAATACTTATAATACGTAGGTACGTACAGCAAAAACTATACTCCTTTTTACGAAGATCACGCGATCGTAGGAGTATGAAATTTGGCACAGTTTAAGTATATCTGGAGGAGTGTAGAAAGAAAACTAAAAAAAACAATAAATCATGGTCGAATTACGACCATGAGGTGATCACTACTAAATTTTATTTAAAGAATACTTTGGCGTTAATTTTGTAGCCCAGGAAAAATGTCTTTAGGATTACAAATTGTCGCCAACTGAATTTCTAGACCGATTGACCTTCAAGAAAAGAGCATAAACACAGATGACAAAGCTGTTGTGACTATTAAGTTGCAGGTGTTTTGTTTGCGTGCTACATCGTAAAACAACAGAAATGAAACTGTAAATTTTCCATCACTATCACATTTTATAAAAAGTTTATCAAGGTCAAGTTCACGAATACGTTTACCCACATGTACCTACACACATTAAGGTATTTATAGAAATTGAACACCTATAGTGTTTTTTATTAAAATAACATTTCAAGATTTATTCCCCATAAAAAATACACGTTTGGAGGCAAATAGGTATGAGGTATTCTACTCCATGTGTTTTAACATGTTTATGCAGTTGGTCTAATAGGGACACAATCTATTATGAAATAGACAAAATTGGAAATGATGAGAATAGGTTCTCGTTTAGCAGTAAGGATCGCTAACTACCAGAGCACCAGGTCTGAGGTCAGCCAATGCTGGAAGATTTCAGTAAGTAAAAAAAAACACAGCAGTCGTAAGGACTATCGACTGAAGTGAAAATTTAAAACTAGAAATGATATGTCCTACCTATTTCGGTTTTCGCGATAAAGAATGGCCTGCAGCGGTTTATCCATAAAAGCTGACGGACATAGTTACTTTCGAAGTTATAATATTAGTATGGGATATATGTACACATATTTTTTAAAGTTTTAAGTTAGTGAGTATATACCTATCTATATCTTGCATTCGCAGTGAGTATGGTGACCACCACTCTTGGATTCTGCTTTTGCTTTCCATCAGGCGGAGTAGAGTCATTTTGGCGGGCCACACATAAAAAAAAAAAAAAAAAAAAAAAAAAAAAAAAAAAAAAAAAAAAAAACGTTAACACGCCACGTGACCAAATCGATGACGAGTAACATGAATTTCTTTATTTTAATTATTTAAAATTTAATTTATTACTCCCCACTCAAACTTCTATAAATTTTCCATTTCAAAAAAAAATTGAATAAGTGAATATCAAAACCGCTCATTTCGACTGTATGGAATCATATGATGTAGCGGCTTAAGCTACCATTTCGGCGCTTTCTAATGCGCTGACTGGTGTGGTTTCGATTCCCATATGGGGCATCACTTTGTGTGATCTAAGAATTGTTGTTCTGGGTCTGCTGATCTTTGGGCAAAGTTTGGGGCTAACGAGTAGAGGGATGGCCTGAGCCACAGTTTTGTTGTGTGAGACAGAATTTTCATAAAGTTCTACACAAGGGCGTCGCCAGCCCTTGGCCTAGGTAGGGGCAAGTTGTCGGAGGAGATCTCTCGCTACCGGCCGTCATCCACTCCATGGCCGGTAGCAGGCGTGGTTCTGGGGGGGGGGGTGTAATGTCCCCCGTAGCCACAGGGGACATTACACATGTAATATTTTCCTACTAGCTACCTATAGAACCTGTCTCCTGTTTCCGAAGGATAGGAATTGTTTAACACCTATAAATTAAAACTGTAATATAATCTGGATAGCAAAACTTTGCCCTCCACGACGAGTGTGAGGTATTGGAGGGAGAGCTGGATCGAGCCGTATGGCGGCTGGCTTCCCGCAACATCGCTCCTGGACCTGATGGTGTTTTCCAGGTCGGGCGCTGGTGATCACTCTGTCGGTGCTGGGAGACAAACTAAGGCAGATTTTCATTGAGTATTTTGGCCTCGGTATCTTCTCCCTTGGCTAGAAAGAAGCGAGACTGGTGTTACTCAAAAAGTAAGGAAAGGCTGCAGATTCTATCTCTGCGTTACAACCTGCCTGAACGAGTCGGGCAAACTCTTTGAAAGAGTTATCTCTGACCGTATCAGCGGGCACCTGACGCGAGTGGGCCCTGGTCTATCGGACTGCCAATTTGGATTCGGATAGGGGGAGTGGTGTTAAAAGTTAGCCTTGATATCGTTAACGCTTTCGCCATCCTTCCGTGGCGCGCGGTTAAGGCGGCGCTTAAATATCACGCGTGCCTTCATAGAGGCCTATCTGCGCGACAGGGCAGTGAAGTTTGTCGATCGGAACGGAGTGGCAAATCGAAGGGAGCTGTGTTGTAGGGTTCCCCAGGGCTCTGTATTGGGCCCATTGTTATTGAACCTCGCATACGATGCGGGCCTTCGCACTAGTCTGCCCTCTGGCCTCAGTGTCGCCTGCTATGTAGACGATACCGCAATACTGGCTAGAGGGTCACGCTTCGAGGAGGTGCTTCTGCTTGCCGAGCAAGGGTTGACTTGTGTCGTGGATAAGACTCGTGAGCTGGGCCTGACGGTGGCGCCTTCATGGCTTGGCGACTAGTCCCCCGAGTACGAGTAGTAGCAGGGGCGCTGCATCGTCTGCTTCTCAATCTCGGGGAACCGCTGGAAGAAGTTCGCTGCCTCTATATGGGCGTCGAGCGATCCATGGTCGTCTATGGGGCACCGTCGAGTTCCTCCCGATGAAAGGCTCAACTGGCGAGTCTGCAGCGGTTGATGGGGCTACCATACGATCTCGTACGAGGCGGCGACGATCCTGGCGCGATCTCCACCCTTTGACGTTCTGACCGACATGGACACAATGGTCGACGTCGAAATTCGTTCTGTCGGTCGGAATGGCGAAGAGACAGCGCCGGATCATGAGCCCGGAATGCTACCTCAGAACACACATATACGTAAGCCCAACGGGCTTGGTGGGCACGGCTCGACACCCAGGTTTTTGCCAGCCAACGCGCTGTCGGAGCCGTTTTGACCAACTTCGTAGCTTGGATAGAGAAAACTGACTGTGTCACTAACCGATTCAATCACCGGGCACGGTTGCTTCGGTAAATATCTGAACAGAATCCCCCCCCTCCCCAATTTCAGGATGAAACCGCGCTTGCACGTTGTCCTACAAATTGCGTAGTACATTATCCAGCTCCTATGCTCAAAAGTTGAGAATACCAATAGAAATAAGATTGTGGCAATAATTCTTGTCGGACTAACGATATATACCTGTTTTCGTGTAAGACATTGTTTCATTTGGACAGAGAACACTTTAACCTATTATATAATACTTTTGTCCTACGGTTAGTAATAAAAAATATGGTCTTGTGGTATTAACAATTTCTGAGCGTAGATCTGTTAGGATGATCTAATTTCGAATATCGATTGGTTGATAGCTGGCATTATTTTTCCATGCTCAATATGTTTCTTTAAATTCAAATATGCATCAAATCAAACCTCTAGGGGGGGGCAGCTGCCCCCATCTGCCCCCCCTTGGCGACGCCCTTGGTTCTACAAGACACAGAATATATATAAACAAATAAGAAAGTAAAGGATCAGTTTGTAGTTTCAAATAAACCGATTTTCATTTTTCCGATTTTTTTTTTGTCTGTTTATGTGTCTGTTTCTTCCGGCTAATCCCTGGAACGGCTACCTACACAGATTTTGATGAGACTTTCTCTGGTGGATCTGATAATATGTTGTAGGCTACTTTTTTTAGACTAGCTGATATGAGATAAGTATATTCACAATTCATACTAATTTCAAATGATTTTTGCCTGGGACTTCCCGAGTGTCATAATTGGGTGTGTAAATGGGTCACTGCTGTTGATCCTGGTGTACAGTAGTTAGAGTGGTGGGCATGTGGGCGGGATTAGTCGCATTAAAAAAAACGTACTAATATTTTATGGTCGGAAGTAACTCTGCATAAGTCGAATTTACAGCTTTTTTTATATCAGCGGTGAACAAGTAACCACGATGAGCGTATATTTTTACTTTTTTAGGTTGAACAACAAGCAGACCGGAATTCACGATTAGCTCTGGATATTTAGCTTAACTGCTGTTCCATTGCTAGCTGAACGAAGACCTTCAAAGTGCGACAAAGTTTAGGTACCTAGTTAAATAGGGCTTGGAAGAAAAATATTCTGGACCGTACTCCTGTTAATCTATCTATACTATATAAAGCTGAAGAGTTTGCTTGTTTGTTTGTTTGAACGCGCTAATCTCAGGAACCGCTGGTCCGATTTGAAAAATTCTTTCATTGTTGGATAGTACATTTATCGAGGAAGGCTATAGGCTATATATGATCACGTTACGACCAATACGTAGCCGGAGCACCAATGAAAAATGTAACAAAAACGGGGGAAAATTATCACGCTACGGGCAATAGGAAACGCAAACGAGGTTGCGTGAGTCCGCTAGTACAATTACGTAGGTATATGAACTGTGGCATATTTTTTAGGTAAAACAAATTTGGTATTCTTTGTTCATACAGTAGCTATGAGAAAGGATCACTATTGTAATCCTAGACAACAAAAAAATCGATTTGTGAACCACCTCCTTTTTTGAAGTCGGTTAATAATAAGTATAGCATCATCAGTCTACCTATATAATAAACATGAAAGTTTGTAAACATCTATAGATGTTTGTTACTCTTTCAAGCAAGAACTACTGAACGCAATAAGGCTATTACCGTCACTAGGATTCTTGGATATTATACCTAATATCCAAAATGACGTGTAGGTGAATTAAAATAATATAAAACCAATTGAACTAAACGACTTTCAAGATATGCCCGTACTTGTATAAATAAGTTATTAAAGTTAATGGAACTTGAGTTTCTATTCATATTGACTGCACGTAAAGCGTAGTGGCTTAAGCTGTTAGGTACCTCGCTTTCTACTGCGCCGAGTACTATGGGTTCAAACCTCACATGGGACAACAGTTTGTGTTTCACAAATTTTTGTTCCAAGTCTGGGTTTTCTTTGCACCCGATTCGTGCATGTTTATTAATTTAAAGGCACATATTTCTAGTTAGGGTTGTCTTTTCTTGGAACGTTCTTTTTTTTAATAAATAAATATGGATTTTTGTGATAATAATTTTGGTATGTAATGGATTGACGTGTCGCATCGTCGCCTAAACAATATTAGACGTGTCAATTGTGGCGATTATAATTGTAGGGGCAAAGTTTTTTTTCATTAAAAATCGATTACAGTGTTGTGCAGTGGGAGAGGCAAATGTCCAGCAGTGGAATGAAATAGGTACGCATTATATAGGTTAGAGAACTTTTAGGTAAATGTTTTATTTTATTTGAGTTTTAATAATAAGATAATTACTGTTATTACTTATTTGTTTTTATGTACCTATCATCAATACCAGTCCTAAATTGTGGCACTCTACGCTTAAAAGTGACATCAAAATAAAAAAAAGGTTAAAATTGTTTTATGATACAAACTCAATATTGGATGACTCTTTTTATGTTGAAGTGTCTGGATGAACTAGTTTTAAGTTAGGTTTTAAGCAATAAACGAAACTGCAATTTGTACTATTCGTAGCGTATGTACCTAATCCAAAGACAAGTGTCAAATCCTAGACGCATAGGCACCATAGATAAAAAGTATGAATTAAGGCCCGTATTCACTTTGATTAGTGCGAGTGCAGGTGCCTAGTGCAGGTGATCAATGATTGGTAGAAAATACGTGTGGACCGCGAATTCGCCATCCAAGCGTATCTTCTACAAATCATTGATCACCTCACTTCACACCTGCACTCGCACTTATCAAAGTGAATACGGACCTTTATACACAACACTCGAAAAAGAAAAAAAAAGCAACTACATCATTTCCAGAAATCAAGGTCGGTTCGAATTCCTCTGTACATGATTCAAATGGTTTAATCTCGGTATATTTGCAATGCTGCCATTATGTGAGGGCTCAAATTTTTAACATGTTTCAAATATCTACAGAAACCTACTTTAGTTAGTGCAACTTTATTATTGGCAAATATATATTACATTGTCTTACATTAGACTAAATGCTGAGAAAGGAGATCGATTCTAATAGTGATACACTGCCCTACAGCAGACCGACCGACCAGTACTGAAAACGTTTTTAAATAGGGTTTAAAGTTACAGAGCTCTTTGAGAACAAGCTTTTTTATTACTACCCTTGAGACACCAACGATGTTTTCATGATATATAAACACCGGGATCTATTTATATTACGGTGAGTAACATCTCAGAACAAAGTACCTACTAAGTATTGTGTCACAGATCAACTTTACAGGAAACTTTGAGTGCGATGTGAGACAAACTTCGAACCCTTCAAAAACTGATTAATTAGCAACTATTTTAAACTTAAAATTTTATTTACACTCAACTCATCGTTTGATTAATTTAATCTAGACTGTCTCTTATTCTACCCTACACGAAACATGAACGTCGTGTGCTGAAAATTGAAATCAATATTCCAAACTAGGACGATTGTACGTCCAATAGATGTAAGCAAATTTCGCAGCGTCCCTTTCCCAACCTGTTCTGTTTCCTATGTCTGCATAATAGATAAACTTATATACGTATGTAAATAAGTACTCCACAGGCTATAGTATAGACCCCGATATATAGTTTAAAGCTATAGTTATACATTGGCTTGACAATACTAGCCTCCCCCATACCAGGATATTTTACTTTCTCTGGACGAGGCCCCTTAGGCGCGTCCTGAACGCCACCCGCCCGGGTGGCCACCCCCATGCCCCCTTTTGGCCACCCTTCGGACCCCCCTCACGCATAGTACACACCATACAGAGAGCGAACTAACTCTGCTGCCAACCTCTATAAACTCGTTCATACGTGTTCTTGTATAGATAGGTACTTATTTAAATACGCAATTTGGAGCCCACCTATACTATAAATGTGTATATATTAAGCTTAAATCAATTTGGTGTGTAATTTTATTTAGTTTAAGCTGATTTAATTTGAACGGACGGCGTCGGTTGTTGATTGTTATTTTGAATTGAACATTAGTCTACTGTTAGTGCTAACACGGGGCAGGCACCCTTTACTTTCTCCAACTTCATCTGGATACAAACAGAAACCATTGCAACGCACTCTGAAGTTTATATAAATTTATTAATGATTGTAATGAAATGTATACTCGTATTATGGTTTTTTGCCAATAAATCTGACTTTAAATTTAAAAATATCGAATAAGTATATCAAAGTACTACACGTATTTTAGGTTAACGCCGGATACAATACTCGTATAGCTTTAAATAGTATAGCAATAATTTGGCACTGGTTATTAGCTGTTTTCAAATGCGCATCGTATTAACTGCCTCGTTGGTCTCACGGTTGGCGTGTGCGACTGCTGATCATGAGGTCTCGGGTTCGATTCCCGGGACGGACCAAATGTTTGTATGATCTACAAATATTTGTTTCGGAGTTTGGGTGTTTTCTATGTATAATATGTGTATATTTACAAAAAGGTTTATACCTATGTATTTGTATCAGTTGTCTAGTACACATAACACAAGCTCTGCTTAGATTGGGACTAGATGGCGTTCTGTGTTAGAAGTCCGAAATATTTATTTATTGATTTATTTATACTCAAATTTATTAAAAAAATGTGGATATTGTTTTAAACGGGCGTTTTCTACGGGACATTTAAAATGTTTGTCCCATGCGCCCATGTTATTGAGCATTTATCTTTTTGACGCGTCTGGTGCTCTAGAGGCCGTGGGTTTGATCATAACTCAGTAATGTATGTCCCGTTGACGACAATAAGCTTAATAATAACATAAGTGCGGATTGTACACAAAGTTTGAAGGTTCCATCACTTCTGTACACGATAAAGACGTTAGTGTAATATGTATGTACGTATATTACTTTTAAAGAAAAATATCTCATTGGTAGTATTATCATTAAATTCTCGTGGTTGGAGCATCACATTGGTAGTGCTTTAGGTAGTGATCCGTGAGCTAGTATACATTTTGGATTAGGTATGATTTGTCAATATTGGATTAGGTATTTAAGGCATTCTGAAAATTTGTCAGATAACTCTTCCATATATTCTAATACAGAAACGCAGACCTGGCTGAAGGGTAGCGGTCATTTAACAATCCCATTTTTATAGAACATGTAAAAAAGAATTGCTGCAAAAAATATATTTGAGGCAACTTGTATTTTTTTGTTAAATAAATTGTAAAATTCAAAAATTCATCACATGTAAAAATCAAAGCCAGGCGATTCGTGAGGGATTTTAACACTACAAGTACGTTAGTACTATTAGTTATTATGTGCTACAAGATGCTATTAAAGACGACTCCCGCACTAGGACATCTGGGACATGTGTCGTCGCACTCGTCGCGAATTTAACACATATGCACGGATACAAAGAACACCCAGACTAAAAACAACAAACAAAAGGTAGTAGAGCCACGCTGATTTCAGCACGAATGGGACGGCTCGACCGGGGCGGTACTACCCTCGCACAGAAAATCAACGTAAAATGACAGCGTTCGTGCTGTCGTGTTTCGTTGGTGAGTGCGAGACCGGAGGCCCAATTAGTCTAGTCAACAAGTACCATACTTGTTGACTAGACTAAAAGATGCAGCAGCATCACTAGGCCGCCATAGTGTGGGTCTCCATACTGCATTGTCTGCATTCGCAATGAGTATGGTGACCACCACTCTTGGATTCTGCTTATGCTTTCCATCAGGCAGAGTAGAGTCATTTTGGCGGGCCAATCATAAAAAAAAAAAAAAAAAAAAAACAAAGTGTTGTCCCAGAAAGGTTTGAACACACGACACACAGCGCAGTAGAAAGCGGCGACCGCTTGAAACACTACGTTACCTATACGAGTAGTCAATATTGAATGGAAAATCAAGTTCCTTATTAAATTTGGTAACTTATTTATACAAGTACATTTCCAAACGTCGCTTACGAGGTGCTTATTTCAATTTCTTTTAAACAAGATGTCTCAAAGATAAGTTTTCGACATTTTTTTTCATGTTCTATAATAATGGGGTTGTTAAATGACGGCTACCCTCCAGGCAGGTCTGCATTTCTAATATAGCTATATAAACATTTATTATAGATGTATATAGCACACATAATATCTGTTATACAGTGTCTATGAAGTTTCAAATAAAACGTAATAAATTTCCCTTAGAGTATATGTAATTTCGCCATCGCGTTTCACTCAATCCTGCATACACTTTACTTGATTGAGGGATCGTCCCTCAAGCGGTTTGTCTTTGATATTTTGTATCGAGTCAAAACGCCTAGATAAAACGACAATAGAAGTTCTCAAAATCTCATCATCAGTATTTTCTGGGCACATCGAGTGGTATTGTTCAGTGAATTAAATATACTTCGTTGTTTGTTTTTTTTTATTCATTAACCGTTCATTTTGGATTTTTAGTAGTACATATCAATCGTAGTCATAGTGTGTGTTAGTGGAATTTCGTCCCATCCCATTCATAAATACATATCATCCATAAGCTTTTGTTTTGAAATACACATAAAAGTATAATACAATTCTTTGTCATTATTTTTGCCATACTTCTAGCACTAAGTAGTACCTATATCGATAGGGATACCTGCTAAACTCTTGCTAGCTAAATTTGATACACTTGAAAAATATATATAATAACTAGCTGACTCGGCTAACTTCGTACCGCCATATTTACTTATCTGTCTCAGCTAACCGTTGCAGACAAAAAAAAAATGACGTTTCCCGTTTAATTTTTCTTGTATACAAACCTTGTCCTAACAATAACGAACACATAAAAAAAGAATTATTTAATTTGGTGCAGCCGATCGGAAGTTATGCGCGTACATACATTTCGGTGATTCATTTATATATATATAGATAATTCTATATTTTCCTGCTTGCCACTTGCTGCTTGCTTTGCTGTCCCAGTTCAGATTTTGCTTTAAAAGTTTCAGTCTTATCATTCTAATCTAAATTGTCATTTCTGTCAAATCACGAACCCGAGACGTTCAAATAATAAGACCTTATAATCTTTTTTCATCCCATGAAGGGAGTTTTTAATTTAAGAACTAAGACTAGAGGTTTTTAAGAGGGTTAAGGTCGAAACGTCAGGCAAAACAGAGGTATGTAGTACCTTGAAATAGTGATCGCGTAAATTCCCGTAAAAATAATAATAATTAAGACTAGAGACTACTAACACTACTAGAGTAATACAGTTTATTTATTACTTTCACAGAAGAAATCCATCAAATTTTTCATTTATACATTTTAAGTTATTTCCCCTTAGGGCCTCTCAGATTGATATTTATTTTTTATTTTTTTATGTTTGGCCCGCCAAAATGACTCTACTCTGCCTGATGGAAAGCATAAGCAGAATCCAAGAGTGGAGGTCACCATACTCATTGCGAATGCAGACAATGCAGTATGGCGACCCACACTATGGCGGCCTAGTGATGCTGCTGCATCTTTTAGTCTAGTCAACAAGTATGGAGCTTGTTGCCTAGACTAATTGGGCCTCCGGTCTTGCACTCACCAACGAAACACGACAGCACGAACGCTGTCATTTTACGTTGATTTTCTGTGCGAGGGTAGTACTGCCCCGGTCGAGCCGGCCCGTTCGTGCTGAAATCAGCGTGGCTCTACTACCTTTTAGTTTAGTTTATACCAGAAACCATTTTCTATGCAAAGATGTGGAAAAATTACAATTGTGCAATTAAATTTAGTTAAATATGTGTTTAAGTTATAAAACATAATTTATAAATAAGGATTCCCAATCGATTGGCCATTATAATTAACACGTGAATAAAAGGAAATAAAAATACACATATAAAAAGATGACAACACCTTTATGTAAAAACTAGTATTGTCTTGACACTATTTCACCTCTCGTTATCGGTAGAATTACCCCTGACAGTTGTTACGTAAAACAGATTTTCTCAAAAATAACTCTGAATTTTCTCAGCTAAATTGTACACCAGTTTAGCGCATACCGGGACTTACACTTTGACAGATAAATTGATCGTTTGATTAGCGCACACGACAGGCGAGATTTACCTTGCTTATTCTGTATTGATTTAATAAGTGGTCACTTGAACTCGTTAGGATTTTTCTTTGTAACATAGATTTACAATAATTTGAGTTTCAATTATTTATTACTTTTAGTACATTATTAAGTTTGTTGATAAGTAGCTGTATCAGATTAATTAATAGTAATAATAGTGGTAATAATAATTTGTTAGTATATATTTTTAATGAAAATATTACAACTTTTTGTATATTGTAATTACTAGGACGCTAAGACACTTGACGAAAACGATCAAATAAACCCATTATTAAAATCTTATAAACTAAAATTTTGACGTATTCTAAAATCAAAATCTACCACTGTCATTTGTGTTGTAATCGTTAAACTGATATAAAATTAATAGGAGATTAACGAAATTGAGTATCGACGTCGGTGGAACCTCAAGAAACTTGAAACATTTTGCCAACCCGTCTGGCCAGCGTATAGTCAATAAAACCTCCCTTCGATGGCGATTCTTGTATCCATACTGGACCAATCCACCAGGAGTGGACTATTAAAATGATGTTCAAAACGGTGATGAAGATGTGGGCGAAACAATTCACCTACATTACATAAATTGATATTACAATGTGCCCAAAAACATTTAGTTTTCTTAAATGACAGGTAGTTCGCAATAAATAATTTGAAGAGAAAGAAACAATTCTGGATCTTAGAATATGTTACTTTAAGGCTGAGAACTACTTTAATATAATAAGTCGTAATAAATAAGTCTTAATACAATAAAGTAGACTAGGGCATATTTCCATACGTACCTATAGTTTTAAGAAGTGTTGAATGGTCACTGGATTTCATATACTATATTACACGTAAAGTTTCAGCGAATTGTTTTGAATGAGAAGAGCGCTCGTACTTGGCGCCAGGTGGCAAGAAATGCGAAAAACAATTTATAAGAAAAAATAAACTTTTGATAGCGTCTTTTGAGAGGTTGGGCTTGTGAGTAGTCTTTAGTTAGATGTTGCATTAGATATTTAGTGAATAATATATATACACACGGGCGCGATTCCATATAAGTGTATGATGACCACTTATTTTTTTCTACATCTGGGTGTAATTGTACACAAAGCCTGTATATATTTAGGTATACATATTAAAGTATATTTATAAGCAGTCTGGTTAGCTGTTTTAAAGTGCCTAATATTTTAAAGCCTGTATTAATTTTATTCAGTTCCAATCTTTATTTTAAACTGATAAATAAATCTCTAAAATAAAAACATGGGATTAAGTTTTCTTACAAATACTCGAATTCGAATTAACCGTCATTTAAAATATTTAACAGGTCAATTAAAGCTAGGGTTCAACATTTAGCAGTAAAAACTTTGCTACAAAAATAGCACAACTTTGGGACTTCAGCTGAAACGATGGCGCATAAAACTGCTCGTGAAGACAAACGAGCCTTCTTACTACATTCCCTTTACACAATAAACACCTTACGTCACAGCTTTTTAAGGTACAAATTTGAACGGTCATGTCTCAGAATGAAAAGGTCCATATATGAAACGTATAAAATTGACCAATGACGGCACCTCTGCATCTTTTTACACGCAATAAGGTTCAATCACTTGTAATTATTATTGCAGCTTCCCTGTCGTCAATGCTCCGGTAGAAGTGAGGTAAAATGTGTAAGCAGATTTTAGGTCAATTGAAACGTAATTAGACTGCTACAAAGAAAATTATTTTCATAGCAATGGTATGAAGAGGTGTGGATTTAATTAAAAATTATATATTTATACGTATACTAGCTGAACCGGCGAACTTCGTAACGCCAAATTTACATATGTGTCTCAGCTTCCCACAGGCAGTGTACAGTCGTGGCCAAAAAAAAAGACTTTTCCCGTTATCTTTTATTTTTTTCTTTCTAGCAAAAAAAGAATGAATAAAATCGGACTATGTGTTATTGAATTACAACTAAGTACATATTTTGACTTTCATCCCCTTTCTCCAGGAAACCGTGCTGAATTTCAGGATAAAAAGTATTCTATGTCCTACCTCGTAGTATGAACTCAAATCATGCCAAGTTTCATTTGAAACCATTCAGTAGTTTCGGCGTGATGCGCGGCCAAGATACAGACAGACAGACAGACAGACAGACAAAAATGAAAAAAAATACAGTTTTGGCTTCAGTATCGACTATAGAGAGCCCTTCAAAAAAAAATTTTAAAATATCTTTAATGTACAGAATTGGACCTGTTACATTTTTATTATAAGTACTAGCTGACCCGGCGAACTTCGTACCGCCATATTTACATATCTGTCTCAGCTTCCCACAGGCAGTGTACAGTCGCGGACAAAAAAAAACACTTTTCCCGTTATCTTTTATTTTTTTCTTTCTAGCAAAAAAAGAATGAAGGAAATCGGACTATGTGTTATTGAATTACAACTAAGTGCATATTTTGACTTTCATCCCCTCTCTCCAGGAAACCGTGCTGAATTTCGGGATAAAAGGTATCCTATGTCCTACCTCGTAGTATGAACTAAAATCATGCCAAGTTTCATTTGAATCCGTTCAGTAGTTTCGGCGTGATGCGCGGCCAAGATACAGACAGACAGACAGACAGACAGACAGACAGACGGACAGACAGACAGACAGACAGACAAAAATGAAAAAAAATACAGTTTTGGCTTCAGTATCGATTATAGAAAGCACTCCAAATAAAATTTTCAAAATATCTTTAATGTACAGAATTTGACCTGTTACATTTTTATTATAAGTATAGATAGATAGATAGATAATTAGTAGTTGACTCACGTAACTTCAACTGCGTATCGTTTTAATCATACTCGACTCCTTTTGGTATAAGCATGATTTTAACTATCCTAAGGTAGACAAAACACACATTTAAAAAAACCTGTAAATCAGTTAGATTTATTCATTTATTTTATTTATTTATTTATTTGTACAATTTATGTATTCGGGTGAAAGGTAATTGTAGGTAATTAATTAAATTGTAAAGGGTGTGCTCCCTATGTGGTCCCATTGCCACCATATCAGGATCTGATGATGGGATCCCAAGGAAATCGAAGGAAACCCTCAAATTTGTTAGGCACGTACTATGTTTTTCATAATTATATTTTCTAAAGCTATTACAGTATTTACATTTGATAGTCATCAGTTCATGATGATGAGCTGATGACGGAAGATAAAACTCCTTAACGGTTAGGAGTTGGAATATAAATCTTTAAATGTCATGTGTATGTATGTTACCTTTAGTCATATTCTTTCAAGTTATTTAGGTGATGATGAGAGACTTGAGAAAGACTAAAGAGCGAAAAATAAAAAATAAACTTCGTTTAAAAAAACCGACTTCAAAAACTAAAAAGTATAAAATAACTTAGTTTGTATGTGCTACCTATTCATAGGTTTGAAGTCGGTGCCAAGCCAAAATGTAACAGTAGGTACCGCACTCGCCGCGCGTGACCTTGAGCGGGATAGCTGTTCTTCGCGTAGAACAAAACAACCGAAGCGTCGATGACGTCGTTGACGTTCGTCTCGAAATATAGCGAGTGTGGTACCTAATATTACATTTGGCTTTGCACCGACTTCTAACTTAGAAAAAGGTAGCACATACAAATTAAGTTATTTTATACTTTTTAGTTTTTGAAGTCGGTTTTTTTAAATGAAGTTTTTTTTTACATTATTTATTGGTGCTAATTCTGCTGATCTAAATCTCTCCACACAACACTAGAAATCAAACTAAAAATAACTTTTCGTCCAGTCAAACGTCGTTCTAAAGATTGACTAAAAAGATAATTTTGAAAACAATGTGACACGAGAAATACAATGGAGATGGGACTGTTCGTCTAGTAGCCAGTGATTATAGAGATCATGGGTTCGTTTCCCACACAGGATAAATAATTGTATAATGAACGGTCGTTTAGAGTCATTTATCTGTCTATATCTATACTAATATGCTTGACTTGACTGCACGTTTGGCCTAGTGGTTTAACGGTCACCACGCCGTTTCCTACTTCGCCAAGTGTCGTGGGTTCAAATCCCACGTAGGACAACACTTTGTGTGATCCACAAATTGTTGTTCTGAGTCTGGGTGTTCTTTGTGACCGTTTCATGTATGTTTGTAAAGTCCCCCGCGACACAGGATTTATTCCTAGTGCGGGAGTTGTTTTCTAACAAAAAAAAAAAAAAAATATCATTAAGAGGTAAAGTTTCTAACTTTGTATGGTTGTAGGGGGTAATCTTCGGAAGTACTGATCCGATCCTTTTTTTATGTGCGTAAGTTCCCTCGGATACCACCGACTGGTGGTTATGTGGGACTTGGACCTACTAAAAACCGCACACCGTCTCTGGTACTAGAAGCCGGGGAACCAGGTGCACCCTCGAAAGGAAGTCCCTGGAACCCCGAAGTACCTCGGGCCACTTTCGGTTTGTAGATGGCGTACTGATCCGATCTTGAAAATTCTTTCACTAACTGAAAGCGACACTATTCAAGAGTGACATAAGCCATATTTTATTGTTTGAACATAAAATTTAGTTAAAAATAATAGTATTTGTAAATCAAGTCGAAGAAAAGCGGGCGGTTAACGCCCAACGATGTGGGTACGGGTCAGCTAGTATTTAATATAGTACGTATTGGAAAGTCTTGATCTTTGGTCTGTTAGCCATAATACAGATTCTGCGTAGTCTGGGAGCCTGATAACCATGTGGAAGACGTGTGAGTGAGAAAAAGAGGAAGACTACCTTACCTGTACCTTTCAGAGTTTAGTGCAAAGAAATGCATACGTAATCAGTGAGTGTAAAACGTCTAATGATTGCGAAAATGGCTCAGTACAGTGACAGATGATTGAGATAGAGTTTCATCGTCTCAGATGAGCCAGACAGACAGTAAGTCAAATTTATATGTGTCTGTGTTTTCGTTTATCATAAGAGAAATGTTGCGCAAAAATATATGCTATATATAGGTATTGAAGAAAAAGTAATAATTTGAAGGTGGTCTTTATTAAAGTAACAGAACTCAAAACATCAGCTTTTAGAATTTTTGTCTGTATGTTTGTGGGCGCTAATTTCAAAAGTCGTGTAACTAATTTGGATGCAGTTTTCTCTCATGCATTGTAGTAGACTTCACTTAAAATGAAATGTTTGTTTTTTTCAATTGGTTATCAAATAAAAAAGTCATATCAGTTTGAAGAATTACTGCGACAACATACAAATACGCGTGCAGAGCAACAGGCCAAAGTTATGCTTAATATATTTCTACATTTTATTTTTTAAAACATACGTAAGAAAAAAAACATTGTATTATGTTATTGTTTTATTTTTTGATAGTTGTGAATTGAAACAATTTGAAAAAATATCTAAAATAATAAAATATGAGGCATAACAGTAGCTATTGAACTTCAGTGTTACTCAAAGTCACCAAAAGAGAAGACTGATGTTATATTTCACTCAATGGCAATGATATTTTATAAACAAAAGCAGATATGTTATCAGCGCCCGAAAAGTGAAGCCTCGAATACCTTTCAATTGACTTATCTCGCAATTACAGTAAGTAATGAAATTAAAGAATACATTTGTAATGTAATTTTTTTACTTTTATTAGATAGCGTTGTGTGTTAGATGTCCGAAATATGTATTATTATTTTATACATATGTAGTGTCAAGATACCTAACCAGGTAACTATACGCTACGCATAATTTGCAGGATCTGAAATGTTATTTTATTTTGGTTCAAATGGGTACTAAAGAATATAAACAAAGTATTTGTTAAACATTTTTTTCTTTTAAAACATTTAGAAAACTATTTTCTTATTTATTTGTATCCATAAATTATTTATATTGTTTTATTTTTATTCTATTTTTCATCACCCATTTCATACAAAAATCTCATTAAAACATCTCTTTGTGGTCGAAAGTATGGCCACAAGAACCAACGCTTTGCCGCACGTATCGTAGCAATTCGCATCGCAAGTTCCTACGATGCGGCGTCGCATCGCATCATAGTTATGTGTGGGCCCTATCTTACTGAAAGTACGCGACGTAATCACATTAGTAATGAAATTCATCACTAACTAGACATTTTAGTGACAATTGAATGTACTCGCAAAGTCTATATTAAATGTAATTTGTTTCAAGACTTAAAGGGTTTTTTGGTTTTTTATTTTTATGATGATAAATTAATATTTTTTATTAAGTTTTCATTTAGTTACTGTCTGTACCTAAATCTTTGTGCATTTGTAAAGCAATGCGTAAAATAATATAAGTATTAAGTTGGCCTCTCTATCGCAATAAGATTATCTGTAATAATAGAATAAAATAAAAGAAAGACGATACCTTATTTCATCTTCTTCTTTGGTATTTTAAGGTTTTGATATGTAACAATCTATAACGAAGTGAAGAATCATGTGCACAAAAGAGATCTCTAATGGAACGTGCGTGGGTATCACTGTAATGCGAAACGATAGAAAATTTAATTAAGTTCGATCGAGATGTTGATGTGCGAGCAGTCATCTAAGCGGGACGAGGGTGGCGTCCGAGCAGCGCATGTAAATGCGACCGACGCACCGACGCCGCGGGCCGGAACCTACAGCCGCAGTAGCCTACATCGGGAGGAATGGAAAATATATATCAAGCCGAGCGAAAAGTCCACTACACACCCTGAGGGTGGCGGGGTCCGGACGTGCGTTCGATTCAAACGAGCCGTGGCGGCCCCCGCAGCAGTCGAGCTAAATTTTATCATCGAGCAATATCATCCAGTCAATGCATGCGTAACCACGCCGCATTGCATACCTACTGCACACGTTACCCCATTTATCGCTTATAAACGTCCAAAGAATTTTAAAGCTTCCATGATGCCTGCCTAAACCAAAATCATCGCAGAAAATATTTTTCAGATGTAATTTCAGATGTTTCCTTTAGCCTCGAGAAACTCCCGAGGAAAATAAATATGCTTAAACCCGACCCTGCGCCGAGAAAAGAGGAAAAAATATTAAAAATTAAGAAAATATTTGTTTTACAGTTATGTAAACATCTCTAATTACGACCTGTTCAAATTATTATTTTTTCTTTGCACCGTGCGCAGGCCGGCGCTCTAATTAACATCTATTACAGGTATTTCGGGAACAGAGGAGTATCATTTGGCGAGGGCGCTGAGTACACTCAATTAAACGAGGCTGGCGTCCCCTCGCCCCTCATTCCCCGCGTGCTACACCGCTGGGCTACGGCTACGTGGTCACATCGTGTGCTACGACTGCAGTGTTTTCTGCAATGTTGACATTAAATTTCTTTCTGAAGATTTCAAAGTTTCCTAATGAAAAATATGAAGTTTGAGGTCGGATTTGGCAAAATGTGTATGGAATCCTTGTAGACACCTGTTGATTAGATGTGTGGAACGCCTTGCGTGCGGTGTGATGCATGCGTTTCGCGTGCGTTGCGACGCGATGCTTTTCGTTGCCGATAGGTGGCGTACATAAGTCCACGCGGCTATCCGGCACACTGGGCGCCTCCCCGTGGTCACCCGTTCGGAACGACTCGCCCTCCCGCAACCCACTCCCCGCCACCCTCTTTAAAAGCCAGTGGCGAGCTTCAAGAGAAAGTGCCGCGTGTGTACACTCACATGCGTAGAACCATCTTTGGCGAAAACCGGCGGCGCGGTGCGGGGAGGGCTCAGGATTACGTGGAGGAGACTCCTGCCGCCCCGTATGCGTAAGTGCGTTCACACAAAGCCTTCCCACATACATTTGCATAGTGACATTGTACGGTAATAATGTATGTGACCACTCGGCTCGCCGCCCCACGGCGACATCTTTCAATAGATCGCCTCGGCGCTTGTTCTGTGCCTCCCGTACCTCTCCCTCCGCACGCCGCAGCAACCCTCGGTATCCGCACATCCGCTGCAGCATCTCTAGTAACGGTTTCTAATTAAAATACACACACGGTGTAATTATTTTAAGATTCAACTTTATTATACTTCCATACTTGTTTTGTTTTGAATATATAGTCTCTTTGAGCAACTGTGGATATGGATGTTTACTTGTTTTAAAATGATAAGAAAATAAATTAAATTAAAAAGCTTTTTAAAAACAAGCTTTTACTGGAATGCCTCGAGACAAATCAAACGAGTCCAAACTCGATGATGTTGCGACCTTTTTACAGAGTTCCTATGGCCACCTTCCAGCATCAGATCAGCTCCATGTCATTATAATATTGTATTGTCACGCTGTATACATATGCTTGCAAAATTTCAGCAAGTTAATAAAAAGCTTGTAAAAAAAAATTTTAAAGTAAGTGTCAAGATAAAAAATCCTAAGTCAAGGCGTTAAGACCCTATCAGTTGAATATTTCTTCTGATTTAAATGGTGGAACTGTAGGAAGGTTCATCTCATCATTTAGATGAGAAGAAATCGAATCTGTAATTTTGATTTACATATGTGACTAGATACACATGTGCGTATAAGAGGATTTCTTGAAGTTTCGTCGATATAATAGAAGGGTGGGTGGGGGGTGTTCGGACGCGCTCACCGCTCGCTCACACGCGGACGCACGGGTGTGTGCGTATGTCTCGGACATGCACGTTACGCAGATTTCTCTAACGATTTTCCCGGAGTGTGAAATGTAAAATAAGGGGTTAGACGAGGCTGAGCTCGTCGCGTCCCGCGCGCTCCACCTCACCCCCCGTCACTCGCCAAATTGATGACCAGCCACCCACAGGCCGATCTGTTCAAATTTAACACATATCGTATTTAAAAGTAAAACGCTTCGGAACCTTATCCTATCTCATTAATATTCTCTTGAAAATTGTTAAAATACTTTGTATATTTTGTTTACCGATTTTATTTTTTAATTTTTATAGGCTAGCTCCGATAATCCGTATTCTCTAGCCAGCCGTAACATAAAGGGGGCCATGTTTAAAATAGTTATCATTAATAGGCATCAATTCATTCTAAAACTTACAAATAATCTATTACTTCTCTCAAGACGAATTTAGGAGAGTTTGAGTGTAATTGTGAATTTCGAAGTAACTAGATAGATGTCGCTGTATCATAAAGTTGTAACGCGCTATAGCTAGTCACAATGTTGATTATATAAGGTTTTGTTATTATTTGAATAAATTGCTTACGTTCTGAGTACGTGGTGTATTATTACATTGCTATTCGAGTGTTTCACTAACAAGGAGTAACTTTAAAAAATTAAAATAAAATAAATCATCATACAATAAGTAACATTAAATTTTCCACTAACTATTTAATATTTGAATACATTGACGACGCTATGTTTCTAATTCTAGTGGAGTTTTATTTGTCACTGACCTCACACGAACAATTTTACGCTGCAATAATTTCAATTAAATAAATACTTTTATTATTGAGGAATAGGACATAGGCTACTCTTTTTCGCGATAACCGACAAACGACAAACACACGAGGACGGAGCCGCGGCCAAAAGCTAGTGATTAAGAAATATATTTTAATGGGAAAGAATTAATCAAGAACTTAAACATTTTTATTTACTATTAATCTAGTTATGTCATCAACAACCCATAACATCCCACTGCTGGGCTCGGGTCTCCTCTCAGGAGAGGGTTAAAGCCATACGTCCCCACGCTGACCAAGTGCGGGTTGGGGACTGGCAAGACAACGTTGTTATGTATTTAGTGTTAACAATTTTAAACATTTGTTCAGGCAGCACTTTCGCAGTTTTTTCAGTTTTGCAGTTTAAACAACACAGCACTGGTTGTTGTGGAGAATAGAGAAAGAGATGCTTCTAACGAATAAGATGTTTTTGTCATATGAGAACTTTCACAGGAGTTCATTGGGCTGTCATACAGGTTCATTTCTGCTTCTGTGGTAGTCTGAAATCGTTTCTCGATAATTGGTGTGTATTTTCTCGTCTTTCTCCTTTCCCCCATTTCCCACATCTAGGTTACATCATCTCCTCACGAAACGACACAGTGGTATCCAACATTTTCTTTTAATTAGATGGCAACTAACCGAAAAATATTTGCCAATTTAGTATTTAGTCTTCATTTCCAAAGTCTTTTAGTTTTCAAATCATCGTCGTGATAAAATTAATGATAAAAATGCAATATAGGTAGATATAATGAAACGGGGACAAACAAAAGTGTTGTTAGACTTCCAGCAGTTATTATGGTGCTACACATACGCTAATTACTCTACTAGAGAATGTTATATGGAGAAGTGGTTGCAAACAGAAGTTTGCATTGTCAATAGACAAACCATAAATGTACTTTTTAAAGCGACCGTATCCGCAAACCAACCATAAACAAATATGTACTACGAATAAAGGAATGGTTGAAAAAGCCGGATGTCTGAATAAGTTAGCAATAAGCGAAGAGAAAACGGATTATTTTTTTGCAGTTTAAACAATACAATATACAAATATTTTGATTAGGAAGAGACTTTTTGTAGCTAATAATGTTATTATTGTTTAATTCACGAATATGAGTTGTCTGCTAATGCTAAATTGTATTTAAAGTCGTTTCTATTTGTATAAATTTCAAAGATGGAGATGGTTATCGGCCAATAAGTCCGGTCTCGATAACATTTGTCGTCACATAACTTTGTATGGCTGCAAACAGCCATACAAAGTTATGACGTGAAACGACCCTTGTTACGTCCCATACTAAGTTGTGTCTTTAGAAGACACATCACTCAAAACTGTTTTTTTTTGTTTCTAAATAGGTGCCAAAATTACTCGACTCAGCTTGAGGGAAAGTAAGAGTAGAATCCAAGAGTGGTGGCCACCATCATTGTGAATTCAGACAACGCAGCATGATTTCACGCCCCACTTGAAGAACCCGGGAATGCCCGGGATCATAGAGGTACAAAAACAAGCGTGCTGGTAGCTGGTAGTGAGTTTCAGGTTTTTGCTGCTCAGCACAGAAAAAGCAAATACATACTGCAATTACCTTACAGTGGTATTGTTACCATCATCGTCTTCTATGACATTTCTAAGTATGTAATTATTATTATTACAAAAGCTATGTATAGCTTTTGTAATAATAATATTAATTTTTAATTAATTTGTAATAATAATATATTAAGTAATTTTGTAATAATAATAAAAGCTATGTATATCTTTTGTAATAATAATATTGCTTTTAAGCAATCGCAATAACTATTCTCTAAGGTAAAGTAATAAGCTCAATCTTCAAAAAAAAAGAATATATATACACATGCATATACGCATAGTATGTGAATATTTTTTAACGAATATTTTGCATTTCAAATAGAATTACAAACATATTTTATCAGTCCAATACAGCCTTAATTGAATATATCTTTCTTTCAACTTGGGTCTATTTGCACGTCTAATCTAGTGTTTGCACTAACTTCAAATGTAAACTTGTAATTTTAGTATACCCTGTAATGGTTGCAAACTATGTAAATATTTTCTTACCATTTTAAAATCTCTTTATAGATCGATATGTAATAGTACAAGCTAAAGTGGGCAAGATTTTACATTTCGCCAGTTGGAGAGTGCCCATTAGTGTAGTGTGAAATATCGAACCCGGCCATCGTTATGTATGCTTGTAAAACGGGGTGCTGAGGCAATTTGTTTTCCTGCAGTGTTGAAACGTATAAATAATTACACGAGAAGCTTATTTTATTAGTAAATTATTTGACGTATCCGCGTAGAATAAAAATCTATCTATATATATAAAAGAGTAAGGTGACTGACTGATTGACTGACATACCCAGAGATCAACGCACAGCCCAAACCGCTGAAGCTAGAATCCTGAAATTTGGCATGTAGGTTCTTTATATAACGTAAGTGAGAACTAAGAAACGAATTTTTGAAATTCCCCTCCTAAGGGGGTAAATCAGGGGATGAAATTCTGCGTGAGCGAAGCCGCTAGTCTTCTAATATAGCATAAGTAATATACTAAATGACCCCGTTTGCTGAATCCCTTAAAATAGAAAACTGTTGTATATAATATTCTTAAAACAAGGTCTGATCCTAGTGATAATTTAAATTGAACTTATGTTGAATCTTTAATTTTATTTTCTCGAATAAGTTCAGTATCAAATAACAGTGGTTATTCCTGTGCACCAAACCGGTTGTACCCTCAGCCACCCCCGCGTCTAACTGTATTTATCGTTTTTTACAACACTCGCTGCATTCCTATGCACCCCTATCATCCCCGCTACGCATCGCTAACTAAATCTCCGCTTTTTATTCAATCTAGTTTTAATATCATGGAAGGTTGAATTTTGAAATAAAATATAAAAGGTAATGGGTTAAACATTCTATTAAGCTAATACTCATTGCTATTATTTCTTTAAATACAAACTATTGGCCAAGACTAGGTATCTATATATAGGTAGGTAGGCTATATTTTTAGATAACTTCTAAATTTCGTGACCTTTTAAGAAAACGACAAGTATATATTATTATTACCAATTCAATGAAGGAAAATTACGAGGCGAGAATATCTTTAAACAAATTTTAAACTCATGTACTTGTATTTGCATCTCCAGGCTTAATTTCAATACAGAATGTAAGTAACAAAGGCGATTCTTCTTCACGTTGTCCATAAAATTGCAAGAAAGACACAAAAGCCAAAGTCCGCCGACGCATTATTGTTTTCTAGCTGTTTTTTATTGTCATAGTGTGAGTAAGCGTTAGATTTTTTCATATCACATAAAACCATAAAAGTCTATGTGTGCGTAGCATTTCTCAGAAAGCCTGCGTGAGAATCGTCCAAACTTTTACATGTGTGAGCGCAACGTGCATTTTACACCTGTTGCAGATGTATTAGTGTGGGTGTATTTTTTCTCTCGAAGGGATGAATGCGATGTTGCTAGATGCATTTTTGGTGCGCTCTGCTGTAAATTTGACAACGTCGCGCAATTTGAATGCTTCACTAGCTCTGTAACGTTCTTTGTACACTTAGAAATATTTGAAAGTTAGAATATTAAATTTCATTTAAACTTTCTAGTTATAACACGTTTTATTTTGATGTAAGATGGAGATCATGACTTATGGAAAAAAATATTTATAAGAAGCATTTGAGGTAATGAATACTAGGTAGGTGTTTATATCGTCGCTGTGGAATGATAAAAATAAAAAATATAACTTTTTTTAAGAATCCTCGTGCGGTTCTAGTAACCACTAATTTATAGAATTCACCACACGATCGATGACTGAGTAGGGGTAAAACTGTCAGTACTGTCACAATTGGGTGGTCTAATTGATCTGATCGGCACTTGAACGACCTGTAGGTACAACATGAAAAAAAAAACAATTAATCTTGCCACTATCAACTGCCTCGTTGGTCTCGCGGTTGGTGTGTGCGACTGCTGATCATGAGGTCTCGGGTTCGATTCCCGGGTCGGACCAAATGTTTGTATGATCTACAAATATTTGTTTCGGAGTTTGGGTATTTTCTATGTATAATATGTATGTATTTACAAAAAAAAAGTATATATGTATTTGTATCAGTTGTCTAGTACCCATAACACAAGCTTTGCTTAGCTTGGGACTAGATGGCGTTGTATGTTAGATGTCCGAAATATTTATTATTTATTATTTATTTACTATTGCTTTTTTGTAGGATATGGGGCAAACGAGGAGACGTATCGCCTTGTGGTAAGTGCCTACCGCCGCCCATGGACACCCGCAACACCAGAGGCGTCCAAATGCGTTGCAGGCCTTTGGGGAATGGGGGGAGGGGTTGGGGTATGGGCCTCCAGTATCCTCACTCACTCGGTGAAACGCAAGCGCTGTTTCACACCAGTTTTCTGTGAGGCCGTGGTATCACTCCGGTCGAGCCAGCCCATGCATGTCTCTCGTGGCTCTCCCACGGTTTGTACTTGTTAATGGATTGTAATTATTAATAACTTTGAACTCAAATCGTGCCTCGTTGTCTTTGTATTTTCTAAATGTAAATCTATACTAATATTATAAAGCTGAAGAGTTTGTTTGTTTGTTTGAACGTGCTAATCTCAGGAACCGCTGGTCCGATTTGATAAATTTTCTGTCTGGGGACAAGGCATTGCCCCCGCCAAGTCGAGCTAGCAAAAAAACGGCAAAGCCGTACCATACTTTTCTTGAAGCAAAATGCTTCCATTTTCAACCTCCTATGACTTCATTGTGGATAAAATTAGAAGCCTCAATTTTCAATAACTAAGCAGGCACTTTATAAACACAGTATATTGCAAATTTCATTCAATTTCAATCAGTGGTTTAAGAATTATAACTAGTGAACATTTCATAATTTTGTCACTCACTTACTGAATTATTAACTGATCATCAAAACTCTTAGGCACTTCTAGCAGACATAGAAGCTTCAAATTTAAAATACAATAAATTTGTGTTTAGTGTATAAATCAAGGAAAAACTAAAATATTTTGAAATTTTAGTTCAGTATAAATAACTTTGTAATCCTATAAAAAATATATAAGACTAGCTGTTGCCCGCGGCTCCTCCCACAAGTATGTCGGTTATAGCAAATAGTAGCCTATGTGTTATTCTGATGAAAGCTATATTACTATAAAGTTTCATCCAAATCCGCTCAGTAGTTTTTGCGTGAAGAAGTACACATACACACAAACTTTCGGCTTTATATATTAGTGTGATTACAATGTTATATTTGCAGTTTATGAATTTGTGTACCTGTATGAATTATATAAGAATGATTAATAATGCAATAATAGGTGTACCTTTATATAATTATGTTGAAAGGTAACTTATTAAATGGTAACAGGATGAAAAAGCAAGAATGTGACATGTCTTACGAAGTTGTACTAAAATTCCGCATGAAAACAGAATATATCTCACAAGTAATACATATTATTATGTTTATGTTCATGTTTATGGACATGTAATAAAACACTATTATCTGTGATTAAATCTATATACTAGTATATAAAGCTGAAGAGTTTGTTTGTTTGTTTGAACGCGCTAATCTCAGGAACTACTAGTCCGATTTGAAAAATTATTTCAGTGTCAGATAGCCCATTTATCGAGGAAGGCTATAGGCTTGTGGCGACTTCCACATACAGCGCAACAGAAATATACTACAGCGCCATCTACCGAAGTTACACTGAACTACGGAGTAACGAAGGAAACTAAGAAACTACCAATCCTGAATCGCGCAGTGAAAGTTCTCGCGCCGATAATCATATATACAACATCAACCGTTGGGCAGTTGGCCCGCCAGGCATGATCACCTCGCCTGGTTGGAGGATCCTCCCTTTGTGTTGGAGGGACATCACACCCGTTCCTCCACAGGCTATATATCATCATGCTACGACTAATAGGAGCGGAGCACCAATGAAAAATGTTTCAAAAACGGGGGGAAATTATTACGCTACGGGGAACGGGCAACACGGTAGACGCAAACGAGGTTGCGTGGATCAGCTAGTCTTGAATAAATAAATTAATTTGAAGGTATCGAGTTCGGTTATAGTACATCGTGTAGTGTAAAGCACTTATACTGTGGTATAGCCGAATGTATTAACCGCCCTGCGTCCTGCAAACATCAAAGATCTTGTCAGACATATTTATTAGGTTTCCAATTTAATAATCAGACAAAAAACTGATATTAGTAAGTTATATTATAGGACTAACTGAACCCCGCGGTATTACCCGCGGTACGTCAATACCCGCGGGTACCTAATGCCGTGCGGCGAAGCTAGTCTAAAAAAAGTAGATAGATAGATAGATAGAAAACTCTTTATTTGTACACCGTTTTATATATTTACAAGAGAGTACATAAGATGACAAATATATAATGTAATGTACAAAGGGCGGCCTTATTGCCAAAAGCAATCTCTTCCAGGCAACCTTAGGATGGATCAAAATGTATCGGAGAGACAGTAGCAGTTGGCGGTGCAATTAACTTTAGAGAATTATTTAAATTGTTGTGAATATAATCGGGCACATATACATATATCTACCCATACACACATACACATACAATATATATATACACATACATACATACACACGCACATACACATACATAATATACACTAATTTGGTAATTAGTTTGGTAATGAGGGTTTCCCACTCCCACACGCGACACAACTAAATAATTGTGGTCAACTACTCAATCACATCACATGCGAAAACGAAAAACCCTCACATCATACCCTCATTCGTGACTGAATCAGTTATGACGTGACTGACTCAATTATGACCTATAAAATTCTTGAACCATTGTCTTAAAACTATTTATTGTTTTCGCTTTCCTGATATTAATCGGCAATGCATTCCACAAGCGCACAGCTTCAACCGTAAAGGACTGGCCATAGAACTATGTGGATTGCAGAGGCATCTCCAGTCTCAAATTTTCAGACGACCTTAGACATTTTTCATGTGTGTCATTAAGGAACTGGAATCGTTCTTTGAGGTAGAGAGGGGCTTAGGATTAAACAAGATGTTATAAAGGAAAACAAGGATATGAGTATTCCGGCGAGAGCGAATTGTAAGCCACTTGAGCATTGACGGAATTCAGAGACGTGATCATATTTTCGTAGTCCAAATACAAATCGTATACAAAGATTTTGTAGTCGCTCAAGCCTATCAAGTTGTGCTTCGGTGAGATTCAGATAGCTGACATCGGCATAGTCGAGAATTGGGAGGAGAAGTGCTTGTGCAAGTGCAGCCCTAGTTGCAATTGGAAGAAAGTTACGCAGTATGCGCAAAGACCCGGCAGAAGCAAATATCTTTCGACTGATTTCCTGTATATGTGTACCCCAAGATAAAGTATTATCTATGTAGATCCCCAGATTTTTTACGGTAGTACTGATCTCAAGGGCGATTCCGTTGAATTGAATTTGGGGCAGTTGTGTACAGTTAACTCTTGAGATCATCCAGGGACTGCCAATAACACATACCTGCGTCTTCACGGGATTAATTTTAAGTCCATAGTTATGACTCCATTCTCCAATACGCATTAGGTCAGCATTGATCGTGTTGAATGCTTCTTGTAACGAGTTAATCGGAGCTTGCGTATATATTTGTAAATCATCTGCATAAAGATGGTAGGACGAAATTAATTGGTTTGAGATTGAGTTTATAAAAACAGCTAAGAGTAAAGGAGATAGAACGCCACCCTGTGGTACACCAGCAGTAATACTGCACCAGGAGGACATCGAGTCTTCAATGCGAATACGCTGCCGGCGACCAGACAGGTAACTTTGAAACCAATCAATTTTCCTTGGAGATATGTTAAGAGACCGTAGTATAGCAAGCAGGATGTGAAAATCAACTGTATTAAAGGCGTTGCTAAAATCGAGTAAGGTGAGTACTGTCATCATTCCACTATCCATGCCCAGTCTGATGCTGTCAGTAATGTGTACCAGCGCAGAAGTTGTGCTATGACCAGGACGGAAACCGGATTGGAAGGGGTTCAGTAAAGAATTTTTGGAAAGGAAATAGCTCAGTTGGGAGTGGATGAGGCGTTTGAGCACTTTAGATAGGAAAGGTAAAATGGATATGGGCATGGGTATCCCAAGTTACTCCTTATATCATCAGCTACCGATCAGTGAAAGTCCTGTCAAAATCGGTTCAGCCGTTCCAGAGATAAGCCGGAACAAACAAACAGACAGACATTTTTTCAAAAATATATGTGTAGTATAATATGTATATACTTTTATATTTGCATTTAGTGAAGAGCTGTTAATTTGAAAGATTCTGATAGAATAACATTGAAGTGTCTGTTTGTATTTGCAAATTAACAGCTTTTCACTAAATGCATATGAAAGTACTAGTTATTGCCCGCGGCTCCGCCCGCGTGTATGTCGGTTATCGCGGCAAATAGTAGCTCATGTGTTATTCTGATGTATGAGCTACACACATCAAAAGTGTCTAGGGATCAACATATGTGTCTAGGGATCAACATATATTGTTGCAATAACTTTTCTCCTGATTGATATTAATTAAAATTTTCTTTAAGGATTCATCAAATAAAGTGTTTTCGTTTGTCACAGTAACGATAAACCAAGTCACCTTTGCATTAATAAAGAAATTTGCCATTTTCCTAATAAAGGGAGTTTTGACATTTGAACCACTAACATTAAAGTTCGAAAAAAAGACTGAAATAACAGTTTTCTTTAAAATTTTATTAGGTAACTTAAACAATTAATAATCCGTGTTTCTACCGCGAACACTAACAACACAAGAATCGGTTTGGCATACTCAAAATGAGTTTATCCAAATCACGCTGTGGAATGGCCGCCCATGTTCGTTGCAACAACAAAAAAAGGTCTTCTTGCGACTGGATACCCTCCATATTCGGCAGAGCTCTTCTCTGTAGCATATCCCATGCATGCTCAATCGGGTTCAAGTCTGGCGACTGAGCAGGCCAGGGCCAAAGCCACATCTCAATCTCAAGAAATCCGCATAAAAATGCTTGATCCCTAGACACTTTTGATGTGTGTATATTACTGTAAAATATCATCCAAATCCGCTTAGTAGTTTTTGCGTGTTTTTATTGTATTTACTGTAAATTTTGTAACTGGACGTTGGCCGTAACCATTGCCTTTGTTCAATCAAACACTGTAGTACTGATTTTTACATGTATAGAACCCATTACGCCGGGTATGCGGCGGGTGGCGCATTGGTCTGAAGTGTTGGGTTAAATTCCCGGGTCGGACTAGAAGTTTGTATGATCTGCAAATATTTGTTTCGGAGTTTGGGTGTTTCCTATATTTAATATTAATCAAAAAAAGTATTTATGTATTCTACCAAAATCTAAGCTAGATGACGTTGTGCGTCGGATATCCGAGACATTTATTAGTAAACTACAATTTGAGATATTTATTCTGTGTCACATCCAACCTTGAATAGTCTACTGCTAGACATAAGTATCTTCTGGGAAAGGAGATATTGGGTCACTTTATCATGCCAACCCATCTCGGTTGGGAGAGCGTCTACCGTGGGAGAGCCACGCTACGGCATGAATGTACCGGCTCAACCGGATTCATACCACAACCTCACAGAAAATCGTTGTGTTTCACCGAGTGAGTGAGGATACCGGCGGCCCATACACCAATCCCTCCCCACCCCATCCTCCAAAGGCTGGCAACGCACTTGTAACGCCTCTGGTGTCGCGGGAGTCCATGGGCGGCGGTAATCGCTTACCATCAGGCAATACGTCTGCTTGTTTGCCCCAAATTCTAAAAAAAAGAGTAAATTTTAAAGTATTATTCCATAATTAGAGGATATCTATTAGATTAGAGGATCCATTACCAATGTATCATTTGAGGATGTCCATGGGATGCAGAGGAGTACTCACTGTATTCCTTATCCGTTACCATACGGATTCTAACCTATAATAAAACCCCTATTCATTGCAGGTTACTTCTTCTGAGTATCCCGAGGAACTGCAACGCGAGATGTAACAGTGTGTGATAAATGTAAAAATTTGCTATATTGATCTCAATTTTTTTTCACTTTTGAATCAACAGACATTAAAAATGAAGTTTAGTAATCGTTAAATAATAACATGTCTGGCTGACTAAAAACGGGAGCGTTCGTAGAACCGCCTCGAATGTGACCTTAACTAAAGTCGAATCGGTGAAGTGACTAAGAACAATAATTAATTCTTTAAACATATATACAAGTGCATATGTTTCGTGTTAGTTTTTGCTCCACTGGCCTTCAATTCAGAGTAGTGCATCAGTCCTTAGATGCTTACAAATATGTAGACTATGGAATTCTAACGGGTTAATAGACGTTCTTTCTTAGAATATCGTTGTAATCATTTTTCTCATGAAACTTGATTTATTTGTTTTTTAAATAAAAGTAGCTTTTAATTGTGAGTTTTAAGCGTGACTGACTAGGTGGCGCCTGACAGCGTATGCGACTGCTATGCTAGAGGTCTCGGGTTCGATTCCCGGGCCGGATGAAATGTTTCTATGATCTGCAAATTAATATTTGTTTCGTTGTTTGGGTGTTTACTGTATTTAATATGTGTATATTTACGAAAAAAACGTATTTATGTATTTATATCAGTTGTCTAGTACTCATAACACACGCTCTGCTTAGCTTGGGACTAGATGGCGTTGTGTGTTGATGTCCGAAATAATTATTTATTTATCCAAAATATTTATTTCATTATTGTTTATTGTATCAAGCAGTTTAATGGAAGCCCAGTTAATATCGGTAAAGCTACTTAGTTCATGTGTTACAAACTCATGTAAATGTTCACATGTATTTAGTTAATATACAATGATTTTATAACAATATTAATAAAAACTGTATTCAACCACTAGAATTTGACTTAAAAATCCGTTTTTATTCTTAACATCTTAACGATTTCTTATCATTACACTCTTCTTTGACTAGGTAGAAAATAATCATTAAGATTTAAATTTTCAAAAGGTACAAGTACAAACTTCACAATAGTTCCGCTCAAATGAAACATTTATACTTTTAAGGTATAATATAAGTCTGACAATGCGTGAAGTTAAAATAGCAATAACATTGTATTGAGACAAAAAATATATCAAAATTACAGTTTTGATGTCAATAAAAAGTTTTTGCAACTATTACTTTTACTGTATTAAACTACAATTACTACTGTAAAGTCTAGACGCCTTTGAACTATAAGTATCGGCAATAACGGGTTATTTTAATTATGTTACTTATTTTGATGTAAAAATGAATGGTCTATTTTACTGTCTTATCCTTAGACTTCAATCGAAATAATATCTAGACTAGAAGATTTGAAAAACAATACAATTTTCAAGCTGGTTTGTTTGAACAATCCTTAGAAGAGTTTTGTATGTTGTTTCTCTCGCAACGTGTATGCAACGATTGATGATGCACGAACAAATCCTCTATGGTGGATGGCGATATTTGAACTAATCTTCTACTAGATAAAAACTTCTTTTATTGTACGTCACTTGGATTATGCTCAAAATATCTAAATTCAGTCCCATCTTAATTTTCGTAAATAGTGCATTGAAATTTCTCGGAAATCAAAATATAATAAAATGAATATTGTATAATTGTCGAAAACATATTCGCCCTCTAGATCCTTTACAGGCCAAATATAGCTTGCGGCAAACGGCGACTCCGTAACGTTTTTGACTTTGCCAGAAGCACTAATTCTTAGCACGTGATTTTTACAACTATAAATCAAATCTTTATATGGAGCTACACTTAAGCTACCTGAGATAGGTTGAATGCTATTGACAAAGATATACATACATGACAATGTGGATGTATCTACGAGCAACTAAAGTTATATTTAACGAAATTAGGTAAATCTAATTTAATAACAACAGGTTTACGGTTTAAAAGTTATTTGGTGGCATTCCTTACAGAATAATTAGTTATATAAATAAAAGTCCAATGTTGTATAAAGGCACTGCTTAGAAACGAAATATTTATGTAAAACTATATCTATTTATGTATTAAAAGTTAAATAAAGTTTTATGAGGAGAGCGATGTTGGACAACTTTATAACAGCATAGAAAAACTAACAGTACTAACGTACAGAAGTTCCACTCTCGAACAAAAGTCAAGTTTAGGCATAAAAAGTTTTTAACTCTGTCACCTTGCAAGCGAAATTTAATCTTGTAGTGTGACCCGAACGTTCATATTCCGTTAAACACCGCTCGGTTTACAGCCCACGGTTCCCACTTGCTGTACATTTAGGTAAATCACACTAATCATCACATCACACTAATATATAAAGGCGAAAGTTTGTGTGTATGTTTGTTACTTCTTGATGCAAAAACTACTTAACGGATTTGGATGAAACTTTACAGTTATATAGCTTATACATCAGAATAACACATAGGCTACTATTTGCCGCGATAACCGACATATACGCGAGCGGAGCCGCGGGAAACAGCTAATTAAAATAAATAAGAAAGATTTAGTAACAAAGTAATTAAAAACGTTTTCACAAACATGATAATCTTGTCTACGTAACGTACTACTCGTACACGTACTATGTGATTCTTATTTGCTTTATTTATTAAACAGAGAATAACAAACTTAATTACAATCATTGTCCCCCAAAACCAGAGGATCCAGTCTCCGTACAATTATGAACTCATAAAACAGTATTACTAACTATAGAAAACTAGTTAGTTTTCTTTAGTTAGTAGTTAGTAATAGTTATCTGGAAATCAAAACTTACAACTAATTAAGAAATTATTTTTAAACTTTTGAAGGTAGGTACAAAAACTTTACCGTGAACCTAATAAATACTTTTTAGTTTCCTTCTAAAAATATTTTCATTTGGTTCCTCCCGTCGGCAGACGACATTAGATTGTAAGGATTTTTTAGAGTTTTGTCACCATAATAATTAAGTTTTTAAACAATTAATTAAATATTTTATTGCTAAGTAACTACAAACATAATAATTAAAAAAAAAAAAAAAAAAAAGACAAGACAACTCCCGCACTAGGAATAAATCCTGTGTCGCGGGCGACTTTACAAACATACATGAAACGGACACAAAGAACACCCAGACTCAGAACAACAATTTGTGGATCACACAAAGTGTTGTCCTACGTGGGATTTGAACCCACGACACTTGGCGAAGTAGGTAACGGCATGGTGACCGTTAAGACTGTAGTCCTTGAGCGTGGGAATTTGTGATTGAACACCCACATTCATATTTTACATGCACACAAACGCATCGGGCACTGTTGCATACTAACCCTGGCAACTAATAAATTTACTTTCGGTTTTTTCTTCTAGTTACATATTCATTAACTGTTCGCCTTTGAAGAATGTTTAGAATGTCCTACAAAGCACGCAATGTATCTTAGTCATATCGGAAAGCCCGCGGGCTTTAAGTAACTCGTCAACGGCCGAGAATGGGGTTCAAGTGTACCTATTCATTTTTAATTCATTTCATGGACAAATAATATATTTTACAGAGTATAAAATTAATCTGTCAGCTCAGATCTTTTACAGTAATCAACGGATTTTAATGCTATGTTTATTGATGATCTATGTTATATTAATGGAACATAATGTTTCTTAAAAATATAACTTTTGATCGCTTTTATTGCTCATATTGACTAAATTTTACTACATAGATCTTACTTAGGAAGTACAGTAGGAAGCGGCGAGGCAACCGCTTAAACCACTAGACCAACCATGCAGTCAAAAATAAAACTGTAATTTTAAGGTCTTTCATTATTTCAGTAGTAGTTATTCAATTCCAACAGAAATCATTACAACATTTTTTTTTACTTTTTTAAGAACAATTTCTCAGAGTGTCTCGGTCTGTCAAAGTGTATTCAAAGTACTCGTCAAGACAAATCAAACGACTCCAAACTCGATAGGTTCCGTCGTTACAAAGTTCCTATGACCACCTTCCAGCTTCAACATCAGATCAGCTACATGTCATCATAATATAGCATTGTCACGCTATATACATATGCCTACAAAAATTCAACACAATCGGTTGAAGATATCTGCAAAATTCAGTTGCAAGATTCCGTCTTTAAGACGTTTTTAATTGTTAATAACAAATATAGTTAGATATATACATACATAGCAAGTTAAAAAAAAAACATAAAAATAAGTTCTGTGTTAATAATAAATACTAATATTTTTCTTTGAAATTATTCTTTAAAAAAAATTCAAGAATACAAATTAACAGTTACAATTCGACACTCACTGGCAACCCACCCTAAAACTTGTCATTTACGTATTATGGAGCTCAGTGCGAACTACAAACGGACGTGGTGTCACCTTGAATATTCGGCGGGCACTGAATTTTTTGAGCGCGATAAAACTTATTTATTGCAATTTACGGGAGACGATATCTACGTACTAAAATGTATGGAACTTTTGTCGCTAAAAATGAATGATGTTTAGCCTTAAATTATTGCTTTTTGGTGAGAATTAATAAAAAACTAAAACGGTAAATCATTTCTCCATACTTTTTTCTCGCGAAATAAGAAAAAAACATTTAAAATAGATCACGAAATAGGACAGAGTGTGCTAATTAAAAAGGTCGATTTCGATGATTTTGATCTTTGTTAAGGCTTTTTTTCACAAAAATAAAGAATTATTTTATAAATGTCACTCGGTAGATTGGTAGACTGATTTATTAATCTATTGAGATTTTTTTTTTAGTGTCAAATATGAATTGAGCTGTTTGTGTTTTGCAAAACTGCAAGTGCCTTTACGCGCGTTTTTAGGGACGCGCCCCTTAAACCACTAGGCCAAACGTGCAGTTCAAATTAATGCGTTTCGTAGTCATTTTTCGCAGTAAGTACACGTAATATTAAACTTGTTTACGTGGGACGCGACGCAGCTAGTGTGCGAGCCGAGTGCCGAGTGGCAACCATTGCCGTAGTCCTTCCCGGGAGGAGCGCTCAGCGAAACATACCTAAACTGAGAAGTGAAACCCCCCTGTTAACAGAAAGAAGAAACAACATAGTTACGTTTATTAATTAATAATCAACTCATAACAAAAACATAATTAAAAAAACGTGTGGCACTCGGGGACTGCCGCGATAAAGCTATTGAATAGCATTTTTTATCAACCTAAGCAATTATAATTGTTTATTTATTTTTATTTACTACTTACGGGTCGCACATGCGGTGAGTGTGGCGTTATAAAGATATGATAGATTATACACCAATATACTTTCTCACAAACAACTGCTTAAATATTCGTCCGATTTCGGAGCAGCTCGTCTCGATCCATGCGAGCTTCGGGTGTTAGGTTTTATTTTCGTTACGGAATTTCTTGATTCGGTCGCCGCACTCAAAGCCCGCGATAAAAGCTATGCAATAGCTTAAAAACAAGAATCAACTCTGTCTGTCTGTTACGCTTTCATTATTAAACCGCTGAGCGACTTTAATAACATTTTAAAAGGAGATATTTGAATCTTGGAGAAGGACACAGGTTTATTTTTACTACGATAACACGAAGGAGGAGCCGAGGGTAAAAGCTATGTAATATTTTCTAGCGTTTAAATGATAGAATCTCTTAGATAATCATAAAGATAGAGTGAGAATAAATATAGTGCATACCCTGGACAATGAATTTCTAATGAAGGTTAGCCATAACCTTTCAATATAAAAACTCTTGTATTTATTAAAAAAAATTGTCAAAAACATCAATTAAATATTGCAAATTTCTTTCTGTGCAATAAAAATAAAAAAGTTTTGGGGCTCGTCCGGGATTTGAACCCGGGACCTCTCGCACCCTAAGCGAAAATCATACCCCTAAATGCGTAAATCAAGCTAAAACAGTTCAATACATGCTGTCTGTTTGCATGTCTGAAAGATTTTAATTTTTATTAATGCAAGATGCAAGTGATTCAATTCAATTTTTAAAATAAAAAATAAGCATTATAGTTCACATGCAAATAAATGTATTAAAATTACGCTATAGGAGTAAAAAATTATGACTGCATCTTGACGGTTTAAACTCATTTATATGCCCAATAGGGAATATGCATAAAAAATTTATTTGTCTCAAATATTTTTTTCTAGATTCTTTATTGTCTTTACAATATACATAAATGGTATTTTTTTTATTAAGTGATTATTTAAACCCAGAAAATATTAAATAAAAAGTGAAAATTAAGGGAGGGAAATTCAAACCTGTAAAACGCGTCCTATTGGTCAAAACGAAATGTGACGTCGATTGTTACATTATCGAAATTATCGGCGTCGAAATTCCTACTGTGTTAGTAGTGTTTGTGAGAAAAACTAACTTCTTCCATGATTTTTATAGCAATCAAAACTGTAAATAGGTATAAAATAACTGAAACACTCAATAGTAAACAAACACGAAATCACAATGACGTCATATGTTATGTCAATAGCGCGCGAAAAATGGCGGCGTTTGAATAGCTCAAATTTAGTCGGTGTTTTAAATTTCACTTTGAAAATTAGTTTGACTATTTTAAAACCTATTTATATTTTTTTCTATGTTATGGAGACTTATATGATCAGATTAAGAAATAAAAAAAAGACATGCATATTCCCTATTGCTCTAGCGTGGGCTGCTGTCAGCCTGGGGAGAGCGCCACGTCGGCCTCGGCTAGATTCTCTATCTACATTCGCTGACGCCAGTATTCTCGTTTCGTAATATTGGCTAATATGTTATTTGATGACGTGACTTAGTGTTGAGATAACGTCATTTCCATACATTGGAATCATCACGCTACGGCAATTTTTTTTTTTTGTAAGGTCTTTCAACCTCTCCGCTTTTCCCCGTCCATAAAAACGACAGGACCATAAGATTCTTGTTTCTTAATCCGTACCGTTTGATTATATAAGTCTTCGCACTATGTGCCTCGTGCCGTGTCATTCTTGCTAATATTTTTACGATTTTTGCGTATTTTATTGTATCTGGTATTATCTATTCCTATGCTATGTCAATTCCCTTTCACTCTTATACAGTTTTATATCTAATTATCTTATTCTTTTCTAATATTTCTATTTTAATTGGCAATATATTTTAAATCTGGTTTTATATAGCTTCCTCTGATTTTTATTTATCTAAATGTCTATTTTATTTACAATTTTGTTTATGATTAGTTATTTTTATGGCTTGGTTATTTTTAACTTCTTTCTTGCTATTTCTTTTGTTTCTCGGTAGTTCAATTTTCCAATAGTTGCAATTTTTTGCTTTTCTATTTTGTTTTATAGGTCCTTAGCTCAATTTTTGTTATTCCTTTTCATGTTATTGTCTCCAAGATGTCTTTTTTGTTGTTGTTATCTAGCCTGTGAGCAGTGGCGGATTTACCCTAAGGCAAAGTAGGCATGTACCTAGGGGCGCGAGGTTGCTTAGGGGCGCCAAATTTTTAATAGTAAAAATATATGCCTCACATATTAAAGAAAAATTACCAATACTTCTAGTTCGACTAGTGCTGTTTCCATATAAAAATGTACTAGCTACAACTGCAGCTGTAGTTGAGATTGTTTTATAAGTTTTAGTAAGACCAGATTTGTTCAGATGTAAAGGCATATGGTACACCCGAGTTGGCGGCGGCGACGACCGCAAACAATAAGGCGTGGACAGGGCGGCAGTATAGGACAAATTGCAGGAGGAACATTGCGCCTGTAACAATTTGCGTGCTTTCTATCACTTCATGCCACTCTGAGCGTGGTCACAGGACGGGTTTCAATGTCCACCCGCTACAAAGGTGTGAAAGGTCTACCGTGAGAAAGTGACATTCGTGTGCCGGACGTCACTTCAATTAGAGTTTTTTTAAACAAGTGGTGCTCATGCTTTTAAAAAGTAGGCGCTAGGAGAAATCTGGCTGGAGCTGTTATCTACACAAGTAGTTCCGCAAGGGTCGGTGTTAAGACTCCTACACACTATGCGGGTTGCCTGACCGTCGGGTAGGTATGTCGTCAACAAGCCGTTATCGCTTTTAAGTGTTTTATGGATTTTATTACTGGGTCGTCAAGGACGGTCAGTACGGTCGGTACGGGATTTTTCAAAAGCTCAAAATATTGAATTATTAATCACGGCCGTCAACGGCGTTCCACACCTTCGGCATGTCCGATAGAAAGTCTAGAGTAACTGTAGGACATTTCCGTGACGGCGGATCCGCACGACCGATTCAGTGCGCGCGCACTTCAGGCGTTCGGGACGGTCGGTACGGCATTTTCAGCTTCCTGCGCAGTCTGCTCACTGTTGCGTTGTTTCAAACTTGTCGTGAGTCATCCTGAAGTACTCAAAAAACTAAAGGTCATCTTCCACAAGGTCCGGGTACAAAGTGTGAAATTCACCACAAATCAATCTTTATCTGTTAATGATATGAATCCAAAACCTCTTTTTTCTTATTTTAACAATCTCCTCTTCTTCTATCAAAAACGCACTCACTAACGCAATTTTCTCCTCCACATCCATATTTCATTCAACAGATCCTCTCCTAAACTGACTTCTGTTTTGGCGGAACGCGGATGAAGGACAGTGCGGAACGCCTGAACGGCGGAAAGCCCGATCTAGTGCGCGCACCCCCTCTAAAAAATGCCCTGACGACCGTACTGACCCAGTGGGCGCGTAGCTTTAGACTTATAAACATTCTACATGACCTTAATAAGTTAACTTTTAACAATACATTTATCCAAAAGACCATGTGTATTTCAATAATTACAACATAGAATTATAACATCACAAAGTTTAAAGATGTCGATGTGTCACGCTTAAAACGATCTTTGAATGACAGAAACAAATAGTTTCAATAGTACAATTTACTAATTGTAGTAAGAAACCTTATAAATAAAATTATATTAAATTTATAACTTGCTGTTTACTAAGGTTTTGCTAAATAAATAGTCGTTGCTATATAAAAGGTCGTCTTTTATTTGTTCTCGACATAATTTAAGTAGTATCTCAGTAAAGGAGCTGACTTAGTCTAAACTATATAAGATTACATGTTGTGTTTTACCGCAGATTTATTAATCTTGAATTTATTAATCTTGAAGAAGAAAGGTTTCTTACTACTTATTATTTATATTTAAATGAAGATAACCATGGTTTGGTTAAAAAGGCATCTGAAAAAGAGTAGATTTTAATTAATTTATTGAATTTCAAAGTATCATCACCATGATCAACAACCCATAACGTCCCACTGCTGGGCTCGGGTCTCCTCTCAGGAGAGGGTTAAGGCCGTACGCCCCCACGCTGGCCAACTGCGGGTTGGGGACTGGCAAGACAACGTTGTGGCTGCGTAATCTTGCCGTTGGATGTTTTTAAGCCACCAAAAGGCCTCCAACTAAGCTTCACGACTGTTATCCTAGGATAACAGCCGTGAGCCCGTGACCGACTGCTTAACGTGACCTCCGTATCACGGAGACGCTCATGGTATCATGCCACCAGCGGACAATTAATAAACTAAATAAATAAAATATTTAAAAGTACATTCAGCAATAGAGGTCATTTTAAACTAATAATAAAGTTTTGTTAAATAAAACTATCATGACGTATTTAAATACTAATACCTATTTTATTATTAAGCTAGACTTACATATTTTATTGTTAAGATTTGTTTGTGCATTCGAAACGAAACGTGAAACATACCGTAACGTGTGGATAATGTTGATTGCTTTAAATTTAATATGTTTATGTTAAAATACTAATCACCAATATTAATCACTGGTATACGTAGGTACAGTACAAGTTATCGCTTGAACCTACGCTCACTAACAACAGAGACTTACATGCTTTTCTAGTATCTTAATAATATGTTTTGATGGCAATCAAATTAAACATTCAAGTTGAGAAAATCTTTGTCTTTAGCAAATAAACCACTGAAAATAACTAACGATTTTATTATTTATATTTATTATTACTTACCTTTACAATCACAATTATACCTTTACACAATTACACCTTGAGTAATGACGCGGGACGAAGATAGTCTAAAACAAAATAATATTAGCAATCTGCCAGTGAAAGTTCCGTCAATTTCGGTCCAGCCGTTCCAGTCGATTAGCCGGAGCAAACAGACAGATAGACAGGGATACAGACAAAAAATTTAAAAATTGTTTTACGAGTATATGCTTCTGTATACCCGAGATACAAGTTATTTTAAAATTACAAACATACACCTTAATCATTTTATTAAATGTACATTTTTTTGAATTCGTTTCATTTTTTAAATACTAAAACTGACAGGCTTTTGTCACCTCTGTTTCTGAAAAATAAACAATAAGTTTTATATAGATATCACATCCAACACTATATGAAATTTAATCCTCTAAAAATCAACAGAATCTCCAATAAATGAAATTCCAAATAACACATCAAAATACCGAATCCAAATTGGGTGGTCATAAAAATTTAATTAATGAAACAAATGAAACAAGAATAACAACTGACAACAGTTGAGAACTAAAACTTTTGTTGAAGATAATAATACTTTTGTTCACTCGACTTTAGGATTTACAGCGAAATATTTATTACTCTCTTCGTAAAGATAACACTTTTTGCAACACCATTATGTTATAATTCTTTAACAATAAGTTTTTCTATCGCCGCTATTGTCTTTTACTACGTCCGCAGTCGGCTTTAGTCGAAATCTTAAAGCTTTCTGTTCAAATCTTTTGAATGTTATTGTTGTGTTATCTACTCGTATTGTTCTCTGGCCTTATCTTATGTGTGAACTTGTGACTGGTGCCGCGTCAATAGAATTTTGAAATACGTTTACGATAGATCATTCTAACTTGACTCATCATGTTATAAAAATCTACGCTTAACATCTGAATTATAATTGGAATTTTAATATTAAATAAATGAAAAACTACGTTTTTGTCAACAGGCCATTAAGTCTATCTTTTTAAAGCGCCGCCGCCGCCCGATGCGATATAGCTAAAACACAGATCAGATCTGTGAGCTAAAACCACTACGCCAGCGACTGCAATGACTCATAACAGCGAGCTATTGTCAAGGGATTTTATGATAAGTGTTTAATCGTGCAAATTATACCAATGTTAAAAATTGATAATAACTAACTGAAAAAACATCCAACGAAAACTCTCTGCCAAAAAAACACTTAAAAGCCTCCCTTTTTACCCTCACAGATTACCGTCCCATTTCCATCCTCCCGTTTCTCTCCAAAGTCCTCGAGCGTCTCACTCACAGACAGCTAAGCTCATTCCTTTCAAGAAATTGTCTCCTTAATCATCTCCAGTCAGGTTTCCGCCCAGGCCATAGTACAACCACGGCTCTAGTCCACATTACGGATGATATCAGGTCGGGCATGGAGGAGGGAAAGCTAACGGTATTTGCCTTGCTAGACTTCAGCAACGCCTTCAATACTGTAGATTTCGATGTCTTGTTGGGTATACTGCGCTCTCTTAACATATCTCCATCGGCTATTGACTGGTTTCGAGGTTACCTGTATGGTCGCCAGCAGCGTGCTTGTATTGAAAATGTTTACTCCTCTTAGTGCACTACAACTGCGGGCGTACCTCAGGGCGGCGTGTTACCACCTTTACTTTTCTCAGTTTTTATTAACTCAATCACAAATCAATTATTTTCTTCCTACCATCTTTATGCAGATGATTTACAAATTTACTTACAAGGTACTCCAGACGAATTAACAGAAGTAGTTAATTCAATTAACAGAGATTTGATGAAAATATGTAACTGGAGTAAGGAGTATGGGCTGAGTGTGAATCCGACCAAAATACAGGTCATTATAGTGGGTAGCCCCGCGCTACACTGTAGATTAAACTTCCAGCAGATACCAGACATTGTTTGCAGCGGCTTGATTGTTCCCTTCAGTGAGAAAGTAAAAAACTTAGGGATTCTTATGGATAGGTACCTATCCTGGGGTCCCCAGATTGGAGAGGTTAGCCGCAAACTATTTGCGGCAGCGGGGTCTCTGCGAAGGTTACGAAACTTTCTTCCCACAAACGCTAAAATTGCGCTCGCACAGTCTCTTCTTCTTCCCATCTTTGACTATGGTGATGTAAGCTATCTAGATCTCACCGAAGACCAACTAAATAAACTTGAGCGACTCCAAAACCTTTGCATTAGATTCATATTTGGATTACGCAAATATGACCATATCTCAGAGTTTCGTTCTAAACTCAAGTGGCTCCTAATACGCTTTCGCCGGAATGCTCATATTCTTTCTCTTTTATACAGTATTCTGTTTCTCCCTCACACCCCCTCTCACCTTAAAGAACGCTTTCAGTTCTTACACAACACTCATTGTAGGGACCTGAGATCATCAAAGAATTTGAAACTTAAAATGCCTAAACATTCTACCCGGTTTACAGACAAATCCTTTACTGTGCAAGCAGTAAGACTCTGGAACAATTTGCCTGAAACAATCCGTCACGCTAAAACCTTGCCCGTTTTCAAAAAGCTAGTGAAGGATTATTATCTGTCATTATAATTTATTGTTATTTAGTTTAGTCTGTGTGTGTATGTATGAGTATGTTTATATGTGTAATATGAGTAGATGTATGTATATATATATGTATGTATGTTGAATATTTTTGAATTTAGTGATTGTTTTTATTATTCACATACTAAATTTAAGATTTGTGCGCCCCACTACTTTTACCCCTATTAATGTCAATTACCATAATTTCCGTACTAAGGTTGTCTGTAAGAGATCGCCATGAGCGATAAGACCGCCAATTGTCACATTTGTAAATTGTATCTCTTTTTTTCTATCTGTTATAATGAGTGTACAATAAAGATAAATAAATAAAAATAAAAAAAGCGTAAAATAAACTGGTTCTTCATGAATTGCGTATACCTAATTCTTTATTCATTTAAATAGTTGTATTATAATGTGTGCTAGGTAGGTACCTAGAATCTGTTTGAAGTCGGTGCCAAGTGACTATCGCTTAGACTTTTGTAATTGTTCGTTTGTATTATTTTTGGCTTAGCACCGACTTCAAACAGATTTTAGGTACCTAGCACACATTATAATATTACTATTTAAATGAATGAAGAATTAGGTATACGCAATTTATGAAGAACTAGTTTATTTTACGCTTTTAAGTGTTTTTTTGGCAGAGAGTTTTCGTTGGATGTTTTTTTGGAAGTCGGTTTCTTTTTTTATAAAAAGTTTTTATTTTTCAGTTTTTTGTGCAATCAATCGTAGGTCAGTAGTAAGTTGAACTATTTCATCAAATTTCATCATCAAGAATACAAATTAAGGTCTATACGTACGTGTAATATTAAAATCATCCTCTAATCCCTAACTGTTGAAGAGTTTAACGTTCTATCATCAGCTCACCTAAATAACTTGAAAGTATACGACTGAAGGTCTTTAGATACGTATGAAATTGAAAGAATTATCCTCGAACTCCTAACCGTTAAGGGGTTGTACCTTCCACCTTCCATCATCACCTTACCTAAATAATTTGAAAGAATACGACTAAAGGTAATATATATACATATGATATTTAAAGATTTATCCTCCAACTCCTCACCGTTAAGGAGTTGTACCTTACATCATCAGCTCATCATCATAAAATGATGACTACCAGACGCAAATACCGGTGTACCTTCAGAAAATATACGAAAAACATAGTATGGCCTATTGAAAATGAGGGTTTCCCTCGATTTCCCTGGGATCCCATCATCAGATCCTGATATTCGTCGAGGAAGTTTTAAATACAGTTCGGCAAAAATTTGGAACGATCTCCCGCCACCTCTGCCACAGGCTATGTCTCTTAACGTCTTCAAAAGTAAATTTAAGAAATATTTATTTACAGAACAATTGCTTACACTCCCTCAATAAGGATAAAAAATAAATCGCCTGGTTGTTCTCACTCTTGTTCTCTTGTTTTGTTATCACTATTTATTTAGTTCATGTAATGTGTAAGTGGTCTTTAAATGTTCGTATCCTTGGCTCTTATAGTGCTATAATTATTAAGTTTGTTTTTTTTGTCACATTATTGTATTTTTTTCACATGTGTGTTTGTGTACCCGCAAGAAAATAGTGTAATCGATGAAGTGTAGATAAAGGGGTGGATTGTAAACCAGCGTTAGGAGTCACCATGGCTTTGCTATGTAGGCTCTTAACATTTATTTATTTTATTTATTTATTTGTTCTTTGAGAGACTTACAGACATATAACAATGATATATTATTTTACAATTATATAATCAAATTGCTAATTACAAGTCTCTGCATATAGGTACTCTGAGGAGAACTGTCGACTTCTAATAATAGTTCTTCTAGTAATAGTACACATTTAACACATGCACACAAAAAGTAACACATAATTGTACATTATATACATACAACAATATATATGGAGACATGCCGAAAAGAAAACATCCGCTGAATCTACACCCTTTGCCATCTTAAGAAATATGTTATGCATGGAGGTTTCTTTTTTATGTATTTGGAAGGCAATAAATGTAAAATCGGTCCACAACTGACGGAGTAATCGGTGAACATATATAAAAAAAAAGAAAAAAAACCTCCTCCTTTTTGGAAGTCGGTTAAAAATAACATGAATGATCCAACGGGCGTCTTAGCCCGAAGTAGGCGAAGTATATAGTAACCCTAATTACCGTAACTATATATTTCCAACTACCTACATAAGTATTAAACATTTAGTACGTAACGTTTGCTTACCATCAGGCAATCCATCTGCTCGTTTGTCACCTATCACATAAAAATTGTAGGTGCTTCTTAGCAAAAGCATTTTCAAATTTAATTCCTTTACCTATGTGTTTGATATTCAATTTTTTTACTATGAGGTATATAGAGAAAACATCTTACACTAGGAATATCATCAACAGGCTTTAACAGTCCACTGCTGGGCACAGGCCCCTTCTTTGAAAGAGATAGATAATAATACATTTTATATCTTTATAGAACCTAAACTTTATCATGACTTATCTAACCGTGGGAGACCCACACTTCGGCATGCATGGGCCGGCTCTACCGGAGTGATATCACGGCCTCTCAGTAAACCGGTGTGAAACAGCGCTTGCGCTGTGTTTTACCGAGTGAGTGAGGATACCGGAGGCCCAAACCCCAACCCCTCCACCCATCCCCCTCCCAATCGCCCAAAGGCCGGCAACGCACTTGTGACGTGCGTGTTGCGACGTGACCTTTGGTGTTGCTGGTGTCTATGGGCGGTACTCACTTACCATAAGGTGATACGTCTGCGTTTACCCCCTATACCATGATTGGCCCTATGGGCTTTGGGCTATTTTGGCCCTAAAGGAGATAGTCATCATAAAATATCAAACCAGTATACGCAAACAGTATTTAGCTAATTTCCGATTACTTATAGAATGTTTTAGCTAAGATTTTAACGTATCCATACTAAATTACTTTTATAAATTGAAAAGTAACTCTGTCTGTTTGTTACGCTTTCATGGCTAAACCACTGTCCCGATGAAGGAAATTTATGTAATACTTTAATTTCTGAGGAAGAAGAAATAATCGACATACACGCCAGGAGATGTGGCGAACAAAAGCTGGTCATTTTATATGCAGAAATGTATAATCATCATTCTATACAATGAACATTTTATGTATTTAAGTACTGTTTGTGAAGACATTTACTGACTGTGCACTTGCCGGTGCTGATAAAATATGATAATGTAGTCGGATACCGTGTCTCCAGAGACAGTTGCAGCTAAAGTAATCGTGTTTGTCCTTATCGCAACCTGAGGTGCGATGATTTTATTGCTAGTCAGCCATAACATATTCAGGAGCCACATCTCCGTGGCACTTATCACATGTATTTATTTTATTCCTTCATACATAAACAATATAAACCTCGGTCTAAATGTGACACCCCATTGATATAAAACTAGATTTTTATGCAAAATGTTTACTTTATGAATCGAACACGTATTTTTTTTTGTTCTATGAATGAAGCATATATTTATGTTGAAAATTTGTAAAAAAATATGTATTATATGAATAAAGGACTTTCTTTCTTAAATATTTTTGAGCTTCTGAAGAAATTATTAGTCGGTATAACTGTAGTAGTAATATTACATATTTAATACGATGTGTTACATCTAGAATTCTAGACCAACAGATTCCGAACTGTTCAACGTAATAACCAATGCATAAATAAGATAATTAAGGTTCCTATTAATTTTATTCGATAAATAATCTAAATATTATGATGAAGGTGATATTGTAATAAATAAATAAATAAATGTTAGTATTTTTATATATTTTACATTGTAAGCTGACCCACGCAACTTCGTCAGGGTTTCTTTTCAATCATGCTCGGCTCCTATTAGCCAAAGCGTGATACTAACTATAATATACTTAATAATAAATATTTCAGATATATAACACAACGCCATCTAGTCCCAAGCTAAGCAGAGCGTGTGTTGTGGGTACTAAACAACTGATATAATTACATATAATTTTTTTTCGTAAATACATACATATTATACATAGAAAACATCCAAACTCCGATACAAATATTTGCAAATCATACACAAACATTTTGGTTCGACCTGGGAATCGAACCCGAGACCTCAAGCACAGAAGTCGCATACGTCACCACTACGCCACCGAGGCATTTAATTAAAGCACTTAGCAAAATACACATTTTAAAAACCTGAAAATCGGTAAGGTAGTTTCGGAGTTCATCGTAATCAACAACGGGATACGAGAACTATATTTAGATTTCTTATCGTTTATGTCTACCATCGTTTTCATAAAGTATATGACCGTAATATAATATTTAAAAGTAATCGACTGTGTTAAGACGACTTAAAAATAGTGCTTTTCTACTTAACTCATCAGACAATAGAACGATTTTAACAATATCTTTCAAACCACACCATTCAACTCTTTTTATGAGTTTTACCGAGATAATTCATTATACAGAATAGGCACATTTACAGTAAAGATAAAGTGAAGTAGATAGACATGCACAACATATAAAGAAAAGTATGAAGTAGGCGAGAAAGTATTCACTATAAGGTATTTCAGAAAAGTCACCGAAGTAAGAAAGTCGGCACAAAGGCTAACATGCCTTTGAACATTGAGCTTCCTATTTTTTCTTCCTTGATTTTAAAACAGATACATTGTAGATGACTTATATCTGTGATATATTTACATATTTGACGTTGATAAATACTGACAATATTGAACAGATATGTGTTATTTTGACAATGAAAGTTCTTCAAGCTTCCTTTATCACTTTTTTCTAATGTGTATTTTTTACTAATCCCAGCTAAGTAGAACTGATGTTTTACAAGAGCAACCGGAGTCTCTGAGAAGACTGTGATTAAAGTCCAGAAATAAATACCAAATTAATATTTTATACATTTCACACATAGTTTGCTGATCTGAAACTAGCTTAGTTTGAGATCAGCACAGGATCGGTAACTGACGGCTGACAAACTTAAATAAATACCTACTTTATATAAATAACTAGCTGAGCCCCACGTTCTTACCCGCGATACAACAACAACCACGGGGCAAAGCTAGTCTAAAAGAGTAGCCTTCGTTACTCCCTATATCATCAGCTATCTGCCAGTGAAAGGCCCGTCAAAATTGATCGAGCCGTTCCAGAGATTAACCGTAACAAACAGACAGACACATTTGTAAAAAATGCTATTTTGGTGTATGTACCGTGTATACAACATACATCTGCATTTAGTAAAAAGCGGTAAAATAAATAAATAAATATTTCGGACACCTAACACAACGCCATCTAGTCCCAAGCTAAGCAGAATATTAATATTACAAACAATTTTATTTATTCATGACTACGGTTGGCACTACAATATTAACGCTTGGCCTAGTGGCGTAAGCGGTCGCCACGCCACCTCTACTTCGCCGATTGGTATAGGTTCAAGCCCCACATGGAAAAAACACTTTGTGTGAACCACAAAATGTTGTTCTGAGTCTGGGCATTCTTTGTGTCCGTTTCATGTATATTGTATGTTTGTAAAATCCCCCGCGACATAGCATATATTGCACTGGGTGGGAATCGAAAGTACGATCCGGTTAGCAGTCTTGGTAGTTTTTAAGCTATTGCATAGCTTTTATCTCGGGCTTTGAGCGCGGCGCGGCGACTGAATCAAAAAAATCCGTAATGAAAATAAAACCTAACACCCCAAATATTTTGGTAGTAGTCAGCGAAAAAGATTCACGTCATCGTTATGAAATTTGCCGTGTCGTTGACTTTTCAAATTATCATGAAATACTTACATATATTGGAGAAATCATGTTATATATTTGTATGTTATGATTTTTTCACTTACTTGATGTCAATATTTCCAAAAAAAAATACTGCATAAATAAAAAATAAATTAATAATTATAATTGCATAAGTTGATAAATAATTACCTACAAATTTTAACAAAAAAATAAACCGACTTCATACTGGACCAAATTTACATAGGACCATTCGGAAAGCACCAAAAATAAAAAAAGATTTATCAAAATCGGTTCACCCAGTCAAAAGTTATGAGGTAACAAACATTAAAAAAAATAAAAAAATACAGTCGAATTGAGAATCTCCTCCTTTTTTTGAAGCCGGTTAAAAATGCTATGCAATAGTTTTACCGTGGCAGTCCCCGAGTGCCACACTTCTTTTTTTATTTATTTAATGCAATCCTCCTGATTTTTTAAATATTATGTCTGATGTTATTTTAGTTTATTTAAAGTTACAGTCCGAGTGGTGACGGTTTAAGGTATAGAATACAGAGTTTCATCAGACATGTAATCTATCTATATAAATAAAAATGATTATGATAATGTATGTTCGATGTACGCGCGGATAATTCATTTTTTATGTGATCGTTACTACACAAGGTTTATATACAATAAAATTAAAAGATAATCGGAAAAGTTTTATTTTTGTCCGCGACTGTGTATTGTGGGAAGCTGAGGCGGACATAATTACTAAAACAAGTTCGCGGTATGAAGTTCACCGGGTCAGGTAGTCAATACAAATAAATAAAATTGGAGTGTCTGTTTGTAATATCAAAATAACCGATTATAACTTTTTACTAAATGCATTTGTATGTATAGGTACGCGGTGCATATACCAAAATCGCATTTTTTTTCAATTTTTGTCTGTCTGTTTGTTTGTTCCGGCTAATCTCTGGAACGGCTGGACTGATTTCGACGGGACTTTCATTGATAGGTAGCTGATAATATGGGGAGTAACTTAGGCTACTTTTTTAGACTAGCTTCGGCCCGCGGCTTTACCCGCGGCAATAACCGTGGGTTCAGCTAGTATGTAATAAACTAATAAAATATGCAATCTATCTGATATTTTCATACTATGTCTGATTTTAGTTTATTTATAGTTACAGTCCGTGTGGTGACGGTTTAGGGTATAGAATACAGAGTGTCACCATCCCTATTCAGCTTAAGGCCTGTATTCACTTTGCTTAGTGCGAGTGCAGGTGCTTAGTGCGGGTGATCGGTGATTGGTGGAAAGTACATGAGGGCTGCGAATTCGCGGTCCGCACCTATTTTCTACTAATCGTTGGTCACCTGCGCTTTACACCTGCACTCGCACTAATCAAAGTGAATACGGGCCTTTATGGGTGTCGTAAAAGCCGACTAAGAGAGTAAGCTACGTAGACCTGCAAATAGAAGGAAACCTTAAAACAAACCCTATGCCAACCTGTATAGACAGCGAGGTATAATAACCCAAAATGTTGCTTGGCCTTGCTAAGGAGAGATCTATGTCCGGCAGTGGACTATTAAGGTTTATTTGATATTTTTTTATTTTATATATATTTATTTGTTTGAATTTAGTACAAAAGATGTTATCTGTGTATATATGTATATATGTGTTAGGTGTTAATAAGTTCCTTATATTCTACCATTACTGGTGTACAAGCTTTAAATCTTATCAACTAATCTTAGGTCTGGACAATAGCATTATAATTATATTTATTTTAGGTCTAGACAGTAGCATTTAATAATACATCTTTATCAAAAGCTGTATATGTGTTGATGTTATAGTTACAGTCCACATTACCAGTTTCAAGTGTAAATTTTATTGTTTAAAATTATTTTACTGACGTAAAATATATGTTTTTTTTTGTTTTTAACCGCCGACGCAAAAAGTGGGATGTTATAAGTTTAACGTCGATGTCTGTCTCTCTCTCTCCGACCGATTTTGATGCGGTTTTTTTCATTTGAAAGCCTGATTCCTTGTGGTGGTTCTTAGCTATATCTGGTTCATAGCGGTTCAGCAATGTAAGAGTATCAGCTCTTTTCCAAACTGGTTTAAGGCATTTTGGGCGTACTCGATTAAGTGTTTGCGAAGAGGGTTTTTTTAATTTTTAATTTGAACTTGTTATATATTTTATGTGTATGTGGTTATTACTTATCCGCTCTCAGTGTTACGAGTTTTGCTGTGCATAGAGTATACTTAGATTGTATCGTATATTAACATTTAGGTACGAGAACAAAACTGGAAATCGCGGAAGGGATAAACCGTGCACAAAAGGTAATCTATCACTAATAATATTTTTTCATAAGGCGTATACTCTCACCTATATCTTAAGATTGATACTAAAATTGTATTGAAATAACTTTAAACGTTATATGACCCGGTTTAGAGATCACTGAAAATGCGAACAAAAATAGATTATTTTAGTTTTTTTTAAAAGAAAACACTCGCATTAGGAATATACACCCTTTGTCGCGGGGATTTTACAAGCATACATGAAACGGACACAAAGAACAACAATTTGTGGATCACACAAAGTGTTATCCCATCTGGGATTTGAACCCACAACACTTGGTGCAGTAGAGAGCGGCGTGGCGACCGCTTCAACCACTAGGCTAACCGTGCAGTCGAGATTCGTTCGAGTTCGTTAAGAGTTCGAGTAGATTACTTAAATAAGTGAATTATAATAGGCACAGAACATCATGAGAGAGACCTATGTTCAGCAGTGGACTGCATCAGGCTGATGAGGATGATTATAATCGAACATCACTATTATAGACCTCTAAAATTAAATGTGTTAATTGCGAGGTCAAGTAAAAATTATTTCAGTTTTCACCTAATTACTTTTACCAACACATATTTAAATAACAAAAGACATGTGACAATATGAAACTTAGTATTCACATCAACCACACCAATAATACTTTCAATTAAATGAACCTCGCGCAGTGACACCGCGGGTCGCGCAAAAGTTGTTGATGCTCAACTTTGTTTGTCAGCCAGTGTGTTTATAGCCTTCGTCCCTCATAAAATGTTATGAATGATACAGTTCAAGGATTAACCGTTTAGTAGCTCCGTTTTGGTATCCATTATAACGTTTAGTTGGATGTTTTTCAGACCTTTTTTGTTGCATATTTTTCAATTACATATATGTATATGACGTTCGTCCCGATTACTTTTTATAGATGTAACACAAAGCTTTACACGAACGTTGCTTCACATTGTTTACGGAGTTAATAATGTTTTATAATCTATTCTCCTGTGTAACGTTCTTATTTTTAAAGTCGCGTATCTTTTTAACACAGTGACATGTTATAATAGTAATTATACCATAATACTCTTTATAGAGTGTTATGGTATAATTACTATTATACCATGTTAAATTTTCATATTTATAAAGTAAATATATAATGATAAATATACTTATTTTAGTTATCTAAATTAAGTATATTTATCATATTTACTTCATATATATGAAAATGTAACTATTTATGGACAATTGTATGATATTAGGTAAATACAAAAACGTCGATTATTTCTATGTTTGTTTCATATGTATGTCTCTTTGTGTATTTTAGAATGAACATTTTAAGTTTATTGTTCTTAGTGAGTAATGACGTAAAAGTAATAGGTACCCATTTCATAATTAACTTTAATATTTGTGCCATATTTCAAAGTTTAATTTGTTGGATAATATTGTGAATGTAAATATTTGTTTCACCATAACTCACTAAACATATTATAAATGTTACAATTTTGTACTTTACAACTATGTACAATTTAGTAACCAATCTGTAACATTAATATGAAATTTCAAATGCTAAAAATAATACTTTAGGCTTCTCAATAATATGTTATTTTAACTTGAATCGTACCTAGATTGTTTCTAAATCTTGACCCATATAAAAATCTACGTCTGTGGTAAGTCGCTTTAAAAGGTGTGCGAGTATAAGGAAGGCTCTTTATTTCTGTGAAGGAAGCTATCGGCACAGTCCGAGAAAATCGATGTCGGCTCCCCTCATAGTTTGCATGGCCATCGTGTCCGGTCGACGAGTGCTATCAAAATCTGGCTGGTTAAATCTCACAAACTTATTTTGCATTTCACTTATATTTAGGACTTTTAATAAAGGTGTTCCTTTAAAAAAGTAGTGTTTGGTTACAGGTTTGAGAAAAAATAAATTAATACCCAACGTCCACCTCCCTGCGCCTCAGAGCTCACCCCTCGCACTTCTACGATGCAAAATTTTCAGTGCCCTGCGCACCGCTCGGCCATTCTGATAATATGTACAAGTTTTTGACTGTCCTTCTTGAATCTTTAAAAATATAATTTCGTAGGTTTGGTTTGAAAATAATTGATTTAATTTTATAACAAGTGAGGTTTTTGTGATGTCGCATTAATGTGTGACCTAAAACGATTTGATTGTTATTTCTTTTATTATATTATCTCAGATATTTCGGTTATTGACTTTGTATAAGGAAATGATGTACGATCAACGTCTATTAGGCGCGATTAAATAGCATTGAACGAGACCAATTGCTTAGTCGATTAGAAGGTTTAAATTATTCCAATAACATGGTAACCACAACCCTTGTCTAGTACATTAAAGTTTTAGTGTGCAAATAAGTAAGTAGGTAGCTATGCCCTAATTATAGTTCAAAAACTTTTTTTAAACATTAAACTAAAGAAAAAAAAGATTTAAAATTTAGAGATGTCGTGGAAGGGCTCTGTCCGCCCGCAATGTAAGGGTGGGTGCTATCGCTATCCTACTCGGACGCAGCTTCACCGGACATTTCGACCGGGCATTTCAATTTTGAGAAAGAGTAGGAGCCTCGTCCTCCGCACACCGCAGCTACCCCCGGAGCGGTTGTCTCACTTGCACTAAGGACACACAAAAGGACGAAGGAGCGATAACTTCATCACTGTGCAACGGTCTCGCTCGCACGCACGCTACGGTGGGGGACGACGTTGCGAATTGTTATTGAAGTCATGCCCCCGAAGGCGACTTCGGGAAGGCTGTCAGTTGCTAGTAAACGTTCGCAGCGTCCGTACCCGGTTGACCCGCGTCGCCTTCGCGCCGTACATACCGCACTACAAACTACAACGCATCGCGCACCGGGTTTATAAACAAGTGCCAAGTTCTTAAACTATCACTGTTTCTGTGATTTTAGTTAAATAGAGACATACATATTAATTCTACTTTCCGGAGTGACAATAAGTTTGATATTTGGTGCAAATAAAACTTTTTTTGAGTGACGCGTTTGTGGCGCGACTTTAACCGGCTGATCAAGTGTAATAGCACTGCGGGCGACGAGACACAAACAAGACTGTTCTACGGGGGCGAGTGTTTACCGGCGCGCACGTGGCGGCGCCGCACGCCCGCGCGTAATGCCGCCAAAAACTTTCTTCCGAAACATTGCCGGCGTATAACTGAAGTCACGAAGAGACGCGATACCACGACTATGTCTTTACCTGTAGCGCCTGATTAAAATCTGACCACATGTACGTCGATATTAGTGCCGTTTTTTTGTTATTTTTTTTTCGTTGGAGGAGACGGTGCTCTCCCTTGGATTGATGATTTAAATGGCTAACAGTAGCGCAGTTTCGTCGACCTTACCGTCGAGGGACTATCATTGTAAGATTTGCGATCTCTATTTGGACACTGTCGAATCTTTAGAAGTTCATTTACAATATCACAAAGAGAATTTGTACGTGAAGTGGGGTACGCAAAACTCACAAAATGATACCGATAACAATAACGGTGCAAAGTTAAAATCTGAAACTACAGTGTCAGCGCCAGCTGACTCTAGTGACAGTATGATAACCAAACCCAGCCCAGAGTTCCAGCAGCGGGCTACTCCGGAGACATCCGCACAATTTCCTCACCCAGCAACTCCACAAAGCTATCACAGTGCACCATCGCCTTACCAAAACCCAGATCAAACAAACTTTTCACCTGGAGCACAATTTGGTAACAATTATACACATTCAGGATTTCCGCAAAACCAACATTCTGAACAGATAAACTGGGAACAGACTCAGTATAATCAAGAGTACCACAAGCCAAACCGGTTTCATCCATATAATATGCAAGAACGAGTGCCGCAGGTGTCATCATCAAGCCCTTTGTATGGACAACCTTTGAACCAGCCAACGCCTTCACCTTCTCCTAATCAGTGTGATAAATGTGGATTCGTATGTGAGTCAGCAGTTCAACTAAATGAACATTGCAACTCAGCTCACGCAGGTGCCAGTTCAGCTCAAACATCGGCATCGATGCCTTTCCAGCAATATGGTAAGCCATACAGTAATTCTGGTTATCAAAATGAAAATGTAAAGATCAAAGAAGAACATGAAGAGTCATCAGATATCTTGGATTTAGATTCTCAAAAAGTTGTCTACCAAGGAAATGAGGGTGAACAACCATCGGCATCTTTTGAAGATACTCCATCGCAGACTCGCGAAGTGAACACCCGGACAGTTCCAATGATGCCATGGGAGGCTCAAAAATTGTATAACAATCCACAACTTAACGGAGATGTATCTCTTTTCAAAGAACAAAAAATGTTTACAGAGCAGAAAGTTTACCCTGCTGAAACAAAAATGTTTCACCCGGAACAAAAGTTTGTTTACACCCAAGATAAATTTCTTGGCGTTCATCATGACCAAAAGTCGTTTATGCATGTTGATCAAAAAATATTTCCGGGTGTGCAAATGGCACCTCTAACTGACTATTCGGGAGGGGTTGCATCATCTAATCCTGATATGAAACCACCATACCGGCCTTATGATTCTCCTGCAGCACCGCAAATTACCAGCACACAACCCGCTAACCCTACATCATCAACACTTCCGTCAATAGGAGGCAAAGGTGCTAATTGGAAATCTAATGAAGCAAGAAGACCAAAGACATACAATTGCACTGCCTGCAATAAATGGTTTACAAGCTCGGGCCATTTAAAAAGACATTACAACACTACACTACATAAGAACGCAGTAAGGTCATCGGGTCAACCAGACCCAGCTTCTCTTCCTATCTCTAACCATCATCATCCAAGTCGTGATATGCAAAATCGCGCTCAGCAACAATCTGCTGACTCGAATACTCAAAGTCCGAACCCCTCGGAGGACGGCCGCAACGTCAACGATGCTGCACTACAGTCAACCTACGCATCGCAAAACTTCGAGCGGGCTCATCGGGTGGCCACTATGCAGTCCAAGTCACCGTACACACATCTTCAACAGGGTAACTTAGATAATAATTACAGTAATAATCCATTAGCTAATCACCCTTTACAGCACCAAGTTGGTTCCCACCCACTCAATATAGGCAGTCAACCGCCGGGTATTGGAAACATAAATGATAGTAATCCTCAATCTTCTAAATGTGTAACAATATCAACAACAGGGAATCCCCCAAACGGGGAAGCAGGTCCCTCTGTTCCTCAAAATCACCATATGAGGGGCCTGCTGTCAGTATCAACCACCAATATTGCAACCCCAGCCCTAGCTCAGAGTTCACCAGCGCTTACAGCCCACACTCTACCTCCTTTCAGTCATTTGGGTGTCAACCCGTACAGTCCGAGGTCTACGGATCCCTTGGGGCCTTCAGTTCCGGATCCCACACACACCCCTTTATATTTGGGTCAGAATTTTCAGCAGACTATAGCACCGAGTTACCCAAACGGGATGGCCCCCCACGTTATGGATATGGCTATCAACAATCTGCCTATAGCCAATCCGGCTACTTTTGGTGAATCACCTCAAGTAGTCCAGGTTATGGAACAAGAAACGTCGAACGAACCTGCCGACGGACGTCTGCCGAGTTTCTCGCAGCTCCAAACGCAGAGCTTCAGCGTTTATGTTTCTAACTATATAACACAACCTAACGTGGGGGGTCAAATTATTGCTGATGAGTCGACCGCCGGATACATTATTGTAGACCCAGTCAACTCACCGTTGCAGTATACCAATGCTGACTTGTGTGGACAAAGTTTAGAATACGATTATGGCTTTTCACCTAGACAAACTAAGGATAATGTTGTTAGCTATAACCCAGAACCAACAAAAATGTATCCGTACGGTTACACAATAGAGGGGAAAACCATCAAACGAGACAGTAACGTATTACGAACAGATTCGAGTGCGGTACAAATATTAAAAATAGAGACTATCATGGACTATGCAAATAAAGAAAATTATGGGGCTCAAATGAAGTCTCCAGCGAGCCCTGAAAGTGCCAAAGCTGAAAGGCACTCGCCTTCGGTAACATCCACAGTGGCGAGCACGCCACTTGCTGAGAGAAACCAGATGAAAAAATCTGCTTCGCCTGTTATTCATAAGTGTTATGAGTGTGATAAAGTTTTTAACAAAGGTTGCTATCTAACTCAACATAATAAAACATTCCACTCAGGTGCCAAACCATTCAAGTGCATTAGGTGCGGTAAGCGTTTCTCAGATGACGCTTCTTATGAATGGCATTGCGTGAAACACAGAGAGAATAAACCGTTCAAATGCGTTGAGTGTCCTAAATCCTTTAACCACAAGTCAGATTTACGGCGGCACATGTGTTTACATTTGGAAAACATGCCATTCACTTGTGATTTTTGTGGAAAAGGTTTTATTAGAAAGGACCACATGATAAAACATGTTGCCACTCATACGAAAAAGCTTCGATCATCCTCATCGCCGACATCAACATCGCCGGCGAACTTGTCGGCGTCCACATCTCCACCAGTAAACTCAGCAGTAAATCCGCTCACATTTCAAATCCCTTTGAATTGAACACTGAGTAACAAGGTATCGAATTCACATATCTTTCCATGCAAATAATTCGTAATATTTATGTTACGTAGGTTAAATAAAAACGAATGATTCCTTTTACGTTTATAGATAGTGCATTATATCGTAGAAGGCTTTTTGCCGCAGCGCGACTAAACGCACGCGTTCATTTCGCAGCTCGTTTTTTTCGTGCACATTCAACTTAACCTTGCGTCCGGCCGGCGCAAGGTGACTTTACATGCCTGGGTGTCTGGGCGCTAAACATATAATTACATGACGTTAGAGTAATTCTACGATATCATTTAGATCAAATCATGTCTAAATTAAATGACGTAAAAAGAATTAGAAAAACACCTTTGTTTATTTAATAAATTATTAAATCACTACGTACATCACATATCCTATTTTAATGTAATATTTTATAAAATTATGAGTCAAAAAGGGATGCCAATGTTCATCAATGGATATTCCAGGATTGGATTGAGATGTTGAATTTTAAGATTTTTCAATTTAGTTAAAAATCTATGTTTTCCCAATTATTGTTGAAGTTTAAGAACGATTGAAATGTGTAGTTTGAAAACTTTTTAGAGTAATTTTTGTAAATATTGAGACTCTAATACCAGAAACCGAAAACACACCGGTCATACCTTGATATTGCTTTAAATTATAACATGGGTACAAATTGAAATTCAATCGGGATAAGTAAAAATCGCCAAGCATAGTAAAAATATTGGCAATATTTATAAGGATTAGATCGAAGAGTGGTAGCTTAAGTCAGCGGCAGCAGCGGGTAACGGCACTCGGCGAACGCTTTGTGCATCTGGCCTGCTGCTGTTTCGCTACTTAGCATTCTTGCTCTAGGTGTAATTTTATTGTTTATTATTATTATTATAATACTTATTTAGGATTTCTCCGGTGCTTCCCATTATTATTTTGTCTGTTGACATTTGTTTTAATATTGTAAGCTAGTTGACTTCTTTGTTTAAAATTCTGAATTCTGAAAATGAATATTTTATGACTAATTAAGTTACCAATATGTTATTTAATCGAATTTAGTTAATGCATTCCTGTTTCGTTAGTGGTATTATAGTCTTCCTAAACGTTGCCAAATTGATTCCGCCAACTGTCTGTTGCGAAACGATTTTAGTTCTTAATGATTTATAGCCTAATGATAATGAAATTCTCTAGCAATAATTTATCGTAATAATAATGTAAATGTTTTTGTATAGTATGAAAATTAATGAGGTCACGATAACTGGTTTATACTGAGACGATTAAATGAAATCCATGAAATACTTGTATATATTATGTGAAAAAAGGTAAAATTACATAACTTTGAACATATCACGGCCGGGCTTCGCGTGTGAAGACGTGTCAACATATAAATTTTTTCGTTAGCCGCAATAAATATTATTTACATTAACAACGCGCTAAGTTTATAAATTAAATCCTAAAATAAGAACATATCATTGATTTAATCATATCATTACTTAGCAGAAAGAAACGTTATATTGACACGCCGATTACCGCGTACATATCATAGGTCTATAAACAAGTTCAACTGCCGGTCATTAGTTTAACACAAAATAAACAAGTGCAATATAAACATTTAATCTTAATTAATTTTTGATAATGTTTGTATTTTGAATGTTGACTATATTGCAGAAATATTTTTATACACATAGAATTACACTAAACAACGTTGATCTACCTCAGCGCCAATACTTATATGTATAATTGCAATCCGAGAACATTTGTACAGTAAAGTAATATGTTTAATACATAACAGTAAGCAATATATTGTGAACAGCTCGGACAGATATGGCCTACATTATAAGAGTAAATTAACTTTATATGAAATATAAGACTCGTGCGATTATCGCAAGACAATTGATAGTAACAGAAGCCTGCGTTCGTTCACACTACTTGCCAATTTACAAATGTGTAACGACTACAGGCTGTACTTCGTACAATATCGATAATTATATTTACAATATTTCTGATAATCTATACGAACTGTTAGTGAAGATTACTAATACAATCAAGAGTTGTTGTTGATAATATTGTATGACAGTAAAGTTTTTTTCTATAGCAATAAAGTGTGACACAATATACGAAACGTAACTACCTCAAATAACGAGTAATAGGGTTAGAGAGTTGTGAGGGCAGACGGAGGGGGTGCGCGACGTGCTACATGGACTCGATATACCTCAACTTGCCTTTCCTTGTTTACGTTTAGAGAGATACGCTATACAAGTTTTACAATGCTCGAAGCGCCTGACCCGCTCCGTTACGCCCCTCCCAAACATATTATATAATAATACATGTTATATATTATATATATATACCTATTTTAGAAGGCATGTTTGTCTCCCCTCATACTGTTTAAAGCACACACTAGTAGTACCAGTTAGGGATTAACTTATGTAAATATATAATAACAATGAATTTTGTTATTTATCATATTCTATTACCATACGTATCGATTTTTTTTATTAGTTTAATGTAGTGTTTTCTTGTTTATAACAATATAATTAAGTACGATAAAGTTTAAGATTTTGTGATGATATTTGTGTATAATGTATTAATTTAATAATCAGTTACCAGATGATTTCTGTTATATTGAGTTGAGTAAAATTGAAGAAGTTAAATACGATAAGATGTTGTTTTTTTTATAAATATTGTTCCCTCGTCCAGTCGAGAGTATATCTGTGGTACAGATATTGCATGCTTTTTATTTTTACTAATGACATTGTTAGCGTAGCGACAAAATTTAACATCAGTAGGCGACGTTTGGGTGGAAACAACCTTTATACAAGTTAGTAAATGATCATATTGCAATGACTTCAAGTTGCTTATGAAAGTTTCCACACAACGTTGTCTAATCATAGAATAAGTCTTGATTATGGATATATCTAGTTTAAGGCGACAGATCTGTTATACCGCTACGGCGAAAGCTATGCTCTGCGTTGTTTCGTTCACGTTTTACAGTTTGCTGATCCGAAGTTTAAAATTGCACTCACATACGAACACACTATAATACATTAAGATTTATTTTGATGTTTTATGGTATCACTCTGTTGAATACGAGAGCGTGAACGACTCAAACACATTTGGTTGCGAAATTTTGTTTGTATTTTACTACAAGGCTAAGCGATTGCATATTTTCATTACATTTGTGATCAATTCCCTGAGTATGTCGAAAGGGAACATAGAAGATGTACTGTACTGTCAACGCTGGTAGAACACTTACTCCATTGTCTTCACCTGTCGCTGTAGCAGTAGGTTGATCTCAGATCTGTGGGTTAATATAAATTTAATGTGAAAATATTGTTGTTTTATTTCCCTGTTTCCTATGCAATTTGCGACATTGCTGAGCGCTGCTTAGTTGTTCCAGCTTATCCTCAGGTACTGTACTTTTCATTATATTATCATATTTTTGTGGTATCATATTGGTTTTTATAATAGATGACCCAAAAAGAAGACAAAAAGCACTAAAAAATAACACAAACCCCACAATGAGTTAATATGTTAATATTTTATATGTATATTTTTGTTTTCAAATATAGAAAGAAATTAAAATCTTTTAAAGTCCATTTGTTCACAACTCGTGTAAAACGTGTGTTATTTTTCAGTTAGTAATTATTACATTTACAATATACATATAGAGTAATGTACGTAATGAAACATGAGTGGGGACACAAGTCACAGTTCTCTTCATTCAGCAAAGAATACACAATTTTGTTTCACTTCGAATTTTGCTCTGAAACTTTTTGATTTAGTAAAATAAATAACAAATTATGAGACAAAACCACTTAATTACAAATAATTTTCATTTAACAAAGCTCATAACATCTTAAATCTTAATAACCCGTTTGTCCTGATTTATATTTCAGAATAAATTTCAAAGTGAAAACTTAAAGTATTCTAGAGTAGTAAAAAAAAAAATCAGCAAAAAATCATATTCAGAAAAAAAATCACAAAAAAGAACTGATTTGAAGCAGATAGAAGGTTGCTTAGAGTGCGGAGCTGTGGCAGTTGAAGCAGTCTATGACATAAGTATACTTATTTTTTTCTATACTAATACTAATTAATAATGCAATGGAGAATCAAATTAAAAATAATTCCACTATTCGTCTTCTGACGTCACCAGCAGATTATTATCAAGCCTAATCTGTTGGAAGCATCTAAACAAATCAAATGAGTAACACGAGTGGTTCAAGCCCACTACCTAACTGCTGTTCATACAGATTATCAGATTAATACATAGATGATAAATTATGGTATTTTCATCCAAGCTAAATAAATGTGATGATGATGTTCTCCTAGCCGATTACGGCCATGGCGGCCAGTCTCAAAGGAGACCAGCCATCTACGCAGGAGATATAATAGTGCACAAGTGTGTGCAAACACAGGTGCACTCTCAGTTCTCTCACTCTCATAATCTGATGGGATGGTTAACCGACAGTATCAGGGAGATATCAGGCGCAGGACTGACAGCTTTACGTGCTCTCCGAAGCACAGGGGTTCGGACCCTAACTTCCAAACTCCGAGCCGTTATTAAGTATTTATATAATGAGAAAAACTCAATAACACTTTTGGCCCGATCTGGGAATCGAACCCGAGACCTCCTGATCGGCAGTCTCATACGTCCACCGCTAGACCAACGAGGCAGTATTCTTATTTTACTTTGTTATATAAGAATACATCCAAGCTAAATATACACAAAGTACAGCGATATGACAATTAGAAGTGGGAGATTTTTTTTTACAAATGAAGGCAGGTTGTTGACAAAGTGTCCGTAAATAGCACTAGTGTCAAATCACATCAACAGCCTTTAACACGTCTGTGGCTGGCAATAGACATCTGTTTAGAAAGGAGGTTTTGGCCACGCTGGCCATACGGATTTGTATAGGGCGTGTTACAAGTTTTCTTTTCTTTGCAGTGATGGTGTCCAACATAGATTGATCTCTTAATCGCCATCCATGAAATGAATAGAGGTAGCGATAATCCGTATTCTCAATATATAAAATCTTAAACGTAGACTGAAAAGTATATTTTCTTTATAATAACAATGAGAATTTTGATTATTTTGTACAGATGATAAAAATATCAATACTATCTGGATGGTATGGTATGGTGATGGTATTTTTTATTGGTAAATTTTCTAAAACTGAATCCTATCTAGGTCGATTTATAGCCTCCGAAACCCCCTGCATACTAAATTTCATGAAAATCGTAGACGTTTTCGAGATTCGGATTTTATGTATATATCTTATATATAAAATTCTCGTGTCACAATGTTAGTTACCATACTCCTCTGAAACGGCTGGACCGATTTTTATGAAATTTGGTGAGCATATCGGGTAGGTCTGAGAATCGACCAACATCTATTTTTATACCCATTTTTTTTTAAATTGCAGTTCAACGTTTGCCGAGTCAGCTAGTGTTATATATATATACAATAATTGCTTGTTTAAATGTGTAATAGGCGGTCCACACTACAACGATATATCGTAGCGATTTAACTGTGCAGTTCGTTTGTGCAGTTTTATCGTACGTGTGGACGGAAATTGGCTCAGATTTTTTGAGAAATATTTGAGCCAATTTCCGCCTATTAGATGAAAGAGATAATGATTGTTAATCAATGTTAAAGTTTGTGTTAAATTCTAATTGAATTAATTTAGTTTTAAATTGAGGGTATTCGTATATATGTTACCGGAAATGTATGAAATCAAGGAATTGTATACAAATCCTAGGAAATGTGTACAATTCCGATACTATTTAGGAAATGTATAAAATATTGTTTGAAAAACTATTTAATACATAGATATCCTAGGAAATGTATAAATTTCCTCGGAATTGTATATAATTCTAATATCGTATTAGGAAATGTATAAAGTAAATGCTTTCTGTAATAAAACACGTTGTTAATAATATATTTTTATTATAGCACTCATTTTATCTTAATACCCTAAAATAATAATAATATGTTCTTAAGTTCTAACCTAACCTAAAAATAATTACCCACCAATATCTTAAATGTTTTACATTTCCGATTGCTATTTAGGAAATGTATAGATTTCCTAGGAAATGCGTAATGTGTAAGTATAATATAATTTATTTCACGCATTTCCGTGCGATTTTAGGAATTACATACATTTCCTAGGAATTATATACAATGACGGATTATATACATTTCCGTTAACATATATATTTTTCTGTAAGGCCTGAATCAGCAGTAGATTATTAAAGGCTGTTGAACATGATAATTGATTCTATATACTTTGATAAGATTCTATTATATTTATGGTACAATAAATTAATGAGATCTTGTTACATTTGCATTACAAAACAACATTTGAGCATAGTTACATAATGATATTATGTCTATTTTTACGCATTTTGGTAAATGGATTTTTTCTATAAGGTAATATAAGACTATAAATTAATGACTAATTCTAGATACTTAATATTTTTTACTGTTTTAAATTGTTCCTTAATTAATAAAATCATTTATCAAAACTTCGTAAAGCTTACATAGATTGAATATATTTTTACTGATTGGACATAAAATGGATTAGCAAGCTGAAGTGGCAGTGGGCTGCTCATATTAGCCGCAGAACTAACTGATTACCGTTGTGGTAAAAGAGTTCTTGAGTGGAGACCGCGTCTCGGCAAACGTAGTGTAGGTCGTCCACAGGACAGGTGGAGTGATGATCTGCGCAAGACGGCTAGCAGGAGCTGGATGCGAGAAGCCGAGCATCGAACCAAGCGGCGCGCAATTCGAGAGGCCTATGTCCAGCAGTGGACTGCGATAGGCTGATGATGAGGACAGAAAATGAAACAGTCTTAGAAAAAAAGGAGAAAAATACGAAAAAAACTTTACAGAGTGAATGTGACTTGGTAGGGATACATCCAGTACATAAATATATATAAAATATATTTATTACTTCTTCCTTTATTGCTATGCTGATGAGTGAGCTTGTACGACAACAGTAAGATTAACTGATAGTTTAAACATTATATATATATATATTTTTTATAGAATATGGGGCAAACGAGCAGACGTATCGCCTGATACTAAGCGATTACAGCCGCCCATGGACAAGTACGTTGCCGGCCTTTGGGGGATGGGGAATGTGTTGGGGGTATGGGCCTCCGGTATCCTCACTCACTCGGTGAAACACCGGTCATATATCGTAAATACACACGTAGGCATAGAGTCAAAATTAAAACAAATATTTGCAGATCATACAAACACATAGTTCTACCAAGGAATCGAACCTGAGACCACAAGCACAACAACCGCATATGCTACCACCGAAGCAATATAGTCACTTCTTATTCAAATGTAAAAATTTAAAATTTTAAAAATAATAGGAAATGTACATTATTCAGTTTGAAGATTGTCTCTTCTGGAAATAGATGATGAAATAGTTGTGAATAGCGTAATTTTGAAAACGGTAACCGAGTTATAGTAAGTGAAATCAAATGTATATACTATCGAACAGAGCTTGTTTAGCATATCGGAGACGTATTTTTTTATGTATGGCCCTGCCAAAATGACTCTACTCTGCCTGATGGAAAGCATAAGCAGAATCCAAGAGTGGTTGTCACCATACTCACTCCGAATGCAGACTATGCAGTATGGTGACCCACACCATGGCGGCCTAGTAATGCTTCCACATCATTGGGCCTCCGGTCTCGCACTCACCAACGAAACAGGACAGCGCGTAATTTTAATCAAACGGCTGAATTATTCCCACATGTAATATAATGCTAAAATTTAGTAAAAAACTTATTAATAGCATTTTCTGCAATTTAAGAGTAAACCGAACATAACCTAAAGAAATACATTTAAGTAATTTGTATCCATTCTAATAACTATATACATAAACTAAACGTAAAGATAATAAAGTAGTCAATAACTTGTAAAGTAAGTTATTTTCAATTGTCCGTACAAAAGACTTCAACGAGCGAACCCTAACACGAGGCGGTTTTTAACTTGTCATTATAATGTAAGACTTGAAAAGGTAGCAATAATAATTTAATTCTATAATACATGTCAATATCAGAGAGAATAATAAACACTAAGTTAAATAAATAACTTAAATTGCATCTTAGTTGAATGATAATTATAATATTTCAGACATCTGACACACAGCGCCATCTACTCCTAAACTAAGCAGAGGTATACAATGGGTACTAGACAACTAATAAAAATTCATAAGTATAGACTTTTTTTTGTAAATACATACATATCACCATGCTACATTGCAGGCTTACATAGAAAACACCCAAACTCCGAATCAAATATTTAATCGAACTCAAGACCTCAAGCACAGCAGTCGCACACGCTGCCACTGCGCCACTGAGACAGTCAATAGAATTTTGGAAGTTCAATAAACCACTCAGCCTTTATTTCTAGGACACTTTACTAAGAAATGTTATTTGGTTCCACAAAAATATTTTAATATTTTATTGCAAGTTATCTGAGAAGAAATATACTTTACTAGTCTATTCAACTATATCAAATTGCTATCAACATTCTATGTCCAGCAGTGGACTGTTGATGTAATATGATGTTATATTGCAATCATTGAATGAGCCGTAAAAGATCATGCACAGAAATACATTTGTTTAGTTACATTTTATTAATATATGAACAACAAAAATATAGAACTAAGTCATGATTTTTAAACCAAAGACTTTGTTACACCTATACAAAAAACCTCAGCAAACTAAAATACGTAATTACATTCAAAATGTTCCACGAATTAGATAATGATTGCTTATTATTCATTCACCGGGGAAACTACAGCAATAACTCCTGCGAATCATCGATTTGGCGTCATCGACCGAAAGTCGCTGCTTTGAGTTTGCCGACACCACGTGAGCTTGACCGATTCCTCGTAAACTGTAAGTATCGAATTAGGACATAAATATAAAGGGAAATGATGAAAATATAAAGTAGCGCATCATTATTATCATCATCCTTTGATTGATTGTGTGGTTGGCCTAGTGGTTTAAGCGGTCGCCACGCCGCTTTCTACTGCGCCAAGTGTTTTGGGTTCAAATCCTACATGGAACAACACTTTGTGTGATCCACAATTTGTTGTTCTGAGTCTGGGTGTTCTTTGTGTCCGTTTCATGTATGTTTGTAAAGTCCCCCGCGACACAGGATGTATATTCCTAATGCAGCGTTGTCTTTAAAAAAAAACTAAAATAATCTATTTTTGTTCGCATTTTCACTGATCTCTAAACCGAGTCATATAACGTTTAAAGTTATTTCAATACAATTATAGTATCAATGTTAAGATATAGGTTAGAGTATATGCATTATGAAAAAAATATTATTACTGCCTGTCTGTCTGTCCGTCCGTATGTCACAGCCACTTTTTTCTGAAACTATAAGAACTTATACTGTTAAAACTTGGTAAGTAGATGTATTCTGTGAACCGCATTAAGATTTTTACAGAAAAATAAAAAATAAACATATTTTGGGGGTTCCCATAGGTACTTAGGACTGAAACTCAAAATTATTTTTTTCATCAAACCCATACGTGTCTATTCTATAGATAGGTCTTCAAAAATGAGGATGAGGTTTCTAATATCATTTTTTTCTGCACTGAATAGTTTGCGTGAGAGAAACTTCCAAAGTGGTAAAATGTGTGTAACCTGTAACTTCTAAAATAAGTGAAGGATAAAACTGAAATAAATATATGATGTACATTACCATGCAAACTTCCACCGAAAATTGGTTTGAACGAGTTCTAGTAAGTAGATTTTTTTAATACGTCATAAATCGTAAACCGCAATTTATCGATCAAAGTTACAACGAACTACAGGAAGTTTTATTTATGTTACTTGCTGCTACGGAACTCTTCATGTCCGAGTCCGACTCGCACTTGGCCGCTTTTTTTTAAAAGGGTTTGTAAAGACAACATTTTCATTAAGGTATCCATATATGGGATAGTAAGCCTTAAAGCGCTGGTTTCTGTTAGCTCGTTGTTTAGCCAAACGGTAGTTAAATGTAAAAAGAACTTCACGATAGTAGCATATTTAATTAATTTAAAATGAAAAGTAATGAAAAAGTAGGCTTTATTAGATTACAAGTAATAGTCGATTAACTAGTAACACGTTATCGGCGGCCGTACACAGCCTTACATTGGGAGTGACTTGACCGATTAATTATTTACCCAAATACGGCAAAACCCAAAGGAAGTGCTGTAGTTTCAGCAGTATGTTGTTACTAACGAATAAACTACATATAAGGTTTTAATGAATGAAGTGTCTATAGATTATTGAAATGAAAACTTCTTTGGCCACGTTGGGTACTTTTTGATAAGAGAAAATCTTATGAGTTCGCGTCACTAACATGCTTGATGTTGATAATTTTAACTTAAACATTATGAGTTTTCTAATTTACTACACAATAATTTTACAAATAACATTCTAGGTTATAAGTTTTCACTTCTATTGGCAGTCCTTATGACTTAAAACTTAGAATACTTTTATATTTACCTGGGTGACATAGCCTATTTTTATCAAAGTTTTATTTTTTATAAACTCAGAATTTAAACCTCAGATAAACCTAGTAACCTCTAAAAATAAATACTGATCTATCAATCATCACAAGTTTGGTATCAAAAGACCGTTCTTGGTAAGCACGTTATATATGAATACCTTAATGAAAATATTGTGTTCACATACTCTTATTAGCCAAATATCTGATACCACGACCTCACAGAAAACTCATGCGAAACAGCGCTTGCGCTGTGTTTCACCGAGTGAGTGATGGTATATGATGGTATGGATGATACCGGAGGCCCATACCCCTCCGCCTCTTGGCCTGCAACGCACTTGTGACGCCTCTGGTGTTGCGGGTGTCCATGGGCGGCGGTAATCGCTTACCATCATGCAATAAGTCTGCTCGTTTGCCGTTTATTCCATAAAAAATGTAACACCATTTTTGAAGCAGAAATAACAATGAAAATGAAATCTCTAAATGTAAATCTATATATATAAAAGAAAGTCGTTTTAGTTACACTGTTTATAACTCAAGAACGGCTGAACCGATTTGGCTGAAAATTGGTGGGGACGTAGCTTAGAACCTGGAGACACACACAGGATACTTTTTACATAGAGTTTTTTATTCCCCCGCGGCGTTACCCGCGGTTGTTGTTGTACCGCGGGTAACACCGCGGGGCTCAGCTAGTTACACATAAACATAGGAAATGAAAAAACGCTATAAGCATTTTAGTACTTAAACTGAAGTATTTCGATCTTATTATGGATTTATTTGTCTTACTTATTGGCTCTTTTTATAACTTTGAGACCAAAATAATTCTAACCAAAGATGTGTTAATTTCATTGAAAAAATAAAAAAATGTTATATAATAATAAGAATAAAAATTTTAATAAGGGTATTTATAAAACTTAAAAACTATAAGAACATTTTATATCGCCTCATTTGTGGGTAAAAGTTAGCTAAATTTCAATTTAGTATTTCAAGAAGTCCATAACTGAGAGGAGACCCGAGCCCAGCAGTGGGATATTATGGGTTGTTGATGATGATAACTAGAGACCGGATTATATGCAACATAAAAAGCTTGTTATATGCATGCAAATATGCGTGGAAAATGCTTGAAATATGCACAAAAATTGGCAAAATATGCACGAAAATTTGCAAAATATGCAAAACTAATGACTAATTTTAGGATTCAAAAAGAGTAAAACCTAGTTTTAGTTTTTTTTAATACAAAATCAGCATAAAATTTGTAAATTATCCTTTGATAGGCGATAATAGGTACAGTCAAAATAAAAGACATGCGCAGCTACTGACTGAAATACGATCCGATGCGATGCGAATCCGACCAGTCACAATTAATACTCATCAACCCTTGTATTTTGTGACTATTAAATTTGGTCGGATTCTGGATATATCACTTTTTTCACATTTCGGAATGTAGGGTAAGTGTACTGAACTGGGAAAAAATTAAAAATGTACCTATAAATATGCATCTTAACTAGATCTTAGGTAAAATATGCTATTACTGCTGAGGATGGCTTAAATATGCAAATGCATATAATCCGGTCCCTAATAATAACAATAGAATTTGATAACGTGCCTCTAAATTCGTTTATGCCAGGATCGATACGGTTTAGTAAAACTGTTGATCTAGTAGTTGACTTAAGTATCGATAAATAATCGCGAAATATAATATAGCCTAGTTACCCCGAGAAGATGTGCGGCTTAATTTTTCCTGACGTCTTCAACAAATATCGTTATATTTTAGCCAATATACTTAAAAACTGGTATTGGTAAAAACCGCATCAAAATCCGTCCAGTAGCTTTTGAGTTTATTGCGAACAGACAGACAGATGCGGTGGAGGACTTTGTTTTATTACCCGACTACGGCAAAGCCAAAGGAGGGTTATGATTTTGACAGTATATATGTATGTATGAATGTATGTATGTTCATTTGTTCCCTCATAGCTCCTTAACTACTTATTAGAACTGGACAAAAGAGGTATTGTTAGAAGCGTCTTGATCGTCCGCTAGTTATAGGCTATATGACGTATCACTGAATCTAATGTGGCGCCCTCTAGCCGACATAAAGTACAATATAAAAAAATAAATTTGAGACAAATATGCCTTGTTTTTTGTCGTAGTTGGGTTTTAGTTTTTACTTTTTTTGTATCAAATGTATAGTGATCTGGTAACCGTAGCTAGGCTCTGCCTACATTGAGATCAAGATTATCTTGTATGAGATGTGTGAAGTCATTATAATTCATATAAAATATCAGTATTAATAAAAATTAAACACATTAAGATTAAAAACTTATGATGATCATAAAACCTATAAAATCCTCCATGAACTTGTTCGTGTAGAATAACGTGAGTGCATATTGTTTGAAAGGGAACGCGTGGCGGGCAATGCGGCACGATGACCTACACCGGTTTCGCTTTCGTTCGAAGGTTACAACTGAATCAGAGCCGGCTAGTGCTGCGCAAATCTACACGATGTATGAATGTCGATACTTTAGTGATGCTTCCTTGTCTATACGGTTAGTGGTCAGTTGTCGACATTATCGATATTAATAAAACGGTGTAAGTAAGTTAGTAGTCTGCGGGGGTCCTAATTTGTGAGAACAAAAATAATGTTCTCGTTGATCAAAACTCCAACAATGATCAAACCTACTTGTTTTATACGGGTATTAGCTGTTGCCCGAGGCTCCGCCCGCGTGTATGTCGGTTATCGCTGCAAATGGTAGCCTATGTGTTTTTCTGATGTATAAGCTATATTACTGTAAAGTTTCATTCAAATCCGTTCAGTAGTTTTTGCGTGAAAGAGTAACAAACATCCATCCATACTTACAAACTTTCGCGTTTATAATATTAGTAGGACATTTTTACTTTATCAACTAAACATATTTTTTACAAACTATTTTTTTAGTAATACCTAACTGTAATAAGGTAAGGTGTTTTCAGTAATAAGTTGAAGCATGACACGTATGATTGAAATGTAAAAATTAGAGATTGTAATAAACTATCAACAACAACTAATTCTAATAAAACTTCGGATTATACCGATGTCTGTAGATCGTGTCTCGTACGTCTCCAGGCGCCAATAATGTCAAGATTCCTTGTTGTAATAACAACATTATTTAATTGAACACATGTTCGTGACAAACTCACAGTACATGTTTGTTGAGACTTATTGGTTTTCTTATTTAGCCTCGTATTTACGTATTTCTATTGATCTAATACTCAGTAAGTAAATTATTTAAGAAATAAAATAAGTAGACGATTTTAATAAATCTTTTTTTATTATCGACGCGTCTCGTTATAAACACAACATAGTTGCAAAGTCATCGATCTGTGTGGTAATTGTTCTGTGAAAATATGGTTTCATATCTATATCACTTTTTCAATGCTTTTTTCTAGAACCACTAGAATAACTTCTAATGTACCTAAATCTTCCTCATACTGACGATAAATTTGTTGGGCGCGAATTTGAGGAAAACATTATGCTCATATATAGGGAATTAGCTTCTGGCTTCTGGTACTAATGCATGACAAAAGTATGCGTACCAATTATACTGGACACGAGTTTAAAAATACGTATTTGTTTAAAAATACAAAATGAGGAATCACGTGTATCACAGTGCTCAGGCTGGACAGTGGACAGTGGCCCGCGCTAAGCTCTTATCTTCTTATTTATAAAAATCAATTGCTGTTCGTTTGTCTCGCTAAAACTCAAAAACGGCTGTGCTGATTTAGCTGATTTTGGTTTTGAAATGTTTGTCGTAGTCCAGGGAAGGTTTAATTAAAAGGTGGAAAATTAAAAGTAACTTGAAAATCCAAATGTCACGCGTACGAAGTAGCGGGAACAGCTAGTAATATTATAAATGGGAAAGTATGTAAGAATGGATGTTTGGAGTGTTGGTACCTTTTCACGGAAACTTTAAACGGATCTAGATGCAAATTTACAGTAATATAGTTATACATTAGAATAACATAGACTATTTTTAAATATATTTACTACGAAAACCGACATATAACGGAGCCGCTGTCAATAACTTTTGAAAAAGTAGCAAATAAAACTAAAAAAATGTACTCTTATTGAACATTGAAAATGAATTTTACTGACTACTATCAAGAAGATAAAAAGCAATAATTTGGAAGTGTTAAAAAAACTATAAAATACTTCTTTGTCAATCTTAATCTCTCATGAATATATTAGATTATTTTTTGTACTCGACACTTTTGCTTTTTGTTATGTTGAGGCAAAGGACCTTCTAAATAAATCGTTTTGTTAAGAAATAACCACTTATTTTTATATTTCAAGTTTGTATTTGAATATTTTCAAATGAGTTGCCGAGACGAGCAGAATGAAACGTATTCCTAAAGTTGTTTACTGTGTTAATAAAGACTATCTTTTGGGCGACGGCTTTTCCAATCGACATAGGCTTCTCTTCCATAGCACACGTATTATTATAGAGTGACTTACGTATTTTATGGGAGTGAGACAGGAATTTTGACTATATGGTTGGCATAGTAGTTTATGCGGTCGCCACGAAGCTTTCTCCTGCGCCAAGTCTTGTGGGTTCAAATCCCACGTGAGACAACACTTTGTGTGATCCACAAATTATTGTTCTGAGTCATAGTGTTGTTTGTGTCCATTTTATGTATGGTTGTAAAGTCCCCTGCGACACATGATGCGGGACGTCTAATGCGGGAGTTGTCTTTAAAAGAAGGCAATTGATCTACACTTACTACTGTCCTGACACACTCCTTTTACTTCGTACACATTCATGAACCGCTGCTTATAGGTATTTCATGCCTATGCTAATTAATGGGAAAAGAAGGATACATTTGAAATAAAACTAACCTAGCATAAATGCTAACGGTTTTCTAATGCTAAATAGTCTATAGAAACTGACAGTATCAGCATTTTGACATTTCATACATCCTAATACTAATATTCTTTGTGTCCGTTTCATATAAGTTTGTAAAGTACAACACATGAATATTCCTAGTTTAGTTTAGGAGAGAGTCAAAGAAAAAGCGAAACTACCGTCAAAAGCTAGTTAGTAATTGTTTTACGAATACTTTGTTATCAGGAAATGTGTCATTTAATATGTCATTAATACATACATCGCAAGTGAGAACTCGTAATACGAGATGTTGTTATGGGATTCTCGAGTATAGGAACCTAGATATAATGATAACAAACACATACATCTGACACACGAATTATTTTTTTTTTTGGATTAGGAGGCTAAACGAGCTGACATATCGCCAGATGGTAAGCGATTACCGCCGCCCATGGACACCCGCAACACCAGAGGCGTTAAAAGTGCGTTGCCGGCCTTAAAGGGGTGGGGGGACAGGTTGGGGTATGGGCCTCCGGTATCCTCACTCACTTGGTGATACACAGCGCAAGCGCTATTTCACACCACACAAAGATTGACAGCAAAATAGCATGATGCTTTTCCAGACTAATGGAGCCTCCGGTGTTAGTTCGTTATTGGCCTGTATATAATTAACACCAGTTGGACCTAGTCCCTTTGTTGATAACAATAATATAATCATTATTAGTAATCTATTTCATCCGGAAGTTGTTTAAAAATATTTATGTATACGTTATATTACAAACCGTTTAATCCATATTAATATTAAAAGTTCGATAGAAACTCTGTATGTCTGTCTATCTGTTAAGCTTTCACGGCTAAACCGCTGCACCGATTTAAATTAAATTTGGCATGGTGATATTATGATCCTTGAGGAAGGACCTAGACTAGTCTTTACGGCGATATCAAACATACACGCGGGCGGCACCTCGAGCAAAAGCTAGTATAATATAAAACATGTGGTCCGAGTGCTCGCGATATGTTTAAACAACTAGCAAGGTAACTGATTGACGCTTCTCGCGACCAGGTGGCCGGCCTTTTTCTAGCACAGAGAAACAGCATTGACATTCAACGTGGTAATGCTGCCAGTCTTTTGGGAACGCTACCAGTAGGCGAAGATGTGGAGTTTTTTGACGCTTGTATGTAAATATTGTTATTGTTTTTTTATATAACCATAAGGCTATTTACATATGTTTCTATATTATATATATATAAAACAATATGTTACAAACCACCTTGTATTTATTATCACAATAGTTTCGATTTCTTCTCCGAATCGATTGCTACAGAAGAGTAATTTATTTGGTATTCAATTAATTTCCGGTCTCACGCTGAAAGGCGTTGATAACATAAATTACGCACGTGGGCGGACGGAGGCTTTGATGCGGTTTCAATACAATGTGTTTTTACTTCTAAAATAAAGTTTCAACACTATAATATTAGGAGTACATACACGTATATTGATTTCTAGCTATTTACTTATTTCGAAACTAAAGTTATTATTCTGACGCTGCTTATCTTTTTGTTAATTAATACGTAAAGCAAAAAACTTTGAACACTTTTGTATGAAAATTATGGAAGCGGAGAAGTGTTAAATTTGGCGCACAACATGTGAACATTTAATACTCTACTTACCCTTCCGTATGAGCGTAAGTGATAGCATGTACATATTTATGTTCATGATAGTCGTAATCAAAAGCCCATATTTTGTGCTGTAACAATATATTTAACACTCCATGCTGTACCTGCATACATTTTGACAGTAAATGACATTATATTTTAGGATGCGTTTGTGTAGTTACTCAGATCAAATAAAAAAGGTAGCGTAGTTCCAAGTAAACACACGCGTTAACTCACTAACTATGCTATAAACTACGCTACTTTTCGTCAGTATTGTACAAGTACATATTGACAACTAGTACGATAGTGACGAAAAGTAGCGTAGTTTCTTAGCATATGTGTGCGTTAACGCGTCTGTTTATTTAAAACTACGCTACTTTTTTTGCTTTAACAAGAACAAGGCCGTGCGTTATCTATCTTTGTTATTTGATTTGAGTGTACAAAATATTTTGTAAGAATTGGGCAAAATAATATATTATTATGATTGACGGTAAGTAGTTGACCAGTACATACATATAGAGTGAATAAGAGTATACATACATATTATATTACATGTACATATTATTATTAATTATTAAGTTATTCGAGTTATTAGCACTTTGTTGTAAAATGCATTTAAAAAATATTTACATTGCAATAAGTCGACGACACACGTAGCTTTAAGCTTGATACACATATATTATACTGAAAAAAATAAATAACTGGAAGACATCGAAATATTTTTCTTGATGGAGTTAGTTTATGTCGCGACTGCTCGAATAGTTTAATGTTTTATATTTTTCAACACGAGCAGTTGTGAGTTGCAACGAGAAAATAAAAGTATGTGATCCATAATTTAATGTCCCTAGTCTAGGGGACAGTTTCACCACTTCCTTATAAATTTCCTGATAGACTAATGTTTACATATCTGTAAAATTACTCCAGATTTTGGTTTCTGAAGTAGGTACATTTATCGGCAAATTTTATCTGTTAAATAGTGTTAGGTGTCAAATTTATATCTGAAAGTTTATAAGGAATTGGTGAAACGGGCCCTAAGTATTCTTTGTGTCGTAAGTATCAATGTTAGTAAAGTCCTACGAAAACAGAAGTATTTTTTATTGCGGTACTTGTGTTTCTTAAGTAAAACATTAGCTTATACTAGGTAGAATTATCTATATACTTATGTTATCTGAATATGTGACTAAATGATCGAATTAAACTGTTAATTTAATTTACAGGAAGAATAGTTGAGATATACATATAATAAGGACTGTATTCGTGCACACACACACAGTCGTCTAAGTCATCTGCATTATGTATGATAATGTATGTATGTATAAGTATTAAGGCATTGTTCGACTAGTTTCGGAACTCATGCAAAACTTTTGAGTTTTTTTAAATAGTGAATCATTCTACTCGGCGTCGGATAAGAAATATCGCAGTTGTAAAAATATTTATGTGTTTTTTTCTCATTTTGAAACTTGAGATTGCTTTATTAGGGATGCCACATGGCATTACCAAAAAAATCTTTTGTCCGAGTTTTCCAGAATCACATATTTAAATACAAAATTAACCGAAAGCTAAATTGTCATAATGTGTTCTCGGTTTTAAGTTCAAGGTTACAAATGACAGTCGATGACTGTGTAAGTTCACTGAATTATGTTTTACTTGTATATCGTGAGTGTGAAATGGGTTTGTAGTAGTGTGCTTATTTCAAACAAATAAACTAAAAGACTTGTTATGAACAGGCGATTTATTCATTTATATATTACAGATTTTATTAGTTTTTTTTTTATCTTTATGGGAAGATATAGCTCAGTTCTTTGTAGACCACCGGCTTTTGTTATGGTATAGAAGGTAAACGGACTACACACGTGATGGTAAGTGTATGTAGTTGGAGTGCCCTCCTCCCAACACTAGGTTGTTTTTTTTTCTGACGGACAGACAGCTCAATGAGGTTTAAGTTAATGTTCGAAATCTAACGAAGAGATATGAACTGTGACATCATCGGGTAACACGTTCTCTTTTAAAAACAAATTGGCGCGCAATCCCTCATAAAGGCAGCTTTTATTAAACACTGATGACTAGCGATAAAATATTGCCAAAAAATAAGTCTTAATATTACTGGCAAGATGATACTGGAATTTACTGATGTACTTTAGAAAATAAGCAGATTCTAAAGCTTATTAAATTTATTTTAAACATATTGATTGAAACCAAAGCTCTATGATTGGCACGTACTCACGATTCGTTTCAAAGTTCATGGTTAGTGTTCAATATTGGCACTAGGAATACAGTAATGTGTATAACGTATACGTAGTTAAATGAACCTTCACAGATCAGAATCAGTTTGAAGTCGATGCCAAGCCAAAACGATAAGAACGAACAATTATAAAAATCTAAGCGATAGTTGCTTGGCACCGACTTCAAACAGATTCTAGGTACCTAGCATACATTATAATACTACTATTTAAATGAATAAAGAACTAGGTATAGACAAGAATTGGCACATAGCAATTTATGAAGAGCCAGTTTATTTTACGCTTTTTAGTGTTTGTGAGAGTTTTCGTTGGATGTTTTTTGGAAGTCGGTTTTTTTCTATCATAAGTTATCCTGAAATTCCTACTAATATTATAAATGCAAAGGTAGCTCTTTTTATCTTACCACTTTCACGGCTAAGCCGTTTATACGATTTGAATGAAATTTGGGATTGATATAATATTTACTTTGATTGTCAAACGAAAGTTACTTTTTACTACGATAACTGACATATACGTGAGTACTAGCAAATGTTATACATTAATAAAATATCGTATTGTATGATAAGACGTTTTATAGCTGAATACACTAAAACACGTGTCATATCATTTGCATTCCACAGTATGCTGACCCATACATTTGTCAATCGCTAGTTAAACACTCATGACTAATAGTATTAGACGTTTGTAACTTATCTACTGTTTGAATTTTGGTTGAAGTTGGAGATTTGATAAAAATTAATATTTTATTTCTCTGAAAAAAAATAACCATATTAAAAAAGAATGTTAGAACATACATTTATCTTTATTTGTTACAGCTTTCTTTGTGCCTGTTTGTGATCTTCTACATAAGCGTCATAACCACGGGCTTCAGTGTAATTTTACGTTGTGAGGATTTACTTGGTGATTATTTCGACTTTTTTTTTTTTTTTTTATCTCTAAAGCGCCACTAGTTTCTAATAGATTATAACTTCCATTGTCTTAGTTACTTATGCATTTTATCAAGCATTTTTTTTATTGCGTTCTTTGCTTAATATTTTTAATTTTTATTACTACTTGAAATATGCCATTTTTTTCTTAGTCTTGATCAATGTTACCTACAATGACTTGAAAAGGTTGCAGTTTAGGGGGTCTGGTAGATCAGGTTTACGCTTCCTTGATAATTGAGAGTACTTTAATCAGATTCTTTTTAACTAAAACTAAAAAAGTGCCTGAGCATCGCAGTTTAGTTTTACAATTCGGGAGCTCTTAATATATTTGTCGAAGTACAGTGCTTACCCTATTAGAACGTATTATTCGTTTATTGTTTATGTTCAAGTATATGTTAAATGTATATACCTAATTCTCATGTGTTTTTTCGCGTGGTGACGAATGAAGAATACGGAGAGTCATCAAGGGACGTCATTTTTACCGTGGGAGAGCCACGCTTCGGCATGAATGGGCCGGCTCGACCGGAGTGATACCACGGCCTCACAGAAAACTGGTGTGAAATAGCGCTTGCGCTGTGTTTCACCGAGTGAGTGAGGATAACGGAGGCCCAACCCCTCCCCACATCCCTCTCCCCATCCCCCAAAGGCCGGCAACGCACTTGTGACGCCTCGGTGTTGCGGGTGTCCATGGGCGGCGGTAATCGCTTACCATCAGGTGATACGTCTGCTCGTTTGACCCCTATTCCATAAAAAAAGGGACAAATAGGGGTGCTATTGCTATTATTTATTCCTTTGGTGGCGTAAGGCGTTCCTTCGTGACTATGGAAGTAGTGAGTTGTTATCATTCACATCAATACCCTTTAATAACCTACTACTGCCAATGATATTATATAATAAAAAAATCGTTGACTACTGCACACATGCCTCAAATTAAAACCACCATCATGTAAAACTAAGCAAAAATAACTGACCATACTAACGAAGTATTCAGTGAGAGGTTATTTTAAAAGCCAGGATACTTACATTGTAGATGTTTATTGAAAGAATATTGCGAAAGGATGTTTCGGTCTTTGTATGCTTATTATTCAAGCTGCTAGTGATGAAAATATCTGCGTAAATGATTTTAGCCTTGAACTCATATAATGTCTATTAACCTAGAGTTAAAGCGGTACCAATGAATATATCGAGCGTTTTTTTCTTATTTTCGAATACGTTTCAATAAGGTATCATGTCGATGCGAACGACCGAATGTACTTGAGCTTGTAGAGGTCAGTGTCGCACAAGCATTGTATTTTGCAATTATAACTTAGATGAGAACGGCCATGATCATGTGCTGCCCATAACGCGGTATGGACACTTTTTGATTGCATCGTTGACGTTGTGATTTAAGTGGCTAGCTCGCCACGCCGATGTCGACGCAATATCTTCTTACGATTAATTATTCAATCAGTCAATCATATCAATTAAAAAATCTAAAGGTATCTAAAGTCGATTTTATGGAACGTTTAAAACTGAAGGTAGTAAATATAAAGAAATTTAAAGAGAATTGAATTTTGATTGAATCTATATTTTACGAATAAATCATGTATATTATTTTGATTAAATAGAAATTAAAAAAACTCTGAAGTACAGAATATAGCGATAAAGCACTGACACGGACTACGGCCTAGTCGAATGAATCTGATATATAGGTACATACATATGTGTTTCATTCAATATAATTTTATTTCATCAAACAAGTATTTTATTTATATGGACGATGGGAATTATAAAGAAGAATAGAAAAAGAAACAAGTACACACATCAAAAGTGTCTAGGGATCAAGCATTTTTATGCGGATCAGTCGCCAGACTTGAACCCGATTGAGCATGCATGGGATATGCTACAGAGAAGAGCTCTGCCGAATATCGAGGGTATCCAGTCGCAAGAAGACCTTTTTTTGTTGTTGCAACGAACATGGGCGGCCATTCCACAGCGTGATTTGGATGAACTCATTTTGAGTATGCCAAACCGATTCTTGTGTTGTTAGTGTTCGCGGTAGAAACACGGATTATTAATTGTTTAAGTTACCTAATAAAATTTTAAAGAAAACTGTTATTTCAGTCTTTTTTTCGAACTTTAATGTTAGTGGTTCAAATGTCAAAAATCCCTTTATTAGGAAAATGGCAAATTTCTTTATTAATGCAAAGGTGACTTGGTTTATCGTTACTGTGACAAACGAAAACACTTTATTTGATGAATCCTTAAAGAAAATTTTAATTAATATCAATCAGGAGAAAAGTTATTGCAAAAATATATGTTGATCCCTAGGCACATATGTTGATCCCTAGACACTTTTGATGTGTGTATATTATTTGATGACCCATATAATTTCTTATGTAAGTAAATCAAATTAAATTAGCTTTTAATTTTTTGTTTAATCGTATTCGGATTCTTAAAAACAATTATAATTTGTGTAAAATAGTTAGATTGTTCTTCATCTTCATGTCTATTTTATACTATTACTATAGTTAATTTTTTACTGCCACGTTGGTCTAGCTAGCGGTGAACGTATGCGACTGCCGATCAAGAGGTCTCGGGTCCGATTCCTTTGTAGGGCCAAATAGTCCTATTGAGTTTTTCTGACTATACAAATAAGTAAAAACAGCCTGAAGTTTGAAAATTAGGTTCTTAACCCCGTGCCTTAAAGAGCACGTAAAGGAGTCGGTTCCCGGGTCGGTGGTCCTGGATCTCTGCCAGGACGCGTCGGATAGCCGTTCCATAGGGATGTGAGAGTGACAGAATAGAGATGCACCTGTGTTAGCGCACATACATGTGCACTTTTATATCTCCTGTATAGTTCTCCTGAAAGGACTGGTCTCCTTTGAGTACATCGTAGTTAATATTTCGATACAGAGAATTAGAGATCTTAGGTACTGTTATTTTTCTATATTATTTATTTTTCTAGAAAAATAAAATAGTAAACTCGCTTGTTTTTAGGGTTCCGTGCGTTATAGATTCGTCATGTCTGTCTGTCTGTCTGTCTGTCTGTCCGTCTGTCCGTCTGTCCGTCTGTCCGTCCGTATGTCATAGCCACTTTTTTCCGAAACTGTAAGACCTATAATGTTGAAACTTGGTAAGTAAATGTATTCTGTGAACCGCATTAAGATTTTCACACAAAAATAAGAAAAAAACAATAAATATTGGGGTCCCCATACATAGAACTGAAACTCAAAAATTTTTTTTCACCAAACCCATGCTTGTATCTATGGATAGGTCTTCAAAAATGATATTGAGGTTTCTAATATCATTTTTTTCTTAACTGAATAGATTGCGCGAGAGACACTTCCAAAGTGGTAAAATGTATGTCCCCCCCTGTAACTTCTAAAATAAGAGCATGATAAATCTAAAAAAAATATATGATGTACATTACCATGCAAACTTCCACCAAAAATTGGTTTGAACGAAATCTAGTAAGTAGTTTTTTTATAATACGTCATAAATCGTAAACTGCAATTTACCTTTCATTCAATCAAAACAAATAATTATAAAAAAAAATGTTACTTGCTGCTGCGGAATCCTTCATGGGCGAGTCCGAATCGCACTTGGCCTGGCTTTTTTAACCCCCGACCAAAAAGAGGGGTGTTATAAGTTTCACGTGTCTGTCTGTCTGTGGCACCGTAGCTCCCGAAAAGATAAAGCGATTTCAATTTAGTTTTTTTTTGTACAAAAGGTGAGTTACGTGCAAGTGTTCTTAGCCATGTTTTATGAAAATCGGTTGAGTCGTTTAAAAGTTATGGGGGTGAAAGTGGGGAAGAGTAACGGAATGTCTGCAAAAATGTCATCGAGTGGGGTCTCAAATGAAAGAGCATAAGTTTTTTACTTTATAAAGGGAACTCAGGTTATTATGTCGGGGTTTTTTTTTAATTTTGAGAATTTATAGTTATTGTTAATGTGCTCAACACTCCTATAGCAACTTAAACAAAAGACTCATTGACACACCTGAAATCAAGAAACAATCACGAGGTTAACTAATTTTAAATTTGGTACATCGTCATGTGACATCGAGTGCAGAGACAAAGCATTTATTTAAAAAATATAAATGTGTTCAAAAATATTTTGCACACTATAAAATGCAGATGACCTCTATGTTAAAGTTTATTGACTCTAATACCGGTATTAAAATACACAGTCATGATTTATCTAAGGAAATTATTACTCTTTTTCAGTGCAGTCGGAGTATTATTTTAAGTATTCTTGTAGAGTAAACAAAAATATTAAGCGTAGTTGGTATTTGCAAACTGCCATTTGTCACCACATAACCAGTTCTAATGGTTAAGTGGAATTTCAGATTCAAAAGAATTAAAACAACTGTATTCTCTCACTGGTGGATGTATTTAAAATACTCGGCAATAATCTGATCATTCAGATGTTACACTACTGAGAACTTCTTCTCGCTTCGAAACTCGTATTTCTATAATTACGGAAGCCCTATTTATTATTTTAAGCCTCTGCTGTCATGATTATTAGTTATCGGAAGTGGTATTTGACTACTACATAATCGAATGTGGGAGCATTCGATTATGTCAATCTATAATCCGAATAATCTACATCAACTATGCAAGTAAGCTAAAGTCGGCATTTAGAAATGTATTGTTTTCTATTTTTTGTCTTTAAACAATACAAATATGTAAACTGTGCAACATTTAAAGTCTTCTTTACTAAAAATTCCTTCAACATGATAAACCTTTTTAACACCCATTTTCGTTTTGGTGTTTGCATGCATACAACCGTTAAAACAATTGCATTTTTAACCAACTTCAAAAAAGGAGGAGGTTCTCAACTCGACCGTATATATGTTATTTTTATTTATGTGTGTACGCGGATATCTTCGTCGTTTATAAACCGATTTTGATGATTCTTTTTTTAATGGAAAGGAGATATCCCAACGGTGGTACCTTGATAAGAACATTAAGATCTGATGATGGTATCCAAGAGAAATCGAGTCGAACCTTGAAGTCGGTTTTTGTTAAAATTTTACTTGTATTAGTTCGGAAGGCATACCTTGATGTGTAGGTACTATCTATATATTAATACGTGAATCAAAAACTTTCTACCTACCCCTTTTTAAGAAAATTATGCGAACGGCGGAGTATAAAATTTGGCACAGTTAAAGTTTAAGTGGAGGAGGAGTGCGGAAAGCTAAAAAATAAATGAATTACGGTCAGATTTCGACCACTGGGCGACCAGTAGTGATAACAAATGCTAATTGAATCGCAATGTGACTTGTGACACATTATGAGTGCGTCTAACAAATAATTAACTTTCTAGGTATATACCGGTATCACCCATTTTATTAATAGATCATGGTAATTTTAGTATATTACCATGACTATTGCTAGTCTGATTTTATTTTCTTCGCAAGCACTTGGAACGGAGTGCCTGGTACGAGTTAATTTCACATTAACTCGTTTTAGACGACGAGCACGTTTGGCGTTTATATTTGGTGAAGATTTCAGTACGAGTTAAATAAGTAGCGTAGTTCCAAGTAAACACAAGTATCGACAACTTGTATGATACTGACGAAAAGTAGCGTAGTTTATAACATAGTTACTTCGTAACGCGTGTGTTTACTTGGAACTACGCTACTTTTTCTGCTTCAAAAAGAACAAGACGGTGCGTTATCTATCTTTTTTTATTTGATCTGAGGGGTTAATCGTAACACCGAACGCGATCCCCGTGATGATTGAATTGATGTCACATAAACTCAAACGAAGACCTCTGATGTTCATGGGCCGTGTGTTTGTTTCCCTGTGTTTGCGTTTGTTCTCCCGAATACCTATATAATGCTTGTTTGCTATTGTAATTTCATGACAAATACTTCTAATGTGAAATAAGTTTCAACTAAAGTGATTTTAAAACTTACCTACTTAAAAATAAAGTAGAATTTGGATTAACTCATTATATTTTTTTAAAAACCGGATATTGTGGCGTACCACAACAGAGGCCAATGTTCGCCAATCGACTACGACAGGCTGATTCACGAGTGCTACAGGACTCATTAATTTCCACGAGCATTTTGAAAACGCAATTTTTAAATGTTTGTTTTTCAATCCGAATAAATATTTAATTCCAGAATCTTTTGGAATTGTTTCATAGTGTGAAATACCAACATTTATAGATAAGGTTTCACAAGAATGGTTAATTTTACTTAATACTACCTAATTATATTTTTCTTTAGCCTGTTGACGTCCACAAAGGCTTGAAGCATAAAGTACGAATCATCATAGCGTTGGGCAGTCCGCATCTACATATACGTTGCCAGCGGATTCTATAAAATAAGATTCCGAACATTCGAACATCTAACATACAACACCATCTAGTCCCAAACTAAGCAGAGCTTGTATTATGGGTACTGGACAACTGATGTACACACATATATATATCGTCCTAACTTTGAAATAAACATTTGCTCCGACCCAGGAATCGAACCCGAGACCTCAAGCATATGTTACCACTGCGTCACCGAGGCAGTCAAATAATAATAATATTTTTTACACATATTTCAAAATCCTCTGACTTTGCACTAGTAAATACAGTTGCAGGAGCCAGTGAATTCACAAAACAATTGTTTTCGTAAACTGAACCTAGTTTTCAATGATTTCATATTGCGTTCGTAGGAAAAGAATGACATATTGGTTGGCTGGTAGAGAATGCCTTGGGCATTAAGCCCGCCATTGTACATGTGTGCATAAAGTTTAAATAAATAAATAAATATTCTTACATTAATTATTATTAAACGTAAAAAGAGCATAATTATATTTTGATCAAAAGATGCTAAACAATAATTTTATTCCCCACATGGACATCTTGCTCACTATATGAAAACTCCTCTAATTCTACGAAACTATGAAGTTCTTGGGTATTGGAGCCCAAAAAGCCCAAAAAGTTTAGCTGGAGGACTAAAAAAAACCAGTAATGAGAGTATTACCTAAAAATCATAATAATTAGAACATTTTTTTTTTTTTTTTTTTTTTTTTTATGTATGGCCCGCCATAATGACTCTACTCTGCCTGATGGAAAGCATAAGCAGAATCCAAGAGTGGTGGTCACCATACTCACTGCGAATGCAGACAATGCAGTATGGCGACCCACACCATGGCGGCCTAGTGATGCCGCCATGCATCTTTTAGTCTAGTCAACAAGTATGGAACTTGTTGACTAGACTAATTGGGCCTCCGGTCTCGCACTCACCAACGAAACACACACAGTCACTAGTAAAGAGTATGGAATTTTCATTCATCGCTGAGCTTCACTAAATGCTAGTTTCGTTATCAAGTCCGATTGTCACGACAAAGTTGTTGTAGTGAAATACTTTAACGTACCTATGCAAAATTTTGTATAGAGATAAGTATACTAAATTAACATTGAGGCGAAACAATCTGCTTGGTTTAATTCGAACCCAAAACGTCAAGATCGAACGCATAATTAATCGCAGGCGGGACGGACGGAATAAACACTTTGTTTTCTATTTTTTTCACTTACGGGGAATAATTTGATCATATTTATGGGATGTTTTGATGTTTATGAACACTTGATGTGGATTGTAAAGTACCTTGGGACGAGTGTATGTGTATAACTTACACTTAGAATCCTTTTTAGTTTTTCGTTTCAATGTTTTTGATGTTCATTAGATAGACTGTTTCGTAAGTAAACCAAGATGTCTCTTACGTACATTTACATACAAAAAAGTATTTAATTTTTTACTGAATTAGTCTGGAAGGCATATTTCTTCTTTTTACCAGTAAATTACGTAAAAGGTAAATAAAATTAACAACAGCGGGGAAAACTTCTATGGCGGGCAATTAGATTGGTAAGAAATGCGAAAAAGGAAGGAGGAAAAGTCTTAGACAACTGAATGTCGGGCAATTGAAAGTGGAATATTATTACCATCGACGTACCTCCTAGCTCAGATAATAGCGTGCTTGTATTATTCTCAAAAGTGTAAAACAGACTGATATTATATTTATATCATATGCAATGTAATTCTGCGCTTTTACCAAACAAACACTTAAAATTCCGACGTACTTGTATGTCTTGCAACTTAGTTTTATTTGCAAATTTTCGTTGAAAACGTTCAAAACATTCAATATCGGCCCCTTCCTTATTCAAATTGGTAATATTTAATGTTGTCCTTGTAGATGACCAGATAACCCCGGTCAAATAATACCTACGTAAATAAAAATGATTTGATTCGGTAAAAAAAGAGAATTGCGTTTGTACTGGTGATTGGCCGTGCGACTTCAAGGAGGCTGCAAGGGGAAGCGGTCCTTGACCTATATAGAAGCCGCTTGTGCATCTCACGCACTTACACTTCAGATTAACACTACAGTTGGTATGTAGGTCTGTTTGTAAACTTTGTGAACTTGTAGTTTATGTTGGGACCACACTACTACACTACCGTTCATTTTTGTCGGTCAATAGACTTTTTAGCATCAGTAGGCGACTCAGGTAAAATGTAAGATATTATTAGAATTAGACCTTAGACGAACAGCAGACATAATGCTTTTGCATTCATGGGTTTTTAAAAAGCGACTTTTTAATTTCGATTTTTAATTGATTAATTACTTCAAATAAAGTATAAGTAAGGTGAATGATTCAGTACGAAATAAAGGAAAAATAAAACCTTTTATATTTATACCTATTGGTAGCATTCCCAAAAGGCTGTCGACGTTATATATTTTAAAAAGAGAGGGCGTGTGCTCATTTAACGCTTCAAAAGCTAATCCTTATTCGAAAATTCTTTTTATTACTTTATGCCTCTTTAAAAGCCATTAATATTCAACAAATATCGAAAATGGCTGGATGCTGACTGTCCAAAACTGGATAACTGGAACTATTTTCGGAGGCCTACATTTAGCAGAGGACGGTCGGACGGACAAAACAATCAAAACTTTTAGTGTGAAGAATATAGATACTCGCAGTATTTAACATTAAGTAACACAGGTAAGTAAAAAAAGTATTGACAGTTCTGCAGATTCTAGAAAATTCCACAGCCAAAGGGCAAAAAATTTTTCGTATTAATGATTGTATTGGCAGTGGTAGATATAAAGTTTCCAAAAACAACAAAATAATAACTAACTGCTGGATTAAAAAAAGATTCATAAAACCTTACATTACCTACTTGAATTTTCTCTTGTTTTTTTTTTGTTATTTGAAGGTATTAGTTAAATACTTGCTATACGAATACAAATGCTTTGATATAGTGTGATATTTGTATTTAAGCTACGTATGTTTATGTGTCAAGTTATACTCTAAGTTGGTCTTAGATACTATTGTTTTTGAAGTTTTTGAATTTTCCATTGCACTTAGTAATTCAAAGTGACCTGTATAATTGTTTTTTTAAAAATTATAAAACCATTTCAACTTTTATCAACCACTAGCTTTTACACGCGGCTTCGCTCACGCAGACTTTCATCCCCTGATTTACCCCCTTAGGGGTGGAATTTCAAAAATTCCTTTCTTAGTGCTTACTCACGTTATATAAAGAACCTACATGCAAAATTTCAGGATTCTAGCTTCAGTAGTTTGGGCTGTGCGTTGATCTCTGGGTATGTCAGTCAGTCACCTTACTCTTTTATATATATAGATATAGATAGATAGAAGATAGATGAAAGCGAAGTTTAAAATTCTGTAGCTATGTCTACTGATGTGATTCAGTTAAAGTGTAAAATTTATTAACTTTTTGTGAAGTTTTTTAGGATCTTTCTTAAGGATGACGTTTATGTGCCATTGAGACTACAAGTCTGATTTGAATGAATTGTCATATGTCTGAAAGTTCTATATTTTGTTTCAGATCCCGGTCAGTTATATAGCGATAGATTTTGCGTTATCCGATAGCAAGTCAAGCAAGGAAGGAATGGAACTGTAATTAAAACTGAATTTGTTAGAGAGGCTTTCACAGAACAAGAACCACAGTGTGTCGCTGACTGATCTCGGAGATTTTCCTACTTCATTTTTTTTCTTTTCTTAAAAAGACAACTCCCGCACTGGGAATAAATCCTGTGTCGCGGGGGACTTTATAAACATACATGAAACGGACACAAAGAACACCCAGACTCAGAACAACAATTTGTGGATCACACAAAGTGTTGTCCTACGTGGGATTTGAACCCACGACACTTGGCGAAGTAGGAAACGGCGTGGTGACCGTTAAACCACTAGGCCAAACGTGCAGTCTTATTAAAGACTTATTAAAGAATACAATTTAATATGTTTCGTTTATTGAGGAAAACTTTAAAACAAGCTACAAAATGTTTTGCTGCTACCAGGAATTATAATCGTAAATCAATAGTGGATAAGTTAGTACATATTGTTGTTTTATAGTGTTGATATGCAACATTGCATTACATATATAGTCTAGCTGGCCCACGTAACCTCGTCTGCACTTTGTTTTACCATAGCATGATGTTATAACAGCGTAAAAAATTAGCTAACAAACGGTTATTACTAAAACGTTTTTAAGTTACCCTCGAAAAATAGACATATGTTGTCGCAGACTTCAATTCGCGAAAAATTCTTTCATACAATTGAATGCAATGGAAGCTCTCAAAAGGAAGAATTTTCCCCCGTTTATGAACATTCTTTCTTGATACTGTGCTCTTTATGGTGCTAGCGTGATGATATATAGTCCATAGACTTCCTCGATAACTGGGCTATAAACCTTATACAGAAATAATGTTTCAAATCGAGCCTTTCATTCGTTTCAATGAGTCTTTCTTCATTAAACGGACTAAATATTGGCTTCAAAATTTTTTTTTTATTGTTTACTCCTAATAAATAAATAAACATTTTGGACATCTGACACACAACGACATCTAGCCTCAAACTAAGCAGAGCTTGTACAATGAAAGCTAGAATGACTGATAGAATACTTAAATACTTATTATCGTAAATACATATTAAACATTGGAAACTCCTGAACTCCGAAATAAACATTCGCAGACCATATAAACATTTGGTCCGACCCGAGAATCGAACCCAACAGCAACAAGCAGAACAGTTGCATACGCTCCCTACGGCATCGAGGTAGTCGAAAATTTGCTTGTAATACAACTCAAATAATGCATGTAGATTCTTTATATAACGTAAGTGAGCACTAAGAAAGGATTTTTTGAATTTCCCCTCCCTAAGGGGGTAAATCAGGGGATGAAAATCTGCGTGAGCGAAGCCGCGTGCAAAAGCTAGTCTATTATACTCGTATATAAATTGCACCCAGATCCAGAACAAATGATTGTGTTCACCACAAAAAGATTAAAATTTGTCCTGGGAATCGAACCCACGACCTCTGACTAAACCGTCAGGATGACTAGCCACTAAAGGAATAGGTCCGTCTTATTTATGTATTTTTTTAATCCTAAGCATAAAGTATTACTGTCGTGCATTGGCCTGTAGGTATCTTTTATACCCACTTGAAGGTAAACGAACGTGATGATACACACAAATAGACTATAATTAAGTATCGGTATATTCGTGCATATAAGACAGCAATTAACATCGCTGTCCTTGAATCTCAGACGACCTTAGGACAGAGTTATGCATAAAGAATCAAATACTAAATTGGAGCTCACAGCAAAAACTGGTTAGGTCGGTTCTGAGTGACGTCAGCGGGGCGAAACGCGACTGCTTCCGACGAAAGGACTTTATAGAAAACGACAGCAAACTAACTGTTGATACTCCGCTTAATGGGTACAAGGTTAGCTTCAGTCTGGGACATGCTTTTTGCTTTTTTGGCTGATTACGTACTTTTTTTAAATTGTTATTCTATTTTTGAATTCACGTGTATAGTGTTGCACTCGTAAAATAATAATATCGAAGAATCAGAACTATTCTGATGAGTTTATTTGAATAAGGATGCATTTTTTTTTTGTTTTGTACAGATAACAACTATGTATGTTATTATTAATATTGAACAATTCTTGTAATTAATTTCTTATAAATATGTATCTTACTAACATTCAACATTATCCTTGTAATAATAACATACTTCATTGTATATTTATTCTTGATACATAGTCCCTTCTAGTCTCAGACACCTATTACTTTTGACTTTTCTCGTGCAATATTAACTACTGTTTACGGATCTGCAATCGATGCTACAAAACGGATGCTATTATTGATTGTTACGGAGAATGTTCTGATTGAAAAATTGAATACCACTGACTCGAACGGGGCATCGAACTTGGTATCACACAATTTCGGCCGTATCACAGATGACATTCTCTATAAAAATTTAGGTACTTACTGTAGTTTATTTTACTGCTTTAGAAGGATTTGTGTTCCCAGATTAACAAAGTTCATAATAACTTGAAGTACTATGTATATATATATAATATGTAATAATATGTGTATAAGTTCTCTATAGTTCCTCTTCGTCTCATCTCAAACAAGACAGACCCTGTATGTACTACGGTAACGAGACTGCTGATAAACATACTTATTTATCTTATATAAAAAATTCTCGTGTCACAATGTTAGTTACCATACTCCTCTGAAACGGATGGACTGATTTTTATGAAATTTGGTGTGCATATTGGGTAGGTCTGAGAATCAACCAACATCTATTTTTGATACCCCAATTTTTCAAAACAACGTTTGCCGGATCAGCTAGTCTATATAATAGGTCTTTACCTATGAAATTGCCGTTTTGTACGCAATAAGTGAAAGTACTTATTTTTTCAAACTTTTTATTTCTGTTATTCGAAGTAATCACCCATGCAATCGACGCATCTTTGCCAACGCATTGGCAGTTTATTGATGCCCTTCTTGTAAAAATCTGCTGGACGGGAGGCAACAAACTCTTCAAAGGCATTTTGTACTGCCTCTCAGGAATTGAATTTTTTACCCACTAAAAAGTTGTCTAAATTTTGGAAAAAGTAATAGTCGGTAGGTGCAAGGTCTGGTGAGTATGGCGGATGAGGGAGAGCTTCCAACCCCAGCTCTTGCAGCTTGGAGACTGTCTTTGGAGACTGTCTGTTGCGCAGTATGGGGTCGCGCGTTGTCGTGAAGGAGCAGTGGGGACGACCGATTGACCAAAGCTGGTTGCAGATGTGCAAGCTTCTCCATCATTCTCTCCAGTTCTTCACAGTACACATCTGCATTAATGCTCATGCCGTTTTGTAAAAAGCTGTGGTGAATCTCACCCGCACTAGACCACCAAACAGTGACCATCATCTTTTTAGGGGTCATTTTTGGTTTAGGGCATTGCTTTGGTGCTGAACCAGGGTCTAACCAACTTGCTGAGCGCTTTCGATTGTCGTACAGAATCCATTTTTCGTCGCACGTAACAATTCGTTTCAAAATTCCTTCATTTCTTTGCCTGTTGAGCAGCGCAAGGCAGGTCTCGACGCGTACGTTGCGCTGGCGATCGTTAAGGTCGTGGGGCACCCATCTATCAAGCTTTTTTACCTTGCCAATTTGTCGCAAATGGATCAATATCGTTTTGATGCTTACCGTTTTGTATGCAATAAGTGAAAGTACTTATTGCAGCTTGCAGCTTGGAGACTGTCTGTTGCGCAGTATGGGGTCGCGCGTTGTCGTGAAGCAGCTGCAAGAGCTGGGGTTGGTAGCTCTCCCTCATCCGCCATACTCACCAGACCTTGCACCTACCGACTATTACTTTTCCAAAATGTAGACAACTTCTTAGTGGGTAAAAAATTCAATTCCCGAGAGGCAGTACAAAATGCCTTTGAAGAGTTTGTTGCCTCCCGTCCAGCTGATTTGTACAAGAAGGGCATCAATAAACTGCCAATGCGTTGGCAAAGATGCGTCGATTGCATGGGTGATTACTTCGAATAACAGAAATAAAACAGTTTGAAAAAATAAGTACTTACTTTCACTTATTGCATACAAAACGGCAATTTCATAGGTAAAGGCCTATTATATAAAAATGAATCGCCAAAATGTATGTACGCGCATAACTTTCGATCGGCTGCACCAAATTAAATCATTCTTTTTTATTTGTTCGCTATTGTTAGGACAAGGTTTTTGTACAAGAAAAATTAAAAGATAACGGGAAAAGTATTTTTTTTGTCCGCGACTGCTGCTGGAGAAGGCTCAGGAAGCTGAGACAAATATGTATTTAGTTATAGATTAGATTTATTTGATTAGGTTAGATCTAGTTATAGATAAATTATACCCAGTCACAGAACAAATACTTATCACACAAAGATTTGTCCTGGGCGGGAATCGAACCCACGACATGTGACCTAGCAGTCAAGTCGATGTTTACTGTGACAAAAAACACTATAATCATTATAAATGCAAAAGAAACTGTGTCTGTCTGTCGCGCTTTCACGCCGAAACTACTGAACCGATTTGAATGAAATTTGGTACACAGATAGTCTAGACCAGTCTAGACCCTGAGAAAGGACATAGGCTACTTTTTGATGCAAAAAAGGGATGAAAGGTTGTATAAATGCTACTCAAAGTCACTATTCCTTGTGGACGAAGTCGCAGGCACAGCTAGTTGAGTATAACTAATTGTTAGAAATAGTAAAATTTTAGTTCTTTTAGTGTTAAATTTGTGAACATGTGTGTGGCATTAGTTGTATATTGAGGAAAGATATACATCTGTATCAGGCTTCGCTTCGGCCAAAAAGTAGTGAAGTGACCATAAAAATGTTTCAACCTCTATATATATAAATGTATTTTTAACCGACTTCCAAAAAGGAGGAGGTTCTATGTTTCACTGTATGTATATATACATTTTTTTTTTATGTATGTTAACCGATTACTCCGTCAGTTGTGGACCGATTTTGAAATTTTTTTTTTGTATTCGAAGGGGTATGCTTCCGAGGTGGTCCCATTGCCAGCATATCAGGATCTGATGATGAGATCCCAGGGAAATCGAGGGAAACCCTCATTTTTTATAGGCACATACTATGTTTTTCGTATATTTTCTGAAGTTACACCGGTATTTGCGTCTGGTAGTCATCATTTTATGATGATGAGCTGATGATGTAAGGTACAACTCCTTAACGGTTAGGAGTTGGAGGATAAATATATAAATATCATATGTACATATGTTACCTTTAGTCGTATTCTTTCAAATTATTTAGGTAAGCTGATGATGGAAGGTGGAAGGTACAACTCCTCAACGGTTAGGAGTTGGAGGATAATTCTTTCAATTTCATACGTATCTAAAGACCTTCAGTCGTATACTTTCAAGTTATTTAGGTTAGCTGATGATAGAAGGTTAAACTCTTCAACAGTTAGGGATTAGAGGATGATTTTAATAATACACATTCGTATAGACCTTAATTTGTATTCTTGATGATGAAATAGTTCAACTTACTTCTTATCTACGATTGTTTGCACTAAAAACTGAAAAATAAAAACTTAAAAAAAAAAACCGACTTCCAAAAAACATCCAACGAAAACTCTCTAAAAAACACTTAAAAGCGTAAAATAAACTGGTTCTTCATAAATTGCCTATACCTAATTCTTTATTCATTTAAATAGTAGTATTATAATGTGTGCTAGGTACCTAAAATCTGTTTGAAGTTTTCGTTGAATGCTTTTTGGAAGTCGGTTTTTTTTATAATTTGGATAAATATTAAATATACATTTTTCTTAACATTAACTAAGATATTTAACCAATAGTAGTGTTAATAGCAATATGGAATAGATGTTTTAATCGATATTCAGTTAATGTTTTATTACATTTCTCCAAGTGTCCTCGGCGTAATTTTGGCAGGCACACAAAGGCTGATAGTAAGAGAGCTACTGAACCTTTCGACTAACGGTGTGTCTGTAAGGTTAGAAACTCTTGTAGTGATGATTCATAACGTGCTAAGTACGGGAATCATCGCGTGGCAGGCCTCAGCCTGCACATCATCAACTAATATGTTTTTGAACGTGTAAAAAAATGAGAAAAAAAACTTGTTCCTGTAAGCCTGAAATTTTTATAGGATTTAGTTCATTCATTAAGAAGTTCAAAAACAAAATGACAGGTGATTCCGATGAGCACAAGTATCTGCCAGGCGAACAGATAGACACACCTTTCTTCAATTACATCATCAATGTAAATAAATTTTATTCCGTAAAGTTGTAATTCATATATATATGTTTGTCTGATTTAAAGAAAGTAGATACAATGACAGGTATGGAGAAAGATAGCACTGGAGTGCAAGTCAAAATGTGTCTGAGCACACTTGGTCGGTCCTTATGCCTTACAGGCATACCGTTAGTCGAAAGGTTCAGTAGCTCTTGGTCCATGACTTTGAGGCTTGAGTTACAGGTGCCCATGAGCGCCGTCACACAGTTCTCATCTAGAGACTCGTCTCTTCATTTGCCATCTGTAGAAAGTAAAAAAAAAAACTTGTTTTAGTATCAGCCATAAATAGTATTGTAAAGTACGTATAAATAATTTGTTTTATTCTCCAGAATTAAACGTCTTTTCGCTGAGATGATACATAACTTGATTGACACGGCCCTGGATGGCATTTAGACTTCTATTACTATTATTAGATTTCTATTACTTACGTTTATCTACACAGTGCTCTTCATTCGGTCAAGGAGAGGGACGAGTGGCGAGATACTGTCCGGCAGACAGACGCGAGGAAGTGAAGGAGGATTTCTTACATTTCTTACTGCCTATGTGTGTCATATCAGTTAGGTTCTGACGGTTAATCGTCGATATGTACTTTGTTTTCCGGGTTTTATAATATTAATAAATATCTCGGTCATTAGACACACAATGCCATCTGGCTGCAAACTAAGCAGAGCTTTTACTACAATAGCTAGATTGACTAATACAATACCTTCTACTTTTTTATTTAATGACATTTAGTCACTTTAGACTGAGCTAGTAAATCATCATCTAATCTCTTATTTATAATATAACATTATTAGTATTAATATGCTTGATTCTTCCTATGGTATTAATATGCCAATAAACAAATCATGGACTGCAGGGATAGTGTAGTGGTTCAAGCGGTCAACTCACCGTTTTCTACTGCGCTACATGTTGTAGGTTCAATTCAAACCCCACAGGGGACAACATTTTGAGTAATATACAGTCTAAGACTAGTTGTTCTTTGTGTTCGTTTCATGTAGCTATGATTGTAAAGTCACTTGCGACACGGGGATGTTCTTTTAATAAATTATATTAAAAAAACTAAAAGACAAAACAAGCTAAACTCAACTCTTCCCTAATACTTCTGACAGAGATAACCTAACGAGCTATTAACTTATACAGCATCCGGTTCCACAAAATTGTCAGCTTGGCTATTATATACTATTATACACTGGTAGGCCGTTTCGCAATCCAAACATTAAATTATTAGTGATAAGTATTCGATAATTTCCGGCAATGTGTGGTCACCACGAAAGTGCGTTAAGGTGTTTCTCGGGATTCTAGATAGGGTGACCATTCAAGGATTCACATACCATGGATTGTTTCCAATTTGTAGAAATTTTTAAGAATGAATGGAAAAACTGGTATACATTTTTTTTTTTCATTTTTAGTATTCTCTTATGAAATCCATGGGATGAATAAGGGTAGGGACACTCCGTTTTCTGAATCCATTACCACACGGACAAAACAGTATTAGTCAAAGTCATCATGACCATCAGCTTATCGCAATCCGTTGCTGGATGTAGGTCCTATTGCACGCCACTTGATTCGTTCGTCGACTTCAACATAGTTAACATGAACTTGCCAATATCATCATTAAAAAGTTTAACTTGTAGAAAAGGGAAAAATATCCCAATGCCTGTTTTGTGGAATACATTACACAATAATCTTTTATATTTACCAAATGAAATGTACTAAAAATAAAGGGATATATTAGAATATATAGGATTAACAAGCTTCAGGAATCTTCTCCTAATTGCGGAACTAATTCGATGTCTATCAAAGAAGCGGTCGAGTAAACAAAAACAAAGACCCAAAATACTGCACGAACGCTATAACCAAATAACATTAAAATATAACAGGACTTATCTTCTTAACACAAAAACTTATGGCGGTACTAATTTCGCAGTATTTTTCGCTTTATTGTAAAAAATGTGTCGGTTACTCATAGGTCAACGGTGCGAGGCCAATGTCGTTTTGTCAGTTTTTTTATCATGATATGTATATACATATTGATAGTGGGTATAAATCTTTATTTTATTGCCGAAGTAAGAATTATTGAACCCATAATTCTCGATAATTGTGTTAATAAATTTATAATAGCATGAAATCGAAAGTAGTTTCGACTACACTTTTGGCCTAGTGGTTTAACGGTCACCACGCCGTTTCCTACTTCGCCAAGTGTCGTGGGTTCAAATCCCACGTAGGACAACACTTTGTGTGATCCACAAATTGTTGTTCTGAGTCTGGGTGTTCTTTGTGTCCATTTCATTGTTTGTAAAGTCCCCCGCGACACAGGATTTATTCCTAGTGCGGGAGTTGTCTATAAAAAAAAAGAAAAAAAAGTCCAAATATAATCTGGTTATTTCTTGAAAATAAAGCACACATGCAACAATTCTGTAACGTACAGTAAAATCTGAGGCTATGTATGAACCCCTTTGTGGATTTTTTAAATAATTCTGGTATTCTGTAACGTCTAAATCTTGGTGGAAGGCTAAATCTTGCTTTTTTATAGTTATGGTGAATTTAGCCGAACGTTACTGTTGCAAATAGAAGATGATTTATTTCTCTAGAAAAATATCTAGTAAATTCATCATCGTTTATTTACCACGGCACTAGCTGACCCATGCAACCTCGTTTGCATCTCCTATTGCCTGTAGCGTGACAATTTTCCCCCGTTTTTTTAACATTCTTCATTGGTGCTCCGCTTCCATTGGCTTTAACGTGATAATATATAGCCTTCCTCGATAAATGGACTATCTAACACTGAAAGAGTTTTTCAAATTGGACCAGTAGTTACGAAGGGGTCTCAGTGTGCTAAGAATTGTCACCAAACCATACACCATCCTTTTCTTTTTCTGCGGAAATCCCCTCAGATACTACCGACTAGACGAACACCGTCTCGGGTACTGGCTAGGAATACTTAGCTTTGCAATGTATGCAACGAAAGTTAACGTACTTGGTTATCAGCTAGCCACGAGCCCGTCGTCATAGCTATTACTATAGGTAAGAAAACTAAGAATACTTCATGCAACCGAACCTAGAAGGGAGAGTGGCTATATCCTTTCAACGTGTAGGAAGTTTTTTTGACCAAACGAGGTGGTCATGCTTTTTGAACTGCTGTCAAATGATGTTGAGAAGTTGCGTATACAGACATAAACGCTAACGACCGTACATTTTGGCATACTCAGTATATTACGATTCGATTTCGTTTTTATAAAATCAGTTCACTTTCAGCCAGTGTATTTGCTTACACAACAACAAGGCGATAGAATCACAATGACTACGATAAAAAAGCCAATACCTCTCGGACATTCAAAGCTGTGTTCAATAAGAGATGTTCACACCATCGGACATAAAAATGTAACTTAATTCGTTTGTATTTTTGTTCCTTGAAATAATTTAGTATTAAATAAATTTGATGGCAAAATTAAAATGTTAATATTCACAAGTAATGGAAATCGTCAAATATTTTTTATTTGATAATTCTCGGTGATGCTTTTTTCTAAGAATTGCTAATTAGGACGCGTTTTTGAAGTGGCTTCGTACTTCTTCAAATAGTATTAATAAAGTACGTTTCATGTTTGAGTGATTTGTATAATATACAACTTTATCACCGTTATAATGGAGCATTTGATAATGCTTATTTATGAAAGACTAGCTATCCTACGCAACCTCGTTTGCGTCTCCTATTACCCATAGCGTGACAATTTTCCCCCGTTTTTGAAACGTTCTTCATTGGTGCTCCGCTCCTATTGGTCTTAGCGTAATAATATATAGCCTTCCTCGGTAAATGTAGTATGACAATACTCAAAAAAAATTTAAAAATCGGACCAGCGGTTCCTGAGATTAGGGCGTTCAAACAACTCTTCAGATTTATAATATTAAGTATAGATAACAGTTTGTTTACATATAATATAAGCTACATAATATACATAAATAATTTCTTTTCACAGGTTTCAGCATATTTCTTTGCTATCTCATTAATAATCCTCAAAGTGCCAGACGATATAAACTTAAGACATTATGTAGATATATCGGTATCGAAAGTAGTGTATTTCGAAAATTAGCTTTCGATAACTTTCTAGTATGTAACTAATCGGAAAGAATAGCCCTGTCGAATAGTTTAAATTTTGTCTTTCTATGACAAAAAGTTATAGACCATTTCTAGTATTTTTAATTTTTAGAAGGAAATTTGATTGGAGGAAGGTGTATGTAGGTGTAAAATTGGATATTTTGAGATACAATAATGTCACTTTCTGCCATTCATATAATACTAAGTATGGCCAGTGTAGTGATGGTTCAAAAAGGGTTTAATTTTCCTTCTTTTTGCCATTAAGTTGTCTTGCGCAGTTTGAACCTTTGATCGTCTTAAATTTTAAAAATGATAAATTAAATTCATTTCCACTCAACGCTTTTGCAGGTGTGTATAATTAAATCTATTTTTTTAGAATACCGTGCACCGGTGACATAGAACGGTACCTATTATCAATCTAACAAAAAGTAAAAAATGTTTTATGACCATCACCACAAACAGCATAATGATTATACAAATAATTATAATAAGCCACATAAATATCACGATTCAATTTAATAATTCTAAGTAACCCAAATTCTTCAAAAATCACATAATTTGCATGCGCTTATATAGAGGATGTTTGATATTCTTCTCGTAATTTAAAAGTATTTTTTTTTATTAAACACAATATTTTTAAACTTTGACATTTAACCACACATACATATGTAAGTTTTTCTTGATAAAACACTGGCAGAACTTACATTTTGGTAATCAATTAAACTTGTCTGTCCTAAATGGTGACCGAATCTATGACCTCCAACTCCGTAGTCAGGGTAAAGTGACTCAGTATCTAGTAGTGGTACTAGATTATATGTCTCATATCATAAGGAATGATATTTACACTTCATTATTCTCTATCCAGTCTTTTTTCATAACTGCGAATCCCTTGTGGTACGTTGGAAATTTTATTTCAAATCCCCAGTACGTCAATGTTAGTTATTGGCTGTTTAAAATGATAAGACGCGGTCTCTACTCTAGAAACTGTGATTTCTAAAAGACAATTTCAAATTTTCACACCCAGTTTTAGTTGGTACTCTAAAGGAAAACATGTAATTTCTATTGTAAAAGCTAAGAGATTTATTAAAGACTGTTGATGTGACGTCATATTCGATTTTACAGTATGCCAACGGCACAATTATTGAAGTGAAAACTTCTCTAGCCGCGTTGAGCACTTTTTAGTACGGGAAAATTTTATGAGTTCGCGTCACCGTCACCGTCAAGTTTTCACTTCTATCGGCAGTCCTTATGACTACCATTTTTTTATAATAATGGGAATGAGAAAGTTTGTACCGTCACTAGCACATTACCAGCATTTGAGGCCTTTTACTCCCTGTGGCCACTTCAAGGGAGAACATGCAGTATCGTCAGCTGAGAAAAAGAGAGTGCGAATATACTACTTTAAACTCCATAGATTACTGTTTAACCTCGTTGTTAAGCCCAAACAACTTCTACATCTTTGTTCTTCTACAGTATGGTATATGAACCGCCTTTGTATGTAAGGAGAACTGTATGTCCAACTGTGTACGAGTCTATGTTATTGTGATGTGAAATGTAATAAAAAAATATAAAGTTTAAAAATAAAAAATTCAAAAAAATATTAAATCATGCTGTATCTTAATTCTCACGTCCGCATATACTTAATTTAATCTATAACTGCATTATTAAGAGATTACCGGTGTCATGCGCCCGCGCTGGTGGTCCGCGGCTAGTTTGATCTATCACCTTCAAACAACATTCGATTCTACGTTTGTTTTCCGCGCAGATTACTCACCAGACGGTGAAGGTAATGAATAACATTATTTATTTAGAGGTCAAAATGGGATCAATGCAATTATCACACCAAAACAAAGTCATCAAACTACCAAGTCATTTTTATTAATATACTAGCTGTGCCCGCTACTTCGTACACGTGACATTTGGATTTTCAAGTTATTTTTATTTTTTCACCGTTTAAACCTTCCCAGGGCCGGACTACGACAAACATTTTTCAAAACCAAAATCAGCTAAATGGGCCCAGCCGCTCTAGAGTTTTAGCGAGACAAACGAACAGCAATCGATTTTTATATTTTTAAGATTTAGTGGGAAATGCAAGTAATTTGAAAATCGAGTGTTTTTTTTAAAATACTAGATATTTTCATTAATTAATATTCAATTTGGTGCAATTCAGACATTCGTTTCAAGTTTCGAGGCAGTCTAAGTTAAGGTCATCATTTAGTTTAGGTTTTTAAGTTCTACTTTACACGTAACCAATAAATAGGAATTCATAGGTTAAACATTTACCCACTCCTAAACGTTACTTAAGTTACGTTTATATTTTATTTTCAGCTTTAAATTTAGAGTTGAAAATAACACAAAACCGTTGCTTGAAGTTAAATAACGATAAGACTGTAGTTATTTTTATGCAAGTATCAAGTTTTTAAAAACATTAATCTAATAATAAATTTAGGTACTTAGTTAACATTAAATAGGTTTTTTGTGTTTGTAATAAAAATGTAAAGATAGAAAATTACTAAGAATGGCGTTAGAACTAGTCTAACATGAATAGTCGATGACAGCAATGTAGGAGAAATTTTAAAGGCCCGTATTCACTTTGATTAGTGCGAGTGCAGGTGTGAAGCGCAGGCGATCCACGATTGGTAGATAATACGTGTGAACCTCGAATTCGCTGCCCACACGTACTTTCCACCAATCACCGATCACCCGCACTAAGCACCTGCACTCGCACTAAGCAAAGTGAATACAGGCCTTTACATATAATAAAAATAACTTCAAACACATCACACATAACCTGATCCAAAATTAGACAATACCTGTGCAAACTAGAACATACGCAAATGTTTTTTAATATCTACATGTTTTCGAAAAAATACACCCATACCCAACAATGGTGAATATTAAAAAAAGAATACAAGTAAAAATTCTGGCCAGTATTTTTAAAGTAGTCTATTTATGAAGGCTTAGATTGTTTTTAGGTTTTTTTGTGTGTGTCAAATTTAGAGGCACTCATAGCCCAGTTGCACTCGGTGATTCGAAACAATCACCGAGGGTAAGCAACGAGGGCGCTGTTAGTACCTGGATGGGTGACCGCTGGTGGCATGATACCATCGGCGTCTCCGTGATTCGGAGGTCACGTTAAGCTGTCGGTCCCGGTTGTTATCATATGATATCAGTCATGAAGCTTAGTTGGAGGCCTTTGGACGGCTTAAATACATCTAACGGTAAGATTACGTAGTCACAACGCGACGTCCGCGTCGCACGGTGGATCCAGTACTAAGGAAGGAGAGCTTGGCCAAATACTTTTTTTGAAAATGTAGGTTGACATTTTTTTTTCGATTTAACAAATTGGAGGTATATTACATTAAACTATTTTAAACTAAGTAGAATCAGTCGTCTAGTGTTATTTATATGACACGTCCAACATTACCTATTTTCGGTTTTCCTTGTTGTTCATTGTTATTAACAAAGTTTAGTTCAGAGTTTACACAAATATTTCTGTAAAAGTAACAACGTTTAGTTTATAAAAAAATCATGAGTGGTGATGAAGGTATTTAGTATTTAAAATACACACATCAAAAGTGTCTAGGGATCAACATATGTGTCTAGGGATCAACATATATTTTTGCAATAACTTTTCTCCTGATTGATATTAATTAAAATTTTCTTTAAGGATTCATCAAATAAAGTGCTTTCGTTTGTCACAGTAACGATAAACCAAGTCACCTTTGCATTAATAAAGAAATTTGCCATTTTCCTAATAAAAGGATTTTTGACATTTGAACCACTAACATTATAGTTCGAAAAAAAGACTGAAATAACAGTTTTCTTTAAAATTTTATTAGGTAACTTAAACAATTAATAATCCGTGTTTCTACCTCGAACACTAACACAAGAACATCGGTTTGGCATACTCAAAATGAGTTCATCCAAATCACGCTGTGGAATGGCCGCCCATGTTCGTTGCAACAACAAAAAAAGGTCTTCTTGCGACTGGATACCCTCCATATTCGGCAGAGCTCTTCTCTGTAGCATATCCCATGCATGCTCAATCAGGTTCAAGTCTGGCGACTGAGCAGGCCAGGGCCAAAGCCACATCTCAATCTCAAGAAATCCACATAAAAATGCTTGATCCCTAGACACTTTTGATGTGTGTATATAAAAGTAACCTATTTTGATAATTAGTTGTTTTGTAAAAAAATAAATATAAATGTCACTTTGTATCAAAAATACAATTAGGTTTTTATTTCATTTTTTTTATTGGGGGATTTTGCCGCACTTTTTGTAGTAGAGCCACGCTGATTTCAGCACGCATGGGCCGGCTCGACCGGGGCGGTACTACCCTCGCACAGAAAATCAACGTAAAATGACAGCGTGCTGTCGTGTTTCGTTGGTGAGTGCGAGACCGGAGGCCCAATTAGTCTAGTCAACAAGTTCAAAATTGTTGACTAGACTAAAAGATGCAGCAGCATCACTAGGCCGCCATGGTGTGGGTCGCCATGCTGCATTGTCTGCATTCGCAGTGAGCATGGTGACCACCACTCTTGGATTCTGCATATGCTTTCCATCAGGCAGAGTAGAGTCATTTAAACATAAAAAAAAAAAAAAAAAAAAAAAAAAAAAAAAACCATACTTTAATGTAATATACCTTCAATATGTTAAATCGAAAAAAAAAAACATTACCTACATTTTCAAAAAAAGTATGGCCAAGCTCTCCTTAGTACAGGATCCACGCGTCGTCTTGCCAGTCCCGAACCCGCACTCGGCCAGCGTGGGGACGTATGGCCTTAACCGAGCCCAGCAGTGGGACATTATGGGTTGTTGATGTGTATATTTCCCGGAATCATGGAGACACTATATGATCTGTTGTATAATTTCTATTAACATCAAAACGATTTCAAAATATTTGTTTTAGTAGCCGTGTTATTGAGTTCTATGTATGTAATGGATGATTTACTTTGAAAAATAAACGGTTAGTCATCTTCATATATATACAGATAATCACAATAAAAACATTTTTGTTAAAGATACAACTCGCGCATTAGGAATATATATCCTGTGTCACGGGGGACTTTACAAACATACATTAAACGGGCACAAAGAACACCTAGACTCAAAACAACAATTTTTGAATCACACAAAGTGTGGTCCCATGCGGAATTTGAACCCACAAAATTTGGCGCAGTAGAAAATGGAATGGCGACCGCTTTTAACCACCATGCCAACCATGCAGTCATCTACAAAATTGTATGTCAAATTAGTAACATTTGTTTACAATTATAATAAAAATCTGTATATTATCTTCATCAAGTATGACAATCACACAGTCTCACAGAGCATGATTATAAAAACACCTTTATGTGTATAAAAATATTTTCAAAGAATTAATGTTTCCTTACGTTATGGCCACCTTGATATATTCAAAGACATTAAAAGCCCTTTAAAACTCGTGTTTGATACATTTGAACCAATTTAGTCCTATCAACCTCGAGGCTAGGGTAACCATAAACTTCAAATCTTTGGCGATATCCTCAAACTACGAAAGCTAATTCATGAACCTCCTTTTATGTTGCTAGGTATTTTCTTTTTGTTGTGGTATTTATTTAATCTTAAATAAAGTATGTATATTATACTGCTATTATGGTGCATTTCATTAGAATTTGGTATAATATTATAAATGTACTATGTCATATAAAAAATTTAATAAATTTGGAAACAATTTTTTTGTTGCTCCATATAAATATTGTAACTTTTACTGGCTAAACTAATATTAACAAAATCGCATATTTCTATTATATTCATATTTAGAGTTCTTTAAAAACTAAAACAGTTTAAGAAAGTTGAAAGACACCTAGAGGCACCACAAACTTCTGACATTGAACGCTACAGATCTCTACGGTATTTTGACGTGAAATAAGTTGCAGGAACAAGGTTCAAGGCTTAAAAACTTGCGGCAAACACTCCAAAGTCGTATTAAGCAGGATTAAATTGAGTTAACTTGATCAAATTACTTTAGCGGTATCGTCGATTCCTGAATAATGCAATGTTTATAAGGGCAGCTGATTCCGTAAGTTTTTATTTTATGTTTTGTTATCATTATGGTTGGTTTTATGTTGAGTATCTATTTTTATTCTTCAGAAAGCGCACGAGGGGACATATCTTAAAGTTTTCAATCAAGTTCTTTTCATTTGAGAAGAGTTGGTGAAAGTAACAATATTTATATTTTTAGATATTTAAAGAATAAAGTTTTGTGCTGACTAACAGAAATTTACGTAACAAATATATTACGTAAAAAATTGGGAAAAGAAGAATACTTTTTTTTTTTTTTACACAACGCCATCCAGTCCCAAGCTAAGCAGAACTTGTGTTATGGGTACTAGACAACTGATATAAATACTTATATACTTTTCTTTTTTAAATACATACATATTATATATAGAAAACATCCAAACTCCGAAACAAATATTTGCAGATCATACAAACATTTGGTCCGACCCGGGAATCGAACCCGAGACCTCAAGCACAACAGTCGCATACGCTATACCACTGCGCCACAGAGGCAGTCGTACGCATACTGAATAAGTACTATGAAATTAAAATACATATGTCTGTCTTATCGTGTGTCTAAGCACTAACCTCTCATTTTACCTTTTTGCCCCAACATTTTGTTATTTTACTTTTAATTATTAAAATCCTATTAGTTTTGTTGGCAATTGTAATATTATTATGCAATTAAGATGGTATTAAAGTCATCATAATTCAAATTTCTCACCAATGGGGATACTAAGTCGATTGATTACTGGAGGATAGTCTGCAAACATACGCTCGGACAGTGTGATACGTAAAGAGAACAAATCAACAGCGGTTATATATTATCAAGTATTATTTTCAATGTTTTGTTTATGAGGATATAAACTCTGTGCTTAGTGTCTGTGTTATAAACTTTTACTGAATATTATGAACCAATGTAATTGATAATAAACTATTTCAGCCTACAAGATCCTCAGCTGAGCTACACGAGAAAGTACGGTCTTGTATTTAATGCTTCAATATGAATAGATTGCGAAAGTAAGTTTCCACTATTTCATGAAAGTTTAGTCACCCTTTTTGTCCATGGAAACGCGATATTGCGTGGTGCAGCGCCGTGATGCAGTAATCGTTGCCTCGGGACGGACGCGTCGGTCTCGCTGACTTTGATTAATTAGCTGTAAATTGCAACCATTTCGGTGTCCATGTGCACCTTGACGATATGTGATTTGGTGTAACATTTTTGCAAAGATTTCCATCTACTAATTTATAACAATAAAAGATGCATAGAATGAACTATATTGTATCATCTTCATGCAGTTTATTCATTTAGTTTGCCATTAGTGTGTTGGAAATTGATAAATTTCATTGTATAGCTTATAGCATGATTGTCGGCTGAATGTTTTTGGGTTAGGCATGTCTTTATTTAGGATTATTACTATTTAATTTTCCAGAATAGTTGTTTTGATACTGTATCTTTGTAAACAGTACCAAGTAACATGTATTGAGAATTTCTATAAATGTAAATTTTTGTAATTTAACTAAAACTTTCAGCCAACTGGCCAGTTTCACTAGTTCCTGATAACGTTTTAGATAGTTATCTGGCATATAACATTTAAAAGTTGCTGATGAATATATGATTATTTGGCATATTTCTGACTACGTCGGTGGCGCAGTAAAAGTGTATGCGAATGCTGTGCTTGAGGTCTCGGGTTCGAGTCCCGGTTCGGACCAAATGTTTGTATGATCTACAGATATTTGTTTCGGAGTTTGGGTGTTTTCTATGTATAATATCATTTTTTATCAGTTGTCTAGTACCCATAATATCACGTACAAGCTCTGCCACGTTTGGGACTAGATGGCATGGTGTGTTAGATGTCCGAAAATAATTATTAAGCTGTTGCATAGATTTTATCGCGGGCTTTGAGGCATTTGAGCGCGGCTACCGAATCAAGAAATTCCGTAACGTAACGAAAATAAAACCTGACACCCGAATGACGAATTAACGAATCTGGGTTTGCGCAAGTATACTTGAACGTGTATGTCCGGCTTAAGCAGCTGTTTGTGAGAAAGTATATAGTTGTATAGGTAGGTATCTATCATATCTTTATAATGCCACACTCACCGCATGTGCGCCCCGTAAGTATACATGTTCAAAGAAATAAAAAACACTGTGAATAAAACAACTCGTTCAATGACAAAGACATTATTAGGAATAGTTTAAACCTTTTATAGTATGCTGTGTAACGAAACCAGATCGCTACTTAAAAAAAGTGATCAACGCCATCTAGTGACGATGTTGGTACTAATTTAATAGTTTAGTATTTTTCATTCACAATATTATACATACTGCATAAATAAAAAATAAATAAATAATTATAACTGCATTAGTTGATAAAAAATGCTATGCAATAGTCTTACCGCAGCAGTCTCCGAGTGCCACACGTATTTCTTATTATTAATTTCTCTATTAGCTATAGCTTGTGAAATCGAAACCCGTAGTTATCTGCCAGATACTTCAAAACAGTCTAACAGGAACTTTATCAACAAGTTTGTGTGATTGTGTCCGTAATTGGATGTGATTGAGACGTATAAATAGAAGTTTTTTTATGGTATATGGGGCAAACGAGCAGACGTATCACCTGATGGTAAGCGATTACCGCCGCCCATGCATCGCCGCAAAACCAGAGGCGTCACAAGTGCGTTGCCGGCCTTTGGGGGATGGGGAGGGGTATGGGGGGAGGGCTTGGGGTATGGGCCTCCGGTATCCTCACTCACTCGGTGAAACACAGCGCAAGCGCTATTTCACACCGGTTTTCTATGAGGCCGTGGTATCACTCCGGTCGAGTCGGTCCATTCATGCCGAAGCGTGGCTCTCCCACGTTATGACGTATATACAATAAAATTGTGCAGGTTTCGTAAATAATAGTTTAGAGATAATGTCTTTATATCCATTAGGTACTAATGAGTGTGTAAATAAAGTATTTTAATCTTAATAAAATATGTGGAATATATATATAAACAAAATAAGTTAAGGAATTAGAAACTATTTTTTGAAACTTTGAATTATTATGTTAAGTTCACAATATTTCGACAAAAGATTAGATTAAAATTAATGTTTAGTGTTCAAGATTTTGAATGATATTAAGTTGAGAATAGAAGATGTTCTCTCAAATCTGTCACTACCGGGAATCTAACTAACCCTTATATACTGTAGTCTTACTTTAAAAAAGGTCTTAAAATATCTATCAGATACATGCAATACAAATAAAATCAATTCCATCACAATTTCTAGCACATTTTTCCTTAGTTTTTAAGCACTGTCATCATCATCAGCCTATCGCAGTCCACTGCTGGACATAGGCCTCTCCAATTGCACTATATATTACCTATATAAAATTCTCGTGTCACGATGAACTCCAAAACTTCTTAAACGATTTTCAGTTTTTTTTAATGTTTGTTTTGCTAGTGTACCCGTTCACATTGTTTTTTTTTGTTTTTTTGAATGGCGAATTCGCGGTCCACACGTACTTTCCATTTCCACCAATCACCGATCATCCGCACTATGCACCTGCACTCGCACTATACAAAGTGAATACGGGCCTTATGATATGATAGTTTTTATCACGTAGGTACTTTATTTTGAGAGACTCAGACGAAATTATGCTCTGACTCTTATAACATAAGTTCGAGTTTAAGACAACAGTCTCATACATGTCATGTGATAGTTCCATATTGTACGTGTGTAATTATGTAGATTTAAAGGTCGGTAATGAACTTATGATTCTTGAGTTACACTTTGAGACACCACCATTATTATCACCAGCCTTTAACAGTCGACTGCTGGCTTCTTCTTAGAGTGGAGGTATGGGCATCAATAGTCACTTAATGACTGCCTCGGTGGCGCAGTGGCAGCGTATGCGACTGCTGTGGGTGAAGTCTCGAGTTTCATTCCCGGGTCAAGCATACGGGTCATAATACAAGCTCTTGTTTGGGACTAGATGGCGTTGTGTGTTAGATGTCCGAAAAGTCAGAAACTTACCATCGGGTGACCTTCGTTTGCCGCCTATACTATAAAAAGAAAAGTTCAAGGAAATACTACTTCTAGTTTATATTACTTGATATCAATCGTATTCATCGATTTCAGTCATAAAAATTAGAGACACATTTACGCGATATATTAAAAAGTTTAATAGGTCATGTAAAATGCTTTGTAAGAAAACTCACACGTAAGGTTATGTTATACATTTATATAAGCTGTGCGAAGCAGTGCGGGGTTTTTTGAAGCAATCGGTACTATATTAGTAAATATAGTTTATAATAATGGTGAATGATAAGAAAGAGACTGAGAAAAGAAATGACAAGACTGCACGGTTGTCCTAGTGGTTTAGTATCTCGCCACGCCGCTTGCCAATTCGCCAAGTGTCGTGGGTTCAAATCCTACACGAAGTGATAATAAAACTTAAAAAAATTATTGCAATTATAATTAAAGTGTATTATAACATCTGTAGATAAAACCTAAGTGAACTTAAAAATATAATTTATACACTCACTTCTGCCTAAGAAAATATGAAGCACTTAAGAGATACACATAATAGTTTATCGGAGAATAAGTCTTCTTCGATCCAAGAATCATTCCTGGTGAAAGAATCGAATTAATAAATTTATAAAAATAGCAATATATGTATATAAATTTCTCCCCGCTTTTACGTTATCATCCTATGCCACGTCTCCTGTTTAAAATGGGGTAGTAAATGAATGTGCATAAGAAATTGGTAGATCGATATACTAAGCAATTACAAATGTCCAGGCCCAATTAGTCTAGTCAACAAGTTCCATACTTGTTGACTAGACTAAAAGATGCAGAAGCATCACTAGGCCGCCATGGTGTGGGTCGCCATACTGCATTGTTGTATTCGCAATGAGTATGGTTTCCACTACTCGTGGATTCTGCTTATGCTTTCCATCAGGCAGAGTAGAGTCATTTTGGCGGGCCAAACATAAAAAAAAAAAAAGTCACTTATTATTGTCGTTCGTTCAATCCAATTACTTACAGTCATTGTTCATAAAGTGTTTAAGGTTAAAACACTTTATTAAAGAATACATTTAATAGTACCAGTTACTTGCTATTAATAGTTAGTGTAATGGTGTAGATTGTATAGTGAGGAATAGGAGTCATGTCGGTGATGAGTCGCGCCGGCTCCATTGTATCGTACGTACAGCGCAGCTCGTGCCAGCCAACCATTAACTAAAGTATGAGGCACAATGGGACTACTTACGAATTATACTTAATAACAACATTTACTGTGTGACATATAACTGTCACACAGTAAACTGATTCTTTGGTCTAGTGGTTAGCGTAAGCGACTGCCGATCAAGAGGTCTCGGGTTCGATTCCCAGGTCGGACTGCTGTTGGTTTTTCTTACAAGAAATTCATAATAGCAGCCCGGAGTATGGAAGATGGCGGTGTTTCCCGCCCGTGCGTCGGAGAGCACATTAAGCTGTCGGTCCCGGTTGTCATGAACATCTATGGTAATAGTTATTGAGAAGTCAGTGCCCTCAAATATACCTACTGACAACTAGTTCAATCTTCGAATTCAGTTCACCCTCAGGGTTGCGGAGGTCCGATGGCAGTTGCTCCGTGGAAAAACTGATATTCAGGTAAAACCGGTTGAACTAGTAGCCGACCCCAAATAATCTTGGGAATATTAAAGGCTAGCAAGATGATGACTGTGTGACATATAACTGTTCAGCGAAATAGTTAAAAAAATTAAAGTGAATTTGTTTTCATTCGGCTCTGTTGCCTTAAAGTGCTATATTATATCATCATTATCATAAGCCTATCACAGTCCACTGCTGGACATAGGCCTCTCCAATTGCACGCTACTTGTATCACACTCACACTACATCTCGCATCCAGCTACTACCAGCCATCTTGCCATCTGCCATTATTAGTAAACTAGTCGCAAATTCAAAATATAGTCGTACATTTACTTCTCATATTACTCATCAATATAATAACTAATGCAGGTACCTATATACTTATCCTCTTCTTTAATATTAATTTAAACTGAAAGAATATTACAAAAAATATGTGAGGTTTTAAACGTAGAAGTAACAGCACGAACAAGCTAATTTATTTGAAAGGAATTCTGATCAGATAAACTAATCATTTATAAAAAGTATATTAGTGAAAGAAGTTATAAGATTTTATTTATACCTAAAAATAGAAATCCTTCCTATGCTTAGAATTAAGACTTATTGGTTGAAAAGAAAGTCTCTCTACCATCACAATGTTATCAATATATTACCCACTAGCTTTTACCTGCAGTTCCGCCCGCGTGTATATCAATTATAGCACAGAAAGTTAGTTTATGTCGTTCCTCAAGAATCGAAGTATCTCCATGCCAAATTTCATCGAAATTGGTACAACAGTTGAGCCGTGAAAGAGTAACAGTCAGATAAACAGAGTTCCTATCCAATTTATAGCATTAGTATGGATATGGAGATATGGATATGGTACGTAAAATATTACTATATTAAATTATGAATCTTGTTATTAATCTCAGAGAGTCTTCAACTTTATAGTTTCGTGTTGCAGCCGCGATTATCTAAACCGCAGGCGATCAACTCGCCTGCCATTTTACACTCCGCAAAAGAATGAGCAATATTCCGTATGCAGATTGCTTAATAATTTATTACAGCGATTGTTTAAGTTGGATGAAACTATTGCAGTACTATGAAAGTTCGTTGGAAACAGTTTATAAACAAGGTTCTGGAAAATATTTTTGCGATAATGAATAAATAATAAGTGGTAATGCCAGTCTTCTTTACATGATAAACAATATTAATATCTGTTTAATACCTTTAAGCGAGCAATTATTTTTATTATAAATATATATAGGTTTAGGTTTTAGGGGCAATAAATTTATCTATATAGAATTCATTTTTAGAAAATTTACAAAAAAAAGAGCAAAACTCGGTCATGGAGGTACTTAATCTTTACACGAGCAACAACAACTGTTTTTGTTTTTCAAACATACAAGCCATCAGTCAAGAAATGTCTAGTGTCTTAACTGTTTTTTTAATCGAAAATAATAATAATAAAATGTACTCCAAACATCTACGCAAGTCTAATCGTTAACAAGGAAGAGCCTATATTCTGGTAAATAGACTGCTGATGACAGATATATTAAATAACTAGTGGCTCCGCCCGCGTATATGTTGGTTATCGCGGCAAATAGTAGCCTATGTGTTATTCTGATGTATAAGCTATATTACTGTAAAGTTTCATCCAAATCCGTTCAGTAGTTTTTGCGTGAAAGAGTAACAAACATCCATCCATCCATACTTACAAACTTTCGCGTTTATAATATTAGTATAATTTAGAGCTACAGAACAAATGCTCATGCATATCACACAATTATTTATAATAGTTGGGTATCGAACCCACGCTCTCCGGCTTAGTACTGTTTCTTCTCTTGCTTTATTGAAATCAATTACTATGTATATTGTAGTTAAATTAATAAATACTAGTGGTTGCTTAAAGGTCGAAATTCTCCCATAATTTACTTACTTTTTTTTTACGTTTTTAGCTTTCTGCACTCATCCTCCATATACACTTTAACTGTGCCAAATTTCATACACCTCCATTCGCATTATTTTCGTATAAAGGGGTACAAAGTTTTTGCTTAGCGTATTATTATATAGATTTGCAAATGTGAATGCACCTTTCAATCTTCCCATAGCCTATGACAGATAACAAATTTAATAAAATAATGGACGTAAACAACTTTTTATATTTATCACAAACATTTAAAGATAACAACTAAGTTTTAACAACACGCAGCCATTTTGTAAATAAATGTAACGTGAAAATAAAAAAAAGACCACCCCAAAACAGCAATGTTAATAATAGACAAACAAATGGTTTTAAGAAGTCACGGACAAAGACTGATATATGAGACTAAGAGAAAGAGTGAAAGAGACAGAATATCTTTACCACAAGATGGGTGGTCGTAGTTTTTTCATTGCAATTTATGTTCGAATAATTTCGGAGGTAATAGTTTACGATAACAATCAATTAAATAGTGGACATTTAATTCCATTTGAATCGATATATTAATTTTATTATAGGAGACCACTTGATGCTGTCTATGCAATACCTCATAGAAATTTCACTTTTTAGAAGATAGTCAGATCATACAAGTTCTGGATGACTGCATTTGTTTTTATTTGTACCTGTTCCGGCGTCTTATATATAGCCTTACCTGGTCTACGCTATTATGCGAGCCGTGGTCCTATGGAGTACCAATACGAGCCAAGCGTCTTTCGCCGCAGCTGAGGTTGCATCAACTACCGACAGACGCAGGTACTTACTGGGCATGGTTGCTTCGGTGAGTAGGTACCTGAATCGGATTGAATGCGTCGAGACGGTTGCCGAATCAGACTCCGCCCAGTATACGGAGGACGAATGTCTCATGTGGGCGTTTGAATGCGATCTTGGTATTGCTCGATCGAATCGAACTAGACCTGTCTCCGCCATCAGGCGTTACTGCCATGCTGGCTGTTAAGAAAGGCTCGAGCATACCTAGTGGTATCTTTCTGTGAAGCTGCAATGTGCTAGAAAGAGACTGCTAAATGGGAGAAGGCCGAGCAGTGATACTAACCGTCGTCCGCCACCAGCGGCCAGGTGGGCCAACAGATCGTATACTTTATGGTGTGTGTGAGTATGTATGTAAATAGAATTTAAAAACTGATATTTGTCCCAATTAAAATGAAAATCATCATGACTATTAATTTAAAAACATTATTCAAAAGTCATTAAAGTTAGACGTTTTGTATTATTGTTTCATTATTCAGTTTATAACACCTATAAAACCTTTTTTAAGTATGACATCTGTTACATTATTTTGACTTTACATAGTAATGAAAAGTTAAAATTTAAATAATGGTGCTAGTTCTGTTGTTGACTCTACTAAACTAAAAATCACTAAAATTTGTTGTTGGATTAAATACTTCAATTTCAATTTGTTTACAGTCCATTTTTCTAAATCTCACATCTTAGCTTTCACTATTCATATTTAGTTCAGTACTAAGTAAAAGTTGATCAGAGGTAAGCGCTTTTTTATTATTAATAAAAAACTAAACTCTAAATTTAAAAATTATAACTTATAATTACGTAAGTAATTTAGTCGGCATGTATTTAAACGACGTCTAAGTTTAGTGGCACGTGTTAAGTTTAACGTAACAAGTTATACGTTCTAAACGTTCAACACAAAAAATATATACGGTCGAATTGAGAAACCTCCTCCTTTTTTTGAAGTCGGTTAAAAACAGCAAAAGAAAAATTATGGCCTAAGTTGAGTAATTTAACTAATTTTGGCTATGTGAAAGTAAATTTTACTTTTCAAGTAATATACAAGCGTGTGTCTCTGATTAACGTTTATTTGGTAGCGAACTAAACACAGTGACAGCTAAAGATTGAGACATAAAAAATGGACTATAAGCAATTGAAAATAAAGAATATAATCCAACTTCAAATTTTAGTGAATTTAAGTTTAGTGAGGGCAACAACATAATTAACACCAATGTACACAGATAACTTAATGCAATAGTTTTCACACGATTAAATTAATTACTGTGTGGTGACGATTTTAGAATACTGAGTATCATTACTCCTATTCGTTTTAGGTGTATCGTATGAAGAACAACAACACAGCAAAGAGAAAGGAAAAATTGAAACCAACCCTATACCAATCCGTCTGGCCAGCGTGGTATCGTAGGCCAAAACCACCTTTCTAAGGAGAGAACGAACTATGTCAAGCAGTATGCTTATTAAAGCGGTTGATGGTGGTGATGATAAATTATGACAGCATAAACTCATCAATCAATTGCTTTAACGGATGGTAATTGAACCTAAGACTTTCAAGATAGTAGTCAGGATCACCGACCACTCGACTAACAGGCCAGTCAGTATTTAATATCAATTCATAAACGGAGTAAGTACTGTACCGTTCACAGGTTTTTTACTGCGTTTATGCATTGCACGGCAGTATTGCTTTTATTCACTTCACTATCAGTATCATCTTCACTTTAGTATCACTTCAATAAAATAGACGGTTATGCATACGTTTAAGTAGACTTCTAATAGTATAACATACTCTGACATCTTACACACAACGTCATCTTGTTCTAAACTAAACAAAGCTTGTACTATAAGTACTAGATAACTGATATAAATGCACACATATTATACGTAGAAAACACCTAAATTAAGAAACAAATATTTGCAGACCATAAAAACATTCGGTACGAACTAGAAATCGAACCAGAGACCTCAAGCACAGTAGTCGCATACGCTACCACTGCACCACCGAAGTAGTTGAAGGTAGTTAGTTGCAGTTAAATGACTTCAGCAGCAAACTATACAAATTCCTATCGTATACCACATAACCATTGTTGGTATACTAGCTATAAATTTTCACTTTTTCTGCTTCAGAGTCTTAGAAAACACATTAATAAAATAAAAATAATAAATATATATTTCGGACATCTAACACACAACGCCATCTAGTCCCAAGCTAAGCAGAGCTTGTGTTTTGGGTACTAGACAACTGATATAAATCAATGATATTTTAAAACCATAGATATGTTACGTACGTAATAATTTGTGCCGAAATCTGTGCCGTGCCGGCCGCGGCCGTGCTGTAAAACTGAATGCATTGACAAATTTCCCTGATGAATAGTACGAAGCAGCACGTAAGAGAAAAAGATAGCTATATTTCATTATCACATTAAAAATATATTATTTAATTTCATTATGTAATGTAATTGAGAGAGACGTGAATTGGAACGTTAACGAGTCTTCACTTTTCGGGCGCTGATAACATATCTGCCTTTTTTATTACAAGCTTTATTAACTTGCAATGTATGTATGCTTGTATGTTCGAATGGAATCTTGCAACTCAATTTTGAAGCAGATATCTTCAACCGATTTTGCTGAAATTTTGCAAGCATATGTATACAGCGTGACAATACAATATTATAATGACTGATTTGATTCTGGAGCTGGAAGGTGGCCATAGGAACTCTGTAAAGAAACGTCGCAACATCATCGAATTTGGACTCGTTTGATTCGTCTCGAGGAATTCCAGTAAAAGCTTGTTTTTAAAAAGTTTTTGAATTTAATTTATTTATATAATATCATTGATATAAATACATATATATGCATTTTTTTAATACGCCTAAATGCGTGTTGGTTCATGTGCGGTGTAGGGTTCCTTAGTTTTAACAAGTAACATTAACAACTAATTTTTTATTATATTTTTTTCTCAAACTAACAGGATAACTTATGATTTATATTCTCACTCTGTGACATATACAGTCGTCATCATTTTTACCCAAAGGGGCACCGTTAACTTTAATCTATTTTAACATATTGACCGTGGGAGAGCCACGCTTCGTCGTGAATGGGCCGGCTCGACCGGAATGATACCACGGCCTCACAGAAAACCGGTGTGAAACAGCGCTTGCGCTGTGTTTCACCGAGTGAGTGAGGATACCGGAGGCCCATACCCCGACCCCTCCGCCAATCTCTCCCCTATCCCCAAAAGGCCGGCAACGCACTTGTGACGTCTCTGCTGTTGCAGTGTGATGGGTGTCCATGGGCGGCGGTAATCGCTTACCATCAGATGATACTTCTGCTCGTTTGCCCCATAAAAAAAATATTGACTGTCAGTAGAATCACTAAATTAATAAACAGCTTAGAGACACACTCAATATTTGAGACTGTCGATATGATCTAAGCAGGATAACATCCCTGCAAGAAGTAAAACAATAGAGGAATGTTTATATGCAAGTTTTCGCCCCACGAATCATGCTAACAATCTCGCAAGGAGTAACTAGATTACTATGAAAGCATTTTATAGGGCTTGTGTTTACCAATTTCATAATATTAATACATCCTGTATTTAAAGCCTTCAAGTTCTGTATGTCTAAAAATAAATAACTATAAATATCGATAGGCAAAGAAATATGTTTATCACAGCAGAATCACACTGTAAACGACACATACTAGACTCAGAAAGTCGAGCATGAGTCTAGGATATAAAAACGGCAAGTAAAACAGATGTGGGACACCTTGTATAAGAATTATTGCCGTTCACACGCCATTACGCTGTGTTCACAGTGCGTTGACAGTTACTTGAACAATTCATGATAAAAGGTTTATCTTCGTTGATTTGTGGCATGTTTTTGAATTGATATTAACTGATTACTTACATAAATATGTTATTTACAAGATGTGTCCTATGGTATTATACGCGCTTGATGTTGCTTTTGAATAGAATATTGCTTTAATTTTATTTTCCCGTAAATCTAGTTCTTTCTAAAATAAAAGGAGCTTAAGTAACTCTTTATAAAAAAAAAAAACAAAAAATAAACCCTTTAATATGCTTGCAAAAGCTGCTAATTTGAAATAACAAACAAAACATTCAACTTTATTTATTTATATAGTATAGTTCGAGGCAACACAACACGCGCCAGATCGAATTAGAATTACTCAATAAACTATCATCATCACCTCAGGCAAAAGATATTTACTACTGAACGTGGGCCTCCTCCAAGTTCCTCCACACCAACCTTTTGGATGAAATAATAATGATCAATTGAACTATATTCATATAAGTCAAAACATGTTTTCCTACCGGTAAATGCGGCTTAGTATATCGTGGTGTAAGTGGTAACATATAACCACATTCATGTTGTAAGAATATAAATCTAAGGCTGACCTTAGAGTCAGCTTTAGATCCTAAGTTTATTTAAATACTGATATTTAAACAATTTATAAACTTTTAATATATGAAATTTACTTAACTCATATTTTTATCATTATTAGAATCCAGTTATCTCTGCTAATATTATGCATAAGTGCTAAAGTAACTCCGACTGCCAGTTATAGCTATATCAAGTTTATTAAAATTTGGCATTAGCTTTGATTCCTAACGAAAAGTATAGTTTTTTTACCATGGTAACTGATATGCACGCGGGTATATAAATCAGAAATAGGTAGTTGTGCCTAGTAGGCATCGAACCCACAACACACGACAATAAAAAGTGATAAATCATACCCCTTCGTTCACGATGCAGTTGCAGTTGTGTGGTAGTTAAAGTCGATCATCTGGTCTGTATCACCATAAAATATATGCGTAGAATTCCTAATTAAAATTGAAATATTTAAAACGCAACATTAAATCAATTACAATCAACCTACGAGATTCTACGTAATCTCTACGAAAAACCCGTAGCAACAGCATAATTTCCTAATTCTCAGTAATTTTGTAACAATTTTGTGTTTAAGTCCAATTATGAACGTGCCTTAGCCGGATCAAAAGTCTATTATAATAGGATATTTGCGCGGTGGCGCGGTAGAAGGCTACGAGGCGCGGTTCACTGAAAACGTTCCTTGAAAGCAACCCTCGTGTTTTACGGTAAACTTTTATTTATTAACTTACACTTTTTAATGCATTTTGTTTTTTACACGAGCATAGGCTAGTGTTGTAAAGTCTGTAATTGAATTAGGTATCATTTTATAATAATGCATGTGCGATTATAATTTTTTTATCGTACGTTATGATGCAATTCAGTGCGATATGATTTATTATGTTTTATAGTTGATTAATGAATGTATTGAAGTGTATATGATTACGGTAATTTTTAGTTATTTATTAGGGTATATAAATTTGACAGGCTAATAATCCTTCTATACCAGTTGGGATATTTCTTATATCTACACTGCAATAAAGGTTAATATTTTATTTCCTACTAATTAGTGTTACATTTTATATTTTTGCTTTATATTTTTTCTTCTAAGATAATTTATATTGTGATTTTATTATGAAATTCATGAAATATTTTATATATACACATGGAATCATTACAATGCACTTTAGTTACGTCTTTAGCAAAATAATAAACTGTGTTGATTCTATTGTGTATAGCATTCCTAGTGATCTCTATTAACCTAAGATTAACACAAATAAATTAGCTTACTCAAAGTTAAAAAGGTGACCAATGGATCAAACTACGCGTTACAATATCACTGCAAAGAGAAAGGAAAACTTTGACACAAACCCTATATCAATAATCTACATAAATAAAAGTGAATCGCCGTATGTACGCACATAACTTCCGATCGAGTGCACCAAATTAAATCATTCTTTTTTTATGTGTTCGTTGTTGTTAGGACAAGGTATGTGTTCAAGAAAAATTAAAATGTTTTTTTTGTCCGCGACTGGAAGCTAAGCAGAGATGTAAATATGGCGATACGAAGTTCGCCGGGTCAACTACTCTTGTATTATTCTACTAATAGTATAAGGATGTGCGTTTGTTGCTCTTTCACGCAAAAACTACTGAACGGATTTTCATGGGACTTTGTAGTAATATAGCTTAGACATCGGAATAACATAATAAGTTAAAATTTATAAAGATTTTTAAAATTTAAATACCGATATAAACGCGGGCGGAGCCGCGGGCACAAGCTAGTATACCATAGTATACCAATAATACCTTATTACGTCTGGTCAATCTGGTATTATAGGGCAAAATCTCCTTTGCATAGAGAGGCCTATGTCCAGCAGTGGACTGTTAACGGCTGTTGATATGATGTGAAAGTATATGTTATGTAGCAATATATATATATATATATATATGCCAAGACGCCCGGTGTCACCAAGGTAACGCGCAGGCGTGTGACGATTGAACCACCACTCTCCTATACAATCTTTCATCCCCCCTTTCAACCCCTTATTACCTTTTTTTCGCAATAAGAAGTAGCCTATGTCCTTTACCAGGCTCTAGACTATCTGTGTACCAATATATATATTTTTAAAGACAACTCCCGCATTAGGAATAAACATTCTGTATCGCGGGGGACTTTACAGACATACATGACACAGACACAATTAACACCCAAACTCAGAACAACAATTTGTGGATCACACAAAGTGTTGTCCCGTGTAGGATTTGAACCCACAACACTTGGCGAATTGGCAAGCGGCGTGGCGACCGCCTAAACCACTAGGCCAACCGTGCAGTCTATTTATAAACTGTTTCGTTAAGATACACGCTTGCTCGGAAAGCGTAAACGAAAAACACATACGAGTACTAAGAAATGATATAGGTGTGTGTATGTATGAAGGTGTTTAGTATTGAATCAAGTTGTAATGGTGAATTTGAAATGATCTTTACATAGCATAACATGAACATATTAATTAGAGTATTGTAATTTATAATTAAGTAATATTAAGTTCCTTTAGTATTTTGTTTTTTATAACTATTACTTTACTCCTAACACTGTGTTGTTAGGTGTTATCTCATATGGTGAATGTTGTGTGTACCTGTAATGGGCATGCATACTAGATAATATTTTTGTATAATATTTTTCAAAGTGTGTTGTATGTGTGCTGTTGGTATACCTTATAAATAAATAAATAAATAAATAAGTCGCTTCAGCTGTCTGTTCGATTAGATCTTTTAAACTACTCAAGGGATTTAAATGCAGTTTTCAGCAATAGAGAGGGTGACTCAAAAGGAAGGTCATGCATGTTAAAGTAGAGGAAATCCGAGAATTTCAAAGACTTCCGTGTGAAGCTTAATCAGGTCACTAGTTTTTGATATATAAATCACAAGATAAAACTAAGTATAGGGTAATAAAATTTATACGAACACTAGCTGATCCGGCTGCGTTGTTTTGCCATAGAAAAAAAAGGGGTATAAAAAATAGATGTTGGTCGATTCTCAGACCTACCCGATATGCACACCAAATTTCATAAAAATCGGTCCAGCCGTTTCAGAGGAGTATAGTAACTATCATTGTGACACGAGAATTTTATTTAAACGAAGATAATCCATCCCTATATTATAAATGCGAAAGTAACTCTGTCTGTCTGTCGCGCTTTCACGGCCAAACCGTTGCACCGATTGCAATGAAATTTGGCATGGAGATACTTAGATTCTTGAGGAGGGACATAGGCTATACTTTTTCTGCGATAACCGACGAACACGCGGGCGGAGCTGCGCGCAAAAGATAGTATGTTTATATGAATCAGTTGTGTTTATACATAAATACAAGTAAGTCAGTAAGTATAGGTACAATTCTTGTATACTTAAACTGTATTTGGTACCTTTTAGAACTAAACATTTTTACTATTTAATTTGGATTATCAACAAATGACACACATCTATACAAATAAATGAAATTGTCTGTTTATCATTTAAAATTAACAGCTTCCCTACTCGTATATGAAAGTTTATAGTAGGTACTAACGTCAAAAAATCTATTTCAAAAAAACTGCATCCGTTTATCTGTCTGTCTGTTTGTTTCTGCTAATACCAAGTCTGTACCAATCTTAACGGGACTTTCACTCGCAAATAGCTAATTAAATATGGTGACATGGTGTACAAGAACAAACGCGGGTAACACCAGAGGGCATAGCTAATATCTTATTTAAGTACAAAAATACAAAATATATGCTTTATGCTCATCCAATTAAATGCAACCACAACTGACATTAGTAGAACTTGTACCATTTTGAATTTATACGTTATAATAATTATGCAAAAAAACGACGAAACACTTTGAGAAAAGGTAGGTAGTGCCCTTGCGCTTCGCTTGGCTCGTCTTGGCGGGGGCACGACCGTGCCCCCAGATTTGTACAAAGTTCACTCATCATCACCTTCCTAGTCTTTATTATTCCAAAGTTAATTATTAGGAAAAAACTATAAGGAATTAATTCACAAATAAGCAGTAGGTATTAATACCTAGTGATTAGTTTCTAAATTATGAAAAGACAAAATTTTTTTTTTTTACTTTTAAGAGTAATATGATTTTATTTTGTATGTTCATTCAACATAATTATAATTATGTACTTAATTAATGTATTCAGTTCTTTTAAAAATTAAACATTTAAAAAATACTGTGTTCAATCCTCTCGCCAATGCAGCAATCACCTTGTGAAATTTGCAATGCCTTAGGGCCCATGAGTAAGGCATTCCATCGCTAACTATGTCACTGGCAAGAGCATTAAACCACGGCGTTTCACCGTGTTCTTATTCTAAGCTAATGTAATCAAGCACTTACTGGAGATGTGTAGATTCCTTGATAGCGGCGTCCAAGAGGCCTCTTGGTAGTTTCCTCTCTGCGTCGTTACACATACATACTTCTAAATGGCTTGGATGAACAATTAGCTAAATTACCATTAAATTCCACTTAAAACCGGCACTCCTTTACGAAACCTTGCTCGACCGGTCAAAGCGTCCATAAGTACTACTCTTGTCACTTCAAAACGTCAAACAAGAAAAAATGACAATCAAAAATGTTGCCTTTAGAATGACGTCCGATTTCTAACATACTACACACATCAAAAGTGTCTAGGGATCAAGCATTTTTATGCGGATTTCTTGAGATTGAGATGTGGCTTTGGCCCTGGCCTGCTCAGTCGCCAGACTTGAACCCGATTGAGCATGCATGGGATATGCTACAGAGAAGAGCTCTGCCGAATATGGAGGGTATCCAGTCGCAAGAAGACCTTTTTTTGTTGTTGCAACGAACATGGGCGGCCATTCCACAGCGTGATTTGGATGAGCTCATTTTGAGTATGCCAAACCGATTCTTGTGTTGTTAGTGTTCGCGGTAGAAACACGGATTATTAATTGTTTAAGTTACCTAATAAAATTTTAAAGAAAACTGTTATTTCAGTATTTTTTTCGAACTTTAACGTTAGTGGTTCAAATGTCAAAAATCCCTTTATTAGGAAAATGGCAAATTTCTTTATTAATTATTTCTGTATATACGCAAATAAATAAAATTGAAGTGTCTCCTGTAATTTCAAATTAACAGTTTTTCACTAAATGCATATGATAAATTTCACTAAATGCATATATTGCTTTTTCATTTTCACACATCAAAAAGCAATTTTGATTTTTTTTGTATTTCTGTCTGTCTGTCTGTTCCATATAATCTCAGGAACGGCTTTACCGATATTGGCGGGACTTTCACTGACATTTAGCTGATGATATAAGGAGTAACTTAGGCTACTTTTTTAAGATTAGTTACACCCCGTGGAGTCATCCGTGGTTGGTGTAGAGCCTCGAGTATACGGGGCTTTTTTGTTTTTTTTTTATGTTTGGCCTGCCAAAATGATTCTACTCTGCCTGATGGAAAGCATAAGCAGAATCCAAGAGTGGTGGTCACCATACTCACTGCGAATGCAGACAATGCAGCATGGTGACCCACACCATGGTGGGCTAGTGATGCTTCTGCATCATTGGGCCTCCGGTCTCGTACTCACCAACGAAACACGACAGCACGAACGCTATCATTTTACGTTGATTTTCTGTGCGAGGGTAGTACGCCCCGGTCGAGCCGGCCCGTTCGTGCTGAAATCAGCGTGGCTCTACTACCGACCGCTTAGCTAGTATATTATAAAAAATAGAAATATTTTGTGCGATAAGGATCTTAACCCTAAAATATATGTATTAAGGAATAAGTGATTTTAGTGAGGAGTTCGTCATGTTCGTGTTCTCGTGCTTGTTTCAAACTACCCCATAAACATTTTACACCCACTTTATAGCCAAAATAAACCATTGGCTCAATTTGCAACTAATACATTTCACATAGAAATCGATTTTAATGCCTCCTAGTTAAACACGCGTATCGAGCGGCACCGGCGGTCCCTTTGATGTCAACAAAGGCGGCCGACAAAGTCGATCAACAAAGGTGCCGAATATTGCAGTGCCTATTGTCGGACGTACACTGAAACAGCTTTTGGTAATGTGTACCCATTATCAGCGAATTGTTTTATAATCAGCTGTTGTAGTTGTAGGTTCATGGACATATAAAAAATATAAAAATATACGGTTGTGATTGGTATTGCTTGTTGAAAGCGTACAACCACAGAAAAGAGAATTTTGTTCAGTGCATACAACGATACTTGTACGCACCGAACAATACGATTATCAAAAGAACACTTCTTTAACGATTCTTTAAGGCAAATTATTGAGCATCCTGTCCGCACTCGGGCAGTTTCCGAGAGCCGGCTTCACACGCAGCGAGCCAATAATAATATACGTTCGGTGAGCGGTCTACCGCCTATATTGTACCTCGATTGATTAATAACCTACCCTCAGATTTGTGTACTAGTTTAACAAAGAAAAACATGAAATTTAAATTAAAACAACATTTTTTAAGTCATATTATTTAAGCAATAAGCGATATCTACATGTATTTATATATAATCATTTAAATATCTAAATTTGTTATAGTAGTAAGAGTAAGATTCTTTTGTAATTCCTTGTTTTGTGGGTGTATTGTCATTGTTCGATCTATTCTTAACTTCTCAATTTGTTATAACAAGATTCATTATGTATATGTTTATATATTATAACAAGACAGACTCAAAATAGCACAAAGATAAACCTCGGTTTTTTTTTTTATGGAATAGACCGGCAAACGAGCAGACGTATCGCCTGATGGTAAGCGATTACCGCCGCCCATGGACACCCGCAACACCAGAGGCATCACAAGTGCGTTACCGGCCTTTGGGGGATGGGGGGGAGATAGGGGGAGGGGTTGGCGTATGGGCCTCCGGTATCCTCACTCACTCGGTGAAACACAGCGCAAGCACTATTTCACTCCGGTTTTCTGTGAGGCCGTGGTATCACTCCGGTCGAGCCGGCCCATTCATGTCGAAGCGTGGTTCTCCCACGGTTGGTGGTGGTGGTTTTTAGTTGTTATTAGTAAAAGTTAAAATGTATCCCACTTAAGTAATTTTGCCACCATTTTTTTAGTTGATAGATATATACCATATGTTCGTTTTATATGTCTGGAAATCCGTATGCGAATTATATTTACTACTAGCTGAGTCCCGCGGTGTTACCCGCGGTTACTGTCGTACCGCGAGTAACGTCACGGGGCGAAGCTAGTCTAAAAAAGAAGCTTAAGTTACTCCTTATATCATCAGCTACCTATCAATGAAAAGCCCGTCAAAATCGGTGTCGCCGTTCCAAAGATTAGCCTGAACAAACAGACAGGCAGACCGACAGACAGACAAAAATCGTAAAAAATGTTATTTTGGTTATCGTGTATACATACAGATGCATTTAGTAAAAAGCGTTTTTTTTTAATATTACAAACAGACACTTCAATTTTATTTATGTAATAGGTCTTTACCTATGAAATTGCCGTTTTGTATGCAATAAGTGAAAGTACTTATTTTTTCAACCTTTTTTATTTCTGTTATTCGAAGTAATCACCCATGCAATCGACGCATAGTCTGCAACGCATTGGCAGTTTATTGATGCCCTTCTTGTAAAAATCAGCTGGACGGGAGGCAACAAACTCTTCAAAGGCATTTTGTACTGCCTCTCGGGAATTGAATTTTTTACCCACTAAAAAGTTGTCTAAATTTTGGCGGATATAGGCGGAGTATGGCGGATGAGGGAGAGCTTCCAACCCCAGCTCTTGCAGCTTGGAGACTGTCTGTTGCGCAGTAGGGGGTCGCGCGTTGTCGTGAAGGAGCAGTGGGGACGACCGATTGACCGAAGCTGGTTGCAGATGTGCAAGCTTCTCCATCATTCTCTCCAGTTCTTCATAGTACACATCTGCATGAATGCTCATGCCGTTTTGTAAAAAGCTGTGGTGAATCACACCCGCACTAGACCACCAAACAGTGACCGTCACCTTTTTAGGGGTCATTTTTGGTTTAGGGCATTGCTTTGGTGCTGAACCAGGGTCTAAGCAACTTGGTGAGCGCTTTTGATTGTCGAACAAAATCCATTCTTCGTCGCACGTAACAATTCGTTTCAAAATTCCTTCATTTCTTTGCCTGTTGAGCAGCGCAAGGCAGGTCTCGACGCGTACGTTGCGCTGGTGATCGTTAAGGTTGTGGGGCACCCATCTATCAAGCTTTTTTACCTTGCCAATTTGTCGCAAATGGATCAATACTGTTTTGATGCTTACATTAAAAGCTGCTGCTAGCTCAGCTGTATATTGAGTTTCGTCAGCTTCCACAATCGCCTTTAATTCATTACTGTTAACCAAAGTCTCCGGACGACCACGAGCTTCATTTTTCAAGTCAAAATTTCCAGAACGGAACCGGGAAAACCAATAACGGGTTGTGCGTTCGTTTGTACAGTTCTCTCCGTAAACGTTTTTGATGTTACGTGCCGTTTGTGTCGCGTTGGTGCCACGACGGAATTCATATTCCATAATTACACGATTTTTTAAAGTATCCATTATGACGAAAATTTTTCAAATGTAATGAAAATACAACGCTAATCAAAAACAAAAGACTGAGTTTGTAAATAAAATGTCATGGTTTTAAAACAAAATTAATTTGAATTTAGAATACAGAGCCATTACAAACTTTTTTTTATTTGAAATGACCAGTACTGAAGAAAGGCAATTTCATAGGTAAAGACCTAATATTTGTATAGATTACGTATTTTTTGGTTATTATTCCAATAGAAGACTGCTATTTTAAAATAATATAAATTGTAATAATCTCATGAAAAGAAACCTTTATTAAATATTTTTATAAACGTAAAAGCAAGAAATTACTCAAAAATAATTATTGTACCTATAGACAGAATAAAGACAGTGGTTACGGTCCCGTAAACATCACGACCCGAACTGCCTTCACGGTATGGTTTACCATAGATAAAGACTTGAAATTCTAAATATAAAATGTTGGATCCTATTAATTGCTGATTGTCACTGTAATGAAACTGGTGATAACGAGATTATCATTAAAATAATATGACACACTCAATTCTGCTCATCACTTACACGCACGCCAATCTATAGAAACTTTATTTTCTCTTGTTACACATCCACTGAAGCACATATCGTGTCAGGACCCCATAAATCTAAGCTTACACATACAGAAATACCTTAGATGTCACATATGGAAAACCATAGATAAATATACACACGCTTTTATTGCGAAACTTGGATCCACTTTGCAACTCTTCGCATTTTCATTACCCTAAAGCTATGGCTATTAACTGTTTCGTGGTAATGTTGCAAATATCGGATTGATTAACAGAAATTAATTGATTACCTTATGTTATAATTTAAATTTAGTTTTGTAATCAATTTATGTATTTGAGTATGCGTTGGATTCGACAATAATATCAGAAAACCGGCCATGTCAGGCCACATATAGAACAGGGTTCCGTTCCGGGCAACCTACGAAGTTTTCATCTCCCGCATTAGGAATAAACATCCTGTGTCACGGGGGACTTTACAGACAGGCCAACCGTGCAGTCTCTATAACTCTTGAACTAACAAAGTTATCTGAGCCGTTATAGTTTTCGTTTAATCTTCATCACATGGACTACTATCATGATTTTTTTTTGACTTTTCGAGCTTGCCATTTAGCTTTTAGAGGGGGAGACGCTGTATTTAAACAAAAAAAAATGCGCTTTAGAATTGGATATGGGTCAAACGGAGACCTAAACCAAAAATTCGGCTTAGCAACATCTCAATGTTTTTAAAAGTTCTATCTATAACACCCCACGTACGGACGGACGGACGAACGGACAGATACAACGAAACTTATTCGAGACGTGAACTACGGAACCCTAAAACATAGGCTCGATGATTCAACTATCATTGAATAGACTTTCCGAGTCATGAAAGGTGTACATAGGTTGGATATTCGAGTGTATGAGTGTAAATTTTTTAACATCATTAGTAACAAGTAATACTTATATTATACATAGTTTAAAAATAATATTATCTCAAACTAAGTATATTTTCAAATGTTAAAAAGTTAAACATTTAATGTATCTGGTATTATAAAATATTACCGTGGGAGAGCCCTATTCGGCATGAAAGGGCCGGCTCGACAGGAGTGATACCACGGCCTCACAGAAAACTGGTGTGAAATAGCGCTTGCGCTGTGTTTCACCGAGTGAGTGAGGATACCGGAGGCCCATACACCAAACATTTGATTGAGACCAGACAATTGATTGCGGCTGTAGAAGTAAATGCTATTTTCAGTAATAATACCCAAAGTATTGATGTCCCGTGTCCCGTAAAGAAGGAATACTGAATAACCGCGACTATTATAAATTAATTGACCATAACTTTAGGTCAGTGGAATTGTACTACTGAAAATATGAATCGCTATTAATATTTTGTGGTTCAAACCATTGTCAAGAGCTAATAAAGTGTTATTAGTATTATTGGGTTCATAGGGTAGTTTTATGAGACCCTCAGACACGCACACTTAAACTTTTTAAGTTGATATGATAGAAATAATGATACCATTATAACATAACTTTAAACATTATGAAAAACTTTTAAACAGCTGCTCTCCATAGCCTAGTTAACATTCTACAAAACTCAACGTTATTAGAAAACTATCCAACGTATGGGTATGACGTCATCTCAACGCTAGGTTACGTGGTCAATACGAAATATTAGCCAATAATATAAGAATAGAGGTGTAAGTGATTGTAGAAAGAGAATTACTAAACACTTGCTACTTCGCTAAGAGACTAGACACCTAAAAGCGATGTCATTAGCTACTATATCTGTTTTTGACGTTATTCGGGATCCAATGTATGGTATTGCAAAGCGTTTCGACTCTTTTCATACCGGTAACGTATTACTCTCCATGAGAATACAATTAGTGTCAGATGGTACAAAGTAAGAGTTTAAATTGAGATAAGGAAACACAGACAAAAGAAGCAAGTTTAGATACGACATACTGTCTAGGACGGACACGTAGTTTAGTTTTTTTTAAGTAGCTTGAAGAGGCTAAGGTCCGTAGCCATATGTTCGTACTGTGGAGATTAAAAGGGGACGTTTTTTCATGGTAAAGGGGCTAACGAATTAACAGGTCATCTGAACGTTATTTTTATTTTTTTAGTTATTTTAAAGCCTGCCAAAGTGACTCTACTCAGCTTAATAGAAAGCATGAATTAAATCTAAGCGTGGTGGTCACTATACTTATTGCTCTTCTACACAGTACTACACTACACACTACGTAAGTATTTTAACTTAACTGCTTCCGTTGCGCTAGTGGTAGCGTAAGCGACTGCTGTGCTTGAGGTCTCGGGTGCGATTCCCGGGTCGGACCAAATGGGTGTTTACTAAGTATAATATGTATGTATTTACAAAAAAAAAGTAAATATGTAATTATATCAGTTGTCTAGGACCCATAACACAAGCTCTGTTTAGCTTGGGACTAGATGGCGTTGTGTATTAGATGTCTGAAAATATTTATTATTATTTATTATTTTATTGATCAACTCAAGAAACAGTGATTGTGCCCTCATGTAAAGGGACAAGCTGGTTGGATTTCCAGTGACCTCACTCACTCGATGAAATGTTACGAAAGACTGGCTAAACATTGCTTTTTTTTGTGATGTCGTGGGCTTTGGTCGAGTCAAATGTGCCGAAGCATGGCTCTCCTAAGGTAAATTAACTTAACATCAATAGCATTCTTATCATCTCAGCAGTTGATGACTTTTAGCTGCTGAATGACGTCCTCTACTTGATATATGCCTCCCAAAGGTTTGCTATATCAATCAGTCAATTGTTTTTGAGTCCGGCGTCTTCCCGCGACCTTCACTATGTTGTCGGACCATCTTATAAGGATCATAGCCTACCTACCTCTATGTATGATGCTATGTAAGGTTATATATATATTTTGTATGTGCATGTAGGTATGTATAAATAGATATATGGAGATATATGTAAATATGCCCGATTGAATCATAACAATTAAACTAATTATTTCAAATTAATTGCACCGTCAACTGCTACTGTCTCTCCGATACATATTGATCCATCCTAAGTTTGCCTGGAAGAAATTGCTTTTGGCAATAAGGTCGCCCTTTGTACATTACATTACTATATTGGTCAGCTTATGTACTCTCTTGAAAATATGTAAAACGGTGGTCAAATAAAGAGTTTTCTATCTATCTATCTATCTACGCTCCGTCTTCCGGTTCGCGTTTGCCACTCAAGATTTTTATGCGAGCCATCGATTCTAGGAGAAAACTTATAGGCGGCCCATACTACTACGGAAATTGGCTCCATATTTCTCAAAAAATCTGAGCCAATTTACGTCCACACGTACGATAAAACTGCACAAACGATCTGCACAGTTAAATCGTATCGTTGTAGTGTGGACCGCCTATTAAATGAATTACCTGAAAGTAGTGACCGCCCGTCAGACGCTAATAGTTATCTATACAGGACTACGTTAAGGGTTAATACAGTTTTTTGTTACTTACTTTAAGATAATGTCCACTATTGGGATAGTATGTAGCTTAAGCTAATAAATCAATGTGATACCTGGATCTCATTCAAACTAGCCAAATTTAAAATTTGAGGGGAGTTAACTCCATCTACCATTCTTGTATTGACCACTAATAGGAAGGGACTTGATAGCAATTATTTGGGTTCCAATAGTTTAATTTAGTAATATTTTTTTATAATTAGTTACATATTTTGAATCGCTAATCGTCTCTTTATAATACATATTTCTAAACATGTAAGAATCATGTTGCAGAAAAATATCATTTATTATTCTATACACCTAAAGCTCTCATATTTTACAATTATCGCCTTTCAAATTTAATATTGAAAGTGTAATAATAATACCGTGACATCCATGTCCCATATTATTTTGTTATAAATAGTGCATCAAAATCTCTATTGAAAGTTGTATCGCATTCATCGCTCTAAGGATGTGTAGAACAATTTATGAAAGAGACAGATATATTTTCGAATGTGAGACAGGAGTAATAATTCCCACAACGATTACCTTCACCTGAGTGTCTAATAGGGACGGGTAACATGTCTTTTAACTTCCTAGATTTTATCGATAAACTGCAACTCAGTTTCAATGCTCTGTGTTATTTCCTCAGTGCCATGCCTACCACCAAGAACATGTTACGCGTTAAAAAAAAATCTAAATCATTTTCCACTTTAATTTTCATGAAAAGCAATAAGTTATTGCTTTATGAAAACTAAAGTGAAAAGAACAGATCCACAACAAGTTTTATGCATTCCATCTTAATAAAACTTTTTATTTTTATAATTTATAAGTGTACGTGTAAACTTATTAGGTTTGTATATTTGATACATTAAAACAGATACTTTAATTTTAAAATTATCGATATTGTATTGTGACATCCCTCATAAGAATGCACCTTGACAGCACTAAAGGAAATGTTTTTTTTAAATCACATCAGTCTTCACAATATATCATCCCTTTATTTACTATGCGCTGCTACATATTCGCGCACCCGGCACTGTCTGCAATAAATTTTAGGGCAAGGGGTCTAAGTCCGCTGTATGATAATAATCAAAACAATTTTGATTCGACTGATGATGAATAACTCGAAATTGTTATATATCTGACAAATATTAATGTAATAATCCACGTATTGTTCATCAATGTAGTGAACATTTTAATAAATATAATGTTTTTTTGAATCAAGGATTCAAGGAATTAAGAGAAGATAGTTTTCATAACGCCGAGCTTGATGGCCCTAGTAGTTAGTTAGCGATCCGGTCCACTAAAACGAAGTTCCTAGATTCGTTTTCCATTCAAGACAAATCATAGTGTGGTGACTAGAATCATTAACTGTTCTATGTCTGGATAATATTTATCTATAGCATGTATGTATTTGAAAATATATATACCTATTTGTTTAACAACAGTCTGGTTGTGATCAACTATAGCACAGACTTTGACGAGTAAGGGGATTGCGACTGCGTACTGGTATAAATTATCTTAGGTTATTATAATTATTATTATATATACAAATCGCGTTCTAACTAGATAATAACTTATATACCTATGTATTGATATTTTTTTTAAATATTTGTTTACGGTCATGGTCACTTATAGCAATATTTACACAAAAACATAAGATATTTTAGTAATCTAGATCTCGAATTATTAAATCACCTCCGACATTATAATATATCTAAAATGCAAAAGTTGCAAAAGAATTGTACAGGTACAATTGCTACTACGACCAGCGCGAGGTGTTCCTCACTTGTAGAGGTCCCATTGTGATGCTAATGCCCAAGATTAGGATGCAGTGGTAATCAATAACTTTATGCTTTGACCCGCTTTTGTTGGTTGACCCACTGACAGGTTGCATTGTATAGACACGGCCCGCAAGTGGACCTTCCTGTAGCGCCGGCTGACACAGGTTGTACGGTGCCGGGAATTGACAATTTTGAATACAGGTTTTAGGTTTTTGTCAGGTCAAAGGTTTTTAAATCAGTGGCCTCAGATCTGTCTGAGTTGGTAGCGTTGACAGAATATTTTTAAAATATTATTATACGTTGATATAATTAGATACTTTTTGTAAGTATAAATTTGAGTCTATCTTTACGATCCTCATTTTTTAGCGGAATACATGTAAGTTCCTTTACTGAACACCTAGTATGTCACGTATTCAATTCTTCGTAATCACTTTGTTAACACGCATTAAGTTCTCCGTTATTACAAAAATACTTTAAACATTTTTTTTTTTTTACTTTACATTGCTGTCTACAATAACTTTGAATTTTTTGTCATACTTACAATGAACTCACGAAGCATTTAAGCTTTACTGTTTCTCATTATTTTTCATTTCAAACAAACGAAGTTTAGTAGAAATTGTAAATCAAAACATCCATAGAGTTTGGTCAATGCCTTTTGTTCAAGTTTTTGAGCTTCATGCTGAAGTTTTGAGCCTCCGTAAAGTCATCTTAATGTAACGCGATTACAAATAATCGGTTCTAACTGAGGGGAGTGGATTTTAAACTTTTATGTAGTTCCTTTTCAAATAGAATAATGTATTTTGAATCAAATTTGTCAATTTTGAGTTATTCTACCGTAGGTGCACGGTAGAACAACTTAAAATTGACAAATTTTTCTTCTTTTCTTATCAGTTTTGAGAGACTTAACAATAAAACTTAGAACTTCAGTTCAACAAAGAAATACATTAAACTAAATACTTTTATTGTGGTCTGAGGTTAGAACTGAACCTATAAGAGCGAATCAGAATAAAGTTTGCATGAACAAAATAAAGTAAAAACCAGAACAAAAGCCGAGCTAATCCCAGACGAAGATTGTAAAAATATTAATAATAATAGGATGTAAAATATTTTTAAGATATACAAACAGATCCATCTTACAAAGTTGGCTAATAACTGAATGCAAGACATAGTCACGCGCACGCGTTCGCTCCCAAAATTCAACAGAAATCGTAGAACGTGCAACATGCATTTGGCGCCTATGAGATACGTAGGTTTTTTCAACAATTATTAAACTTGAATTCCTAAAGACACATGAACGAAAATAGTTCCTGCACCATAACAGAAACAGTCGAAATTGGAGTACAAGTATTAAATTCGGGATGAAATCCAAGTTAATCGCTTTTCAAAGTCTTGCTTATCTAATTTCATCCATATTGTATAAAACACAAAGCTGCACTTCCTATGCAAGACATTGTCCTTGTGGCAGGATAATAATAATGCATTTTTTGTTATCCAAGATGTCCGTGTGCGATGCATCAGTGTCTGTGTGTGCGTCTAATCTAGCAGCTGTGCCTATTATTTGGCGCTGTGTGCGAGTTTTCAATAGTGTAACTTAAAGATTTTGATACATTTAAAATTAGGTACATTGTTAAATACTTATGAAGGTATAAAGATATTTTAAAATACATAACACTTCTGCATATGCAATTGTGATAGTAATAAAATTTCAAATAATAAAACACATTATGTATTTAATAACAATATTTGTTCACTTAGATATTATAACTTCACTATTGTTCACACTATACATGTTATTATTTAAGAAACAGCATTTAATTCTTTATATAATAATTCGAGAAATTTGTAGCATGTGAAGTTTTTAAGGTAAAATTTTAAGACCGTAGCATTGTAGAAATTCAATTTATAGTTTGAAAAAATAATAATTTATACTTCTAGCTTACTACTATTTTAAATTTTTTGATAAGCTGTTGTGTGTTTTAGCCATATACACTAACGCCTATATCCCAAACACAAAGGATATCATAAATATTCCATAACATTTAATAATGTCTCTCTGCAGACGTACATGAGTACATCCTAATATTTAAATTGATATCGCCTACCGTAGCGCGATACCGTGATAATGTACGTTGAATAATAAAGAAACCGTAACGCTTATTATTTCATTTCGCGTGACACGTTGCCATTTGATTTAAAAACGGTAGTTTGAACTGACCCTAATAGGACTGTATTTTCAGCAATTATGCAAAACCAGGATAATGACTGTTGATTACTACTGTTTTTAAATACGGATTATGATTATACTGTATATAAAGAGTTAAAATAACTTCCAAAACGTGTTATGGTGTATAGGTACATTTAATGTACGTAAATATCAAAATATAATTAGTAAGTTATATTGCAAGCATCAAAACTGTTTACGTTGTCATTAACACCAGAGAGAAACTTTTTTCTGCATCGTTGGCAAAGCCATTCCCAAGAATATGTGGACCGCTACGTTGCTAGATCAAATACACCATCCTGCCGACATTGTAGTTCCTTTATCAATACTTTCCAAAAAAAAAACTTCTATAGCATCCTTCTCTTTCTAAAGTGCCCTTAAACTTGCTTAGGAGTAAAGGAGACGGGAATATAGGCACATCTTCAAACATAATTGCTTCCAAAATGAATAGATGTTAAACAATGGTTTGAAAAAAGAATGACAAATAGCTGCGCGAAGTTCTTATGGTCCAGTACAATTGCTGTTTCAAGCTTAACACTAAAGTAATTTAGTTTTAGAGAACACCATTATTTACTTTTTAGAAACATTTTATGAGACATAGTTTCTAAAAGCGTAAAGATACGCTAAGTTAATAAATACTTAACCACACAAATATTACTCGAAATACGTTTATGTTATCCATAGGTGAATATTAATAAACAGGAATTAAACAATATATAAGCGATCTAGTCCGTACTGGCTGGGTAATGTTAGGCTAGGTAAGGATAACAGCTGTCTCCGTATCTCTTCTATATCTAGGCGCTGAGTGGCACACCGTGTTGCTTTAGCCGCTTCGATTTCGATACTGTGTCACATTGCAAACCTCAATAGGTTTGCAGCCGATTTTATACATAAAAAATGGTTGGGTTATGTCAATGAAAGTAAATAAATTTAAATGGAAATAAATTATGTAGCTGATGTAAATACTAATGCAAGGCTGCAGAATGTATAATTGACGTTGATTTCGACGCGTAAATTTTTAATTACAGTTCTTTATCAGTATAATATGTATACTTTACACAAAATATTTTTCATTAATCAGATACCTATTATTCAATTATCTTGAGATTATTCAGCGAAGACAAAATCAAAACTAGACATTATATTTTTGTGTTTAGCTCAGTGATTAGTATTTTTTTTTATTAAATTATAATAATTACACGGTATTTCTATTTAGAACTACATATATACGATTACTATAAACTAGTTAGCCTATTATAGTAAATATTTTAATCAAAATCAAAATAAACGAAACTGATACAAATGATTCATTAAGTCAGTCGCCGTACTAAAATAACCTACCTATTCTAATTCTATTCGCGTAGGTACGGATCTCATTGCTCACAAATATGAAATGATAAAGCCCACGAAATAGAAAGGACGCTACCATTCCGTGATCGTCCTTGAACATCGCGTAAAATCGAGGACATTATTAACAACAATCCACAGAATATCATAAGCACAGTAACATTTCAAACAGTTCTTAATCACGAGACCTAAATTAATTCAAATTGGAAGGATTTGCCCTTGAGTAACCTGAAGACTGCACTCAGACAGTGTGTTGAACTCTAAATTTAGGAGATTTTACGATAGGTTTCATTGAAAACAGGCCGTTACTTGCTACAAAACTATTATAATACTAGTCGTAATTATGAGTCAGGCAAAAAATAAGCACGATATCAAGTAATAATGAAAACGTAAACAGTTTTGACGATTTCTTCTTTGATAGTCCAAATACACTACTATACTTTTAGACTATCTATTGTTTTAGAGTACCGTGGGTATCCTCTCCTTCCTCAAGTCGTCATCCTCATTACTAAGGGTCTTGATTCCCCAGGTGTGGGATGATCTCTTGCCGGACAGTATCTGGATATACCGTGGATAAAAATCTGTTTATATAAGCTATCTTCAGAGTTCGTCAATTTTAAACAATGGAACAAATTAAAAATTTCTTCATGCAGAATCGAACCTTCTTGTTTTTACAGATATCAAGCAACTAAATCTTCTCCAAATGCTAGACATACGTTTTAAACTTATAATTTGGTTTACAAGTAACCAAGCTTTGTAACCTATTAAAATAAAAATAATCGATTAAAATAACTAACTTCCATTCTCAGTATTGTTATGTCTGTTCAATACAGTTTTAGTTTCCACTTTATTTATTACTAGTTGTTGCCCGCGGCTCCGCCCGCGTGTATATCGGTTATCGCGGCAAATAGTAGCCTATGTGTATTCTGATAGCCATATTACTGTTAAGTTTCATCCAAATCAGTTCAGTAGTTTTTGCGTGAAAGAGTAACAAACATCCATCCATACAAACTTTCGCGTTTATAATATTAGTAGGATGCTTCTGTCCAGTTTAAGATCAGAGCACGTAATGCTTGTCTTGAGGGTCTGTAACAACGTTTTAACGTATTCCATATGAATCCTAAGGGTACATTTTTAAACTAATTTCAAGTTTATTTATTTATGTATGTTAAATTTAAACATCATCTAACTTGTCAAGTAATATGGAATAAATACAAATTTCAGAATTAATAATTAAATAATATGAAGTGTGCGAGACTCCACTTACAAGAAAGATCAAAAGTCAAAATCAAACCGGACTCCTCTACGCCAATTGAAAAACCAAGAAGATATTGTCAGAAGCGTCTCGTCAATCCTGATCATGAAGAGGATCCAAGATGGATGGATATTTGGGATAGGTAAGCTGCAAGATAATTATAATTAATTTGAAGATGATTTGATTAAACACGCTCGTTTTGGAACGGTAAAATACCGTATAATTATGCCTTAGCACTTCCTACGCGGTTAACATCTTACGTCAAAGTTTTAATAAAAAACTGTTGAATGTTATGCTAGTAAAATAGGATGTCTGTAAGGTATTTTAAAATAATTATTACTGTTTTTTTTAAACTGGAAATATCGACATCGGTCAGTCACGAATCATAATACGTCTGCATCAGTTGTCGTCTGATTCAAATAACTATAGACGAAATTGTGCAAGCACTATAATAGGTATTAAATCATTCCATTTTTTGCCGCTCAAAAAAGTCTTAGTAAGGCAAAGCCCACAACTTTATTCAAGTACTAGCCAAGTATACACGCTAATTCTAGTATATCTCCTGTAGGATTACACAATTAAATTAATTCCTCACCACAAACTTTCTACTAATTCCATTAAAATCAGGATTATCTCATAATTTGATAACACAGTTAGTAAATTGATGAATCTTAGTAACAGTATCAATCTGGGCTTAGAAAATAAAATCTTATTGCATTTAGCTACATATCATAACAGGTAAATTGTCAGATTATACAAAAATGAAATGAGAGTATATTGCTCTCTTTTTTCACATCCTTCAATCAAATCGTCAAATTTGATTAACTAGTATCGAATGTATCTCCAACACCATAAATAGAATATTTTTCCTTCATTTTATCTAACATCTCATAAGGTTGGTTGGAAGAAACGGTGATAAGAAGTCTGCAGATAACACTGTTAATTCGCAAACCTGTCTAAACATAAGATAAGTGTATTAGGTTTTCTCAAGTAGTATAATGACTGACTGCACGGTTGGCCTAGTGGTTTAGGCGGTCGCCACGCCGCTTGCCAATTTGCCAAGTGTTGTGGGTTCAAATCCTACACGGGACAACACTTTGTGTGATCCACAAATTGTTGTTCTGAGTTTGGGTGTTAATTGTGTCCGTTTCATGTATGTCTGTAAAGTCCCCCGCGACACAGGATGTTTTTCCTAATGCGGGAGTTGTCTTTAAAAAAAATAATATAAAAATAATAAGTGGTAAATGTATTTTAAGGGTTAAAATTTATTATTTTTAATTACAACTTTTGTTACTTACTTTTGTTACATTTGTTTTCACAATATGTTAGATGAACCTGTCATATTCTAAAAACAAATGAATTTATAAAAAATACGATTGATTGATTACTTATTATTACTTAGTCTTATTCTCCGGGCGCACCAGCGCCAAGCCCTATAAGGGGTCGAAGTGGTCGCCATGGCTGAAATTGGTCGGATTACATCATCATCATCATTATTATATGGCCTAATTCAGATAGAAGTAATACTTCTTAAATATTGTTAATATGGATTAAAGTAATGCATATTGAAATCAAGCTTTAAGCCAATTCAGCTTTACTTGAGCGATATCCAGTGTAATAAAACTAATTAATTTTGCTACTTTCATAGATTTCACTGCAACTTGATTCAAGATGAAATTCGTGATCCAACCGATGGTGCCCGAGTTCAACAAGATATAGAAGGAATGGTACTTACAGTTCAAACTTTAAAGTTTCAAGGTGACGTGGATCAAACAAAAAGACCACGTACCAGCTTCAAATATAAAAACATTACTGGTGAAAATAAACATAGAATGTTCATCAAAGAAATCATTCCAGAAAATGAACAAAACGATGAAGACATATCATCTCAGCTAACTCATTACTATTTTGACGATTATATTAAATATTTGTATAACAGTGATAGATCAAGGCCAACGTCTAGTAAATCTAGTCTACTACTTAAGAGTGCCACGACTAAAGATATCAAAGGAAATAACGCCATACAAGTTGAAAGTCTTCAAACCGACTGTAATAAAAAAGTACAACCTAAGGTCAAAAAAATATTACTACCAAAACAATGTCTCAAGCAGGAAGTGAAAAAGGAAGATAAAGATTTAAACAATACTATAGATAATACTAAAATTACTTATCAAAATACTGGCAGAAGAAAAAGTCTCACTATATCACGGACCCAAAGCCCAGATACACTGCAAGTAATAAGAGTTGATGTCGTTTGCAATCATTCTAGTAGTTCCATATTATCAGAGTACGAAGAAACTAAGAAAACTAAAGGTGCTCCGATGAAGACATCCAAACTGGAAAATTTTAACGTAAAGAACCATTTTGCTAACAAATACCTTTTGACCAAATCAATAAAAACCTTAGACGAGAGTTTGGGCGGTGGTTCAAAGGTAACACTACTTTGCAAAACATTTAAGCTATCAGATCGATTCTCCAAGCAATATGACAAGCCCTACGTAGAAAAAAATAGACACACACAATCTTTTAAAGAATTTACAAAAAATGATATTAATGTTATGAATCGTAAATAATACCACAGACTATATATTTAATAGAAGACATAATAAATACTTCTCTAACACTTTTTTTTTAAATATAGTTTCGAAAATAGTATTTGATTTCATGTCACTAATCAAACCAATGTTCTACGGCGATAAAACATGAATTTACATTTCCTTTGTTATGTTACACAATCAATATTGTTATCAATACAACAATCAATTAACATATTAGTTTTAAATCATTACGTAGATAGTTATTTATATATAAAAATTCTATTAATGTAATTAAGTCTCTAAACCTATTTTACTTTAGAACCACCCTTATTGGTACCATGGGTGTAGTAAGAAGCGGCTAAGGGAGCAAACTAGGTAGGACAACATCACTGCAAAAAGAAGGAAAATTAAAAACAACTACTTTGAGCGTTATACCAACAGCCCCCCGTAGCCAAGTTGCAAGCGTTTGTCTTTCTGCAATCGTCGCCTAAATTCTCGTGTCTTAGATTAGCCAATGACACTACATAGTATAAAACAAAGTCGCTTCCGCTCTCTGTCTGTCCCTATAAATGCATAGATATTTTAAACTACGCAATGGATTATGATGCGGGTTTCTTTAATAGATAGAGTGATTCAAGAGGAAGGTTTTTATGTATAATAAATGCATAATATAGTATGGAAACACTGTTGATTTTCGAATTTCTAATGTGATGTAGCAAGTAAACACTTTTACATTGCAAACGCTGGTTGCACCCTACGAGATAGATCAAAATAATGTACTACAGCATTGTACACCTTAAAAAGGTCTGCAAAAAAGTCCGCGATTTTATATGTCTATCTCTTAGAGATAACCCACAATAACCATTTTTTATTCCTTTCTTTTTACGAGAAATAATGGCTTATTTACGAAGCGATTTCAAGCAATACAGATAAATCCTTATACAATTAAATAAATTAAATACATTGTGCATTTAATATAGATCAACATGGCCCTTTACAGTATCTCATTTAAATGAGTATATTCGAAGATATTTCAGATTTAAAATGCACGAATCGTGTCGTCGGCGGGGCATCTGAAATCCACCCGTGCGAAGCCGGGCGGGTCACTAGTTTATTATAATATCAATGAACAGTGGTTAAAGATTGAAAGATAAGAAATGTATAGAGGTACAGGCGTTATCAACATTTGAACTTCGTGAGTCGAAAGACTGCTACGAAGTGTGTCTTTACTTAAATAACAGTTTACAGTTTACTACCAAAGAATTTCAGAGCAACAGATCACAATGTAACTTCTAGCTTTAGTCAGTTCTCTACTTGCATAAGATACCTGAGATCTGGGTTAAGCCACTACTGTCTGTGTGGTGATAAATTAAGAATATGGAGTGTAACCACCCCTAATAATCCTGCAGTAGTGAGTTCGTGAGATGAAACTTAAAACAAACGCCCGTCAGGCCAGTCCGTGGCGTATTAATGAAAATATTAATAATATCTGTTATTCATTTAACTGGCCAATTTCAATTTAATTTCGGTTTAAAATATAGGTACAAAGATTTACTGGAAAAAACAGACAGACTGTTTTTTTTTTGGTGTAAGTAAAGTATACTTTCTTATTCATTAAAGAAAAAAGCTGTTAATTTAAAATTACAAGCGGACTAATAAAATTGAATTTTATTTATTTCTATAGATGGAAAACCTAAATAATTAACAGTTACCATTTTAATAAAAAAAATGTTCAGGAGTAGGTATACTCGTATCTAGTTTGAGCAACGAAAGGAAACCAAAAGAAAAGTAGGTACCTTCGTTTATTTACAATAGGTACATGAAGCAAGGTAACGCCATCTAGTTTATTTAGATGAAACCATTATTACATACTGGACACTGGTGCTTAGCCAAACATTATTTCAAAGCCCTAATGTGTTCGGTTCTACTTCTCAACTATTCATAATTCAATAAATTCTATGAGAATATAAAATATGCTGATACATAACAGTGTCGGTGCTTATGCCTCTTGTAATTTTAGTTTCCGTATTTTAAACGAGTTAGTAGTTCAAAATATATTTCTAAATGTAGTAGGTAATTACAACTCAAATTTAAATCTTCTAATATTACAATAGAAAAGTGTTTTGATCGCTTTAAATCTTGGAATCGTACGTAATCTAAAGAAGTATTCAGTTTTAATATTTGTGTGCAAAATTGACCACGCTCAGCGAAAAAGTTTTTGGAAACATAAGACATTTTTCATTGTCATTTATTATAAAATCATGCTAGTGCAGTTCGGTGACAGTATAAGGCCGTTAACGTACCTGCCGGCAAACCTGCCGGCATAGTGGCGCCACCCTTATTATGACAACGCTTCTCAAAGTTTTTTGATAAATTCAAATGCAGATGAAATACAAATCACATTATTATTTTAATTAAAATATGTATTTGGTTGAGATATGAAAAAAATAATAACTTTACCACAAACTTAATAACTTTTTTATTTTGATACTGTTTTGATTATTCGATGACCATAAAGTATGTCGTAACCCTATAACATACCTATTAGTTTTTTTTTTAAAATATTAGTTTTACAATATTTAGATTATTTAAAATTGATATTGTCTTTGAACAGGTTATTCGTGGAAATCCTGTCAGTCTTTAATAATAAGGTAAGATGCTTCCGAATTTTTCGAGTAATGTTTGTTAATCTAATCTATTCTAATGGTTTCAAGCTCTTTATGCATTTAAATCTACTTTAATTTACGATATTGTGTAATGACATTAAAAACAAGATCTAATAGTAAATTTAAATAAATGTCTGCAAAATGTATATTCTAATAAATATTAATTTATCATTTTAACTTAATAAAATGTACAGATATGTACACACTCGCATACAAGTGATCTTGATCTTTCAGCTAACCTACTGATTATAATAACTACCAAGCACTCTAAACCTGGATAAGTCTACATCTGAAAGATAGCATCCATAGTGCTCTCATGCGCATAGTGGCATCATTAAAAACTAAGAACATTATCACGATCAAATAAAAAATACATAAGTTAAAATACACTAGTAAAAAGGTTGAGAGACGTTGGAAAAATGAAAAAAAATACGTATAGATTTCACAAACTCTGTGATTTAGTGAAATGAGGCGCATTATTAAAAAAAACGTTTCATCTAAGATCGTTTAATGTATAACGAGGGACCAGGAACGCGAAAAAACACAATGCATTTTGTAATCAATCTTCTGACTATCAGGAAGACAACTATTATTATTAGTTATTATTAAATTGTATTTCCATATTTATATGCATAAATAATTTAACAAAGTAAAAAGTATTCATGTTTCATTTTATTTACTTCTCAAATTTTATTACTTTTTAATTAATCTGAGATCCATACTTTTAATTATAAATTCTGTCTGTCTGTCACGATTTTACGGTAAAACTGCTGCACTGATTTCTTTGAAATAAGGCAAGGATATACTTTGATTTTTGAGAAAGGACATAATAATAATATTTATTCAATTAAATAGTACATAGTTTTTTTGTTTTAGGTGCAAATGTTACATTTACTTGTATTATATATAGGCTACTCTATACTGGGATAACTAACATACACGCAGGCAGAACCGCGGGCATAAGCCAGTATACTTTTAAATAATTAATACATGTATACATTAAACCTACTTTGACTTTGCTAAATATTTTACGTGTAGGATGAGTGCAGGTTATCAAGTACACCGAGCCAAGACAGAAGCAATGTGTGACGTAGATATTTTTCTATTCTTCTTATAGGTCAGATGGTTTGATATTAAGCCCAGAACCAACCAAGGGTTGATGTTCAAGTTATGTTGCCGGAAATGAGAACACCTGCTTTACTCGATCCAGGTGAACGTAAACATTTCATTACGCCCTCAATGAGAAAGCACCCGGGAGTTTGGTCAAAAGGGTTTATTCGGTGTTATAATTTCGTTTATCGTAATGACCGTCCTATTAATTCTGCATGAACGCGTTGGCATGATTATATTACCTAGTGGTAATTATGATTGAAATACATTTTTTTTACAATTGTTTAGAATAACTGTCTTCATCTTTGAACCGTGGGAGAGCCACGCTTCGGCATGCATGTGCCGGCTCGACCGGAGTGATACGACAACCTCAGAGAAAACCGGTGTGAAATAGCGCCAGCGCTGTGTTTCACCGAGTGAGTGAGAATACCAAAGGCCCATACCCCAACCCCTCCCGCCATCCGCCTCCCCATCCCCCTAAGGCCGGCAACGCACTTGTGATGCCTTTGGTGTTTCGGGTGTCGGTATGGGCGGTATGTCTGATCGTTTGCCCGCTATTCCATAAAAAAAAACTAGCTTTATAGTAGCTTGTAACTACACTAAACACTCCCCTCCACTACTACTCGTAGCTTAACCAACTACTTTGCCAACTGTCCATGAACACTGAAAGAGTTATAAAAGATTTCTTCAGGTCTAGATTGAAGTTTTTTAAACAGATAAAATTGAAGTAATATTAAAATCTTTATAATCTAAATAGTGGATTATTAATTACTTCATTACTCATTCTTACTTATAATTGTATTATATTATATACTAGCTTTTACACGCGGCTTCACTCACGCAGACTTTCATCCCCTGATTTACCCCCTTAGGGGTGGAATTTCAAAAATTCCTTTCTAAGTGCTCACTCACGTTATATAAAGAACCTCCATGCAAAATTTCTGGATTCTAACTTCATCTGTTTGGGCTGTGCGTTGATCTCTGGGTATGTCAGTCAGTCAGTCAGTCACCTTCCTCTTTTATATATATAGATTATATTATAGGTATGTTCTTTGAGGCACGAGTTAACTCTTTTGAAGCCATCCAGAGAAACCGTATAGTTCAATTCATGTCTAGAATTGACCGCGGTGTAAGAATACCGTCTATCAGATAGGAATATTACGTTCTGTATATATGTACAAACACTGATTAAAAACGGCAGCCTGATTTTTGATCTTTTTCTTTATCTTTCATTTGTGTATATTGTATTATTATATTTGGTCTGTACGATTTTCTTTTTGTTTGTGATTCACTTTCTTTGTATTTTTTTCTCTATTTCTTAGTGTAATTTCTATGAATCTTGTGTTCAAAATAAAGTATTATGATTATTATTATAATTATTTTTAGTATTTATGTTTAATTAAAATGTATAAGGTTTTAAAAGTAATTACTATAATGATATTCTGACACATTTGACATATTATGTCAGTCTAATACCAAACTAAGCACAACTGTACTGACTGCTGACAAACATACTTGCATACCTACTTATTTCTTCTTCCGTTAAATTAACCTAGACATAGAGCAAATAATCGTGGTTATCACTTTTTATACGTATGTATATTTACCCTGAAAAAAGTGTCCGATGAAGAGCCACATGACTGTCTCGAGCAATCTCATAAATGTTTTACTTTCTTTAAAAACAGTAGTAGGACAAACTACGTGAGTACTTACTCTGTGTTAACGGTTTGAAAATAACCTAAAGTTTTCAAACACGTTACACCGCATGAATCGAACTTGGTAAAGTAAAGAAAAATGAATCAAATTATGTAATCAGAGGCTCATTAAGTAAAAATCGAAGTAAAAAGTAATGCTTGCCGTGACAGTCACCAAGCGGGACCGTTTGGCGCAAAAGTGTAACTTAATTACACAAGTTGCGTGATGATGTCACAATTTATGTCGTAAACTTATAGCGCCATCTAGAGTGGAATTGGAGAAACTTGTGCTGTTCAAAATGTTTAATTATTATTAATGTCCAGTTCCACATAGCCACATTTGCCCATACTGTTTGTTTATTGTGTATTTTAATGTGTTTTGTATGTAGGACTTACTCACTTGTTAGTTGAGATAGCTCGTACAATACTTCTTCGAAATTAAGAAGATCTGCTCCGTATCTACTATCATGAGCTTGTAGAATATTGCACTAATATTATTGTAGTATGTAGTATATATGTAGCAGTTAGTTTAAGCTTCTCCACTCCACCAAACTCCTTCCCCATTATCACAAAATAATTTATTTCGTCACATTTCACGCCGAAACAGTCCTTATTTCATCAACTATCTGCCAGTGAAAGTTCCCTCAAAATCAATCTAGTCATTCCAGATATTAGCCGAAACAAACAGACGGACAGAAAGAGAGACTGGCGGACAGACAAACAAAAATTATAAAAACTGATATTTTGATGTAAGTGCCATATACCTACACTTTCATATGCATTTAGTGAAAAGCTAATTTGAAATTACAAACTTACATTTCAATTTTATTTATTTGTATGGACAGCACACAGTGTGTACAAAATAATAAAAAACACTAGTGAATTTGTGCTACTGTAGCGCACGCGGATGTATCCAGTCATGATGAATATTATAAAGCAATGATAGTATTATCTCAATAATATCATTGTAAGCTAGTATTAGATTGATTAATTGTTTTAACAAATTAAATGCTTGTCAACCAAGAAAACAAAAGCAATATGTTCAAGCAACAGGACAGAGAACGTTTAAAGCTGAAACGATGTGTTCGTTTACACACAGAATGACCAATGTTTTACGCATAATTACGTATACGCGACATGACTTAATCGTGGTCCCCAAACAGCCATTAAGCCGTAACTACTGAATCCATGCTCGCAGGCTGTACTTCTAAAGTAACTAGTAGGTACACATTAATCCATGTTAATGTACTGCTAATTGATCCTTATATAGTTTGGTCCTAAACGTTTTTCGATGTCCCTATAATACCCTTATACACTGGCCGGTACATAAATTATGCTTATAATATTATTATTTCTCTCATGTTGTATTAACCTAGTGTATAAACGATATTCTTGGTGATGGGTTAATAATCATTATTAATTCATGCTGTGACTGGTACTAGGTACCTCACATGAAGAGAAAAATAATATAATTGCTAGAATCATACAACGATAACATTATTAAAGGAAATTATGTTGTGTTGGGAAATATTTTAATCAAGTTTTTCTTACGAAGTTCCCTTAATTTTGTTTTACTAATTCATTTTCAGTAAAATAAAACTAAAAGCAAAGTAATTATAGATATTTTTAATAATTTGATGGTATTGAAATATGTTATTGTAACTAGAAATAAATATTTATAACAAATTATTATTATAGAAATGCACCTTCCATGAGAATGTTTGGAGGGGAAAGCCTACATCCTACTAATATTACAAACGCGAAAGTTTGGGTTCATGGCGGGATGGGTTGATGGATGGATGTATGTTTGTTACTCTTTCACGCAAAAACTACTGAACGGATTTGGATGAAATTTTACAGTACCTAATATAGCTTATACGTCAGAATAACACATAGGCTACTATTTGCCGTGAAAACCGACATACACGCGAGCGGAGCCACGAGCAAAAACTAGTATCAAATATATTTAAGTCTTCTATGAGTTCAGAAAGTATCCTAGAGGTTTAAGATTAAACTCATCATCAGTGAATGAGTCAACCTCTACCTTTCCTACAAATAAAGCTGTACAAATATTCTAATCGAGTGTCATTACTAGACATGGGATTATATGCACTATCAAAATGCCGAAATGTGCATGCAAATATGCACTAAAAAAGCCGAAATATGCACATAATATGCACAATCAAAAAAACATTAATATTGCTTTCCACTGTGTTATTGTTGGTTTTGGGGGTAGTGCTACGTTTGGTAGTTGCTCTTTATATGCTTGTACTCACAATGGTGCTTTTAAAAACACTTTTTTTGTAGAAGAAATCAATTCACTCGTTTCTGATCTCTTCCGCAACTCGATGTAAACCGACCGATGTGAAGCAATTTTGGGTAGAATACTTTCAGAGCTTGACCAGCTTTCATCATATAAGGCGCATCGTCAGACACAAAAACACATATTTTCTCGTCTATAAACAAATCGGGAAGTAGTGTTCTGTGTCATGAACCGGGCGATAGTTGAATGATTTGTTTTTTCTAGGACCTTGTAAGCAACCAAATGGGGAGTAGAGGGCTCTTTAGATAGTTTTCCAACAATTATAAATATAAATACAACACGCCTAGCACGTATAACTACTAAAATAAGCACTGTCAATGAAAAAGTACCAAAATATGCAATAACGCTAAAAAAATAATATTCAAATCAACTCAAAAAAAAACCATGCAAATTCATATAATCCGAGGTCTAGTCATTACGAAAGGTCTTTAGACTTACATTCCTAAATGAAAAAAATCTAAAATAAAATAAAAATTTAGATAAAACATTTAATATTTTTTACATTTTATTTCCATGTTCACAAAATCTCCAATAACCATGTACCATTTTACCCCCTATACAGCTCCTTCGTACTTTTGTAAAATATGTAATTCGTTTTTCATACCTATTTACGAGATGTACAGTACTTAACTGTATCTAATACCTAATACCCTATCGTACATTGACGTACATCGTCGTGTGACGTCTGCTTCGTGGTGAACTTGAGATAGCTGCGGTTATGCGGTGCGAAGGTTACGCGGACGGGCAATGAGTCGAACTATTCCTGAGTACTCTTAGGACCGGTTTTTCAATAGTCAGATAAACAGTCAAATAGCATTTATTCCTCAGTTAGCGTAAGTTTGGGTCTTTCAATAGTCAGACATCAGTTATCAGACGAATAAAGCTGTAATCTGACTGATAACTTTATCTGTGCTTTCAAACCTCAGTTAGTGTTTTATTCTGTAGAATAGTGATTTGACGTTGTGTATTTCTCTTGTACCTATTTGTGGTAAAGTTTAAGTACGTTGTCGTTATTGAATATTTGATAGATTATGGATGTTTTTGACTCGATTGACTTTTTGTTCTGAGGTAAAAAGGGTTATTAGAGAAATATAGGTTATAGATACTATAGAGAAGATGAAGAATTTTTATTTCACACACTGCTATCTAGTTCGAAACAAAACAGAGCTTGTACTATTGGTAACGAGAAGATTTCCCTAGTGGCCGTTTGCGGAACTAACGTATGACAGACACTTCTACCTGGCAGTTTAATGTACAAAGCGAGGGCATTGTTAATATTTCATTGATAGACGTCTACGGAGAAGTAAAAAATACGTATTTTAAAAGTGGAACGTTAACGTGTATACGAATTTTTATCTGTCATACGTTAGTTCTGCGACTTGCCGCTAGGGAATCTGCTCGTCACCATTTAAATTTTTTCTACAATGATTTCATTGATAGACGTCTACGGAGTAGTAAAAAAAATACTTTAGGACCACTTCGTGAGGGTAAACAGTATTTTAAAAGTGGAATGTTAACGTGTATACGTATTTTTATCTGTCATACGTTAGTTCTGCGACTTGCCGCTAGGGAATCTGCTCGTCACCAATAGGTACAGAGAACTGACATAAATACAAATATACTTTTTACTTTTAAACACATATTTATTAAACGTAGAAACACCCTTTTAAAAAATTACTATGCACCACCCGCAAACCCGGCATTTCATTTTTATAAATTTTGATTTTAATCATTGTTATGGACTCTACTACAGGAACATCATAAACGACTTTTTACTAAATTATTATTTACTACATCTATTATAGACAAATAATAATTATAATCGAATGCTTTCATTTTATTTAATTAAATATCCCAAACCGGCAATCTTAAAAAAGACAAAAAGAAATAGAAAAAGGACAGTCAACTTGAATGTTGTCTAAAAGTTTCTGGTCCGTATCTAACGTGTGACTACCTGTATAGCTGCATCTCACTTGCGCATGATTACAGTGAACATAGCTGTGAAGGACCATCAAGTAACTATCTGACTGTTTACTCCCGATTGAAAAACACAAAAAGTTTATTCGCTTGTTAAAGAGCTGGATACATTTATTCCCTTGTTAGTTATTAGACCGTTTAACTGCGGATTGAAAAACCGGCCCTTAATTAAACAACATGAAAAACCACAAATCGAATTGATAATGATAAACCAATTCAATTTTCTTTTATTTCAGCGTTACATACCTATGTATATGAAAACAAGGCAAAACAAAATTGGGACGAAATATTAGTACCTTAAACAAATGAAAGCATAAATACAGATTTTATTCCAATTATGAATAAATAAAGAAATGAAATAAAGTAATTCGCAAGAGCACTCTGTATCTTTGTCGGTGCTGTATCGTTTTGAAGAAAATATGAGTCATTTCTGCATAATGTTTACCCTTTCTTCTTATAACTGCCTTATTTATTTCTGGTTAAAATGTTTTCTATGTCATATTTTCATACGCTTTTGATACTATTTGTCTTCTCTACACCATAAGTTGAGAAGATATTTTTTTTTATTGTTTCCGTCGGTGATCCTACACTGTCATACTGATTTACTGACTATCCAGATAAAAGAGAAAAAATAAATCTTGAACACACAGTCACAGCTTATTTTTATTATTAACCGACTTCCAAAAAGGAGGAGGTTCTACGTTCCAGTATGTTTTTTTTTTTGTTTGTTCACCGATTACTCCGTCAATTGTGGACCGATTTTGAAAATTATTTTTGTATTCGAAAGGGTATGCTTCCGAGGTGGTCCCATTGCTCATTGCATTGCATTGGTCAGGATCTGATGACGGGATCCCAGGGAAATCGAGGAAAACCCTAATTTTTTATAGGCACATACTATGTTTTTCGTATATTTTCTGAAGTTACACCGGTATTTGCGTCTGGTGGTCATCATTTTATGATGATGAGCTGATGATGTAAGGTACAAAACTCCTTAAAGGTTAGGAGTTGGAGGATAAATCTTTAAATATCATATGTATATATGTTACCTTTAGTTTTATTCTTTGAAATTATTTAGGTAAGCTGATGATGGAAGGTGGAAGGTACAACTCCTCAACGGTTAGGAGTTGGAGGATAATTCTTTCAATTTCATACGTATCTAAAGACCTTTAGTCGCATACTTTCAAGTTATTTAGGTGAGCTGATGATAGAAGGTTAAACTTCAACAGTTAGGGATTAGAGGATGATTTTAATATTACACGTACGTATAGACCTTAATTTGTATTCTTTCAGTTATTCATATAGATCATTTTATTGAGTAGACACCCACTAAGGAAGGAATTTTGGAATTTCTACCCCTAAGGGGGTGAAATAGTGGTTGAAAGTTTGTACGAATGTCCGTCATTTTTTAAGTTAGAAACATAAAACTTTATCTTTGGGCTACTGATTAAAAATGAGTAGATACGTATTTAAGCGTTTCTGGGTATTCTACCCCTAAAGGGGTGAAATAGGGGTTGAAAGTTTGTGTGGAAGTCCGTCATTTTTAAGTTAGGAATATGAAACTTTATCTTTGGGCTACTGATTAAAAATGAATAGAAATGTATTTAAGCGTTTCTGGATATTCTATCCCTAAGAGGGTGAAATAGGGGTTGAAAGAGTGTGTAAAAGTTCGAATTTTTTTAAGTTAGAAACGTAAAACTTTATTTTTGGGCTACTGATAAAAATGAGTATTAACGAATTACGTAGCGTTTCTGGATATTCTATCCCTAAGGGGTGAAATAGGAGTTGACATTTAAACCACTAAAGTTATTTGCATCAGCAGATATTTTATGAAATTGTTGAACTTACTACTTACCTACGAGACTGTTTGCACTAAAAACTGAAAAATAAAAACTTTTTATAAAAAAAACCGACTTCCAAAAAAACATGCAACGAAAACTTCCTGACAAAAAACACTAAAAAGCGTAAAATAAACTGGCTCTTCATAAATTGCTATGTGCCAATTCTTGTCTATACCTAATTCTTTATTCATTTAAATAGTAGTATTATAATGTGTGCTAGGTACCTAAAATCTGTTTGAAGTCGGTGCCAAGCCAAAAAATACGAACGAACAAATACAAAAATCTAAGCGATAGTCGCTTTGCACCGACTTTAAACAGATTCTCGGGGTACCTAGGGATCATTAAATAGTAGTATTATAATGTGTGCTAGGTATAGCACACATTATAATACTACTATTTAAATGAATAAAGAATTAGGTATAGACAAGAATTGGCGCATAGCAATTTATAAAGAGCCAGTTTATTTTACGCTTTTTAGTGTTTTTTGTCAGGAAGTTTTCGTTGGATGTTTTTTTTGGAAGTCGGTTTTTTTTATAAAAAGTATTTTTTTAAACTATCTATAGGACCAGTATTCATGTTTTCCAATTTACAGCGGCAAGTTACTGTTTATAAACTTGATTTTCTTTCAAATGTCTGGTTTAATTCACACGTAACGGAATGGCGACATACTGTTTCCCTACAGAGTTGTAAACTAGATGGTTTAACAATAGGAACTATACTCGGCATTTCCAAATATCTTTCGCACCATGCTATGTTTGAAATTCCACAGGAGGTTTGGCTTCAGACAGGCGGGTCATAAAAGAAAGAGTAAATATTTTTTATTTATTTGAAGTAGTGAGATGAAAAAGAGAATGTCAAGTGATCATTGCACCGTCTCGCGACGACCGCGAATAAATTTGGCAGAAGACATCATCCACTGTCTATTTGACACACGCTTTTTTCAACCCGCAATATTTAAGACGAGCGTATAATCATACAAAAACAAAGTATATTTAGAATTAAACAAAAAAAATTAAACTATTTCGTGCAAGACTTAAAAACTACCAGAAATAAAATCATTTTAACAATATCTCAAGTACAGTTTGTTTATCATGGAATAAGTATAAGACTTCCAAAAAGTAATTAAAACTCCTTTGTTGGTAAATAAAAATCAAGTTTCTACGAATACTTTTTCTCTCTCTCTTTAAAAAAGTTAAAGCCATATTTTGGCCTTCAATTTAACAGAAACGGTATAATTTAATAAGAATTATACATATTAATCCTTTTTATCGGGACACATATTTTTAGAGGTAGTAGATCCACGCTGATATCAGCAAGAACGGGCCGGCTCGACCGGGGCGGTACTACCCTCGCACAGAAGATCAACGTAAAATGACAGCATTCGTGCTGTCGTGTTGCGTTCTCTTGGATTCTGCTTATGATTTCCATCAGGCAGAGTAGAGTCACTTTGGCCCATACATAAAAAAAAAGTAAAATCTAAAACCCAACTACGACAAAAAGTATGAAACAAATTTCAAAATCCGTAGTCACACGTTACCTAGAAATGTACCATAACACATTAACAACGCGTGAATACGGCTTTTTAAACTTGTTTCATAATTTTTCAGCGTCGTAGTTGGGTTTTAGTTTATACGTTTTTTTTATTTGAAATGTTTTGGTGCCTCTATAATATTAATTTCTCTGCAAACTATATTTCAAATAGGTACCATAGAAATATCACAATTATCGAATAAGTACGGGCAAAGAAAGACACTAGAAAATGCTAATAATATTATATATTTTTGAAATGTTCAAGTAACGCCCCTTTGAATGATACCAAACACGGCATAGCTTTTATCGCGGGCTTTGAGGCCTTTGAACGCGGCGACCGAATCAAGAAATTCCGTAACGTAACGTAACGAAAATAAAACCTGATACACGAAGCTCGCACAGATCAAGACGAGCTGCTCCGAACGACTCTTGACGAATCTGTCTGTCTCTGTGGCTTTCCGAGATACAGTGACGAGAAGACAGAGAGATCGAGATGACGTCATCATCACTATCGCTGGTTGTGGTTGGTCAATGATATTATATAATATCATTGTGGTTGGTTCATTTCGTGGTAACTGAAAAGTGACGTCAAATCGAGCCACTCTCGGAATGTGAGATCTTGTTTTCTTAGACCATGAATATGTCAGCCGGCCGCGCAGGCGTATTGAAATACGTCAATCAAGATTCGTTGCCTTGGACACGAAGATTTGTTATGTCATATAATGTATAAAATTATTCATGGTAACCATACACTACTGCATAAATAAAAAATAAAAATAATTATAATTGCACAAATTGATAAAAAATGCTGTGCAATAGCTTTACCGCGGTAGGCCCCGAGTGTCACACGTCTTTTTTTTTAATACAATACTTTATGTTGGCTAGAGGGCGCCACATTAGATTCAGTGACACGTCATATAACCAGCGAACGATCAAGACGCTTCTAACGATACCTCATTTGTCCAGTTTTAATAAGTTGTTAAGGAGCTATGAGGGAACAAATAAACATACATACATAGCCTGTCAAACACAGAACCTCCTTTGACTGTGCCGTAGTCGGGTAAAAAAATAAATAGTTTTCTGGTACTATAAATTTAAGACACGTCAATCAAGAAAAATATAGAATTGGAAAGGTACATAGATAGATACAAAGATGTGATTCTTCATTACTTATCCAACATTACATTAACAAACAGTAGGGGGCAATAAACTGTTACTATACTCTGTCCATTACTTTATTTTCTTTTTGACAGTTCAAGAAATTTTGAAATTAGTGACGCCCTCACTCATTACCGATTCGATTTGAAACGAATAGCGATTTTATTTATGAAGAACTTTCAATCGTTTTAATTAAATATTTTTTGTTGAAATATTAATTATGCCTTCATTAGTTTTTTATATTATGTAAGAAATAAACAAAAATATAAATAATAAATCAGTAAATTAGATGAATGAACAGAGTTATTGTTCTTTACTCTTCCTCTTTCTACTTTACTCTAAATTCCAAGATTTCGACTTAATTCCTTGCAAAAATTCAATCTTGGAGTCATAGATACAATTTTTATTTCCTTTTTTTATTAAATTTACAGAAAAAATACTTACATGAAGTCAAATTATTTTTATCTTAAGATCGATTTGTCGTATTTCAAGTACTGTTTTATAGTCTGTGGTGGTTTGTTATGCACAGACCACTTCACTAAAGTACCGTCACCGTCAATAAAGTACGACATTACTGTAGTATATAATTCCGAAAAAAAATATGGTAATTTATAGGCGTGAGCTGTCAAAAAGAAAATAAAGTAATGGACAGAGTATAAATACCTATTTTACAATGGGCTGTGTTACTACAGACCGTGATCAGATAAAACCTTTTTGGATAGACTTTACTATAGATATACTATTACGACTAGTGGAAGGTTTGTGTTAACAATTTGAATTCATATAGGAAATTAATATAACATATCAAGTTAAAACTAAGCTTACATTCACCGAAAAGGGAATGGTTTAATTTATATAGGTATTATATTCACTCAGTTCTATGGATTCTAAGAGATTTGTAACCTTTCTCAAATTTACATTTCAGCGGACTGAGATTTTTACAAAGAGCCGCAACGTAACGACGTAACATTATATATTAATTATTTCTTCAAAACTTTTTTTTTCATATTTACATTAGAAACTTGTTTCATATAGATATAATATCATAAAGTCGGTGTCGGCAAAAGTCAGTTTTTTGGCACTGCTACTTTTTTAAAGTGGTTTTTATGAAGAATACATAGCCACGGCAGACAGTCTTGTCGTATTATATAAGATGACTTTCCTTTCAAAATAATATAGGTACATGCAATTTTTCGGGAGTGAGTTCAACCAGTTCAACTTGACTAGATTATTTCCGATGTATTGTTTCATAGAGAAATTCGTTTAAAAAATGTAAGGCGACCCGGCGAACTTCGTACCGCCATATTTACATATCTGTCTCAGATTCCCACAGGCAGTGTACAGTCGCGGACAATAAAGACTTTTCCCGTCATCTTTTATTTTTTTTCTTTCTAACAAAAAAATTTTGAAAGAAATCGGACTATGTGTTATTGAATTACAACTAAGTTCATATTCTGACTTTCATCCCCTCTCTCCAAGAAAACGTGCTGAATTTCGGAATAAAAAGTATCCCATGTCCTACCTCGTAGTATGAACTCAAATCATGCCAAGTTTCATTTGAATCCCTTCAAAAGTTTCAGCGTGATGCGGGGCCAAGATACAGACAGACAGACAGACAAAAATAAAAAAAAATGCAGTTTTGGCTATAGAGAGCTCTCCAAAAAAAAAAATTCTAAATATCTTTAATGTACAGAATTGGACCTGTTACATTTTTATTATAAGTATAAAGATGATTTCATATAAATTTGGTTATTTCGAATTTAGTTTCATTGGCTCCACGTTTGAGAATTACACATAGCTACATAGAACTTAAAATAAAAATATTCTCATATATCATTAGTAACTACATGTTATATATGTTCGTCAGGTACCTATGCAGTATTCTAAACAATACATTTTGGGTGGCAAACTCTTGTTTAATATAAAACAAGAGTTTGCCACCCTCTAACCGACACATATTTGAAGCATTTTAATCAAGACAGATTTCGTTTACAATTTGTAGCGACGAATACAAGGAAAAAATTTGTACCAAGTAAGTACAAGACAAGGCACCCCTTTACTCCGTCAACGCCTCAGGCCAGTCGCTATTAAAGAATAATTTATAAATGTCATTAATAGTTAAGAATTTACTTTCAGCCATTATACCTAGTCGAATATAATTTAGATTTTTATGTCTATTTTTAAATTGTTTAATTTAAACATAGGAGAAGTGTCCTACCAATAAGTGCTCAACGCTGCTAAAGAAGTTTTCACTTAAAAAATATGAATTTTTATAATTAGTCACTTGTAAGTTACAATACATTTAATAGCGATAATGGATGCTGACTGTACTTAAAACATATCAATTGTTTTAAATATTTGTTTTACATGTTGTACTCGTAGTATTGAATATTTAATCCCTTCAGTAGTTTCAGCGTGATGCGCGGCCAAGATACAGACAGACAGACAGACGGACAGACAGACAAAAATAAAAAAAAATGCAGTTTTGGCTTCACTATCGATTATAGAGAATAAAATTCTAAATATCTTTAATGTACAGAATTGGACCTGTTACATTTTTATTATAAGTATAAAGATGATTTCATATAAATTTGGTTATTTCGAATTTAGTTTCATTGACTCCACGTTTGAGAATTACACATAGCTACATAGAACTTAAAATAAAAAATATTCTCATATATCATTAGTAACTACATGTTATATGTGTTCGTCAGGTACCTATGCAGTATTCTAAACAATACATTTTGGGTGGCAAACTCTTGTTTAATATAAAACAAGAGTTTGCCACCCTCTAACCGACACATATTTGAAGTATTTTAATCAAGACAGATTTCTTTTACAATTTGTAGCGACGAATACAAGGAAAAAATTTGTACCAAGTAAGTACAAGACAAGGCACCCCTTTACTCCGTCAACGCCTCAGGCCAGTCGCTATTAAAGAATAATTTATAAATGTCATTAATAGTTAAGAATTTACTTTCAGCCATTATACCTAGTCGAATATAATTTAGATTTTTATGTCTATTTTTAAATTGTTTAATTTAAACATAGGAGAAGTGTCCTACCAATAAGTGCTCAACGCTGCTAAAGAAGTTTTCACTTAAAAAATATGAATTTTTATAATTAGTCACTTGTAAGTTACAATACATTTAATAGCGATAATGGATGCTGACTGTACTTAAAACATATCAATTGTTTTAAATATTTGTTTTACATGTTGTACTCGTAGTATTGAATATTTAATCAATCCATCGACGTTATTGTACATTTTTCTTTTGTATTTGACAAATTTGTGTATGTTATTTATTTATGAAATGAAATGTTTATTATAAACACAAAACATAATTCATAATTACCAGAAGGATGAACTGAGGAATACAAATTGGTTTAAGACTTCTTATCTAAGCTCAACAATTTTTTAGATTAATGGATTTTTATTTATTTTAGATTGGATATAGATTGGATAAGAATGTCATGTTAACTCTTTGATATTCGTTTAATTTTACGCTGCTTACTATACGGTAAGATTTTGTTAGTTGAAAGGAGTATTCCTTCGATGTATATTACAAACAATCATAGCTCATTTCTTAATAGTGAACAATAGTTATATATCGGTGTACATAGCCGCTACCTAAGCCCAAGGTGTACATATATAAGCAAGATCACAAGCAGAAACAGCAATGATTAACGATTGTAACGGAAACGTTTCTGTGAATATTAATTTGTAGTGGAGGTCACCATGGCTTGGCAAGTGTGACACGACGAAACGAAAGGATTGGTGCGTTATAGACCCCCTTCACCTCCCAGGGGGTGAAATGTGTGTGCCGAATTTATAGGTGTGAGAGATGGAACTTCAGGGTAGCTAAAGGGTGAGGTGGACTTCGGACTCCCTCACTTGGGGGGTTTATAACCCCCCAATTTGCCCTAGTCCGGCGCCCCCGCCCGAGGCTCCCGTTTCTGTCCAAGCGATAAGAGCGAAGAGGGGAGATCGTCAAATGGACGTTTTACGCATAATTTAGAGAAGTAAATGGATTCGAACAGTATCCAGGCGGCGTAGGTACGTATATTGATACGTTTAATGCGTACGTCATATGAAAAAATTAGGAGAAGGGAAGAGATGAGGTGTTTACACTATATATTGATTACCTTCAATACCTTTATGTTATAACAATTTAAATGGAGAACATAAACTATAATTTAGACTAATACTTACTTTAATAGTAATCTTAATATTTAAGAGACACAAAAGCCTGGATTCAATATTAGGTATCAAGAATCTATAATATTACATAGACCATTTATATCAATTGAAAAGGGTTATACAAAAACATGAAAACTGTGAAGATAAACTACAATGTCATAAACTTGTATTTCAATACTTATTAAAAGTAACTACTGCACGGCGACTATAACTATTGACTCTTTTGGCATCTATTTGTTTTTCTTAAACAATAATAAGTCCCAAATCGCGACAGTTAACATAATGTCCAGTAGCTAAAGTTCAATGTATTCGGGCGTTACTATTACTTATATAGACATGACATAATTATTGCGTAAGACTATTGCGTAGCACTACTATGGTTCTCAAAATCTTAACCCTTAACGTACAACTAACTTTGGACTTCCGCGTCCGCCTTGTAGGTATCAAAATTTGTTTCCCTTTATCGTAAAAAAAGAAAATCGTTCATCTCAATACGTAAACGTTCGCGTTTTTGTTTTATTATTTTTGTGTATATTTACCTTTCTACAAGATAAGTTTTTTTGAAAGATGAATTAATTACATATAGTAGATAATATGACGGTGATATGGCAATTTATTTGGTAGAAGTCGGTTAAAAATAATGAATTTTCAGTTGGGTCAAATATAAAATAATTAAAATAATACATTAACCTAAATATTTCCATTGGAGTCTATTCATTACCTGGCCTTTAAATAATATATTTAAGCCAACTATAGTCCTATACAAATTCAATTCTAAATATAAAATCAGTTTGGTAATAATAAATTTAGTTTCAAACACGTCAATTTGTCACACGAAAGCGGATCAAAACGAAATGAATGTGATAAGTGTTACGTGGCCCCTAGGGAGGGAGGGTGTCAGTTATAATCACGGTTCTACTTAAAGTGGTTTTATTTAGTACCTTAAAGAGTTATTGCTTTGAATAGCGTGAAAGCAGTTGATTTTTAAGCAAATTTTATTATAAATTTGAAAAACGACTTGTGTTATAAATCGTTCTTCACACAAAATGTTTGTACCGTCACTACAGGTATGAATTATTAAGTGTTAAAATTAGATTTTCCTTTTCTAGACAACCAAACGCTTATACTATTTTAGCATGATTCTATTCCAATTGAAATTCTCCACAATAACAATTGTTTCTCAACATAAAAAAGTCTTAAAAGCTTTTTTAGAGTTACACTTAGTAAGTCGATTTCAGAGATCGGTAAGCCAGTAAGTCGGTCGGACTCCACGTGGTGTCGGATTTAGAACACAGAGTGTCACCATCACTATTCGTCCCAAAGGTGTCGTCAGACAATATTACTGATAAAAGAAGGCAAACTAGAAACAAACCCTACACCAACTTGTCTGGCTAGCGCAGCAAAAGAGGCTAAACCTCCTTTTATGGAGAGTACCATGTCCCGTGCTTATTAAACGATATTGATGATAGGTAAGGTTAGTAAGCCAGGTATTTAAATCATCTAAAACGGGCCTTTAATGGCTTTCTATTAAAATAATTCGTCGAGTATTTGTTTGGCCACAGTAGCATCAATTTTTATTAATAACAAATTTATCATCTTGATCTTGTGGATCTTTAGCCACGCTTGAAAAGTTATGAGTTGCTAGAAGTAAGGGTTTCCGTGTGTGTTCAGAACTAAATTGTAATCAACTTTAATTAAATTGTTTTTTTAGTTTTTCAACAAAGACAACTCCCGCTCTAGGAATAAATCCTGTGTCGCGGGGGACTTTACAAACATACATAAAACGGACACAAAGAACACCCAGACTCAGAACAACAATTTGTGGATTACACAAAGTGTTATCCTACGTGGGATTTGAACCCACGACACTTGGCGAAGTAGGAAACGGCGTGGTGACCGTTAAACCACTAGGCCAAACGTGCAGTCGATTATTCAGTTATTCAGTACAATTTCACCTTATTATTCAGGAATTAGATAGAAGAAGTCAAGAAACTGAATCACGGTTAAATAAAAAAAACAAATAGTCAGTTATACTCTGAATTATAATGTCTAATATGTAATGTAATGTATATCTAATACTGTCTAACATCGAAGTATGTATTTTTTCACAATATCAGTATCGACTTATGAGTAGGTGTAGCGTCAAGATCGAAAGTAAAATAATAAACAGTCGAATCTGTTTTTTTTTATTTCGATTTGGGTCATAACACAATACACTATTACAGAGTTAAGGCCTTTCGCATTCTAGTCATATTTTCATAAAGAAACCCAACTTCAAAGTTTTTTTTACTTCTGAGTTATTTAAGGGCGCATTGTTTTTTTGAAAATGAGAACATATCTCGGACATTTTAACACACCGCCATCTAGTCCCAAACTAAGCAGAGCTTGAACTATGGGTACTAGACATCTGATATTAATACATATAAAACACCCAAACTCTGAAACAAATATTTGCAGATCATACAATTATTTGGTCCGACTCAGGAATCGTACCCGAGACCTCCAGCAAAGCAGTCGCACACGCCACCACTGCGTCACCGAGGCATTTAAAAAAGATATTTAAGTTTTACTTTGATTAAGATCAACATTACAAGACACACTGGTGTTTTAGGTGTTTGAAGAATGCTATTTTACAAGCTTTTTATTAACTTGCAATGTATTAAGTATGCTTGTATGTTCGGGAGGAATCTTGCAACTCAGATTTTGCTGAAATTTTGCAAGCAAAATAATACAGCGTGACAATACAATATTATAAAGACATGGAGCTGATCTGATGCTGGAGCTGGAAGGTGGCCATAGGAACTCTGTAAAGAAACGTCGCAACATCATCGAGTTTGGACTCGTTTGATTCGTCTCGAGGCATTCCAGTAAAAGCTTGTTTTTTAAAAAGCTTTTTAATTTAATTTATTATTAACAAAATATTAGTTAACTTAGAATTATCACAATCTTTACTTAAATTTATTAATGCAAATCGAACCGATAAACGAAGATCATTGTAATACACAAACTTCATTTGATCTTGGTTTTTGATTATGTTTTGGTTGAAAGTATGATATTGAGATCAAGTTAAAATGACAAGGTATTATTATACAAAGGACAATGGTACATTTGTATGGAACTTTTGTACCGTCTGTGTCTCATGGTAAGGATATTTATTTGGCTGCTAATATCACCGACAATAACATTTTAAACTAAAGATTAGCCGGAAAAAACAGACAGACAGCCAGAAGGACAGACAGAAAAAAAAGTAAAATAAATATATTTTGGTTTAATAATGTAGATACCGTGTATACACATATGCATTTAGTAAAAAGTGATCATTTTAATAATACAAACAGACACTTTAATTTTATTTAATTGTATACATTCAAAGATTTTTACACCATTGCGTTAAAAAGTTAATTTTGTTTTTAGATTGTAATGAAATACATGGATCCTAAATAAGTTGTCATTGTTGTCAACAAGATGGCGGAATATAATAGTATTGAAATTAAGATCATTTACCTACGATTTTCTTGATTCTTCAATAAAATGTCGCTGTTATACTCAATCTTACTTAAACTTCAGTAAGCTCATTCATAAATATCGATTCAAATATTTTATCGTTTTTTGTGACATATGCAGGCCTATATTTTAAAATAATCACACTATCCTTTTTTATGCGTTGCCGGCCTTTGGAGGATTGGGGAAGGGGATGCGGGAAGGGTTGGGGTATGGGCCTCCGGTATCTTCACTCACTCGGTTAAACATAGCGCAAGCGCTGTTTCACACCGGTTTTCTGTGAGGCCGTGGTATCACTCCGGTCAAGCCGGTTCATGCGTGCCGAAGCGTGGCTCTCCTACGGTAAAAATCCTTCTATAATATAAATGTGAATGTAAGTTTGTTTGTTACGCTTTCACGCGAAACTACTTAACCGATCATCATGAAGCTTAGTACACATATTTTTGGAGGTAATAGAAGTAACATAGGATACTTTTTATTCAATGCGAGCGTAGCCGTGGGCGAAACCTAGTCTAAAATATATTTGGCAATCTGAAACACGCCAACAACGCCATCTAGTTTTCTGACAAAGTTAACTTTAAGCATGGCGTGTTTAGAACATGTAGGAATGCGTTTTGTTAATGCAGTTGTAACAACTAAGTATTGAATTTTAACCAGAGATAAAATTTTATTAGCACTGTTCCAAAAAAATATGATAAATACAACACAATATTTAGGATGTATAACTTAATAAACGGTATAATTTAAATATCTTATAACTATAACATAACCATTCATTAGGTACATATTGCCACTGGATCTGCCATTCTCCTTGCATTTTCAACAAAATTGAGCTTAGTACTTGATTCGAATAGTGTAGTAGGTACTGGATGCTAAAAACTGTTTTTTTTTAATTCAATGGTATCAGGCATGTAGACATGTTAAAAACTTTGTAACCCCTTTCTACGAATATTTAGCAAACTGAGGCGTATGCAATTTCGCAGGGTTATAGTTAATGTAGAGGAGTACAGAAAACTATAACTAGAACAAAAAAAGAAACTTAAATAAATTATAGGTAGGTAACCGAATTTCGACCTCTGGGACACTACTAAAAAGAAAACGTGTTTTTAACCGACTTCAAAATAGGAGGAGGTTATCAATTTGGTTTTTCTTTTTATGTCTGTTACCTCATAACTTTCGACTGGGTAAACCTATTTTTATGATTCTTATTTATTTGAAAGCTGGTCCAAATTTGGTCCAGTTTTAGAATTATTTTTTTTTGTTTAATTTTTGTATTATGTTCAACGAAAACGAAAGTGATTTCATCTGAATCTTTATTAAATGAAAAAACAAATATCAATCAACATAAGAAGTAAGACTATAAATAGAAATCTCCATTTTGTTCTTGCTAATGAAGCAACCCCTTATCTTTGTTTCAAGCAAGCAAGTGGCCTTCGCGCATTCACTGCCCATGGTAATGACTTACCCTCAAGTGGGCAGTGTGATTGATTGTCAGTTAAGTTGATATAAATATTTTGACACAATTGCTCTCAAAAGGAGAATTATGTTTTTAGAGTTCCTGTATAGATAAATGTATAAGAGTTTCTTTATTACCGTATGTAAATAAGAGCTCTAAAACAATTAATATTTAGGGATAACGATATATTAAATACGTATGTATTATATTTACCTAAATATATTATATATGTACATATTATATACGTTATTAAGTCTACTTCATTCGTAGAGAGACTGACTGACCATAGAGACTGTCTATGATTTAAGAAGATGTAACATACAGGCATTAACGGACCGTAAAATTATAAGTGTGGTCGCCTATACTGTTATATTCCTAATATGTGGTCAATACCTAATATAGCATGCCAGCATATAGGTACCCACGGCAAATGCAATACCCGGACCTCTGATTACAATAAACTATTAACATAGAAATTCAATCAAATAACGGAGGATGGTTTTAATACAGCAATAATTTGAAACGAAACCATTCTGTCAACTGTTTAACTGACCAGGTATTTCATTTGGGGACAATACTTAGCAGTGACAGGAACTCTCTCGGTTACAAACGTTTCAAGACGTTAGTGTGATGTATATGTACCGGCGTTGTCGTGAGACGTATACGAGTGCCCGGAAAATGCCCTCTATTACCATTGATATAGCTGTGCCTTCTGTCGAGACTGACTAGGGACTATTGTTATTGTGTCTTCAATACTCGCTATTTGTAGTAATTTTGTGGAGCTCTCACAATGTTTGAATATGTTTGAAAAGCTATGAAGTTGAGCGTGTGAGGAATAGACGTCTTCACTTCTGTCAACTGATCTGAAGTAAATTACGGTACTTTCTTACACTTTTATCATCATTAACATACAGCGTTTAATTTCTACGTAGGCTTTTCCTTAGAATGGTTTGGCCTACTAAGTACACGCATTTCAAGTTTACCATTTCTTGTCTGTTCTGTCTTTAACCGACTTCCAAAAGGAGGAGGTTCTCAATTTCGTCGGTATCTTTTATTTTTAATTTTTTATGTATGTACACTGATTACTCCGTCAATTGTGGACCGATTTAAAAAAATATTTTTGAATTCGAAAGGGTATGCTCCCCATGTGGTCCCATTCAGATTTCCTTGGCATCCCATATCAGGATCTGTTTTTTTTTTTTTTTTTTTATTATAATTCACAAAACTGATGTAAAATCTCACTTATATACTTAGATAATAATAAACATTACATTGTTGCTTCCGATTTACATCTACTAGATGTGAATCTAACATGCATTTACAACTAAAGCTAATAAACTTATTTGGTAGTTAAAAGACGCATTTAAAATCTAAAATTATATAAATTTAAAAATAAAATTTATAAATTAAAATTAAAATCATTGGTCATTAATCTTCATGTGGTCAATACCTAATATAGCATGCCAGCATATAGGTACCCACGGCAAATGCAATACCCGGACCTCTGATTACAATAAACTATTAACATAGAAATTCAATCAAATAACGGAGGATGGTTTTAATACAGCAATAATTTGAAACGAAACCATTCTGTCAACTGTTTAACTGACCAGGTATTTCATTTGGGGACAATACTTAGCAGTGACAGGAACTCTCTCGGTTACAAACGTTTCAAGACGTTAGTGTGATGTATATGTACCGGCGTTGTCGTGAGACGTATACGAGTGCCCGGAAAATGCTCTCTATTACCATTGATATAGCTGTGCCTTCTGTCGAGACTGACTAGGGACTATTGTTATTGTGTCTTCAATACTCGCTATTTGTAGTAATTTTGTGGAGCTCTCACAATGTTTGAATATGTTTAATATCCCATCTGATGATGGGATCCCAAGGAAATCGAAGGAAACCCTCAAATTTGTTAGGCACGTACTATGTTTTTCATATATTTTCTCAAGCTATTATAGTATTTACATTTGGTAGTCATCAGTTCATGATGATGAGCTGATGATGGAGGATAAAACTCCTTAACGGTTAGGAGTTGGAAGATAAATTTTTAAATGTCATGTGTATGTATGTTACCTTTAGTCGTATTCTTTCAAGTTATTTAGGAAATGATGATGAGTAACTTGAGAAATACTAAAAAGCGAAAAATGAAAAAAAACTTTTAAAAAAACCGACTTAAAAAACTAAAAAGTGTAAAATAACTTAATTTGTATGTGCTACCTATTCATAGGATTGAAGTCGGTGCCAAGCCAAAATTGTCTGCATTCGCAGTGAGTATGGTGTCCGTCACTCTTGGATTCTGCTTATGCTTTCCATCAGGCAGAGTAGAGTCATTTTAGTGGGCAATACATAAAAAAAAAATTCAATAGTAGGTACCGCACTCGCCGCGCGTGACCTTGAGCGGGATAGGTGCTCTTCGCGTAGAACAAAACAACCGAAGCGTCGGTGACGTCGTTGACGTTCGTCTCGAAATATAGCGAGTGTGGTACCTACTATTACATTTGGCTTGGCACCGATTACAAACCTAGGTAGCACATACAAATTAAGTTATTTTATACTTTTTAGTTTTTGAAGTCGGTTTTTACGCTTTGCTTCATTGCGATTAAATTCAATTACCTTATGACGATAACAACAATCATGAACATGGCTGTAGTCTTTCAGCTATCCTTTTAGATCCAAAAATGCGTTTTGCATGACAACAGTGTATTACAGAAAATTTTCAAATTATTTAAGTATGTATATCGATTAAAAACGTAGTTTATTAGTCTTAAGTCTGGTTATATAACTAAAAAGTTTTAACGCTATTTAACTTGCGACAAAGTTAGTATATAGAGAAACAGGTAACTGCTCACAGTGAATTAAAACTCCTACAACTTTTAAATTATGATTTTTTGTAATGTAGTAGTAATATTATTAAAACCGAAGACATAACTTCTTGGTTTTAATGCTTAAGTCTTAAAACTCACGTATCCAATTAGAAAAAATGAGTCTGGAAATAATAGTAATGTTAGAAATTCATTTTAAAAACATACATAACATACATTTTAGGCGCTTAGTTCTAGCGAATATAGGTACCTTCAGTCAAGTTCCTTGCAACATTTTGATCATGATGGTAACGGTATACGAGCAACACATATTACAGCAACTTACAGTCAAAACACTGATTGAAAAGTACATTTACCGCCACTCTTTCCAACTGCCTTTTAGTAGAAAAGCTCACCACTCACATTTATAAGAAAACGTTCTGTAAATCTCATTAAGAAAATCGAAAATCTTGACATATTCTATAAATTGATTTAGGAGTAACGGAACGTAAAAGGCTTTTTTTGTGTCTACACCACTCTCATCGCACCATCATCATTTCAGGAAAATATCCACTATGGGATACAGGACTTCCCTAAGGTTCTCCTCAACAATCAGTCCTAAACTGCCGGTATCCAACAGCGTCCCGCAACCACATACATACTAAACGCAAATATTCGTTTTGATGCACTGACCAAACTTCAGATTGAACTTGGAAGGCCAAATTCCGAGACCAAAACAAAAGTCGTTTGGGTACGAATCTTTAACTTTCGATCACCAAAAGTATAACTCGTGACAAACTTCACTTACGTGGCCCTCATTCAGTAACAGTTGAAAATCCCTTTAGTGTACATGTTATACAATGCGAAATGGAATCAATGAGTAACGCCATACAAGAATTAATCATCATCAACTTCTCTAACAGTCCAATGCTGGATGTAGTCCTCTCCTTAGAAAAGAGGCTTTGATCTACATTGCCACACTGACCAGGTGGTTTGGTATAGGGTTTGTAGGAGGATTGTTCTTGTTTTGAAAAACATTTTCGTCTATCGTTTTTCTCTGAAACACGTATCTTATATTTTATCAATAATCAGCATCAATAAACTCCTCGTAAATTCATTATTTAAATTCACATAGTTTGAAAATAGTATGGTAATAAACACGAATTAAAATTATTAAATAAAGTTGACAAAATAATTAAGCATGTCAAGAAAGGCACGATAATATTATTATTATGACTTTAATTTAAAGAGACTTTGGGCAGTTCATCTTTGGCAAAAGTAAATTAAAAAACCTTTTTAATTCACTGTTTAAACATGCAAAAGTATTATGTACTAGCAAACGCTGCTAATGCCGACTGCAAAGGTTACGATGTATTTGAAGTTTTCATCCAGACTGACCCCCTGGGTCTAATCCTAGGTATATCCAAATTCGGTTTTTCTTTTCCGTTTTCGGATTTCCTGCTAGAAATCGAAATGGACGTTGTGTTTTTAAAAACTTCCATATCAAAACCCTAGGGAATCAAAATAATAATAAATAAATAAATAATAAATATTTCGGACATCTAACACACAACGCCATCTAGTCCCAAGCTAAGCAAAGCTTGTGTTATGGGTACTAGACAACTGATATAAATACTTATATACTTTTTTTTTGTAAATACATACATATTATACATAGAAAACACCCAAACTCCGAAACAACTATTTGTAGATCATACAAACACTTGGTTCGACCCGGGAATCGAACCCGAGACCTCATGATCAGCAGTCGCACACGCCAACCGCCAGACCAACGAGGCAGTCAATGGAAATGAAATTCAAAAAGATCCGCTGGGGATCAGTGTGGACGAAAATTCTAAATGAATCTCCCAAGGGATCTAAGCAGAGGATCCTAGTGGACGGAGCCGAATTTCTCCCTTGTTTTAAGCCCAATTTTTACCCGACTGTGAAAGAAGGAGGGTTATGTTTTTCGAGTGTATGTAAGTATGTATGACTGTATGTTCTTTGGCACGCCCTAGAGCCTAAACGGCTTGTCGAATTTTATGTGAGTGGTGTTAATACTCGTATATTCGTCTTAGAAGTGAGAGTGACACTGGGTAAATCAAAATAAAAAAATGATTGTCTGTAAAGTCTGTTTACGGACGATAGTTTAATGTGACAACATCATAACGAAACATTGATGAAATTTAAGGCTTGAAGTGCACTTCAAGCCTTAAATAGAACGCCTAAGAGCGAGGTAACGACGCATGCCGAGGTAACGCCGCAAGAGTCATGTTTTTTCGTGTGTGCAGCCTGCTCCATCGAATTATTATAAGACGTTGTCACGTCAAAAAAACAAAGTTAGAAAAATTATACGTAGTCGGGTTCTTTTTTAAATAATTTATTACTTGTACTAGAAATTGTAGAGGCGCTCATAGCCCAGTTGCACTCGGTGATTAGAAACAATCAACGAGGGTAAGCAACAACGGCACGGTCAGTACCTGGATGGGTGACCGTTAGTGGCATGTTACCATGAGCGTCACGTCAGGTCACGTTAAGCAGTCGGTCCCGGTTGTTATCATATGATAACAGTCGTGAAGCTTAGTTGGTGGCCTTTGGGCGGCTTAAAAACATCCAAAGGCAAGAAAACGTAGCCACAACGTTGTCTTGCCAGTCCCCAACCCGCACTTGGCCAGCGTGGGGATGTATGGCCTTAACCTCTCCTGAGAGGAGACCCGAGCCCAGCAGTGCATCAGTGGCTAGTTATGGGTTGCTGATGATTGTACTAGAAATATTACACAACTAATCACAAATGGGAGTCAAATTAAAGTTTAACATTTTGCTGTCTTATTTTCATTACAATTGAAATCGAGAAGTAATCATAGACCGAATACCTGAGCATAATTCTCGTAGAGTCATGAGGGCTTGTATATTATGACAAACATGTCTTTTCCCGATAAAATTGAACTGGACTCACTTTTAATATTCCGATAACGGACCATCTTTTTTTGATAGTTTGCTTTTAAATATATAAGCTAGACGAACATAAATTAAAGTAAAGTCGGGGATTTTCTTCCTATAAGTCTTGAATAATAAAAACAGCTTTGATAATGATACTTGGACAAACTTGTTGTGGAATTATATTATTACTGAAAATGACGTCAATTGATGAGATAGTCACGTTTTCCTAAAATATTTCTTGTATCATTGGAAAAGTTAGCAGTTTTATAAGACACTGCGAATTTTTCCAATAAAAAGAATCCTTGTAAAATTTTAGGCTAGAAATGTTCTATTAATAAACTATAGTGATCCTCAATTTGATGAATTGAATAATGTAATAATCGTGTATATCGGCTTCTTGTAAGAGTCATATGTCCAGTCATTTACGTTCTAAAGCTGTAGTATCACTAGAGATGAAAATAAATGAGTTTTAACAAAACTTAGAACATTCTACGAGTACTGGTATATAGGTATTATATAGTACTATTAGGTATTAAATTCTATGATAAAAATGTCTCTTATTATATGTGTTGCGATTAAAAACTATATAGTGGAGAATAAATTAATAGGTCTTTACCTATGAAATTGCCGTTTTGTATGCAATAAGTGAAAGTACTTATTTTTAAAACTTTTTTATTTCTGTTATTTGAAGTAATCACCCATGCAATCGACGCATCTTTGCCAACGCATTGGCATTTTTTTGATGCCTTTCTTGTAAAAATCAGCTGGACGGGAGGCAACAAACTCTTCAAAGGCATTTTGTACTGCCTCTCGGGAATTGAATTTTTTACCCACTAAAAAGTAGTCTAAATTTTGGAAAAAGTAATAGTCGGTAGGTGCAAGGTCTGGTGAGTATGGCGGATGAGGGAGAGCTTCCAACCCCAGCTCTTGCAGCTTGGAGACTGTCTGTTGCGCAGTATTGAGTTCGCGCGATGTCGTGAAGGAGCAGTGGGGACGACCGATTGACCAAAGCTGGTTGCAGATGTGCAAGCTTCTCCATCATTCTCTCCAGTTCATCACAGTACACATCTGCATTAATGCTCATGCCGTTATGTAAAAAGCTGTGGTGAATCACACCCGCTCTAGACCACCAAACAGTGACCATCACCTTTTTAGGGGTCATTTTTGGTTTAGGGCATTGCTTTGGTGCTGAACCAGGGTCTAACCAACTTGCTGAGCGCTTTCGATTGTCGAACAGAATCCATATTTCGTCGCACGTAAGAATTCGTTTCAAAATTCCTTCATTTCTTTGCCTGTTGAGCAGCGCAAGGCAAGTCTCGACGCGTATGTTGCGCTGGCGATCGTTAAGGTCGTAGGGCACCCATCTATCAAGCTTTTTTACCTTGCCAATTTGTCGCAAATAAATCAATATTGTTTTGATGCTTACATTAAGAGCTGCTGCTAGCTCAGCTGTAGATTGAGTTTCGTCAGCCTCCACAATCGCCTTAAATTCATTATTATTAACCAAAGTCTCCGGACGACCACGAGCTTCATTTTTCAAGTCAAAATTTCCAGAACGGAACCGGGAAAACCAATAACGGGTTGTGCGTTCGTTTGTACAGTTCTCTCCGTAAACGTTTTTGATGTTACGTGCCGTTTTTGTCGCGTTGGTGCCACGACGGAACTCATATTCCATAATTACACGAATTTTTAAAGTATTAATGGATACTTTGATAGACGAAAAATGTTCAAATGTAATGAAAATACAACGCTAATCAGAAAACAAAAGACTGAGTTTGTAAATAGAATGTCATGGTTTTAAAACAAAATGAATTTGAATTTAGAATACAGAGCCATTACAAACTTTTTTTTATTTGAAATGACCAGTACTGAAGAACGGCAATTTCATAGGTAAAGACCTAATATTAACTTACTTATAACACCCGCAAATTAATTACTCATATTGTGATGGTGATTTCTGCATTAGGTCTCAGCTGAACTTTTAAATGTGTATTTTTTCATCTATAATGCTACTATACTAATTTTATCATCTGATAGCTACACCCAGCTGTATCACCGGTGGGTTTTCTTGCCTTGAAATTGGAAATGATTTACTACTAGAATAACCCCGCGGTGCTACCCGCGGTTATTGTCGTACCGCGGGCAACGCCGCGTGGCATAGCTAGTCTAAAAAAAGTAGCCTAAGGTACTCCTTATATCATCAGCTACCTATCAGTGAAAGTCCCGTTAAAATCGGTCCAGCCGTTCCAGAGATTAGCCGGAACAAACAGACAGACGGACAGTCAGACAAAAATTGTAAAAAATATTATTTTGGTAAATGTACCGTGTATACATACATACATATATGCATTTAGTAAAAAGTTTTAATTTTACAAACATACACTCCAATTTTATTTATTTCTATAGATGTCATTGGTTTTTTTTTTTTTTTTTTTATGTTTGGCTCGCCAAAATGACTCTGCTCTGCCTGATGGAAAACATAAGCAGAATCCAAGAGTGGTGATCACCATACTCATTGCGAATGCAGACAATGCAGTATGGCGACCCACACTATGGCTGCCTAGTGATGCTGCTGCATCTTTTAGTCTAGTCAACAAGTATGGAACTTGTTGACTAGACTAATTGGGCCTCCGGTCTCGCACTCACCAACGAAACACGACAGCACGAACGCTGTCATTTTACGTTGATTTTCTGTGCGAGGGTAGTACCGCCCCGGTCGAGCCGGCCGGTTCGTGCTGAAATCAGCGTGGCTCTACTACCTTGTTATTGTAAACTGTTATTGTAAATTTGTACTAAATATATTCTTTGCAAAAAAATAATAATACAAAAGTAGTCTGAGATACTGTTTTAACATCAGCTATATGCTAGTAAAAGTTATTAAAAGCGGTGTAGCCGTTCCAGAGATCAGTCGTAACAAAGCAACAAACAGACAGACAAAAAGTTCCGTTCCATATGCATTTAGTGAAAAACTTTTTAATTTGAAACTGCAAACAGACACTTCAATTTTATTTATTTGTATAGATTAGCTGCCTGAAAAGTCAAATATTCTACTTTCTTCAAAGCACCTAACTTTAATGGTTCCCTGTAAGATATTGCTATGTAGCGATCAATAAGGTCGCCACTTGTACATACTGTGGCGAAGGAAGCCTCCATGGTGCAAAACTATACAACCTCTGCCAGGGGGGTTTCACTTCTCAGGTTAGGTGTATTTCGCCGAGCGCCTCCCGGGAAGAACTATGTGACAATGGTTTCCACTCTGCGCCCGGCTCGCACGCTAGCCGCGTCGCGCGTAAATAAGTTGAATATTACGTGTAGGTACTTACTGCGAAAAATTACTTCAAAACGTAAAAAAATTTTCGTACAAAATTATAGTTAGCCATAAAATTATTTAATTAGTTGTTTGGAATCTATGTTATGATAGACATGTTTAGTCAATTCAAAAATCTGTAACTTATCACGAAGGTACCCAGAACGAGTAATACGTTACGTAGACATGATTATTGTTTGTTAAAATTATTCTTCTTTATTACTAAAGTTGTCATATTTTTATAATTAATTTTTATATTTACCTAAATGTATGTACAGCAAGCGGCAGCCCCGTGCTCTTGTAGTAAATCGAGCGGTGTCTAACAGAATATGAACGCTCGAGTCACACGACAAGATTCAAATTCGCTTGCAAGGTGACAAAGTTGAAAACTTTTTATGTCTAAACTTGACTTTTGTTCGAGAGTGAAACTTCTGTACGACAGTACTATTAATTATTATGTGCCTCTGCGTTGAATTGTGCGACTGGAACATGTTTGAAGCGAATATTCTAAAATTGTTTTATATAATTTGAAACTTTGTGTTTTTTAATGCTGAAGAGAAGATAGACTGCAGGGGTTGTGGAGTCAAGACCTTACTAGCAGTGAAATATAAATAATTGTATTCCGATATTGTAAATTCTTATCTTGCAGTAAAAGCGTATAATACGTTTAGTCGTGTTGTTATTTCCCGAATTTCAGGTACATTAGTCCGTCATTAGGCTCGTACTTGAGAACGTACGAGTTCCACAATACTTTATAATAGTTTTAAGCTAACTTTTTAACTAAATAAGCTGGTGTACAATAAAGAGATTTATTTATATTATATCAACTTTTTTTTTGTCGTGAGTGTATCATTTCTATGTTATTCTTAGAACCATCGTTAGTAGCCTTATCTATTTAAAACATGAAACAATATATCTCATAAATACATCCTAAAATGAACGTAATTATTATTGCAGGTTATGGTGCCACTCCTATTTAGTGTAACGTAAAAGATAAACTAATATAGACTGTAATTCGAACCACTAAGATCTATTTTCTTCCAGGCTGAAGGGTTCTATCCAAATGTCAAGTTTACTTAGAAAGCAATTCAAATAAACAGTATAAGGGCACTAAGGGTCTAATTCGGAACGTATCTTTAGTAGGACATTATATATATAGGCGGCTTGAAGTGCCCTGGCCAAGTGCTTTGTGAGCGTTTAATGTACACACGTAGTAAATTTTAAAAATTGGTTCAGTTCATTAAATTAATTAATTTACTATTATAATTAGAGGCGCTCATAGCCCAGTTGCACTGAGGCGCTCATAGCTCACTTTCACTCGGTGATTGGAAACAATCGTTTGTTTTTAACTCACCTGTTATATGACAAACGGTTATAAAGTAATCATCAAAAGGAACATGATCAATCCAAAAGAAATCTATAAACTTTACTCCTATACTTTCCAGAATTACAACTGTGAATTTGGTGAATAAAACCAACAAGGAGTAGTTACAAGAAAAAAAAACTATAATCAGACTACGTAAAAACTTTGATAAAATTTGTACAGCTCATATCACGTGGGCCATTATTACGAATCTATTGACATATTCATTGAAATTGGTTCAGTAGTTTAGACACTACGGTGAAATATATAAAAAACATAGACTGCAAAAACTATTACCCTTCCTTGCATGGCATGCTGCTGTCAGGTTAAAAGTAGTGACCGACCTAAAATTCAGTTTCGATTTCGGCCAGTTTCGGCGGGTCGGAAATTTGGAGGAGCTCCAAGTTCAAAAAACACATTACACACGCCACATTGACATCAATATGGCGAGTGTACCTATCAATATTCCAATATTTAACCATTATTTATGAAATATAATTACAAGTGAGCCACGAAGTTCCCTGAATGACTCACGAAAATTAACAATTACTCGAGTTTCAGCGCGGCCGACAGTTCGGCCTTTTTTTGGCCGAAACCACGACCGAAACTAGATCTTGCAGCCGAAACTGGCCGAAACCGAAGCTTCGGTCGGTAACATTTTTATCGCATTAAAATAGTTTTCGTCATCATGGATATGTTTAAATGCCAATGAAATTGGTATATGGGGACCGTCGTCTACCGTTTTTTGGCGGAAACCACGTCCGAAACTAGTTTTTTTTGGCCGAAACTGGCTGAAACCGACATCGATTCTTCGGTCGGTCCCTAGTAAAAAGAGTTTAGTTCGACTAATGGAACGATTGAAGGTCATTTTTAACCGACTTCCAAAAAGGAGGAGGTTCTATGTTCCACTGTATGTTTTTTTTTTTTTTTTATGTATGTTCAGCGATTACTCCGTCAATTGTAGACCGATTTTGAAAATTTTTTTTGTATTCGAAAGGGTATGCTCCCGAGGTGGTCCCATTGCCACCATATCAAGATCTGATGATGGAATCCCAGGGAAATCGAGAGAAACCCTCATTTTTCATAGGCACATACCATGTTTTTCGTATATTTTCTGAAGTTACATTGGTATTTGCGTCTGGTAGTCATCATTTTATGATGATGAGCTGATGATGTAAGGTGTTGTACCTTACATCATCATCACCTTAACGGCTAGGAGTTGGAGGATAAATCTTTAAATATCATTTGTATATATGTTACCTTTAGTCGTATTCTTTTAAATTATTTAGGTAAGCTGATGATGGAAGGTGGAAGGTACAACTCCTCAACGGTTAGGAGTTGGAGGATAATTCTTTAAATTTCATACGTATCTAAAGAGCTTCAGTCGAATACTTTCAAGTTATTTAGGTAAGCTGATGATAGAAGGTTAAACTCTTTAACAGTTAGGGATTAGGGGATGATTTTAATATTACACGTACGTATAGACCTTAATTTGTATTCTTGATGATGAAATTTGATGAAATAGTTCAACTTACTACTTACCTACGATTGTTTGCACTAAAAACTGAAAAATAAAAACTTTTTATAAAAAAAATAAAAACCGACTTCCAAAAAACATCCAACGAAAAACAAAAACACTTAAAAAGCGTAGAATAAACTGATTCTTCATAAACTGCCTATACCTAATTCTTTATTCATTTTAATAGTAGTACCTATTATAATGTGTGCTAGGTACCTAAAATCTAAAACCTAACCTAAAACACTCGCACGTAACTCACCTTTATATATATATAAAAAAAAAACATTGAAATCGCTTCATCCGTTCGCGAGCTACGGTGCCACAGACAGACAGATACCCCTCTTTTTGCGTCGGGGGTTAAAAATGAAATGTCGTGTTTTGTTGGTGAGTGCGACACTAGAAGCCAAGGTTAAGGTTATGTCCAATCTACAACTTCCGTTACATGACTTCAAATTTTTGCACCTGTACTCTTAGATATCATTTACAAATATAAATAAAGAAACTGAAGAATCTGTATTATTTTATGCGAGCTGAACCCCGCGGTGTTACCCAGTGAAAGTCCCGTCAAAATAAGTCCAGCCGTTCCAGAGATTAGCCGGAACAAACAAATAGATTACACAGACAGACAGAAATACCGACAGACATACAGACAAAAAAAAAACTGTAAACATCTTATTTTGGTATATGTACCACGTTTACATACATATGCATTTAGTAAAAAGCAGTTATTAGAAACTTTTTTTCAGTTTCACTTTGTCTGTAATCAAATCTTGCAAGTAAAATTTGATCCACTTCACGATTGCCGATAGAGCTGAAATGTGAAATGTAGGTACTTTTTTTCTGATGTCTTTACCTATGAAATTGCCGTTCTTCAGTACTGGTCTTTTCAAATAAAAAAAAGTTTGTAATGGCTCTGTATTCTAAATTCAAATGAATTTTGTTTTAAAACCATGACATTCTATTTACAAACTCAGTCTTTTGTTTTTTGATTAGCGTTGTATTTTCATAACATTTGAACATTTTTCGTCATAATGGATACTTTAAAAAATCGTGTAATTATGGAATATGAGTTCCGTCGTGGCACCAACGCGACACAAACGGCACGTAACATCAAAAACGTTTACGGAGAGAACTGTACAAATGAACGCACAACCCGTTATTGGTTTTCCCGGTTCCGTTCAGGAAATATTTGACTTGAAAAATGAAGCTCGTGGTCGTCCGGAGACTTTGGTTAACAATAATGAATTAAAGGCGATTGTGGAAGCTGACGAAACTCAATCTACAGCTGAGCTAGCAGCAGCTTTTAATGTAAGCATCAAAACAATATTGATCCATTTGCGACAAATTGGCAAGGTAAAAAAGCTTGATAGATGGGTGCCCCACGACCTTAACGATCGCCAGCGCAACGTACGCGTCGAGAGCTGCCTTGCGCTGCTCAACAGGCAAAGAAATGAAGGAATTTTTAAAATAATTGTTACGTGCGACGAAAAATGGCTTCTGTTCGACAATCGAAAGCGCTCAGCAAGTTGGTTAGACCCTGGTTCAGCACCAAAGCAAAGCCCTAAACCAAAAATGACCCCTAAAAAGGTGATGGTCACTGTTTGGTGGTCTAGTGCGGGTGTGATTCACCAAAGCTTTTTACAAAACGGCATGAACATTAATGCAGATGTGTACTGTGAAGAACTGGAGAGAATGATGGAGAAGCTTGCACATCTGCAACCAGCTTTGGTCAATCGGTCGTCCGTACTGCTCCTTCACTACAACGTGCAACCCCATACTGCGCAACAGATAGTCTCCAAGCTGCAAGAGCTGGAAGCTCTCCCTCATCCGCCATACTCACCAGACCTTGCACCTACCGACTATTACTTTTTCCAAAATTTAGACAACTTTTTAGTGGGTAAAAAATTCAATTCCCGAGAGGCAGTACAAAATGCCTTTAAAGAGTTTGTTGCCTCCCGTCCAGCTGATTTTTACAAGAAGGGCATCAATAAACTGCCAATGCGTTGGCAAAGATGCGTCGATTGCATGGGTGATTACTTCGAATAACAGAAATAAAAAAGTTTGAAAAAATAAGTACTTTCACATAATGCATACAAAACGGCAATTTCATAGGTAAAGACCTATTATATAATCGGTAACAAAATGGCGGCGAAATATTTCTGAACAACCCACACAATATGGGTATCAAATGAAAGGGCTTAAAAACTTTTATTTTAATAACAAGTAATTAAAGCTTGTTTTTTTTTATTAAATTTTTTTAATCACTTGTTTAATATTACAAACAACAGACACTCCTATTTTATTTATTTCTATAGACTATACTAGTTGATCTATGCAACCTTGTCATCGCCTCCTATTGCCCGTGATACCCTGCTAATATTTCGCTACTTTTGGTCGTAGCGTGATGATATATATAGCCTTACTTGATATGTTTGTTTGTCTGTTTTTACCGTGGGAGAGCCATGCTTCGGCATGAATGGGCCGGCTCGACCGGAGTGATACCACGGCCTCACAGAAAACCGGTGTGAAATAGTGCTTGCGCTGTATTTCACCGAGTGAGTGGGGATACCGGAGGCCCATACCCCAAACCCCCTCCCCCTATCTCCCCCCCCATCCCCCAAAGGCCGGTAACGCACTTGTGACGCCTCAGTGTTGCGGGTGTCCATGGGCGGCGGTAATCGCTTACCATCAGGCGATACGTCTGCTCGTTTGCCGGCCTATTTCATAAAAAAAAAAAAAAACTGGGTTATCTAACAGTAAAAATATTTTTTCAAGTATTTCCTGAAATTAGCGCGTTCAATAAAACAAACAAACAAACTTTTAGCTTTGTAATATACATTTTATTTATACTGTTTACTATTTCAGTTGTCTAGTACCCATAACACAAGCTCTGCTTAGCATGGGACTAGATGGCGATGTGTGTTAGATGTCCGAAATATTTATTTATTATTTATTTATTTACTTATATTTATTACACTCTAAATTAAAATATTTTTTTCAAGCACAGTATTTACATATATTCGATTACACATTTTTAAGCTATACTTATTAACCCTAGCAAAAAGAATGTCTGATTAACAAGTACTTAAACCGCCAGTATGTCTCATCTTAGTCCCAGTGATCTTTTGATGTTAGCACACTTCGTTGGACAATTACATCTTCAAAGCCAAACGTTGAGCGAAATTAATAAAAAATACTAGAGAAGTACCTTGTGCATTTGAGAATATGTGAATAGTTACAGTGTCTTACACGATTATTTTTGATCATTATTCTGTCCTGCTTGTCGTGCAGAAATATATCAATAATGTCTATTTATTACTTATATCAATTTATTGATACATTAGTAGTGATGGTTGTGCGTTTAAAATTAAATCTAAGTTGAATATTATTTACAAATATATATTAGCTGACCCGGCAAACGTTGTTTTGCCATAAAAAAATGTGTTGCGGTGAACGGTGCTACAGTGAAGTCCCTAGTAGTCCGGTCAATCTAGACCAAAAAATGAGAGTGAAGGTACATAAAATGCCAACAAGCTGAAAATCAGTAAAATTGTTCAAAACATAATTATAAGTTTAAGTTCCCCATCATTCCCGGGATTGTTTTTTTTTATTCAAGGTCAAAGGTAAAAAAAATGAGTTATTCGCGATTTTTAGCAAAACGGTAAGTTTTATCATAAAAGTACCTTAGACAAAATTGTGGATCATAAAATTATCTAAAAAATGTATTAATACTTTTTTTCCTAAGAGCCACCGTTTTTGAGATATAACCATTCAAAAAGTTATAAAAGTTGTTTCGACTGCACGTTTGGCCTAGTGATTTAACGGTCACCACGCCGTTTCCTACTTCACCAAGTGTCGTGGGTTCAAATCTCACGTAGGACAACGCTTTGTGTGATCCACAAATTGTTGTTCTGAGTCTGGGTGTTCTTTGTGTCCGTTTCATGTATGTTTGTAAAGTCCCCCGCGACACAGGATTTATTCCTAGTGCGGGAGTTGTCTTTTTAAAACAAAAAAAAAAACTTTTTGAATCGTTATATCTCAGAAACGGTGACTCGTAGAAAAAAAAATTTGATAATTTTTTTAAATAATTTTATGATCTACAATTTTGTCTAATGCACTTTTATGATAAAACTTACAGTTTTGCTGAAAATCGCGAAAAACTAATTTACTTGACATTTGATCTTAAAAAAAAAAACCATACACGGGAATGATGGGGAACTTTCAAATATTATTTTAATTATGTTTTGAATAATTTTACTGATTTTCAGCTTGTTGGGATTTTATGCACCTTCGAATGTCTAAATTGACCGGACTTTAGTGAGTCGGGGGCAGTAGTTGCTGCGTAGTGGCTGGCTGCTGCGTAAACGGGAGAGAGATGCTCTGCTTACATGGACCGTAGGTGCAGTGTGCTGTGCTTAGACGCTGATGTAGCCGTAGGGGTATCAGGCTGGAACGGTCACTTCCTGCGTGTAGTGTTTCCCTATTGAGGCCGAGGTTGCTGGCTGGCTGAGACTTGACTTGACTGGAAGTGAACATGATGGTGGCGCGTTGATACTGCTGCTGTTGATCTGCTCCTTCGAAGGCTGCTTCCAAACACATTGGGATCACCTTTGTGGAGGGAGGATCCCTTCAACACAAAGGGAGGATCCTCCGACCAGGCGAGGTGATCATGCCTGGCGGGCCACTGCCCCCGCGGTTTGTTGGGATGTTGTTATATGCTAATCGGCGCGAGAACTTCTATTGCGCGATTCGGGATTAGTAGTGTTGCGTAGTACGTTACTCCGTAGTTCAGTGCATTTTCGGTAGATGGCGCTGTAGTGTGCTTCTGTTCGCGTTGTACGTGGAAGTCGCCACAATTACATGAAACAATAAAAAAGGTGAAATTCATACTTGAACACAAGAATATAAGTAAATGATAAAAAAGTAATTTAGATTGCAAATTAAAAGGTTTAAAATATACATATTCTACTGTCATTAAACTTTTGTTAACATTATTTGATATTGATAATAATGATTTCAGAAAAGTTGAGTGATCTGAAAAAGCATACATCATCAGATAACCGATGGCTACTAAGTCGATGCCACTAACGATTGGTACGTGAAAAGTTAAGCTCCCTATTGAATTTTTAACCGCCTTACCCTTTTCAATTATCCATTGAAAATGGGGCTGTTTTACTGTCCAACCTCAGTTGACAATCCTTTTTGCGCTGCTTAATTATTAACATAAATTTCTTAATGCAGCCCAGACTGCCAAAATAGATGATTTAACATTTTAGGTGTGTTTTTTATACGGCGGCAATCGATATTTTATTTTTAAAACGGTTTGATTGATATATAAAATGTGTAGTACGTACTCAAATATGAAAGTATTTACATTGTAATGTTTTAAAAGTATTTAAGGCACAGACATCGTTGCATTTTTAAGTAAATATTTAAAAAAATAACTGAATGATAAAAAAATGAAATATTAATGACTATCAATGTCTGTAATATTGTCTATCTAGAATGTCGTCAACACTTGGCATAGTATCTACTAAAGATAAATGACAGGAAAAAAATAAATTACAACGCTATAGTGAACAGTATTAATGCCCTAAGAAAAGTTCATCAGTTAATCGAAGTGAGCAGGAAATGGAATAGCTCTATTTATGATTTAGATTTTAGAATATTATTAACACCAATGAACCTTTGCCTTCTGAGATACAGTATACACAAGTTCAGAAGGTACGAAACATTAAGTAGGTACTACTAATAATGAGTTGCCATCTCTAGAAATCAAAAAGCCGGACTTTAAGGACCCAAATCCGGACACTAAGAAAAATTAAAAAAAAAAGACAAAAATATCGAATAAATCACATATTTAAAAGTCGGACTTTTGAATACCAAAACCGGACGCTAAAAAATAGGATTATTGCTTGAAATTAATGAAACACATACTCAAAATAAAATTTTAAATAACCTTAATTGTTTTATTACTTGAAGAAACCCGGTTTAGGTGATGTGGTTGATTAAATTGAACGGTATAAAAAGCTGGACGGGCCTGACGCAGTCAAATTTGGCCGGACAAGAGGTCAAAAAGCCTAACACTGTCCCGCTTTATCCGGACGGATGGCAACCCTTACATAGACTTAGAAATAAAATTATAACAACAAGTCCAATAGCTTCGAGTGGAGCCAACTCTTATATGAATAATATAAGTTCCTTACTAAAATTCTCTCCTGTATTGTATTAGGTTTATTTGAAAATAAAGTTATGTCTATAAGTATACACTCGTATATTAAATAAAAAACAGGTAAGAACACTTGAAGAGTTATGGTTCTTTTTAAGTAAGTTAAAATTTAATTTCTAGGTAGAAGCGTATCTCCAATTTTGGATTTTTGAAGGCTGTCGATGAGGACTTAAATAAAGAGATTTAAAGCAATACATGTGTGACCCAGCTTATATTTATTGTCTAAATAAATAGTCAATTAAACAATAAGTGTTACTTGATAGCTTTACTCCAAAATGAGTAAAAATTAACGTGTGGACCGCAAAACTCAAAACTCGAAGGCTCGCATCGAGCCTGCTTGATGGCTCGACCTCCTTTTACGTTTCTCCTTTTCATTTTCTTTAATTCTTTTATAATTAAAACTTGCTAGACTTGCTAAATGTAGCCACCGCCTCCTTTATTGAACAGACATCTTTTGGCTTGAAATGTTCAGTGAATACTGAACGGCGAGCCAAAAGATGCGTCACTCGATCGATGGATGCTGAATATGTGGACGAAAGCCCATGCCGTGGTTGTTACTCGACATGTTTTGCTCGACATAATATGGTTTTGCTCGATCGAGTAAAACCATATTATGTGAGTACTTAGCATAAGACAATGAATCGCGTGTCTTTACTTACTACCGTAATCTTATTTTAATTATTAATACTGACATCTTAATCTAATATGTCCATATAACACCAACATGCTGTTTGGTGATGATTATCGGTATTATGTATGTTTTCATTGTTATCATTATCATCATCAGCCCGTTGCAGTCCACTGCTGTACATAGGCGTCTCCCAAGGAACACCACAGAGTCCGGTCTTCTGCCTTTTGCTACCAGCCGCCACCAGCTCTCTTATATACATAAGTCGTCCCGCCATCAAAATATGTTCCAATAAAATACAATACCGCGCCAATACTTACTTTCCGACCATACTTTCGACCACAAAGAGATGTCCTAATGAGATTTTCGTATGAAATGGATGATGAAAAATATAATAAAAATATTTTTTTTTAAATGGTCTATGGATACAAATAAATAAGCAAATAGTTTTGTAAATGTTTTAAAAGATTTTTTTTAATAAATATTTTGCTTATATTCTTCAGTATTTGAACCAAAATAAAATAACATCTCAGATCCTGCAAATTATGCGTGGCGTATCTAGTTAGGTATCTTTACACTACATATGCATAAAATAATAATACATTTTTTTTATTAAAGGGCTTTGATAATACATATTTACATCTTAGGTACATCTAACACAAAACGCTATCTAGCAAAGGTAAAGTAAAGAAAAAAAGAAAGAAAGTAGTGCCGTTTAGTAAAATCTCGGAGTGGACCAAAAATTTTGTCAACAAGTGTGACTTAACATCGCACGAATGCACGATGCGAATTACATCGAACGTTCTTACGGTGCGAGCTCGCAGGAACGTGCGAGCTCGCAGATATTTACGATGCGTTGCGAATTCGCAGTTTTGTGTGGGCGCCTAAAATTTTATTGGCAGACACAATATCTTTCTTTAGTAATAATTTATGATTTCTACTTATTAATATTATGTATGCATTTAAAAAAAAGTAATATTTTAGGATTCTATCTGCTTAGTTTGAAGCTAAGCTAGTTGACGTTGCATGTTAGATGTCCGAAATACAAAAAAAAATGAAAGGTTTTAGTTTACTTGAGGTATAAATAATTACTTTTTTAGGTATACCCAAGTAATTACAAAAGCCTCGGCGCCTCCTCTTCTGATACTTCTACTACCGCTGAATACCTCTTTCTTGAAAGTTGTGTAAAGGGTGATGAAAACTAATGTTTTACTAGGGGTAGTCTACTGCCCCCCTGCTGTTAACTACTTCTCCAGTCTGGAAACAGTTCTGGAATCTTTAGGGTCACAATACTCACACCACGTCATCATGGGTGATTTTAATACAGACCTCCTAGGACATAGCTCATCCCGTACTCGTAACCTACTCCACATCTTCCAATCCACTAGCCTCCATGTTCTCCCCCTATAAGCAACTCACTACAACATTGAGCACCGGGATACTTGGCTCGACCTCATGCTTACCTCTGCTCCTAACCTTATCCGCTCCCATGGTCAACATCCAGCTCCTGGATTCTCCCATCACTATTTGATCTTCCTTTCTTATTTCCTAAAACCACCAAAATCCCCTCCTAAAACTTTGAATATTCATAGCTTTAGACGAATAGATATAAATAAACTGTGTGCAGATGCTTCTGTACTTGACTGAAATAACTTGGCAGCGGCTACAGACATCAACGATAAGATCAGAATTTCCAATGACACAGTTCTAAATCTATATGACCGTCACGCACCTGTGAGGGAAGTTAAGCTGAAGCGTCCACCGGCGCCATGGATGACGGAGGACATGCGAATGTCTATGAGACGGAGAGATCGTTGTTACAATAAGTACAGAAAGGATCGCTGCGAGGAGAATTGGAACCTATTCAAGGCTGCTAGAAATCGGTGTAATCAGGTGTTAAGTAACGCTGAACGCCGCCATATAACTCAAAATATAGAAAACTCTTCACCGTCCAATGTGTGGAAGTTTCGCCCTGAGTTTAGGATGACAATTGGCTTAGATGAAATCAACCTTCACTTTTCCACCACATCTCAGTTGGATCATCAAACCAAGAGTCAAACCCTCAGCTACATAAATAGTCTAACCCATGCCGCAAACATTTGACTTTTCTCCGGTGTCTTCTGAGGATGTCAAAAAGATTATCCTGTCCATTCGTTCCAAGGCTGTGGGATGCGACGGCATCAGTCGTCGCATGATTGTTACCATCTTGGATTCCATTCTACCTGCAATAGTCCACATCATAAATTTTTCACTGGACTCTGGAACCTTTCCCTCTATATGGCATAAGGCCTACATCATTCCTCTACCTAAAAAGAGTAACCCTTCTCTCCCCGAACACTTCCGACCTATTTCCATACTTCCCTTTCTTTCTAAAGTGCTAGAGGCCTGCGTACAAAAGCAGCTCTCACACTTTGTATATCAGCAGAATCTCCTTAGTCCTTTGCAATCTGGGTTCAGGCCCGGTCACAGCACAGCCACCGCTCTGCTTAAAATGTCGGGGGATATTAGAGAGGGCATGGAGGGTACCGAATGCCTTTAATACCGTCTGTCATGACATCCTACTGGCCATCCTTTCCCATCTTATGATCTCCTCAGAAGCTCTGGAATGGTTTTCCCCCTAACTTCAGGGACGACAACAGTGTGTTCATATCGATGATCGGTAGTCGAGTTGGTGTGATCTTCTCACTGGCGTCCCTCAAGGCGGTATATTATCTCCATTACTTTTCTCAATATTTATTAATCTCGTAACACCACACCACACCACACGCATGTATCACCTGTACGCTGACGACTTGCAAGTGTACACACAGACAAGGGTTGAGGACATTTCTTATTCTATCGATAAAATCAACAAAGACCTGGTCTGGCGGCGAGGTTTGGTTTGTCAGTTAATCCAACCAAATGCCAGGTGATTGTCTTGGGGAGTAAATATATGATAGGTAGGTTGGATATGGCAACCCTCCCACCAATCGTCTACAATAACGCGAGCATACCTCTGAGTGCAGTGGTCAAGAACCTGGGATTATATGTGGACTCTACCCTTGATTGGCGGGCACTGATTTCACACGTCAGCCAAAAAGTCACCTCGTGTCTCCGCGTTTTTTATCGCCTAAAAAACTTCCTTCCCGTTAAAACTAAGGCTACGCTTATGCAATCCCTAATTTTTCCCTTAATCGACTATGGTGATGTGTGTTATTTTGACCTGAATGCAGACCTTCTCAATAAACTAGATCGGCTTCTCAATAACTGCATTCGATTCGTTTTCAATCTTCGCAAGTATGATCATGTATCTGCTTTACGTTCCCAGTTGCAATGGCTTCCAATTCGATTTTCTTATCTAAACTCCCGTTCATTATCCGAATACCTTGTTCCACACTTCCGTTTCTTATGTTCCAATCACGACCGAAGTCTTCGGTCAACAAACAACTTGGTCCTTTTATGCCCCTCCCACAACTCCAATTTTATCAATTCTTCCTTCTATGTACAGTCAGTTCTACTCTGAAACGCACTTCCAGCTGAAATCAGGAGGTCCACAAACCGCCTCACATTTAAGAGAAAAGTACGAGAACTCCTTCGGGGGGAATTGGCAGCACAAACACAACGCTAGTACTTGTCTGTGCATATTCATATCTTATTAAGTATATGTATGTGTATGCTTAAACGATTATATATGTATAAATGGATATAGTTTTAGTAGTATATACTAGTTGTATTTGATGTAAGTATTTTTTTTATTTACGTAACTATTGTGATTTTGTAGAATTTCCTTCTTAGTCGTTGCACCTACCACATCATACTTCTACATCACCTGAAGGTTGACTGGGAGAGAATGCCTCATGGCATTAAGTCCGCCTTTGTACGTCATGTGCAACAAGTTTTAAATAAATTACTTTGTTAGGTACAAAAATTTCAAATCAAAGTAGGTACCTACTTGTTTATATCGATGCCGTTTCCTTTTAAAACAAGTGGAAATAATGGTGTTAATGTAATAATCAATTTAAAAGATTATGAATGCTAATTTTTCGCATTGCTCCGCTCCCATTTTTACCTTTCGTAAATATCATAAATTGTGGGAATAGAAAAGTATCACAGTTAGTCATTTTTATTATGGTAGTTTGTAAAACTTCTCTGTACGAGAAAATTTAATTGTTCAGTAAGAAAGCGTGGAAAAACATACATTTATGAGATTTCAGTTCTTGCTTAAGATACAATAGTCTTAACTGCTATAGTTTTTGTTAATAAATTGTTTATCATATCAATTCGGTAGCTTATTTATCTACTTTCTTCGATATAACACGTAACGCCATCTTGTGGTATCAAATAGAGATTAAAGTGTAGTTCTTCTCTTTTAGACTTACCTATATTTATGATAAATTTATTCCTTTGTGTTATTCCTTTATAAATGATCTTATGTTTAAAATTCAAAAATTAATAAAGCAGTCTCATTAACGTTTTAACCACTTTATAAAATTCAAAGAGCTTATTATATTATGATATGGCAATGCCAAATTGCTGGACTGACTTAATTGTGGTACCAAAAACGCAGCATTAATCCGTATTGAAGTATAGAGTGGCAATATTATACCGTGGGAGAGCCACAATTTGGTATGAATGGGCCGGCTCGACCGGAGTGATACCATGGCCTCACAGAAAACCGGTGTGAAATAGCGCTTGCGCTGTATTTCCGAGTGAGCGAGGATACCGGAGGCCCATACCCCAATCCCTCCCCACATACCTTTCCCCATCCCCCAAAGGTCGGCAAGGCACTTGTGGCGCCTCTGGTGTTGCAGGTGTCCATAGGCGGCGGTAATCGCCTACCATCAGGTGATACGTCTGCTCGTTTGCCACCAATACCATAAAAACATATTTTAAAAAATACAGAAAAATCTTGCTGTAACTTTAGGTGGCGAGTTTCTAGATAGTGATGACTACAGATTTTGGTTTAACAAGTCTCGGATAGAGATAAATATGTCAGATAATGTAATATATCAGATATCTTTATCTGCAAAAAGTGTTAAATGTCAGATACCTATCTGGCACTTTATCAGAAACTGGTGAATTCTCTTGTAATATCTAGTTATTCAGCGTATCTCATAACAATAAATCAATATAAAACCCTTTCTCCTCTTTTCATTTATTTACTCATTTGATAGTTGGAGAGTAATAAAAAGAATTTCACTACAGTAATTAAAGGAAATAGAAGATAAAAAGATTAAAAATACCTGTAGGACAAACATATTACATATTATTATGCAATTTATTTTTACGCGACTATCAAGGAAGGGTTATTTACGCTCCTGACACCTAATCATAAAAGTTTACACTTGAAAATATGTTTTACTTTCTTTTTAACACGTTAGACCCCAATTTTCAGTTGCTGACGTTTACGTGTTCCTTAAATATTTAGCAAAACCGTGACCAATCCTAAAAAGAATACTGCCACACATCGCAAAATCGCTGCAATAAACTCGGTGTTTTATCGTTGGCTATTAAATCTCCTCTTGCCGGCCACATAATTACGCCGAGCATCGGATGCTAAATCCGCGAGTATAAGAGATACATATTAATACCAAAATTTAAGCCAGGCAAAGCGTCGCAAGTACGTACACCCGCCACCCAATAGCCACCTAAGTCCGAATACGTACCTTTCTCCAAGCATGCGTGCCTGTGTGTGTGTGTGTCCATTCTTGTGTGTGTGCACAAATTTCATAATAGGTGTGGCAGCGCTGTACTCCGCTCAAATTTTACATCTCACATCTCATGCCTACAGGATGTTTCTTTTTGATTTAACATAAATTATTTATAATATTTATTCGTAAGTAATAAAATACTATATTGTTAGATGAATTATATAAAATAGCAGCATAGTATTTCGGTAAAAATTTGTTCTCCTTTATTTGGCAATCATCGTCATTCATCATCATCATCAGCCTATCTCTGTCCACTGCTGGACATAGGCCTCTCCAATTTCCCGCCACTTAGTTCGATCCTCGGCTTCTCGCATCCAGCTCCTGCCACCCGTCTTGCACAAATCATCACTCCACCTGGCTTGCGGACGTCTTACACTACGTTTGCCGAGACGCGGTCTCCACTCAAGAACCCGTTTACCCCAACGGTTATCGGTTCTACGACTAATATGGCCAGCCCACTGCCACTTCAGCTTGCTAATCCTATGGGCTATGTCGATAACTTTGGTTCTCTGCCAGATCACCTGATTCCTGATGCGATCAATCAGAGAAACGCCGAGCATAGCCCTCTCCATAGCACGCTGACCGACTTTAAACTTGTGGACCAGCTGTATTTGGCAATAGTTCAATGATAATTTAACGTCTTTCAAATGGACTTAGACGTAATTCTATGACTTTTGATTTTTTTGGTAGATCAAGTTTAATTTTATTAAAACATATATAATCGTTATCAGCCTTTAACGGTCCACTGCTGGACATAGACTTTTCCTTAGAAAGAAGGCTACGAAACTCATATATACCTAAGTGAGTGAAGATAATAAATGAAAGTAATTAACTGTATTTCAGAATAGAATGCATAAAGATTTTAAGAAAAAAAAACTTATAAAACAGTTTTTGAACAAAGCCTTAGCTCTTAGCCATGTTTTTAGCATAGAATAGATACTCTTTCTGTAATCCAAAAGCAAGGATTTCGTAAGTACTGTAGTAGGTACTTCGACTAAGTTGTATAAGTATATCTACAATTGATCCACAGCGGCAATCGATTGTCCAAAATTTTCATCCGTATTTTTCATCAGAGAAACTTACTTAATTAATAACTTTAATTAATAAAAAAAATCTGGGAAAAAAAATTTGGAACCAATTATTTTACTTTTTGGAATTTTACAAGCAGTTTAATTTGTTAGTCGATCGAATGTTATTCCATAACTAACAAAGCTGTCTTAGCTGTGAATTTCTTTCTTCCAATAGCAGTAGCGTCTTATATTTCGTAAAGCAGTTCAGTTTGTTTTGTTAAACATTGCATAAATGTTCTACTTTTATAATAACGTACAATCACTGGTGTTCTTAAAAATAGGACAGTTAATAAAAAAACACATTTACTTAAAATGTACATGTATGTATGCACATTTGTATATCCATTCTGAATAAGATAGTTCGAGATATATTAAACAGTAGATCAATTAAATTGAATAATCATAAAATGATACATCAAAGTTTTTAAAGCTGCACTTGGAACTGGCTACTAGAATCACTCGATTTTTTAATATTAAATATTGACTATTCATAAGTGCCTGTAAAATATGTGTTTATTGAATAAAATCTTTTTGAATTTTGAATTGATCATGATTAAACAAAATTCTACAACCCGTCACTCAAGATAACTATTTCAACTTCTTCACGCGTTTCGTAATATACAATTCTAGACATAAAACCAATAAACCAGAAGGACAATATCGAAACGTCCTGTACCGTTGTGCTTACGGACATGCGTGCTATATCTATCCATACTTAGGTAGGTGCGTTATTAATTTATCTGTAGCGGAGAACTAACCATCGCCCGGCGGGGCCACCCCATCCCACCGCCTTACTGTTTAAACATTTCCAAATGAGTATGCAGAAGATTGTACCTAATACATGGCCACGCGTGGTGGTACTACCCCTGCCCCTCTAAATTACTCGAGCCTTAATTAAAAGCCTAGCATTCTGTTCATGACAAGTATTCCAACTACGACCTCGGCGACCTCTGCTAGTACATAGTGTACGCTAACTGAATTTCTCTATTGTTATAATGTGGGTTTGCACTTCCAATTTCAGCTGGTTTAATTTAAAACTGAGGGCTGACGGCTTGAGTTTGGGTAGATTTGTTAGGAACTCGGACATAATGATGAACTTATAATGAAAACACTGACGAAGTTGGTGATGGAAACATACATTCGATAGTTTGTTTAAAACTTCAGAAAAATCCAATAGTGAATTATATGTACAAAAGACATTAAACGTAAAAATGAGCTTATTATTTGATGAATATAATATTTTTTAATCGTGTTTAAAATGTTTTTTGTATCAGATAAGTTATTGTTGGTACTATAACTATTAATACCGTTTTGTTAGTTTTATATCTAATTGCCCTTAAAGGTGGTTTTCCCCAAGCATTTTCTTTATTTCTTTGCGGAAACTTTTTTTCAAGTGCATATGAGTAGTTAATGAATTTAACTCTTTACACACTTTGCAAACACATAACAGTAGTAATACAAACAGTAGTGTAAATGTGGGATGGTAGCCACACTTTTTCGAATAGCGGCTTAACTTATAGAATATGAGTATTTTAAAATTATAAACGTTTTAATGTGCTGTGTACCTATTATACTATTTCCATTTCTTTATTTTCTCGATGACAGCTCTTTGTGGAAACTTGAACGAGCGTCTTTTTACATTATGTATGCATTATTTAATAAAAATATGACGCTTACGCACGTACAAGGTCATAGCAGATGGATGGAAACTCATAGGGATGGAGCTATCGATAAACGTAATACGATAACAGACCCGATATTTTTTTACAAAGTGTATGTAACTAAACTATTGCCGGATAATTTTGTACAAATGTATTAACTAATATTACATTTCATTACAAGATGTAATTATATTAAGTTGATTCTTTATTTATTTTAATCAAAATCTGATGAATCGTCACTGTCACTCGATGAGCTCTCCCTAACATATATTATAAGTTCCTGTACTTCTATATTATCGAATGCCACATGAATTTTCCAATCCGACACTATAACGTTTTACTTCCACACATGCATTTTTTAATAAATCTAACATCTTGTTTGCCGTAAAAGGGGGATGGGTATTGTTTCGAGCTGCGTGTCCTTTGATTTGTGCACATATTAGTTCTATAGGCAGGCAATGATACGGCGGAAGTCGAAGAACCCAATGACCACATTCGGCAGCTATTTCGTCGGTAATATATCTTTTAGGGAAGCTTTTTTTTCGATTTTAAAATATTGGCTATTTGTACTTTTAATAAAGTACTATCCACATTTTCGCCATGACGTTAGAGCCAGTCAATTATCTCTTGTTTTTTATTGGTCTACGTCGGCTTTTATCAATTTGTCTGGAGTGATATGTAACATTGTCCATAATAATTATCGACGGTTCTTCCAGAGATTGCACCATTTCTTAGATTGCACCATTTCTTTAAACCATCCTTCGTAAATCTCTGCGTTCATTTCTTCGTGGTAGTCCGCTGTTTTCTTGGATTTAAAGGCCAGTAAAGCATCTGACACGAATCCTTTCGTAGACCCTGCATAGCATATGATAAGGCGTTCACCTTTTCCCATTGGCACTGAACTAGTGGAAGCGGCGGTGTTGTCAGTCCAGTTCTTAGATACTGTGTGGTTTGCATTTAACCAAGTCTCGTCAGTGAAAATAACATTTGACCAATCTGATATCTTTTTGGCTTCGCTCAAAAATTCGCAACGAACCATAGCAACGTCGTGACGCTCCATCAGTATTATACGTTTGTTCGATTTTTTATGAGAAAATCCAATTTATTTCAAAACCAAACTAAATGACGATTTTTGGCCATGGAACAAACCACATTCACTTAAAGAAACAACAAGTTTTTTAAGTGTTGGAATTTCTTTGCGCAAGTAATAGTCATATACAAGGTGGATACCACAAAGCAAGTGTTTTTTTAACCAGGTATACCTACACACGTTACAAGTCCACCTACAAAGTTTCAATAAAATCGGTTCAGTAGTTTAGCCATAGGTTAGTAGTTTAGTAGGTAGTTTAACTTTTCGTTTTTGAAATTTACAGGATGTGTTCAATGCAACGCAATTATCAACGGGTTAACGACCTTAGGTCTAACTACTCAAATAATTGTCACTCTAAAATATACCTTATGTCTGAGCAATAAGACCCTCACACACGTAATCACAAAATAGTTAAAACCAATAGGTAGGTATTGCTGGAAGGAATCACCGGGAGAGTAAAAGGGTCAACCGAAAATATCTTTTCTATCCTTTTCTAATTTCAAACTTAAAAAACTGCATTTGATTAGTGGGTCAGTGTGTCGCAGTACGCGAACCTGTGACGTGTTGCACATTTTGGCAGTCGATCGCGTCGTTGCACGTTTGAAGTAGCCGGCGCTAAAGCCCTATGTCCTGTTTGTTTTGATTATTAATAATAGGTATTTTAAAGTGATAAGTGCGAAAAACTGCTTTTATAGTGACAGGACGCATTAGTTAGGTATGTTAGTACTTAGTTGTTATTTAACGATTACTTTGTGTGAGTGTAAATGAAACAATGCCTCGATTTGGTTATACGGCTAGTGAATACTCGGATATGATATTAATTTATGGAGAATGCCGAGGAAACGCCGCTCTGGCTTTACGTACCTACACTGATATGTAGTTTGCGTACAGCTGCTCGTCATTTTCAAGTAAGTAAGCCATAGATTTTTGTAAGACATTGCCCGTAAGACATACTTTTTGTTATTACTTATTTGCAAAGCTATTTTTTAGTTACTTACTAATTTGCAGAGTTGCGAAAAAATTACATTATTAAAATATACGATCTGTGTATTCATTGAGAATTGAAAAAATCAAATAATAATTAATTTTATTTCATGTTTTGTGATATTATTGTGAAATATTGTGATTGTGTAAATTATTATTAAAATAAGTAGGCGCGCGTGCACGGCAGCACCGCGCGAGCGCTCCGCTGTACTCGTATTTCGTATTGAGTGTTCCCAGCTTGCAAAAATATATTTGAATGTTTTTGTTGTATTTGTCTTTGTTCAAAACATAATAAATATATGCGATCGATATCATTACTTATTTGGTCACAACACTACAACTATCAAATTAGAACTGTCATCGAGAAAATAAAGAAATGGAAATAGTATAATGAAAAAGTAATTAAAATATTTTAACATTAATCTATTGTGTTTGTTTAATAAAAACGAAATAAAAAAGCTCTAAAATTGAGGATAGATGCCTACTGTGTGGTTTAGATGCCACCATGATATTTTGAACTGTAGGATAGTTGCCCTAATATGTAAATAATTAAACATTATTTTAGGTTTACCAATTTTAATCAACATTAGCTGTTACGTAATCACAAACCACTTTGGTTTATTAAAAAAAAAATGGGATCAGTTTAAGTATCTATTAAAAATATATTAGCGTCAACATAACAAGTTGCAACTTCTTTACGGTTTGACATCTTTGGAATATGTATCTATTTCTATTTAAAAAAAAAATGTGCCGTCACGGGACACCTGGCAGATGTGAAACATCAAAATTGGTTTGTAAAAGTCATCTAATAAAAAAATTGTGCCGTTTTTTTACTTGTTTTTTTCCAAAAATTAAATGACTGTTTATTACATTAATATTGATTATTGTTAAATTCAAAAATTTGAAATCGTGACAACTCAATCATTTTCATCAGTGACTTCGGTAAGGCGAAGCGGCGAGCGTCGCCACGGCAATTCTCGTCACGCCTAAAATTAGTTTACCCCCGCCCATAGATGTTTCAAGTCAAAACTGCATCATTGGGCCTCAATCTGTCTCCTCTGAAGTTGCTCTTGACCTTCCCTTAGTCAACTATCTTAGTGCTTTACTACTCTTGCACGATAAGTTAGGAGTAGCTTTATCTTTGGTTTTCTTAGTAGCAACGTTTTCTTAATAATTTAACACTGCATCTGACTGTCTTCCTCATTTCTATAGAGGTAACCAAATTTTTGGAACAGGGAAACTATTTACATGGCATATCTAAATATATGATAGCATAGAAGCCTAGATATAATGAAAAGGATAGATGCCTCTAAGGACATCTACACTCACAGAAACCGTGACATCTATCCTGTTTTGAAGGGATAGACGCCCTTTAATATATTACATAAATCGTAATAAATGACATGAAAGAAATATATTATTTTATTCATATACAGTTAAGAGAAAGAAAAATCCAAGTACATAACATTAAAAGTTTCGAGCGCAATCAAGTTTGAGTCAAACCCAATCTACAAATTGTTTGACGGTTAAAGTAAGTTTTGCCTCACTACTCGCGATACCGGACACATAGTTTCTAGTGAAGCGCTCGTCACTGATCGAGGGATGGGCGGTGGTAAGCTTACAATTAAACAAAAAATGACGAATCTAATCTATACTAATATTATAAAGCTGCAGAGTTTGTTTGTTTGTTTGAACGCGCTAATCTCAGGATCTACTGGTCCGATTTGAAAAATTCTTTCAGTGTTGGATAGTGCATTTATCGAGGAAGGCTATAGGCTATATTTTATTTTGAAAAAAATTTGAGATCCGTAAGAAAATTGCTATTTTGTAACCCAAGGTGGGAATGGGTATTGACAATAGAACAAAATCATGTATTACGGGTTTGTAGGTCCCATTAAGATCTACAAAAAAGTCCGAGAGAGCATATATCTAACTATCATGGTTTAGTCACAATAACCGCTTTTGTGCTCAAAAAAATTATTAAATCGTCTGAAGAAAGAAACTACGTTAAATGTGTATCGTAATATTAATCCTTATCCAAATAAAGCATTATGTTATCAAGGGTATTTATGTAGAAGTAAAATACTTTTTGTTTCACCCCATTCGGACATTTCGTTTAGAAGTTATCACGAGTATAAGACGCTAAGAGTTGGTACCTATTATTGAGTTATTTGTCAAAGAGTTTTTATCAACATAATACCTAATATTAGTCTTTATCCAAATAAATGTGTTGTTGATTATGAGTATTAGATCTTAGAAGAGTATAATAAATGCATCTATACTAATATATATAAAGCTGAAGAGTTTTTGTTTGTTTGAACGCGCTAATCTCAGCCATTTATCGAAGAAGGCTATAGGTTATATATCATCACGCTAAGACCAATAGGAGCGGAGCACCAATGAAGAATGTTTCAAAAACGGGGGAAAATTATCACGCTACGGCAATAGGAGACGCAAACGACGTTGCGTGGGTCAGCTATACTAATATATAAAGCTGAAGAGTTTGTTTGAACGCGCTAATCTCAGGAACTACTGGTCCAATTTGAAAAAAAATATTATTATAAATGCGAAAGTTACTCTGTCTGTCTGTCTGTCTTGCTTTCACGGCCAAACCGCTGCACCGATTTGAATGAAATTTGGTACACAGATTGTCTAGAGCCTGAGAAAGGACATAGGCTACTTTTTAATGCGAAAAAGGGGTTGTAAGGGGTTTAAAAGGGGGATGAAAGGTTGTTCTGGGAGTTCACTCGCCACACGCCTGCGCGTTACCTACGTCGGGCGTTTTGATAATGAATAAACAAGGCTGTCACAATCATAAAAAATATTTCACTTTTTCAATGAAGACTTAACAATGATAGCAATGATATTATATATAAAAAATTAAATATTAAGATATTAAGTGTATATTCGTCAATCTGATTTGTATGTTCATTATATTAATAGAAATAAATAAGCCAAATTAATATAATTAATTAACAGCGTTTCTTAACTTCAAAATTCTCTTCAGAAGTATCGTCATTATAAGCTAGCTGTTGGTTAGATATGAATAAAAATGTAAATAATATCGATCCTGATCAGCTGACTAATGAGATAGTTATCAATTAAACGAACGGATCATGTCAGGCGTGGAGGGAGATGTTGTCGAATACTTAAAGTCTTTAGAAATATCATGTTAAGGGCCAATGTAAATGAATGTAAGAATCTATTTAAATTTGAATACATAAACCCCACAGATATTATAAAAACGTTTAAGTCTCTTAACTCTAAGAAAACAGGGGACTTATGGGGGATTTCAGTTAAATTAATAGAAACTATTATAATTGATATAGCACCATTTCTAGCAATAACATTCAATCGATGTGTTGATTCTGGGGTTTTTCCTAACCTGATGAAATATAGTAAAGTAATACCTTTATTCAAGAAGGGTTGTACAACCGAACCAAGTAACTTTAGGCCAATCTCAATCTTACCGGCTATTAGTAAAAATTTTGAAAAAGTCATTTTGCAACGACTAGAAAGCCATTTTAATCTAAATAATTTATTTCACAAAGAACAATATGGCTTTACAAAGGGTCGTTCAACAATTGATGCGGGTGCAACTCTTTTGAGACATATATTTAGTGCATGGGAGAATTCGCAAGATGCGATAGGTGTATTTTGCGATCTTTCAAAAGCTTTTGACTGTGTAGAACATAACACGCTTTTTCTTAAACTTAGGCATTATGGTGTTAATGGTATTGCTTTGGAACTAATCGTTTCCTACTTGAAAGATAGAATTCAACATGTAGATGTCAATGGTGCGAGGTCATCTGGATTACCTGTTACTATGGGCGTTCCGCAGGGCTCCATACTGGGTCCTCTACTTTTTCTCATATATGTAAATGACTTACCATATTATTTAAAAGATCTCTGTGATATAGTTCTATTTGCTGATGATACGTCACTTATTTTTAAAGTCGATCGTAAGAAAACAGTTTTTGACGATGTGAATAGGGCACTAAATGATGTATTGAATTGGTTTACAACGAATAATCTCCTACTGAATTCAAATAAAACAAAGTGTGTGAGATTTACTATGCCAAATGTAAAACAACTAGGCACTAATCTAACTATAAATAATGAAATCATAAGTATTGTAGACTCAACAGTATTCTTAGGAATTACATTAGATAGTAAACTTCAATGGGGAGTCCAGATAGATAGCCTTGCGGGTAGACTTAGTTCGGCAGCTTATGCAGTATGGAAGGTACGTCAGCTCACTGATACGGACACAGCTAGGTTAGTTTATTTTAGCTACTTTCATAGCGTCATGTCCTATGGTATACTACTTTGGGGCAAGGCGGCTGATATTGAAACGATTTTTATTCTACAAAAACGAGCCATCCGCTCAATGTACAATTTAGGTGCTAGAGTCTCTCTTCGAGAGTTGTTTAAAGATATAGGTATTTTAACTGTTGTATCACAGTATATATTTGCTAATATTATGTTTGTTAGACACAACATTAATGACTATAAGAAAAACAGTGATGTACACAATATTAATACTAGAAACAAATCTAAACTCATTGGTACCTATCATCGATTACATAAGGTACACAACTCGTTCGAAGGTCTTGGTGTACGTTTTTATAATAAAATTCCTATACATGTAATCGACCTTCCTGTAAATAAATTCAAGCTAACTGTAAAAAATCACCTTATTAGGAAAGCCTACTATACGATCAACGATTATCTAAACGACAATAGTCATGGGCTTAAGGTGTCATTAGAATTTAAATAGATACACACAAACTTCTTTGTCTTTTAATAAAGCTAAATATTAACAAACCATTGTTAGTTGAAAGTAATGCGTGGCGATTATCATGGTAATTTAATTAGTAGTGATTTTTATCAGTATCTAGACTATGGTTTGTCATGCTCACTAAAATGTCATTGCTTGCGGTGTCGTCGTGGGGCGGGTCGTTTCCTTCCCTCTGATATGGCGAAGGAGATGATGGCTGGTCCATGCGTCATACTCGTGAACGGGTGCTGCTTGGGGTGACTGGTCGGCCTAGTCAGCGATTCTTTAGACAATACTATTATTCTGGTTCGTTCAACTGCAACCCTAGCCTCTTAATCCAGTCACGAATTATTTTCAACAGTAGATTCTGCAACTGAATGTAAGTGGATGTGCACCTTGTTTCTATTTTGTTCTATGTTTAATAGACTCAAACCTTCAACGTTATCACTGAGTGTTTTTTGTTTGTTTGCGCGTTAGATTTTGGAGCTTTTTAATAAAAGGAATTTCAGGTGGCAACAGCTTGCATACTGTTTACCTTACATGTAATACTAACACTATTGTACCTGAAAATCAGATTTTGAAAAAGAGTAGCCATGAGTTTCTTTGCCAGTATTCTTCTCATGAGCTCTACGCATTTTGGAAACTGGAAGTTATGGATCGACACAGGCAGGCAGTAGATTTTGGTGTTTTCGCCTAACTTACCTCGACAATACAGCACATGCTGTGGCCTCTGTTTGTGTCGATCTATGATTTTAACTATAGCTTCAATTTGACGTTCATAAGTGTCACTTGGTGTCTTAGATGAATAAATGATTTTGATTTGATTTGATTTGATTATCACGAGTGCCTACCCATAAGTTGAGGCTGCAAGTTAATGTTCCAGTACTATTAAATGAGGTATCTTGAGCGCCAAAGCAATGTAGTACAATAGTAGCAATAGTACATGGCTAAATATTACACAACTGGGGTACAACATTGTAAAAGCTACAATCATGACGCATGGAATGGCAAAAGAAGATAATGTTTTAATTCCCCGTATTCCAATAATTCCAACTTATTTGACATTTTAATTTAAAAGAATGCAGTTTCCGCTGAAAACAGCATTTCCAATAACAATATTATCAAAACCCAAGGACAGATGCTTAAAGATACAGTTTTTTTTTTGTCATGGGCAGCATACTCACGTATATCAAATCCACAAACTCTCCATATTTTAGCAAAATATGGCAAAAGAAAAAACGTAGTTATTAAAATTGTACTTTTTTATTTGAAGCTGCCAAAGTGACTATGGTCAGCCTGATGGAAAACTCAAGCAGAATCCAACAGTGGGGGCAACCATACTCACTGGGAAAGCAGACAATGCAGTATTGCGTCCTACACTATGACGGCTTAGTGAGATGCTTTTTCACGCCCCACTTACAGGCCCCGGGATCATAGTGGGAGAGAAACACATGCGCTGGTAGTGAGTTCCAGTTTTTAGCTGCTCAGCACAGGAAGGATGAACCAAACCGTTTGGTTTGAGAGTGAACATGTTATTCTGCAGAGGAAAGGAGAAGGGGGACCAGTTGGAAGAGCTCCTCAGAATACTTCCAATGATACAGATGGTAGTCGACTGCTATAGAGGCGATATCTCTACGCAGCTGCAGAGGTTCAAGGAACTCGGTGGCTTCGGGACTGTTGGTAAAGCGGACTGTTCGCCATTGCAACCGATCGAAAGCATCAAGCAAATACTGCGCGGATCCATCACAAATATGAGAACAGTACTCGAGGTCCCGGCAAATATCCATGCCCAGGACACCGAGCTTACCCCGTAGTGGCAGTTGAGTGCTCTGAAAAGTGGGGAGGGAAAGGAATGGGGACTTTTTGGTAGAGAATGCGCACAACTGTGTTTTCGTAGGGTTGAACTCGACCAGATTCTTATCACCCCATTGTAAAATGCGGTTCAAAACCCGGTCGAGCTCAGCGACAAGCTTCTGTCGATTTTCCTCAACGTCTGCCAGCTTGGCTGAACGGTGTCAAAAATATCGCCCATGAACTGTGCTATCGTCTGCATAGCAATGTATGTTGCCAAGAGCTAACATGTCATTGATATGCAGAAGAAATAGTGTGGGCGACAGGACTGAACCCTGAGGTACGCCAGCGTTTACATCCAGAACATCAGAGGCCGTGCCGTCGCAAAGGCCCATAATGCGGCGCTGATGAAGAAAAGCGTCAATCCAGTGACAGGGTCTAGGAGGCGGACCGAGTGCCGAGAGCTTGGAGAGAAGCGAGCGGTGCCAGACCCGGTCGATGTCAAATGTCGAAATAAGCTCATATAAACACTTTATATTTTATGTACTTATATAAATACTTAAATAAGTTTTTAATAGTAAAACGTGTGTGTATTATTTGTAAAATGGCGCTAAACTACATTTTTCGTTCACCAAATTAATAAATCATTACAGATGGCGCTATACTAAATTTTTAGTTTTCACAAAATTGTCTTAACCCCTTTATTTTACTTAAACTGATTTATAAAAATATATAAAAGTTCTATGCGAGGTAAAGAAAATAAAACTATTCAGGTACCAATACAGTTTGTATCATGATTTTATATCGATAAAAATCCTACCTATATTAATAACGCGAAAGTTTGTTAGTATGGATGGATGGATGTTTGTTACTTTTTCACGCAAAAACTACTGAACGGATTTGGATAAAACTTTACAGTAATATAGCTTATACATCAGAATAACACATAAGCTACTATTTGCAGCGATAACCGACATACACGCGGGCGAAGCCGCGGGCAACAGCTAGTGTTTATTATACATGTCACTACGTGTTAAACGTGGCATCTATCCCACGGAGTCGACTCTCCCACATTTACCCTATTTAAATCTTTAAAAAGTTTTATGGGGTTTAATAAAACGCTTTACTATGTTTAATTTATACTTTATCAATCTCTTTTCTATGAAGTGGCCTATAGATATCTTGTAGTGGATTATTAAAAACTGTTGGTCATGGTATTTTAATGTATTACTGAATGATGTTAAATTTGTCATCTATTTATTAACAGTATTTTATAATAAATAATAAATTTAACTATTATTATTCAGTTGAAGATAAACGCGCGTTTTGCTAACGCGCGTTTGCAACTAAATTTAATTTCGTTCTAGGAGTACACAGCTAACGCGCGTTTCTAGAATGAAATTACATGTAGTTGTAAACGCGCGTTAGCAAAACGCGCGTTGAGCGCTCATCATCTGAACATGGCCTTAGTTACGGAGTTCCGTAAACCTAATCTATTCATAATCTATTAACTTATCATACTATATATTTTATGTTAATAATTTACACACATATATGTACATTATAACAAGCTTGTTTATATGCATGTATGTATGTGTAACAGTCTATATATTATCTGAGTCGGAACTCCAACAAATTTTCCATCCATTTGAAGTTATGTGAGTTACGTATATTTTACAACTATGACTGCACGTTTGGCCTAGTGGTTTAACGGTCACCACGCCGTTTCCTACTACGCCAAGTGTCGTGGGTTCAAATCCCACGTAGGACAACACTTTGTGTGACCCACAAATTGTTGTTCTGAGTTTGGGTGTTCTTTGTGTCCGTTTCATGTATGTTTGTAAAGTCCCCCGCGACACAGGATTTATTCCTAGTGCGGGAGTTGTCTTTAAAAGAACAACATTTACTTGCCTTTTCAACATAAATAGAAGCACTAACATGACGTAACTAACATTTTTATTAAGACCCAAAGGATCTATTTCATTATGGTTTCAGGAACATTTTACTGCTTTTAAAGTGAGAACTCAATCTTCTCAAAATAGTCTCAGAGTTCAGACAGTCGCTCAAGAGTCGTAACTTTTCCGACTGTGCATGCATAAAATATGTAGTTGGTTTAGATCTAAGACTGAACTGTTTCAATTTTAAATAATCAGAATAAAAACTTTCACAACAATATAGGGATTAACTGACTACCCCTAAGGATTTCGCACTAAATGGGGGCCAGTATGAAGGGGTGTAACGAACTCCCGCATCGGTGTCCGGTAGCAAATCGATAATAATTTATGTATTTAATCTCCGATTAAGATGTTTAATGAAAGTACAATTAAAGATTTATTTTAAGTTATTTGTGAAAATGTCTAGTAAGTATTATTTTAAGGTGATATATTTATTGTTTTTTATGAAGCAATTTTTATCTTATTCAATAAATCATTCGTTAGTGTGTAATATGATATTGATCTTACAATATATTGTAGTGTAAAAAGATCCTTACAGTTCACTTCCTTTTTACGCTTCATTTTGAATCTAATTTAATCTAACTGTAGGTATCTAAATTTTCTAACGAGTAGGCTATGTATAACAGTGGATTGTTATGTATCTAAAAACACTACGACAGCTAGACAACTGATATAAAAACATGTATATATTTTTTTAGTCAATACATAGGTAGGTATTATACATAGAAAACACACAAACTGCGAAACTAAAATTTGCAGATCATACAAACATTTGTAATGACCCAGGAATAGAACTCGAGACCTCAAGCACAGCAGTCGCATATTATGCTACCAGCTACCACCGAGGCTGTCAAATAATAAATACTGAATATAAATCGATTTAACACACACTTTTACTTTCCTTCATTTCTTTGCTATTTATATCTTTCTCATCAAGGTAACCACAATTCGTCACAAGGAACCATGCCACGTACAACTAGTTAATTTTATAATTTTGCAAGCAATTGATCGTAAATAGGACAGACGAATAAATAACTCATGGATTTTCACTGTCTGAAAAACAATAAATTTTGTGTTTGGTAACAAAGTTTGTGATATAGGGTAAAGTTTGTTTTTAATCATTGAGGACTACCTCAATTGTAGTAAATATATTAGTAAATATTATTCTAGTAATATAAAGAAATTTGCCATTTTCCTAATAAAGAGATTTTTGACATTTGAACCACTAACATTAAAGTTCGAAAAAAAGACTGAAATAACAGTTTTCTTTAAAATTTTATTAGGTAACTTAAACAATTAATAATCCGTGTTTCTACCGCGAACACTAACAACACAAGAATCGGTTTGGCATACTCAAAATGAGTTCATCCAAATCACGCTGTGGAATGGCCGCCCATGTTCGTTGCAACATCAAAAAAAGGTCTTCTTGCGACTGGATACCCTCCATATTCGGCAGAGCTCTTCTCTGTAGCATATCCCATGCATGCTCAATCGGGTTCAAGTCTGGCGACTGAGCAGGCCAGGGCCAAAGCCACATCTCAATCTCAAGAACTCCGCATAAAAATGCTTGATCCCTAGACACTTTTGATGTGTGTAAAAACTAAAACCCATCTACCACAAAAAACGATTATGATTTTAACAGGCTATGTGTGTATGTATGGTCATCTGTTCCCTCATAGCTCCTACTTATTAAAACTGAACAAATAAAATAAAAAAAATGAGATATCGTAAGAAGCGTCTTGATCGGCCATATGACGTGTTACTGAATCTAATGTGGCACCTTCTAGCGTTCATAAAGTACTGTGTTAAAAAAAAATGAGATAAATATGCCGTGTTTGGTATCGTTGGAAAGGGCGTTACTTGTACATTTCAAAAATATATAATATATATATCTAATATTTGCTAGTTACTTTGTCCGTATTTATTTGATAAATTGTGATATTTCTTTGGTATTTAAATATGTACACTTTGCTAATAAATGAATATTATAACGGCACCAAAACATCAAAAAAAGTAATAACTAAAACCCAACTACTCTGTGAACCGCATTAAGATTTTCACACAAAAATAGAAAAAAAAACAATAAATTTTGGGGGTCCACATACTTGGAACTGAAACTCAAAAATTTTTTTTTCATCAAACCCAACCGTGTTGGATATCTATGGATAGGTCTTTAAAATGATATTGAGGTTTCTAATATTTTTTATCTAAACTGAATAGTTTGCGCGAGAGACACTTCCAAACTGGTAAAATGTGTGTCTCCCCCTGTAACTTCTAAAATGAGAGAATAATAAAACTAAAAAAAATATGTGATGTACATTATCATGCAAACTTCCACCGAAAATTGGTTTGAACGAGATCTAGTTAGTATTTTTTTTTAATACGTCATAAATCGTAAACCGCAAAAAAAATTACACTATTATTAAAATATCCATCAAAGTTACAACGAACTACAAGAACTTTTATATTATGTTACTTGCAAGCCGTACTTGCAAGCCGCACCGACTTCAAACCTATGAATAAGTCGCACATACAAATAATAGTGTTTCATCAATATTAAAGTTTGCAGATAAAGTGTATTTAATTAAATCTTTATTAAGTTATTTTATGCTTTTTTAGTTTTTGTAGTCGGTTTTTTTAAACGAAGTTTTTTTAAATTTTCGCTTTTTGGATTTCTAGGTAGAGAATTTTCTTTGATGTTTTTTTTAAATAGCTTTGCGTGATTACTAGTTATTACATAGGTATCTTAAAGTTTCTTGTTACCTTACCTGTCAGATCACCTAAACAACTTGAAAGAATACAACTTGAAAGAATACAAGTAAGGCTCTATTCGTGTATTTAGTACAACTATAGATCTATAGATACGTACGAAATTGAAAGATTTATCCTCCAACTCCTAACTGTTGAGGAGTTGTACCTTCCATCATCAGTTCACCTAAATAACTTGAAAGAATACGAGTAACGATAACATACATACACATGACATATAAAGATTTATCTTCCAACTCCTAATCGTTAAGGAGTTGTATCTTCCATCATCGGCTCATCACCATGAAATGATGACTACCAGGTGTAAATACTGCAATAGCTTTAGAAAATATATGAAAAACATAGTGCGTGCCTAACAAATTTGAGGGTTTCCTTCGATTTCCTTGGGATCCCATCACCAGATCCTGATATAGTAGCAATGGGACCACATGGGAAGCATACCCTTAGAATCCGAATTCAAAAATCGGTCCACAATTGACTGAGTAATCAGAGTACATAGTTACATATATAAAAAAAAAACAATCAAATTGAGAACCTCCTCCTTTTGGAAGTCGGTTAATTAGGTAATGTCGTAGGTAAACGAAACACAAAGTAGTACATTCTCATTAGGTAGTAGTTGTTCTCCGTGAATGTATGTCTCTTTAAATAAAGATGGTATTCATAAATTATTTATATTCAGATAAATATTTCTCTTATTTCCTTCTCTTTTTTAATCACAAATTTTAACAAAAAAACGACTTCAAGAACTGGACCCAATTAAAATGGGACCAAACGGGAAGCACCGGCTTTCAAATAAAAAAATAATCATCAAAATCGGTTCACCTAGTCGAAAATTATGAGGTAACAAACATTTAAAATAATACAGTCGAATTGATAACCTCCGTTTTTAAGACGGTTAAAAAGACAACTTCCGCATTTGGAATATACATCTTGTGTCGCGACTTGCGAGGGACTTTTCAAACATACATGAAACGGACACAAAGAATACCCAGACCCAGAACAACAATTTGCGGATCACACAAAGTGCTGTCCCATGTGGGATCTGAACCCACAACACTTGGCGCAGTAGAAGCGGCGTATCAACCGCTTATACTGTGCAATCAATATTTGATGATAATTCATGTATTAACAGGCACTCACACAGGCATGCAAATATGTAAACAAAATTATTAGCGTTTGTACTCGTTATCATTTCAAGCATCCTTTTTTGGTTTAGATGGACTGTTTATTGAGGTAGGTTATAGTCTATATACATCAGGCTACGATCCATATAAGCGGAGTAGTGACCATAAACGCCTAAATCTACCGGGAGTTACTAGTGAGGTAGATTTAGTAGAACACCTTTTGCCTTTGAAATTTACATACATGTTTTTTTTATAATGAAATTATTCTACAGAGTCTTACTCAATTCTTAACTAACAAACTTTCAAGTTTCAGAGACGTACTTTTACAACATAATGACCCGACCATTATAATAGTAGCCTTATGCACACCTTATATCAGACATATTATAATATTTAAATATATTTTGTTAAGACTCTGCTGCCTCGTTGGTCTAGCGCCTAGCGTAAGCGACTGCCGATCAAGAGGTCTCGGGTTCGATTCCTGGGTCGGACTGCTGTTGGGTTTTTCTTACAAGAAATTCTTAACAGCAGCCCGGAGTATGGAATATGGCGGTATTTCCCGCCCGTGCCTCGGAGAACACGTTAAGCCGTCGGTCCCGGTTGTCATGAAAAGAAAATCTTTTTTTTTTTATTATTATTTTAAAAGACAACTCCCGCACTAGGAATAAATCCTGTGTCGCGGGGGACTTTACAAACATACATGAAACGGACACAAAGAACACCCAGACTCAGAACAACAATTTGTGGATCACACAAAGTGTTGTCCTACGTGGGATTTGAACCCACGACACTTGGCGAAGTTGGAAACGGCGTAGTGACCGTTAAACCACTAGGCCAAACGTGCAGTCACATTATTGGGAAGTTAGTGCCCTCAAATATAATGACAACTAGTTCAACCTTCGAATTCAGTTCACCCTCAGGGTTGCGGAGGTCCGATGCCAGTCGCTCCATGGAAAAAGTGATATTCAGGTAAAACCGGTTGAACTAGTAGCCGACCCTAATTAATTTTTGGAATAATAAAGGCTAGGAAGAAATGAAGCAATTTTACTGAGACACTTATTATTTTTATTAGAAAAACATATCTTTTTTAAAACGAGTATGTTATAAATATTTCATAGGCAAAACCTTCCTAGTTTTATTGAACCACTACTATTTAGTCCCACACTGCTAAGCAATTGGCTAAGTTCGTGTTAGGACTTGATTCTTGTCAGTAGGGTACCTACTATTTATTTCCCACCTTATTCTATCAAATAAAACATACTAACGAAGTAAAATTTTATAACGTCGCTTTAATTAATAAACGTGTGACTCCCTTTATACATAACAATACCTAAACATTCCATTTGCAAAACCAGTTGAACATAACTTTGAACGGATTGAAGGAAATGGTTTTTTTTGGTCATATACTACTAGTTATTTTTATAATGTCACTATCCCATGTTATAAGGGAAGAAGTTTAAAAAGGTATTACCGGATTACGTAACTTTTTTTTAAAAATTTATATATTAATACAAATCTATTGATTTATGAAAATCGGTTCAGTACTTGAGCACCACAGTGGAACATACAAATATACTGCTAAAACTATTACCCATTTAGTTTCGCCATAGACAGGCAAAAAGATAAAAATAATAATACGTCAAGGTTACTGAATCCCTACTAATAATACTATGTGATTTAAGTTAATTGGCAACATAAAATCGATAAGGCAAGCACATTGAGAGGGTTGGTCATTAATTTTGCTCAAATGCCTCATCTAAACTTAAGCTTTCTGAACTCAGATGCAGGTAGTTACATCTTATTCTGAACCAGTTGTTGCCCGCGGCTCCGCCCGCGTGTATGTCGATTGTCGCGGCAAATAGTAGCCTATGTGTTATTCTAATGTATAAGCTATATTACTGAAAAGTTTCATCCAAATCCGTTCAGTATTTTTTGCGTGAAAGAGTAACAAACATCCATCCCTCCATCCATACTTACAAACTTTCGCATTTATAATATTAGTAGGATAGGACATTTTGAGCACACGTTAAAACCACGTAATCTTAACAAATATATATTTCAACTGAAATTTGTATCTTTCCATAATCCATACCTATATTATAAATGCGAAAGTTGCTCTGTCTGTCCTGCTTTCACGGCCTAACCGCTGCACCGATTTCAATAAAATTTAGCACGGAGATACTTTGTGTATTGAGGAAGGACATAGGCTACTCTTAGCTGCGATAACCGACAAATACGCGAGCGGAGACGCGCGCAAAAGCTAGTATTAACATATTTTAAAGCAAGAAACATTAAATGAAATAGTAACATTGAGAGATCGGAGAAGCATATGTCCAGCACTGGACTGCGATAGGCTGATGATGATGATTTAGAGATTGATAGTGGACAAAAATAGGTTGCGCCGAAAGCAGGTTCGTACTGTGTAACATGCAATTAATTAACATACATATACTACTTTTAGACTGAGAGCCATCGTTCGGCAGACTTACGGTATAGTAGCAAAGTCCATATTAATGCTAGGTATATTTGACCTGCTGTAGATGAAATGGGCATTCACTATTCCCATCAAGGGTTCCTTTGGGCGTGACCAGAAGTAGAAAACCATTAAAATTATGCAAATTTACGTTATTTTAGCATGTCTGCCGTTTTGATATCTTAAAATATATGTTTTTTTATATGTAAAGATTAAATGGCAGACACTTATTCCGGTTCCTACTATTATATAATTATAGCATTTCAAAACTGCGAAAATTTCATGAAATTTACGTTATTTTAGCAAAGCTGAAAATTATATATGTTATTTATATTATCATTAGATACACATATTTAAAAAGGCAGACACGTAGGCCGGTTCCTACAACCAGGCAGACAACATAATACTTTCTCAGTGGTGCTACTGAACGCGTACGATTTCGGCTCTCTCATTGCGAATTTGTGTTGCAGCAAAGTTACAAATTACACATGTTATTTATATTATCGTTACATATTAAAAAAAAAGACAGATAGATCGGTTCTAACTTGGAGGCAGACCACGTAATACTTTCTCAGTCGTGTTAATGAAGGCGTACGATTTTAACTGCCTCCCTCTTACTTTGAATGAGAGCAAATCAGTATTAATACATGAGAATATTTTTGAATGTTACAACTTACTACCCTAGTTTTCAGTGATATAGATGAAATTTTGTAAAATATCTTTACTATATATATATCTATACTAATATTATAAAGCTGAAGAGTTTGTTTGTTTATTTGTTTGAACGCGCTAATCTCAGGAACCACTGGTCCGATTTGAAAAATCTTCAAATCTTCAGTGTTGGATAGTACATCTATTAAGGAAGGCTACAGGCTGTATATCATCACGCTAAGACCAATAGGAACGGAGCACCAATGGAGAAGGTTTCAAAAACGGGGGAAAATTATCGGAGGAGGAGAGGATTATTATTATAGGAGACGCAAACTAGGTTGCGTGGGTCAGCTAGTAAATAAATTAAACACTTTTTAATTAGAAAAATAACAACATTCAAACGTACAACTTAAAACTGTAATAAATAGTAAATAAAAATAAAAAGTTTCATTGTTCTTCGTCAGAACTACAGAATACCGTTGATTCATTACTATTGAAATCTTCAAAGTTTTGGAGATTTTCATCGCCCTCGTGATCAGAGATACTACATTCTGTTAAACAAAATTTTTGTCATTAGACATTTGAAATTTATATATATAATCGTACCCCTTCATTAGCACGTCTGAGAAAGTATTATGTGGTCTGCCTGCAAGTTAGAACCGATCTATCTGTCTGTTTTTTTTTAATATGTATATGTAATGATAATATAAATAACATGTGTAAATTGTAGCTTAGCTGAAACGTTTATTCCCAGTGAGAGAGCCGAAATCGTACGCGTTCAGTAGCACGACTGAGAAAGTATTATGTTGTCTGCCTGGTTGTAGGAACCAGCCTACGTGTCTGCCTTTTTAAATATGTGTATCTAATGATAATATAAATAACATATATAATTTTCAGCTTTGCTAAAATAACGTAAATTTCATGAAATTTTCGCAGTTTTGAAATGCTATAATTATAGTAGGAACCGGAATAAGTGTCTGCCATTTAATCTTTACATATAAAAAAACATATATTTTAAGATATCAAAACGGCAGACATGCTAAAATAACGTAAATTTGCATAATTTTAATGGTTTTCTACTTCTGGTCACGCCCAAAGGAACCCTTGATGGGAATAGTGAATGCCCATTTCATCTACAGCAGGTCAAATAGTATACTTAGCATTAATATGGACTTTGCTACTATACCGTAAGTCTGCCGAACGGTGGCTCTTAGTATATATAGCGAAGCTTAAACATCTCAAGAACATAAGATTTACAACTGCGATTCAATGCTGCGATATAAACAATGCAGTTTCATATTTTTTTGTAGTGGTAGCAAAGTGGTTAAGATGTCGGAGTTACGTTCAAATGGTTGTAAGTTCGAAACCCAGTTTCATCTCTATTTACACAAACTGACTCCTTATTACATTGCTAGAGGAGTTAACACAACGGCTAGTCATTATTAGGTGATCAAAATTATGATAAACAGTCTTTTGATTTTTTTATTTTTAATATTGAATCTTCTATTTATGAAAATTTCCTTTTTATCAATATAATAACACTTTTAATGTTTACTTCTTCGCAAACTTCAAATAGTAATAAGATGATTCATACCGAAGGAGAGGCTAAGATTGTGGTGGATCCGAAAGCGTGTCTGACCTATAAAATGTTTCCGCAGCTGATATTTAAGACTAAATTATTACTTATGGGAAAATTATAACAAAAAATATATACTTGCAATAATAAAAACCAAAATGTTTAATACCATTGGTATCTAATTATGTAAAATAATAAATACAACAAAAAATTAATACAAATCAACTTTATTATCGTAGTTCCGCTTTTACAGAATTTGAACTTTGACCTAATGACCGAGTATTTTGATGACCAAACTTCTACGAGTAATAAGCCTTTGTTCAAATTACAGAGTTGGTATAAAATTACAGAGGCCACAAATTTTTAAATTTGATTTTAAAAAAATATGGAATAAATTACTTTAGAACAAATAATTGATTTCTTTTATGTTTGTTAAATGATATTTAAACTTGAGATGTGGGATGGTGTGGATATAGTCGACACGTGTGGACAGGATTCGACGCGTGGACTAGAAATTGTATAAAATGTGGCCGAGCACATTTCCATCGTCAAGGGAATTTGCACAAGGAGGAACAAGGAAGAAGCGGGGGCACCCCTTTCTCTGGGGGGGTTAGGGACGTCCATCCGCCCTACATACGAGGGTTGGCTGTTTACAGCGAGCCGGGCACGCACGCCGCTCTCTGTTCTACAGAATCAGGGCTGCTCGCCGGACACACAGGGCTATCACACTTTACTTTCTTCACATTTTGTTATTGTAATGACTAAAAAACTAATATTTATGTAAGGTTTTTCAGCACCTAATCCAGTTTAAGAGTTATCGCTCGAGAAGATGTAAGACCAATGACGATTATTTCTAGTTATAAAACCACCAACTGATACTAAACTGGTACTGACTGATCTGATTCCAATTTATCACGTTGGTAATAAACCCAAATATAAAACACTTAGAATAGGTACTTCTGTTTACAAAAGTCTTAGAATGAATTATTTTTTTATCAATCTTAATTTAATCCAAGTAACTGTATGAGCAAACTCCTGAAAAACCCTTAATAAATACGGTACGTAACACGAAAATCGAAAAGTTTTAAAATGAAAAATTTAAAATATTCAAATAGTCTTCAATAGTTCGAATTAACCCTAGCAGGCTAGTCGCCGTACTAGATGACGCAGGGTGGCCAAGGGGCCGAGTGGGGTGCGGCGAGTGAAAGCGGGGTGACGTGCGGGGCGGTCGGTGAAGGGGGCCATTCGTCCCGCATCCCTTGCCCCGCTGGCCAGGACGCGGCCGGTAACACGAGTGCGCCTATGCGAGGCATGTATCTTGGACGAGCAGATATAACAGAGAAGTAGCCCCCAGTACCAAGCTTCCAGTGGAACGCAAGGTCTTTTGCTTTACTTAATATATTCGTTAATTTCAGTTTCCATTTAAAGTTGCGTCATCACCAGAACTGTAAGTTTAGTATATACAGGGTGTCCCAAAATTCAACGATAAGCGGGCGCCTAAAGGTAGACCTGCTAATGAGTACATAAGGAAAAATAATAAAAAAAATATACCTAGTTTTTTTTTTAGTTACAAGAAAAATTTAGAATTTCTTTGAAAATTTATACCTTTGAACATTTATACCTTTCATGATATTTTGAACGACCACGATGACAATTTCTCAAATATGCTTAAGATTTTTTTTTATCTTGTACCTAAATAGTGCTACTATTCACCACAACTTTTAAAAACACCAAATTGCCCGCAGTTTTTACACAAAAAACGTTACACAAAAATTGTCATCGTGGTCGTTCAAAATATCATGAAGGGTGTAAATTTTCAAAGAAATTATAAATTTTACTTGTAACTAAAAAAAACTAGGTATATTTTTTTATTTTTTTCCCTTATGTACTCATGAGCAGGTCTACCTTTTGGCGCCCGCTTATCGTTGAATTTTGGGACACATGGTATACAAGTAAATTTTATGTATTTTTTTACAATTAAAATAATGAAAATAAATACTTATTTCATGATATAGGATAGAGAGGGTGAGTACTTTTATTGAAATAAGCTAAAATAATAAATTAACAACTTTTTTTAAACTTTTAAAAAACTTTATAATGTCATTACATTTAAATGATACAAAAGCTTGTCGCTAGATTTAAATACTCGTATTTACTTAGTTTCAAAATGTTAATAATTAAAATTTATCATATTAAATTATTTAATTATATCACTCAATAGTGTAATGACATTATAAATTGATATTAAAATTTTCAACGCATAGTTCATTTTATTCCTTTTAGTAAATTTCAATAAAAGCTTGGTTTTAAAGAAGTTTTTTCACCTTTTTTACGTTTAAGTCATCGCCAAATAGTTTCACAGTCAATTCATCTCATTCGCAACGCAACGCATCTTGGCTACAAGGTCGTTTACCGGTTAATTCTGAATAGTCTATCTCCAATAGGGATACCTTCTATTGATATTACCCTACTTAAGGACCCGTATTCTGAACTTGCTACGAAGAGCTTCGAGCTCGAAGGCTAAACCAACGCCCAAAACAACGGCGTGGTCGACGGTACTACCCAAAATTTTGTGTACTATGCAAGTCCAACATAAAATAATTTGCAGCATTCTTAGTCCTGCAGTGCCGTGACTATATTGTCCATTCTCAAGAGGTCCATTGTAGGTAGGAATAAGGGATTCGGTACAACAGAGTTTACTCTGGTGCCCTGAGGCAAAATGTTATGTCATGTCATGTCATTGAGCCATTAGCACGTGCTTACCTTGACAATGGAACATCCATCTCATGAAATGGAATTCATATTTATAATAAAAAAAACGAATTTGTATTATCAAAGCTGATAGGGTTGTTTATGCTATATATAGAATCAAAGTACTTATCAAGACACATGAAAAGAGCCCTAACTCAAGGGTTTTTTATCATGAGCCTGTTGTGCCATCAAACGCGTCCGTTCGTTGTCGGAAGAATTTGTCTGACGTGGGAAGTGGCATTGGCCATTAGCTCTGTCAAAGTCAACGCGTTTAACTCCCTCCCGTGGTGATTAGTGATTAGAGAGGCACTGGTGTAGCTAGCTGTCCCTCTACTTAAGGTACATCATCAGGGCCTGTCTTCCTGATAAATTGATATGGGTCGGGACGGGTAAGAACACCCAAGGGAGGTCACATGTGGGGTTCGCTAAGCAGACGCGTCTTTCTTCTTCATCTTTACGCGTTTTCCAATTAATAGACAATTTCGTTTCAAAAGGGGTTCAGCTTATAGAGCAATGCCTACGGTTCAGCTTCACAACTCATGCCAGCGTCAACGGTGGCATGAGTTGTGGGACGTTCGTGAAATTAATGATAACCTTACTTAAGTTACTAAAGTAAGTTAGTAAAATAACAAAATGTCCTGATTGTGTTTTGCAACAAGCTACGCCCTGCGATCGCGAACTCGTCTGCCCAGCGTAGTGATTATAGGCTAAAATCCTTCGGTTCTCGGCAGTCCCGCTATTCCTGGTCAAGGTGGCGACAACGGTAACGGCGGGACAGAGGGTGCTAAGAATCACCGGGTTACGGGAGGCTACCACAAGCGACTGAACTTGGCAACTTTTAATGACCGCACGTTAGGGCGAGTCTATCGCATCTGGCACAACTTGAGGTGGAACTTAGGAAGATTAGGTGGCTTATTTTAGGGTTATGTGAAGCCCAAAGAGAGGGGGAGGATACCCCTCGACTCAGGCCACCTGGCGTGTGGTTTCTGATAAACAAGTCCCTTTCTGGAAACGTAGAGAAACAACTTTGAGGACGAGGTGAACAGGAGAATTCAGCTGGGTTGCGCAGTATTTAGGAAGCTTCATCGGGTCTTCTCATGGTTGAACCCACAGTGCCCAAAGACGAAAGTCTTCAATAAGTGCGTCCTACCCGTAATGACATACAGAGCCGAAACGTGGACACTTATGGTACGGCTGGTCCACAAGTTTAAAGTCGCTCAGCGTGGTATGAAGAGGGCTATGCTCAGCGTTTCTCTAAAGGAAATAGGGTCATCGACATAGCCCACAGGATTAGCAAGCTGAAGTGGCAGTGGGTAGGCCATATTTTCCGTAGAACCGATAACCGTTGGGGTAAACGGGTTCTTGTGTGGAGACCACGTCTCGGCAAACTATCAAGGAGCTACTATTAGTGGTTGGTATTCCACAAATTGATTCCACGGCTTAGTGTGCGTGTTCTCACAGTTTCGCTACAGACATAGGCGTTAGAATTTTATTTTCGTCATGGCTGCCCCCTTTTATGCTAATAGGTCTAATAAAAACCAACTCATGATCAGTTGTTGGTGTTGCACGCATAATCCAAGTGACAACAGTTTAAGGATATTACGAAGATATGTGACCATTACTTGCCAGTTTCTAATAATAGACATACTGATACACAGCAAAACCATATTGTTAAATATTTAATGACGTAATTATTGTGATATTTTTAAATTGATAATTTTACCTGCTTACAAGACTCAACCTCTTAGAAACAGATAGTTCGCTAAAGTATTTCGAAAAAAAAATGCTATTGTATGGTATGTTGCCACACAACTTTCGATACTATGATATTTTATGCTAAAATGATACGAGACTTAGGGCCACTTGCACGACATAGCTTAAATACATTTAAGACATACCAAATGCGTTATAAAAGGTAAAACACAATTGGTATCTTGCACAACGATACATTTTTTACAAAACATTTTTAAAAACTGTCGAAGTTAAACATCGAAACTCGGCTATTTAGCGGCGCTAAAAGTGTTTAACGCGTGCGTGGGTGCGAGTGCATCACTAGGATAGTGCCGTCTTGCCCATGCTCGCAGGGCGCGCCGGCGCGCGACCCCTTATCATATTTAACTAAATTTACCTGCTGTCATCGTTGTGCAAGAGGGCGCATTTTTTTTTTGTTACACGTGTTATTGCATTTAACAAATTTTGTTTAGTAGCTACTTAAGTCGAAAGTTATGCAAGTGGCCCTTAGAGCCCAAATGTTTTATTACTATAACGATTTCATATGATATAAAATATGATTAATTGCTAAATTATATTGATAGTTGAGAACACACGGTGCGTTCAATGACCGGTAGTGAACTAACTTTAAGATGGAAATTAATATGAATGTTGATGGATTTGCTGACGCAATGTTGACAATTTCGCAATGTACGGTTGCACCGTACAGCTATTATGTGTTGTTCTATAACTTTATGAAATAAAAAAAATGACATCAAAATGTTTTAACTTTGACTTTTAATCTAGAACTGACTAGGTTTCATCTGTTTTGGAAAACTTTCTTAATTTCATATTGAATCTTTTATACTAAAATAAACACAAATTTTTTATACCCAATTATAAAGTGGGCAGTATCTATGAATAAACCAATAATAGAACTGTGTTTTAATGTTAAAAGTTTTTAATGTTTATAAATATTCTTGCTTTAATTCGATTTGGATGAAATTCAGTATAGATATAGATTTGTCCTTGGAAATGGCATAGGTTACTGTAAGCTGTGAAAACCGACATACACGCGTGGTACAAAGCATTGTCTGCTTTCAAAGTTAAATCTTAAACTAGGCCTGTAGCCGATACAGCGCAGAAAAATAGCGTATTAAAAATAAAACAATTTAAGTAGAGCAACGTTCGTACATATCGTAGCTATTTTACATGTGCGCGGACTATAGCTGCCCGCCCTATCGGTTGGTACCACCAGTCTAAATAGGATCCCAACGCGACTTATATAGGTACGAATATATTCCGTGTAGCTCGTGTGTTGCTTCGAATGGAAAGCGTTCTCGGCATCACTTTGCTTAAATCACGTTCGATTTTTCTGAGGAAAGGGAAAGTCATTTACTGTTTTTTTGCCATCTGATCGAATGGGTTGGGTGATTAAAACGGACGTCTGTCACTTAGGAGACTTCATTTTCACGTGCATTGGTTGGTAAAGTATCGTTATAGACGCTTGTCATAGTATCGTTACTGGGTCAATTTTCCAACGATAGGGTATCTTACTGCTGTTCTTTTGTTTGGAAAGAAACAAGAAAAAAATTGTAGAGTTAGAGCTTGAATTTAACGCGTTTCTGTCTACTACTTCCGAAATACAGACGAGTATTATAGATGTACATACATATGTATGTATGTATACCAGTATTACTTGTGAATGGATAATGATAATTTTTTATTGGCTGAAAATTTGTTCAATTTTAAATTTAGATTAGTAAGAGATGTACTTTTAGTTTTAGTATGTAAAAAAGCAAGAAGATAGGTAGGTGAAACTGTCAATTTTTTAAATGAAATTTATTGGTTGTCATATGTAGAACAAAAAATCTAAGTTTGCAAACTTAACTCGACATTAAAATAATATACCTGTCAAACAAAAACAAACACTACAATAGAACAGCCAAATCAGTTCGAAAAGTAAATTTTTTTCGTCACACTTCGGACCCTCTAAAGGGGTACATTTACGGACCGGATACATACCCAGGGGTTCAATGTTCCTTCGTTGATTTTTTATAAATATTAATACGGTCATATCTAGTCCACCCCTTATTGTTTGATCGATAAACACAATAATAACTCATTTTGCGAATAGTTTCATAGGAACAGAAGAATAGTGTGAAATAAAATTATGGAAAGTCGAAGAAATGGATTTTATTAGTCGTCCCAGAAGTGTTTTTTTTTATAAATTACCCGCCAAAGTGACTCTGCTCAGCCTGATGGTAAGCTCAAGCAAAATCCAACAGTGGGGGCCACCATACTCACTGCAAAAGCAGACAATGCAGTATGGCGTCCCACACTATGGCGGCTTAGTGGGATGCTTTTTCACGCCCCACTTAAAGGAGTGGTAGTGAGTTCCAGTTTTTCAGTTTCATTCAAAAATTATATCTCAGGCTAATCTAACCACTAACTAAAGAACTTGAAGCTACTTCATAATACAAAAATGGTAGTGTAGATTCTTCTATGGTATAATAGTGGGGAACCTGGATGACCAAGCTGTGCTCGTAATTGTTTTTTGGTAAATTTGGTAATAAAAGATCAATTGATCGCCTCTGCATACTAAATTTCATTAAAATATTTTTCTTTAAAGGTCTAAGTAATAAAAGTCTAAGTAACGACATCGATGATAGAATACCGCTAAAAGCCGTGGGAGAGCCACGCTTCGGCATGAATGGGCCGGCTCGACCGAAGTGATACCACGGCCTCACAGAAAACCGGTGTGAAACAGCGCTAGCGCTGTGTTTCACCGAGTGAGTGAGGATACCGGAGGCCCATACCACAACCCTTCCCCCATCCCCTCCCCATCCCTCAAAGGCTGGCAACGCACTTGTGACGCCTCTGGTGTTGCGGGTGTCTATGGGCGGCGGTAATCGCTTACCATTAGACGATGCATCTGCTCGTTTGCCCACTATTCCATAAAAAAAGAACAAATTCTACTTCTATTATAAAAGATTTTTTGAGAGTAGTCAAAAGCAAGACAAAATTGAATCTAATAACAGAAATTATATCACTCTTGCATGCTTTCCCTGCACCTTTAATAGCACAGGCTAGTTAATTAAAATTTAGAGTTCCTACGTCAGTCGATATTCAAATCCCTCTCCATCATTGAGCTACGGACGATTAACTATGATTTACGTATTTATATCATGTATATTATACTATCGACAAAAAAAATATTTGTGTGGGTAGCAATTTAATATTGGTATCTAAGGCTAAGAAGATTTTCTCAAATAATAGGTCTTTACCTATGAAATTGCCGTTTTGTATGCAATAAGTGAAAGTACTTATTTTTTCAAACTTTTTTATTTCTGTTATTCGAAGTAATCACCCATGCAATCGACGCATCTTTGCCAACGCATTGGCAGTTTATTGATGCCCTTCTTGTAAAAATCAGCTGGACGGGAGGCAACAAACTCTTCAAAGGCATTTTGTACTGCCTCTCGGGAATTGAACTTTTTACCCACTAAAAAGTTGTCTTAATTTTGAAAAAAGTAATAGTCGGTAGGTGCAAGGTCCCAGCAAGTTGGTTAGACCCTTGTTTAGCACCAAAGCAATGCCCTAAACCAAAAATGACCCCTAAAAAGGTGATGGTCACTGTTTGGTGGTCTAGTGCGGGTGTGATTCACCACAGCTTTTTACAAAACGGCATGAGCATTAATGCAGATATGTACTGTGAAGAACTGGAGAGCGCCGCGGGCGAAAGCTAGTATATTATAAATGTGAATGTAAGTTGGTTTGTTACGCTTTCAAGCGAAAACTACTCTACCGATCATCATGAAATTTTGTACACATGTTTTGGAGATATCAGAAGTAACATAGGATACTTTTATCAAACGCGAGTAAAGCCGCGGGCGAAAGCTAGTATATTATAAATGTGAATGTAAGTTGGTTTGTTACGCTTTCAAGCGAAAACTACTCTACCGATCATCATGAAATTTTGTACACATGTTTTGGAGATATCAGAAGTAACATAGGATACTTTTATCAAACGCGAGTAAAGCCGCGGGCGAAAGCTAGTATATTATAAATGTGAATGTAAGTTGGTTTGTTACGCTTTCAAGCGAAAACTACTCAACCGATCATCATGAAACTTTGTACACATATTCTTGGAGGTATTAGAAGTAGAATAGGTTACTTTTTATTAAATATGAGCGAAGCTACAGGCGAAAGCTAGTATTAGTCCGGGATCCCCGGAACTAATTTTACAAGTTATTACTATCTAGCAAATTTTTCGTTAGTGGCTTCCATTTGATGAGGGGCCCACCTTTCACATTACAAAATTTTTCGATTGTGGTATCTAACAGGGGTAGCAGGGACTAAAAACTTTTAAGCGTAGGACCGGGATAACGTACAGCGCGATTTGTAGGACAATGTGGCTGTTAAATTATGTAAATATTATCTATATATCGACGTGGTTATTAAATTTTAGTTGTAATAATAAAAAAAAGTGATAAATCGACTACATAAAAAATTATGCTAAAAATAATATAGCCTATGTGAACCGGGCCATAATTACAAATCAATTGGCACTACATTCATTGAAAGTGGTACTATTACTACGGTACTACTATTGGATACTTTAGGTGCTACGGTTGAACATACAAGCATACATAGACTGCCAAAACCCTTCCCTTTGGTTTTGATGTAGTCGGGTAAAATATTATGAAATCAAAGGTTTTATAGTTTACAGCAAGTAATTTGACGGAATACTAAAAAATATTACATTTCTAAAAGGTTTCTTTACGAGACTGCATTTTAAACTTTCATAATATTTCCAGAAATAATAATAATAGACCCCCCGGGGGACCAAGCGATACTCCACTGACTCCATCACCATTTCATTCATTCGAATCACCTTCATCATCCCCATTGTCATTTACATCTTCGACGGCATCAATTACTGAATCTGCTTTGTCCGAGGATATTGTGCAGGGGGCACACGCCATTACACCTGCACCCGCCTCAGGCATAAACCGTACGGGAAAGAGATGGTCACAAGAAATGAACGAATTCATCTGGCGTACGTATCTCATAGCTACAAAAATAAGTACTAGCAAAATATACCTCAATCACCTTCATCACGAATTTACACAAAATACCCAATGCAGGCATCTAAACAAAGACTGGGAGATCAATGTCGAGCTATAATTAGAAACAAACTTCTACCTCAAGAGACGTTAGAGAATGTAAAACATGAAGTTTCCATTTACCTACAGTAAACACAACATACACAAGTTAACTGTAATACACGGGTACATAATACACAAGCAGAAACACAGAGAAGAAGGTGGACAACTGAGTATAAGGAATCAATAATTAAAAACTACTACAAAATTACACAATTAGGATCAAATAGGACAGCCTATCGTAAACCACTCTATCAAGCAGTCATTGCAAAACACCCTGATTTGTCAGAAGTTAGCGAACAAAGAATATCCGATCAGCTCCGGGTAATCCTCAACAACAAATTGATTAGTGATCAAAGACAACAAGAAATACGTAACGAGATCGCAACTACCCGTAATCTACAAAATGCTAACCAGGAAAATTGTATCACACAAGCACAAGACATAACATCAACAACTGAATTACTACAAGAAATACATAACCCACAGACAGATTTATTCACCCAACCAATGTTAACTCAAAATTGCCGAGTACGATTTAATTCCACAGTTCTAGAGCCAACAAAAGTCAAAGAAATTTTTAAAATAATAATAATAATAAATATTTCGGACAGTTAACACACAACGCTATCTAATTTTTTTTGTAAATACATACATATTATACATAATAAACACCCAAACTCCGAAACAAATGTTTGTAGATCATATAAACATTTGGTCCGACCCGGGAATCGAACCCGAGATCTCATGATCAGCAGTCGCACACGCCAACCGCGAGACCAACGAGGCAGTCATAAAAACATAGCAATCTATGGCCTATTTTTTTAACAAAGTCGATCGATGGAACTGTCGTCCTTTCTTACTATCAGATTGATGAGATTTGAACAGAAATCTGCAGTGAATAAGCTCATTCGAGTTCAAGTATTTGTTTGTTGTGTTATGTCCAGTTGTGTATCATACGGTAAACGATATACCTTAAACCTTTCGATGGTATTTATAAAATATTATGTAACGAAGTTATTAGTTTCCTTGCAGGAAAAAGTCGACTCCAAGTGACCCTAAGACCCCTTTTCCTTTACCACTTCCTGATAAAATTTCAAATATTTATCTAACATAATAATATAACACATATTAACAACTAAAAGTTGATGATAAATATATGGTTATCTGATACAATTGTCTCTATCCGAGACTTGTGAAACCAAAATCTTTAGTTATTTGGCAGATATGTTCAATATAGTCTGTCAAGGACTTTATCAGTGAGTAGTGCAACTGTCTATCTGACAATTGGAGTGTGTCACCAGGTTAGGTGATTTTGTTCTGAAATACATGCATGCATTATCAGGATATCTTTTGCAAACCCATAGCAATATTTGTTAAATAAAAGATTCATATAGTGCTGAACTATAACTTCACACATAATATTAAATTCAAAATTTAAAAACCCCCAACTCAAGCAGTTAATCGAGTAATCATACGCCAATGATATTTTTGCAGACATTCTGTTATTTTTCCCCACTTTCACCCCCATAACTTTTAAACGACTCAACCAATTTTCATGAAACATGTCTAAGAACACTCGCACGTAATTCACCTTTCGTACAAAAAAAACTAAATTGAAATCGCTTCATCCGTTCGCGAGCTACGTTGCCACAGACAGACAGAAAGACACGACAAACTTATAACACCCCTCTTTTTGCGTCGGGGGTTAAAAATGTTGACTTACACGAGTCCAATAAATTAGTAACTTATGGAGTTTCTTGTCAGTTCTTCTACATATGATACATTTTGGAACTGCGCAACTAGAGTCCGTAATGTAATGTTCCGAAAGTGTCTGATAAGTCCAATTTCATTTTTGTTTTTAATTTAAGACTCGAGTTTGAGTGTTTAATAGATTCCTAACATCCACAACATCTATTATTTTATGTTACTCCGATTTAGTTTCATATTATACTATTATTAACGTTTGGGAGCAGCTCTACAGTACATTCTTCCCTTGAGCCATCTTTAAGAGAGTATTTTTACTACTAGTTATATTAACTTTTCGTCAGTGCTTTAAAACTTTAGTGGGGATAATTGATAGTTCAACCCTGTGCGCTTTTCAAGAAACAAATTGCCCCGCATATCATAAAAAAAGGTTGCTTCCTTCTATCAAAAAGTTATGGTAATTAAAGAAAATCTTAACTGGGTAATAGTGTTTATCATGTGGCTACTTCCTCATACAATGCACAAAATATACTATAGGGCCATCTACCGAAGATACACTGAAGTATTGAACTACACGACAACTACTAATCCTGCATCGCTATATAGAAGTTCTCCGATTGGCATATTATATAATATCCCACATCAACCGTGGGGCCGCGGCCAGGCATGATCGCCTTGCCTGGTCGGAGAATCCTCCCTTTGTGTTGAAAGGACGCGACACTGGTTCCTCCTCTATCATTTAAGAGTTTGCATAGAAAAATTAGATTGAAGACTTATATAAATTGTTAAAATGTATAAATAAATAATAAATATTTCGGACATCTAACACACAACGCCATCTAGTCCCAAGCTAAGCAGAGCTTGTGTTATGGGTAACTAGACAACTGATACCAATACATATATACTTTTTTTTTGCAAATACATACATATTATACATAGAAAACACCCAAACTCCGAAACAAATATTTGTAGATCATATAGGCATTTGGTCCGACCCGGGAATCGAATCCGAGACCTCATGATCAGCAGTCGCACACGCCAACCGCGAGGCCAACGAGGCAGTCATTCAGTATTCAGTTGGAGTCTTCTATTACGTATGTGCTGTCCTAATGTTGTTGTGAAGATGAATACACAATAAGACTATAACAGCGCACATATCAACTTACTATGAAATAATTTGATGTCAAATGGAACAGATTCATTAGTATGACTTAGATAAAATAGATTTTTCAACTATTTAAATTGTGTATTTTATTCAATGTTGATAAGGAACCCTAACAATTTCTGATGTTCTTTTTATAATTAAATATCAAAGTGCTTTTGCACATAGGTTCCTAGGCCGGGCGCACACCGAAATGGTCTTCGACGAAACCGTCCGCGACAAGACGGTTTTCGACATGCCGACAACCGATTTTATTACAATTAATTATGGATATTATGCCTTTAAAGAGTGTTTGTTTACTTTTTAGGGTTCCGTGCCAAGCAAAAAACGGAACCCTTATAGATTCGTCATGTCACAGCCACTTTATTCCGAAACTATAAGACCTATAATGTTGAAACTTGGTAGGTAGATGTATTCTGTGAACCGCATTAAGATTTTCACACAAAAATAGAAAAAAAAAACAATCAATTTTGGCGGTCCCCATACTTAGAACTGAAACTCAAAAAAAATTTTTTCATCCAACCCATACGTGTTGTACGTATCTATAGATAGGTCTTCAAAAATGATATTGAGGTTTCTAACATTATTTTTTTCTAAACTGAATATTTTTCGCGAGAGACACTTCCAAAGTGGTAAAATGTGTGTGTGTGTCCCCCCCCCTGTAACTTCTAAAATAAGAGAAAGATAAATTAAAAAATATATATATGATGTACATTACCATGCAAACTTTCACCGAAAATTGGTTTGAACGAAATCTAGTAAGTAGTTTTTTTTTTTTAATTCGTCATAAATCGTAAACTGCATTTTACCTTTTATTCAATCAACACAAATATAAAAATAAAAATAAAAATTATATCATGTTACTTGCTGCTGCGGAACCCTTCATGGGCGAGTCCGACTCGCACTTGGCCGCTTTTTATTTATTTATTTATACTTCCTGCATTACAATTCCACAACGCACGTCACACCTAATACAATGCTTTTTATGGCAACCTCGTCGAGTCTCGACAAATTGTCTAGTCCGAGACTGTTTGTCAACTCCGGTGTGCGCGCACACTATAAGCTTTTCGACTAGTCTGGCAAATTGATAAAATGCAACAAACTAGACATGAAGTTTAAATTAATATGAAACCTTACTCACTAACACAAAATTACAATAAAACGGGCCCAAACAACACCCAGACTGAAAACAATAGTTTATGGATCACTGTGTGTTCACACAATCAATTTGTGTATTGTAGGGATTGAACTCACTCTACTCAGCATAGTAAGGAACAACGAGGCGACCGCGTAAACCACTACGCCGTTAGTGCAGTGCAGGGGTAACGTTGTCACTAATTGTTGTCTCGCGCTACTAACGCGTACTAACTGTCGCGTGTATCTCGCTCATCGCGGTAAAAACCTTATCATCATCATCAAGAATCGAAATATCTCCATTCCAGTGCAGTACAGACAGATAGACAAAGTTACTTATATATTTATATTATTGGTCTGGACTTAATAAAGATAGACTAAACAGTCTACTGCCTAATCAGATTTTATCTTTATACATTTATTTCTGACCACTATCGTTTTTTTATTCCTAATTAGAGTTACTTGTGGGTATTGTTAGCTTTTAGTAAATAAAATATAAGAAATATTAACTTTGAGAATTCTTAGCAGATGTAGAAATTTAATATGTATTTTGTAAATAGTTACACACCAAAACTCGTTTAAAAAGTTAGAAAAAAGTCTGGTGATTGGTCTTGGATTCTGCTTATGCTTTCCATCAGGCAATGTAGGGTCACTTTGGCTGACTTATAAAAAAATCTCCACTACATTTCTTATTCTGTCTATCTAGTAGTGTCAATCATTCATCAAATTATATCAAGAGCCTTTAATCGTCCTGAATAAGAGCCTCTTCCTTGGGCCACTTCAATTTATTGATTGAAGGCATTTAAGGGGAAGGATAATCACAATGGTTGATGGGTAGAATGGCGACTTTATAAGTATCTACCTATCTACTAATAGTATTGGAGTATGTTAGAGGAGAAATCATTTAAAAATGTTTTTCAATTTTGTATTGCTTCGATACCGTATGGGTTAAGTTTACGATTTAAATTAATATTTCTTTCATCTCTACAGGATATTGTGCTGAGTATCAAAAAAATATGATAATAATAATTTGAAATTACACTTAGTTTTATTGAAAACTAGCTGACCTGGCTATGAATACGTACCGCCATATTTACATATCTGTCTCAGCTTCCCACAGGCAGTGTACAGTCGCGGACAAAAAAAAGACTTTTCGCGTTATCTTTTATTTTTTTTCTTTCTAACAAAAAAAGAATGAAAGAAATCGGACTTTGTGTTATTCAATTACAGCTAAGTACATATTTTGACTTTCATCCCCTCTCTCCAAGAAACCGTGCTCAATTTCGGGATAAAAAGTATCCCATGTCCTACCTCGTAGTATGAACTCAAATCATGCCCAGTTTTGTTTGAATCCATTCAGTAGTTTCAGCGTGATGCGCGGTCAAGATTCAGACAGACAGATAGACAATAATAAAAAAAAATACACTTTTTGGCTTCAGTATCGATTCTAGAGAGCCCTTAAAAAAAATTCTAAATATCTTTAATGTACAGAATTGGACCTGTTACATTTTTATTATAAGTATAGATGATTCACCTGTGTTTTAATGACGCCATTCTGTTATTTTCTGAAGATCAACTACAAACAAATCCAAAGTAAGATGAATAGCATATGCCATTAGATCAGTGGCCATTTCTAAATATGAAACATGTGATAATTCAGCGGGCACAACAATAATAAATCCAATAACTAATATATCGAAATTCATTGACAACTGTGAGGTCCCAATAACATACCAAAAGGTCCTTTCACGCGTTTGTTTACACGACGAAAGAATAGAATGGAATGACGTCACAAATGAGGGTATCCCACTAATAAGTAGGCCGGCGGACATAACTACTGTCTTTTTCTCGCTACCCTTCACAAAGGGCGACCGTAAAACTTCTAAAAATATTGTTTTAGTTCCTTATTTTAATCATATCGCTTTTCTCTTTGAATTTTGTTCTTGAATAGAAATCTGTTACTAATTCTTTTTGGAATTCGATTTACTGTTTTTAGTTATTTATTTTCTTTTAAGTATAATTTTTTTGCGCAATGTATTTTTTTCTTAGTTTCTTAAACGAACCGAAAGAACTAAATTTGAAATAACATAGGTAGTTATGTTGATAAAAAATATTCATTGGCAACAAAAGGGGTAATATCCATCAATGGTAAAAAGGGCATAAGACGTCGTCAAACTTCTTACTAGTAAAAGCTTATATTATTATTTTTTCCAAGTTTCTGTCATGTAATAGAATAAATAGGATTGGATTTTGTCAGGAATACCCTCTCATTGTTTTGCCGTAGTTATAGTAAAATAATGAAAAGTTTATAAATAAATAAAAAGTTATCGGGCACATCGGTGCTGCTCGTAAAGAGTCATAACGAGCGGCCGCAATAAACAGCGTAGGTACGGGCGTGCGTTCCGAAAGGCAAATCTGTAAATTCAATTAAGGTTCGAGCATTTTTCGGACACAGGCGTCCGGAGCGAGCCACGCAGCCCTTCCGCCGCAGGCTCTCGCCCCCGCATTGGAAAATTTTCTCTCGAAAATTGAAGATATTTCGTGCCTTCTCCCTGGGGGCGACTCGTTCCTCGACACTTATGGTCGGCGTCCTCCGGGTGTGCAGGAGGCTTTTTACATAAAGTCCACACGTATAGGTATCGATCGCGGGCGGCCGGACAGGGTGTACGCAGATGACGGCCCCCAACGGCTCCCTCTAACCCCCTCGCTTCCCCCTTTCATTATGTAAGTGCGTACCTAACGCGTGCTCGCGCGGACCTGATTAGGGGGCCTCTTTTTTAACTGACCCCCTCACTTGGTGCGATTAAACTTAATTTGAGAGTGTCCTGCGAGAGGCGATTAAGTTTCACTAATAACTAAACCTTGAAATATTGCTCACAGTTTGTAACGCTACACCAAAGACCACTATAGGCACACGTCCAACCACATACATCGAGTCTTATCGTCCGACACCGTCCATTAAACGGATTTACTTTTAAACTTACATTCAATTTAGCTTTATGATTTATAAAATAGAGGGGCTAAAATATTCTACCACACGACCAGGCTATATTTCAAACTTAATTTAAAATCATAAAAATAAATTAATCATATTTGAAACTCTCAACTACCAAATATACCTGTCACGGTCGCACCAAATGGATTTTTGTTATGTCAACTAAACTCTTACAGAACATTATTTTGAACTGGACGAATCTTAAAAGCGCCCGAAACTTCGCGGAAAAGATGAAAGGGGTATATCTACATTAAGTATTCGAAAAGTAGAATTGTACAAGAAAAGCAAAGTCTTGTTTTAAACAAGGACGGGTCTTATATTGAACTTTTCCAATGATCGGACAAGGAAGAATTTTTCAATATAGATGTTTGGCGCATCTTCTATCATTTATATTTTAGTATTCTGTTGGAGATGCGTGGAGTAGCCTAAAATAAAATTATTTTAATTAAAAATCATAAGTATTAGAATCGTAAACTTTGTAAAGATATTCTTTCACAATGGTGAATTAGAAAAAGTAATGCTTAAAATAACTAAAACAGACAAAATAAAAACAGTGAGAACAAAATAAAATTGATAAGAATTTCACGGTGCATATAAACGTGTATGTCGGTTTTCGCAGTAAAAAGTAGCCTATGTGTTATTCTGATGTATAAGCTATATAAAAGTAAAGTTACGTCTAAATCTTTCAGTAGTTTTTTTCATGAAAGAGTTAAAAGGTAGTATAGCCACGCTGATTTCAGCATAGACGAGCTGTATCGATCGATGCAAAACTATTCCAGCAATTGTTTCGTTGATGAGTGCAAAACCTGAGGCACTCAAAGAAGATTCACTTTGGTAGGCTGATATAAAAAAAAATACCAAACATCCTCACAAAGTTTGGTATTTATAATGTCCATTACGCGAAAAAGTCCTACGGCGATAATTGTTATCAATTAAAGTTTATGTACTAACTAGCTGACCCACGCAACGTCGTTTGCGTCTCCTATTGCCCGTAGCGTGATAATTTTCTCCCGTTTTTGAAACATTTTCATTGGTGCTCCGCTCCTATTGGTCTTAGCGTGATGATATATAGCCTATAGCCTTCCTCGATAAATGAGCTATTTAACACTGAAATAATTTTTCAAATTGGACCAGTAGTTCCTGAGATTAGCGCGTTCAAACAAACAAACAAACTCTTCAGCTTTATATATTAGTATATATGTTTTTATTATACTCTCCTAAGATCTAATACTCATAATCAACAACACACTTATTTGGATAAAGATTAATATTAGGTATTATGTTGATAAAAACTCTTTGGCAAATAACTCATTATTAGGTATCAACTCGTAACGTCTTATACTCGTGATAACTTCTAAACGAAATGTCCGAAAGGGATGAATCAAATAGTTATTTGTTGTACAAGAGTGCAAAGTTGCTTTTTAACCACGTGCTCAATTTTGATGACCGAGCAAGCGAAGGATTCTAAAAAATTAGAATCCTGAGCGTCAGCGAGGGAATCAAAAGAGCACGAGGTGAAAAATCTTTGCACTCGAGTGCAACACGTAACTTTTCATTCCACCTCAGCGAGGAAACAACTAAATGCAAAAAAGCATTAACAATCACAAGATACTTTTATTTCAGTTTAGGTATTAATATTTATTAGGTACTACATTATGATAGGTAGCTAAGTATTACAGATTAAGTTTTAAATTATTTCAAAAATACTTAGGTACTCGCTCAACCCCGCGGTGTTACCCGCGGTTTTTGTCGTACCGCGAGTACCACCGCGAGACAAATCTAGTCTGAAAAAAGTTGTCTAAGTTACTCCTTAGATTATCAGCTATCTGCCAGTGAAAGTTACGTCAAAATCAGTCCAGCCGTTCCAGAGATTACCCGGGACAAACAGACAGACAGACCGAATGACAGACAGACAATGTAACAGAAATTATAAAAAAATATTTTAGTGTAGGTATGTACCGTGTATACATACATATGCATTTAGTAAAAAGCGGTTATCTTAATATTACAAACAGACATTTCAATTTTATTTATATGTATGAATGTATAGATAAATTAAGAAAAATTGAAAGTTAAGTTGCTATAGTTACTTAAGAAGAAAATGGTGCGGCCAGAACAAATTTAAAAAAAACTACACCAAGAAGGTTCCGAGTCTGAGTTTTTAACAAATAAAAAAATATTGTATGATTAATTCGGCACCATGGAGGTAGAAGTAAATAGGTTTAATGATGTTTTGAATTCACAAACTTAGTGCACTCGAGCGATGTTCTAAATTCAATTTACTTTATTCCTCTAGAGGATAAAAACGGCTTTTGCAGTCAGTTATCGAAGGGCAAAAATACGAGCTGGTGGGATGAAAAAGTATTTTACTTCTACATAAATACCCTTGATAACATAATGCTTTATTTGGATGAGGATTAATATTACGATACACATTTAACGTAGAGTCTTTCTTCAGACGATTTAATATATTTTTTTGAACACAAAAGCGGTTATTATGACTAAACCATGATAGTTAGATATATGCTCTCGCGCTCTCTTAATAGGACCTACAAACCCGTGATACATTATTTTGTTCTATTGTCAATACTTTTTGCAGCGCACGCATAAATAGGTTTTCGATTTCACACCTTTTGTAACCAAAATAGCAATTTTCTTACGGATCCCTAATTTTTTAAAAAATAAAATATAGCCTATAGCCTTCCTCGATAAAAGGACTATCCAACACTGAAAGAATTTTTCAAATCGGACCAGTAGTTCCTGAGATTAGCGCATTCAAACACACAAACAAACAAACTCTGCAGCTTTATATTATTAGTATAGATATAGATGAAAGTATTTTATTATAGTGTAAATTTAGAAATTGAACTAAAGTATATTGAAAATTTTAAAGTACTGTTGTTTAAAACTGAAATGAAAACATGTAAAACTTATTTAGAGCATAAACTCTATATACCGTCTATTTAAAGATCACCGTCTTCTTAGCCGTTATTATTCCTAAGATTTCACCAGAATATCAGTTTTTCCTCGGCGACTGGCATCGAACAAGTTTTAGTATATTTAAGGCCACCGACTTCCCAATAACTATCACCAAAAATGTTCATGACAACTGGAACCAACGGCTTAACGTGTGTCCAGAGGCACGGGCGTGAAACACCGCGAAACTTCTATACCGGCGGTTATTAAGATTTCTTCTAAGAGAAATGAAATGGCTCTACCTGGGAATCGAGCAGAGACCTCTTGATTGGTTGTCATATACGCTCATTGCTAGACCAACGAGGCTTCTATTTAACGAAAGCTCTTTGAATCGTAGAATTTGCTAAGGTTTGTTTAGTGTACACTGTTACTCTCATATTGCATACTCTTTCACAGTCAATAACGAAAAAATACATTGTTAAGTATTTAGTCCCCAATAAACATACATTTCACTGACCTTCAAACATAATTATGATATAGAGTCATTATTATATCGTATCATAGAATTTTTAGCTATGCCTTCATTTATTTGCTGTAATTGTTTAGTACGTATTTACTTACCGTACTTCCTACTTACGTCTTATTACTGTGGGTTACTTTCAAATTTTCGAACTATACGAGTAAACATGAAGACTTTGTGTATTGATGAAAAAGTGTCATTAATTCGCGCGATTGAAAAGGGATATAAAAAATGTGAGATTGCTAAACGTTTTGGATTTAGTTTGTCTACTGTATCTAACTTTCGGAAGAACAAAGAAATATTTCTACAGACATAGATGTACACAAAGTCTTCTAAAAATTAAATTAGCATTAATATTAAGATTAGGCACTGTGGACATTGTTTCATAAGCACCGTTAGAATAATATCCCTTTCTCGGGATCGGGACTTATTTACTTATTTGTAAAATAAATTCTTTTTTATTTTTCGTTTATCGTAAACTCTTTATGATGCATCAAAATACACTGTAATTTAAACCAACTTGGACCAATTTATATTATTTGAACTGCTTAAAGAAAATGAAGACCCAAAAACCATTTTAAATTTGACCAAATATGGTTTACAAGGGTAACTATAGAAGCAACGGGCTAAGGAGATGGGTGAAGAAATGGAACGCATACTCGTAATGCGTTCCATTTCTTCACAATTAAAAAAAAATCTTCAGCAAGTGATCAGACACTTATTTTGTAATGGGTACGAATCGAACCGGCCTCCATGTCCTCCGGTTTAGAAGTCAGTGTCAATTATTACTAGACCAACTGGGATTTACACTAACGTCTTAGTTCCAGTAGATTGAAAACAACTACCAGTTTTGCAATTTCACCCGATGGTATCAATGATTTATTTCTCAACTCTTTCCATTAAATATATTTTATGAACATTTCATAACTAAACTTAAATAATAAAAAACAATATTAAGCTTCTCCACACCTCTCGCTGTCTGTACCGACAACGTCCAAGGCCCGAGTTGGACAGTGCTATAGATAGTATATACATTCGTTGTTTGTAGATTTGGGCAAATTAAACTTCTCCACTATGTACCTACTACAGATCTTTATTTTTAATTAACCCCGAGGCTAAGAATATAGTACCCTACATTCATTGAATAAGAAAGTTTTTAAAGATTCAATGTTTGAATCGTAACAATTGTCATCATATTTTAAATGCGATTATTTTTTTGCAAGTTTTTTGTTTATTTTGTTAATACTCGTATTATATGTGTCTCAATGGCGTAATGGTAGCGTATGTGACCGCTATTCTTGAGGTCTCGGATCGATTCCCGGGTCGGATCAAATGTTTGTATGATCTGCAAATATTTGTTTCGGAGATTGGTTCTTTCTATTTATGATAATTATGTATGTATTTACAAAAATAGAATTTATGTCCTTATTTCAGTTATATATTACTCATAGTACAAGTTAAGCTTAGTTTGGGTCTACTTTTTTTATGTATGACCCTGCCAAAATGACTCTACTCTGCCTGATGGAAAGAATAAGCAGAATCCAAGATTGGTGGCCACCATACTCATTGCGAAAGCAGTCAATGCAGCATGGTGACCCACACAATGGCGGCCTAGTGATGCTTCTGCATCACTGGGCTACTGGTCTCGCAGTCACCAACGAAACAAGACAGCACGAACGCTACTTGGCGTTGTTTAAATGTGGAATATTAAAGTTATATATATACATGTATATAATATAAAACAAGTATATTTAATATATGGTATGAAGTGTATATAATATATCGATAAACTCTGAAACTAACCGATTCTCACTTCTTTTTAAATGTGTGTATTGCTGGCGTGCCCAGGATAAGATAGTTAAGTAACATCAAATTTACAGCAATAGGAGCTGAGCATGATTGAAAAGAGACGCAGACGAAGACAACAGAATATCGATGGGAATGGAATAGGACCGACAGGTGTATGAAATAAGGAAGAACTAAAAACTTTGAAGCAATTAGGTATGTTCGCAATGGATCAAAATTAAATCATCATAAGTGTCGGAGGAGCGTGCTTCATGAAGTATGGACACGGCTTGACCAGTATTACCACAGTGTGTCAGAAAACCGGTAAAAAGTAATTTCTCGTTTTCTTCCTCCTCCAATAACTAGGAGGGTCGCTTGAAGGGCAACAACACACATGCTTCTATTTAGTTCGTACACTGACGGTGGCAGACATGTTAGAAGATACTCTGGTCGTTTGACTGTTACGCTACGAAATCGTGTATTTTAAAACACAACATGTGTAGTTTACTTGTGAGGCAAACTTCAACGTATGTTTTGGGTTGATTGTAATTTAAAAAGTAATGACAACTGTAATGAAATAAAACATCTTGTGATTGAGGAATATGAAATAAAATAAAGAAATGTAAGGACTAGAGACGATTGTATGAGATGTATGGGTACAATCCACGGCCATCGGATTCCGAGCTATGTAGAGTCAACGGAGCGGAGTGACCAGACTCTTTGTAAAAGTACATATACATTTACGAGTATACTTTTTTTTTTTTATGTTTGGCCCGCCAAAATGACTCTACTCTGCCTGATGGAAAGCATAAGCAGAATCCACGAGTGGTGGCCACCATACTCATTGCGAATGCAACAATGCAGCATAGTGACCCACACTATGGCGGCCTAGTGATGCTTGTGCATCTTTTACTCTAGTCAACAAGTATGGAACTTGTTGACTAGACTAATTGGGCCTTCGGTCTCGCACTCACCAACGAAACACGACAGCACGAATGCTGTCATTTTACGTTGATTTTCTGTGCGAGGGTAGTACCGCCCCGGTCGAGCCGGCCCGTTCGTGCTGAAATCAGCGTGGCTCTACTACCTTTTAAAGACTTGTACATTATATGTGTTACTATTTCAACTAATTTCATGTGGTGGCGGATCAGGAACTTAATGTCATAATCCCTAAGCATCCTATGGTTGTCGTAAGAGAAGTCCTTCATTATTTAAGAAATTTAAAATATTACCACTCCGATGCCTTTACATTCACGAAATCTGTATGTTTGTATATAAAAACCTAACACCTTTTCAAAAAAAAATAACAGTTACAAAAATAAATAGTAGATCTGCCAATAAATTACTGATTCCTAAACAACGCACTTCTATGTACAACAAAAAATCTTTCTGTAAGGCGATACGAATCTTCAATAAGTTACCAAATTGCCTCAAATGTCTTAACTTAAACCAGTTTAAATGTAAATTATTCGACTTACTTTTAAGCAAATGTTACTATACTACTAACGATTTTTTAAGAGATAAAGATATATTATTAAATGCTACTGTCTAGACCTAAAATAAATATAATTCTAATGCTATTGTCCAGACCTAAGATTAGTTGATAAGATTTAAAATTTGTACACCAGCAATGGTAGAATATAAGGAACGTATTATAATGTGATAACATCTTTTGTAAAGACAACTCCCGCACTAGGAATAAATCCTGTGTCGCGGGGGACTTTACAAACATACATGAAACGGTCACAAAGAACACCCAGACTCAGAACAACAATTTGTGGATCACACAAAGTGTTGTCCTACGTGGGATTTGAACCCACGACACTTGGCGAGGTAGGAAACGGCGTGGTAACCGTTAAACCACTGGGCTAAACGTGCAGTCGAAACTATATTCTAAAATAAAACTATATTCTAACAAATCAATCTTTCTTTCTTTCTTAGTGAGCAAACTACGCAGGACAACCTCACTGCAAAGATAAGAAGATAAGAAACCCGTCCGTAACCAGCTTGGTAAAATAGACCAAACCTTCTTTCTAAGAAGACGCCTTTGTCCAGTCGTGGACTATTAAAGAATGTTGATTATGATGATATCGATCATCAAATTACTACGGGTGCAATCTAAACCAATAACAATTACCAACCACTATCGAATAAAAAACGATTCTAACAAATTATAAATCAAATTTAAATGAAGTGACATTTTCTATAGGCAGGTTTGGATGGGGAATATATTCATGTACGTCGTCATCCAGCTGTGCTCACTGGTGCACTTCCAGGTAGTTAGTACTCATAACACTGGTTAACAAATTATGGTTTAAGGCTAAACAAGTAATTTGAACATCCAAAAAATAACAACTGTTTGTTAATAGTTTTAAGTTTTCACTTCTCTTGACAGACCTCATGACTGCTTTTTAATTTGCAATATGCATCTGTGAGAGCAGCAATCAGGTGTAGGTAGTGTAGGTAACAAGTGCTAGATAGAAATTGATGGTGTGACTTATGTAACAAACGAGTTGCTTGAACATGCATGCGTTTATTAATATGTTGAAATAAATAGTGTATCATTACGTGTCGTATATGTGTATTTTGCGTCGAGTATGTGTAACGAAATGACAAAATGACACTAAGTATTGCAAAGCAAAATAAGCAAGCGAACTGAATAAAAAGTTTAATTAAAATCTTATCAATTTAAAAAGCTTTAATTCGTTTCACCTGTATGTTTATTTGTAGGTTTGTAACCGACTTTGGTCAGCGTGTATTTTAGTGTTTTTAAGTAATTATTATCAAGAAGTAGTTGTCTAAACTAATCTTTTCGTCAATTTTATATCTCTTTCCAGATAAAGTATAATTTCACGATTGTCGAAATATCTATTTAACAAGTATCATGGCGTAATTAAAGGAACGAAAGTTTATAGTAAAGCAAAACAATAATAGAAAGTACCAATAATACCTATTATGTACCTGTATTATGTATTATGTACAATAATACCTATATTGTAATTTCAAACATTTTATTTTATACATAAATTTTAACAATAACCATAAATTCTCATAATTAAAAAAAAACCCGACATAATAACCTTAGTTCCCTTCAAAAAGTAAAAAAAAGACGTTATGCGCTTTCATTTGAGACCCCACTCGATGATATTTTTACAGACATTCGGTTACTCTTCCCCACTTTCACCCCCATAACTTTTAAACGGCTCAACCGATTTTCATGAAACATGTCTAAGAACACTCGCACGTAATGAGTTACGATTTCAATTTAATTTTTTTGTATGAAAGGTGAGTCTTTCATACAAAAAACTAAATTGAAATCGCTTCATCCGTTCGGGAGCTACGGTGCCACAGACAGACAGACAGGTGAAACTTATAACACCCCTCTTTTTGGTCGGGGGTTAAAAAGGACCAAATACAAAGAATCAAGTAAGAATTCACTGCACAATAATAACGAAATTGTTACCTACTTTGTTTTAAGTTCTTAAATACACTCACAATGGAAGGGCTTCTTAATCGGATTGTCAATTTCTAATGTTCAAAAATGTTCTCTTTGGACTCGGAGCTGGCAATAGGTAAATGTTTTGAACACAAACTGGGTCAATAGACTCAATAGAAGCTTGTAAATACGTAGCGAATGATCCAAATAGTGTAATAGGACCTTTATTTACTGTAGGTACTATAAAAACAAATCATGATGAGTAATTGTAAGATTCCGCCGATTTTTAAAATAAGGTTGTCAAATGATGCAGAAGCATCTCGATAAGCCATCACAGTGTGGGTCATCATGCAGCATTGTTGTTTTGTCTGCATTCGTAATGAGTATGGTGACCATTAATGGATTCTGCTTATGCTTTCTATCAGACACAGTAGATTCACTCACAAAAAAAAGAATACGTTAGGTTACGCATACAACAGCTTGAAAATTATGCTTTGACTAAATGTGGGTCCAGTGATCAGTGATCCCGCTGAGTTCGCTCATTTTTTACATATTCAGCTACTAGCTGACCCGGCGAACTTTTACATATCTGTCTCAACTTCCTACAGGCAGTGTACAGTCGCGGACAAAAAAAAATACTTTTACCGCTATCTTTTTTTTTTCTTTCTAGCAAAAAAAGAATGAATGAAATCGGACCATGTGTTATTGAATTACAACTATGTACATATTTTGACTTTCGTCCCCTCCCCCCAGGAAACCGTGCTGAATTTCGGGGTAAAAAGTATCCCATGTCCTACCTCGTAGTATGAACTCAAATCATGCTAGGTTTCATTTGAATCCATTCAGTAGTTTCAGCGTGATGCGCGGCCAAGATACAGACAGACAGACAGACAAAAATGAAAACAAATACAGTTTACCAAAATTTTTGTTTTAAAATATCTTTAATGAACATTACAGAATTGTAATGTATAGATAGAAGATTGTCCATATTATATAAAAATGTGATATTGAACAACAAAGCTTATATTTATATTCGTTTGTTCTGTTATGGTGGTGTGATTCTGATTGCTGAGCTAAAGTTTATGTGTATCGATTCTCATCGAGAACAAATAATAGGTAATTTTGTGAGAAGCACAAATACTTCTTTTGTGTCTACGTATAATTAATTTATGGAAACATTTTTTAAAGAAGACATCATTTCAATGACGTTGATATACCAAAAATTAAGGTTTTTTAAGAGTAACATTAACTTAAATAAAACGGATCTAGGCAGCAAAGACTTTAATGATCGTCCATTAAAAACGCAAAAACGATAATAATACATACAACATCTCATACGTAATATTAAATGTTATGTTATATATTAATTTCAAAGTTCATAAGTTAGGGTATAAATTCACATTTTCCTTTGTTTCCATTCTTCACTGACCAAGAAGGACGACAAAGGCCGGCCCCTATTTGTGCACACGAGAAAGGAGCTTGGTAAAATGTTTCAAAAGTAATGATACACACAAAAATCATGTGCCGTGAAGAAAATGCCATACATTCATAATTAATTGAATTCAATTATTTAGTTACATTTATTAGGTATGTATATGTTTCTTCTATCGAAGAAAGACTAACTAGACCGATTTCAATAGGACTTTCACTTTCCGAAATATTAAAAAATAACTACTAGCATGTAATGTTATACTGAAGTAAGGGAATTAAACAATGCAAGAGATTACTTAGATCGTTACCTTTTTTCGAAGTAGGTTTTTTTTTATATGGGTAATTGAGTAGACCGGTTACGTTATGGTAAGTGATTACCACCACCCATAGACACCTGCAACCCGAGAGAGGTAGGTAAGAGTTTATTCAACTGATACTGGACCCACGTTTCTTTTTTAACCGACTTCAAAAAAGGAGGAGGTTATCAATTCGTTTTTTTTTTTGTTAGTTACCTCATAACTTTCGACTTACACAACAACACTTACCTTGGGAGAGCCACGCTTCAGCATGAATGGGCCGACTCGACCGGAGTGATATCACGGCCTCACAGAAAACCGGTGTGAAATAGTGCTTGCGGAGGTCCGGTTCCGGTGCCGGTCGCTCTATGTAAAAACTGATATTCAGGTAAAACCGGCTGAACTAGTAGCGGACCCCAAATCTTGGGAATAATAAAGGCTAGGAAGATCTATGACTGAGTGTCACCACCTCTATTCATACCATGGGTGTCGTAAGAAGCGACGAAGAGACCAAAATACGCAGGACAATTTCACTACAAAGAGAACGAAAGCTTGAAACACTCTATAAAAATCCGTCTGACCGGTGGTATACCACCGGTAGTAGGCCGAAACCCTTAGAGTAATACTCTAAGGCCGAAATCTCATTTCTAAAGAGAGGCCTATGCCCAGCTGTCGACTGTTAAAGGATTGTTAAAGGCTGATTAAAAAATGTTGATGGTTAAAAAGAACATGAAACTAAAATAAACTAAGGTAGGTTTCTATATTAATGTAATTATATTTTTAAAACACTGTGAATTTTAGATGCATTATGAAATTAGGGCAACAATGTAATTTATAAGATCTCAGATCATACACATAACATGTAGGTATTTTTTATTTTGAATCTAATGTCCTCTTACTTAAAATGCTACTTTTGCAACAAGTTTTTTAATTCGCTTAAAACGTGACCCGTACTTTTAGAAATATTTAACTTTCTTTCAACTGAAAAATAGATTTTATAATAGTGACATCTATGAAATATTAGACACACTTAAGAGAACATTGCCTCTTGCAAGTTTAACTGTAGGCAATAGCTAACAGGTGGCGCTAAAATACAAATTTTCAAAATCAATACAAGTGATACTCGTAAAGACATGCGAAAGGGTTTGCAAAAAAAACAATAGATGGTACTAGTTCTTTGTTCCTTTGACGAATTATAAAAGTTAATTGTCTGGGAGGGAGCCTCAGCGAGGATTTCGTGAGTTTCTCGCGAGAAAATCAATTTCATATAGGTACATATTATTGTATTTTTTTTTGATCTTACAATACTGTATTGATCTAAGGAAGTACCTACTCACAACATTTGAACTTAATTAGGTAACTAATATAATATGTAATGCTAATCGAATGCAGTGGCAAAAATTACATTTGCTTTTTAATCACAATTAATGGCGCATTAAAATCCGGATAAATTACTTTGGATACCGCTGTCAGTGTATGCTTTTGAAATACGAATTTGATTTTATAAGATTCTTGTAAGAAACTGGGTAGGTATAGTTTTTTTAAAAGCACTCGTTTGCCCGTCTGTTTGTTTGTAATTACTGCACACTAAACTTCGCACATAACCAAGCACACCACACCATATTTTCCGAGGGAGAGCGCAATACAATCAATTCTCTGATTTGGCTGCGATGTAAATAAAACTTTCTGACATCAACCGTTAGACCGCGGTCCGGCCAGAACGATTTCCGTGCCCGCACTTACGTAGGGGTGCTCCCTTTGTGTTTGAAGGACATAACTGGACATAACACGCGTTCCGTCTGTTACAGATGTAAAGGGGATATTATACCATCCTAAATTCAGGATCCGATATTCAGTGTCCGATTTAGGACAGTAAATTCAGTCGCTGCAGTTCCTGATTACACGTTAACAGGGCTCTGAATCAGACTTAAAGGACGAGCGACAAGTGACGGACTTATCGAGTGACAAAATGCCAAAATTTTTGATTCCTTAACATAATTAGTCCTTAAGTTATCAATCTTTTTTTGTGTTTAAAGAGTAGACATCTAACAACACACTGTACCCTTCGTTTCTGATACTTTTATTCATGTAGTTATGATCAATTTTGTTCCAAAGATATTTTTTGTACTTTGTACAATTCCAAGATAAAATCACCTCCTTTTCTATAATCATTTTGGACGGAGCAAATATAAAGCGTGCGCTCGCGACGGTAGGCGAGCGGCGACTTCATCCTAAGTCCTAAATGTGATTACACCCATCCGATTTAGCATCCGATTTAGTATTTAGGATGTCGGAAACCGTCCTTGTCCTAAATGGGCTCCTAAATCGGATGCTACTATTCCTAAATGCGATTTAACTTCCCCGAATTCAGGATCGACAAAATATCGGATCCTAAATTTAGGATGGTATAATATCCCCTTTAACTAATAAATACTATAAGTTGTTTTCATTTATGTAATCACTAGAGACCGGATGTTAAGATGCATATTATCGGTACATTTTCAATTTTTTCCCAGTTAAGTTTTTTCGCATTTCGGAATGTAGGGTAAGTGTACCCTACATTCCGAAATGCGAAAAAAGTTATATATCCAGAATCCGACCAAATTGAATAGTCACAAAATATAAGGGATAATGAAGTAGGTAATAATTGTAAATCGTCGGATTCGCATCGCATCAGATCGCATTTCGGTCAGTAGCAGCGCATGTCTTTGGTTTTGAAGAAATGATCGAAGACACAATCTTACTACTGAATATTTGGAACAACACTTGATTGTTTACGTTTACAACAATATTAAATAATTTTAATGTCATGTAATGTTACTGTTCCTGTTATCGCCTATCAAAGGATAATTTACTAATTGTATGCAGATTTGCATATAACAAGCTTTTTATGTTGCATATAATCCGGTCTCTAATCGCCTTCTAAAATCCTTGGAAATAAACAATTAACATCCACCAAATCATTTGCTTATCTTATAGTTAATTTCTGCATTTTCAAGTTACCTTTGAGTCATGTTAATACTATATATTTTACCCGCGGCTTCGCCCGCTTTTTTTAAGTTATTGCGATAAAAAGTAGCCTATGTCCTTCCTCAAGAATTAAAGTATCTCCAATCTCCGCCGAATTTAAGTCGGTGAAACAGTTTAGCCGTGAAACCGTGACAGACAGACAGATTTACTTTCGAATTTATAATATGTACCTATTAGAATGGATGTAACAATGTGGTTATTGGGTATGTATTCAGTGTTATTATTTTTATGAGTTAATATTACAAATAATCTTTCTCAATTATATCATAGATTAGCTTATGCACGTGGCTTCGCTCACGCAGACTTTCATACCCTGATATACCCCCTTAGGGGAGGAATTTCAAAAATTCCCTTTTTAGAGCTCACTTACGTTGTATAAACACCTACATGCAAAATTTCAGGATTCTAGGTTCAGCGATGTGGGCAGTGCGTTGATCTCTGGGTATGTCAGTCACCTTCCTCTTTTTAACCGACTTCCAAAAAGGAGGAGGTTCTATGTTCCACTGTATGTAGTTTTTTTTTTATGTATGTTACCCGATTACTCCGTCAGTTGTGGACCGATTTAAAAAAAAAATATTGTATTCGAAAGGGTATGCTTCCGAGGTGGTCCCATTGCCAGCATATCAGGATCTGATGATGGGATCCCAGGGAAATCGAGGAAAACCCTAATTTTTTATAGGCACATACTATGTTTTTCGTATATTTTCTGAAGTTACACCGGTATTTGCGTCTGGTAGTCATCATTTCATGATGATGAGCTGATGATATAAGGTACAACTCCTTAACGGTTAGGAGTTGCAGGATAATTCTTTCAATTTCATACGTATCTAAAGACCTTCAGTCGTATAGTTTCAAGTTATTTAGGTGAACTGATGATAGAAGGTTAAACTCTTCAACAGTTAGGAATTAGAAGATGATTTTAATATTACACGTTCGTATAGACCTTAATTTGTATTCTTGATGATGAAATTTGATGAAATAGTTCAACTTACTACTTACCTACGATTCTTTGCACTAAAAACTGAAAAAAAAAACTTTTTATAAAAAAAAAACCGACTTCCAAAAAACATCCAACGAAAACTCTCTGCCAAAAAAACACTTAAAAGCGTAAAATAAACTGGTACCTATACCTAATTCTTTATTCATTTAAATAGTAGTATTATAATGGGTACTAGGTACCTAAAATCTGTTTGAAGTCGGTGCTAAGCCAAAAAGAATACAAACGAACAATTACAAAAGTCTAAGCGATAGTCACTTGGCACCGACTTCAAACAGATTCTAGGTACTTAGCACACATTATAATACTACTATTTAAATGAATAAAGAATTAGGTATAGGTAATTTATAAAGAACCAGTTTATTTTACGCTTTTAAGTGTTTTTTTGGCAGAGAGTTTTCGTTGGATGTTTTTTGGAAGTCGGTTTTTTTTTTTGTAAAATGTTTTTTATATACATATAGATACTGTAAATTGGAACTTCCCATTTCATCCATCCATCCATCGGTTACCTGGAAGAGAGTGCTAATAAATGTAAAATATCGCTAATTGTATAACTTTTTTCTTTGTGCATTAAATGTTACTTTCTTTGTGTAAGAAAAAAAATACTCGTAGATATATTAGTCCAGACCGGGCCGAGCCGTAGCAGAGCCCGTCCGAAGTGCACATTTAATTACACCTTGTGTTAAATGAGTTATAAGCCAATAAGCCACCACTTTCGCTTCAATATAGTGGGGTGGTGGTGATGCTATAATTCCATTGCCATAATTGAGCAATCTAAATATAATTTATCTTTTTCTTCTTTATCTTTACAGGAAGTGGATGCTATTGCAATAGTTATTGATCAAAGAAGCGGAATGGAGAAGAATGAAGGAAGCAGAAACAAGGAGTGAGAAGAACCATGTTAAACGAAAATGGAGAGTGAATCTTCTTTGTAAAAGTTTTCACTTTGATGGTTAATTTGATATTTATACTTACTGGATATGTTAGAATGTCCTAGGAAATCTTTGATATTTTACTAAAAGAAATAAAGCTTTTTTTTACCTGTTTGGAAATCCTACCGGATACCACCCGCTAGTGGTTATGTCGGACTCGAACTAACCAAAAACTGCACGCCGTCTATAGTACCAACAGCCTGGGAGCCAAGTGCACCCAAGAAAGGAAATTCCTGGAACCCCGACGTACTTCGGGTCATCTACAGTTTGTAGCCCCTCATGTGCGGGAACCCCGAAGTTTCCTTTTCACCCCCCCCCCCCCCTTTTCATAAGGGTGCGCTCGCGGTGCTTAGAACCAAAGCAGCGATTGTCAGTATATCACAATACTAATCTCCTTATAAATAAAAATCAATTGCTGTTCGTTTGTCTCGCTAAAACTCAAAAACGCGTGGGCCGATTTAGCTGATTTTGGTTTTGAAATGTTCGTCGTAGTTCAGGGAAGGTTTAAACGGTGAAAAATTAAAAATAACTTGAACATCTAAATGTCACGTGCACGAAGTAGCGGGCACAGCTTGTAATAAATCAATATTTCGGACATCTAACACACAACGCCATCAAGTCCCAAGTTAAGCAGAGCTTCTGTTATGGGTCAAAATTTTTCGATTGTACATACACTACACACTACCTAACTTACTTACCACACCATATCATAAATGTGCAGACATGAAGACCTATTTCTTAGCGTTCCATGGATTCACCGTGCGGGTGCCGGGTAGATGTGTATGTAGATGGGGGCAACACATGCGACTTCGACAGTGCCTGGGAATTGCGACCCAGGTTTAGGTTTAAGGAGCACTCCTTACGACGCGTCAACGCTCACCTCCACTGTCCGCCGTGTTACCCCCTCTACCTAACCATATTTGAAGTGAGCCTAGCAATGCCGCTTTGGATATTCGTTCAAGAAAAGAGCTTACTGAAGCTCTTGGCAATCCAAGGTCTTTAAGCAGGTTATAGAGGGATTTAGCTGGTATACCCCTCGCACCCACTTCCACGGCATACAGCGCAACGACATAACCATTTTTGGTTATTTCGTTGGTTAAGTCAAAGTACTTGTTTCTTTTTAAAGCGTGGTCTTTAGGGATGTTCGTTTCCCACGGCACCGTGAGTTCTACTAGTACTACACGCTTAATTGACATTGCATAAAGAAATATGTCCGGTCTGGACGCCGAGGCACAGATATCCTCCGGTATTCTGTAGTGATTTTCATACGTGTCCACTAATAATGTCCAGTCACTGGCGGTATTTATAATTGAGTACGGCTTTTGAGTGAGTGAAATCTTTTTTGTTGAGCCTTCCTTTACAAACGCGATGTTAGTTTTTATGTTTGTTGTTATTCCTTTTTTCGCTCTCGCCAGTGATAAACTCATAGCTTCGCGTATGATGAGTAATACCCTATCATGGCGACGTGAATAATGACCCCGGTCTAATAGCGCCTTACAACCGGTCAGTAAGTGCCTGGCTGTACCTATTGCCGCATTGCACATCGTACAAGCCTTTTCTGTAGCTTTTCCCCACCTTACTAGGTTGCTTTGATCGGGGAGAGTTAATTGAAAGGCGTTGAGGTAGAATTTTAACAGGGCGGGTGACCAATCATATAAAAGTGTGCGCCATTTCAAAGCTGGTGGGATACAAAATTCTCCTAGAGTTAACCATTCATTCTGCATTTCTAGGTTCATTGCGTGCACCTTGTAGGTCTCGTTTTCATCTTGTTGTATGAAAGATTTTGTTATCTCTTTGTCGGTCTGTCTTCTAGCATTTCCCAATCCAACTCTACTGGACTGCGTACCCACCATGAATTTTTTGTGGAATTGGAGCCGTGACTCTCTAAATCACATAAACTAGTATGTATTTGAAAACTTGCAATTTGTTCGTTCCTTCGGTGGATTCTTCACACCAGCACTAATAAAGTTTCCAGATGTAAAGAAAAGGATATAAAGAAACAAACCCTGTTTTGCTATCTATACCTACCAGGAATAAATTAAATTAAAAAGATTTTAAAAACAATATTTTACAGGATGCCTCGAGACGAATCAAAGGAGTCCAAACTCGATGATGTTGCGACGTTTCTTTACAGAGTTCCTATGGCCACCTTCCAGCATCAGATCAGCTCCATGTCATTATAATATTGTATTGTCACGCTGTATACATATGCTAACCGGTTGAAGATATCTGCTTCAAAATTGAGTTGCAAGATTCCACCCGAACATACATGCATATATACATACATTGCAAGTTAATAAAAAATAAAAAATTAAGAGTAAGAGATATCAAAACAGATTCGAAAACATTACCGCTAGTTCAGAGTTCAGCAATTTACTAAATTGACTTTCGAAGTGAAGAGTAAACAAAGATGTTTAAACTTTATACATCTCTAAACTCTGAAGAGATTGTACTAATCCAGATATCGAATTCAGAATATTTGTTCTAAATAAAAAAGTTTTTTCGATCTAAACTAGAATCAAATCAGACAAAAACATGTGAAAACACCCAGGTAACTATTTTATTATGATTTAATGTTTAATTTACTTAGAACAAACTATACCTAAACTCTATACTCGAAGGTATAAGAAAGCTTTCGTTAACAAAGAGTACGTATTTCCGGGTTGAACACGGTAATCTCCGGAGCAACAAGTCGGATCAGATTTCTACTTTGATATCCCCGTTCTTAAGTAAGGTTTAGTTATTAAGGAAGGTCATAGATCAGTTATATACTTGGACCCTTAGGAGTTACGGTATAGAACGGGATTGCGATGTAACATAAACATTAGTGAAACTGTAGAAAATGACCAGTTGAATTCCATGAAAACATTATGAAGAACTTTTTAATCTACTGTTCATAATTTTTGGTTTGATATGATTTAATAACAACCACAATTCATAAAAATACGCACTTATAACGTATATAACTATAAATTCTCAAAATTAAAAAAAAACCCTGACATAATAACCCGAGTTCCCTTTAAAAAGTAAAAAACACGCTATGCGCTTTCATTTGAGACCCCACTCGATGATATTTTTGCAAATATTCGGTTATTCTTCCCCACTTTCACCCCCATAACTTTTTAACGACTCCACCTATTTTCAAGAAACATGTCTCAGAACACTCGCACGTAACTCACCTTTCATAAAAAAAAACTAAATTGAAATCGCTTCATCCGTTCGCGAGCTACGGTGCCACAGACAGACACGTCAAACTTATAACACCCCTCTTTTTGGTCGGGGGTTAAAAAGTAACTAAAATTACACAACATGCATAATTACGTAACGATTATGGTGACCTAACGAGATGATGAGCAATCCTCACTTAGACAGAGTGCAATTAAAATATTCAGGTAAACAGAAATGTCAATTTATAATAGTGATAATTGTAATCATTTACTATAAAATATATCAATCGTACTTAAAGTCATAAATCAGTTATATTACTTTCACGTTACTATACATTTAAGTTTGACAAGGATGGTGCAAAAACTCGATGCTGTTTACCAAATACTGCCCATCCTAACTATATTCTTCTGGTGATCTCTTTCCTAAAGTGGTATATCCACCTTTCAATCAGCCTGCGTGTAACTTGACTATCTAAATTCATACTAAGATTGACAGGTTAAAACACTCTCTCTCTCAGCCACTAAGATGATGGCGTCGTCAAATCGAAGATGTTAGGTGTACTCACTATTCCCTGTTTAGTTCAATTTCATTTCTTAAATCTCAAACGCGTTCATGAAAAACATAACTATAGCATATCACAAAGTATAGCATCTAACTTATTTCAGCTCGTATTATATTGATCGTCGAGGATTGGACTGGAACACGCGGAGTTTAATGAAACATTTATATGCATGAACATGTCCGCTTGAATGTGACCGAGAGTTTAAAAATAAGAGTTTCTATCCACGAAAAAATATAAGTAGCATGCACCAGTTGTGTTTTGACTTTTGACTGCACGGTTGGCCTAGTTTTTTAAGCGGTGGCCACGCCGCTTTCTACAGCGCCAAGTGTCGTGGGTTCTAATGCCACATGGGACAACACTTTGTGTGATCCACAAATTGTTGTCCTGAGTTTGGATGTTCTTTGTCCGTTCCATGTATGTTTGTAATGTCCCCCGCGACACAGGATGTATATTTACAACGCGGGAAAGAAACAGACTAGGAGTAAAACTTTTTAGTTTTATTATAATTATTTAGGTAGAACAGACGAGTAAGCATTCATGATACTCGACTAATTAAATCTGTTTAGCACGATGGCTGCACAAAGCAAGCGCGCTTTCGAATACCGAACAAACGTTGATAAAAGAAAAGTCTAATGTCTTCAGTCATGTAAAAGTAGGCTGTAATCAATAGAATTATATGAAACATTTCAATAAAATTCCTCTGTAACAACTAACAATGTCTGCAGCCACATTCTATTAAAGCTTTTCTTGTATCCGCTTTTGTAAGAAGTTTCAGCGCCTTTCATATTGTGAGCAATGTTCAGTTTAAACATTTGCCGGAAAACAAACACAGATTTTAGTGGAAGTGAAGACCTTTGTGCCGACTAGGTGTATGTGTATGTGGTGGGATGTTTAAGATAATTGTGTTTTCGTTTCGAAATGGGAACTAAAAGTGTCACACGCATTTAGAACAATAAAACGTTTTGTACGTAATAGTAATGTATGCTGATGATAAAGGTACCTATAAGAAAATACAAGTTTTTGTATAGAAATATATTGGCTAACAAGAAATAACCCTAGAAACACAGTTTTAAACAGACGTGCTTCAGAGTCACTTGCTGTTCAAAACACTGTTTTTAAAAGTTTAGTAGTATATCGCGAGGGTCTATGACTAGTCTCGCATTATCCATCGGGATGAGAGTGTGGATGACCCAGACGAGCCAGAAATGAGGCGGAACCCACATAATCCTAGCTCCTGGCCGTCCGCGAGGAGCCGGATATCCCAAGGGATTTTCCACCCTGTAAAAAAAGGAGTTACTATTATAAAAGAAAGTGAGAAAAATATTAAATTGAAATACACTTAGGTACTTGATGAAACTTAATTAGGTCGGAGTGAGATAATGATTGTAATTCTTAAAATTTACTTGAAATAATCACAAATTTTAACAAAAAAAAACCGACTTCAAGAACTGGACCAAATTGAAATGGGACCACACGGGAAGCACCAGATTTCAAATAAAAAAGAAACATCAAAATCGGGTTACACAGTCGAAAGTTATGAGGTAAGAATCATTAAAAAAACAGTCGAATTGATAACCTCCTCCTTAAAAAAATCAAAAATCAGTCTTATGCTACTGCTCCACCTACGACTTAACGCGCTAATTAGGGCGTTAATTTAGGCTTTACGTAGATGTGGCGAACGTTGTAATGCGTTAAATTCAAATGGCATTACTAATGGCGGCCGTTAAACGTTAAGCGATAGCTCGAGGGTCGGTTTTTTGGACACATCAAAAGGGTTTTAGCGCTTAGTTTAGCGCGCTAATTGATGTTGGCTACCGGACGCGCGCGCATAGCCAGGACGAGTGTACTTTGTTTAAGGCGGGAACTGCATTTACGAGAACGACAATGGAGTGGTCGAATGAGAAAGCTTTAGAGTTTTTAGAACTATTACAATCAGAGTCGAGAGTGCTTACCGAGTACGTTGACGATGCATTTGAATCATCCATCATCTTCTTTTTGCTCGTTTTTACTGTCTTTTTTAATTGTATAATTGCATTAAATAATTTATGACGCTCATTGTCGCAACTAAGCGTAGCTGCTTCAAGCTCCATTGTGTATATTATGTGTTAACGCGGTAATTCCGCATAGTTCTAGGCATATACGATTATTGTGGAAACAAGGAATTTGAGACTCGCATTACATGAAGATTCATATTTATCAATGTCTCAAACCAGTTCTGTAGTAAAATTAATATAAGGATCTAATCTAATCATCCCCATTATTTAGATGGTTGGCAGTCCACAACTGTTCTCTTACAGAACTTTCTGCCTAGCACAACAAAACTGTGGAATGAACTGTCGCCTGCGGTATTCCCGGACCAATCTTCAAACCTTCAAGAAAAGAACGGGTGTCCGGGCAGAGGTAATCCATTACCACCAGAGACGTCACAAGTGCGCTGCCGGCCTTTGGGGGATGGGGAAGGGGATAGTTTGAGGTGTTGGGCTCCTCACTCTCCTCCGGTATCCTCACTCACTCAGTGAAACACAGCGCTAGCACTGTTTCACACCGGTTTTCTGTGAGGTGTGATCACTACGGTCGTGCCGGCCCATGCATGCCGAAGCGTGGATCTCCCACAGCGTGGCGATATGTCTGCTCGTTTGCCCCCTATTCCATAAAAAAAGGTGATTTTGACGGTGAACTGACGTTCAGTGACTTGAGAACGCAATTATGCATTATTCGAACGCATCTTACAGTTATTGTAATTTAAGGTAAACAATTTATAAAGAAGTAAAAGTTTATAGTACTGAGTTGAATAAATGAAACATTTCAGTTTTCATTTCTGTAAATTAAGTAAAAAATAAACGCGTGATTCTTTTTTTCTTCAAGATAAAACGATGTTACATTTTAATCGTAGCGGAGATAAAGCTTATTCTATTTTACAAATCATATAATAAATAATCGCTATCTTAAGATCTTCTACATTATAATATTAAATAGCTGGTATTTATTAATTTGTCCTTTTCACTTTAATTTTATCTTTATGCTTTTGGTATCATTAAACGGAATTATTATAAATAACAATCTAAATAAAATTAGGAACTCAATAAGTACGATTATTTCGTATCTGTTTCAGCATAATATTGGATAGTTTCTAAAATGAATTATTATTGTCTTCGCCATTTCGGATGTGTTCCTACTTCCTAGTTAAGGAACTCGAGTAAAAGCTTGCTTTAAATGTGGTGAACTATAATTATTTGTATGTAATAGTTACTAGTATATTCTTATTCGTACTAATTTATTGTGAATTAATGATATTCCTAAGACGTTAAAATACATGGATGTAGGGGTATAATACATGGATTTGCGTTGATTGCGATGGTACAGCGTGTGCAGAGGTCTCGTATTACATTATCGAGCCGTACAAAATGTTTGATGCACAAACATCAAGTATTTGTTTCAGAGTTTTTATATTTTCATTACATAATAGCCACATTTGTGGTATACAATATATTATATATACCTGATGTACCTACATGATGCTAAAAAAAAAAGACTGATTTATTTATATTTTAAAATAATTATGTTTGGTAAATGTTCATTTGTAATCCGAATCGATTATTATCAATTTGACGTAAACTGTCGTCAACTGTCAAAATCCGCCCTTTTTTTTTTTTTTTTTTTTTGTGCGGAAATCCCCTCGGATACCACCGGCTGGTGGTTATGTCGGACTCGAACTGACTAAAAACCGCACACCATCTCGGGTACTAGAAGCCGGGGAACCAGGTGCACCCTCGAAAGGAAAATCCCTGGAACCCCGACGTACCTCGGACCACCCACTATTTGTAGGTGGCCCCCTTCTGTGTAGGAACCCTAACACTTCTATTTGGAATAAGGCGCGAGCACGTTATAGAGCTCGCGCCGCCACCCCGGCCTGCTTCTGCTAGGGTGGCTGGTGGCCTCACCTGTCACCCTCAGGCTTGCGCTTATGGAGGACGGAGATCGTTTAGCGATCTCCGACGCCCGAGTCGTCTGCGGTACCTGGCCCGTTCCCGGGCCTGGCGGGCAGGGAGAGTTCTAAACCTCTCCCGGTCCCGCTCCGCCATCTCCTTCGCAAGCATAACTTGCTCGCAGAAAGAGACGGCAGAGTTCCACGCGCTCTCGCTCCGTAACATGGCCGCAATCATGTTACCGAGCGAGAGGAGCCCCACTCCGATGGCCGCCACGAGATCACGCCTCGGCTGTCAAAATCCGCCCTAAAATTGTTTGGATTATAGGGAATAAATGTTAGGTTTATCGTTTAATGTAGCTTTGCACTTCTCTCAGCAAAGTAGGTTGACTTTAGTTTATTACCTACTTGTGGCACTCATATTTTTACAAGCTTTTTATTAGCTTGCAATGTATGTATGTATGCTTGTATGTTCGGGTGGAATCTTGCAACTCAATTTTGAAGCAGATGTCTTCAACCGATTTTGCTGAAATTGTGCAAGCATATGTATACAGCGTGACAATACAATATTATAATGACAGATCTGATGCTGGAGCTGGAAGGTGGCCATAGGAACTCTGTAAAGAAACGTCGCAAGCTCATCGAGTTTGGACTCGCTTTGCCTCGCATTCCAGTAAAAGCTTGTTTTTAAAATGCTTTTTAATTTATAATTTATTTTGAGTATGGTCGTCAAAAATGGTTTTCACAGTCCCTATTTAAGAAGAAGGATTGCTTTGTGCCTTTTGTTCACTAGAAATTGAATATTATATAATCCTAATTTTCTTTTTTCAACTTATTGTATTATAATCTAATTATCAAGGCCGGCCTTTTCCTAGCACAGAAAATCAGTATTGCCATTCAACGTGGTTATGCTGCCAGTCTTTTGGGAACGCTACCAGTAGGCGAAGATGTGGAGTTTTTTGACGCTTGTATGTAAATATTGTTATTGTTTTTTTTTAATTATGGTTATGTACATAAGTTTCTATATTATGTAATAAGTCACTATTTTCTAAAAAATACAGACGTTGTAGTTATATGAGTTAGATATAGTATTTCCGAAAGTGGCATCTATTTTTTCCAAATATTATCAAGAATTCCTTAAAACAAACAATATTTGCTTCAAAACGTATTCGGTACAAAAGAGTAAACTTAAAAGTGTCACAAATAATATAATAATTAATTGCTTGCGCGTTTCGAAAAGATTATCGGTATAAAAATAAATATAATATAAATGGACCTAATAAGCATTTAAGTGCACGACGCTCTAGCAGTACCTAGCTGTAATATGATTATGTGTGTACACTACGTAAGAAGTACAATGGCGTCGGGGACGTGTGGGATATAAGAATGGGTTATTCTTTCAAAAAGGTATTGAATTGTTTTATAATCTACGCTTTAAGAACAGAGCTTATAATCTATATATATGTACATATAAAAGAGGAAGGTGACTGACTGACTGATTGACTGACATACCCAGAGATCAACGCACAGCCCAAACCGCTGGAGCTACAATCCTGAAATTTTGCATGTAGGTTATTTATATAACGTAAGTGAGCACTAAGAAAGGAATTTTTGAAATTCCACCCCTAAGGGGGTAAATCAGGGGATGAAAGTCTGCGTGGGCGAAGCCGCGTGTAAAAGCTAGTAAAATATAAACGTATTGGAGAGTACCCCTTAAGTCTATCTCTTCTTAGAAATGTTGAAACCTGTCAAGTTTTTTTTTATAAAAAACAGCTCCCGCATTAGGAATATACATCATGTGTCGCAGGGGACTTTACAAACATACATGTAATGGACACAAAGAACACCCATACTCAGGACAACAATTTATGGATCACAGAAAGTGTTGTCCCACGTTGGGATGTGAACCCACGACACTTGGCGCAGTAGAAAGCGGTGCGCGTGGCGACCGACTGCTTAAACCACGAGGCCAACCGTGCAGTCGTATTATAATTACTAACAAAGGAGAATGAATTACGAAGTAGTTATGTTATTAACATAAATTATATAGAAAAATCCCAACATCTACCATTGGGCAGTGGCCCGCCAGGCATGATCACCTCGCCTGGTCGGAGGATACTCCCTTTGTGTCGGAGGGACATTACACCCGTTCCTCCACAACATTAACACCACACCACACATCTCACTCATAACCGTCTAAACCTATTTTGACAGTGACTACAATTGTTACGAGACTGCTGATAAGCATAATTATTTATTTTGAAATACATATCGATACATATCGTCGCTATTAATACTGTGTATGATGAAAACTTGTCAAAATAGACCAACTATTTTGACAAGTTTTCAGAACGCGACGCTAGGATCTATGCAATTATTTATAATGAACATATTTCATTGGGCCGCATGACACAACTTCTAAAGTGCTGCCTAACGCCCTAAGTCACACCGAACGAGGTCTTAGGGTAAAACATACATATATTTTTGATTCTGATAGCTATTAAAATGTTAATTATTTACGAAGTAGCGCTCACATCAATAAAACAAATAAATTATTTATGGAACAAGTTTAATGATCATTGGAATTGATAAACACGCATAGACTCTATCAGAAATCACTTTAAAATTTAAGTATTACTTAGTTGAGGGTTTTATTTTGATGGTAAGTGAATATCATCGCCTATGGACACATGCGTTAAGAGACGTAAGTGCGTTGTCGTCCTTTGAGTGTTTAAGAATTCATGATTAAGTATATTTTTTATTTCTTATTTTATACCCAAATTAAAGAAGAGTTTATTGTAATCGATTTGTCAATAACGAAATTTTGTGGTATGATAGGATTGTGAGGTTACAAATTCAGAACCAAATAAGACTGCCTTTCTTTTTTGAAATAGGTTCAAAATGTGTAGTAGTTCTGCAGTATGCTATGTCTTCACCTAAAAGATATACTCGTAGGAGTCGGGGAACTTTTATGACATGGATCGCTGTCTCAAATTCCCGTTTTGATTAAATTATATTATAACGAGTTACTGCAGCCCCAGTCTTGTAACTTAGTTTAAAGGCTACATTGACCGTAAAGAATATAAAGTATGCTACCAAGCAGAAAAAGATAACCTAGAAGTAAACTAGATAGTAGGACCACAAAACACCTTCCAAACTTCGCTATTTTTACTGAAATAATTGTGGTGTGACAGGGACAAAAATACTTTTTTATTTGTATGTGCTTTGTTTGTATGGTTTGCCGTGGAAGAGCCACGCTTCGGCATAAATGGGCTGGCTCGACCGGAGTGATACTAAGACCTCACAGAAAACCGGTGTGAAATAGTGCTTGCACTGTGTTTCATCGAGTGAGTGAGGACACCGGAGGCCCATACTCCAACCCCCCTCCCCCTATCTTCCCTCCCCATCCCCCAAAGGCCGGCAACGCACTTGTGACGCCTCTGGTGTTGCAGGTATCTATGGGCCGCGGTAATCGCTTACTATCAGGCGATACGTCTGCTCGTTTGCCAGCATATTACAAAAAATAATAATTGTATAAACTAATAGGTACAAACAAAAACTTATTTCATTTGCACTTATTTAGAAAATAAATTTTGCACTTATTTATCTAAAGTCCAGTCATGATTCTTCATGTAAAAGTATATTCAGTGACTTTAAGAGCTTCGACACACAGCTTGCATTGCATAATATATTTAAAATACCCGCTAGCGGTATACACTGCAGTTGTATCGACGATCAAAATTGCCGTGCAAGAATATCGTTATACCTGTGGAGGAACGAGTGTGATGTCCCTCTAACACAAAGGGAGGATCCTCCGACCAGGCGAGGTGATCATGCCTGGCGGGCCACGGCCCAACGATTGATGTTGGGATGTTGTATATATGATTATCGGCGCGAGAACTTCTATTGTGCGATTCAGGATTGGTAGTTTCTTAGTTTCCTTCGTTACTGCGTAGATCGACGTATCTTCGGTAGATGGCGCTGTAGTATCTTATGTTGTTGTTGCGCTGTATGTGGAGGTCGCCACAGCACTCCCCTTCAAGACCGGAGGTCGATATATGATGTGTCAGCTGTCTGTGCTCTGTTGCGGAGCTTGCCAGTGCCAGGAGTTAGTAGTTCCAGTGTCGGAACTGAGTGCCGCAAGTTCCAGTTAGTCGGAACAGAATGCCGCTAGTCCCAGTGAGTCGGGGCTGAAGTCCGCTGATCCCAGTGAGTCGGGATGGCAGGCAGTGCGCGGTGCTGCGGTGAGGTCTCCAGTGAGTCGGGGCGGTTGCTGCTTAGTGGCTGGCTGCTGCATAGACGGGAGAGATATGCTCTGCTTACATGAACCGTAGCTGCAGTGTGCTGTGCCTAAACGCTGATGAGGCCGTAGGGGTAAACCAGGCAGGAGCGGTCGCTTCCTGCGTGTGATGTGTCCCTGTTGAGGCCGAGGTTGCTGGCTGGCTGTGAGACTTGCTGTGGGAGTGAACATGATGGTGGCGTGCTGATGCTGCATCGAAGGCTGCTTCCAATCACGTCGGGGTCACCACTGTGGAGGAACGAGTGTGATGTCCCTACAACACAAAGGGGGGATCCTCCGACCAGGCGAGGTGATCATGCCTGGCGGGCCACGGCCCAACGATTGATGTTGGGATGTTGTATATATGATTATCGGCACGAGAACTTCTATTGCGCGATTCAGGATTGGTGATTTCTTAGTTTCCTTCGTTACCCCGTAGTTCGACATATCTTCGATAGATGGCGCTGTAGTATCTTATGTTGTTGTTGCGCTGTATGTGGAGGTCGCCACATACCATTTACTAGAGAGCCCAGCTCCCCTTTACTTTGTCCGACAGCACATATCAGTTTACCCTTAAATCACGGGGGCGCTGCTGTAAAAAATAACGCGATCATAACTTGCACTCTTAAACCGCATTACTAGAGCCGTGCTCAATTTATCGTAAATATGATGGCAGAAAATGATCGATAACTGAGTTCAACTTAATTTTTCATATTTAAAATTGCATAAAATACTATAGTCACGTTATATAGCGTAGTTTAACGTGTAAAGTAAATAATTATAAGTATTCAATTAATAAGTAGAGATACATCTTTACTTATTAAATAGTATTGAGCATTTATTTAGTAATCCTTTATGAAACTAGCAGCACTCAGCATGTGTTGTATTCATTTAAGTTTTTCTGCAACAATTATGCATAAAAAATACCGTTAATGAACCCCTAATATTCATAATACGGATTTCTTTTTATACTACAATTATATCGATATATCCTACGTATACTGAGTCAACTAACATTATAGTAATTTTATAGGAGAGCGATTTGAAGACAAATCGCTTACATTTTTATGAAATTAATCTTAATTAGAGTAGAGTAGCGTGGGAGAGCCACGCTTAGGCATGAATGGGCCGGCTCGACCGGAGTGATACCACGGCCTCACAGAAAACCGGTGTGAAATAGTGCTTGCGCTGTGTTTCACCGAGTGAGTGAGGATACCGGAGGCCCATACCCCCCAACCCCTCCCCCTATCCCCCCACCCCATCCCCCAAAGGCCGGTAACGCACTTGTGACGCCTCTGGTGTTGCGGGTGTCCATGGGCGGCGGTAATCGCTTACCATCAGGCGATACGTCTGCTCGTTTGCCGGTCTATTCCATAAAAAAAAAAAAAAAAAAATTAAATGTATCTATTAATAAAAATGGGAAGCTTTTCCTTTGGTATGAAATGTTTTTGCTGATTTAAATGTTTGTTCTTGTTTTAAATTATATTTTTATGTACATGGCTGGGTATACGCCGGCGGGACTCCATACTAAAATGGTTTAACTACCACTTATATTCATGTACGTTGTACACCAAAATACATGATTTACGCCAATTTCATACCAAAGAAAAAGCTTCCCATATTTATTAAAAGATACATTTAATTTACTCTAACTAAGATTAATTTCATAAAAATATAAGCGATTTGTCTTCAAATTGCTCTCCAATAAAATTACTATAATGTTAGTTGACTCAGTATACTTAGGAGGTATTTCGCATGCACGACTCACCGCCGTGAATCGTATACTGAGCCGCAATGCACTTGTGCCGTTGCGTCCCCCCACACCCCGCGTATACAGGTACAATGTCAGTTGAATGAGTATACAATATACGATTCTATCTGATGTTGAAATTGATTTAGTATACGCGAAATTATCTCAGTAACATTGTACTTTTCAATTTTTTTAACACCGTCATAAAGATCATAGATTACTGTATACATTTATATAAAAATCATAAAATACCTAAATTTGCTAGTTGACTCAGTATACGTAGGAGGTATCGATATAATTAACATAAACATCTTCTCATGTTGTGAGATAGAAATGGATTCTTAGATAGAAACTAATGTCATAGTTACATTTGAAAACATACATTGGCAAGGAATTACTTTTAATTTTTATAGAAAAGTCTCGAGTGATAAAACATTGCTAAATGGAAAATGGGCTTCAAGATTGTCCTAATACCCGAAGAAAATATTAGTTACTGGATGTAATAAGGAAAACAGTACACGTGGGTGTAAAAGTAATGCGAGTTTTATTATCTTCAGTAGCTAAGAGTACATTGATGCTGATATATTTTTAGATTGATAAAAAAGCTAGATGATGCGACGGTAGATTGAAACATATTCAAATTAGCTTACTTGATAATCGTAGGTGGGTAAACGTTACATATAAAATTGCTAAAATTAAATAAACTCTTTACTTTGCTAGCTTTGTTTAACTTTCGCGTTCCATCGTGAATATCACGTAGTTGTATAACTTGTCTATATCACTAAGGGCCGGTTTTTCAATCCCCAGTTAAACGGTCTAATAACTAACAAGGGAATAAATGTATCCAGCTCTTCAACAAGCGAATAAACTTTTTGTGTTTTTCAATCGGGAGTAAACAGTCAGATAGTTACTTGATGGTCCTTCACAGCTATGTTCACTGTAATCATGCGCAAGTGAGATGCAGCTATACAGGTAGTCACACGTTAGATAAGGACCAGAAACTTTTAGACAACATTCAAGTTGACTGTTCTTTTTCTATTTCTTTTTGTCTTTTTTATGATTGGCGGTTTGGGATATTTAATTAAATGAAATGAAAGCATTCGATTATAATTATTATTTGTCTATAATAGATGTAGTAAATAATAATTTAGTAAAAAGTCGTTTATGATATTCCTGTAGTTGAGTCCATAACAATTATTGTAATCAAAATTTATAAAAATTTAATGAAATGCCGGGTTTGCGGGTGGTGCATAGTAATTTTTTAAACAGGTGTTTCTACGTTTAATAAATATGTGTTTAAACGTAAAAAGTATATTTGTATTTATGTCAGTTCTCTGTACCTATTGGTGACGAGCAGATTCCCTAGCGGCAAGTCGCAGAACTAACGTATGACAGATAAAAATACGTATACACGTTAACATTCCACTTTTAGAATACTGTTTATCCTCACGAAGTGGTCCTAAAGTATTTTTTTTACTACTCCGTAGACGTCTATCAATGAAATCATTGTAGAAAGAATTTAAATGGTGACGAGCAGATTCCCTAGCGGCAAGTCGCAGAACTAACGTAATTACTATGACAGATAAAAATACGTATACACGTTAACATTCCACTTTTAAAATACGTATTTTTTACTTCTCCGCAGACGTCTATCAATGAAACAATAACAATGCACTCGCTCTGTACATTAAACTGCCAGGTAGAAATGTCTGTCATACGTTAGTTCCGCAAACGGCCACTAGGGAAATCTTCTCGTTACCAAATAGTACAAGCTCTGTTTTGTTTCGAACTAGATAGCAGTGTGTGAAATAAAAATTCTTCATCTTCTCTATAGTATCTATAACCTATATTTCTCTAATAACCCTTTTTACCTCAGAACAAAAAGTCAATCGAGTCAAAAACATCCATAATCTATCAAATATTCAATAACGACAACGTACTTAAACTTTACAACAAATAGGTACAAGAGAAATACACAACGTCAAATCACTATTCTACAGAATAAAACACTAACTGAGGTTTGAAAGCACAGATAAAGTTATCAGTCAGATTACAGCTTTATTCGTCTGATAACTGATGTCTGACTATTGAAAGACCCAAATTTACGCTAACTGAGGAATAAATGCTATTTGACTGTTTATCTGACTATTGAAAAACCGGCCCTAAGAATAATAATATTAAGCGCTGAATTTTATTTTATGTATGGCCCTGCCAAAATGACTCTATTCTGCTTGATAGATAGCATAAGCAGAATCCAATGGCCTCTGGTCTCGCACTCACCAAATAAAACACGGTAGCACGAACGCTGTCATTTTACGTTCATTTTCTGTGCGAAGTTAGTATCGCCAACCGCCCCGGTCGATCCGGCACGTTCGTGCTAGAATCAGTGTGGCTCTACTACCTTGTAATTCTCCTTATGTAAGAATTTGCAAAGCAAATAATACCTATAGTGACTGTATTGACCTAGATTACGACTTACTATCTATAACTCTAACAATAATGTGTCTCAGAACAGTCCAATCTCAAGAATGTGCACTAGTTACAACCAAATATGCTCCAAGGTTGATATTTTTTTCAACTCATTTAGCGAATTTAAAACCTTGATAATTAAGGAAAACATCTGAAGAATAGAATAATTATGTAATCTGATGTGTGGTATCTTTTCCAATGAAGCATTACAACATTGAGTGCTGTGTACGGTTGTAATTGGACTTCAGACCTACATATTGTAAACTGCAATTTATATAGTATTTGTTTGTTTTTGGTTTGTTGTCTGTTTCTGTACCTAATAAATAAATAAATAAATAAACGGTGACCGGTAATGGTAACTGGTTGGTGGTCTACTCATAAATCGATCTTCATCATTATTGCTTCATGATAATGCAAAAACTAGTAAACGGATTTAGATGAATTTTACAAAGTAGCTTATACCCTAGAATACCACAGCCTACAATTTATGTATCAAGTAAAATGGAAAAATGCCTTCCGTCTGAGAACTAACCTCTTAACTATTAAAACAAAGTAAGACCAAAATACAAGCAACTTTCAATAGAATCGTACAATAAATAAATCGTATTCATTTCGTACAATCCGCATCGGCCGCAGTCCATCGATACGTTTCTTAGGGCCGGTTTTTCAATCCGCAGTTAAACGGTCTAATAACTAACAAGGGAATAAATGTATCCAGCTCTTTAACAAGCGAATAAACTTTTTGTGTTTTTCAATCGGGAGTAAACAGTCAGATAGTTACTTGATGGTCCTTCACAGCTATGTTCACTGTAATCATGCGCAAGTGAGATGCAGCTATACAGGTAGTCACACGTTAGATAAGGACCAGAAACTTTTAGACAACATTCAAGTTGACTGTTCTTTTTCTATTTCTTTTTGTCTTTTTTATGATTGGCGGTTTGGGATATTTAATTAAATGAAATGAAAGCATTTGATTATAATTATTATTTGTCTATAATAGATGTAGTAAATAATAATTTAGTAAAAAGTCGTTTATGATATTCCTGTAGTAGAGTCCATAACAATTATTGAAATCAAAATTTATAAAAATGAAATGCCGGGTTTGCGGGTGGTGCATAGTAATTTTTTAAACGGGTGTTTCTACGTTTAATAAATATGCGTTTAAAAGTAAAAAGTATATTTGTATTTATGTCAGTTCTCTGTACCTATTGGTGACGAGCAGATTCCCTAGCGGCAAGTCGCAGAACTAACGTATGACAGATAAAAATACGTATACACGTTAACATTCCACTTTTAGAATACTGTTTATCCTCACGAAGTGGTCCTAAAGTATTTTTTACTACTCCGTAGACGTCTATCAATGAAATCATTGTAGAAAGAATTTAAATGGTGACGAGCAGATTCCCTAGCGGCAAGTCGCAGAACTAACGTATGACAGATAAAAATACGTATACACGTTAACATTCCACATTTAAAATACGTATTTTTTACTTCTCCGTAGACGTCTATCAATGAAACAATAACAATGCACTCGCTCTGTACATTAAACTGCCAGGTAGAAGTGTCTGTCATACGTTAGTTCCGCAAACGGCCACTAGGGAAATCTTCTCGTTACCAATAGTACAAGCTCTGTTTTGTTTCGAACTAGATAGCAGTGTGTGAAATAAAAATTCTTCATCTTCTCTATAGTATCTATAACCTATATTTCTCTAATAACCCTTTTTACCTCAGAACAAAAAGTCAATCGAGTCAAAAACATCCATAATCTATCAAATATTCAATAACGACAACGTACTTAAACTTTACCACAAATAGGTACAAGAGAAATACACAACGTCAAATCACTATTCTACAGAATAAAACACTAACTGAGGTTTGAAAGCACAGATAAAGTTATCAGTCAGATTACAGCTTTATTCGTCTGATAACTGATGTCTGACTATTGAAAGACCCAAACTTACGCTAACTGAGGAATAAATGCTATTTGACTGTTTATCTGACTATTGAAAAACCGGCCCTTAGTTATTAAATTGTGAGCACAAGTTTACGCATTGGATTATTGGTATAACTACTTTGTATTAGTAGGAGTATATTAAATATTGTACATTCTGATAATTAGTTGGTAATAAGAATTACTAACGGTTAATCCTTCTTGAAAAACTAATATGTAAGTCTAATAAAATAGCCATCAAGTTAAGTAATAAAAATAATTGAAATAAGAACGTTCTTACATGTATACAAAATTTTCAGCTTTATATTATTTGTAATAAGTAACGATGCCAACCTCGTATAAGCGCCTCGTTCTTTTAAATCTTAATAATTACTAGGCATACAATGTAATACATTATAACCTTATAATTCAATTGGTGATTTTATAAACAAGTAAATAGTTGATTCATATTAATATCTTGGCGCCTTCCGCTCGTCAGCTTCCGGCGCGACTTATATTTCATATCATAGATACTACTCTACTTCCGGCGTAATAAATCTTAAATTAAATTACAAAATCCTGTATTGTCGAATAATAATTGTATGCTAATAATCATTAGAATATTTATGATATACAATGTTTGATATTATCTATTAAATATTGAATTCAGTATTAAATTGGGTCAAGCCTGTCAAACACTATAATAATCTATGGATAAAAAACCCCCGACATAATAACCTGAGTTCCCTTTAAGAAGTACCTAAATACCTTTTAAACGACTCAACCGATTTTCATAAAACATGTCTAAAAACACTCGCACGTAACTCACCTTTCATACAAAAAAAAAAACTAAATTGAAATCGCTTCATCCGTTCGCGAGCTATGGTGCCACAGACAGACAGACACGTCAAACTTATAACACCCCTCTTTTTGCATCGGGGCTTAAAAATACCTTCGTTCGAGTAATTGAAACGCATTCATATTCCGACCGTTCTACCAGATGTGCATTGGCGAATATTATAAGGTTGTGCTACTGTACTATAAAGTGTTTACTATGCCTCCGTCTAGGCTAATCCACCGTTACATATTTCATAGCTATATATTATTAATTTGTTTTTGTAGTTGTCTTAATTGAATGTTTTTGTTTTTTTTGTAAGTGTGCATTGAATAAATAAATAAATATTATTTCATGAACCTTTCGTATCAACAGTTATTGTCTTGGTGTAGAGAGTAGGCTCATGAATTGAGAATTCTTATGTGAATATGGAAATCGGATTTTAATAGTTGGCCACTTGTATCGGGAGAAAGGTTAAAGCCTTTTCATTTTCTTATATATATCTAGATATTCTAATAGACAAAAAAAAACAATAAAGTGGAAACGTTATACTTATTAATAGTGTAATTATTTCTGTATTTATTATTGATTTGTTTTCATATTAAATAAATGTCACAAAACATCAAGCTTATTAATCAGTATTAGAAAAGTCGGTCTTATCGCTCACGGCGATTTCTTCCAGACAACCATACAAGGAAATTAGGTGTTTCAGAATTTAGGGTAGCTTACACACAGGTACATATTACACGTTGAAAAATATCAGTAGAGATCCATATACAAATGTTATATTATATTCGTATTACACATACATACTTATACCTACACAAATACATATACACAATGACAAATCCATACTTATATTATAAATGCGAAAGTAACTCTGTCTGTCTGTCTGTCTGTCTTGCTTTCACGGCCAAACCGCTGCACCGATTACAATGAAATTTGGTACACAGATAGTCTAGAGCATGAGAAAGGACATAGGCTACTTTTTATAGCGAAAAAAAGATAAAAAGGGGTTGAAAGGGGGGATGAAAGATTGTATAGAAGAGTGGTTGTTAACTCGCAACACGCATGCGCGTTGCCTTAGTGACACAGGGCGTCTTGGCAACGAGTTAACAAGGATGTCAAATTCATTCAAAAGATTTCACTTTTTAAACAAAGACAAATTAATAAATTAATATTAACTTTTTAATCAAATCAGCTCAATCACAATATTTTGGCAAAAGATGGCAAATCAAAAACGTAATATTTTAAAATTGAAAAAATTGAGAAGAATTTGCTCAGCCTCAGGGAAAACTCAAGCAGAATCGAACAGTGGAGGCAACCATACTAGCTGAGAAAGCAGACAATGCAGAACCAATCCGTTTGTTTCGAGAGCGTATTTCTAAGAACGAAGCGGTGACTTCAAAGGCCAGCACGTGTTGTTCTGTAGAGGAAGGGAGAAGGTGGGATCAGTTGGAAGAACGCTTCAGAACACTCTCAATGGTAAAGCGGTAGAGGACTGCAATAGAGGCGATATCTCTCCGCAACTGCAGAGGCTCAAGGGACTCGGTGGTATCGGGACTGTTGATAATGCGGACTGCTTGCCGCTGCAAAAGATCGAGAAAATCAAGTAAATACTGCCTGGATCCATCACAAAGATGAGAACAGTACGGACGAGCGAACCTGGGTCTTATAAAGGAGACACAAATGCTCGGGCGCGAAAAACCGTCTCACAGTGTTAAGGCTGCATTAGTGGTGCCCTCGATGTACTCCCGTGGGTTGAGGTCTCGGCAAATATCCATGCCCAGGACAACGAGCTTATCCCGTAGTGGCAGTTGAGTGCTCTGAAAAGTGGGGAGGGGAAGAAAAGGAGACTTTTTGGTAGAGAACGGGCACAACTGTGTTTTCTTAACGTTGAACTCGAAAAGTATCTCTTCACCCCATTGTTAAATGCGGTTCAAAACCCGGTCAAGCTCAGCGACAAGCTCCTATCAATTTTACTTAAAGTCTACCATCTTGGCTGCAGGGTATCCATGATATCGTCAATGTACTGTGATATCGTCTGCATAGCAATGTATATTGCAAAGGGCTAATATGTCATCGATATGCAGAAGAAACATCTTGGGCGACAGGACTGAACCCTGAGGTACGCTAGCGTTTACATCCAGAAAAAATGAGGCCGCGCCGTCCGTCGCAAAGAACTCTAATGCGAAGGCGCTGATGAAGAAAAGCGTCAATCTAGAGACGAGTCTAGGAGGCAGACCGAATGCTTAGAGCTCGGAGAGAAGGGAAGGGTGAAAGAACAGGTTGAAAGTCTTGGCCATGCGAATGTCGAAATACGCTCATATGAAATAAATTTTATTTTATGTACTTATATAAATACTTAATTATATTTTTAACAGTGAAAAGTGTGTCTTATTTTTAAAATAATATTAGCCTTAATAATTAAAACCAAAGTCACTGTTCAACGCGGACGAAGTCGCGGGCACAGCTAGTATATGTATATATATATTAAATAAAATTATACTAAAAGTATTCACAACAATAAATAGTAGTCCATCACCAGCTTTTTTAAACATAGTCAGGGTTTTCACTCGTCGGATATTATCAGGCAAGTTGTTCCAAAGCCTTACCGCTTGCACAATAAAAGACTTGTCTGCAAACTGAATGCACTGTGTAGGCATTTTTAGTTTTAAATTCTCCGATGACCTCAGGTCTCTGCAATATGTATTTTTTAGGAACTGAAAACGTTCTTTGAGATAAGGAGGTGTGTGAGGATGAAACAGAACACTGTAAAAAGAGTAAGAATATGCAGATTCCGGCGTAAGCGTATTGATAGCCACTTGAGCTTAGAACGAAACTCTGAGATACGATCATATGTACGTAATCCAAATATGAAACTAATGCTTAAGTTTTGAAGTCGCTAAAGTTTGTTCAATTGTTCTTTTGGGAATGGTATCAGGTCATTTTGTCATATTTTACAAGTCTTTGGTCATATTTTACAAGTCTTTCTCATTAATGTGGTCTAGCTTTTTGTGCCATGTCATAATTTCAGAGTTGAGTGTTACTGAGTTTGTTACTTCTTTGAAATTATCCTCATTTTTCGTGTAGTACTGGCCATCAGTTCTACATACTTTCACTGTTATATTGCCGTCAGGATCCATGATGTAGACTTTGTGTTTTTCGAAGACAATTTTGTTGCCTTTGTCAGTGATCTTCCCAATTGAAAGTAGGTTTGTGGTCCGATCTGGCACGTATAGTGTTTCATGTAGTTTGCATGAATATACATTTAGGCTCACCTGTACCGTCCCTTTTCCTTTGATTGAGGTCTTCTGGCCTTTTAAAGCCAAATTCACATATTAGTCATCTTCGGAAATATTTACAAATAATTATTTGTTGTTTGTCATTATGTGACGTGCATCCACTGTCTAACACGAAAGTATATTGTTACACCATGGTTTTTGATATATTTAAGTTATTTACATTTAGACTGACATTAGAGTCATTCTAATTTTGTTGAATTGTGTCATCGTATACGCATTTGCGTCTGGTGGTAGGGTTTTGGTATTTACAACTTTTTAACCTTTTACAGTTTTTTTTGAGGCCCTGCCAAAATTACTCTACTGCCTGATGGAAAAAATCCAAAAGTGATGGTTTCTACACTTCGGAGCGATCTGCTGCCACTTATTAGGGTACATTCCAGAGGCACTTGTAAATAGCCATCCATGTGTACTGAGACTAAGATTAGTATATAAGCTATAATTTATGTATGGGCAGATAGGGCGACTGTAGGTGCTGTCCGTCGCAAACTGTTACAAGGCCAACTACCTGCATTGATTTTCTTGTGCAAGGCATATATGACGGTTAGCACTGAGGCTTTACCGGTGTTGGCAGGTGTTCTTCCGGTCGATCTCGAGGTGCAAAGACGTGCAGCCATGTATTATTCCACACTACAAAACATGGAATGCGATTTTTTGGGCATACGAGACCGCGGTAAAATCATAAGATTGTTTCAACAGCAATCCAATGTCTATAACGACCTCTTGGATGAAAGGCGGCAACGATGGGACGAATCATCTAAGGGGCGCCACCTCTACCAGTTCTTACCATCTGTGCGCGAACGGTTGTCAAGGACATGGCTCGAGGTGGATCACTGTGTCGCTCAATTTCTTATAGGCCACGGTAACTTTAAGAGCAAACTATACTCATTTAAATTAGTCGATTCACCATTGTGTCAATGCTCAACACCTGATTCTAGCTGTGAACAGTCGGCTCATCATATTCTCTGGGAATGTAGTCTTTGGTACAATGAACGTAACATGATGCTAAATAGCTTATAAATTACGTCTGGGGTAGTATATTATGGGGATCTTGTGTCAACTGCGGTGAATTTCCATGCGTTTAAGCGATTCTGCCATACATACTATAGAAATCAAATATAGCTCACTTAGGACCCATAATATTTTATCCGTGGTGCTTCCCGGTTTGAAAAAGGCGTCTGCCTATTTTGACTTCATTTTGTCTCCCGCTTTGCTAAGGAGGGAAGTGGACTTATTATATTTCCAACTCCTCCAGTTTTCTTCTGATTAATTTCGTTGCGGGTTCCAAGACAGTTTAATTTTCCCTGGGACTTCCCGAGTGTCATAACTCGGTGTGTTCGTGGGTTACCGCTGTTGATCCTGGTATACAGGAGTTACAGTGGTGGGCGTGTGGGCGGGATTAGTCCCATTAAAAGCTATAATATATGTTAATAAAACCAGTCATTTTGTCTAATCCGACTTTGACTTATTACCCTTCCCAACCTCTCACTGAGGCCAAGACACCCTTAGCCGTCAGTAGATCGGTCTTTTGAGTCTGCTCGACCGACAGTGAGAAAACCATCTCCTAAACCCAGCTACCTTCTCGTCTCCGTTTGTTGCCCTAGGTCTCCCGGTATCAGACTTCCCGCGCACTATCTATATATGTATTTATACCCTCACCGTAGTGTCCGTATATAGGGAATTAGGGATTTAGGTAATTTAGGCATAGGTTACGTGCGAGTATTGAACGGTTCACTACGGTGCCCATAAGGTACACGAACTTGGGTTGTAACTTAGATAGACTTTCGGTGTAACACGTACGAGTGCTGATTAGTATTCCACGGAACCCGGATCGCACCCGTACAGGGATAAAGAGTTAATGATGTAAATACTTAGTTGGCGGCCTCATAGGTGACTACGACAAAAATCGATCACTGTCGGCGATAGCTTTATGAGACCTGAGTATACTCAGCGAATGTCGTGACTCATTTTATTGAGAATCATCATAAGCCATTCTTATTAGGTGAAAAATCATTAAAAGTATGATTACCATATTTTAAAGCTATAGGTACATATGGAAGAGGAAATATTGATTATTATTTGGAAGTTATCTAGTTTAATTAATATTAAAATAAAATAAATAAATAAATATTTTCGGACATCTAACAAACAACGCCATCTAGTCCCAAGCTAAGCAGAGCTTTTGTTATGGGTACTACTGATACAAATACATATATACTTTTTTTTGTAAATACATACATATTATACATAGAAAACACCCAAAATCCGAAACAAATATTTGTAGATCATATAAACATTTGGTTCGACCCGGGAATCGAACCCAAGACCTCATGATCTCCAGTCGCACACGCCAACCGCGAGACCAACAAGGCAGTCAGTTTATAGTCAGTCAATATTAATTCAGATTTGAAATTTTTAACCAAAATGTTTAAGAGGCCTATCACATCCCGACCACGATTTTTGCATTAAATAGCCAACTTAGACCAGATAATATGCATTTGTAGATAATAATACATTGGGAACAGAGCGAAGATAGTGAAACACCTGTATATTTTCCAAGTATTTTATATGAAAAGATGAAACACTTAAGAAGCACGTCAAGCGATATCATTTATTTAAATATGAGCACTTCTCGTAACAAATGAGAAAGATTATGCTTACTTTATTTCTTACCGCCATACTGTTGCCGTAACAATTTGCGGCCGTTATTTTAACTCGACCATTATAAAAATAAATTTTCTAGTACTTTTACACAATTATTGAAAATTGTGAGTATAGTTATTTACCCAAATAACAGTACAAACAATGCCAAAAATATAAATTGAATTATCACAAATCTAAAACTTAAACAGAATTCAATGTGACGAATAAAAAAAAAACATATTTCATAGGATAATATTACCTGACCCCTGTAATGTCCAATAAAATAAGGTTTATAGATTGTGTCTATGAAGTCACAAGTTGTTCAATAAATCATAGTTTTTTCTATGTATAATATGTATGTATTTACAAAAAAAAAGGAAATATGTATTTATATCAGTTGTCTAGTACCCATAACACAAGCTCTGCATAGCTTGGGACTAGATGGCGTTATGTGTTAGATGTCCGAAATACTAAAAAAGAAACCTGTTTTTCAAAAATGCTGTTTTGTGCCATAGGAAAACTTGGAAAAAACCCTACCTATAGCAACCCGTCTGGATAGCATGTGCGATTCAGACGCATGACGCGAATGGAGAGTATATCATCAGGCGGGAGTATAACATCATTAATCTACGATACGCGGATGATACCACTGTTCTGGCTAACAGTGAAGCATTGAAGAACGCTAATATCTTGGAGAGAATAGAGTGAATTAGCCTAGGAGTGGGTATTAAAATCAACCGGAGTAAAACTAAACTCAAGGTGGTCGTGACAATAAACTGAAACTCACACATATCCAAGTGATGGATATGTGTGAGTTTCAGTTTAAAATTTGACACGTTTATTTATTATACATGCAAACAGTATATACACATATTGTTTAATCATACAATCATGGCATTGTTCTTATAATAGGGACTACATAAAGAATGAAATTGCTGCTTTATAACAATAGATACTTTGAATTGATATAAATCCTCCATGGTGTGAGATTTTCGGATAAAACTTTTGTAACATGATGGTGCTACCCATAAAAACTAATCGTAACACTGATATAAAACAATGGTTTCTTAATATTTTTTTTCGCAATTATCGCAACTTATAATTATTGTCGTAGATATAAACTACTTCAAGCAGTAAATCAAAACAAGCATACACCTGCCTGTGTCGCAGAGCAAGCAATTAAATGTGGTAAAGTATCTCTAATCTAAAATGAAAACTGTTTTGGGCCAATTGCAAGCAAAATGATTGGGCTTCTTATTGGTTGGTGTATGTCCCGCTAAATCAGTCATGCACATTGGTATGTGCGTCCACCAACCAGAAGCTTGCGTGAGAGAGACAGACACTACCCAAACTCAGTCTCTCTCTCTCTACTCCGATCACGTTTTCCACCCGTTCGGCTGCCCATCCAGGTATATATTCTCTAAGAGGCTACAGTTTTTACAGCTGCTACGAAATAGCAGGTAGCCAGACCCGCCTAGCCCCTTCCCAAATTCTCTATGAAATACCTTTTGATGGGCTATAATTTTTCGTAGGTCACTCAGGTATATAAGTTATCTTAAAATAGTAATAAATCGGCATCTACGCATATAATTTAAAGAAGATTCTACAACTTTATTAAAAAAAAATTCTACAAATTTATTAAATATTGACTTATTTGTTTATTAATTATAGGAGTATATTTCGATTTGCAATTTTTTTTTTCCAATGTTACATGTAATCCTACGTTTTTCGAGTAATTAAAGTGTAAATTTTAATAAACAGCTCAAAATTGTAGGTATATAATAATTAAAAAAAAAATTGAAATCGAGTTTTTTTCCATTTCTTGCATTTTCTGAGAAGATTTACTATGGTTTTTTTTTTCACCATTGGTAAGTAGAGATTTCAACGAATAGAAAACACAAAAATTTAAAAATTTTTTTACTTCCCGAGTGTCATAACTCGGTGTGTTCGTGGGTTACCGCTGTTGATCCTGGTATACAGGAGTTACAGTGGTGGGCGTGTGGGCGGGATTAGTCCCATTAAAAGCTATAATATATGTTAATAAACCCAGTCATTTTGTCTAATCCGACTTTGACTTATTACCCTTCCCAACCTCTCACTGAGGCCAAGACACCCTTAGCCGTCAGTAGATCCGTCTTTTGAGTCTGCTCGACCGACAGTGAGAAAACCATCTCCTAAACCCAGCTACCTTCTCGTCTCCGTTTGTTGCCCTAGGTCTCCCGGTATCAGACTTCCCGCGCACTATCTATATATGTATTTATACCCTCACCGTAGTGTCCGTATATAGGGAATTAGGGATTTAGGTAATTTAGGCATAGGTTACGTGCGAGTATTGAACGGTTCACTACGGTGCCCATAAGGTACACGAACTTGGGTTGTAACTTAGATAGACTTTCGGTGTAACACGTACGAGTGCTGATTAGTATTCCACGGAACCCGGATCGCACCCGTACAGGGATAAAGAGTTAATGATGTAAATACTTAGTTGGCGGCCTCATAGGTGACTACGACAAAAATCGATCACTGTCGGCGATAGCTTTATGAGACCTGAGTATACTCAGCGAATGTCATGACTCATTTTATTGAGAATCATCATAAGCCATTCTTATTAGGTGAAAAATCATTAAAAGTATGATTACCATATTTTAAAGCTATAGGTACATATGGAAGAGGAAATATTGATTATTATTTGGAAGTTATCTAGTTTAATTAATATTAAAATAAAATAAATAAATAAATATTTTCGGACATCTAACAAACAACGCCATCTAGTCCCAAGCTAAGCAGAGCTTTTGTTATGGGTACTACTGATACAAATACATATATACTTTTTTTTGTAAATACATACATATTATACATAGAAAACACCCAAAATCCGAAACAAATATTTGTAGATCATATAAACATTTGGTTCGACCCGGGAATCGAACCCAAGACCTCATGATCTCCAGTCGCACACGCCAACCGCGAGACCAACAAGGCAGTCAGTTTATAGTCAGTCAATATTAATTCAGATTTGAAATTTTTAACCAAAATGTTTAAGAGGCCTATCACATCCCGACCACGATTTTTGCATTAAATAGCCAACTTAGACCAGATAATATGCATTTGTAGATAATAATACATTGGGAACAGAGCGAAGATAGTGAAACACCTGTATATTTTCCAAGTATTTTATATGAAAAGATGAAACACTTAAGAAGCACGTCAAGCGATATCATTTATTTAAATATGAGCACTTCTCGTAACAAATGAGAAAGATTATGCTTACTTTATTTCTTACCGCCATACTGTTGCCGTAACAATTTGCGGCCGTTATTTTAACTCGACCATTATAAAAATAAATTTTCTAGTACTTTTACACAATTATTGAAAATTGTGAGTATAGTTATTTACCCAAATAACAGTACAAACAATGCCAAAAATATAAATTGAATTATCACAAATCTAAAACTTAAACAGAATTCAATGTGACGAATAAAAAAAAAACATATTTCATAGGATAATATTACCTGACCCCTGTAATGTCCAATAAAATAAGGTTTATAGATTGTGTCTATGAAGTCACAAGTTGTTCAATAAATCATAGTTTTTTCTATGTATAATATGTATGTATTTACAAAAAAAAAGGAAATATGTATTTATATCAGTTGTCTAGTACCCATAACACAAGCTCTGCATAGCTTGGGACTAGATGGCGTTATGTGTTAGATGTCTGAAATACTAAAAAAGAAACCTGTTTTTCAAAAATGCTGTTTTGTGCCATAGGAAAACTTGGAAAAAACCCTACCTATAGCAACCCGTCTGGATAGCATGTGCGATTCAGACGCATGACGCGAATGGAGAGTATATCATCAGGCGGGAGTATAACATCATTAATCTACGATACGCGGATGATACCACTGTTCTGGCTAACAGTGAAGCATTGAAGAACGCTAATATCTTGGAGAGAATAGAGTGAATTAGCCTAGGAGTGGGTATTAAAATCAACCGGAGTAAAACTAAACTCAAGGTGGTCGTGACAATAAACTGAAACTCACACATATCCAAGTGATGGATATGTGTGAGTTTCAGTTTAAAATTTGACACGTTTATTTATTATACATGCAAACAGTATATACACATATTGTTTAATCATACAATCATGGCATTGTTCTTATAATAGGGACTACATAAAGAATGAAATTGCTGCTTTATAACAATAGATACTTTGAATTGATATAAATCCTCCATGGTGTGAGATTTTCGGATAAAACTTTTGTAACATGATGGTGCTACCCATAAAAACTAATCATAACACTGATATAAAACAATGGTTTCTTAATATTTTTTTTCGCAATTATCGCAACTTATAATTATTGTCGTAGATATAAACTACTTCAAGCAGTAAATCAAAACAAGCATACACCTGCCTGTGTCGCAGAGCAAGCAATTAAATGTGATAAAGTATCTCTAATCTAAAATGAAAACTGTTTTGGGCCAATTTCAAGCAAAATGATTGGGCTTCTTATTGGTTGGTGTATGTCCCGCTAAATCAGTCATGCACATTGGTATGTGCGTCCACCAACCAGAAGCTTGCGTGAGAGAGACAGACACTACCCAAACTCAGTCTCTCTCTCTCTACTCCGATCACGTTTTCCACCCGTTCGGCTGCCCATCCAGGTATATATTCTCTAAGAGGCTACAGTTTTTACAGCTGCTACGAAATAGCAGGTAGCCAGACCCGCCTAGCCCCTTCCCAAATTCTCTATGAAATACCTTTTGATGGGCTATAATTTTTCGTAGGTCACTCAGGTATATAAGTTATCTTAAAATAGTAATAAATCGGCATCTACGCATATAATTTAAAGAAGATTCTACAACTTTATTAAAAAAAAAATCTACAAATTTATTAAATACTAGCTGACCCACGCAACGTCATTTGCGTCTCCTATTGCCCGTAGCGTGATAATTTTCCCCCGTTTTTGAAACATTCTTTATTGGTGCTCCACTTCTATTGGTCTTACCGTGATGACATATAGCCTATAGCCTTCCTCGATAAATGGGCTATCGAACACTGAAAGAATTTTTCAAATTGGACCAGTAGTTCCTGAGATTAGCGCTTTCAAACTAACAAACAAACTCTTCAGCTTTATATATTAGTATAGATGTATTTATTATACTCTTCTAAGATCTAATACTCATAATCAACAACTAAACACAATTATTTGGATAAAGATTAATATTAGGTACTAGCTGACCCGGCAAACTTCGTACCGCCATATTTACATACCTGTCTCAGCTTCCCACTGGCAGTGTACAGTCGCGGACAAAAAAACACTTTTCCCTTTATTTTTTTTCTTTCTAGCAAAATAAGAATGAATGAAATCGGACTATGTGTTATTGAATTACAACCAAGTACATATTTTGACTTTCATCCCCTCTCTCCAGGAAACCGTGGTGAATTTCGGGATAAAAAGTATCCTATGTCCTACCTCGTAGTATGAACTAAAATCATGCCAAGTTTCATTTGAATCCGTTCAGTAGTTTCGGCGTGATGCGCGGCCAAGATACAGACAGACAGACAGACAGACAGACAGACGGACAGACAGACAGACAAAAATGAAAAAAAATACAGTTTTGGCTTCAGTATCGATAATAGAGAGCCCTCCAAAAAAAAATTTCAAAATATCTTTAATGTACAGAATTGGACCTGTTACATTCTTATTATAAGTATAGATTGACTTATTTGTTTATTAATTATAGGAGTATATTTCGATTTGCAATTTTTTTTTTCCAATGTAACATGTAATCCTACGTTTTTCGAGTAATTAAAGTGTAAATTTTAATAAACAGCTCAAAATTGTAGGTATATAATAATTAAAAAAAAAATTGAAATCGAGTTTTTTTCCATTTCTTGCATTTTCTGAGAAGATTTACTATGGTTTTTTTTTTCACCATTGGAAAGTAGAGATTTCAACGAATAGAAAACACAAAATTTTAAAAATTAAAAAAACAAAAAAAAAATCACATAAATTTTGAGGTTATGTGAAAAGTGTAAATTCAAAAGGTTTAGATCTTTTTATTACCTACAACTTTGCTCTTTGACTTTTTTCCATAGGACTTTTAGTTTTGCCGGAAATATAGATAAATCATATTTTACTCTTAAAAAGTCATCCCCTTCCCCTTCCTGACCTCAGATCGGGCGATCGGGCGATCTGAGGTTTATTTTTATTTTTTATTCATTTTATTTTTATAATATTCTCCTCCTTTTCCAATGGGTTTCATCCTACTATTATTTTTTTTAGTTTTAAAAATTATCGACCCTGATCTATTATAGAAACTTTTGTAACGAGCTTTTAGAAACAACTAAAATAGAAAATATGAGAAAGCGAAATAGCGGTATATTCAAATTTTATTTCGGTATATTTATTGAAAGTGTTACTTTGGAATTGTCATCTCTAACGTATTTCCTATTAAAATAAATATAACATTAATAAAAAAAAACTTATCATTGAAATATCTCTCTAGACTATATGCAATAAATTTTATATAGTCTAGAGATATATCTCAATAATAACCTCATTGATTTCAAAATATTTTTAGCTATGCTGATCTTCATGAGAGCTTACGGCTGCAGGTAAAGAAATGCAAATGAAGATTGAATACTAGAAATATGAATAGCGTCTCATTTTTGGAATCGATTTCATTTCAACTATCATCGGTAAAACCAGTCTTTCAATTATGTCCGATGAAAGATAACTCATCCTTCATCGGAATGCGGTTTTTGTGATGTGCATAGACTATTGTAATAATTTTATATTATATTTTTTAATGACTGCTAAACGTGAGTTTTGTGATACACAACCTTTTTGGTTTAGAATTAGGTAGAAATTGAAATTATGAATATTATTATCACTTAACAAACCTACATAGTTATTTTTGTTGCAAGTTGCGAGAAACTCAATTTTAAGACGATTTTTGCCAAGACAAAGCATAATATTGTTAACAGCTACTAGTGCTCATGAACAGAGCACGGAAAATTCTATGCAGGTAGAGAATTCTCTGAGCGCTATTTAAAATACAGCGTTCGTGGAGTACTTAGTGTATGATGAACTATTCTAATCTAATATGAATACGACATAAATGTAATATTCTGCAGTGGTCGTTTTTCAATTTAGATAATTTGTATACAGCTGTTAGTATACCCGTGTAAGGTCGTGTATATATCAAATCTTCTTAGCCTTTATTATTCCCAAGATTTGGGTTCGATTTTGACTTGTTTTATACATTGGTATCCATATGTATTGTACATTGGTACTATGTACAATACATATGGAGGCGGACCTGATGCCAAAGGCTTTTTCGCTAGAAGATGTGCCAGATAAAGAATAATGTAGAAATTACTGCAGGAGGATCAAATATTACTACACGTTATTTATTCAACACGTGACGTGCGATAAGGAAGTGTTCTATAAAGTGGTATAATGCACTAAGCAAAGCCTTTGGACCAGTTTTATCTAACCGATCGAACGGTAAGTTGAATGTTAATTGTAGCTAATCTGAACATCCACATCTTCTAGTAGCAGATTATGTGATCACCACCCCACTGTAGGATTATTTTTTAGCGATGAAGGTTTCTAAGGCTTCATATATAAATAAATACGTCATATAACTTCACTACAAACTTTGCTAATGCGGAGTATACGTCTAGCGGGAATGTGGGAGCAAAGTGAAAACTAGGACACGTTTATGAAACACTATCTCATCAACGATACACCTCGTTAAGAGCTTTGCTTCTGTTGTGTTTGTTCTTTGATATATTTTCAAACTTGTTTAGAACTATCACATTTTATCTTAAAAATATAGGTACCTTTTTCTATAAAACAAGATAGATAACCATACATTGCCAAGTCGCCGTCGTTCTAATACTTGTATATTTACTGATTTGATACTGGTTTAAAGTTATTAAAATCGTAATTGAAAGTTAAGTATTTCTTAAATTGTTCTTGTACACGTATGTATACTACCTATAATCCAAAGAAATTCATATTTTTGAAATAGCCTAATAAATATATAAATATACAGTTATACTATCTAACATTAACGTTTCGGGCCATGGTCCATATAATCTGGCCAGGCTGCCATAATACACAGTTTTTAGACTTTCGCGACTTTTACACATACATAATATATAGTTTTTATTGTATAGTGGAACTTACTCGCAATAAAATCATTTAAATACCTTAAATTTCTTTGATGTTGAGAACACGTTATACCACTCGTGGTCACGAGTAGACTTTAAAAACATATATTGTATCCTGACATACAAAGAACTAATATGTGTATGTATATTAAAAACAGGGGTCTAATTCAACTGTTATATTTTGACCTGTCATGGTACTAAAGTACGAGTATATACAATGATTCAAGTGTTTTCATAAGCAGGGTATTTTGATTAATTAAATATAACCAGTAAAACAAAATTGACGTAATTTGACTCAAATTCGATATGTTGTTTATATACACACATCAAAAGTGTCTAGGGATCAACATATGTGTCTAGGGATCAACATATATTTTTGCAATAACTTTTCTCCTGATTGATATTAATTAAAATTTTCTTTAAGGATTCATCAAATAAAGTGTTTTCGTTTGTCACAGTAACGATAAACCAAGTCACCTTTGCATTAATAAAGAAATTTGCCATTTTCCTAATAAATGGATTTTTGACATTTGAACCACTAACATTAAAGTTCGAAATCAAGACTGAAATAACAGTTTTCTTTAAAATTTTATTAGGTAACTTAAACAATTAATAACCCGTGTTTCTACCGCGAACACTAACACAAGAACATCGGTTTGGCATACTCAAAATGAGTTCATCCAAATCACGCTGTGGAATGGCCGCCCATGTTCGTTGCAACAACAAAAAAAGGTCTTCTTGCGAATGGATACCCTCCATATTCGGCAGAGCTCTTCTCTGTAGCATATCCCATGCATGCTCAATCGGGTTCAAGTCTGGCGACTGAGCAGGCCAGGGCCAAAGCCACATCTCAATCTCAAGAAATCCGCATAAAAATGCTTGATCCCTAGACACTTTTGATGTGTGTATTTCGTAAGTATATCCATAAAGTGTCGAATTTATTCAAAGCACACTAAGCAAACATCCATATCAATTGTATCAAATCATCTGTCAGATAAGCTATACCGAACTTATCCGGAATTTTCAAACTATCTTGTAACGAAGAAAAAGCAAATTCGTACGAAATTCGAAAATGGCACGCTGTTGGAATGTGTTTCTATTAACATGTTTTTGTTTTATTTACCAGACAGTCCTTGGTTGTTTCACTTTGGTTTCCTTTAAAAAATAAAATTGTCGCTATTACAATGAATTTTCTCATCATTTTCCATGTAGTTTAAGTCAACATGAGAGTTGTGGGTTTGTTTCGGAGCAGGCAGACTAGAACGAAAAATAATTTCACTATGAGAAATTGTACTAAACAGACTCAGCCGAGGTTTTCAATTTCAATAAAATGACCAATATATTCTATAATAGCATTTTAAATATTTGCACTTTTAAAGCTCTCACTAGATATTAAATATTTCAAATATTTACACTACTCAAGTTTGTATTACTCAAAAAGCCTTTTTTGAAGCTAACTACGCCATTTTAAGTAAGAATGCGGGGTTTTCAACAACGATTTACTTCTAAATTAGTTGACTATAAACATGAATAATGTTAGTAAGTTGCGTAGTTTATGCGTGTATATAGAAATAATAATAATATATACTACTAGCTGATCCGGCAAACGTCGTTTTGCGGTAAAAAAAAAAGAAAAAATTGGTTATAAAAAATAGATGTTGGTCGATTCTCAGACCTACCCGATATGCTCACCAAATTTCATAAAAATCGGTTCAGCCGTTTCAGAGGAGTATGGTAACTAACATTGTGACACGAGAATTTTATATATAAGATTATAATTATTAGGTAGACTTGGGTTTAACCCCTAAATTACCTGAAGCGTAAAATATATACTGATTATTTTGTGCCTGAAGGTAAAACTTTCCAATCGGATCCTTGAAAATATAACAATGCATGACATAGTGTATATTACAATATAATATATTAAATGAGACAATATAATCATTGTGATTATAGAATTTAATTGAAAAATATCTAAAGCTGTTCGAATTCACAGTATGAATAATTTTTTCGCTTATATGAGTAACCGGAAACTACATATTTATACCTAACTATAAAAATATATTCTTAGAAATAAAAAAATAGAAATTTCATAATATTAAAGTTAAAATTATCAACATCAATCATGTCGGTGACGTGGTGACGCAAACTCATAAGATTTTCCCCTACCAAAAAGTGCTAAACGCGGCCAAAGAAGTTTTCACCTCAAAAAAAACAATCAAAATATTTACAAAATTTACGTATAAGCAATATTAAAATTAAATAGTTTACAAAAAAATCTATTGGTCTAAAATTGTAAATTAAATTTTAGACCAAATATTCGGATAAAAGCTTCCATTTTACTAAAAGGTTTGTTAGCGTATTAGTGACTCTCGTAATGCACTAATGGTCACTGCGAAATCGATTGTTACACGTGTTACGTTAGGTATATCTCGTATTAGGTAGGTATATGAGATTATGCAACTAGAGATCTGATTTTAAAATATGTTTATCAATATAAAAAAAAACGTTATTTTGGAACTATTGATGACTAAAATGTATGTATGACTAAAAAAATGGTAAAGGTGATAGCTGCAAAAGTATTAAACTGCGATACAGAATTTGAAGTTTTTATAATACTGAAACAAAGATTTAGTAAGCGATTAATAAATGTGTGTGTGTTCGTGTGTGAAATGTTATGCATCAATCGAGGGATTTTAACCAATATATTCTCACTTGAAAGGAATGGTTATTTAAAATCTCACATCATCATATCAAAGATCAATAACCTTCAATAGTCTACTGCTGGATAGACCTCTCTTTAAAAAGCAATTTATGGCCTACTCTACCACTTTGGCCAGACGAGTTGATATAGGATAGGGTTAATTTCAACATTTCCTTCTTTTGCAATGTTATTGTCCAGCGTAGTTGAGATAAATAGGGGTGGTCACACTGCGTATTCTTAATCCATTAATTTATCATCAATATACGTCACCACAGAATTTTAAAACCTAAAAATAATACGTAACTTAGTACATGTTTTTTAAGTAATTTGTCGACATGGAGAAGCCAACGAAAAGTCTAAGAAATTCCCCGTATGATTGACTAACGTGAGATGCCCGCGTTTCAGGCGTCTTTTTAGAGTGAAAACCTTAAAAGCTATATTCTACACCGGTTGTTAGTTCAAAAGCATATCCCTATTAAAAGTCTTATAACGAACCACGTTGACCCACTTTGAACATTTTTATGAGTTTAGCCGCCATGTCCGGCTCACAGGTTCGGCAAGGTAAATTAATCGGCTACAATCATTAAAAAAAAATGAATAAGTCCACTTACATGAACTTATTCGTATAAAATATACCATACAAAGTTCTGTATGTAATGGAATTTTGTATTTTTTTCCCATTTATCGAGGAAGGCTATAGGCTCTATATCATCACGCTAAGACCAATAGGAGCGGAGCACCAATAAAGCATGTTTTAAAAGCCGGGGAAAATTATCACGCTACGGGCAATAGGAGACGCAAACAAAGTTGCGTGGGTCAGCTAGTAATAGATAATTATACTCAGACTCATAACCAAAGATCGTTATCATCACACAATTATCTGTCTTGGGTGGAAATCAAACCCATGAACCCTCTGGAGTAACAGTTAGAATTACTCTAGCCGCTAGACCAATGACCATCCAGTATGAAATATATATCTTTATATGTGTTGAACATTTACACTTTGAATATTCACACAAAATTTATAATGAGATATATGCCTCTGAACTAAATGTTTCGGCTCTTCCTTGATGTGCCATTCAGTTAAAATCTGGGATTCACACGTGTTTCACTCCCACTATGATCCCCAGAATCCATGAAGCGGGGCGTGAAAAAGCATCTCAATAGGCAACCAAATTGTGGCTCACCATGCTATATTCGCAATGAGAGATGTGATCACCACACTCGAATTCTAGACATGTTTCCATTAGACAGAGTAGAGTCATTTTGGCAGGTTCATATAGAAAAGAGGCCCTTACAATTTAAGGAACAACTTAAACCTATTCTTCCATCACACAGCAATTTACCGTTTACATATGTACAAAGAATCACAGGCCCGCCGGCTTTCTATCTTTATATACATTTCAGGTACATACGTTTCGATTCATGTACGGGGATGTATGACATCATGTTAGGCAACAGGAACTAAAATGAGTCAAGAAGAATAGTTTATATGATACTGACTTGACAAACATTGCTCTACCATGTAAATTAATTTATTTCTGGTCAACATTTTGGTATACAATTTGGGGTTTGGTTTTAAAAGGGTGAAAAAATACGACCTTGAAGAAAAGATCGTACTTCTTCTTAAAAGGCCGGCAACGCACTTGTGACGCCTCTGGTGTTTCGGGTGTCCATGGGCGGGGGTAATCGCTTACCACCAGGTGATACGTCTGCTTATTTGCCCCGTTTCCATAAAAAAAACAAAACTGTCCAACCAGTTTTGTCGTTTCTTTATATGTGTGTTTTGATGAAGTGATTAAGATAGGATAATTAACATCTCGCTCATAGCAATAGGAACCGGGCATGATTAAAAAGAGACGCTGTCGTGCGTAGGTCAGCTAGTGGAATTTTAAGTGTTAAGGGTTTATAAATTGCAAACCTATGTATGATGTAATCCGACCGAATTCGGCCGTGGCGACCACTTCGACCCCTTATAGGGCTTGGCGCTGATGCCCCCGGAGATGGCTTATATAGCCGATTTTCGCAGCAAACTCCCTCGCACAAAGTGGGCAAGTGAGCTTACCGCTCTCATAATTATAGTGAATGGTGGCGAGTGGACGGGCTTTAAGCTCATCGCGCTTGGCGTTGAGGTCTGCTAAACGCTATTCCTCAAATTCGCGGATTCGCTTCTTCACAATCTCGAACCATTCCGGTAGCTGTGCTGCCAAACTCTCCCAGCGAGAGGGCTCTATATTACATCTCTTCATGTGACGCTTTAGAACATCCTTATATCTGAGGAGTTGTCCGCCATGCTTTCGCTTGCCACTAGCTCAGAGGAAAAGATGTGCTTCGCCACTCTCTCATCCGCCATCCGTGATACGTGACCGCACCACCAAAGTTGCCGACGCATCAAATATGCCTCAATGCCACCAACATTGGCACGTCTTAGAAATTCGGTATTACGCACCCGATCGGACCATCTGATCTTCATGATGGTGCGCAGGCATTTTAGGTGGAATCGATCGAGAGTGCGTATATGGTGACGATACACACACCAGGTCTCGGAAGAATGGAGAAGGTTTGGCAGCACGATCGCCATGTAAACCGAGATCTTAGTAGCCAGCTTAAGGTCATGCGCGCAGAAGACCTTGGAACACAGCTTTCCAAATGCTGCAGCTACAGCACTTATCCTGCTGTTGATCTCGCCATCAAGCTTACACTTAGATGTTATAGTGTTTCCCAGATAACGAAATTTGTCGACCTGTTTCAGCACGTCCTCACCAAGCTTAATGGTCAGTGCCTCACGACCATGGATGTCAAGGGACATCACTTCTGTCTTTTTTACACTGATCTTTCTGACTGCCTCGTTGGTCTCGCGGTTGGCCTGTGCGACTGCTGATCATGAGGTCTCGGGTTCGATTCCCGGGTCGGACCAAATGTTTGTATGATCTAGAAATATTTGTTTCGGAGTTTGGGTGTTTTCTATGTATAATATGTATGTATTTACAAAAAAAAAAGTATATATGTATTTGTATCAGTTGTATAGTACCCATAACACAAGCTCTGCTTAGCTTGGGACTAGATGGCGTTGTGTGTGCGAAATATTTATTTATTATTTATTTATTTATCTTTAGGCCGAATTTGCAGCATGCTTGGTGGAAAGCGGACATCAGCTGTTGCAGGCCGTCTGGGGATTCTGCCAAGAAGCACAGGTCATCAGCATACATGATCTCTGTGATCAATACATACGAGACTTTGGTGCGCGCCTTAAGTCTGACCAAGTTGAAAAGACTTCCATCGGTGCGAAAGCGAATGCGAACGCCTTCAGAGACAGTTTGTAGGACCTCCTTGACTACTACTGCAAAGTATAGAGCGAACAGTGTGGATGCTAGGACGCACCCTTGCTTTACCCCACAGGTAACGGGGAAAAAGTCGGACTGTTCTGACTATCCTAGCTTTGGAGTACCATCCAGAGGGCTTCGCGAGGCACACTGTCGAATGCTTTCTCCAAGTCAACAAAGCAGAGGAACAGCTGGCGTCCCTGTTCTCTGCTTTTCTCCTGAAGTTGACGCACCGAGAAAATAGCTTCACATGTGCCTCGGTTTGGTCGGAAGCCAAACTGGGTTTCAGGCAGGATCCTTTCTGATAGGTCCCTTAGGCGGTTCAATAGAACTCGTGCAAAGACCTATCCAGGAGCTGATAGTAGTAATATCGCGATATGAGTTACAGTCGGATCGGTCACCCCTGTTCTTGTAGAGGGCACTAATACGAGACAATTTAAAATCGTCCAGGACTTGCTCCTCCTCCCACATTCGAACAAACAGTTTCCACAACAACGTGTGCAAATCCTTACCGCCGCATTTCAATAGCTCGCCTGGTATATGGTCAATGCCAGCTGCCCGCTTGTTTTTCTGCTGTCCGATTGCAGTGACAACCTAGTCGAGCGTCAGTGGCTCATCCAGCTCGATAGATAAAGGGAGTTGAGGCATTAAGCTGATGTTTTGCAGATAGGCTGATCGATCCACGTTGAGCAAAGTGTTGAAGTGTTCAGCCCAACGTTTTAGTACTTCCTCCTTGCTAGTGAGGAGGTGTGAGCTATCTAAAGACCTCAGAGGTACTTTTGCTCGGTAGGAAATACCAATCAGCTTTTGCACCTCGCAGTAAATTTCCCCAAGCTGTTTAGTGTCAGCAAACCACTGCATTTGACAAACTTTGTCCTGCCACCACTTGTCTTTTATCTGACGAGACAGCTTGCGCAATTCTTGGTCACTCGCTTTGACTACCGCAATGCTTTCGCCTCTTCTATTGTGCTGTCGCAGGAGCTCTCGATGTTTGTCGAATGCTGCTTTGAGAGCCTCACTGCTACCATCGAACCAGTCTTCGCTACGCCGGTCTTTTGTACCCAATGTAGCTGAAGCGGTTTCCATTATGTGACTAGATAAATCTCTCCAAGCAGCACCGACATCATCCGTCTCATTTGCAGGCAACAACTTTCCCGATAAGGCTTCGGCATATTCCTTTCTAGCCTCGCAATACTTTAGCCTATCCACGTTTAAACACGCAGGTTTTTCTCTATGGATCTACGAGGCCGGCGGAGGCGGAGTCTTAGCTTAGTGACAATGAGTCGATGGTCAGTCCAACAGTTCGCATCGCGCATAACGCGGGTGACTTGCACTTGACTGATGTCTCGTTGCCGTATGATAGCGTAGTCTATCAAATGCCAGTATTTACACCGCGGGTGCATCCACGTTGTCTTGTGCTTGGCGGCAAGCCGGAACATAGTGCTCGATATTGCAAGGTCGTATTGAGCACAAAGACTGAGCAGCAACTGACCATTGCTGTTCATGTTGCCGACTCCGTGTCCACCCAGAACTCCAGGCCAAGCCTCATAGTCCCGGCCAACTCTGGCATTGAAATCGCCAAGCAGCAATATCTGCTCTTTGCTGTTGATGTTGTTAAGGCACTGAGATAATTTTTCATAGAATTTATCCTTGATGTCATCAGACTTGTCCAGCGTTGGGGCATAGACACTGATGACATTAAGGTAGTAGTCCGAGTCCAGGTGAAGGCGCAATGTGGTAACGCGGTCCGAGATGTGAACAGGACATTCATGAAGTCGCTTTGTTAATCGAGTTTTGATGGCAAATCCTACCCCAGACCTACGAGGTTCGGATGAAGGCGTACCTTTCCAGAAGAAAGTGTAACGACCTCCAACTTCTACCAGCTCTCCTTCATCAGCGAGATGTGTTTCGCTGAGTGCAGCCACATCCACATTATAGCGATGAAGTTCCCGAGGTACTATAGCAGTTTTGCGCTCGGGGCAGGCGTTGCCATCTCTGTCAATCAGCGTTCTTACGTTCCACGCGCCAAATGTCATGGTAGGTGGTTTCATGATAGTTTTGTTCTTTCTGATACGTCGACCACGACGTGTACTCACGTCCCTGGGGCCGCCTATGTGTAGGTATCAGACAAAGCCCGGCTTGCATCGCGCCGGACCTCTTTACCTCAGCCCATCGCCATAGGAGTATGCGTACTCGGAGTTCATATATCGGAAGTGGTCAATTGCGCAGGATATATTAAGGTGCGCAAGCGTTCGCGCATACGCAGGCGCACACACTCCTCCTCCCCCCTCCCGATTCAGTGGAACAGTGAACCGCTACGACTGGAGAAGAGGTCGCTTGATGTGTCTGGCCGACGGTAACTGTACGCCCTCTACCGTCGCACTAGGCCATTCACCTTGCCTTGCAGAATCGCCGAGTGTACCAAGCCCTTTCGCAATATCTGCATTGGGTTGCCACCCTCGCCGAAACAGACTTTGAGTGGGATACTACTGTCTCGACGGGAGGGGGCCAGAAACAGTCGCAGCTCGGGAAGCCGTGGTCGCATACCCCTATACCACACTACAACTTTCAGCAGAAGTTGCAGTGGGTACCCCTGACTAAGCTTATGTATACAGCAGTGATAAATCATATCTCACGGTTAGGATTTGCATTATGATTTTGTATTGTGTATCTAATCAGGTATCAACACCTATAAGTCAGCAGTAGTAGTAAAAAGTAATAAAAACCGTGGCCAATTTTCCCATACTAAGTTTGTTTAAAGAAAATTTAATACGTCGCAGTACTACACTATTCAAATAATTTAACTGCCTAAACATTTTAATAATGATAGAGAGGTATATTTCCAATTTTTTATTTGCTGTTTTACACTAAGCATTAGTTGACGAACCTGGATGCTTTGCAACGAAGTCTTTGTCCAGCAGTGGTGAAAACAGATCAAAAAGTCACCCCAAAACAACGCAGATATCAACCGTAAACCTCATCAAAACTGAAGTAGGACATGTTTGCCACATATTGATGAATTTATGAAATTATCACAACTTGGGTCCCACAATAAACTAAACGGCAACGTGGTTGGCCAAAGCAACTATGACGGGACGATTAGATGGCTTCCAAAAAGATTGACCCTAACTAGCAGATGACAGAGAGACAAGGTAAGGTAAGAAGGAAGAAGAGTCAACCCTTTGTCCTGCCGGGGGATACCAAAGGCAAATACAAAAAAAAAAACAAGTCAAATTGACAGAGTGGACTTCAAACTGACTGCACGTTGGCCTAGTGGTTTAACGGTCACCACGCCGTTTCCTACTTTGCTAAGTGTCGTGGGTTCAAATCCCACGTAGGCCAACACTTTGTGTAATCCACAAATTGTTGTTCTGAGTCTGGGTGTTCTCTGTGTCCGTTTAATCTATGTTTGTAAAGTCCCCCGCGACACAGGATTTATTCTTAGTGCGGGAGCTGTCTTTAAAAAAAAAACATGGGTACGGTAAATGTACGGTAGTCTCATATTATAATTGCTAAACTAATTCGCAAGTAAAAGGCATAACTACGTGCGAATAACGTAGTGAGTCGTACGAACAATTATATAAGTCCAAAATTATTGTAATAAATTAAAATGCCTTTAAACCAAGAGTGCCCTTGAATTCCAACAAAGACCAAACAAATAAGGTCATTTACAATAGGTTCAGATAAGCCGTAGTTATCTTTAATCGTAGCTTTGACATAACTCCCTTTTCAATTCAACTACCAGGAACTATATTCTTAAATAGGACCTGCTATTTATTCCATTATAAAATATATTGTTGTCAAAAACGTTGTCATTTTTTTTGTTAGTAAAACAAATTTAAGTCATTCACTTAACTTTTTTAACGTGAGATTCTCTCACCTTATCAGCTTGTCGCCAGTGAATTATTATGCCATTATTTCATCGTGCTATACCTATTGTCGTCACATTTTATAGCAATAGTAACTGCTCATTTTATATGTTGTCTAAGAAATACATACCCTGTTTAAAAATGTTATATGCTATATTTAATCCTGAGATTGAATCAGCTGACACTAACCGTTCTACAGATATTAAAAAGTTCTATGCATACAGTTGCCTATTTTTCCATAGAACAAAACGCAACTGCACATAAAACACTATAACATAGTAGGAGTATAGTTTCGAGCAAGAGTGTCGCAAAAATACAGAAACGATCACTTTATAAGCTTTTTAATAAAATAAAACTAATATGGCACATTATAAACAGTATGAAAATTAAGAAAACTTTATTGGAAATATCTGGAATTAAAGTAAATGATAAATTAATAAATGACCTTAGTTAGACATGATTGTCAGACAACAATCAGACAAAATTCCAAAAAAAAAAAATACGAAAGAGTAGCTCGATGTTTTTGGTACCAGACACGCAACATGATAAATTTAACATCATAAAATCTTTTAAAACTATCAGAAGTGTTGAATATGACGATATCACTACGGGTGGTTAAGGATGCAGGCAGTGTTATTTCTTCGATATTATGTTATTTAATTTACCTCTTGCGATGGAATGGATGTCTTTCCAGATATATAAAAAAATCGACCAAGTGCGAGTCGGATTCGCGCAGGAAAGGTTCCATACAATTATCTAAACATTTCAAGACTCTACCTGTTGCCGTTATAAATATCAAGCAAAAGCGAGAAAAAAAACACGTTTGTTTTATGGGAACTCCCTTAAATATCTATTTTATTATGTTTTTAGTATTTGTTGTTTTAGCGGCAACAGAAATACATCATCTCTGAAAATTTCAACTGTCTATGGTTACTATTACGGTTCATGAGATACAACCTGGTGACAGACGGACGGACAAACAGACAGACGGACAGCGAAGTCTTAGTAATAGGGTCCCGTTTTACCCTTTGGGTACGAAGCCTTAAAAATGACCATTATAAAATCTGTGTTTAAGAAAGGAGACAAACTAAGCATTGGTAATTATAAGCCAGTTGCTCTTTTACTAATATTCTTCAATTTTTTTTGAGAAATTTATTCCTAACAGTATTTATGTATGTATTTGGCAAGGGAGGCCATTTTAACTAAAGAATAATATGGTTTTTGAAGAACTAGAAACATTAACATGGCGGTCTATAATTTCGAAAAATTGATTATCACTATCATGGACAAGGGACAGTCGACAATTGGCTTGTCCATAGATATGTCCAAAGCTTTGATCATATGAGACATGACATATTTCTAGATAAACTTTATCAATATGGCATAAGGGGTAATGTACATGATTAAAGCCATATCTATCCAGTAGAAGACAAATGACAAAAAAATTCAAATATATGTCCTAAACCGAAATCCGAATTCGTTTTTAGATCTAATGAGAGAACTGTAAGATTTGGAGTCCCACAAGGTTGCCTTTTGGGCCTTCTGCTCTTTATTATATACATTAATGCGTTGGGGTTTGTTCATTCTCTTCCAAGACTTTTTTTAATCACCTCAATAGTATATTTCACTTAAATGGATGCTGGGCGACTAGCGGGCGCGCGGGAAGATTGACAGGTACGCCGTTCAGGAACACGTGTCACGTACTTTTATGATTGCGTTAAGGTTATTTAAAATTTTGTTGCTTGGAATAATGATATGTGGCCATATTTTCCGGCTGGCCATATTCAACCCAGGTACCCCATATAATATATTTGGAGTCTGATATGTATTATGTATGTATGTTTATGTGTAGGTATACGTATGCATTTTTCCTAAATTATTTATTGTTTGAATATTCACTTCGTCGTGTGTTCCTGGTGTATAAACTGCCTTAAAATCATAAATACATTTTTGAATTAAAATCACTTGTACTTATTCCACTATTTTATTTTTGTTTACACCTGACCGGTTTCGCCTTATGGCATCATCAAAGGTTACTGATTATACAAAATAAAATATTCACATCTAAAACCCACCAACTGGGGGTACATGTAAATATCAGTGTGTCCGTGTAAGGAATTTTCCCCGAAATCAGGGAAATTGTATTTGTCTCCACCTACGCTATTTGTTAAATTAGTAACTTACAGCTTCACAAAGTCCCAGTTATGATATGAAATACTAATTACAAATAATATATTAATTTTAATAATTAAATTATTAAAATCGACATTAATGCTGAAAAATTTTGAAATAAAATGATTATGTCATGTCCTCTTTATATTTAATGTCCAAAATTGTGTCATACTATATGTCTATTAAATTATATGTCAAAAATTCATAAAAGTCATTAAATGTGTTAACTATACCCGTCTAAATTATACAAACTCCCCTTACAAATATTGTAGATGACATTACTTGAAATATTTTAATAGTGGTGAATTGTTGATATCTAATTGTTGATTTAACACCTTGTCCCGATTCCCTAATAACAACCTATTGATTTCTAACGCCTCCAAAGCGGTTAATTTTCTGCCTTTGTCACATACATGTAGTGCTTTAAAGTCCAATTTTGGATTGAACGAATGTTTTTCTGACAGCAAATGTTCCGCAAAATTGGACTCCGTCTTTTTTAGCCTCCAACCCCTAGCATGTTCTGCTATTCTGGTCTGGAAAGCCCTGCCTGTTTGGCCGATGTATTTTTTGTTGCACACTGCACATGAGAGTTCGTACACCCCGCTTTTCTCTGCGATAGGAGTCTTATCTATATTGTTACCTATTATGTTTTTTAGGCTACGGGTCGTGTAAAAAGCTGGTTTTGTTATATCCAGGGATCTGGAACACCTATACGAAATTTGCCCTATGTAAGGTAAACGAGCCCACCGTTCTTTTTCTGTCACTAAAGTTGGTCTGTTAGCTTGGTATGCAACACTTAAAACAGTTTTTGATTTCTTATTTTTTACCATTGTGTCTATTAAATTGGGCGAGTAGCCATTATTATGAGCTATTGTTTTTATTGTTTGTAACTCTTTATTGAACTCGTTCTTAGACATTGGTATCGAAAGGAGTCTGTGTACCATGGCATGGAATGTTGCATGTTTGTGACTTAGAGGGTGGTTTGAATCCGCCGGAATAATGTTATCCGTGAACGAAGGTTTACGAAAGATCTTAAACTGGTGTTTATGGTCTATTAATTCTATTTCAATGTCGCTAAGCTAAACTTCCTTGACATTGAAATAGAATTAATAGACCATAAACACCAGTTTAAGATCTTTCGTAAACCTTCGTTCACGGATAACATTATTCCGGCGGATTCAAACCACCCTCTAAGTCACAAACATGCAACATTCCATGCCATGGTACACAGACTCCTTTCGATACCAATGTCTAAGAACGAGTTCAATAAAGAGTTACAAACAATAAAAACAATAGCTCATAATAATGGCTACTCGCCCAATTTAATAGACACAATGGTAAAAAATAAGAAATCAAAAACTGTTTTAAGTGTTGCATACCAAGCTAACAGACCAACTTTAGTGACAGAAAAAGAACGGTGGGCTCGTTTACCTTACATAGGGCAAATTTCGTATAGGTGTTCCAGATCCCTGGATATAACAAAACCAGCTTTTTACACGACCCGTAGCCTAAAAAACATAATAGGTAACAATATAGATAAGACTCCTATCGCAGAGAAAAGCGGGGTGTACGAACTCTCATGTGCAGTGTGCAACAAAAAATACATCGGCCAAACAGGCAGGGCTTTCCAGACCAGAATAGCAGAACATGCTAGGGGTTGGAGGCTAAAAAAGACGGAGTCCAATTTTGCGGAACATTTGCTGTCAGAAAAACATTCGTTCAATCCAAAATTGGACTTTAAAGCACTACATGTATGTGACAAAGGCAGAAAATTAACCGCTTTGGAGGCGTTAGAAATCAATAGGTTGTTATTAGGGAATCGGGACAAGGTGTTAAATCAACAATTAGATATCAACAATTCACCACTATTAAAATATTTCAAGTAATGTCATCTACAATATTTGTAAGGGGAGTTTGTATAATTTAGACGGGTATAGTTAACACATTTAATGACTTTTATGAATTTTTGACATATAATTTAATAGACATATAGTATGACACAATTTTGGACATTAAATATAAAGAGGACATGACATAATCATTTTATTTCAAAATTTTTCAGCATTAATGTCGATTTTAATAATTTAATTATTAAAATTAATATATTATTTGTAATTAGTATTTCATATCATAACTGGGACTTTGTGAAGCTGTAAGTTACTAATTTAACAAATAGCGTAGGTGGAGACAAATACAATTTCCCTGATTTCGGGGAAAATTCCTTACACGGACACACTGATATTTACATGTACCCCCAGTTGGTGGGTTTTAGATGTGAATATTTTATTTTGTATAATCAGTAACCTTTGATGATGCCATAAGGCGAAACCGGTCAGGTGTAAACAAAAATAAAATAGTGGAATAAGTACAAGTGATTTTAATTCAAAAATGTATTATAACAAGTTCCATCAAGTGCCGACAATCGAGAGTATAAATTACAAAATCATAAACATTACATACTAAGGTTGTCTGAAAGAAATCGCCGTGAGCGATAAGACCGCCAATTGTTACTTTTTCAACTTTGTAATTCATCTTTTGTTATGTATTTATCTTGAGTATACAATACGGAATAAGATATATAAATTAATTAATTAATGCTGTCTATCAAGAACTTGTTTTATCAACCTTGCGGTGAGGTATTATATTTTGGGGTAAATTCACTGACTAGAATTTAGCATTCAAAGTTGTGAAATAATGTAGAAATACTATTTTTTTAATGTTAGAATACTAAATAGTTGTAAATCTCACTTTGTAGAAAATAACATACCAACTTTCTAATGCATATGCATCATCGACTGTGCCATGTTCGTAAGACAATATATTGCATTGTTTGAGAAGAGAACACGAGATCGCCATGCAGACATGTTATGTGTGGTGAGCAAACCCGCATTAATGTCTAAAAGCATATTTTGTAATTGCTACACAAATCTACAATAAGTTACCGAATCATATAAAAAAGGCTGAAAACACACAAATTTTCAAGAAGCATCTTCAAAAACTGCTCATTGCTAAAAGATTTTACTCTCTTCGAGAATATTTGGATGACGATGACGTCTATAACTGGCACAAGTATTTAACATTGTGCTTTTCTATATATTTTATAGTAACTAGTATTTTTGGGCATGTTGTTTTATGACATTTTAAATTTTGTTTTAATTATTTATGATTCTGTTTTAACATATTAATCTTTACTATTGCTTATATAAAATAACTAGCTTTTACACGCGGCTTCGCTCACACAGACTTTCATCCCTTGATTTACCCTCTTAGGGGTGGAATTTCAAAAAATCTTTTCTTAGTGCTCACTTATGTTATATAAAGAACCTACATGCAAAACTTCAGGGTTCTAGGTTCAGCGGTTTGGGATGTGCGTTGACCTCTGGGTATGTCAGTCAGTCAGTCAGTCACCTTCCTCTTATATATATAGATATTTGCACCAATATTATACAATAGTAGAAGATCTCTGTATACCTCTATTTCTGCAAGTAAACGAATTCAATTAATAATTTGTTTTCAACAAAATCATACAAAAGTGTTTCATTTACAGTGACAGCCACACTAGGCAGAGCCTGTGCCGTGGCTATCAAACAATACGATTATCTTATGCCTAGGACTAATATCTAAACAAATTATACAATTTATCTTTTTGGGATTCACAGTGTGTACGTGTGAGTGAGTGTGTGTGTGTGTGTGTGTGTGTGTGTGTGTGTGTGTGTGTGAGTGTGTGTGTGTTTGTACTCAGTATCCCATCAAATTATTGATTTTAAAAGTTGTTCTGTGTCCGTGTAATTGAGGCCGGACACAAAGTCTTTAATTTTAATTTTAGCCTGGTACTTTGTGCAGTGCCGCAGATCGCACTTTTTGACTATTTTGTTATACAAGTAGGGAAACATATAGTTAGGAAACATTTTTGCGAAACTCGTTTTACATTTTGTAGTAGTGAGCTTAAATACTCTAGTATTCACCTTGGTATTTTGGTATCGTAATTGAATCTTTATTTCCAGTAGGATTAGGAAAGTTAATTAAAATAACTAAAAGAAACAAAACTATAGGACCACTTCATAAGATACTTTCTTTTTATAAAAAATACAGTTTAAAAATGTCTTAGCAAAACAATTGCCTGTTACTTGCTAAACTAACTAAGCTGAGCTTGCTAGCTTGTTCTCTTACATCAAAGTTTGAATTACCAGTCTACTGGTATTTCTTAAATTTTACTTAATTGCACGTTAGATTGCCCATTATTTTCTAAACGAAAACGAAGTTGCCGAGAAAATAATTTCAATGTTTATTTTGTAAAGTTACACCTGATGACGAAACTGATTTTAAGTCACGTGGTCATCGATCGCGTTGTCTCTCAGAATAATGAGAGATGAATAGTTAAAACCTCCGCACATTTTGGCAAAAGTTGCGCGGAGGGAGGGTGCGGCGGCGTATTAAACGGGCGGGCTCCTCGAGTTCGCGTGGGAGGTCGATAAGCAGTGTGTAACGGGACTGCGAGGCGATCAGTCGCTTGCCTGCCAACCGCGGGCCTTTACACTCGCGATTAACGTGACCACAGCGCAATTTGATTCATTCCGCTGGTATCCCGCCTTCGTACTGACTTCCGCCCGCCCGTGTCGCCGATCAACGCCTTTCTAGAGTAAGTATGATTTCAGGCAACCTGTGGGAGGCGGAACATTTAAGTTGAGCCTCCACAATGTAAATAAAATGTTTATATGTGATCTAAACGTTACCTTGCGGAATAATTTTATTATTTAACGGTTTTCTAATTTAACAGGTATTTTTTATTTCTAGAGGCATTTATAAGAAGAACAAAAGTCGTAATGACCTACTAAAAGGTTATGGCCTGTTAACGAACACGTAATAAACTGTAACACTTTAATAATACTTCCAAAATTGATTTTGGTTGCCTAATACATAATTATCTTCATTTTACTACGTGACGTTAGTGGTGAAATAGTTCTAATAGAGTCTACATACTAGCATATAGTATTACTGTTTAAGGCAATGATATTTGCTTTACCGAGGGTCACTTTAAACTGACGATGGGGTTGTTGATTAACGTATTTTGAAGCAAGCTTTGTTTAGGCTTCCTGTTTGAATTGTTGTAACCATTTCTAAATCTTTACAAATTGAACTTTGTACAAGAACTGGTACCAACCACAAAAGACACTGTAAATAAAGAATAGACAGTGAAAATTTAGGAGTAGTATACCCTATTGTAATGTTTTTAAAAGAAAATAGACGTATGAACCCATGTAACAATGGGCACCGAACGGCACTGTTTTATGAATGGATTTTCCTTCTCGTAATATTAAGATGAATTGAAGGCTTAAGTATACGGGAGTTACGTTACCCGAATTAAAGAAAATAGATTGGAGTCACTTCGTTACTATTAATGACTTGTAGTTCAAGTACTATGATTTGATAGAATAATTTGGATAAATTCTAAGTAATTACTTTTGACAACTAATATTAAAATTCAAACTCAATGGTATGAAATTACTTTATTGTCATAGGATTCCTTTAATGGTCTGAAAGCGGTAGGAGTTTCTAATTGGATAGAAGTAATATTTTTGTGGTAAACATAGAATACAAAAAAATACAAATATATTTTTAAGTGTTTAACAAGAGAGAAAGATATATTTATAAATTAGGGGGAAAAACAGGTTGAGAACCACTCTTAACATTCAAAAGTAAATTTCTTCTGCGTCACTAGAGACTATTTCATCATAATAACACATATTATTTAGATTTGCATATTATTATAAATATAAATAAATTATCGAGATAAAAATAGAAGTTATTACATTAAATAACTATCAATACTATAGAAACCTATATACATAACACCAGTTAAAAAAAAAACCATAACAATATTTACATACAAGCTAAAGCTACCAGTAGGCGAAGATGTGGAGGAGTTTTTTGACGCTTGTATGTAAATATTGTTAGGGTTTTTATATTATTGTTATGTATATACGTTTCTATGTAATGTTATAATTATATAAATATCTTTTTTATAATTTCATGTTTTTCCATGTGTAAAGTATTTTAATTAAAATAAGCATAAAATAAAAATAGTATCACTAAATTAAAGTACACTTAGAACGATGTAGGTGGGATGAAATATTTTAAAATCTTTTTTGAGTTTTCAACTTCATCCCCAACAATACCTTTACCGCCATCCCAGCCTCCACCTCCAACTCCATCTCTACCTCTACCTTCATCTCCACTTCTATCTCTACCGCCACTACCATCTCAACCCCCATCTCAATTTTTTTTTTTTTTTTTTTTTATGTTTGGCTCGCCAAAATGATTCTACTCTGCCTGATGGAAAACATAAGCAGAATCCAAGAGTGGTGGTCACCATACTCATTGCAAATGCAGACAAGCAGTATGGTGACCCACACTATGGCGGCCTAGTGATGCTGCTGCATCTTTTAGTCTAGTCAACAAGTATGGAACTTGTTGACTAGACTAATTGGGCCTCCGGTCTCGCAGTCACCAACGAAACACGACAGCACGAACGCTTTCATTTAACGTTGATTTTCTGTGCGAGGGTAGTACCGCTCCGGTCGAGCCGGCCCGTTCGTGCTGAAATCAGCGTGGCTCTACTACCTTCAGAAGCACTTTAAGCCTAATGCACGTCTTATACATAGGCGGACTTAATGCCATGGGGCATTCTCTGCCAGTCATCTCTCATCATAACCACCACCTTCACCTTAACCTCCTTCTTCATTTCAACCCTCATCATTACCTCCACTTCTGCCTCAGCCTTTATCTCCACTTCTATCTTAACCTCCACCTTCATCTCCATCTCTAACTCTATCTCCACCGATACTTCCATCTCCATCTCCATTTCCATCTCTACCGATATCTCCATGCCCACCTCAACCTAAATCTGCATCCATCTCTACAATAACCTTCATTATCTCTATATTCATCTCTATATCCATAACCATCTCCGTCTACATTATCATCTCCATCTATTTCTACTTCCTTCTCCATTTCTATTTTCTGCTCCCGCCATCTCCATCATCATGGCAAAAGTGATATTAAATTTTATACCTAAATGCTTGGTATAACTAGCTTTATCCAGTGCTCGACGACGCGAATGGTGTATGACCTTTCTTGAAATTGGTCGTCAAACCTTAACTCACTTGTTACATCAGTCTAACCCCCAGATGTTAGTACGTATTTGAGTCCACTTCGACCACAAAAATCGCTCTAATCTCTGAATAGACAAAGTCATATGTTTTTGTAATCCCCATGAAGTCCACTGCTGGACATAGACCTCTCCCAAGGAACACCACAGTGGACTGCAACGGGCTGATAATGATGATGATGACCATGATGATGATCCTTATGCATATAAATAGAGGTAAACGTTCATACTACTTGTCCTAGTTGTGGCGTAATCGCAAAGAGATTCTAAATCAGGTATCTCATAAAGGTCGTGCAAACACATTATTGTTGTTGTAACATTAATTTATGATGTTGGAATCTTTTACTTCCTCTTCAGCTTCACGTGGGGTCAGCTAATCTTATTTTTACTATACTAGGAATTTCAATCAAGTTTAATTCTTGAATCGGGTACCATTATTCTCCATCTTCAAAAGTTTTGTCATACTGGTCCACCAGGTTAAAATACGTCGTTTTCAACCACTTTTGTCTTTGGAAGGCTAAAGTAATTCTCACGATGTGCTACTCTATCATTCTTATGGCATGTCTTTTCGGTCTACACACGTTCCGTCTTTCAGTACGTGGTCGAAGCTCTAGAACATTTTGGCTCAATCAGCTGTCTTGTCTGCGATCAATGTGCTACAACCACTGCCACCAATTTTCCCAGCAATTTCGGTGACATTAGTTCGTCTACGAATCATTTCATTTATGATTCGAATAGACACTGAAACTCCGAGCATTAACCGCTCCAATGGCATGTCTGTGCCATCTCAATATCCTTACTATTAACTTCTGTATCAAAATCACCTCAAGTGTAACAAATACTATATTTCCTTCCGACATCTTCCTTTCTGAGATATTTAGATATAGGTTTGAGATTCTTTGATAGCCCAACATCTAGCACCGCACGAGGGTGCCGTCCTGACCTCTGTTTTAATACCTTGCCTTTTGTGCATATTTACCAATTCCCGTTTGGGTTTCACACAGTATTCCTGTTAAACTTTGTCATTTTTACTAGACAACCTTTAATTATTCTACGTATACATTCAAGTTTCGGTTATTAGATATTGTAGAGACGAGGTATTTACATTGAGTCATTATTATTAGTACTAGTGTAACAATCAGCGTAACTCTGTTATGTATACTGGTTCGCACTACAGCGAAAAACGAGGTCTGGCTTTTTCTAGTGAGTTTGAAATCACTATTTGAAACTAAAACTGGCAGACTTAAAATCGCAACATTTGTATAACATGTACATTTTGACCAGCAGCATCGTAGATAAATGGAGTGATATTGAGAAGCTTCATACCTTTAATAAAATTCTTTTGTTGTGAGTATCGTGTAAATGGTATTTTCCAATACACTAGCCTCCCCTATTTTCCTTTACATGGAAATTGCTGTTAGCTTTTGAATGAATTTTTTTTGTCCATCATAGTCAATTTAAATATGAACTCGAATGGAAAAAATCTTAAAATAGATGGATCAAATGTTTGCATGATCTGCAAATGTTTGTTTCGGGGTGCAAATGGGTGTTTTCTATGTATAATATGTATGTATTTATAAAAAAAAAGTATATATGTATTTATATCAGTTGTCTAGTACCTATAATATAAATATAAGCTCAGCTTAGCTTGGGACTAGACAGCGTTGTGTGTTAGATGTCCGAAAATATTTATTTATTTATGTAAAAAAAACGTGATAGAGATTTCCTCTTATTTGATTTCCTACTCTCTGTCGTAATAATATTGAGATTACAGCAATCATTCATTTTTATCGTAAAAAAAAAACACTCTGAGAAATGCTGCTAATTTATACTATGTTCAATATATTGAACCGTATTTTATAACCGAAAAGTCTGTAACGTAAAATTATCTGAGTATTTTTTTAACAAAAGCCATTTATAAATTTCAATGTTGGTTTAGACCGTTTTGAATAAATTTCACACTACCGTGCCCAAGTAATGATGATGCTATCCGTTTGTAAAAGGAAAACCACGATAAAGAGACTCAAAATATTTTCTATGTAAATATTATATAACTTGCAGATAAAACACAATTGCATAAAAACTATAATATTAAGTTAGGTAGTCCCCTCGTCAAAAAACTTTTGCTTAGCTGACGGCTTACGAGACACCAACACCAATATCTGTACGGTTCCTTGAACCTTAATTTATTGTCCAACTTCATGTGCACGAATATCTGAATAGACGGGCATAAAATTAAACCAATCGTGAGCTCCGAAAAATATTCAAGAGCTTTTAACAAAAGTTCAGAGTTTTTCTTTCTTGGTTCATTTATTATTTCTAGATTCATGGTTTAATTTTTACTACGACTGTTATTCAATGCCATGGTTCCATACAATGGTTGTTTACCCTAAATATAAATGCACCTACCGACTTAAAATATTCTTATTCTAAGAATGCAATCTTAAAGGAATTGAAATGAAACTAATGACTTTCCGTATTCTCTTGTAGATCTGATTATTATTAAATCTTTATTCAACACTCATTTATTTAATCCTCTTGTATAAATATAATCATAGTAAACTAAAGGCGATACAGAGCCAAACATGGAAGATGCACAGAAATTAAAAATCTAATAAAAAAGCATATATGTACATACGGAATATAATATACCTTAGAATACTTATATAAATTACATAAGGATAATTTTAGTGATAAATACACATCTAATGAGTAAGAAATATACTAATTCACTTAAGTATTTATAAACACTTACTTACATATGAATAGGAGTCATAATAATTATTTATTTCATTAATAAAAAATTAGGCGTAAGGAGTAATTGATAAATGTGCTGATCTAATTTGAATTTGTTAAAAGAAAGAGATTAAATCATGAAATTGAAAGATAACAGATACTTACCAATTTATTATTATTATTCTTTAAGTAAAAGGAGACAGATATAACGCTTGATAGTAGCTATCGGCGTCAAATCGAGTATTACGGTGGGCACTGAAAATCAGTACTGGGATGGGTTACTTACACCCATCGCAGTGAACGCTGAGAGTCCACCATTTTGTTAGACACGGTTTCAGGCATCGTTAACATCGTCCATTGATTAGTGTTCTCTCCTATAGGCTTATTTTGATGTTGTATATTTGTACATTCATTTGAGTTTAGGAATTTAATTTCGTTTATCCGATAGCCTTTAATTTCAATTTAATTATAAAATTAAATTTCATTGCACTTCGGTATCCGGTCATCCACGGGGCTTGATATGAAGTTCAAAATTTCCAGAACGAAAACATTGGAACCAAAAACGTACCGTGTTTTTTTGCGACACCAGCGCCTTACACATCGTTAATACTTTGAGCTGTTTCTGCAGCACTGGTGCCAAGGCAGAACTCGTACTCGAAAATAAAGCGATATTTCAAGTTTTCCATTGTGCAAGATGAGCAACGCCAAACAAAAAACTAATGAGGATAAACAGATGAATGACTGTTTTCAAAACTCAAAAATACTAGTTAAATGAATTTATAACTTTGAATTTGGAATTCTTAACCAAAGAGAACATATTTCAGATCAAAGTGGCCAGTGCGACAAAACGCCAATTTGATATGTAAGAACCTAATGTTATAATAATGACAGGCATTTTCTGATTCGTATTTATTTTGTAATCTTTCACTATAGAGCAGACTTTACCTAACAGGGCGTCAATGTTTCACATTAATTTCTGGATCTTCACCGTCGATATTGCGGCGGTTCTTTAACAATCGGCTAACATTGAAATGTTGGTATCGGGAGAGTGCTCCTATGTATCAATTGGCTACCGCCAAACTGGCATGATCTTAGATAAGAGATGGTACTGACACAAATATATAATGTTTATGAAACTCTTAGATCATGTTTTTAACACAGCTACAAATAGAAACAGTAAGCATGAATCACACTTATTTATGATACACTTAGCGGAAACTGTAGCGGAATACTTTATTTTTTATAAGTCGTTTATAAACCCTAATATGTACATTTTGTTCAATACAATAAATCAAGTATATGTAGTTAAACGGTCGTAAGATAGATAAATAAATACACATAATATAAATCATAAAAGGAGAAAATATACAATTAAGATGGATCTGATAATGTTTTCATGAAATGTTTCCTGAAAAGATATTTAAAAGTTTGCTGAGTTTTGCTGTCGTGATCTCATGTAGGTCTCAAGAATAGTGTTCTGAAAAAACCGACTTCAAAAACTAAAAAGTTTTTTTTTTTTAAACGACAACTCCCGCATTAGGAATAAACATCCTGTGTCGCGGGGGACTTTACAGACATACATGAAACGGACACAAATAACACCCAAACTCAAAACATCAATTTGTGGATCACACAAAGTGTTGTCCCGTGTAGGATTTGAACCCACAACACTTGGCGAATTGGCAAGCGGCGTGGCGACCGCCTAAACCACTAGGCCAACCGTGCAGTCAAATAACTTAATTTGTATGTTTATAGTCGGTGCTAAGCCCAAATACTGAGGCAGACTGCCTCGGTAGCGCAGTGGTAGCGTAAGCGACTGCTGTTCATGAGGTCTTGGGCTCGATTCCCGGGTTGGACCAAATGTTTGTATGATCTGCAAATATTTGTTTCGGAGTTTGGGTGTTTTCTATGTATAATATGTATGTATTTACAAAAAAAAAAGTATTTATGTAATTATATCAGTTGTCTAGTACTCATAATACAAGGTCTGCTTAGTTTGGGACTAGATGGCGTTGTGTGTTCGATGTCCGAAATATTTATTATTATTTATTTATTATTATAAATGTAATAGTAGGTACCACACTCGCAATATTTCGAGACGAACCTCAACGACGTCACTGACGCTTCGGTTGTTTAGTTCTACGCGAAGAGCAGCTATCCCGCTCAAGGTCACGCGCAGCGAGTGCCGTACCTACTATTACATTTTGGCTTAGCACCGACTTCAAACCTATGAATAGTTAGCACATACAAATTAAGTTATTTTATACTTTTTAGTTTTTGAAGTCGGGTTTTTTAAACAAAGTTTCTTTTTATTGTTCGCTTTTTAGTCTTTCTCAAGTCTGTCATCATCATTTCACCTAAATAACTTGAAAGAATACGACTAAAGGTAAAAATTACCGGAAGTCCTTTCGATGTATATATGTCAATACATACTGTATAGAATCGAAAGGACTTCAGGTAATTTTTTGTAATAAAATCTCAAATGGACTGTTCTCTAAGGTTACTATAATTCAAGTGATTTGAGATAAACTGACAATATCGTTAGGACCTTAGAGTTAAGTTAGGACCCGCTATATATTATGAAATTAAATGATGTCTTCTGAATATGAAGGCATGCAGACAATTGCTCTTAACTTCATTGCAGGCGCTCACGTAAATTTGAGGGTTTTCTTCGATTTCCTTGGGATCCCATCATCGAATACTGATATGGTGGCAATGGGTCTACATGGGGAGCAAACCCTTTCGAACACAAAAATAATTTTTAAAATCGGTCCACAATTGACGGAGTAATCAGTGTACATATATATAAAAAAAAACCGATGAAATTGAGAACCTACTCCTTTTGGAAGTCGGTTAAAAAGCTTTTGCTACGACCGTCTTTTAACATAATCCGTTTAAAAAGGTTTTTGGCCAAGTAGAGCACACTGAAAGTAGATTTATATGTAGCTGTTTCTTTTGAGACCGCAACCATCTTATAGGAAATCGTACCAAAACTAATCCATTACCACGGTAAAAGCTAGGATTTAAAAAATCTCTATCAAAGCGCAAGCCTCGCTAACATTTCCAGTACCTATTTCCTTTCACATCGTTACGACATGTCGTGTCAAAAAGGTTTTAGTCAATGTGAATATACATGCAAATAAGGACAAATGTAAACTGAAATCAGACTTATGTAAAGACTAAGAACCTTATCTTTAAAATCCCTTGGCTGCTACAAAATGGACAGCAAAATTATCTGGGTTGTTATCCGTTATCTATAAAACCATCTAAACCTAGATTCGCTATACACTTCTAACACACAGCGCCATATAGTCCCAAACTTAGCAGAAAGCGTATTATGGGAACTAGGTAGCCATTATAAATACATATATGCTTTTTTTGGATATAATATAAAACACTATAAAATAGAAAACATCCAAACTCAGAAACAAATATTTGCAGATCATACAAACATTTTGTTCGCACCTGGACCGAGCCCGAGACCTCATGCACAGCAGTCGTGTGCGCTACTACTGCGCCAACGAGGCAGTTAAATCGTAATATTGGAAATTATGTATGTTAGCTGTAACGGGTCATTTATGTCTAAATCTATATTGATTAACACGTTCGTGGACAGTCTCAGTTTAAATTGTGTTCTAGAATGACAATATGCTCGCAGCTCTGCACTAGTTTTATTTATGGGCAGGTGGGTAATAACCAAGTTCATGTTCCATCCCAACATAGTACTATAGCAGCTATAACCAGTTGGCTTTCTTTTACTTTAGAGTTTACCTGACTTGTTTTCCAGAACTTTATGGAACGTCTTAAATAAAAGTACATATTGAAAAATAAGTAAGGTTTTTTATATAGTTTCAAGAGTAGAACAGTAATAATTATTATTACTTTACTGCTCTTCTTCTAAACATTGCGGCTTTTTATGTGGCATTTCCAAACAATCGTATAGTTAACTTTCAGAAGAGACTGATAGTTACTGAACATTCAAGTAAAAACCCTAATAAATCGAGTAAAATACTTAACTCTAAGTTAGAAAGAAAGTCTCCATGATAAAAATTTACATAATGCTAACATCCGTTAATCATGTTTCGGTATAAGACGGTACAAATATTTTTGCATGTAAACATTCTTGGGCAATTTTTTGTGTGCATCTGGACTGAGGGCCCATTTTTTAAATTTTGGCGAAACGATATAAAATTAAAATAGGAATTAGTTAAAAATAGTTAAAATCTACAGCAATGGGTCATAAATTTCTTAAACGTGAAATAAAGCAGTTATGATCAATTAACTCGGGCCCTCAGTTCAGACGCTTGCAAAAAATGACATAGCCTAGATCTCAGAAAGTACTGCCTCTAGGTCAATGCTTTTTATTTTAGAATTTAGTTAAGAATTTCTTAAAAGTTTTAAGAAAATCCCAAAACTGTAGAATACGACATTACGGATTTATGGCGGCATAATATAGGGCCCTCAGTTCAGTAATGTCTCTACGGAGGAATCGGCAAAAAATGCAATTATCTGAACAAATACGTAACTAAAACTTTATAATATTTTACTTAAAAACCTTTGTGAATTAGTAAAAAAGAAAAATTGAGACAGAAGCCAATTTTTAAGATGTAAATCAAAGTTGAATTTTTCTAAAACGTTTGAACTGAGGACCCACGGTTTTTCGCCTTTACTGACTAAAGTCAACCTCACAGATTAACAAAAACTATACAAAGTTTTTTTAACTATTTTTTAACTAGAACCTGGGATTTCATCCGTTGTCCTCAATGCTATATTTTAAGAGAAAAATGGTTTTCTGTTTTTTGTATGAGAATATTTGAAGGGCGGCCATATTTTTTATATTTTCAGGACAGATGAATTTGCATTGTTAGCGCAGTCAATTAAAAAGCATTTGTTTCTTATTTTATTTATTTATGTTTATTGTACAAACATATACAAATAGATCAAAAGAGTAACAATATACAAACGTCACAATTAGGATCTGTTACAGACAACCTTTATACGGATATTATGACAAGTGAAAATAAATGAATAATAGTAGTGGGGCGCACAAAATTTAAATTTTCTATGTGAATAAATAAAATAATGAATTAACTTTAAATGAAAAAATATGCACACACATATCTAAAATATAATGTTACAACGCCATAGCAAAGCTAGAAAGTTCTAGTCGCTTCCGTGACGACATAACAGCGGAAAGAACATCTCAAACTTACGACTATCAATCCATAATCGATTCTATGCATACTGATGTAAGATTCATTATTCTGTGCCTCAAGAAATCAACGAGATCTTTCTGACATTTGGCTACCTCTCAACGTCGTACTAGAATATTCTTTCTTCGTTACATTAAACTATAAATAACAGGTAATTATAAAAGACAGATAGACAAAAATTGTAAATAATGTTATTTTGGAATATATATACCTGCCGTGTATACATATATATGCATTAAGTAAAAACGGTTATTTCAATATTACAAACAGACACTCCAATTTTGTTTATTTGTATAGAAAACGTCGTCGGTGCTAAGTCATGTGGACTCTCTGTCTGGCCTTTCCTTTTTTACGATACCTATTAGGTTGCTCCGTTTCTTCTAGGTGGGTTATAGTCGCAAAAAAATATTGTATATGGGTATATTATGTGTGATTATGTAGTGCTTCAGGGATGTTTGCTGAAGCCCGCGTTGACTGCTTCTATACTATAATGCGTAAAAGATGCGCATCCCTGGTACGCAGGGTGCGGGGCGGCACCAACAGCATCCTAAAGATGATCTCTAGCCGACTGGACTGCGCAATTGTAAATCGGTGCTGCAGACTCTCTGCTGGAACTGCAGCGTAATTGTGTAATTTTTTAAATATATTTTACTAACATAGATATAAGTTAAATTGTTACTAACACAATGAGTTTTATCACTCGAATAAATGAAATTATTATCATTATTATATGCAAAGGGATCTATCCTTAAAACTAAAAACTCATGTATACCCTACAAAATATTCTTCTATGAAAATTTCAAAACCAATTTTCTCTTAAAATATAGCATTGAGAACGACGGATGAAATGTCAGATTTTAGTTAAAAAATAGTTTAAAAACTTAGTATAGTTTGCGTTAATCTGTGAGGTTGACTTAAGTCAGTAAAGGCGAAAAACCGTGGGCCCTCAGTTCAAACGTTTTAGAAAAAAAACTTTGATTTACATCTTAAAACTTGGCTTCTGTCTCAATTTTTCTTTTTAACTAATTCACAGAGGTATTTAACTAAAATATTATAAAGATTTAGATACGTATTTGTTCAGATAATTAAATTTTTTGCGGATTCCTCCGTAGAGACATTACTGAACTGAGGGCCCTATAGTATGCCGCAATAAATCCGTAATGTCGTATTCTACAGTTTTGGGATTTTCTTAAAACTTTTAAAATTTTCTTAACTAAATTCTAAAATAAAAAGCATTGACCTAGAGGCAGTACTTTCTAAGATCTAGGCTATGTCATTGTTAGATTTCGAACGTCATTATAATGGCAACATTTTGATTGTCACTTTTTTTCTTGTTGACGTTTTGACGTTTGAGGTTAATGTAGAAAAGGACTTGAAAGACGCGCGTTGTGAAAGATAGACGATTATTGTTTGAGAACCGAAAATTAATTGATATTAAGCTAATTGTATTGTCCATCGACCCGCGGTCTCTTTAGTGATAAACCGTTTTGTGTTAGGTCGTGGACTCGCAAGTTTGTAGGCGCGTTCCGCGATAGCTGAAGCGAGTGAGTTGTAATTCGAATATCCGTGATAGTTGATACGAGTTTATTGTAATTCGAATACCTTGAAAGTTGTACAGCACTTTAGGAGTTTATGATTGTGTGACGACGCAGAGAAGAACCACTACCCAAGAGATCTCTTGGAATGGAACGCCGAGAACAGGACGCCACACAACTCCAGTAAGTGCTTGATTTTAGTTTAGATTAAGAACACGGTGAATCGCTGTGGTTCAGCCTTCTTGCCAATGATAGGTTAGTGATTGAATGGCTTACTATGGGTCCTAAGACATCTCAAGTATCACAAAGTGATCGCTATCATTGGTGGGAGGACTGAACAGTCATTTTTTGCAAGCGTCTGAACCAAGGGCCCCAGTTAATTGATCATAACTGCTTTATTTCACGTTTAAGAAATTTATGACCCATTGCTGTAGATTTTAACTATTTTTAACTAATTCCTATTTGAATTTTATACCGTTTCGCCAAAATTTAAAAAATGGGCTCTCAGTCCAGATGCACACCAATTTTCAACCGACTTCAAAAAGGAGGTTCTCAATTCGACTGTTTTTTTTATGTTTGTTACCTCATAACTTTGGACTGGGTGAACCGATTTTGATGATTTTTTTTTTATTTGAAAGCTGGTGCTTCCCAAATGGTCCCATTTAAATTTGGTCCAGATTGAAGTCGGTTTTTTTTTGTTAAAATTTGTAATTTTACAATAAGTGTGTAAAAAATGTAAAAATTAACTTTTTCTATAGCCGAATCACCGAGTAATTTGGATTAAAATTTAGATTAAACAACATTTAATACCAAAATTTCTAGAAATCGATATGAAATCCCTGGTAAAGCCAAGTGCGGCAGACTAATAGACAAAACTTTGATTATTATTATTTTTATAAAAATCTGAAACTTTATTTAAGACCAGAATGATAATCCAAAAGCTCAACCAAACTTTTTGTTCTTTGTAGGATAATAATATAACTATACTACTTAAACGTACTACATAATTATGTACAATATAACCAATTTATAAGTAAATTTTAGAATATAGCCATAATTGCATGCATTACCTAAATAAATCACTTACAATTTATTATGATATCCAGTTTTTTTGTTTTTCATTGTACGTTTTAAATGTTTGTATTTATGTAATTTGATGTCTTCCCATAAATATTATTACCTTTTTAGATTAAAATTTTATAAATTCAAAACCATCTTGTTGGTAGTCTACAAAAAAGTCACAAATTTAATTTGCTTAGGTTATTAATAAGTAATATTTTATCTATAATATTTATCAATATTATGTGTTGCCGCTTTCTTTGAGCTTATGTATTACAAAATCAAAAGAACTTGTAATAGTTCGTGCTTTATTTTTTTCCTATATTTTCATATATTGTCTTGTTCGGGCATACTACACACATTTTCTTTTTAGTGTTTGATAGATGTAGCCTATCGTATAATTTCTCTCAGGGTCTTAGAAGCGGACGATAAAAGTTCTAATTTGACCAGTCAATTCCAGACAGGTGACAATTTAATGTAAATTATATAAATAAAAAAATATATAAAAAAGTTTTTTAATTTAAACGGTTTTATCGAAAATAATGTACTAAAAGGTAAAAAATAAAAAAAAATTGTCTGATAAAAAATAAAATCGTTGGGCGTAGCGTAAACTGAGTTGACTTGATGGAAACACGGGCCCAACGATTTTATTTTTTATCAGACAATTTTTTTTTATTTTTTACCTTTTAGTACATTATTTTCGATAAAACCGTTTAAATTAAAAAACTTTTTTATATATTTTTTATTTTCAAGTTTTTAGGTTTAATTTTTCATAGTAATAATCAGATACCTAAATTACAGATTCAATTTCTAAATTTAAATCTTATTATTATACGCCATTTGGTGGCTGCGCCCATCTTAAATATTGAGGTTGTATAGTGCACTGTATTCTTCTTGTCAAGCCCTTTTATTTGATACCCATATTGGTGGGATTGATAAAAAATTGTTATCAGCCATTTGGTAGCGGCGGCCATCTTAGATTTCAATTTTGCATAGTAAATTGTATTCTACTTTTTGAGACCTTTCATTTGATACCCATGTTGATGGGATTGATAAAACCTAAGTTATCCGCCATTTTGTAGAGGCCGCCATCTTGGATTTTAATTTTATATAGTACATTGTATTATACTGGTTGAGCACTTTCATTTGATACCCATATTGATGGGATCGATAAAACCTACGTTATCCGCCATTTTGTAGCGGCCGCCATCTTGTATTTCAATTTTTATTAGTATATTGTATTCTGCTTGTTGAGCCCTTTCATTTGATACCCATATTGATGGGATTGATAAAACCTACGTTATCCGCCATTTTGTAGCGGCCGCCATCTTGGATTTCATTTTGTTATAGTATATTGTATTCTGCTTGTTGAGCCCTTTCATTTGATACCCATATTGATGGGATTAATAAAACATAAATTATCCGCCATTTTGTAGCGGCGGCCATCTTGAATTTATAATGATAATGAATAAACATAATTGTATTGTCACCAAAATCCAAAGTGTATACAAAATTTCAGATTAATCGGTTGACAGGAAGAGGGTGAAATTTGAATTACTAAATTTGACCCAAGAATAATAATAAATAATAAAACAAACGGGGTGAGCTAAATAAAACCGTTTAAAAAATGTGCCATTATTAACTACAAGATTTTCAGCTTTTAGAATTTTCAAAATCGATTCAGTAGATCCAGAGATAACCCTACAACCACATAAACTTTACCTTTTATAATATTATAGGTAGTCTCTAACTCTGGGTAGATTAACGATAGTTAGACATTTCTTTGGCTTTAAGAGTAACTGTTATCTATACTTATAATAAGAATGTAACAGGTCCAATTCTGTACATTAAAGATATTTTGAAAAATTTTTTTGGAGGGCTCTCTATTATCGATACTGAAGCCAAAACTGTAATTTTTTTCATTTTTGTCTGTCTGTCTGTCCGTCTGTCTGTCTGTCTGTCTGTCTGTCTGTCTGTCTGTATCTTGGCCGCGCATCACGTCGAAACTACTGAACGGATCGAAATGAAACTTGGCATGATTTGAGTTCATACTATGAGGTAGGACATAGGATACTTTTTATCCCGAAATTCAGCACGGTATCCTGGAGAGAGGGGATGAAAGTCAAAATATGTACTTGGTTGTAATTCAATAACACATAGTCCGATTATATTCATTCTTTTTTTGCTAGAAAGAAAAAAAATAAAAGATAACGAGAAAAGTGTTTTTTTTTGTCCGCGACTGTACACTGCCTGTGGGAAGCTGAGACAGATATGTAAATATGGCGGTACGAAGTTCGCCGGGTCAGCTAGTCTATAATAAAAATGTAACAGGTCCAATTCTGTACATTAAAGATATTTTGAAATTTTTTTTTGGAGGGCTCTCTATTTTCGATACTGAAGCCAAAACTGTATTTTTTTTCATTTTTGTCTGTCTGTCTGTCCGTCCGTCTGTCTGTCTGTCTGTCTGTCTGTATCTTGGCCGCGCATCACGCTGAAACTACTGAATGGATTCAAATGAAACTTGGCATGATTAGAGTTCATACTACGAGGTAGGACATAGGATACTTTTTATCCCGATATTCAGCACGGTTTCCTGGAGAGAGGGGATGAAAGTCAAAATATGTACTTAGTTATAATTCAATAACACATGTTCCGATTTCATTAATTCTTTTTTTGCTAGAAAGAAAAAAAAAAAAAAGATAACGGGAAAAGTCTTTTTATTTCCGCGACTGTACACTGCCTGTGGGAAGCTGAGACAGATATGTAAACATGGCGGTACGAAGTTCGCCGGGTCAGCTAGTACTTATAATAAAAATGTAACAGGTCAAATTCTGTACATTGAAGATATTTTGTTTTTTTTTTGCGGGGCACTCTGTTATCAATACTGAAGCCAAAACTGTAATTTTTTCCATTTTTGTCTGTCTGTCTGTCCGTCTGTCTGTCTGTCTGTATCTTGGCCGCGCATCACGCCGAAACTACTGAACGAATTCAAATGAAACTTGGCACGATTTGAGTTCATACTACGAGGTAGGACATAGGATACTTTGTATCCCGATATTCAGCACGATTTCCTGGGGGGAGGGGATGAAAGTCAAAATATGTACATAGTTGTAATTCAATAACACGTAGACCGATTTCATTCATTCTTTTTTTGCTAGAAAGAAAATAAACAAAAGATAACGGTAAAAGTGTTTTTTTTTGTCCGCGACTGTACACTGCCTGTGGGAAGCTGAGACAGATATGTAAATATGGCGGTACGAAGTTCGCCGGGTCAGCTAGTTCCAAATAAAATATTTTTATTAGTAAAATAATCTTAAATAAACCTTCAAGAAAAGAGCGTACTTTCAACTTAAAATCCTAGAGGCTTTTGAGTGACACTGGGCAGCTTTAGTAGTTAGTCGAGATTTTGAACTTTCATAACGTGATTTGAACTATAAATCCCACATTTACAAAATATGTCGATTTTTCTCTAGTACAATTTGTTGGTATATATGTAAGTGCCTCAAAATGAAATGATTACGTTAAGGACTTAACGGGGATAACAGGTGTCAGTGCTAGTTCCACCTAACTATACACGCACTTAGTAATGTACACTACTAAAAGGTAGTAGAGCTACGCTAAAAGGTAGTAGAGCCACGCTGATTTCAGCACGGTGGGACCGGCTCGACCGGGGCGGTACTACCCTCGCACAGAAAATCAACGTAAAATGACAGCGTTCGTGCTATCGTGTTTCGTTGGTGAGTGCGAGACCGGAGGCCCAAATAGTCTAGTGAACAAGTTCCATACTTGTTACAGACTAAAAGATGCAGAAGCATCACTAGGCCGCCATGGTGTGGGTCACCATGCTGCATTGTCTGCATTCGCAATGAGTATGGTGACCAACACTCTTGGATTTTGCTTATGCTTTCCATCAGGCACAGTAGAGTAATTTTGGCGGGCCACACGTAAAAAAAAAGTAGTTTGGTGTTTCAAAGTTCGAGTTATTTCCTTTAGGTGTCGTACCATTTGTCGCTGTAACATTACTTAAATTAAAATATGATTAAGTACTTCCTCTGAGAATTTTTTCATTGACATAGAATTTCATATTTCTAAGTCATTTGAAGAAGCATTGAATGCATTGAAGCAATTAAAGAGACCACAACAGTACATTTCTATAGTTATCATTGTGACGCGGCGTACGGCGTGACGCTGTACGCGACCAATGGCGTTTATAGGAGACCACAGCCTTATATCAATAAAAATGTAGTGATAATAATTTGAGTTTTTATAAGGTATATTTAGTAGAAATAGTTACAGTGGCATCAGGATAGAAAATACTTCGCAAAAAGAAAAAGAAATCAGTTTTTCTTTGGGAAATAATCTCATTGGAGACTCTCAAAGTTCCTAACCTGTAAGTAGCAGCACTGGTTTGATAGTGTTTTTGGCGTCAACTTTAATATTAAGTGTCTGAATTAAATAAAATGATTAAAGCGGGAGTATTACAATAGCTTTGCTTTAAATATTTTAGAAGGTCTTAACTTAAAATGAACATTCTTTTGAAATTTTCACGAGAGTGATATTCTATGATTTCTAAACATTTCATGTTAAAGAAAGATGTCGACAGTGACATATCTCACGTGCCTGCTTATATGTTTTATTTCTATTCATTAAACGGTTACAAAGTTACTAAAGAGGTGTATGTGATCATCATTATTATTTAACTGTTTTCTTTAAAAAAACCTATATTATTTATGACTGGATAAATACATTTGTAGAATCAATTTTTTCTCGGTAACCACGTTTAAATCTTAATTTCTGTTAAACCCGCGCAGAGTTGTCAATCATAATAAAAAAAAAATGTTTTTTATGATACCGTGTCAATGTTTAAAGTGTAATAAAACAATAAAATATTATGGCGTTTACACACTCTGCCGTTCGCTCGTCACTATGGGGTTTAATTTTTTTTAATATCAAAAATGTATTTTTAACCCCTGACGCAAAAAGAGAGGTGTTATAAGTTTGACGTGTATATCTGTCTGTCTGTGGCACCGTAGCTCGCGAATGGATGTAGCGATTTAAATTTAGTTTTTCTTGTATGAAAGGTGAGTTAGTGTGAGTGTTCTTAGACATGTTTCGTGAAAATCGGTTGAGTCGTTTAATAGTTATGGGGGTGAAAGTGGGGAAGAATAACAGAATATCTGCAAAAATATCATTGGCGTATGATTACTCGATTAAGTGCTTGAGTAGGCTGTTTTTTAAATTTTGAATTTAATGTTATAGACGAAGCATCCGTCACAGAACCATGTACAGTATGTTTAATATAGGATCGATACAGAGATTAATGAAATGCCCTACTAGAAGGGTCACAGAATATTAGGGCTGTGAATGTATGGCTCAAACAGGGAATTACTCACGGATTTTGTCGGATGAAGTAATGAACGCACATATTCGGCTACCATAATTATTGTGGGAGTCATTTCTAATAAACGGGTCATTCATCAGATTATATTCTGTCAGCTACGTTGAAACAATCTTCATTTAGGCATTCACGATTGTAGTTAAACATCACCAATTAAAGGAACAAAACTTTGTTTAATAAAAATCGTATCGATCTCCAATTCCGTACTTTTTAATTAATGAGTAAATAAGGCCCGCTTGTAAATTTAACCCAATAAGCAATAAAAATATTTTTACTGGTTAGTACTTACTACAGTACCTTTGAATATCTTTTCATATCGTACGCCAATGATTGTATGCCTATCGTTTGAGTAAAAGTGTTAACATGAAAAACAAAATAAATAAGGCTTATAATGTTCAGTTGGTAGGCGTTAAGTATGTTTTGATCAAACGCGATTACAAAAGTTATATGAATTTTCTTCGTCTTCAATGACCTTTTGTAATAATGCGCGCTCGATGCTACCAAAGCTTGGCAGTTGTCAACAACGCTTTGAGATATTAGCAGCAATGTATAGGAATATAGTGAAACGGGCTTATGAAGAACCATTTCTTACTTATTTTACTTAAAAGGTAAACTGAAATCTTGATCATATTAGGTGAGGATGAAGGGACAAAAAACTGTATAATATGTATCATAATCATCATCAACAGTTTTAATATACTAGTTCATTGCTGATCATAGGCCTTACCCTATAAAGGAGGTTTCAGCTTACTATACCGCAGTGATCAGACGCGTTTATTTAGGGTTTGTATCAAGTTTTCCTACTCTGTATGTATGTGTATTATCTTAAAAGTATAATTTACCTCTAAATATTTAGTAACTGTACTTATTAAAAGTAATTAAACATCGAACTGTGTGCGCACGATCGATACCTGTAAAGTGCTCATCAAACTCAACGCGCGCTTAACCTTGTCATGTGAAGGAATCCTTAGGGGGAGCGTGGGTGTCCCTTTATACAAATATTTGTCAAGTCTGAGGACTGTTAGTACAGAAGAATAATTCTGATAAAACATTTATACATATTATTTTATTTCAATTTTAATATGACACATAGTAGGTGTTAGCCAACGACTGATAATTTTGAGAATTGTGTCACCTAACCACTCACATTATATTTAATTTTATATGTCTGCTACTACTAAAATAATAGAACATTGCAGAAATCATCGAAGCTCATATTTCTTTAAGGTAGTGTTATCGAAGTAGTTGATTTAATTTATACCATCAAGATGAAAATCAGGGATGGATAAAGATAGTTGATATTAAAACAATTATTTCTAGTCACGACACAAACAAATAAAACGGACTACTTGGTCATTTCTACTTTCTTCAAAAAATAAACCTACCATTTCTCAGTGTAGAATGGAATTCGTCGAGTATTTCAAATATATTTAAGATTTCGTGTATATTATATCTCGTGTATATTATTGAATTACTGGCCTTATATTTTTTATTGAAAACTTATACCAATTCAAGATCTATTTTCGTGCTTAAGTAGATACTTAAGCACGAAAATAGATCTGGAATTGCCAGATCTTGAGTTACAGATGAACAACCTTTGAATTATAAAGTCTTGAAATCAAGTGTTTTCCTAAGAATTTCTCTTCAAACGTCAAAGAGTTCGGGATTAGCCAGGTACGAAGTTCACTAAGACATTCTTTAAGAACTTCAACCCTACAAGATTCAACTATTTGAAAACGAGTGTTCCTAAATCGGTATAAGCAGATAACAATCTTAAATATGAGTAAAACGGTATTTATTGTTTTAATTTACTGTTTTTAGACTTTCGCGACTTTTACACATAATTTTTGTTGTAAAGCGGGACTTCCGGGATAAATTTATTTAAAAAGTTACGATATCTTCTAAATCTCGTCTTTCCGAACCGATTATACTGCTCGTGGTCACGGTAAGACAGGTTTGAGCCAGGCGGCGTCTTCGTAATGTGCGAGGTATGGCTTCCCGCACATGGTACCATGGGTACCACAAATACCTGTTACCAGAGGAAGTATTCGAACATCTTCACCGGCCATAGATAGTGCAGTCCGCAAAGTTATACAGCTTGCCTAAAATTCATTAAGGAGACGTGTCGTTACGCCCAATCGTGAGCCAAATTGATTCTCCTAGTTAGGTACGAGTTGGCCAAAGTATACCGGAACACTTAGAGACTGAGCTCACGAGGTACTTAAACCTCTGGATAATGGATATCGATGCAACTCATGAGAGTGGCACAGTTCTGGAAAGACCGAGCTCCAGTCTTTCTATCATTTATAAAAGGACGTATGAAGAAAGTTACAGCAGTATTAAAAAAAGTACTCTATTAAAACTAATTACAGTCCACACTCCAATGTAGTTAAGTCCTTAAGATAGGTGTTCTTAAGGACCTAACTACATTGAAGTGTCTACCTATCTCACTATCCTAGGATGTGATACCGCTGCCGACCACCAATATGAATTCAGGGATGGATAGAGATAGTTTCTATTAAAATTATTATAGACGAATATTGTCATTATAACACATAAAGTATGAAAAACTTAAGAAAGATTTCAAGCTTTAAATTTCTATGCAACTCGACGGAATGTGACAGTAGATATAATTGTAAAGAGACAAAACCCACCCTAAAATTTTAACTACAAAAGTGTTTAATTAACACAAAATTGGAACTGATTACAGTTAGTGTACGCGTGCAAATAGTGCTCCATATTTGCCTTTCAATTGCTTGTATAGTTATAGATTAAACAAAGCTAATGTAGAGCATTCATTTGTCACATATCTAATAACACCACAAATCACCTATAATCCATTCGTGTGTTTACTCAAAAAAGTCCTGCTGACTAGCTCTTTTTTTCCTTGTTAAATGAGTTTTATAGTACTCGTACAACATGCAAAATAAAACTATGACTTTTTATCGTATATGTAACACTAGCTGTGCGCTGCCATGCTTCACTCTGGCGCATTGTAATTGTATTAGTAAGAAATAAGAAACAAACCTAATGCGAAAAATATACTGAATTATTATTTGAAATTTGTAGTTTTGTGTGGTATTTGAGCTTAAACGGTGCAGAACTGTCTGAGTTTTATAGCGTACACGAACCAACTCAACATTTTACTAACTAGAAGATTACAGGATATTGGTTGCCAAAAGAAAGGTTTTAAAAGAAATGTATACTAGAAAAGGTCACTGGGCTTCCCTCAGAAACTTTTTTTTAAAACATGTTTTCCTGTTAAGGTATTTAAAAGCTGCGAAATAACGGCATCAATAAATTTAAGTAAAAATAAGCCCTTGGGTATCGTTTAACACGAATTCCAAATCTTTGGCAAATATTTTATTTTAAGATCTTTGTGTTCAACGAAATATCTTCTTTAACTAATGTAGCAAGTCTCGAGATCAAGTATTCATAATTAAAATTTCATTGTTTTTTTTTCTTTTAGCACTAAACACAACGCAGTCTTCTAAAATCAGTCTTATTAGTGAAATCTGGCACAACACAAAACACTGGTTTTTTGGGTACCAAAGAGGTCACAGGCATTGTAAATTGTAAATAATAGTTATATATGGTTTTGACTGCCTCGGTGACGCAGTGGTAGTGTATGCGACTGGTGTGCTTGAGGTCTCGAGTTCGATTCCTGGGTCGGACCAAATGTTTCTTTGATCTGTAATATTTATTTCGGAGTTTATGTGTTTTCTATGTATAATATGTATGTATTTACAAAAAAAGTTAATATACGTAATTATATCAGTTGTCAAGTATGCATAATAAAAGCTCTGCTTAGTTAGGGACTATATGGCGTTGTGTGTTAGATGTCAAATCAAATCAATCAAATCAAATCATTTATTTGCATAAAACAGGTAGGTACAAAGCTGTCATGATACATATAAATAGTTGCGCTGATTTATTACCTTTCTCAGGTGTGCAAATTTTAATGGTGGTTGTTGTTATTTTACATCGTTACAAAAATAGCAAATAGAATTAAGTTTGGTACCGACTAATACAACATACAGATCAATGCGTAAAATAATGTCACAAAAAAAAAAAAAAAAAACTTCAATTGAACAAATACAATGAGTTTTAGATTTTTATACATACATATAGTGTCAAGGTTGTTTTAGTAAAAATATTATAAAAGAAAAATGTCAATTTAAATTAAAAATAAAAAGATGAAAATGTCAGAAATCACTAATAATTAATTTAAAACTAATATGTCAATAATATCATAAGTATTTATAATTTATCCGACAAGAAATCAGCAACACTATAATAACATTTCCGACAAAGTAGCTTCCCCAACATTCTTTTGAATTTGATTACATTTAGTTCTTTAATGTCTCTTGGTAGTTTATTATAAATTTTTGGGGCCATTGCGAATACGCTTTTATGCATTAGTGTGGTGTTAGATTTATAATGCATAGTCTATTTTTGTCTCTTTGAATTCTACCATTCGCGTCTGAGGCCAAAACAAATAAGTGCAAGTTACACTTTACAAACAAGTCCGAAATATTAAATTATTTATTGTTTTATAACGTCTGACAAGAGCTACGAACAATATTGTAATCTCCTCTGTATTATCTCTAGTCGACGCGTATTAAAATACAAAAAGGACAAAGAACTCAATAGCTCAAATGCCAATGTTACTAACAACATTAATGTAGGGTAATGGCTCCTATCCGTACAATTACTTAACACAAACAGTTGATGGCGTATTAATCTAACTATGAATAAGGAGGACGATAAAGGTATGTGCAGGGGGTTACCGTGGGAGAGCCACGCTTCGGCATGAATGGGCCGGCTCGACCGGAGTGATACCACGGCCTCACAGAAAACCGGTGTGAAATAGTGCTTGCGCTGTGTTTCACCGAGTGAGTGAGGATACCGGAGGCCCATACCCCAACCCCTCCCCCTATCCCCCCCCTATCCCCCAAAGGCCGGTAACGCACTTGTGACGCCTCTGGTGTTGCGGGTGTCCATGGGCGGCGGTAATCGCTTACCATCAGGCGATATGTCTGCTCGTTTGCCGGTCTATTCCATAAAAAAAAAAGGGAAATATTGTCACTAAAGTATATGGATGTTGACTTATTTTTGGAACTGTTTTCATTTTATATATAGCAACGTAAATATTGCGAAGAATTACATAAAAAGAAAAATATTCATTTATTTTAAATAAAAAAAAACAGCTTTAATCAGTTGAGTGTAAAGTATTAAATTTGATATACTAGTTAGGTAGAGTTAACATCAACTATCGGCCAGTGAAAGTCTCGTCAAAATTGCGGCAGCCATTTTAGAGATTAGCCGGAAAACAGACAGACAAACATTTTAAAACTATTTTTTTTATGTGAGTACTTATATACTTTTATATGAATTTTGTGAAGCAAAATGGAAATTATAAATAGACACTTCAATTTTGTTTATTGGTTAAGATGTAGGTGTTTACAGCTGCAATATTTTGTGAATGCGTGTATGTGCGTGCATTCAGTAACCAGATCATGATAAATGACCGAGTTATTTGTGATATTCCAATAAGTACGCACAATGTAGTTGTAATTTTTACACATGTTTAATAGCAGGTTCAACCTACTCAATTTTTGTAGTGACGAGTGTCATAAATTATGAATATAAGTAGCTTTTATTATAAAAACTTTTACAATCACCAAACCTTTACCCAAATCTATCATTATAATATTCTTTGATCACCATTAGGCAAACATGTTCGTTTAAATTTCGAATAAAAGTTGTTGATTGTAGTTATAAATTCAAATATTACCGACACTTACGATTAATGAAGTGGGTACATAACTATGTTGACTAACAGATGTCAGTTCTATAATTACTTAAAGGTTTCATTGGTTTCTTGGAACTTTCTTGAACAAAACAGTGATTCATTAATGCATGTTCATTCAAAAACATTTACTAATTTAAATAGGTTTCGAATAAGTGAATCCACAGGAACATGGATAAAGAAAGTTCAGATTAGCAGTAAGTAAGTTTTGTCTTTAAGGAAAATTTAGGAAAAAGAAACCTACTAACGTACTTAAGAAAAGTGTTCTAACGATATTTTGTTTAGTAATTTATAACATAAAGAAATATTGCAATACCTCCGGTATTTACTTGTTCGAAATTTAATAATAATAGCACTCTGAGAAACAGTGCTCACGTGGGAGACACAAGCCTACGTCATCATCACTATCGCTGGTTGTCAAAAATTTGCCCCGCTACTCACCAGCCAGGTCTGCAGTTTCGTGTTGGGGTATACTAGGAGAGGTGTGTGACAAGTTTTCAGCTTGCCTCAAATACCTACCCAAAAAATGGTCCCAGCTCTCCTACTATAAGTTTTGTAAATATGTTGTAAACATAAATGTCTTAGTCAAAAAGATAGACATGGTTTATTAAATTTATAGTGTATTATAAGAAGCTACATTTGCTTTAAATAAATTTTCTAGCACGGCTTATGCCATGAAACGGGTCGCAACTAAAAGCGGAGCTCCTTTGTGAACCTCTAACTATTAATAAAGGATGCATGATACGTGTATAAACTAGACTTGTGATCAAACGATATTGCTGTTTACACTTTATACGAGTATAATGTCAAAGGACGCTTTCCTTTACTTGCTGTTATTATACGTTTATGAGTGACAGTTGTTTATATTGAAGTTTACTTCTGTAAAATTATGTTAGACGTGATGTTACGTTGACACAACGATACGAAATGACTTTTTGGACTTAGGTGAATAAGATAAGGAGTAATTCCATTTTACTTTTAAGTTTGGAGTTCCATACTTTGAGACTTTATTTACTTACGACCGCATCTTTTATCCTTGAAAGTTTTTGGTAAAAACACAGGACTTTTTGGTATACATAAACAACGACATACGAGTGGTAGTAGGCGGTAGTTATTTTTAGACATATGCAACTTAAAAGTGTGACTCAGTATAACTGATAAAGAGGTTGAGGAGATTGAGCCTCAGATATACATACACACACCCTGTAAAGTGACGATATGACTTTTGTATGATTTAAGGACATACGAGCAGACAGGTCACCTAATAGTAATACCTGCTAGACCTCAGTTATCTCACTGACTCAGTCAAGATGTCTATTTAATTATCAAGCAACAGTTATAAGTGAGGTTGTGATAGTATTCCAGTGGAGCGAGTCGACATTTTCCTGCTATAGTTTGATCACTTTCATCATTATCATCAGCCATTAATACATCACTGCTTTAATGTGGGAGAGCAACGCTTCGGCATGAATGGGCCGGCTCGACCGGAGTGACACCACGGCCTCACAGAAAACCGGTGTGAAATAGTACTTGCGCTGTGTTTCACCGAGTGAGTGAGGATACTGGAGGCCCATACCAAGCCCCCCTCCCCCTATCTCCCCCCCACCCTAAGGTCGGCAACGCACTTGTAACGCCTCTGGTGTTGCAGGTGTCATGGGCGGTGGTAATCGCTTACCATCAGGCGATACGTCTGCTCGTTTGCCCGCCTATTCTATAAAAAAAAACAGCATATATCCATATACAGGCAATTTATATATTTATTTCAGATATAATTACGGCAATGCTATCCGATCATATAATGTACAATATACATCATCGTTTTAATTCTGGGATACGTGTACAATTATGCAATATTAATTGTTCTTTAAATTTATTGCGTTAATTGCAAAATGTTTTCTACGTGTATGTTGTTGTACTTATTAAATACCCTCAAAATAAGTTCAACAAGTTCCATACTTGTTGACTAGACTAAAGGATGCACAAGCATCACTAGGCCGCCATAGTGTGGGTCGCCATACTGCATTGTTGTATTCGCAATGAGTATGGTGGCCACCACTCGTGGATTCTGCTTATGCTTTCCATCAGGCAGAGTAGAGTCATTTTGGCAGGCCAAACATAAAAAAAAAAAAAAAAAATGTCGGACCCGCCGTTACGCAACACTCTTTCATTGATCTCAATCATTTATTGATTGACACGTTGAAAACATCAACCAAAGTAGGTTGTACAAGATATTTAAATTTAAATTTTAGGCTTTAATCGAAAAAGACTCTTGTGTGCTTGTAGTGCTGATTTCAGTATGTTTTCCTTTAAATGAATATTGACTTATAATACTTCTGAGTCTAGTAACTGTCCAGTAAATGTAAATAATGTACTTATATAATACTATACAGTACTTAGTCCTTTCCTTTAAACATCACTTTTCCCTGTTTTTACAATTTGCTCATTATTATAATAATAATTGAGTGAATAAACAGTGTTTCATTATAACAATAATTATTTTTACGGGAATTAACGCGATCACTTATTAAAAGGTATTACATACCTCTGGTTTGCCTGACGTTTCGACCAGGTTGCACCGGCCGTGGTCACAGGCTGACTGGCTCAGCGGCGCACGCCCTCCGTCGTCGAATCCGTGAAGTAGAAGGTTCTTCGTCCACCCGCACATTTTCGACATTATTGATAAATTTGTTTCGCCATGTACCGTCACATACCACACTAACAGTGTCCCTATTCTGTAAGCAAACCGATGTGTTCCTATTCTGGTGTTTATCCGACTGCGCAGAAAAGCGAGGTGGTATGTTTTTTAACACTGGATTCCACGCTGTAGATAATTTAAAACCATCTTCCCGATTGAAAGTTTTGTGCTTTTTAATCTCAATCGCTTCACGTACTACTCTTGAGTAAAAGTGACGTTCGGTGGAGAGGACATCTTGCGTGCGGTTGTTGATGCCAGTGGTTGATGCCTGCATCGAGTGCATGTTCTGCAATCGCCGATTTGCTCGTCTGTCGGTTCTTCACAGCAGCGATATGCTCTTTAACCCTTTCAGCAATAGTCCGCTTCGTTTGGCCTATGTAGGAACTTCCGCAGCTGCAGTCTATTTTATACACACCCGGAGTTTGTAGTGGCAATATATCCTTCGGTGTGCCGACGATGTTGTGAACCTTTATGCCTGGTGTGAAAGTGTGTAAAAATAATTATTGTTATATCATGGAACGCGAAAGTTTAAATGTTAGTACAGTGTTTCATTGTTTTTATTACTACTTTACAGTTTAATTATTAAACATAATGTTATTTCAATGGAGATCACAACTGGTTTATAGGATCGTTTTTTTAAAGGTGAGCGAGGCTTGAAGGTACATTTTAGTAAATTTCTTAAGTCTCAAAATGTGGTTTCATGTCCCTCTGATCCCACACCTACTAGTCCGATTTCAATCAATAGCACACAAATTCCTTTTTGGCAAAAGTTAAGTAGCTCAAAAATTCTATTCCACTTCTTAAAAGAATCCCTCGAGGTGCAAGGCCTACTGTTGCTGATAATTTAACTAAGTGTGTAGGTCTTGTAGTCCGAGAAAATTCAATATCGGCCTGGGAACAGTTACTTACCTTCCCTTACAGAATTTTATACATAAAAGAAACCAATTGTACCCAAAAATCTTTGACGACCAAAATCAAAGAGAATTGCCTTAACACTACTAATTTAGACCCTAAATTATCTAGCCTTTGTTATCATAAACACAATAATTTTTCTTTTGTAGAGACAAAACTAAGGGAGGGTGATATAAGAGGGGCAGCTAGGTTACTTTTCAGCAGCGATGTGGTAGCGCCTTACTCGCCTGATACAGTTGCAGGCTTGAAGAATAAACATCCCACACCTCGGGATGATCTCTCTTTTCCTGACCCACCTACTATTGACAACGAATACCTTAATGTTACCGCTAAGGATGTTTTTTCAGCCATTTCCTCCTTTAAGAGTGGATCTGCTGGTGGTCTCGACGGATTGACACCACAACATCTAAAAGATCTAGTTTGTTCAAGTGCTGGAGAGGCTGGCGATGCTCTCTTGAAGGAGTTGACGGCTTTGGTGAACCTTATGCTCTCCGGCAATGTAGACGAAGGCATAATCGACATTTTATATGGCGCCAATTTATGTGCATTGGGTAAAAATGATGGTGGCATTCGTCCGATTGCCGTGGGATGTACGTAACGACGCATAGTTGCCAAAATTTGTTGTAAATATTACAGTACTGAACTTGCAGCAAAATTTCAACCAGTGCAACTTGGTTTTGGCTCGAAAGGTGGTTGTGAGGCTGCCATACATGCTCTGTCCACATATCTTGGCAGCGGGAAAGGGGAGGTGATCTTGAAGGTTGACCTGAGGAATGCTTTCAATTCTGTTAATAGGGATGCTTTGTTGACACAAGCCAAAATTGAAACTCCTAAAATTTATAATTTTCTTTGGCAATGTTATAGAAATCCAACAAGATTAATGTATCAGGACCATCTTTTAGACTCTGCCGTTGGATGTCAACAGGGTGATCCACTGGGACCAGTTATCTTCAGTTTAGCAATACATCTCATTATAGAGCAGCTAAAATCTAAATTTAACATTTGGTACCTTGACGACGGAACTCTAGGAGGTGAAGTAGATACAGTTTTAGAAGATTGAACTTTTATTAAAAATAAATTTAAATCCATTGGCTTAGACCTCAACTCGGACAAATGTGAAATTTTTATTTGTGACAATACAGACAGATTAAAGAGATTAAAATTTTGTATAGTCGAGAGGACTATACAAAAATTTAATTCCTTGGCACCTAACATTAAAGTTTTAGAGAAAAGGTCTCTTCGCCTTCTTGGTTCTCCGGTCTTGGAAGAAGGTTTTCAGACATTCATAGATGACAAAATTAAAAATTTTGATGAATTTTCTGATCGTTTACTTAAAATCAATAATCATTCGGCTTATACTATTATTTGTTATTGTCTTTTTGTACCTAATTTTACACATGCGCTTCGGTCATCACCCCTTTGGAAATATTCATTACTTTTGGAAAAAGTTGATAAAATTATACAAAACACGCTTAGTAAAGTTTTGAATGTGGCTTTAAACGATCGAGCCTGGCTCCAAGCATCCTTACCAGTTCGTTTGGGTGGTCTTGGAGTACGCAAAATTGTAGATGTCAGCCTTCCAGCATTTCTGTCTTCGGTTCATGGCACAGAAGAGTTAACCAGGAAAATTCTTACAAACACACTGGTTGATTCTGAAGTATCATGCAAGGCCATTGCCATAGATGCTTGGCAGATAGCTTGTCCCAGTACTGCATTACCTGTTAATCCATTTTCTCAGCGACAATGGGACTCACCGTTATGTATTTTAAAGCAAAAGATACTTTTAGATACATCAACCAGTCTTGCTGAGCGAGCTCGTTTGTTAGCTGTGGGAGAGTGGGAATCAGGTTTATGGATTCAGGCACTTCCATCACCCAACATAGGTACCTTGTTGGACAATACTACTTTTCGCTTTGCCACTTGCCTTCGTTTAGGAGCGCCTTGTGTTTCTCCGCATTTTTGTCACTGTGGAGAAGCTGTTGACAGTTTCGGACATCATGGCCTTTCTTTTAGCAGAAGCGCTGGCCGAATATCTCGACATGCCAATATTAACGACATTATCCGTCGTGCTCTTGTTACCGCCGGCGTTCCAGCTGTACGCGAACCAAATGGTCTGGTACGGGACGATGGCAAGAGACCAGATGGTATGTCGTTACTGCCATGGAAGATGGGTAAGCCTTTGGTGTGGGACGCAACTTTCATTGACACCCTCGCGCCATCTCATCTTCCAAGTACAGCTTTTTATGCCGGCGCTGCTGCTGCTTCTGCGGAAAGCCTCAAACGGCGTAAGTACCAAAATTTAATAGGTAATTACATTTTTGAACCGTTTGGGGTAGAGACGCTAGGTTCATGCTCCGAGTGCTCGCGCTATGTTTAAACAACTAGCCAAGCAACTGATTGACGCTTCTCGCGACCAGAAGGCCGGCCTTTTTCTAGCACAGAGAATCAGCATTGCCATTCAACGTGGTAATGCTGCCAGTCTTTTGGGAACGCTACCAGTAGGCGAAGATGTGGAGTTTTTTGACGCTTGTATGTAAATATTGTTATTTTTTTTATAAATTATGGTTATGTACATAGGTTTCTATATTATGTAATAGAGATGTTTATAGGTAAATATTATACATGTATGTTGTAATTTGAAAATTTATATGTCAATGAACCTGAATTTTATCCACGGAAAAACGTGCGAGAAGGTTCTGATCGTAGATTTATCGATGCCGATAACTAATAGAACCGACACCGATCGAAATTTTACATTTATCTATGTATTTTGTAAGATTAATTGTTATCTTATATTTATAGATTTATTGTTCATAGCTTCTCTTCATAAGACAAGTGCACCCGCCACGTTTTTTTTAGTTTTTTTTTTCAAACATGTAATTACAATATAAAATCTTAACCTAAACACAAAAACCTATCTTAGGTTTATGAGTGCTTAGCGAGTCGCCGCTAGTTAATTACATAGAATTATAGATATTTTACAATATGTGATTCACTTGTTGCGATTATACAAATACAAGTCAAAAAGTCGCGTCTACCCTCCCTATTAAAAATGTCTTTAAGACATTGCGCAATTTCTTTACGTTTGGAGCTATCAACAATCTATCAATAATGTCTTTTACTAAACCATCTAAAGACTTGACTGGTAGAAAATGCCATTTGGCATTAAGTCCGCCTCATGCTAAATGTAATGCAGGAATTGTTACTAAAATAAAATTAAGCATTCCACGAAGAAACTCAATCGAAAAGCACTCAAGGGATTTTCTCCTTTGATGTATTTGTTTTAAGTTTTATACACCAAGTAATTCCATTTGCTGTCGCGTGAATTACTGGCGTCGCTGCGTTTAAATATTCCAAGCATTAATTTGATTACATAGTGTGGTTATCAAAATGAAAAAGTTGGAAGAACTGGTATTAAAAGTTTTATTTTTTATAATTTAGTATCTTAATTACATGCAATTGCTTATCACCTATTCCGTTTTCGTTATTAAAATATATCAAAGTGGGTTGATGAAAAGTATGAAGATGTTATAAAATAGGAAAATGAAAAATAAGAAAATAAAAAGGCACAAGAATGAAATAAAAACATGATAGATGAAAGAAAGAACTTGCTATTAGAATATGAATTAGGTTGTAAATCGCAAAGAATATATTCCTATACCGATAGACGGGTTGGTAAAGTGGGTTATTATTGTATTATTATTCTTTTTATTACATTTATGTATACATATTAATTACATTTTTAAATATACATATAAAAACGAATACATTAAAAACATAAAAAATAGTAGACCACCGACCTCGGGTACAGGGACCAAGAAACCGGTGGTTAGGGCTCCAAAGACAGGAACCTCCTCACAATACGAGCCGTGTCTAGGAGGACTGTCTTCTGCATCAGACCCTTGATCCAACCGTTCAACGTGAGCCTCTTAAGGTGTTGGTCGAGGCTCTTGGCTATCAATCCGTGAACAGATACAATTATCGGAACAATAATCACCGAATCTACATTCCACATATCGACAATCGACAAAATTTCATTTGTTTTTCTTTTTCAACTTTCACGAGATTCTCGTCACGAGGAACGGCGATGTCGACAATGATTGCGCGGCGCTCTAATCGATCTATCACCACAATATCAGGCTTATTGGCAACAATAGTCCCGTCTGTGATAATAGATCGATCCCAATATAACGTAGCACGACCATTATCGAGAACTGGGTCGGGCACATACCTGTAGTATGGCACCTCTGAATTCACAAGTTTGTATTTAAGGGCAATCTGTTCATGTACGATCCAGGCTACTTGGTTGTGCCTGTGCATATATTCGCCGTTCAAATATATACATATTATTATTCAGGTTGTTATTTTGTCTTGCAGCGCTGTTATCCTGCATACTGTTTTGCCTGTATCAGTTCTTTACGACCCTCATAAGTACAGTTGTGATAAACAAGTACCCTATCAACACTATCTATCAATAATGAATGATTGCTTTTTAACTAGTCCCCTTTACCTATTCGGTAACTTTCAGTGTTGATTGACATTTCAGGGCCAGTGTTTTTTAGACACACACATACACACAGAAATTGCAATTCGCTCGTTCTAGTAATCGTAGTTATTGTAAATTGGATGTGCTTCCAACGAATGGTTTCAAAATTTAACCTAAATTTCTACTAGAAGTACCCGTTAATGTAGTAAATGGTTTGCCTTTGACTCCGTTATTATAAAATTGAATACCTAATATTGAGGGGCAAATAATGAAAGAAAAAATAATGAAGAAATAAAAAAGAAGATAGATAAAGTAAATAAAGGATATGACACATGCACCATCATATCACAAAGTACGTTGACTCTATCAGATATATAATCTTTATTTTTCCAACACCATTTTTTTTTTTTTAAGACAACTCCCGCACTTGGAATAAATCCTGTGTCGAGGGGGACTTTACAAACATTCAACAACAATTCAACTCATTTCAGGAGCTGTTTATTGTCGAGTATGTCAAGTATGCCAAGTTTTCTAACTGTGTTTAGTTTAATATAATAAATGTAGTACATACATGTATCATTATCAAGGTACGATCTTGTTTTATGTAATCGTAACGTATCCATATTATTATATGTATATACGCAACGAAACTGACATGTTTTTTTTAATAAATTCTAATCACGTTTGAATTAGACAGAAAACCCTTTGAACTTTTTCTGTATATCTAACGGGAAATTCATTATCAATCAAAATTATTTTCATACCGATGATCCTGTTAAATTCGTAAAAAGGTCCTTTGCCTTGTTAATACGTTTGCACACTTTATGCGAAAGGATTAACCCACGCCCCGAGGACAAATTAAAAAACCTTTTCAGCCTTAATTGACTGCGTGCCTTTAGTCTCGGAAACTTATTAAGCCTACATATAAAAACTTGAGTTGTCCGACAAACGTTTAATCGATAGTTATAATAAGTTGTATAATTGTATGTATGTATAAGTGGTACGAATTTGTATTATTAAAACTGTTTTCAAGCAAAATAAATTGCAAAGTAACAATAATTTGTAACTAAAATAATTCTGATCACGTATCCTTGGTCCCGGTATTTATTGTTGTAGGTGGCAGTGCAATGTGACCACAATAATTAAAGTCCAACAATATCCAGGAAAGTAAACATTTGTAAAATTAGAGGCACCAGTTTGGAGAACCTTAATCATTTTCAAGAATAGAATGTATTACCAACCTATAATACATGTCTTGTCTTGTCTTGTCTTGATACACTAAAAAACCTTTTGTTGATTGACGTAGTAGACATCATAGGAGATATTTAGTTTCGATAGCAGTAGATATCCGATGTATAAGACGATGTTAAAGGGTATCTATCCCTACAATGGTTTTTCAAAATGTTGAGATTGCTAAACCGACAGTAAAATTTTAATTTAATATTTTTTTTATTTTTTTTATTGAATGATGAATCCCGGTATCCCTAGACTAATTTTGCTCATTCTTTAAGTATTGGATAGCTCATTTATCAAGAAAGGTTGTAGGTTAAAAAACAGTATAATAGGAATCGAACATCAATGAAAAATATTTTAAAAACCGTAAAAATGTATTACTTTTGAGAGACGCAGATTAAGGAACTATTAGGGACACTAGTAGTAGATAGTAGTCGAGTAGACGTTACTACCAGTATAATAAATAATAGTTAAAATAGAAACACCCACATCAAATGGTTTCCTGCGCAATTAACCCAAGACGTCGCTCCTTCTAATTAGAGGTCGTCCTACGCTTCGCTTTTCAGTTTGTGGTTTACGCTAAAATCTTTATTAAGAACATCTTATTACATTAACATTTATTACCAGATATGATTCTGTACTTAGTAACTTATTATTCAGTGAATTTTGGTCTGGCCAAGCTAAAATGATCACTAACGGAATTTATATTAAAATTGAGCATATCGAGTCGTCACGTCACCTGTCGAAATGAACCCAACGGACTTGAAATAATTAAACAATATTTCAACTATTTTATCGAAATTCACATCAATTGTTGAAAGTTATTTGCAATTCTATTTAAAGTGAATATACTATTGTTTTTAAATACTTTTTTCGAGTGCAAATTGAATGTTTAAAAAACTGGTAATTGGATTTTCTTCGCAATTTTTGTTGATAGAAATCTATAACTTGATGTATTTGGGCAACATTCGAAAATGAACAGTACAAAATATTTATAAAAAAATAATATTTAGTGGTTACAGGACTTGTAAACAATTTTGAAATAGTTTACTAAAACTACATATAATGTAAATTTCGTTTTTACAATCAACAAAGTTTAGCTCTGCAGTTCATTTATTCTTCGTCCCTCTGAAATTCTCATAATATTTATCATTATCGAACAAAGATAAAGTTTGCAGTTCTAGTGTCAACGAGTAGATTATATAATATGCTGCTTATATAAAATGTCTAGTAAAACCAAATTTGGTTTTACTAGACATTTTATATAAGCAGTGCAATATAATCTACTCGTTGACACTAGAACTGCAAACTTTATCATTAGACTTTTGTGTTTAAATTAGCGATAAATGTGTTATAAATTTCTGAGAATATTTCTGAAATTAAATGAAATTGTTACACACTTTCTAGGGACGAAATTCATGTGAGTATAATTCAGTCTCTACACTAATTTGGTACGTACGTTTTACACTATGAGTCACGGAAAATTAATTCCAATCGTTCTTTTTTTGTGAAACATATTACTGCAATGTGTCAGGAGAAATTAACTACTACTACGTCCATTATTACCTATGCACGTGTTATTAAAATGTTAAGTGTTCTGAATTTCATATAAGTTGGCAGGGATAGTGAAGTCGCATAGGCAGTTATGTGAACAGAAATTAATGACTGCACGTCTGGCCTAGTGGTTTAACGGTCACCACGCCGTTTACTACTTCGCCAAGTGTCGTGGGTTCAAATCCCACGTAGGACAACACTTTGTGTGATCCACAAATTGTTGTTCTGAGTCTGGGTGTTCTTTGTGTCCGTTTCATGTATGTTTGTAAAGTCCCCTGCGACACAGGATTTATTCCTAGTGAGGGAGTTGTCTTTTAAAAAAAATGGATCAATGGGTATGAAAACGCCTGTAATAACCGATTGTAATAAAATTCAACATGGAACTATTTTTAATATTGATGTAGAATACAATCTACATTTTATCACGATAACTAATATACACGCGGACTGTACTACAGGCAATAGCTAGTTTTGAATACGTCGCACTGTTTTGAATACATTGTGACTCTACTCGGATATTATGTATATGTCATGGATATATCTTTGACTGTACCCCAACTTCACTTTGAAAATCTGGGAAGGATATCGTTTTATTGGTACTAGTTATCCGCGTTTTTCTGCAGGACGTAATTGTTTACAGACTTAATAACTACTAAATATTAACTAATCTAAGTGACTACTGAGTAATATTCTTTTATCAGCTACTGAATTCCATAATTCATAAAACTTATTTGATATTTTTAACTCCGACGATGGATTTGGACGATACTGTAATTTACAAAAATCCAATATAGATTGCTGTGTGCGTGCTTCCCAGTTTAAAAGGGTGTGTGCCTATTTTTACTTCACTGTGTCTCCCACTTTGCAAAGGAGAGAAGTGGATATATTATATTACAAACTCCTCCAATTGTCTTCTGAATATTTTCGTTGTGGATTCTAAAATTGTTATTTTTGATTTCGTTTAGTACCTGAGTTGTGTAGTGTGATGGCAATCGTTCTACGGAAAAATTAAAGTACACCCCTGTCGTAGTTGACCGAAAGTACGAATATTAAGTTGAATATTTAAAAAAATTAAACCATGCTCCTACCCTCTCGGAACAAGCGTTGGGTCAAAAAGTTAATAAATTGGATTCAAAAAACCATTAGCTTTGTTTAAATTATCGACACTCCTTACTAATGCGAGACTTTCGATACGAAGTAAGTAATGTCATTTTTTGTGACACCCAATGACTGAGTAATTAAACACCTCCGGGACCTCAGTCTGAAAAAGTAACTAAAACTATTTCATTAGCTGTTCTATTTCAAAACCTGAAAGCTTTTTATCAATAAAAAAGACTGCACGGTTGGCCTAGTGGTTTAGGCGGTCGCCACGCCGCTTGCCAATTCGCCAAGTGTTATGGGTTCAAATCCTACACGGGACAACACTTTGTGTGATCCACTAATTGTTGTTCTGAGTTTGGCTGTTAATTGTGTCCGTTTCATGTATGTCTGTAAAGTCCCCCGCGACACAGGATGTTTATTCTTAATGCGGGAGTTGTCTTTTTTTTTAAAATGCATGCGCAATTAATATTTTAACCACTAATCAAATCAAAGAAAAACAATAATACAAGAGAATAGAAACGTTAGCCATTGTAGAAAAAAAAATCGACACGAAACACTTACAACTTGGATAAGTGGGCTGATGTTATTTTGGATTGAGGTAATATTTTACATAAGGAAGGACTTAATAAATGATGGAAACGATGCATACTTTATACGCTACTATAAGTAGGAAACTTTTGACCAAACAGTTGTTAGGAGCGGTGTAATATTTATATGGTAGTGGCTGTCACTCTGGACGGTACACCATTTCTATTTGTACTCATTTAAAATTATTTTCTATGACACTTGTAAAACACACATTCCGTTTATTTATTGTTTATCACCAGTCGTTTCCATGGATTCCATAGTTGCTTGAACCTTTTTTTTTAATAGATTTTATGGTGAAATTAGCAGTTGCCTGTACCTGTACAATGTGTTTTATAAGTTAATGATAACTATTGGCATAATAACTTAGTTTTGTAAAATAATAATCGAACCTGCACTCGAATTAAGTTATATTCCTTATAAATTAAAAGCCTACACTTGCTTGCTCTTCAGAGGTTAATGTGGAAAAAAGCGAGTACACTGAAAACTAGACAAAAATTGATGTAAGCAATAGCTCGAGATAGGTACCTGTTACTTGAATGGGGTAAACTTTCACATTGTATTCATATTAAATCACAAAAAAATTACATTGCAGTTGTTTGGTAGCATAATTGTATTCTTTTCCTAATTGTATTTTTTTTCTATCTCGTAACTTGTGTTTGAAATAAAGTATTATTATCATAACGAAAATCTTTCTATGCTTGCTATATTTTACGTTACTCAAACCTAAAACAATTCTTTTTTTTTTTTTTTTTTAAATATTTCGGACATCTAACACACATACATCGCCATCTAGTCCCATGCTAAGCAGAGCTTGTGTTATGGGTACTAGACAACTGATACAAATACATATATACTTTTTTTTTGTAAATACATACATATTATACATAGAAAACACCCAAACTCCGAAACAAATATTTGTAGATCATATAAACATTTGGTCCGACCCAGAAATCGAACCCAAGATCAGCAGTCGCACACGTCAACCGCTAGACCATCGAGGCAATTGAAGTGGACTATGTGTACTTTCACCAAATAATATATAGAACAAAACTAAAACGACCACTTATTTCTAGATAATAGTCCCAAAGCTAACTACGAAGAACTCATAAACAAAAGAGAGATTTATGGATTTATTACGACCTGGTTTTATCATAAATTAACTTTGTCATTTAACTCAGTGTAGCGTTCTATAAATTAAAACTGATTTATTTATCGTTCCCGTGGCGAGGTGATTGGATACCTTTAGTTTGAAGCGTACTGATGAATGCAACTCATCAACTGTTGATTGCTATGCATTAAAACTCAGCGGTGCGGCGTAGGAATAATATTATACGTATTTAATAATAGTACTAGAAATGTTTCAGAGTCAGTTTAAGTTTCAAAATGCAAGTGAACTTGTGATTGCATTCTCGTAGTGGACTCAATATATTACTCTCGAATGCAAAACTACAACTTTTCTATGTCTGTCTATTTATAGAATAGTCTAATCCCTCTCAGACTGATACAGATATTTGAGAGTAATTCTATATGTACCTTACATATAGAATTACTCTCAAATATCCCACAAGATCGGTATGAAAGTATAGCATGCTGAAAAAGTTCTTAATAAATAATCTGTTTTGTGTTCTGGTGTGGAATTGGTGATAGCGTACGGGCATTACTTGTTTATCTATCTTGTAAACTTTATTGTGGTTCTGGTACTGGTTATCAAATTACGGTAAAAAAATGAAAGAACGAGGCCATAAAAAATGAAGTTACGTCTAAATATAGCTTAACAGTGCAATTATCCTTTGAAGCGTTTTGACATGGACCTTTTCAAATCGTTATGAACTGTTAATGTGATATCACAATTGAAATAATTTTAAGGTTAAACTCAGTAATAATCGGTTACGTTTTCATGTGGCCAACGAAAGAAAATAATAGCGTTAGTCGATTAATAATTCGTACAAATGGTGCCAATTAGTTGAAAGACTATGATGAATGATACATAAACGTTCTAACAACATGGACGATTACACACAACAAGGGTTCGAGAGACATGACTTGTACTTTATTACGTTCACAGTTGTAATTAGTATCATGTACTTACATTATTGATATAGGTACTATTAAGTACAAGTAATTTTGAAGAAAACCTGTACTGATATTTATGTTAGTAACACATCGAACATTTTATGCACAATTTAAATGACTAAGGGCGTCAGTGCCTGTTAAAGGTGCTTTATAATTTGAAAAAGGTATAAACTAATTTAAGTCAAATTAACTGCATAATCTCGAGTTGCCACACTTCTGTGAAAACTTTTGCAACGTTGAAAAGGAAATTTTATGCATCTGTGAAGTAATTTATTGTGTTACGTAAGAAGAAGTTGAAAGAGAGTTTCGCCTAGCTAGCGGAGGTCAATCTAATTTACCTTACGTTATTTTATATGAAGTTACAGCTCAGATAAAATAAACACCTACACAAAAAGTTAAACATATGAAGGACAATTAAAAGATTTTACAATGTTTTATGTAAAAACTTGTTTGAACAAAAATTCATGATAATCTTTCTTACACAACATAGAATATTAGGAGTAGATTACAATTGTATAATTAAATAGTAACGCTCATAACCTCATAAAATTTATTTGAAAAGCGATCAATGCAGAAAACAAAATGAATGTAATTTAGTTAAAAACTGAGTTTGGTTAGAATTTGTCTTGTCCACATTTTTATTTTATAACTTAAGAGTATAAAGAAGCTACACACTTAAACACAACACCGTACCTGCATCCAGGCGTGTAATTTTCACGGAGGCTACGATTATAAAATAATTAATATTAAGTAGGTTACTATTATTAAAGAATGCAATCTTTTAAAAAAATACAAAAAATAACTAAGGAACTTAGTTTATTATTAGGGTATTAATTTAATACGGTCATATTCGTCTTATTAGTGTAACGTGTTTATTGCATATTTTCGAATGAAGTTCCAAGAATCCAAGAGTCCTTTGCAAGAATTTGTGCATTTCAACAAGGAACACTACAGTTTCATTGTAGACGAAAGTAATTTAGAACCTTTACACGGTACAGAGAAACTCTTAGCTCTTGTAAATGTAATTAATCGTGTGTCTCACTTCATTCTCAAAATGTTTTTCTTTCTTTTTTATACAACCATTACAAGTAATTTAATTTGTTACACAACCATTAAAATAATTACTCTAAAAATAAAGAATAAGTGAGGCTTCCTGGGCGTTTTTCTTTTAACTTCATATATATTTACAAACTACTTATCAGTTATGCTATGGAATAAGGGAAGAGGAAAAACTAAGGCGGTCAGCTGTCGTACTACGAGTGTTGCTCACATATAATAAGTGGGTATCATAATTTTCGTAGCTAGTTGAGAAAAAGCCGTAACTGAAATCATTAAGTTCATCCAGACATGTAAGAATTTTGGAGCTTTGCTCAGTTGGAAAACTTTATTACATTCCCACTTAAAATAAGGGTAACTACACAGTTGAATAATTCAAACTAAACAGTATTCACAAGCTTTTTATTAACTTGCCATCTATGTATGTATGCTTGTATGTTCGGATGGAATCTTGCAACTCAATTTTGAAGCAGATGTCTTCAACCGATTTTGCTGAAATTTTGCAAGCATAATATGTATACAGCGTGACAATACAATATTATAATGACATGGGGCTGATCGAGTGCTGGAGCTGGAAGGTGGCCATAGGATCTCTGTAAAGAAACGTCGCAACATCATCGAGTTTGGACTCGTTTGATTCGTCCCGAGGCATTCCAGTTAAAGCGTTTTTAAAAATCTTTTTAATTTAATTTATTTAGAAATCATATATTTGTAGACCTAGTGTTAATAATAAAAAACTTAATCCGCGTTTATATACTTTTTCGGATTTGGGAGATTTCGTAGTAGAAAAAAAAAATCTAATTTCAAAATTATTTTTGTACAAAAAACATTTTTTTCGTACTTTTAAACTGCTTACCGGTTACGATGGGATCCAAAGCGCGAAACACTTATTATTACGGACACAAAGAAACGTCTTTAAAAAGAACAATGCCTTTCCCTGATTCAGACAGAGACAGATACGGCGATGTTGTAAATCGATATTATCTTTTCTGAGAACACGTAAAAGAACTTTCCTCGTGGAGGTTGCATAATCAACGACAAGAAGAAACTTCAAAGTTACGAATAATTATCAAGCAAGTTACTAATTTTGTGGCTTTTTTCTCTTAAGGTAACATTTTTTTCGAATACTTGAGACACTCCTAAATACTAAATACATTTACTTCTATTTCAACGAATTGTAACGTTAGAAAGATATGTGCCAAATGATTAAAACTACGTAGTTCTAATTATTTTATGCTTTACTTTTAACATCAAATTAAATCATCATCAAACATAAATCATCTAATTAAATATTATTTATAAGCATATTAACTATAGGTGGTAAACTTTAAGCTCCGTAAATAAATCGAAAATTGAACTATCCTAAGTTAACGAGCTTAAAAATCTAATAGTTGTTTAGACAGATATTGCTCTAAAAAAGATTAAGAATAAAGTTTTGCTACTTATGAAGCTCAAATTAAACCCAGGTTCATCTATATAATAGTTTTAATTGTCCAGTCATGTGTAAGAGATTCATTGATCACGTCCTTAAGAACCCAAGTTTTATGTTCGTACACATGTATTACAGCCTCTTTGTATCTAATAGACGTAGTTGGACCCAAAATATTCTCAATGCCGCTTTGTGTGAAATATTTTCATATATTTTTCTCACTTGCTCACCCCATGTGAATATTGAAGAGTATAATAGAATTACTTGTTTACCATATAGCACATATTGTATGTACGTTGCTTGTTTGATATTTGAATAAGTTTTGTATGGAAGTAGGGGTTTTATATTTATTTTTATACGGGTACAAAAATATCACTGCCAGCAGATGCCAAAGGTTATACAACTTTAAAAAAAGGCTGTACAATGAGTGAATGAATCCATAAAATATCGATAACTTTCACGTCTTCTAAAAATGCTTAAAATTTGTTAGTTCGAAAGTGACAACTGGTTTTGTATGAGGAGAAAGAGACTTAGTTTGATAAAAAAATCAAACAGGAATTCCTCTACTATGCATGACTTACGTTAACCGGCAACTGTTCAATAGAACAGTAAATTGATTTTTGAATTTACACTGATTTTAAGTAGCACAATTGGATGTGTCCTTAAGGTCTCGGGATTTGATTGATGGATCGGATCAAATGTTTGTATGATCTACAAATATTTGTTTCGGAGTTTGGATGTTTTCTATATATGTTGTATGTATTTACAAAAAGAAAATTAAATATATGTATTTATATAAATTGTCTAATACTAATAGTATACGTTAGTATACTTAATAGTTATGTGTTAGCTGTCCGAAATAATATTAACTTATATTATTTTTACCCGACTGCGAAAGGAGGGTTATGTTTTTCGAGTGTATGTATGTATATTTCTTTGGCACGCCCTAGAGCCTAAACGGCTTGTCGTATTTTTATGTAAGTAGTGTCAATAGATTCGTCTTAGTCGTGAGAGTGACACTGGGTACATCGAAATTAAAAATAAATAAATATAAGGATTTTTGGCGCCAAAAAGTAATATAAAAATTATTTTTTCAAAATACATCGAGTGTGGTATCAAAATAAAGATTTTTTACGGTGATTACGAAAATATATAAAAACTTATGTTTATATTGTTAAATATTGACGCAGTCGGGTTTTTTATTTTAAATAATTTGTACTTAATATTTATTCAATCAGGTAGGACTGCGTGTTATATTATACACGACAATGTGTATATAGTATATTGCTATAACACATAAACATACTAGAATATGTAGATGGCGTTTATAAATTAAACATTCTATAAACATTTGAACCGACATCACCTGAAGTCGGTGCCAAACCCTTTAATTACTTCATAGGCAAAGTACAAGGGGTTGTGGGGCTGTGAGGGATCGTCATATTGCGTAAAACATGTTAAATAAGCTAAATTGGGTTTAGCACATCTCAAATAACATTATTTTTCTAAATGCTTTATTAGGCAGTTAAAATCTTTGCGTAGGGGACTGAACTAGTTGGTCTTTAATAATTAACAAAATCTGCGATGTTTCATCAATATTGAATTCCTAATTCTTTATTAATGGAAAACTTACAGCTATATATTTTAGTAACATTAAAGAGTTGCTGAGCTAATGTAATGATCATAGACACCCAGAATTAGTTAATAAACTTCAAGTCTACTGTGATACGGTTGAACTAAGGCATTTTACGCGGATCAAATGTTATCAGACTTCCTTAACTCAAATAATAAGTTATATCGAAGTACTGTAGAAATTTTTTTAGGACTCATTCTTACTCATTCTACCTGTATTTATTTCTCTACCTATACATGATTGGAAAAATAAACAAAACACTGATTCACACCACCACAATTTCTTTGAAATCAGATCATTAGGTTCTAACTGACGGTTATGGTACCAATTCATCATGTATCGGTCCTAACATGATGAAGATATCAGGTAACAAACATACAAATACAGTCGAATTACGAATCTCTATTTTTACCTGAACGTTTAAACGTGGCTGCTACGTAAAATTCGACCATAAAATAGTGCCACCTTGCATTATTTTAACTCGAGAGCAAAGAACTTGTCGCACTTACAATTTTATTGTTTTTGGTACCTAATGACGGAACGCTAATGCTAGTCATTCTTATTACATTTTCAGGGGCTGGTTTATACTAACTTAATCTTTTAATAAAATTATACATCTTCTTATAGTAACAAACAGGAAGTTAAGGTTCATGCATTTATTTATTTAAAGTTCATGCAGCGTTCCGGTACATTAAGTACATAAAACGTTGCTTGCGTTAACTGAGCCATGCAACATTTAATAGGTATTCATCCGCCCCTCGAAGCTGAAGTACTTATACAACAATCATTTATCTATAAGTTAATGACGTTCACAGTCATCTTAAGTAAACGACAGTGAGTAAATTTTGGATCACTTCGATTTATTTGTGGTTCTGGTGTGATAGTAGCGCTCATATTTATGTGATTGAATAACAATAGACCTTCAAAGTGGCAAACAAATAGTGTTTTCATTTCAAATCAATTGTTATCGTGTGTTTTTTTTTCTTTAGAATACATTGTAATTAACCGTTTCCGTTTCCACGTTGCCTTTTAATATTTACCTTTGTCTATAAGAAATTTAGCGCCCACATGTAACAGCCAATTAGAATTGCATAGGTTTCAAATAATTGAATGTTGTTCGTAATATTAATAGCACTTGAGTGCTATTAATTGAAGTAGATTTGATTTAGTTTGCAGTAAATAATAATCTTAACATATTGGTGCCTTTCATTAAATTTCGTTGCTTTTATTTGCAAAATTTTTATGTATTCCTCAATCATTAAGCAGAAGATGAAATTGAATTTTGAAATTTTTCTTCATATTATTTCTTTGATAAGATTGCTTATTTGACTTCATTGATTTTATTTATCTTATGTGAACGTATTTTTGGAGTCATTATTTTACAAATTAAGTAAATAAGGAATAAATAATTTAGTTCAAATAATTTTATACGTTTTCTAAAATAAATATTTCAATGAAATAGCAGATGATTTGTTAAATTTCATTTCACTATCTATCAACACGTACAAAGCTTGGAAGAATTGGCTAATCTCGACAAACAGTAAAAACGGTAAACCAACTATGAGAAAACCGGAAGTTACGTAAATAAATATACATATATTCATGTGGGTATGTACATATAACAATTATAACAGTCTTTGTATGACAAAATAAAATAAGAAATATGTATTTTTTTTTATTTAAACGGTTTTATTGAAAACTAGCTGTTGCCCGCGGCTTTGCTCGCGTGGAAGTTGATTATATGTATTTATTTAAAACTGTGTAAGTATCTATGAATACTGTGTTCACGTTTTTAAACGTATTTATTTATAATCAATAGTCCATTAAAATTGACTTTCACACACACTTTCGACCCATATTTTAACCCCTTTAGGAATAGAATTCCCATAAATGCTGATATAAGTATTCATTTATTTGTAATCAAAAGCCTGAAGACAAAGTTTCAGGCTACTAAATTAAAAAATGACGGACTTCCAGTCTAGCCTAGGGATAGAATATCCAGAAACGCTTAAATGCGTATCTCATTATCATCAACGCAGTCCACTGCTGGACATAGGCATCTCCAATTGCACGCCACTTGGTTCGATCCTCAGCTTCTCTCATCCAGCTTCTGCCAGCCGTCCGATTATTATTCCACCTGGCCTGTGGACGTTCTACGCTACGTTTGCCGAGACGCGGTCACCACTCACGAACCCGTTTATCCCAACGGTTATCAGTTCTACGGCTAATATGGCCAGCCCACTGTCACTTCAGTTTGCTTATCCCGTGGGCTATGTCAATGACCTTGGTTCTCTACCGGATCACCTCATTCTTGATGCGATCCCTTAGAGAAACGTTGAGCTTTTGTGATGAGAAAAATTAATCATTATTATTATTATAGCCCTCTCCATAGCGACTTTGAACTTGTGGACCAGCCGTGTCGTGTCCACGTTTCGGCACAGTATGTCATGACAGGTAGGACGTATTGATTGAAGAGTTTCGTATTTAGGCACTGTGGGATTGACGATGAAAAGACCCGACAAAGTTTCCCAAACGCTGCCCAACCCGGCCTAATTCTCCTGTTCATGTCGTCCTCGAAGTTGTTTCTACTTAACTGCAAAGTCTGCCCGAGGTACCACACATATTTTTGAACAACTTCAAGAACGGCACCGTGAACCACAACCGGTTCCGGTAGAACATGTTCGTGCATACGTATCTACTCATTTTTAATCAGTAGCCATAAATAAAGTTGCATGTTTCTAACTTCAAGAATGACGGACTTCCAGAATAACCTATATACGAAATAACAACCCCCATTTAACCTCTTAGGGGTAGATTATCCAGAAATGCTTAAACACGTATCTACTATTTTTTAATCAGTAGTCCAAAAGTAAAGAACGACGAACTTCCTTACAAACTTTCAACCCCGATTTCACCCCCTTAGGGGTAGAATATTAAGAAACGTTTAAATACGCATCTATTCATTTTAAATCAGTAGCCCAAAAGTAAACAATGACGAACATCCTTACAAACTTTCAACCCCGATTTCACCCCCTTAGGGGTAGAATATTAAGAAACGTTTAAATACGCATCTATTCATTTTAAATCAGTAGCCCAAAAGTAAACAATGACGAACATCCTTACAAAATTTCACCCCGATTTCACCCCCTTAGGGGTAGATTATCCAGAAACGCTTAAACACGTATCTACTATTTTTTAATCAGTAGCCCAAAAGTAAAGAATGACGAACTCCCTCACAAACTTTCATCCCCGATTTCACCCCCTTAGGGGTAGAATATTAAGAAACGTTTAAATACGTTTCTATTCATTTTAAATCAGTAGCCCAAAAGTAAAGAATGACGAACATCCTTACAAACTTTCAACCCCGATTTCACCCCCTTAGGGGTAGAATATTAAGAAACGTTTCAATACGTTTCTATTCATTTTAAATCAGTACCCCAAAAATAAAGTTTCACGTTTCTTACTTAAAAAATGACGAACTTCCATACAAACTTTCAACCCCTATTTCACCACCTTAGGGGTAGAATATTCAGAAACGTTGAAACACGTGTCAATTCATTTTTAATCAGCAGCCAAAAAATAAAGTTTCATGTTTCTGACTTCAAAAATTACGAACTTCCAGACTGACCTATATACGAAATAACAACCCCTATTTCACCCCTTAGGGGTAGAATATCCAGAAACGCTTCAATACGTATCTACCCATTTTTAATCAGTAGCCCAAAACTACATTTTCATGTTTCTCACTTAAAAAATGACGGACTTCCTTACAAACTTTCAACCCTTATTTCACCCCTTTACGGGCATAATATCCAGAAACTCCTAAATACGTATCTAATCATTTTTATTAAGTAGCCCAAAAATAAAGTTTCATATTTCTTATTTAAAAAATTACGGACTTCCATACATACTTTCAACCCCTATTTCACCCCCTTAAGGGTAGAATATCCAGAAACGCTTACACGTATCTACTCTTTTTTAATCAGTAGCCCAAAAGTAAAGTTTCATGTTTCTTACTTAAAAAATGACGAACTTCCATACAAACTTTCAACCCCTATTTAACCCCCTTAGGGGTAGAATATTAAGAAACGTTTTAATACGTATCTATTCATTTCAAATCAGTACCCCAAAAATAAAGTTTCATGTTACTTACTTAAAAAATGACGAACTTCCATACAAACTTTCAACCCCTATTTCACCCCCTTAGGGGTAGAATATTCAGAAACGCTGAAACACCTATCAATTCATTTTTAATCAGCAGCCAAAAAATAAAGTTTCATGTTTCTAACTTCAAACATGACGGACTTCCAGACTGACCTATATAGGAAATAACAACCCCTATTTAACCCCTTAGGGGTAGAATATCCAGAAACGCTTAAATACGTATCTGCTCTTTTTTAATCAGTACCTTAAAAATAAAGTTTGTTGTTTCTTACTTAAAAAATGACGAACTTCCATACAAACTTTCAACCCCTATTTCACCCCTTAGGTGTAGAATATTCAGAAACGCTGAAACACGTATCGATTCATTTTTAATCAGCAGCCTAAAAATAAAGTTTCATGTTTCTAACTTCAAAAATGACGGACTTCCAGACTGACCTATATACGAAATAACAACCCCTATTTAACCCCTTAGGGGTAGAATATCCAGAAACGCTTAAATACGTGTCTGCTCTTTTTTAATCAGTACCTTAAAAATAAAGTTTGTTGTTTCTTACTTAAAAAATGACGAACTTCCATACAAACTTTCAACCCCTATTTCACCCCCTTAGGGGTAGAATATTCAGAAACGCTGAAACACGTATCAATTCATTTTTAATCAGCAGCCTAAAAATAAAGTTTCATATTTCTAACTTAAAAGATGACGGACTTCCAGACTGACCTATATACGAAATAACAACCCCTATTTAACCCCTTAGGGGTAGAATATCCAGAAACGCTTAAATACGTATCTACTCTTTTTTAATCAGTAGCCCAAAAGTAAAGTTTCATGTTTCTTACTTCAAAAATGACGAACTTCCATACAAACTTTCAACCCCTATTTAACCCTCTTAGGGGTGGAATTTCAAAAAATCCTTTCTTAGTGCTCACTTGCGTTATGTAAAGAACCTACATGCAAAATTTCAGGATTCTAGCTTCAGCGGTTTGGGCTGTGCGTTGATCTCTGGGTATGTCAGTCAGTCAGTCACCTTACTCTTTTATATATATAGATAATGTACTAAAATACCGAATATTTTTTACCAAATTATTTTTTAGCTTTTAATAAATTATTTTCAATAAAAATATTTTTTTTTAAATTATGGTTATGTACATAGGTTTCAAAATTTTAATAAAACCGTTTAAATATTTTTTTTTACATATTTTTTATTTTCAAGTTTTTAGTTTTTAACTTCATTACATAGTAGGTACTTCTCATCTGTGTTCTACTATTCAAACCCTTTCATTTGATTCCCATATAGTGGTAGTCTTTGACAAAATGTGTAAACCACCATTTTGTAGCGGTGGCCATCTTGGATTTTAATTTTTCATAGTGAACTGCGTTCTACTACACCCTATTCAACTTCCTCTGAGACAAAAGGTAAACAAAGAAACCAATGTTTCTCAAACAAGTTGATCGAGAGTAAAAGATAGCCGGTGTAACCAAACTAATTACAAAATTTCACATTTCTACGTAAATTATTTGCCTTATCACTACTCTTCAATTTAGTAGTGTTATAATACGTTGCAAGTTTGGGAACAGCTACAGTTTTAGGTGTTTTTAATGTCAATTTTTAGTCAGTCCACTGTGAACTCGGAAAATTTGGACAGTTGCAAGTATTATATTTTTTAACACACGTATTTCCGTTGTACTTGACACTGGCAGAATTGTCGACATCGGCACAGTTTGCCATTTTTCAAGGAAAAGAAAGAAAATGACACTTTTTTATTGATTCTAGATGCAAATAAAAATTTACCTATTAAAGAACCTTTTTCTGGTTTGTTTACCTTTTCTCTCAGAAAAGGTAAACAAACCTCTTCTTCTCAGAAGAAGTTGAATAGACTATAGTCAAGCCCTTTCATTTGATAGCCATATTGAGGTAGTCGTGACAAAATTTGTAAACCGCCATTTTGTAGCGGTGGCCATCTTGGATTTACAGTAAAACAGAATTCATTTAATTGTATTGTCACCAGAACTGCGGACTATGATGTGAAAATAACTTGGAAATAAACTACAATAAAACAAAAACCATTCAATTTAGATCATATAAAAACACCCCTATAAACATTGACACAACATACAATAACACACAATTAGAAACCGTAGACACATTCAAATTACTTGGCATAACAATAGACACACATATTAACTGGAAAGCACACATTGATCTTATTAAAAATAAATTATCTCGATTCACATACGCCTTATTCCAGCTTAAATGCAGCACAAATGAAAAAACCGCACTATCCGCTTACTACGCTTACGCATACTCCTGGTTAAGATATGGGATTATGTTGTGGGGGAATAGTGTATACTTTCAGGATTTATTTATACTTCAAAAGAAATGTATCAGAATTATCGCCCAAATTGGAAATCGTGACAGCTGTAGGCCTTATTTTTCTAATTATAACATCCTCACACTACCATCATTATATATATTTGATATTTGTATATTTGTTTATAAAAACATAAATCACTTCACTAAAGTAAAAGACACCCACAATTTAAATACACGCCACAGAGACAGACTATACTTACCACAATCCAGAATTAAAATGCTGAACCAGAGCCCTTACTACATGGCAGTTAAAATTTACAACAATTTACCAATTCACATTATAAGTGAAACCAAACTTACAGTATTCACTAAAAAACTGAAAACATTTTTAATCAAAAAATGCTTTTACTCAGTAAAAGAATACATGGAAACAAAACACAAATAATACATAATAGAAAATATACCACAAACAAAACACACACACACACAAATGAACACACACCAACAAATCCTACACCTAAACAATAAATCACAATAATGGCTAGGTAGATAAATGATAAAGATATAATATATATGCAAAATGATTAGTTTTAGGCTTATGTAATTTAAAGCAGTTGTTCGATGTAAAATGTCATTATATCAATGATCTTTTTATTTTATTTTTTTAAGGATTTTAAAATGGTTCACTTTATTACTTAATTTTTAGATATAGTTATTAATTTGTTTATCTTTACATAATTCTAAAATTCTATAACCTAATACCTATGTAATGTGTGTAACATCGTCATCTTCTCTCAAATTTGCAATGCCTGTAAAAGGCTACTAAGTTGAGACAAGTTATATTATAAGATCACAAATGTACCTACACTTAGTTAGCAATAAAGATTTTGATTTTGATTTTGATTTTTGAAAAAAATGTGCGCACTCCCATACATTTTCATACTGATTAAGATACCAACCAAACTATTGGACTAAGCTGTATTTAATTTTATATTATTACTAGCTGAACCCCGCGGGTAAATACAGCTTAGTCCAATAGTTTGGTTGGTATCTTAATCAGTATGAAAATGTATGGGAGTGCGCACATTTTAACGATTCAGTATCTGCCGACTAATAAGCCAAAAGCCAACCCGATCACACTAACGGCCGATTAAAAAGTTTGTAGTCAGTCTAGTATTATAAGTTATGCCCCTTTTGAATTCACAAACTGAATGCACAAGATGTTCTAAATTCAATTTACTTTATCCTCTAGCGAATAAAAATGGCTTTTGCACTCAAATATCGAAGGGCAAAAATACTCTTTCTGCGATGGTGGGACGAAAAATAATTTTCATAGCCGGTCCAGTAGGTCCAGAGAGTACCCCCCACAATCTCACAAACTGGGATACAGTTTTTATGGGATTTTTATAAAATTTGTATAGATAAAAATTCAATGTTATATATTCAAAAACACGTTTATTTATCACAGCTACAGTTATTACTTTACTATTATCATATTAGAAATGTACTGTATACTTGTATATGTTTTGAAGAAAAATAAAATTTACCGAAGTAATTTTGCTACTGTAAATAATATTAACCCAAACACGGCAAATTGATTCCAAACTAGGCAGAGAATGTGCTATCGTAGCCAGACTGTTTATAAAACATCTATACCATTATATAAAGCTGAAGAGTTTGTTTGTTTGTTTGAACGCGCCAATCTCAGGAACCGCTGGTCCGATTTGAAAAATTCTTTCAGTATTGGGTAATACATTTATCGAGACAGGCTATAGGCTATATATCATCACGCTACGACTAATAGGAGCGGAGCACCGATGAAAATTGTTTCAAAAACGGGGGAAAATTATCACGCTATGGACAATAGGAGTCGCAAACGAGGTTGCGTGGGTCAGCTAGTAATTCTATATTTCTAAACAGGTATATCCATATTAATTATACATTATACTACAAGTAATAGTAACTATATAACAAAATAAATAATCTTAAGAGTAAGTGGATTTAAAATGAATTCTAACTATAATCTTATTTCCTACGTACATCCTTCACCATCTTCTTCGAACAATACGCCTCGTTGAAAATGACTAAAGAAAAATTTCGTTCTGCCTTGCAATACTACTCGTGTAGATGAAACAATGCATATGTTTTTGTTTCAATATGATATACTTAAAGCGATAAAATGAGAGGCTATGAAAATTGAATAACTTTATATTTATACTAAGATTGAAACATATTGTAATACTTAGAAAACATAAAGCATAATGCTGGTTTATTTTATGTGCAGTATAAGCAATGGATCGATCTAGATCCTAGAGTGTCTCGAAAAATATCCGCCTAAGAGTTACAAATGTGGCGCTAATAGAGAAGGACTTGTTGAGTAGAAAGATTGCGAAGCTCCAAGAGCTCTCAGAATATTTTATGAAAGTGTTTTTATATATAGAACATTGTTAGGTTATATGTTATTTTATTAATACAAATTTTAATAAATATCACCAAATATTTGCCAAAAAGTTACCATTTTCATGGGAAAGTATGCAAAAAATTGAGGTGCCCACAAATCAGCTACCCTCAGTGATCAGAACAATCACCGAGACCTTACCTTACGTACCTGGATGAGTGACCGCTAGTGGCATGTTACCATGAGCGTCTCCGAAATTCGGAGATCACATTAAGTAGTTGGTCTCGGTTGTTATCATAACATAACAGTCGTGTAACTTAATTGGAGGCCTTTGAGCAGCTTAAACTTCCAACGGCAAGATTACGTGGCCACAACGCTGTCTTGCCAGTCTGTCAGTCACCTGAGCCCAGCAGTGGGACATTAGAGTTTGTTGTTAATAGCCAAAAACCCCTCAATATATTTAACGAAATAAATATAATTTTCGTGTTTTATTAAAATATACGTATTTTGGGATATGTATTGAAAGCTTCACGATGGCTAGAAAATGCCTGACAAATATCGACTGTGCCACTCTCCGGGGAATATGTCTGACAGAGTTTTTCCTTGTAAAAAATGATTAGCCATGAATACTACATTCAACGTTGTACTATTCAGTTACAACCTAAACTGTTTAAATAAAATTTCAATTAACTTTGTAACACCAAAACCTGTCAGGCGGGGGCAAGTCGTAACCCATGGACCTAACAAGAAGGAGGATTCGAACCTTGCAGTCCCCTAGACCTGAACAGGGGGTACTACTCACCGGTTAGACCCAGTCAGTCAATAAGAGCATGTATCCCAGGGCGCCGTTATAAAATAATACTTACTTTCTCAACAAAAGAGAATAACTAAAAAAATCAAAGAGATAAATGATGTGTGTGTGTGGGTGGGTTCCTTAAGGATCATTTCAGAAAAACAACAATCAGCTCAAACACAGTATATATTTCATCAATAAAATATCAACACATTATATATTTGACAAGAAATCACATACATCATAAAACTAAAATCTTAAAATTAAAAGAGGGCAAGTCTACATTTACATGTCATAAAAAAAACCAAAATTAATTACAGTTTAAATACTATCTCCCCACAAGCTCGAGATAGCTTGTGGTTTAATATCAGCTGTGTCTCCCCACCAGCTCGAGATAGCTGGGGTTCGATTTCATCATTATCTCTTCAGACCAATATTAAAAGAAATTACATGACCTTTTTTTTAAGAAGGGCTGTGCAGAACAGGGAAACAGTGTGCCACCGTGACGTACCCTCGTGTGGCACAACTGTATGGCACACCTGATGACGCACCCATGGTCAGGTTACATGGTGCGGCAACCATCAGTGGTACCCCTGAAGCTAGAATCTAGAAGCGGGTCACTAGAACCTGGACCCTTGTACCGGGAACCAATAGCTGGACCCTTGAAGCGGGAACCATTAGCTGGACCCTAGAACCCTACAAACAAATACACTTTCTAAGCATGTTTCTAAAAAGAAAAAGACTTGTACAGCCTAATGTAACAAAATCAAACTGAACTTACCACTATGTAGCGGGTATGTTAACACTGATATAATAAAAGTCTACATTATCACAGACAGTTGGTATAAATATTTCTTCAAGACAGGAACAGAAAAGAACCTTGAGACACAAAACATCTTAATTTATTCTTTCATGTTCGAAGCTTCCAGAAACAACTCCAAGCCCCACCTAAATTTTGACAAGTTCTATATTCATTCATGACTATATTCACTCAACTCCAAATCAAAGTATCGTGAACGCCCCCTACAGCTTAATAACCAAACCATACAGCACATTAACTCAACTTTTAATATTACGACCTCTCTCGCACAATCAGCGAACTAGCAATTAAATCAATATGCCGAATGGACGCCATCTATAGTATCAGTGCGAAACGATTCTAACAGATGGCATGATTATGGAATTGGAATAATTAATTTCTGTTTTCTAGAAAAAAAGTTGTTACATCTTTTAAAAGGAATTACAGCCTTTCGAAATATTTTAGTTATGATTAAAATATTTACAAAATGTTCATCAATAATGAAAATCAATGTCATACATAAGCCCAATTTTAATTAATTCTAAAGCTTCTCGTTGTCAGAATAAGTCAGGCGTTGAAGAGTTGAGAGAAGTTGTATCAAGGTTTAAAGTTTTGTAGCGACTTGTTTCGAGCCATTTTTAGCTCATCAATACTGGTCCGGATAGAACAAAGGGGCGATGCGAGCCAATCGACCGATCTGGGGCAGTCTAGGCAATCTTGATGTAATTGAAGTATAAATACGAAGAGCTACGGGAAACGATATTATAGCATATTGTTTCATATATATTTCATGCATTATTTTTAATAACTTCTTTGAAATCTAGTGTCTATCATATTAGGAAAAGTTGATATTAAGCTTACCTATATTATAATAGTCTTTAGAAGGTCATACAAATAACATAAATATGATCATAATCAGTAAATGAATCGTGTGAGAGCCACGCTTCGGCATGCATGGCCCGGCTCGACCGGAGTGATACCACGGCCTCACAGAAGACCGGTGTGAAGTAGTGCTCGCGCTGTGTTTCACCGAGTGAGTGAGGATACCGGAGGCCCATACCCCAATCCCCTACCCCTACCTCCCACCCCATCCCCAAAAGGCCGGCAACGCACTTGTGACGCTTCTGGTGTTGCAGGTGTCCATGGGCGGCGGTAATCGCTTACCATCAGGCGATACGTCTGCTCGTTTGCCTGCCTATTCCATAAAAAAAAAAAAGACTTTTGGTATAACGTCAAACTGGTCTTAAAAGTAATAGATGTTTCTTTTTTCAGTCGATTAATTTTCGGGTCCAAAATAGCTTTTTAATGAGATGGACAATGTTTTTTACTTTACAAGATTACCAGTAGCTAGTAAATTAACAAAAAAATATATTTATTATTTAACAAAGATTAACAGTAGATGAATTCTAAAGGTTTTTTATGCATGAGGAGTTTTGTTCTTTTCTTATTTTTTTTTAATATGGGCCTGACAAAATGACTCTACTCTGCTTGATGAAAAGCAGGAACAGAATCCAAGAGTAGTGGTTACCGTATTCATTGCCAATGCAGACAATGCAGCATGGTTAATTATTGAGCACATAAATTTTACAAAAATTATATAGAATTAGTTGCGCGTACATATCGGTTATCCCGGCAAATAGTAACCTATGTGTTATTCTGATGTCTATGCTATATTACTGTAAAGTTTCATCCAAATCCGTTTAGTAGTTTTTGCGTGAAAGAGTAACAAACATCCATCCATCCATTAAAACTCAACTCAAACTCAAAAAGATTTTATTTATATAGGCACTTATTTTACAGGCACTTATGAAGTCAATATTTAATATTAAAAAATCGAGTGATTCTAGTCGCCAGTTCCAAGTGCAGCCTACCCTTCGTGGAGAAGAATCTGGCAAGAAACTCCATTGTTGCTCCTTTTAAAAAATAAGAATCTTACATTTTTTTTCATCCATCCATACATCCATACTTACAAACTTTCACGTTTATAATATTATAGAAGGATTTCTAATTCCATTTCTATTTACACTATAGTGATTATCTATAACATAACTAGCTGTTGCCCGCCGCGTGTATATCGATAAGTGAAGAACCGCTCGACCGATTTTGTGCAAACTTCAAATAAACCATCTACTAAATATTCCGAACAAAGCCTAAACATTTGGCTTGTATAGGTGAGCCCGTTCTTGAGTTATAAAATTACAACGAAAAGTGGCATTGATTTTTATATAATACTAGCTGACCCACGTAACATCGTTTACGTTTTTGTTAATCTAAACCATTCCCCTTGAACACACACAAAAAATTTCATCAAAATCGGTCCAGTCGTTTTTGTGAATCTAAACCATTTCCAGATCCCCTTGAACACACACAAAAAAATTCATCAAAATCGGTCCAGTCGTTTGAGAGAAGTTCAGTGACATACACACTCACAGAAGAATTATATATATAAAGATATCGATGGTATTGATTGACACTCGAATGTGTAGAGAATTTTCTTTTCTTCTTGAAATTATAATGAACTGTACATCGACAAAGCTTTGTAGGTATGATCTTTATATATTCCATAATTTATATGTGTGGTGAAGAATTAGGAATACGGACTTATACATAACATAGGTTTCCTAAAAGACGACTAAGGGAGCAAACTATGCATGAAAACATCACTGAAAAGGTAAAGAAATCTTGAAATCAACCCTACATCAAATCAAGATATTAAAGTAGTCCTATATATTATGGTCCGGATGTGTTAATAACAACAGATCCCAGATCCCTACCTCCTCAGACGCAGAGTGGCACACCGTGTGGTTTTAGTCGGTCTGATTCCGACACACCACCCCGCCGCAAACACCGGTGGGGTGCCGGCCCGGCCGACGCCCGTCCACGCGTTTAAAAAGCCTTATTATTTCTAAGGAGAGGACTATGTCCAACTGTGGACTGTTAAAAGCTGTTAAAGAATTCAATTAAATGTTAACTTCTCCTCATCTAGAATTAAACGATATGTTATTAGAATATGCAGTTTTTTTCTGCCCTTAAAATACTTTAATATGCTCGTTCTGATTGTTAAAGGATTTTTTTCTCCTGAGCATTGTGGAATTACCCATTTGGAATTGTATCTTGACATACATACACTATGTTTATAAAAATATGTTTTAATTTTCAATCTTACACTCTACTTCGACATAAATAACTTTGAAAGATACTTTTACTGTTGCGATTAAGAGTAATGATGATTATATTATACTACAGCAGACTAAATCAACGCCTATCTGAAATCGTTAAGTTAATCGGCCAAGATTAACTCTCCCTCGATAAAGAACTCGTCTATCAACTGCATCAATTGCTGCGTAAGAGAAAAACATCCAACACTTAGACGAGGAAAAGTTTCTTAAAATTCATGATAATGGAGTGTAATTAATGATTAGAAAAAACTATTTAAACAGTTATTTTTAAAAGAGTAGCTCTGTCGTTTCTAAATGACCTTGCCTAATTGGCTGTAAACCACTACACGTTGATATTAGGACATTACGTAATTTAATATTATTAAGTCTAGTTCAAATTGTTGAAGACTATTTCTCGGGCTAGGGCTAAGATTAGTGAAGAATTATTTAAAAAAAAACTGTCGTGGTTATTCATACATCACTCACATCAATAACATAGCAATTACAACTTTCGAAAGTAACACCATTTTATCTTTTGGAATCAATAACAATATCAATAGTCTTTGTGTTAAAAAAACAGTAAGTTCTTTACATCTAGGCTCCAAAGCGTTACCTGACAGAATAAATGTAATATAGTAAAACCAGCACAGATATCAGATTCCATTAGTACTGTTACTGATAGCACACTTACACATTGCCAAATAGTTTTTATAAATTTAGATATACTGAATTCCTTGAATATTGGTATCTTGACATCTTAACACGAAAATTTAATAATTACTTTCAAACATTATCAACACGTCCTCCCCTATCCTCATATTAATAAGGTTAGAATTGTTTTACATGTAACAATAGACAGATAGCAATTAAAAGGTAAATTAACTGAATTAGGTTTACTATTTAGCAATAATGATTATGAATAGGGATAGGGGGATAGCTGATGATGATGATGATAAAGAATAATAAAGTATGTATCTTCATAATAAAAATAATTTAAGTTAAATAGGATAAGTATATTTCATCTCATTCATATTTGACTTTGACACCTTAGTAATCAATTACATAATAAGCACTTGGAGTGTTAGTAAGAAAATATTCGTAAACTATTTACTTTTGAAGATTTGTATATAAAACTTTCATACAAAAATTACATATAAAACATTTCATATAATTGTCTCAAAGTAATCACGCTCACTTACTCTCATTTAGGTAATTAATTTAATCTTCTTCAGGGCTTATGAGCTCTAGCCCATTCATTCCTATTGTAGCTGTCTCTGGCAATATCTCTCGACAGCATCCCACGCGGTGTTACATTACCAAGATCATAACTATGGTCTAGAGTGATCATTCGTTTATAAATATTAATTAATTAGGACCTTGTGAATGTCAAATAACGTCACAGTACAGACACACGACATATATGTGTGACTCATGACTTCTCTGAATAATGAGTTAGATAATAGAATATGATCTTATATATAAAATTCTCGTGTCACAATAATAAAAAAATACTTTATTGACACAAATATGAAATATTAAGTATGTACTAATACTGAAACCCAAACTAGTTCAAAGGCCTGTATCTTAGTTAGATGTTAGTTACCATACACCTCTGAAACGGCTGGAGCGAGTTTTATGAAATTTGGTGTGCATATCGGGTAGGTATGAGAATCGACCAACATCTATTTTTTATAACAATTTTTTTTATGGCAAAAAACGTTTGCCGGATCAGCTAGTAGTTGTCTAAAATGTGATTACTCATTGATCGATGCAAAAAGAATAGTTACTCTGGTAGTGTCATTTGATTTAGGCAATCGTTCACAGATTTGTTCGCGTTATCTTTGAAGAAAAGAAATGTGAGTAATTTACAAATAAGAATTCGGGTCATCGTGACACTTACCCTACAGAGAGATTGGAGCTAAAGCTTTGAGAGGACGTGATTAAATATTTGTCATGGTATTTATGAATAGAGATAAAGTTACAAGGTTTAATAAGTTTTTATTGAAATTGCTCTTGATAGCACGTTTCATTTTCCTGACTTCATCGTAGAACAATTTATTAGTTAATAAATTACAATTTAAAACTGTCTGCTAAATTACAGTATTTATATTACAGTATTAGCAAACAGGTTTTCCTAGTGAACGTACTTCTTTTGTCTTACATTGTACTGGAATTAAAACAACCAAATCTAAACATATCAGCATCGTCAGTATATTGCAGTTCACTGCTGGTCATAAACCGCACCCGAAACACACGACTCTGATCGATTTTGGGTTTCTTGCATCCAGTCCAAAAATATACAATGCGTAAATATTTGCAATTCAAATTTATCCCTACAAATGAAACGACTCACATATTTAGACTTAATTTACATTAACATAACATTATTATCGAGTTAAACTAATTTTAAATTAATTCTTATATCATCGTTCTATTGACAATGAAAAATACTAAGCCGATATTGATTAAAAATATCAAACTAATATTATTAAATTCCGAACTACAACATATGCATCAGTGAGCAAAACCTTAATAAAAATTGTTTTAACTTGACAAGCATTTAAATAAATTATAAGCAGTTATCGAGAAGGTAGTCTATAGATATAATTTAATTGGTTTTCGTGAGTTCGCAGCTTTTACGCTCCGTTTCACTCCCCGGGCTTTGACGAAGGCAATGCTCAATGAAGCACCATTCATAAACGTTCCTGAGAATCGTATTGTCGGTGTTATTACACACCTACAATATTGTTGGATATTCACCGCTCGGGTGCGTTCTTCATTCACTGATTATACATACTACGGATAAGAAAATATGTTCATTTCAGCAAACTCACAGAATATAGTTTGTGTTAAGAGTATTTCCTCAAGTAACACGCAAATTTTGCAAGTAATGTAAATGTAAATGTACTTGGAAAATTTGCGTTAGTAGTAATCGTGTAATGAAGAAATAGTAATAATGTAAATCAAATCTCAGTATCTTTACCGGAATTAAGTATTCACATGATCTGAGTGTGTTCACGTTGATAATGCACCACTGCGGTTTTTAAATCTGAGATCGTACTTAATCCCAGTTACGTAAAATCATAGTTAAACAAAAAACATGATGTTCAAAAATATTTTTTATCCTGAGTAAACTATGTTAAAAGGCCCGTGTGAACAGTGCCAAAAATGTTTTCATTTTTCAAATAAACTGTCGATTATTTCAGAGTCTCTAAGCGATAAAAAGATTACATCACTTAAAATTTGAATAGCTGATGTAACACGTAGCGTGTTACAATTCGTACTAAGAAATTCACAAACGTAGCAGGGCCCAATTCAATTTTTCCTGTAGTGATGCCACAGTCACGAAATCTACCGCTTTTTCAATAATTGCCACGGCAGTACTTGAGTACCTAATTTTGCTCGATAACTTAATTTCCTAACACAGTACTTGAAACGTACTTGAATGGATCGATTCTACGGTTTCGTAGCGTCGTAGCTGTCGTAGCGCGATAAAGGCAGAGTATTTCACACACCTCATTCTCCTCACCTCAAAAGTATTTCCGTTTTATTTACTTTGCCCAGTCTCACATCTTTCAAATACCAAACGGTCGCGATTTAGTTATTGGAACGAATTAGCATTGTAAATAAGTATTTAAGAATTAGAAAAGTATTGAATTAACATATTACTTTGCTTTTTCAACAATAACTATAAAAGTCACATTACAAAATTTGCCAATTGCTGTTAAACACTATGTTTTTTTTATATATTACACAAACCTAGTATTAAATACATAAATTTAAGAATACCAATATTATCTTCCTGCCCTTCTCTTAATTCTTTTTGGAATCGGTGCACGAGTATCATTAGAAAATTAATTGATTTCTTTATGGTATATATAAAAAAAATTCAAATGGGAAAATTATAGAAGTTCAACTCGGGTACTGAAACGAATGTTTGAAATATAGTTCTTAAAATATGACTTGACTTGACGACTGCCTCGTTGGTCTCGCGGTTGGCGTGTGCGACTGCTGATCGTGAGGTCTCGGGTTCGATTCCCGGGTCGTATCAAATGTTTGTATGATCTACAAATATTTGTTTTGGAGTTTGGGTGTTGTCTATGTATAATATGTATGTATTTACAAAAAAAAAGTATATATGTATTTGTATCAGTTGTTTAGTACCCATAACACAAGCTCTGCTTAGCTTGGGACTAGATGGCGTTATGTGTTACATGTTCGAAATATTTATTAAAAAAAAAATCTATGTAACAGTTGTAACTAGTGTCGTTTTAGAAATTACGAGGCACATGTTAGATTTACATTTCTATAACAATAATGTTTTGTACTTCGTTCGTGATAAAACTGACACGTAAGTAATGAAAATATAGTTGATACAAAATAAAATCACTTCTTCAAAGTTACTTCGTTGGTTTCTTAGCGATTTTTCACAGATATCAAGCTATATTTTAAGGGCTGTAGAGTTAGAGATACTGCAAATTTTAGAGGGATAATTGGACGCACATATTATTATGTCTATTCGCTTTTGTGAACTACATTCTAACCAGAGAATTATACGAACCCATTAGTCTACATTTCAACGCGTCTTAGACTGAATTCCATTGTGACGTGATATCTTTGCTGGCGACTGGAAGAATTTATTGACATATATGGCGGCATAATTGTTTTGTGTTTAGCTTTCTTGAACTTGCTTAGTGTGAGACGCTTTAAAGTTAATATATAAGTGAATGTGTATCTTTTTCTATTCATTGACAGCGGAGCGCAACGAAAAAATTGCTTATCACCGATAAATTTATCAAGTATAAGTAATATCAAGAAATATCAAAAAAAACTATGACCCGACTACATAAATATTTCAATTTTAATTTGTATAGCCTATGTAACAAGGGACATTATTACGAATTTATTGTCACTTCACCCATTAATGTTGGGTCGGAAGTTTAGGTGCTACGGTGGAACAAACAAACAGACATAGACTCCCAAATCTTACTCTTTTATTGGGCTTCTCCGTAGACCAATGCACGCAACAATAGTTATTCTCAATTTGACCGATCAAATACCAAAGAAGTTTTTGGTAATGATCTGTACAAACTAATGTATTATAAATTTAAATAGCCTAAAATTTCAAAGTGTTTATAAAATTTCAATAACAAATTTTTTAAATAAACTATTTCACATTTCAACAATTTGTACATTAATAAATGAAATGTACCTTTATTATTTGCGCTTTACAGAAATACTCGTACATCCAGAATATCAGTAATTTAAATTTATAATTAGAGTAAATACTAATCTCTTTCAAAATTCATCGATAATCCGTAATGGATCGACAGAGAGCTGCTAGACTGGTAACACGTAGATAGTAGCTTCGGGCTACCCAGACCGTTTATATAGTAGGTAACAAGTTCCACAGTGGATTTAATAAAAAAAACTAATAAAATATTTTTTACTGTTCTGATATTTGATTGCTATTTTCTTTAGTTAGAAAGATGGAGATGTGAAACCTTTTTTTTTTTTTTTTTATGTTTAAGCTACCAACATGACTCTACTCTGCCTGATGGAAAGCATAAGTAGAATCCAAAAGTGGTGGTCACTATCCTCAATGTGAACGTGGACAGAGCAGCATAGTGACCCACACTATGGCGGCCTAGTGAGATGCTTTTTCACGCCCCGTTTAAATGACCCGGGATCATAATGGGAAGGAAACACGTGCGGTGGTAGTAAGTTCCATGTTTTGATCGCTCGACACAAGAAGGAAGAACCGAAACGTTGCGTTCGAGAGCGTATGTCTTCCACTCTAAGAGGGTGACTGCGAAGGCCGGCACGTGTTGTCCTGTAGAGGAAAGGAGAAGGGGGGACCAAACCTTTTTTTAATTAAATATATTTTACCTGACATTCTTATATGTTAGGTTTTTTAAAATATTAATATGGTGAGCGTTTCTTAGAAGCTAAATGTGGATTTATACATTTATTTTTGGACGCTGTAAAGTGGAAAATTGACATACAATAGAATATAAAAAGAACCACTTTATTTTTCTATCAAGCCCAGTTTTTTTTATAAAATGTATTAAATAAATAGAGGAACTCGTGTAATACAAAAAAATGTTTTAGGCTTTAATTTAACGCACAGGGCTTGAGAAATGCGTGTTTTTGTGGACGCGTCTTCTAACGGCTCTTAACCGTCATTCAACGCCGTTAAGATATAAATATTAATTTCATTTACTACCGATACTGAACTGGTTGCGTCAAAAATATTTCAAATAATCTGTCATAATATGGGTGAGGGATGCATGGGTGTGGATTATGAGAGAGACTATATGTGGTATGGCTATATGAAAAGGAGAAAAAAAGAAGTCCACAAAAACTAGACACAAAGGCTGATTGTACTCCTGAGTCTTCTGTATGATCTGCCTCACAGTGTGTATGTGGTCAATGGTGCCAAATCCTCCGCGAAATCCGGCCTGCTCTGGTGGTTGGAAGTCGTCCAGCCGTCGCGTCAGCGTCAGAATTATACACAACAATGAAAATAACTTAATTCGCCTTGAAAACATATATTCTTTAAATTTACTTTCAAATAAATAATAATATAATAATTTACGTTCAATTTACGAAATAGACTCGTTCATATTATTAGTTTTGATAAAACGAGTACAATTCGAGGTAATAGTTTTCTATCTATTGATATTAATGTATTTATATACCTTAATGTTTAGTAGATATATTCTAAAAGAAAGATGTATAATATGAATTTATATTTTAATCACTGGGATGCTGCAAAAGAAACGATAAGTCTAAGCTTCATGTAACACCAACAGAAATATCAACTTGATACATTTTAGAATTAAATCCCACCAATTAATAGTGGAATGAGTACAAGTGAGTTTAATTCTACAATATTTCTTAACAAGTTCGACCAAGTGCCGACAATCGAGAGTCTAAATATATATATTAACATGGTGTTATACTGATACATTTGAAAGTGCTAAGAAAATTAGAGCCCTTTTATGATACAAAACAATGATTTTTTTTTCTACGATAAAGTTAATGTAGAATCTGAAATATGCTATGTATTTGCTAATAACTCGAATGAACTTGAAGACTCTTTGAATGTATAAAAACTGATGTCACTTCTGAATATAAAGTATGGTTCCTACCACACTATAGTAGTTCTTAATTAGCATTATTTTAAGACTCAATAATATTAACATTTACATCATCGTATGTAACATATTCTTATTTATTTCTTCTTGTTTATTTCTTCTCAATCCTACAAACATTCTATATTTCCTAAATGTTTACATATTTGTAGTTAATTCTAAAATATTTAATACTTTAAAGAATAAATAAATTACCGCGTTGTATATCGGCTGACACGAGAATAAACGAGATCATGAATCACAGATACAGGCTATCTGGACTAAAGCCAATCACTAATTAATGTAATCAACAACCCCCACAAGGGGGTTGGGGCAACGCTCACTCCTCCGCGCTGTCCAGTAGAATTCGTCACCAGACTTGCAATTCCCCCTCAGGTAAATATCGCCTCACGCGGATCAAACTAGTCGGTACTAGCACACACGATACAAAACACATAAAATACAATAAATCACAAATCAAATAATAGAAGGCCGACTCTGGAGTGACCCATGTCACAGTCAAGAGATATGGACGTCGCAAGATCTGAAGAGAAACTGTCTCCTGTTTACAATCGCGCCGCTTTATATAGATTTAATCCCCACTCATGGAAGCGTTCGATAGTGGCACATGTTTGTAATACTTGTATAATTCGGATACCCTCACTCCGACATGTAAGAAAGTAAAAGATTCTGAGCCCTTTCTGAACAATTTTGTTGTCACTTCTCATGACCAAAAATAAAAACACTTATGAGATAACTCGAGACAAAGTCATTTATCTATACATCAGAAACCTTTTTTCTAGGTATATGATCTTTCATTTTCTTTGTTTACTTCGAATTTAGATTTATTTTTCAAAGATTCTCTGAATATTTATAATTCATATGACAGTCATTTCACAGCACATTAATGTGATAAAACGGATTCCTAAAAGCGTTGAAATAAAACGATTAATTTTTGATTGTGTTGTTTATTCAAAGTCGTAAAAAATCTTTGTTTTTACTGTTTCAAAATCATTTTCACGCAATCACAATCATCTGAAAACACACAATCCGTATACTGAATTTCTTGTGTTTTCATTAAAATATTAACAAATGGAATAAATGTAACCCCGTTTCTAATATGGACAAATACATTTTATTTATATTTATCCATCCATCCAAAGTAGTTATCCATCTATAGTAATCAAGAAATATACTGCAAAAGAAAATAAAGGTTTTAAATATATGATTTCAGTTTAAAAACGTTCCAACCCATCTATATTTTCACTGGGACAATATTTAAGTTGCCAGAATAAACAATCTCAGAATAGAAAAGCTTTCATTTCCAACAGAGATCGCCAGCCGATGTTATGAAATATTTGATGTAACTGCAGTAAAGATAGCCACATAGTCTGATACAATACTCTTGCACTATTATGAGAATTGCTCAGCATAGCTCTTATAAATTTTAAATACGTGTATCGTTGCAATCACGGAATTACACTCTAAATTTACAGATTTAAGTACAGTGTAAATCATTTATTAATTACACTTTAACTCAGTAGATTTAGAGTGTAATTGCAGCGATACAAAACTACAGTTTTTTAATTATGAAAATTTACACTTCATATATTTATATACAATGAAGCCTGTTTATGATTATAATATTATAATAATTAATATAATATATAAATAATGTTTATATATTATTAATTTATATATTATATACTGGACATCAATAGCTTCATTGAATAATTCTGTTCATTGAATGTAATTTTTTTTTTATTAATGTAAGTGTTTTTATCTTCTTCATAAATTAAACTAACAAAATTTTTCGCTTCAAGATACGCAATATTTACATAGAAATGTGCATAAGAAATCTTTTCAAATACAAATGAATATTTAGAGGCTTTGATCTAATCCGGTTAGTCTTACTAAAATAAAAATGTAATGTTAATGACTACTGGCAAGCTCTGTGAGGAAATTCAGTTAAAAAGCTGTTGTGGATATACATAAACTTTGGTAATTCAAAGCACATTTTCCTTTGCGTTTCCGTTTAAAAAAGATTGCTTATTTAGCAGTGAGAATTATAGTATCATAAACTAGTCTCACTATAAATTTTGCTTTAACATTAACATTATAAAATGACATTATTGTAAAATTCAAAACAACTTTTGTGCATAAGTAAAAATAGCCATTAACTCCATAAATTTTTAAGAACATCAAAATAAATTAGTCACATTGTAGATTTATTAATAAATATGATTTCAGAATGATTTTGATGCCTCCTGAATATTTGATTGATTGAAAAAGGGTAGACAGCTCCCGTGCATATTTGATGAGAATACGTGAATATTGGGAGTGAGATATTGATTTTGTTATGTATGAACGGTTGTTATGTATTAATAAAATTTGTGAATAAGGATTTAGAGGGTGTGACAACTGAGCTTTTGTTGTACAAAAGAATAATTGGTAATTATTATTGAATAGTCGTTTTCACTACATACAAATCTATATATTTAAAAGCGAAATACCACTCACTTATTAATCACGAAATCTCAGAAACTATAACACCTACAAACTTGAAATTTAGCAGGTAGATTCCTTAAAGGGTGTAGACATCCGATAAAAACGGATTTTACGAATCTCCACCGCTAAGTTGGTAAAACGGGGGTATGACGTATGAAAGTCCTATGTTTTTGAAGTAAGAGACTTGATATTTAAAATGTATACTCTATAGACGGTGTGGAGGTATACTAATAATGTATCTTTAGAAATCAACCCCCTTTTGGGGTTAAAACGGGGGATGGTAGTTTGCACGCAAACGAGGTTGCTTGGGTCAGCTAGTTATTTATATACACATCTTGCCAGTGTGGTATAAGTAGGCCAAAATCTCCTTTCTAAGAATAAACCTATGTCTAGCAGTGAACTATTAAAATCTGTTGATGATAACGAACTTTTCTGTACATCCCGGTGATGTTTGAGGTTCAATAAATAGGTGGAAACTTAACTTCTTTTCTTCAGTTACCGTACTTACTAGTACTTGCGATGTAACAACGACTATTTTTTTTTATTATATTAAATTAGTCTAATATAATAATCGAAACGACCCCTTGCCTTAATACAAAGATAACCCTAAAGATTATTGTAGATGATTATAAACTCTTAAGCCATTTTAAGCTTCGCCCGAAGCTTAGAAGAGCTATCTGTATTTTATCGCGTGTTGATTTGTGGCCCCAAAGTTTTCGCTGAAATAAATTCTGTATTAAGTCCAGAAATAATTCTACCTGTTTATCATACTAGCTTGTTTCGGCAAAAGAATTGTCTAAACAGTTCAAAATTGTAAATTTTGACAACCATACTAATTTAAACTATCAAATTGTATGGAAAACGCTTGGTGTAACTTTTCACGCTTCCAACAAAATAATAAAATCAATTTATTCAAACATTTAGTTTCAATTTTCTAAATCACACTTCAGGAAAACTGTTAAAACAGATATTGTATCTTAACAGATTTCAGTGCAATCGTATTTGAATTCTAATCAAAATCTTATAGTTTAATTTAGTGACACTGATAAGTTCTGGTATAAATAATTTACAGATCGCCATTAGAGCCACTAAATTAAAGCGTCAGCTTTTATAGAGCTTAAATTGGTATAGCTGCGTGAAATACAATGAAAACCAAGAATTTAATTATAGTAAGTTCAAATACATTATTCGATTTGTGATAACCACGCAATCACAGAAATAATCTATATATATATAAAAGAGTAATGTGACTGACTGACTGACATACCCAGAGATCAAGGCACAGCCCAAACCGCTGAAGCTAGAATCCTGAAATTTTGCATGTAGGTTCTTTATATAACGTAAGTGAGCACTAAGAAATGATTTTTTTAAAATTCCATCCCTAAGGGAGTAAATCAGGGGATGAAAGTCTGCGTGAGCGAAGCCGCGTGTAAAAGCTAGTATAATAATAGATCTTTACCTATGAAATTGTCGTTTTGTATGCAACAAGTGAAAGTACTTATTTTTTCAAACTTTTTTATTTCTGTTATTCGAAGTAATCGCCCATGCAATCCACGCATCTTTGCCAACGCATTGGCAGTTTATTGATGCCCTTCTTGTAAAAATCAGCTGGACGGGAGACAACAAACTCTTCAAAGGCATTTTGTACTGCCTCTCGGGAATTGAATTTTTTACCCACTATAAAGTTGTCTAAATTTTGGAAAAAGTAATAGTCGGTAGGTGCAAGGTCTGGTGAGTATGGTGGATGAGGGAGAGCTTCCAACCCCAGCTCTTGCAGCTTGGAGACTGTCTGTTGCGAACTGTACCAAATGATGTTGTCAGTTCAGACAGTCTCCAAGCTGCAAGAGCTGGGGTTGGAAGCTCTCCCTCATCCACCATACTCACCAGTCCTTGCGCCTACCGACTATTACTTGTTCCAAAATTTAGACAACTTTATAGTGGGTAAAAATTCAATTCCCGAGAGGCAGTACAAAATGCCTGTGAAGAGTTTGTTGTCTCCCGTCCAGCTGATTTTTACAAGAAGGGCATCAGTAAACTGCCAATGCGTTGGCAAAGATGCGTGGATTGCATGGGCGATTACTTCGAATAACAGAAATAAAAAAGTTTGAAAAAATAAGTACTTTCACTTATTGCATACAAAACGGCAATTTCATAGGTAAAGACCTATTATAATCCTAATAGTAAAAATTTGGCTCTTAGTCGATACTTTTAGAAATGAATAGTGACATATAACGCCAGAATAAATGTTGTACTCAATTTATCGAATTGGCTGTCCATAGCTGTTATAGAACTATTACAACACAAAAATGTTGAGTCAGAGTGACTGAGTCACTTTGACTCGGAATCTTTCGAAAGATTGACTAAAATGCGTCATGTTGTAAACGATTATTGACACTACTACACAGTGTTTTTATATGAGTTAGTATTCATAGGTGTATAGTTGAGTATACTTTCATTTCAAAAGTCTTCTTTGATTAATGTATTAAAATCATTGATCTTTCACAAGTTCTTAAACTTGTTAAGGATAAATTGTATTCATAAAATTGTGGAATGACTTATAGTCCTAAATTCCCTTGACCGCGTTCGGTCGTGAGCTTCTCATTTTATCTCACTCTTTTCCGACCTTCTTTGCCTCGTCTGCAACTGTGCGTCGTCCGATCAGTTTGGGACGACCACGCTTGCGTTTTCCTTGATTAGTCTAATCGAGCGCCTGTTTGGCGATATGCTCGGAATCTCTACGGAGTGTGTGACCAATCCAGTTCCACTTGCGACGCTTGATCTGTTGGTCAATCATTACTTCACAGCAGTGCTCCATGCGGTATCCGTTAGAGATTCTCTCGAACCAGTTAATACCGAGAACTCGGCGAAAACAGCGGTTTACGATGGCATGAAGTTGGTGCGAGATGTCCTTAGTGATCTTCCACGTTTCACACCCGTATAGCAGTACGGATTCGATGGATAAACCGGTTGGACCGGAATATCTTTAACTTCACTTTACGCGTCAATTTCCAATTGATCAAAGGTTGCTCGGGCTTTGGCAATGTTATGTCCTCTTCAGTTCCCCCAGTCTCTTACATGACGCTCCTGAAGCAGGGAAACTTGTGGACACGCTCCACATCCTCTGAACCAATCCGTAATGGTGTACTATCTACTCTAAATCGCATCTTTTGGGTCTTCTGCGTGTTAATTTTAAGCCTAGTTAAGCTCGCCTCTCGTCATAGGTCATCTAACTTTGATTGCATGTCACGGTACGTGGGGCTGAAAGCATCAGCAAAATTCAAGTGTCTATTATAATAGGATTAACTAATACAATTTTTAAACAAATCAGCAAAGAGAGTAGCATCACTGAATTTTTGTACATGATTATATTAGAAGGAAGTGAAATCAAATTATGAAAACTAGACAAGATAAAATAAAGTTAAATAAAATTTAACATATCTACATCTACAAATTTGTTTTTTTTTTTTATGTTTGGCCCGCCAAAATGACTCTACTCTGCCTGATGGAAAGCATAAGCAGAATCCAAGAGTGGCGGTCACCATACTCACTGCGAATGCAGACAATGCAGTATGGCAACCCACACCATGGCGGCCTAGTGATGCTGCTGCACCTTTTAGTCTAGTCAACAAGTATGGAACTTGTTGACTAGACTATTTGGGCCTCCGGTCTCGCACTCACCAACGAAACACGACAGCATGAACGCTGTCATTTTACGTTGATTTTCTGTGCGTGATACTACCTGTAAAAACATTTTCCAAATCTCGAAACTACAAATGCAAAATGTTTAAAATGGTATAACTTTAAAATATTAACGTTTTCCTATATAATTTATTTATTATAGGTTTACCTACAGTTGTTACACATTACATAAGAATAATACATGCATAATACATAAAATAATAAATTTATATTAATATAATAAATGTGTATATGTATTTAAAAATATAATTAATATGTTTAAATATATTTAATATAGAGAATAATAATAAACAATAAATCAAATAAAAAACCTCACACCACCAAACTAGATTTGATCATGTTTTGTGTAACAAGATAGAACACTACGAATTATTGCTTTTTCCTTTCCTCTGTCCATCAAGCTAACGACGAGACACTGAAACAATCACAATGTAGGGGCGGTAATTACTATTAGAATGGCGATTCCTACAGATATGTCGAAGAAAAAGTGGACTTGGTTTCCGAATATGAATTTCGTATAACTGAGACCTGATTACGCGATAGTTATTTTGTACAAACATCCACAAGTTTTATTGAGATTATATTTAGTTTAAAACTTCCCTGGACTACGACAAACATTACAAAACCAAAATCAGCTTAGCCGTTCTCGAGTTTTAGCAACACAAACGAACAGCAATTGATTTTTAAACATAAGAAGATTATTTATAGTATGTACGCAAACAATGATACTATATTTTTTTCTTCGAGACATGCATAGCCTATGTATACAAGATTACGATAGATATCAAATGTTACATATCAGTAAAACTGAATTATCGAATTTATGTCAGTGCATCAATTCAGAACGATCTTGCTTATTTGTCTATTTTTTGTTATTATCGGGACAAAATTGGTAAGGGAAAAAATGGCAACACAACAATGTGTTGTCGAGCGAGTGATTACACCTACAGTATCTAAAGTACGTAGAATAGGCTATCGAAAGTTCAACGAAGCTTATGTAGAAAGTAGATTGCCTCTTGCATGTACTGAGTAATGACTAAGAACCACGCAAGCAAAGCCAAGAAATGAGGAACATTATACAAGTGTTACTAAAAATTCAGAACAGTTTATATAAATTTGATTCAAAGTAATTTGCAAAAATTAAAGATATACTCATGAATGCATTGTATTGTTACAGGTTCTAAATTGATGACGACAACTAACCTGGAAGCCTAACTTGTGCAATCATGGACAGGTAAGAATGAGTTTTTTCATCGGTTTCTCCGTATTGAGTCTCAAAAGCAATTTGAGCTATTCCGAGGTATTTTGTACTAATGTACGATACATTTAAGTGAACCTCAACTTATACATATCTACAACTTTATGCATACATACTTTGTTTTTTTTAGTTAGGAAAAAAAATTTGAAGTTATGAATATATTAACGCGATGATATGACGAATAAATTCTTTATTTATGTGATCATTTCAGATTTACATGTCTCATCAAACGTCTTTTTATTATGTTAGTAATAACCGGGTTTCTTATTAAATATCTGATTGCAAAGGAAAAGTGAGTGATTTTGAATGGCTTATTTAATTTTAGCTCCAGAGAAGTGGTCGCTCATGGAGTTTTCCACCTGATAAAAGTGGCGTGTAATTTGAAAAAAAAAATATATTGAAAAATTATGGAACATCTACATGTTATTATATCGTATTCAAATATTTAACAAAACCATCTTTGTATTTTGAAACAGTGCTATATTGCTAAAATACATAGATCCAAACTTATACAATTTATATTATTACAATCTTGCATTATCAATTATAGTTTAATAGTAGTCTAACCGTAGCAATGCCATGCTTCAGCCGGAATGATACCACGTCCTAACTGATAAATATAAAATTCGTGGACTTACATCCCTGGTGTAAATACGACTTCCTTGCGAGAGACTCACACATAAACCTGTATGATTTTAGTAAGTTTATCACTCCAGCAATCCATTAAGACATTTTTTTTGATTCTCGGTAGATACATTTACAACATTTAAATATTAGTATCACAGCTGGTACTGAAACAATTAAATATATTATGATTAAACAGAGAAAAGAATGCAATCCTGACGAGTGTCTCACCAAATCATTAGAAGCTACTAGAAATAGGATCAATTGTAAACTAAAGTTTCAATGGACAATTATAAACAGCTTTGTGGACCTTATGTTTTAGAATAAGGTTTTATTATTGTGAACAATCAATTTTAAATAAAAAAAAAATAAAAAAAATATTATTAAAAGACCAAAAACCCAACTGCTTAAAAGTAATGAACTGAAAAGAGAAAAACAAGCATCAGAATACCTCTACAGAATTCGAATGACACTGTAACTGACACTGACATGTCACTACCACGATTCTGATGAATTCAATGCTATTCAATGACACCTCACATGTCAAAAATCGTCCAGCTACAAACCTGTTTAGGGCTCCCACACATAACTACGACGCGATGCGATGCGACGCCGCATCATAGGAACTTGCGATGTGAATTGCTACTACACACATCAAAAGTGTCTAGGGATCAACATATGTGTCTAGGGATCAACATATATTTTTGCAATAACTTTTCTCCTGATTGATATTAATTAAAATTTTCTTTAAGGATTCATCAAATAAAGTGTTTTCGTTTGTCACAGTAACGATAAACCAAGTCACCTTTGCATTAATAAAGAAATTTGCCATTTTCCTAATAAAAGGATTTTTGACATTTGAACCACTAACATTAAAGTTCGAAAAAAAGACTGAAATAAGAGTTTTCTTTAAAATTTTATTAGGTAACTTAAACAATTAATAATCCGTGTTTCTACCGCGAACACTAACACAAGAACATCGGTTTGGCATACTCAAAATGAGTTCATCCAAATCACGCTGTGGAATGGCCGCCCATGTTCGTTGCAACAACAAAAAAAGGTCTTCTTGCGACTGGATACCCTCCATATTCGGCAGAGCTCTTCTCTGTAGCATATCCCATGCGTGCTCAATCGGGTTCAAGTCTGGCGACTGAGCAGGCCAGGGCCAAAGCCACATCTCAATCTCAAGAAATCCGCATAAAAATGCTTGATCCCTAGACACTTTTGATGTGTGTATATGAATTCGTACGAATTCATGCGGCAAAGCGTTGGTTCATGTGACCATACTTTCAACCATAAAGAGATGTCCTGATGAGATTTTTGTATGAAATAGATGATGTCCTGATGATGAAAAATAGAATAATAAAAAGATTTACGGATACAAATAAATAAGAAAATAGTTTTGTAAATGTTTTCAAATAAAATAAACCAAAATAAAATAACATCTCAGAGCCTTCAAATTATGCGTAGCGTATAGTTACCTAGTTAGGTAACTTTACACTACAATGTATAAAATAATAATACCTACATATTTAGGACATGTAAGACACAGCGCTATCTAGTAAATGTAAAGAAAAAAAAAGAAAGAAAGAAAGTAGTCTCATCTAGTAAAGTCTCAGAGTGGACCAAAATATCTCCAAAAATATCTGCGAGCTAGTTTTGTGTAGGCACCCTTACCTGTACCTACTGGAACAGCAATAGTTCGACCCAAATAATTATTTACCCAACATTGAAAACTACATAAATAAACCAACTAGGCTTCACATCACATAACAGCCTTCTATCAGACCACTGCTGGACATAGGCCTCGCCTTAGCAAGGAGGTTTTAACCACGTAGTAAATACAAAGAGGAAAGCCCTAATGAGACGATTGTATGAGACAATCTAAACATATAGATATTAAAGATAACTAATACTATCCAGACACAGAGACAGCCACGAACACGTTTAGAATATAATTAAAAAAAACATTATCATTTGTTCAGCATCATGACAGTGATAGGTTGATTACATTTTATTCATTTGACTATTTGAGAAAATGAATTTTACTTTTTCACATACCTTAAAAAAAATATACGAAGGCAAATAAAACTCAAATGTTTGCGAAACAAATGGAAAGTAAAAAGATTAATTTATGTTGACAAAAACACTTCGGATATCGGATATTCAGTACTCATTACTGGCTGAAAACATTCCCCATGTGAATATATACGGATCTATTTGGGTACTTGGTACTTTATTTTAATTACAGTACCTCTCTGAGTACAATGTTCTGTTTTTGTAAATACTAATGTTTCCATGTGATGGAAATGTTTTCGCCAAGAACAAAATTAATGGAGTGGATATCCTTTCACAAATCTTGAATAATAATTACGTATAAAAACAGTCTTATTTTAAATTAGGGTGAGTTTTAAGGCTAACGAGGCAATTGTCGGTATATCGAGCAGAACTTAATAGAGTTTTCAGTACTTTACTGCCTTTCAGGCTCCTTATTACTGAACTTGGCCGCTTTAAATATCTCATATTTTGGATAAAAAACAAGTTGATATAATCAAAGCGTAACAACGGTCAAAAGTATTTCTGAGTTATTAATTCCGTTATCTATATAACTAAAACTAAAACAACAGACTATGGGCCCGTGTCGAAAATTGATGGGTCATCTGAACCACCAGGAGACCTTTTTAGAAAGACACAGGGGCATAAAACAATAACATTCGCACTATGCCGTCACTTGTAAGCTGTCTAACTGAGTACAGGTGAAAGGGAGGGGGTGGCAACCCTCGATTTTTCTCCCTTGTTACATGATTTTTGTACGGAGTTGCGGATAAATGTATTAAAATAGGTACTGAAATTGTATTGAACCGATGCCGTACAAAATAGTGCGCCACAAAGTTGGATTTCTTTTTTGAGAACCCGGCGCTTCGCTCGGTCAATTTGGTCATTTGATTTTATACGGCATCGGTTTCATGCAATTTCAGCACCTGTTCTAATCCATTATTCCGCAACGCCGTACAAAAATCATGCGACAAGGGAGAAAAATCGAGGGTCCCGTTCCCTTCACCTGTACTCAGTTGGACAGCTTACAAGTGACGGCATAGTGCTAAATGTAATTTTTTTATGCCCTTGTATCTTTTAAAAAAGGTCTTCTGGTGGTTCACATGACCCATCAATTTTCGACATGGGCCCGTAGTCTACTACTACTAAAGGAAATACTTTTGCAATATACAAGGTCATGTAGTTTTAAAGAATAATACAAAAATTCTGTTTATTTTTTTGTAAGAAAATATGCCATTCTTCTTTATGATATGGAATAGTCATCGAAACGATGATGCACCAACATATTTTTTTATAATCTATTTATAATATTATATGCAATAGATATATAATCTACTAGCTTTGCACCGCGGCGTTGCCCCCGGTTGTTGTACCTTGGGTAACACCACGGGGCTCAGCTAGTATACATACCTATATGCTAATTCAACTACTTAAATACCATTTTAAATCCTTCTGCCATAATTATTTTAACTTCAATAATATTGGACTGTCATACAAACTAACATCCCCCGTTTTAACCCCAGAATGGGGTTGATTTCTAAAGATACATTATTAGTACACCTCCACACCATCTATAGAGCATACATTTTAAATTTCAAGTCTCTTACTTCAAATACATAGGACTTTCACACAAACTTCTAATCCCCGTTTTACCCCCTTAGAGGTGGAGTTTCGTAAAATCCGTTCTTAGCGGATGTCTACACCCTATAAGGATCCTACCTGCCAAATATCAAGTCTGTAGGTATTATAGTTTCTGCGATTTCGTGATAATAAGTGAGTGATATTTCGCTTACAGACTTGAAATTTGGCAGGTAGGATCCTTATAGGGTGTAGACATCCGCTAAGAACGGATTTTACGAAACTCCACCTCTAAGGGGGCAAAACGGGGGTTGGAAGTTTGTATGAAAGTCCTATGTTTTTGAAGTAAGAGACTTGAAATTTGAAATGTATGCTCTATAGATGGTGTGGAGGTGTACTAATAGTGAATTTAGCTTTTTCGAATATAATTAAAAATTATTTGCAAATAACTAGCTCCACGCGTACGAAGTCGCAAGCGGCCGCTAGTATATCATATAATTCTCGTGCCACGTTGTAGCTCTCAATGAACTCAGACAACTATATAACCGATTTTAAATAAATTAAGATAATTAATTAAAGTTTTTAATGTGTGTTTTGGGACCTTCAGTGACCGAGTGACTAAAACAATGTGGTGTTCAAGCTACAAAAGAGACTAAGGCTGAAATTTATAAAGCGTGCTTAGGCTTTGCTTAGACTTACCTCACGAGTTAAGTGTGCATTGAAATTTATAGTCATTATGCTTAGCTCAAGCTGAGCAAATGCTTAGCATAGTCTAAGTCACCGAAATCCTTGACTTAGCGAATACTTACGCGCTCGTAAAGATGGTTCGATTGAGCAGGCAAAAAAACCGTAATCTAGTTTGAAAACTTTATAACAGAAGTCCGTAAGGGCAGGCATACGAGCAGACGTATCGCCTGATGGTAAGCGATTACCGCCGCCCATGGACACCTGCAACACCAGAGGCGTCACAAGTGCGTTGCCGACCTTTAGGGTGGGAGGGGAGGAGGTTGGGGGATGGGCCTCCGGTATCCTCACTCACTCGGTGAAACACAGCGCAAGCACTATTTCAAGCCGGTTTTCTGTGAGGCTGTGGTATCACTCCGATCGAGCCGGCCCATTTATGCCGAAGCGTTGCTCTCCCACGGTGTCAATCCGGTTTTTTTTTTGACTGAGAAGTCAAATATACATTCTATTTTACTTGTACATTGTTAGTGTTATTTTGGCCCTTTTTCACTTAAAATCAATAAAAAATAACGGTTTAAATTGATTGATCTATAATTATACGATAAAGATTATAAGATTACTAATATTTAAGTTTAATACAGCAATTTTAAAAATAATATGTGTTTGAAATACCTATATAATTTAAATAAATATGCTATGCAAATTGAAACGTTAAACATTTTTAGGGTTCCGTGCCAAGCAAAAAACGGAACCCTTATAGATTCGTCATGCCTGTCTGTCTGTCCGTCCGTATGTCACAGCCACTTTATTCCGAAACTATAAGACCTTTAATGTTGAAACTTGGTAGGTAGATGTATTCTGTGAACCGCATTAAAATTTTCACACAAAAATAGAAAAAAAACAATTAATTTTGGGGGTCCCCATACTTAGAACTGAAACTAAAAAAAATTTTTTTCATCCAACCCATACGTATGGGGTATCTGTAGATAGGTCTTCAAAAATGATATTGAGGTTTCTAACATTATTTTTTTCTAAACTGAATATTTTGAGCGAGAGACACTTCCAAAGTCGTAAAATGTGTGTCCCCCCCCCTCTAACTTCTAAAATAAGAGAATGATAAATCTAAAAAAAATATATGACGTACATTACCATGCAAACTTCCAACGAAAATTGGTTTGAACGAAATCTAGTAAGTAGTTTTTTTTAATACGTCATAAATCGTGAACTGCAATTTACCTTTCATTCAATCAACACAAATGTAAAAATATAAAATAAAAATTATATTATGTTACTTGCTGCTGCGAAACCCTTCATGGGCGAGTCCGAATCGCACTTGGCCGCTTTTTCCTGAGCTCTTGCTTAGCATACACTCAGTAAATACTTAGCCCAAAGGACTATAAATTCGTAAGCTAAGATTACACTGAGCAGGAACTTAAGTAAGTATAGCGTAAGCAAAGTCTGAGCAAAGTCTGAGCAAAGTCTAAGCACGCTTTATAAATTTCAGCCTAAGTCTCATGAAGAAAGTCCTCGAAATATTGGCAAAGCTTAGTCGCCCCTAAATACATCGACAGTGACATCACTGCGTTCAGATGTCCTTTGCCCTTAGAAGACTACATACCTTTTTGTTGTTAAATAACTTATTTCACCTTATTACTTAAATACTAGAAAGGAGATTAATAGTAATGACATAACTTTGAACAAATTAAATGTTACGTATCACCTAAATAAACGAGAGGGACATTGCCCTTTTGTTTCTGAACGATATCGTTGTTTAAGTTTGTAGAGGTCGCCGTTGTATCGATTTTCGGTAGCGGTGTTAATGTGCTGAGCAAGGCCAAACTTAGACTATCTGACTACCAACTAAAATGTGGAGGCAGTAACTATTAAAGTAATACTCAGCACGAAACATTTAGCTTATATAGAAGAAAGAAAAGGCTAATCACAAATTTTAAATCATTATTTTCCTTGTGACGATGAACATCGTTGATTCATCTGTTTTGTTCTTTAATAAGTAGGTATCTCTTTTTAGTTTTGTGCTTGTGGTATAAAACAATTGAACACAGTTAAAAAACATCCTGGGTCACAATTAATGGAGATTTTTTTCTTTTTACCGTTGAACCTAAGGTTTTACTTAAAATCACTCCTAATTTTGTGCAGTTCATTAGAAGGTGAGCTATAGTAAGCCGAAGGCTAAGACAGAATTAGGCATTATTAGAATTACAGTTGAAAACTGACAGAATTATAACAAAGAAAATCCTCCCTATCTAGTAATGTGAATATCCCAAGTGTACTTACAACGTATTCAACACTCACCTCTCCGAATTAGGATGGCAACATTCGATCTAGTTTGGAATTTGTTTGCAATTAAATTCAAGCCACATTTGATAACCGGCTAGAACACAGAATGTAGATATATACAACACTTCCACGCCAATGGGTGTTACTTGTTAAAAGATTTGAACTTTTGAACTAAGTGTAAAAGGACGGAGGGGAAACGATAGGTATTTCAAAATATGAGTGTTGTAGTCCAATGTCTTATTAGTTAATTGTAGGTATTGCAAGTTGACATAATATCACATACTATTGGAAAAGTAAAGTAGGGTTAAAAGCCAATAGGTTAACACATGTGCACCTCGTGCGATAGCTTTCAATAGAAATAATTTCCGCCGCCATTACTAATGGCGACACCTACTACTCTATTCGGGATTACCCGCTCTTATTTTAGTAACATTTAATATTGCTTACTGAATCGACTAAAGCTAAATCACAATTACTTATGATTTTAGATGAATGAATTAAAGGTAAAACATAAGTTTGATCCTTAATAGTTTTATGAGATAATTAACTTGACAGTTGAAATTTCTTTTACTCTCGTATCTTAGAACAAATACATATTCTACATTAATTAATCGACTTTAAAACTCTATGCTCTATTCATTTACTTTTCGAGCATTATTATAGTCCTGATATTCCTGCTACTAGAAACTTTTTATTAATTGCTTTTCCTCAACCATGTTTTAACTGCAGTAAAAATGATAATTACATTTCTGACTTAATACAAAATAATTTCTTTGTAACCGTTCATTTATTTTAACTTCGAATAATGAGAGAAAGAGTTGGGTCTGACAGCAGTATGAATCTGTGAGACGGGTCCATTTAAGGCACAGTACTTACTGTATTTTAATTTATTCAAAACTAACCTTTACCCACGATTACCTGTACATTGATATTACTTCCATCCCTCATATTTTTATGTAAGTCTGATACGTCGTAAGAATAAAAGCAAATTATATATCTTTGCTATATCCTTCGCGACGGAAACATACCTGAACGGCAAGAAAAAACAATATGAAACTGACAAAAACCATATGAAAATAGCTTATTCTACTAAAATAATGGTATACCTAGGTATAAAGCCAACATCAACATTTTCTTACGAATATTATTTTAACGTCATTCTTACAATGACTGACAGGAGTAAGTGCACAGAAGGTGTAGTGGTCTAAGCGACCACCTCGCCGTTTTCGATTGCACTGAGGGTTGTGGGTTTGATCCCCACAAGGGATAACACTGGGTATTCTTTGCGTCAGTTTCAAATAATTATGTCTATAAAGTTCTAAGATATATACTCAGTCTAGGACTAGTTCTCATAAAAAAGAAGAAAACTATAGAATCTATTCTAATATTATAAATTCTTAATTAACTCTGTCTATCTGTGTGTTGTCTATCTATGTGTTGTCTATCTGTGTGTTGTCTGTCTGTTATGCTTTCACGGAAAAACCACTACACGGATCTCAATTAAATTTGGCACGAAGATACTTTTCTCTCTATTCTCGAATTCTACTTTTCACCGCAATACACACGAGTGGATCCGGTAAAAGCTAGTAGTGCATAAAAGAGTACGTCTATCTATATACTATACCTGCTATATTAGTATGAACAGAAAAACTGATACGATAACAAGTAAAATTTTAACAAAAACAAAAACCGACTTCTAGGTTCGACTCGATTTCTCTTGGATGTCATCATCAGATCTTAGTGTCCTTATTATGGTACCACCTTTGGGATATCTCCTTTCCTTTAAAAAAGAATCATCAAAATCGGTTCATAAACGACGAAGTTATCCGAGAACACACATAAAAAAACATGTATACGGTCGAATTAAGAACCTCCTCATTTTTCGAAGTCGGTTAAAAAGCAAAAACATTTGAATTCGGAACGACAGATTCATAACTTAAAAGTTATCTCCTTTATTCATATTCTTGTTCAAATTCATTGTTTGGTCTCATCTTCACGCGAATCTTTGTTAAACATAATTTTATTGTGATATGTAAATGGGGCGGAGTGATAAAAATAATTGAATTGCTTTGATATCGCTAAACAAAGTATGTACCTAACCATTTTCGCTGTTATTAGCCAAATGTATACCAACCGGGCCATTGATAAGTACTTATATCTATACTAATATTATAAACGCGAAAGTTTGTAAGTATGGATGGATGCATGATGGATGTATGTTTTTTACTCTTTCACGCAAAAACTACTGAACGGATTTGGATCAAAATTTAGAGTAATATAGCTTATACATCAGAATAACACATAGGCTACTATTTGCCGCGATAACTGACATATACGCGGTCAGAGCCGCGGGCAACCACTAGTTTTAAATATTTTCGGACATCTTACACACAACGCCATCTAGTCCCAAGCTAATCAGAGCTTGTGTTATGGGTACTAGACAACTGATATAAATACATATACATATAAAACACCCAAAACTCCGAAACAAATATTTGCAGGTCATACAAACATTTGGTCCGACCCGGGAATCGAACCCGAGAACGAAGCACAGCATTCGCATACGCTACCACTGCGCTACAGAGGCAGTCAAATAAAAATCATAAAAATATATAAAAATATCCTGTGTATGAGAATAGTATTCATGACGCTATGTAACATTTCTACCATAATAAAAAGTAATCCAAGCATTAGTTTTTTTGGTCATAGACTTCATAGAGTATAATTTTAATAAACAGTAATAAAATTAGAAAAGTTTAAAAACTAAAGTAAGACTGTTTAACATACTAAGTTTAAAAGTTTTTATTATTATTTTTATTTACCTTTGTATTAGTCAGGAACTCTATCTTTTGGGATGGTTTGTTATACTATTATTTACTTTTGTTAATATTATTTTAATGAATAGTCACATGTCAGTCTTAAATAATTTAAAAAAGCACTTTATTTTCTTTTAATTAATAATGTGGAGGAACGGGGTGTGATGTCCCTCCAACACAAAGGGAGGATCCTCTGACCAGGCGAGGTGATCATGCCTGGCGGGCCAACAAAAGTGTGCTGTGCCTAGACGCTGATGAGGCCGTAGGGGTAAACCAGGCTGGAGCGGTCGCTTCCTGCGTGTGGTGTATCCCTGTTGAGGCCGAGGTTGCTGGCTGCCTGTGAGACTTGCTGTGGGAGTGAATATGGTGGTGGCGTGCTGATGCTGCATCGAAGGCTGCTTCCAATCACGTCGGGGTCACCACTGTGGGGGACAGGTGTGTCATTACCCACCAACACAAAGGGAGGATCCTCCGACCAGGCGAGGTGATCATGCCTGGCGGGCCAACTGCCCAACGGTTGATGTTGGGATGTTGTATGTATCTTAATTGGCACGCGAACTTTCACTGCGCGATTCAGGACTGGTAATTTCTTAGTTTCCTTCGTTACTCCGTAGTTCAGTGTAACTTCGGGAGATGGCGCTGTAGTAAATTTATGTTGCGCTGTATGTGGAAGTCGCCACAATAATAAGTGTAAATCGATGCACCTATATCCCAATATTTTCTCATTTATTTAATCACTTGTACATTGTTCATACTATATTAATCGAGAAATCTCTCTCAAGTTTTAACTTTGTTGAAAAATAGTTGCCCACAAATTGTTTAAATTACACATTAAACACATCAGACACAGAGCTAACGTTCTCCTGGTTCTATTTAATAAAGTTCTCACGTCCCTGCTCTGCACGCGGCGCCTTGTTATCGAACAACGAGTCTGCTAACTTTAAGCGCATTAATTGTTTCAAAACAAGTGTGTACAACGACAACATGTTGCGATAGTATCTAGAACAATAGATACTTTCATGTTGAACTAGGTAATCCAGCTGCAATTGTGCCAAACAAAAACCTTCATTAAAATATGATATTATTAAAATACTTAAGTAAATAAAAAAATAAAGTGAAATGAAACCGGGTTGAAGTGCTTGCCACCGGTGCATTTACCAATCTGATTCATCCAGTATCCCACTTCAGCCATAAAAATGTCGTGCAAACCGATCCAGCACGCTAAGATTAGTTTCACGAAAGTTTTTTAAGCAATTTTGAAAATCTATTGAATGAGTTCTATTCGTCATTATAATGGAGCTGGTCATAGACTATAAATAAACTAAATTTAACTTTTAGAACTAAAAACTTAACTAATTTTAAAATTAAACATATTATTAAATTGTGGCTTGAGGAACTGGAATTTGATGATGTTGAAAGCCTTCTACAAATAGTGAAGTAATGGAAGCTTGAATAGTGTCACACACACTCTCACCACGTACACATTCTGATTCATAGCCTTAAATTATAAACAGCAAACACACACATTACATACACACATCAAAAGTGTCTAGGGATCAACATATGTGTCTAGGGATCAACATATATTTTTGCAATAAGTTTTCTCCTGATTGATATTAATTAAAATTTTCTTTAAGGATTCATCAAATAAAGTGTTTTCGTTTGTCACAGTAACGATAAACCAAGTCACCTTTGCATTAATAAAGAAATTTGCCATTTTCCTAATAAAAGGATTTTTGACATTTGAACCACTAACATTAAAGTTCGAAAAAAAGACTGAAATAACAGTTTTCTTTAAAATTTTATTAGGTAACTTAAACAATTAATAATCCGTGTTTCTACCGCGAACACTAACACAAGAACATCGGTTTGGCATACTCAAAATGAGTTCATCCAAATCACGCTGTGGAATGGCCGCCCATGTTCGTTGCAACAACAAAAAAAGGTCTTCTTGCGACTGGATACCCTCCATATTCGGCAGAGCTCTTCTCTGTAGCATATCCCATGCATGCTCAATCGGGTTCAAGTCTGGCGACTGAGCAGGCCAGGGCCAAAGCCACATCTCAATCTCAAGAAAGCCGCATAAAAATGCTTGATCCCTAGACACTTTTGATGTGTGTATATACACTCACACTTATACACATACATATCTAAATAAAGAAACTTATTGTGACCACCATTACACATTGTAACAATTGTTCTTCTTGTTTTTGAAAAGTAACTGACTCCCAACACACAGCTAACGCTATTTCGGGAGTCAGGGGATACAGTGTTTTGTAATCCTCTTTTGTTACAACAAAGAATTATTATTATTATAGGCATGTTCAATATACCTGTTGATTGAATTGAATTACAAAATATATGTTTATACAATTCCTACTTTACCATCAATAAACTACAAATAATACCACTAAACATTTCAGTGCAATTATACACAATAGAACATTTGATTGCAAATTTTCATTTGTTGCCAGTAACTTAATAAATTGATCTGAATAAAGGAATTAACCGCAAATAGAAAAGGTTTTTATTTTGATTTTATATGTCCGTAAATATTTAGTAACCTTACGAGTAGTAAGTACTTACCTACTTGATTTAGCTTGAAGAAAAAGAACAAAACTTTAAAAACTTTCTTGTGTGAACAGTAGATAGCCTCCATTGATTTTGTTCTTATTTATTAGATTCTTGTCATTTTTTTAAATGTTCTATTATTTTTAGATTTTGGCTTAAACATTGAACACAAGCTAAAATAAAAAAAAATAAAAAACCCCCTACCCAAGCATTTAACCGAGTAATCATACGCCAAAAATGCATTCCATCATTTTGGAACAGAGCTGATAACACAACCTATATGAGAAGATTTCGCGATGGACGTAATATTCTGACTAATATCTCATGCTCACCATATTGCTACATTATATTACTACGTGATATTGCCAATATCATTTTGTTATAACTTGGACAATGTTGCCGACATCCATCCTAGAGTTTAAAGGAAATACGTTGATGAGGGGAGGGGTAGAAAAAGTGAAATCTCTTTTTTGGAAGTTGGTAAAAATACAAATTAAGCCACTAGCAAAAACTACAGCTTCTTATTTTCGTTTATATTTTTGTTGTTTTGTAGCTATGGATAATTCATTTAATCTTAAATTTTTTCCACTTTCTGAAATCTCCTCCATATAAAGTTTAACTACGCCGAATTTAATATTGCTCTGTTAATGTTTAACAGGTTTTTTAAATACAAGTAGGTGCGAACTCTGCATTCGCTAATTTCAAATCTAACAAATCAATGTTGACACAGATACGAGATCGAGTCAAGATACATCTTGCAATCTAAAATTAGGTCGCATTGAAAATTCAGTTATATAGTTATTAAACTCGGTAAGTGGTATCACGGCGTAAGGTTGAAGATGAAATTAAAATTAAAGTTAAATGAGCTTCTACTACCTATTTTTCCACAAAATTCTTCTAGCTTGAAACTCTAGAAATGTATTTATTACCGACCAATTTATCGACTGGAGTCACTGAGTCACGAATAAGAAGATTCTCCGACGTGTGCAAAAATCCCCTGAGTTACCTCCGATTATCCCAAAGCGTAAAGTCGGCTAAGATATTTTCGAAATTATGATGAGAAAAATATCCGGCAAACGACATGTCGGAAGACGAACAAAATCGTGGCTCAAGATTATTAAATAGTAGACTTATTATTATTATTAAAATAGATTAACTGCATGTTTGGCCTAGTGGTTTAACGGTCACCACGCTGTTTCCTACTTTTAGACGGAGAGGCAGACCCAAAAAAGAATCTCTGAATTTATTAAGCCTGTTTTTTTCTCAGGTGATTACAATCATAATTTACAATAAAATGCCGCGGTCAGTCAAGCGGATATTAGAACAGGTGTCTCAGGTGCGCGGTCAAACATGTCGTGACCACCAACATAATAAAATCAATTTCTTAAGGCTGAAACTTTACGAACTTTTGTTTTTTTATATGTAAATCAAAATTATGATAGTCAGTCAACGTCCTATGGGGACGCAGCTGGTCAGTCAGCTGTAATGTACGTAGCGAGGTTTATAAGGGTGCAATTCGTTTATTAATCGTGATCTTTTTTAACCGACTTCCAAAAAGGAGGAGGTTATATGTTCCACTGTATGTATTTTTTTTATGTATGTTCACCGATTACGCCTTCAGTTGTGGACCGATTTTGAAAAAAAAATTTGTATTCGAAAGGGTATGCTTCCAAGGTGGTCCCATTGCCAGCATATCAGGATCTGATGATGGGATCCTAGGGAAATCGAGGGCAACCCTCATTTTTTATAGGCACATACTATGTTTTTCGTATATTTTCTGAAGTTACACCGGCATTTGCGTCTGGTAATCATCATTTTATGATGATGAGCTGATGATGTATGGTACAACTCCTTAACGGTTAGGAGTTGGAGGATAAATCTTGAAATATCATAAGTACATATGTTATCTTTAGTCCTATTCTTCCAAATTATTTAGGTAAGCTGATGATGGAAGGTGGAAGGTACAACTCCTCAACGGTGAGGAGTTGGAGGATAATTCTTTCAATATCATACGTATCTAAAGACCTTCAGTCGTATACTTTCAAGTTATTTAGGTGAGCTGATGATAGAAGGTTAAACTCTTCAACAGTTAGGGATTAGAGGATGATTTTAATATTACACGTACGTATAGACCTTAATTTGTATTCTCGATGATGAAATTTGATGAAATAGTTCAACTTACTACTTGCCTACGATTGTTTGCACTAAAAACTGAAAAATAAAAACTATTTATAAAAAAAAAACCAACTTCCAAAAAACATCCAACGAAAACTCTCTGCCAAAAAAACACTTAAAAGCGGAAAATAAACTGGTTCTTCATAAATTACCTATACTTATTTCTTAATTCATTTAAATAGTAGTATTATAATGTGTGCTAGGTACCTAAAATCTGTTTGAAGTCGGTGCTAAGCCAAAAAGAATACAAACGAACAATTACAAAAGTCTAAGCGATAGTCACTATACACGATAACTAAAATGGTCGGTCAACCATTCCGTAGAACAACGCCCGTCAGTCAGTGAATAAGAATAGTTATTTATTATACAAGAGTGCAAAGTTGCTTTTTAACCGCGTGCTCAATTTTGATGAGCGAGCAAGCGAAGGATTCTAAAACTCACTGCACGAGGTGGAAAATCTTTGCACTCGAGTGTAACACGTAACTTTTCATCCCACCTCAGCGAGGAAATGACTAAATGACGTGAAAAGAAATTGGCGCGGGCAGAGCAAATTAAAAAAAGTACCCCAAGAAGGTTCTGAGTCTTCGGTTTAACAAATTAAAAAAGTTGTGATAAATTCAGCACCATGAAGGTAGAAGTTAATAGGACTTAGTGCACACGATGTTCTAAATTCAATTTACTTCTCCTCGCCGTTTTTACCTCTAGCGGATAAAAACGGCTGTTGCACTAGATATCGACGATCAAAAATACTCTTTCCGAGACGGGGCGAGGAAAATGATTTTTCGGTCTCTATGGACGGTACCTATACGTTGTATTTTATTGAAATGTGTGTGATGTGTAAATTTCGTTCTGAGTTTATAGTACTGACAACAAAAAAGAAGCTCGTTCGCCAGTATTTTTGGGTAATGGTGCCCAAAACTACTTCGAATAACCTTTTTTTTAGCTGTCCTACTAACATCGATGATATTTTATTTGCACTGACAACATCGATATATTTATACAACATCGATGGTTTATGGTGGTAAGTGTTTTAATAGTTTTTCTAATCCTGATGTTTTACAACGATGTGTGGATGTTATCCAAGCCATAACATCGATTATCGAAGTCAAAACAACGATTTCAAACATATATATTTTTCTGCTAAACATCGATGTTTTCTTAAAATCGATGAATATCGTTCATCCCTAGAAGAGTGTCAGTTTGAGATTCGTCCGTGACGAGAATAGTACTTCAAAATGAGCCAAATTTGTGTTTTCTGTGTGAAATAGCATAATGTAATTTTGTTTTAAGTAAATAATAAATAATAAAAAATAAAAAAAACGATTTCAAGGTTCGACTCGATTTCTCTTGGATGCCATCATCAGATCTTAGTGTCCTTAAAATGGTACCACCGTTGGGATATTTCCTTTTGATTCTTCTTCTTCTTCCTAGCCTTTATTATTCCTAAGTTTGGGGTCGGCTACTAGTTCAACCGGTTTTACCTGAATATCAGTATTACCAACGAGGCAGTCATTTTTTCTTTTGATTAAAAAAATAATTATCAAAATCAGTTAATAAACGACGAAGTTATGCCCGAATACACATAAAATATCTATCTATACTTATAATCAAAATGTAACAGGTCCAATTCTGTACATTAAAGATATTTGGAAAATAATTTTCTTTTTTAATCGATACTGAAGTCAAAATTGTATTTTTTTTCATTTTTGTCTGTCTGTCTGTATCTTGATACTTTTTATCTAGAAATTCAGCACGGTTTCCTGGAGAGAGGGGATGAAAGTTAAAATATTTACTAAGTTGTAATTCAATAACACATACACACACTTTTTTTGCTAGAAAGGAAAAAAATAAAAGATAACGGGAAAAATGTTTTTTTTTTACGCGACTGTACACTGCCTGTGGGAAGCTGAGACAGATATGTAAATATGGCGGTACGAAGTTCGCCGGGTCAGCTAGTATATATTCTAAGATTGCATTTATGTCGCAGCCAACTAGTTTTATTAACGCTGCAATTGACAGTCTCTTAACTATACGTCGCCGTTCAAATATAGATCTTACTTATACCTATAAAAACCTACCTAGGTATGTGTCAAAATACTTATCTATACAAATAAATAAAGTCGAAGTGTCTGTTTGTAATCTCAAATTCAGAGCTTTTCACTAAATTAATGTAAAAGTATATATGGTACTTAAATCAAAGAACCAATTTTGCAATTTTTGTATGTCTTTTTGTTCCGGCTCATCTCTGAAACGGCTTTCCCGATTTTGACGGAAGTTTCACTGGCAATATTAATAAAAGACGAGCTGCCGCGTGTAACATCTATTGTATAGAGAGCGAAAAAAATTCATTTCTTAATCACTGACTGACGGGCGTTGTTCTACGGAATGGTTGACTGACTATTATATTTATTAATAATATAGTCAATAGTAGTTACTAAAAAAAGATAACGCTTAATAAACGAATTACACCCTACGACCACGTACGTACGTACGACCAGCTGCGTCCCCATAGGACGTTGACTGACTATCATAATTTTGATTTACATATAAAAAAACAAAAGTTCGTAAAGTTTCAGCATTAAGAAATTGATTTTATTATGTTGATGGTCACGACATGTTTGACCGCGCACCTGAGACACCTGTTCTAATATCCGCTTGACTGAACGCGGCATTTTATTGTAAATGATGATTGTAATCACCTGAGAAAAAACCAGGCTTAATAAATTCAGAGATTTTTTTGGGTCTGCCTCTTGGACCATTCGCCAAGTGTCGTGGGTTCAAATCCCATGTAGGACAACACTTTGTGTTATCCACAAATTGTTGTTCTGAGTCTGGCTGTTCTTTGTGTCCGTTTCATGTATGTTTGTAAAGTCCCCCGTGACACAGGATTTATTCCTAGTGCGGGAGTTGTTTTTTTTAAAAAGAAAAAAAAAAAGATTACCCAGCAAATACTAAAATTCATCACTGCAAGAAAATCATCCCTACAACACAACATCGTTTCTGTATCACACAGTGGTAGCGTATGCGACTGCTGTGCTTGAGGTGTCTCGGGTTGAATTCCCGGGTCTGACCAAATGTTTATATGATCTGAAAATATTTGTTTCGGAGTTTGGGTGTTTTATAATGTACAATGTGTATGTATTTACAAAAAAAGTATATAATGTATTTATATCAGTTGTCTAGTACCAAGCAACATCCTATAATACTTCAGCTTAAAAATATGCATAACGGTTTTAAAAACGTGTATACTTTTAAAACCCTCTTTTAATATAGCTGATTGGCTTAGCCAAGACCCGATTACCGATTAGTTTGATATTCTTAAACAAAGAACTACTACTGTTTCCACGATTAGCTTTCAGAATTCAATTTCAAATTCAAATGGCTTTAAGTTGTCAGTCGCAATACCTTCAACTTTAGACTCGTATGAGGACGCATACAGTTACAGCCAGTAAAAAATCAACACTTTATTGAGGGCGTAAAGTCGCTGGCTGAGAATTATTATGCTAAGGCACGACTTCCGGACGTAACAGTCCGTAAGTCGGTCACTCTTGACAATACGTGACGCTCATTGTCAGCAGACATCCGTGGTTTTTTATACGTTTGTTTTTTCATTACTTTTTACAAGTAGCGTACAAATCCAATCAGACACAATGTTTTAATATAATTTACTATGCTCGTTTTTACTTGATAGGTTATAACATAAGTGAATCACGGATGAAATCACGGTTGGCTAGGGAAATATTGGAAACTAGTAACCAAAAATTGAAATCTGATAACGTGTCAATCAATCAGAACACAGTACATATTTTGTCTATATTCTCTCTTCTCTCTTAATCTGCTGTAGTATGAACTAACATATTTGGATTTCATTTGAATCTGTCAAGTAGTTTCAGCGTATTATGACCACAATTCAATTTCGTGAAATACTTCTGCGGCTTCAGAATGAGCTATACATTTCCTTCTAAAATCATCCAATTTGTCCAAGTGTTGTGGGTTAAAATCCCATATAGAACAACACTTTGTGTGATTCACAAATTGTTGTTCTGAATCTGAGTGTTCTTTGTGTTCGTTTCATGTATGTTTGTGAAGTTTACCGCGACACAGGATGTATATTCCTATTGCGGACGTTGTCTTTTATAAAGTAACTATTTGTATGGTAGTTTAGGCACTATATTCGACTTCCATCATTCGGTTTCTTCCTGTTATTCTTGAATCTTCATTTTGGAGAAAATTATGAATGAAACGAAATTGCCCCATACAATAATGACTGTAATGAAAAATTGTTCTTAAGCAGTTGAAAAAACATGTTCAGTATGTCAAACATGCAGTCGTAAGTCGGATTTCTAATAATGTTTATTTTTCTCGTGCTATGTTACGAGGTCGCTGTAATAAAAGACGCGCTCGTAAACATAAGTAGATTGAACTTTTTAACTTCTTTCACCATTTTATTTGATACATTTGCAAAAACATTATCTGAAACATCTTTTATAGGTACGATTTGGTTTAAAAGGGTTTCGTATTGGGATTAATGATTTAATAACTGCTTTAAAAAAATAAGATTGTGTTCCTTGCTTTTTTAACTTTGAATTATGTTTTGAGTCGTTTGGTATACTATACTACCATACTCCTCCAACTCTATTATTACTAACTACATTTACTTACAGTTCCGAAAGAAACTTCAATAATAATAAAACACAGGTATGACCAAATTGCAGAAATAATCCATCAAAATCTAGCTCAAAAATATTAATTTATCCCAAACTAAACTGCTCGTAAACCATATACAGTTATAGAGAATCATTTAAATATTTAAAATAGAAAAATGATTACCGACAAAACCATACTCTATAATAGACCGGACATAAAAATACTGGACAAAGTTAATTAAAAGACGGAAATAAATATCAGGTAAATTATTATTACCCGCCTTCATGTCTACGACTATCCTCGTGGTTCTACTCGTAGACCCAAGCCAGGGTCTTGGGGTAACTTTCTACAACTGTGTAGACCCGAAGACTGCAAGAAAAATTCATCACCCTGGATATGCCAAAATCCACTCTTAGGCGCGAACTACACACAAACGGCGTAAGGCATAAGGCGCGGCGCAGGCGTGGAACGGATACGGCACGGACGCAATTTAAATTATATAGAAGAGGCGAAGCGACGTCACGATGCGTCATTACACAGGCTGATTTCGTTGCGATAGCATGTCTTCCTCTTCAGATGACGAAGATGTGCTCGCTATAAATAATAGTCATCCCATATAGCAAGCGACGTACTCCTTGCGTGACGCTTCAGTTGTGACACTCAAGCGGCGCGGCACAGGCACGCCTGCGCCACGCCGCTTGAGTGTAATTCAAAATACGTCTCCTTAGTACATTTTGTATGCAAAAGTTTTGAAGCGGCATCGTGCCTGCGCCGCGCCTTAACTCCTCGTCGTTTGTGTGTAGTTCGCGCCTTACACTCATACAAACACCTTAACTCATGCCGTCTCGTACGCGAACTTTTTGCTTTATCCACATCCTAAATTTCACAACATCCACTTCATGGTACATATGGCTTAGTCCCGTGTGCTAGATTAAGCTACCCCTTTAAAATAAGAAGGATACCAACAAGTAAAATTTGAACAAAAACAAAAACTGACTCAAGGTTCGATTCGATTTCTCTTTGATGTCATCATCAGATCTTAGTGTCCTTATGATGGTAGCACCGTTGGGATATCTCCTTTCCATTAAAAAAAGAATCATCAAAATCGGTTCATAAACGACGAAGCTATGGCCAAGTGCGAGTCGGACTCGCCCATGAAGGGTTCCGCAGCAGCAAGTAACATTTTTTTTTATATTTGTGTTGATTGAATGAAAGGTAAATTGCAGTTTACGATTAATGACGTATTAAAAAAAAAAACTACTTACTAGATTTCGTTCAAACCAATTTTCGGTGGAAGTTTGCATGGCTTTGTACAACATATATTTTTTTTAGATTTATCATGCTCTTATTTTAGAAGTTGCGGGGGGGGAACTCACATTTTACCACTTTGGAAGTATCTCTCGCGCAAACTATTCAGTTTAGATAAAAATGATATTAGAAACCTCAATATCATTTTCGAAGACCTATCCATAGATAGTAGAGGTTTCATCAAACCCCACACGTAGAGGTTTGATGAAAAAAAAATGTGTTTCAGTTCTAAGTATGGAGACCCCCAAAAATTATTGTTTTTTTTATTCACAGAATACATCTACTTACGAAGTTTCAACATTATAGGTCTTATAGTTTCGGAAAAAAGTGGCTGTGACATACGGACGGACAGACGGACAGACAGACAGACAGACATGACGAATGTATAAGGGTTCAGTTTTTTGCCTTGGCACGGAACCCTAAAAAGAAACATATACGGTCGAATAGGAAACCTCCTCCTTTTTCCAAGTCGGTTAAAAATGGTAAAAACGTAAATAACAATAATAATAAATCTTTCGGACATCTGACACACAACGCCATCTAGGTTCAGAACGTGTACTATGACAGCTAAAAGAGATTGACTAAAAGAATTAAGAAGACGTGAAAGCGTAACAGACAAACAGACAGACAGACTTCCTTTCAAAATAATAATATTGGTATGGATTTGCTAAGTAATGTAACAATACAACATGTTCATACGATGTTCTCATATTTCACCAACTTTCTGAGTAAATATCTCCCAGAGGATACCAAGTAATGTAACTGAGAGCTTGATGTGGTTTTTGGTTAGGACTGTATATTCCGCACGCATCACTAACACAGAAAATTATATATTATACACGGATCTATTTGTATAACGTAACTTATTATAATGATAAAACCTTATTAGATTGAAAAGTAAACAACTCACATTGTTGACAGCACGGATGGGTTATTAGTTTAAGCGGTTCTCGCTGCTTCCTACTGCACTAAATAGTGTAGGTTGGATCCTCACATAGGATTGATTTTATAAACTGTTGATATCTTTATAAGCAACAGTAGACAACTGTGAGAGTGTATGTACACATTGTACACTCACAAGTTGTCTACTGTAGAATGTCGACCAAGTAACCGATATTCTCCCGGATGCACGGCCCCCGTGTTTGTTAAGGAAAAGTTTACTTTTTATTGCACTTGTTTGTATTCAACGTGAATGATGAAACATGAAGTATTAGTCCTATTAGCAATGTTGACTAAAAGATGAATTAGAAACAGACTAGGTAGAGACGTTGAATGTAATTTAAAATGTCCTAGTTCCTAGTTGCCACTTTAATTTTGTAGGTATGTGCTAATATTAAGGTAAACTAGCAACTGACTTTAAATTCTGTTAGATCGTTCGCTAGTGAGAACAATGACGAAATTAACCTTTTCTTTTATTTGTAGGTTAGTCCGCCGCCTTCAGGCGGTGGATTGGGGCGGCCTCCGTCGTGATGGCCACAACATCTTTACAAAACTCATACGGACCAGAGATCCCCGCGACACAGAAGCAACTCATGAAGTGACTGTACCTGGACGACAGAGGTTATCGGTAAGTTTTACTACCTGTGCCCTCTACTTCGTACACGTGACAGTTGGATTTAAAAGTTATTTTTAATTTGTTACTGTTTAAACCTTCCTTGGACTACGAAAAACATTTGAAAACCAAAATCAGCTAAATCGGCCCAGTCGTTCTCGAGTTTTAGCAAGACAAACGACCAGCAATTGATTTTTATATATAAGAAGATAACTATGCACTTTGTGTCTCTTCAAACTTAGTTACTTCTGTTTAAGATTTAAATAATAATTATGTTTAAAAACTGAATTAATACAAAATCAAAAATAAACCTAAACTGATTGATTGATATGATGGTCCAAATTTGATGATTTTATGATAGACTCAGTTCAATTTAACAGTCGAGTTACACCTTGATTGACTACTGGTGATTGATTGGGATGTAGATAGTATGAGGTCATGGTTGTGATGGCTAGTAATAGACACAAAGTATATTTCATTTTGGTAAAAACCAATACAGGTCACGGCTCCTCAGTTACATATTGGTATATTTAAGCGCTGTTAAATTTGATTCATTCTCAGAAGATCTATTTGGCCCATCCATGATGTATCTAATGAGAATCTTTTTTTTCAATACATTCTAATTTCAAAATGTGGATATACTTAGAATTTTATTAATATATTAATACAATTTTAAAGGATCCATTAGCTAGATTCGTGATGTAGCTAATGAAGATTTTATTTTTCATTAGATCCTGTTTTCAAGATAAGTAAAAAGTAAATAAACCTTTTCGGACTTCTAACACACAACGCCATCTAGTCCCAAACTAAGCAGAGCTTACGTACAGACTTCTTTTTAATCAACATAATTTTTTTTATTGTTTACTAGAGATTTCATCTACTACTGATACATACCTACTTAAATATAAAAAAATAACGAGAACTAAGCAAATTCTTGAACATATAATATTATATATACTTATGAGATGTTTCCTGTGATAAATGTGCGATATTTGAAAGATGTACTTTAGAATAATATTATGTCAAATCCCATGGTTCTAAGCCATCATATTTTTATAACTTTTCTGATTTTATCTCAGAGATGGTATTTTAGAAGTTCTATGCTTTCCAGAAGACGCACAACCATAATGAGTTCCCAAGACACAAGGCTGTTGTTAAACACTAGTTCTTTGTTACTTTGTAAGTCGCTTTCGTTATGCCATTTTCCTATTTTTTTTTGCCCTAAACTGAGAATAAGTTCGGCTTAGCTGTATTTGTAGGGTGAAGTTTTTGCGTTATGCATATTTGACTTGGACTGAAACTAACGATATTTTTTATTTTATTTAAAACTACAAAATTTCGTAATAGATTTAGCAACTGTCGTTGTTGTCCGCAGCTTTATATAGCATAAAATGAAATCGCTTCTGCTGTCTGTTTGTTTAGATCTTTTAAACTACTCAGTGGCTTTTAATGTAGTCAACATTAGACATTTATTGATGCCCTTCTTGTAAAAATCAGCTGGACGGGAGGCAACAAACTCTTCAAAGGTATTTTATACTGCCTCTCGGGAATTGAATTTTTTACCCAAAGTTGTCTAAATTTTGGAAAAAGTAATAGTCGGTAGGTGCAAGGTCTGGTGAGTATGGCGGATGAGGGATAGCTTCCAACCCCAGCTCTCGCAGCTGCTTCACGACAACGCGCGACCCCATACTGCGCAACAGACAGTCTCCAAACTGCAAGAGCTGGTTAATGTACATAACCTTGCAAAGTTTCATCCTTCTAGCACTCATCGTGTAGAAGATAAACCGAGAATGGACGAATGGACGTACAAACGGATGAAAAGAAATGACGAAACTATAAGGGTTTCCAGACGTGAACTACCTACAGAGCCCTGAAATTTCTTGTCACAGAATAAAGTTCTTGGAGAAAATTCTGAACTCCAACTGACTAATTGAACGCCAATTTGTTAACGCCATTAGCGTTTTAATCCTGAGTAAATAATAAAAAATACCTGTGCCATGAAACAAATTAAAGGTATTTTCACTCAGTGATAGCACCAAATTAAGAGGTTTCTATGAAATTAACGTTGTTTCTAGAACATTCCACTTGAGGTATCTACATTCATTTTTGGGTAACTCATATTTCTTTATATCGATTTTATACTCTTAAAAATGTTTTATGAATAGTCAGCTAAAGTCATAATGATGTTGCCTGGTAAAAAGCTTACAAACGAACCATCATCATAATCATTAACAGCTTTTAAAATACTACTGCTGGACATAAGCCTCTCCTTAGACAGAAGGCTCCGCTGGCCAATCGAATTGGTATAGGGATTGTTTTAAGTTTTACTTCTCTTTGCAGCGCTGTTGTTCTGCCTAGATTGATTTGCTCCCTTGGTTGCCTCTTACGACACCCACGAATTGAGTAGGAGTGGTCATACTGTATTTCTTATTCGTCAACAGGCTATGACCGCGTGGTCCGATCACTTTGTCCGACTGATCGGACGACACGGACTTTTTTTTAGGCTTAGAAGTTGTATGTTTATTTTACTGAATATTATCTGCCCGTATTAATGTTAGAATTCAAACGTAGTTCGTTTTCGGCGACATTTCAATCGAGTATCTACAGTAAATCTAACAACACGACACAACAATAATCTAACATTCCAATAGATATAAAATGGGCCAAACATTCGACTGTAGCTGGTAAGATATATTTTTTGTTTGTGCAAAAATCCCCTTGGATACCACCTGAGTATTTATTGCTATTAAATAGTGTTGTAAATAGTAATAATAGTATTGAATATGTACACAGCTCCATAATTTTTAATTTAACTCATTTAAAACCTAAGAATTAAACTCACTACAATCAAAACTTTCAGGTTTTTGATTGTCACAATCAATAAGGTTAAACTGACTATTAGTTCATGGTTATTCTTCGACAGATAATCAGGTTCTGCCTAAATGCTTTTTGTTGCTTTGTGTTGATGCTATCTTTATTTTAACTTTTTATCAAAAGTTTGCCTGTATTTACCCGACTACGGCAAAGCCAAAGGAGGGTTATGACTTTGACAGGCTATGTATGTATGTATGTAAATTTTGAAATTTCGTATCATTACTTTTACTTTATATAATTTTATAAGTTTCCATTTCCCTATTTTCCGTGGAGAATTTCTTACACTGGCACACTGATATTTCTATGTACCCACAGTTGTTAGGTTTTAGATGTAAAAATATTTTATGTAACCATAACCTTTGAGAATGCCATAAGGCGAAACCGGTCAGGTGTAAAGATAAATTAAAATAGTGGAATAAGTACAAGTGAGTTTGATTCTAGAATGCATTTTCCCTTTAGTTTTAAGAGGGAATTGGAATCACAAATCGTTCCCGTTACCTGCCACCACTTCAACCATACCGTATTGATTATTCGCTATGCCAAAAATATACGTCATAACTGTTCGTATCTCCCAATAGAATTACTTATAGAGGTTCACTACTTGGGACTTCCTACTTATTCGTAATATAAAGATTTGGAGATGCTTTTGAGACAGCTTCTTCCGTCATCGCCAAGCCTGAATCGCCACCACTGTGCCTTCTCTTCACCCGACGCCGTAAAACCAGAGTTAATGTGTACGAAAATACTCTATAATAGTACTAACGTAATGACTGTTTACTACATTTGCGTTATTGTTTTTATTTAAAGAGTAATAGATATAATAGAAATCTATGTGATTTTAAACGTTACATATACTAGTTCTCATAATATTTATAAACGAGTCTACTAACAACTCTTAGACCACTGACATCTTCATCTGCAACATTAATAAGCTAAGCTATAGTATGTTACTTGTTCTTGAGGCAAGACTTATTAAAGTTATTATACTTAGGTTGGGAAGAGCAAAATTATATCAGAACTGTAAAACAGTTCTATCATGATAAGTGAAGTGTAGGACACTAGTACACATATGAAACAATAATAATATCTAATTTTTTATTGACTAATTTCACATCTTGACCCTAAAGTAGACGGAGACTGTGTTTAGGTATTCAGACTGCTAACACACGTGCTTAAAATATTTCTGAAAATACAATTATTTTAAAATTATTTTATGATTGTACCTAGACATGGATCAAATGATGAAAATATATAGAAATAATATTTTAGGTACATAAAACTTAGTTTTTAAGCATTGTAAAACTCGTACCATTGTAATTACAGTTATGAATTAATGTTACAGTTGCAAATGAAAGTTTCTTTTTTGTGTATTTCTGCTATTCTCCTTTCTTTTTACAAATGAATAATGTTTTATAAATCTTGTTTCCTTCTGCAAAATGAGTATTTGTAGCATACTAATTGAACACCGTCCCACTTACTAGTAAAAAGTGCTACAATATTGTTCCGACAGGTATTTAAAATTTCGTTTTGTTAACTTCGCATCCATTGCTTTCCAAACGAAGTCACCCTATAGAGCTCGTCTGCAAAACTTTTATTAACATCGTCAAAAGCTTTCCCTCTATAACTGGTATTTTTTTAAACCATTTCAACCAATCGCCTTCCACTGATGAACGTAGGTCTCCCCCAAGGAGCGCCAACTATCTTGGTTTTGGGCAGTCCGCATCCATCCGCTACCAGCCACTTTCTTTAAATCGTCAGTCCACCGTGCCGTGTTTTTTTTTAATACTTCGATCCCTTTCCCGCTGTTGCTCTCATTACTCTCACTTTGAACGAACATAACTCGAGATCCTAACACCAAAGCTTTGAAAACAAACTTTTGAACATGAAAGTTTGACTAAATAAGTTTCAATAAAATTCCTTTTGAGCTGCCTGCCTGTCAAAGGATTTAGACTTGTATTCTATAATATGGATTTTGAAGTTTGACGAGTTGCCTGTTAGTGTATGATAATTTTGTAATTTTCTGTAGTCATAGATTTTTTATATCATGTCATAGATATTTTATACAAAAGAAATTAAAGTAACGAAATTTATTAAAATAAAATTCAAATACTGAAATAACTTATTGAGTGACTTAATTTTATTTTACAAGCAAATAGCATAATTTTTAACATAGATTTTTAAAACCCAAATTTTTCAGATGCACTTTAAATTTAGCATGTGTTGAGGGTCTAGGAAACCGACATACTGTATACTAGCTTCTGCCCAACGCGTAAGTTGGTTATCGCGCTAAAAATAGCTTATGTTCTTTCTCAAGAATTAAAGTATCGCTATGCTAAGTTTCATTGTCATCGGAAGCCCCGAAAGCGTAAACAGACTAGTTTCAAATTTATAATATTAGCATGGAAAAGACTTATTTACATATGCTTATTTTGAAATGCATATTATGTATACCATATACACAGGTACCGCTATCACTAGACTAATTTGTATATATAATTTGTTAATTGAATACGTGACGTGTACACACATATATTATGTTGTGTGCCTTAGATATTTATCAACATATAGTTTGACCTTCGTTCAGAAGTGGACGTCGATAGCTTGATAGCTACAATGGACATTAAAATGAGTTAACAAAAAAAGCCCTCAGATTGTAGAAATGAAAAGGAGACGAGTTTAGCCTGACCTATTAGACTTTAGTAATTAAAAACAACTAAGTAATGACTCCGTTAAAACTTCTCATTTAAATCTCGACTACACTGAGTGAAATACAATGAGCTGCTTTATAAATGTTCATAAGACGTATTAGCTCAGAATACTGCCGCCGCCCCTGGAGAATACAAATAATGAGAATTTGCGTCGTTTTTCATTTGTTTTCGTCAACCTTTACTAAACTGTGTATTTTGGTATCACTATAATGAGAAGAGACAGATCCTTCTTTTTTATTTCGTTATGTCATTTGCAGTTTTTCGTATTGTATTTTTGTTTTAGTTTGATCAAATTTTAATTCTTTAATATTATGAGACTGAAATTATTTTATGTTATCTCTTTTATATCTGTGAAACGAATGACATACACATTTATATGTGGGCTTGAAATTTAGGACAGTTTAGTACAATGTGGATATACTACATATTGCCTATGCTCAATCAAATTTTCACAATGACTGTATCTGGAACAATGGCTAAAAGTTTATATTAAGTTAAGATGGGTATTATAAAATTACTTGCTCGAAGATTTTATTTATTTTTAATTTATAATAAAAAAGTAATACGAGGTTCTATAGTTTACTTTCCAGTTCAATGGCTTTGTCCTATAACTAGGTATTATTTATAAAACAAAACCCCGAGGTTACTTAAGTCAGTTAGCACCTAATTGAGGATAACGGCGCTAATAAAGTTCAATCTCCAATATCAAGTGGATCGTGGATAGATTGATCGAAGTAGTAGAACCACTTGTTCGATCAACCTATTCTACATCAATCACTTACCAAAAAATAAAAATTAACATTAAATTAATAAGCATAAATTTTATTTATTAAATTAATTTACGAATACGGCTGTGCTCACGCCGTCGCCAAGTCAAAAAAGCTGTTAAAGAAGTTTTAGCTGATGTACAAGTTTATTTTAAGGGGGCATAATGTATCAATTAACTTTCTAATTGCTTCTCATTGTACTTTACAAACTACTAAAAGTATATAAAATTGTGTAAAAAGTACACATTCCTTAGTACTTCTATGTATAATGCTTATTAGCTACTCATCAGATCATCAGCATACCGCAGTCCACTGCTGGACAAACCAAGTGGTGTGCAATTGGAGAGGCAGCTTTAATTGTAATAATTATTTTTTTTTTACGGGAATTAACGCGATCAATTATTAGAAGGTATTACATACCTCTAATTTGCCTGACGTAGTAAAGCTTCAATTGCACGTCACTTGGTTCGATCAACTGCTACTAATTAATGTCAATTTCACTACCGTGCAACGACCTGTATGCGCCACACACTTGATTAACGGCAATTTCCTTTAACCTTACACTCTTGATGATCTTAACTCACCTTGCTAATTGTTGAATTATTTACTCTTAATTAAAACAGTACATCAGTACTGTTCATAAGCATGATATGACATTATATTAAGTTACTATAACTTTGAACTTGACTTTAAAATAATAATATAATAATAATAATATTTTTCTTAATTGTACGCTGTATTGTATTCATTTCAAGGTCAACATTATTCACATAGTTCAATATAGTTTAAAAAACCGGCCAACTGCGAGTCGAACTCGTGCACTGAGGGTGCCGTACAAACCTATAGGTATATTTATGATGTAAATTTATACTTTTCGCATTTTTTATCTGTGCTATACATGTTGCTTCGTACCAAATTTCAAGATTCAAAGTTCACGGTACCCTGTAGGTTTTGATTCTCTTGCGAGTGTCGAAAATTTGCAGCATAACGGCTGTATCTTTTGATTGCGTTGGCTTAGAAGTTTGATTTTGCAAAGGACAGTAGACCTATAAGGGTTTCGTTTTTTCTTTTTGAGGTACGGAACCCTAAAAAAGAAAATAATTGTTAACAAAAATCTACTACTACTAATACTATTGTTCTCAAAAACTGGCTACTCCATGTTTAGTTAATTCTATTGTTTTGTTCGTCGCTGGCTTTCAATGACTAAAGTGCGTATATATCTTAAAAAGTTGTCAAGTTTTTTTCAATAAAAGATTAAAAACAATTTTTCATGATTAGTTCCGAGAAAGCAAAATTTTTATCTCCAAACTAACAAAAACTGGTCCTAGATCATCATCCTGCTAACATCTCACTTTCGATTTTGGCATGGTACTACTACAATAAAACCTGGTTAAGTAGGACCTGGATAAATGAGAAACCTCCATAGCTGTTACTCATGCTGAGGTCCCAACACTTTGGCACTGAGTTACCACTGCTAGTGGGACAAAGCACGTGTACACACACACAATTAAATAACGGCAGTTACAATATTAAGTAAATCTAGGAGGAATTTATATCTTGCACCTACTGTTAAAAGAAATATTATTATTACAATTTAATTCACCATTTCTGATTAAGGCTTCGTTGTTATTAGTTGTCAAAACCTCTACTTCATATTATTATACAATAACTTCAATCCATATTTTTGATATTCCATATTGACATTGTAATACAACATGTAATCTCAGTTTTTATTTTTAGCTTGAAGTAGACTAACTTGATGTAAATATCAAGGAATGCTCAGATTTTTATTAAAATTCGCAACAAGTAATACCAACAGCGAAAACAAGTATTTTAATATCTTACGAGAACTCATGTCTCAGTTATTTTTCAATTGAGTGCAGACACTACCTACATTCTGGCCCTGTATTTGACTTATTTATCGATAAACTAGCTTTTGTCTGTAACTCCGCCCGCATGTATGTCGGTTATCGCGGTAAAGCCTATATACTTCTGTGGGAATCAAAGTATCTCCATTCCAAATTTCATTGTAATCGGTGCAGCGATTTAGCGTTAAAGACAGACAGACAGATAAACAGAATTACTTTCTTTAGTATCTGTTCAAATTATTTACATTTTGAAATATATTTGCCGACTTATATAATGGATTTTAAAAATTACCAATAGAAAGCCACATTATCTGTGAGTGTTATAGGCTATATACCAACCCAAAAAAGTATGGTAGTTCGTCATTTTTAAAGTTAGAAATCATTCTCATCAAGAACAACCTATAATAGTTCACTGCTGGACACATGCCTCTCCTTAGAAAGAAGATTAGCTACTATACCAGGCTGGCCAGCTGACAATTAAAGTTAGAAATAAGAAGAAGTAGAAAGTGATATAGCTAGTCTAGTACACAGATGAATTTGTGATTTTCAAGAAATTCAATTTGTGAATTTTTAAAATTATAGTATTCCTTATGATTTTTTTTTCTACTCATAATGAAGTATCTCTCATAAGAAGTAAAGCACATTTGATACACTTAGTGTCCGACCGAAACTGGTTTTTACGACCGAAACCGAAACCGAATTTCGGCATCGGTCTCAGTTTCGGCCGAAACCGAAACCGAAACTTGCTTATCAGAGATTGCTTTTCAGAGAAAAATAAAGAAAATGTATTATAATCAGTCAGTTTTAATTTTTTTTCTTTAAATCACATAATCAATCACACAATATAATTTATTGCACTGTTTGCACTTGGCTTTAGATGAATCAGACGAACTTTTCTCAAAAAATTGCCAAATGCTGTTTTTTAACGACATTGTTCTTTCATAATAGATTATTCAATACTACAACAAAAGAAAAGTTCTCCATTAGGTTTAATCAGTAAGTACTCAATGAATTTTAAATTATTTATTTATATTCGTGAACTATTATGGATAAGGTTTTAAATTGAAAAACAGAAATAAAATAAGTATAAGTGTTAATTTTATATGGATAACCAGGTGGGTCTCTACTCGTTTAATTATAAGTGTTAATTTGTAAAAAAATATAATATTATATTGGTACCTACTTAATAATTATTAAATTGAACGCGAAATTCTAAATCCTTGATATTATCACCACAAATGCACTAGAGTAAATATCATAGTAGTATAGTATTGGGCATTCTGCCCCACTATCGTGGGACAGAATTCCCAATACTATTTTTGCGAAACAATAAAATCTACAGTGGGGTAGAATGCCCAATACTATTTTTTCGAAGCAATAAAATCTACAGTGGCGTAGAATTCCCATTACTATTTTTGCGAAACAATAAAATCTACAGTGGGGTAGAATGCCCAATACTATTTTTTCGAAGCAATAAAATCTACAGTGGCGTAGAATTCCCATTACTATTTTTGCGAAACAATAAAATTTATGATGGGACAGAATGCCCAATACTATTTTTACGAAACATTAAATCTACGATGGGACAGAATGCTCAATACTATTTTTGTGAAACATTAAATCTATAGTGAGGGCAGAAAGTCCAATACTATTTTTGCGTTTGTTGTATAATTTTTGTAGTTTGTTTTTGCGCGTCCACACTAGCAACACAGTTATCTGACATAGACTATGTAAAGCATGTTGTTTCATCGCAAAATTAGAACTAAAAATCAGTGTTCATAGTTTGCTTTTGCGCGCCCACGCTATTAACACAATCGTATGATATACAGAATTTTGTGATTAGTATGATGTTTCATCGCAGTAGCAATCAGAACTAAATGGTATAGTTTGCTTTTGCGTGCCCACACTAGTATCACAGTTATCTGACTCAGACTTTTGCGTTCAGCATGTTGTTTCATCGCAAAATTAGAACTAAATAACAATGTTTATAGTTCGCTTTTGCGCGCCCACGCTATTAACACAATCGTATGATATACAGAATTTTGTGATTAGTATGATGTTTCATCGCAGTAGCAATCAGAACCAAATGGTATAGTTTGCTTTTGCGCGCCCACACTAGCAACACAGTTATCTGACACAGACTATGTAAAGCATGTTGTTTCATCGCAAAATTAGAACTAAAAATCAATGTTCATAGTTTGCTTTTGCGCGCCCACGCTATTAACACAATCGTATGATATACAGAATTTTGTGATTAGTATGATGTTTCATCGCAGTAGCAATCAGAACCAAATGGTATAGTTTGCTTTTGCGCGCCCACACTAGTATCACAGTTATCTGACACAGACTATGTAAAGCATGTTGTTTCATCGCAAAATTAGAACTAAATAACAATGTTTATAGTTTGCTTTTGCGCGCTCACGCTATTGACACAGACGTATGATATACAGAATTTTGTGTTTAGTATGTTGCATAAAACAAAAAAAGAAAACAACATTAATAGTTTACTAAAAGAATATGATTATTTATTTTATTAATTATATAAATTATGTAAAATAAAATGTTTATAAAATGTATATAAAACTCATGAATTATTTGAGTTAAAACTAGGTTGTTCGTCACATAATGAGTCTATAGATTGTATGAGAGATTGAAGCTTACGCCATTGGGGTGTATCTTCGTTGGTCTGAACCTTTATTCGGACCAACGCTTTTCTCCAGAGGTCTTGTGGTTCCGTTTTAAGAGCATCATCAGTTCGATACACTTTGAGATCCACGAGATAGTCACCCGTTGTGTTGAGAACTCGACGTTCGTTACCGTTTGCAACTCTATTCACAAAATATGTTGCTAGCGGGGTTGAGGAAGCCACTTTATATTCCCTGTTGCGGCTAACATTAAACACATCAGAAGTTTTCACCTTTTTGCTGAAAGAAAAATTTAAAAATCATACATAAGTAGAACAATAGCTTAGTGAGTGTCATATAAATGTCGTATTACTTTGTTTGCGTTTTGATGTAACATCAAAGTATGATATAATTATATTTATCACTAATTATACGATAAATTCCTGTGGAATGAATTACTAAACAATATCGAAAATTTAACTCAAAAACAAAACTCAATAATGTACATACTTTAACTAACCATAAGCTTGCGTAAATTTAAACAATAGATCTAGGTATGTAGATATTGTATAATTAAAGCAGATAATTACCTTATACTAGTAGGCGATTTCTTCACTCTGGTACCTTTAGGTTTGCTTTTATGCGTGACTGGGTTTCGGAGATTGTGGTCATCATCTATTGTAGAGTTATTGAATAGATCACACTCAGAGTCTGACCTGTAAAATTTCAAATAAGATTTGTTTAACATTTTTATTTATTAAATATTTGTAGGTGTAGACAGCGACAATTATACCTCGAGCTCGTTACACCCCTCACAATACTTCTACACATAATTAAGGATAATGTGTAATAAAAACATAAAAGTGGTAAAAAATATTAAGGTACATATTATCAAGAACAAAATCAGGTGAATTAATTTAAAAACAATAATTAAACTTATAACACTTACATTTTATTCCTGCGAAGTAGTAAATAGCTTCCAATCAGACTGAGGCTCGAATTTAATGTATCGAGTTCAGAAAACCATGTTGTTTATATATCAAAATACAGATATAATATTGAAATTTAAAAGTATAGTTGTACTCAATGAAAATGTTTATCAAATAAGACATATTTTATTGTATGTATTATACTACAAATAAAGCAGCAGAAGGTTCCAGTATATTCATACATTATCATCATTTGTAAACTCAGCAAAAAAAAAATGCAGGGCTGCCAAACCGAATTAATAGCGTTGTGCAAATATAACATTTAATATTGTAAATTAAAACCATCACCAACCAAAGAGTAGACATAATATATATTTTTACATTCGCTATCTAACGGTAAGGTAAATTGTATTGCTAAGAAATTTAACTTTATAAGGTTATTAGAGTGTAAGTAACTATATTTTATATAATTTTGCATGAAAATGTGAAATAACACAGTATAATAAAAACAATTAATTTCACAAACCAAATCACATTTCAAAAGTTATTTACTATTTTTCGAACTTGGTGTGCTGATGTTGTATCTATATGGATATATGGTGTAAACCAATAACGGTAGATGATGCAGGCATTAAAATTAATAATAACAAACGGTTCTGATAGCGTAGTGCAAGCCTCGGATAGGCAACGGTGTGGGTTCAAGTCCCGTCTATGAGTTTTGCTTTACGTCTCTAATATATTTCAAAGGATTTTAAAACTATGTTTATCACCCCTGATTATAAATGCATGACAGCAAACATCATTTGTAAATTCAGCAAAAAAAAAATGCAGGGCAGCCAAACTGAATTAATAGCGATGTGAATATAACATTTAATATTGTAAATTGAAACCACCACCAACCAAAGAGTAGACATAAAATATATTTTTTACATTCGATACCTAACGGTAAGGTAAATTGTATTGCTAAGAAATTCAACTTTATAAGGTTATTAGAGTGTAAGTAACTATATTTTATATAATTTTGCATGAAAATGTGAAATAACACAGTTTAATAAAAATAATTAATTTCACAAAACAAATCAAGACTCGGATAGGTAATGGTGTGGGTTCAAGTCCCGTCTATGAGTTTCACTTTACGTCTCTCATATATTTCAAAAGATTTTAAAACTATGTTTGTCATCCCTGAGTAAAATTGCACGACAGCAAAACCTGGTTAAGTAACTCAACACTTTTGTTATGCAGTCATATGAGTAGAGCAAGTTCGCGATAAATTGAGTCATTATATTTTAATCAATTTCGTAATATATTTTATACTAGCTTTTACCCACGGCTTCGCTCACATTTTTATCTTGCGTAAAAATATTTTTCATTTTTACTTTTTAAGTAAAAAGTAGTCTATGTTACTTCTAATACCTCTAAGAATATGTGTACAAAGTTTTCGCGTGAAAAACGTAACAAACAAACTATGTTCACATGTAAAATATTAGTATGATATATTTTTTATTCATGATCCGTCATAACTCTATCGTATATACCTATGGGTAGACGGATTTGCAAAATTCAAAGTTTATTTATTTCATAATATATTCATTCTTATACAAAGACTCAAGTCTTAAAGTCTCAAGTAATTAAAAAAATTCAATCTCTATATAATTATAAGGTAATTATAATGGTTCATATATTTATTTATGTATTTGTAGTGTTTAAATTATTATTAAAGTGTGATTTTAATTTCAGCGTGAGGTCTGTTTCAAACAAAAGTTTTGTTTGCTGACAGATTAAACAGGACATTAATTAATCACTAAGATTTTTTATTATTGTAGACCACAATAAACATAAGGTAATTGATTCATAGTACATTTCTCGTTACTTAATTATATGAAGTTATGGTGGATATTTAATATTGTTATTGAAGTGTGATTTTAATTTCAGGGTGGGGTCTATTTCAATCAAAAGTATCGTTTGCTAGCAGATTAAGCAGAACAGTAATTTAACACAAAGATTTTTCAATATTGTGGACTCTAATAAACATAAGGTAATTGATTACATTTATCGTTACTGTAATACGTATGGTTGAGATGATGTGATGGTTGAGATTATTTGATTATCTAATATCACAGTTCTATAAAAATATCTAATTAATAACCTAACGACTCTAGTGGTTTGTGTGATAATATCATCCACTGGCTGTAGGTTTGAATCTCCCAAGATTCGAGTAATCCAAGAATTGATGTTATAAGTTTGAGTGTTCTTGGTGTTTACATTATTATGTATTTATGTGCATTACATGTCTAATTCCAGAACCAGTCAAGGACAACAAGAACTATAACAGATTGTAATTATATTATGAACAAACAATTGAAGTTCTGAAGGTTCAATTGCAGTTATTAGGTATATGTAAAATAAGTAAAATTAATTTTAATATTATTTAACTTATATTTTAGTTTGAAAATGCCTTTCTGTTCGGTTTGCAATATAGAAGTGAATTTTAAGCGTTGGATAAGTCACTTAAGGACCAATAAACATAAAAACAATAGTTCTGAACGTATCAGTGAAAATGTAGAAATAATACATTCTTCTTTCAAGAGTCGTATTACAAGTTACAGAATTATCGCATCTAAAAATGAAGTAAATATTTATCCAGAATGTTTTTTGAATAATATTTATGATCAAGTTAAAATTTTAATATATAGCGCACTTGAAAAACATTATTCAATTAAAATCAATTTTGAATTATTTGCAATTTTTTTAATGGTAAAAAATGACACCCAGGAATTGAAATCTTTTGCTAGTAAAAACTATGTTATTCATTTAAATTATAATTTTAAGGTTACTTACGAAAAACTTGTTTCATATTTATTAAAAAGAATTGAAGAATTTCAAGAAAGAGATAGTGGGTGGACATTTCTACATAATTCACATTTAGAAATCAATATCAATAAATACCAACCTCTTAGTGGCTCGCGATTTATTGATTTACCTAAATTTATAAAAAATAAGAAAGCCTGCTTAAATATTCAAAACGATGATAGTTATTGTTTTTTGTAGTGTGTTGTTGCTGCTTTGTATCCATTCACTCGACACCCTGAAAGAGTCACATCATATCCACATTTTCGTGATGTCTTAAACGTGAACGATATCTCTTTTCCTATCACTTTTTCAGATATAAATATTTTTGAAAGAAACAATCCTTCCTTAAATATATTTATTTATGGTTTAAAAGGTAATAGAACTATAACAGGACCTCTCTATAGACCCGATAAAGTAAATCATGGATCAAAAATAATTCATATATTGTTATTAGAAAACGGTTGTTCTTCTCACTATTGTCTAATTAAAGATTTACCTCGTCTTGTTAGATGTCAAATAACTATGCATCACGGTAAAGTGTATTTTTGTGAAACCTGTTTATTATTTTTCCAAAGTGAAGATAAATTTGAAAAACACCTATGTGGTGGGATTGTTACTATTTTGCCTAATAAAGGATCAGTCATACAATTTAAAAATTATAACAGAAAACAAAATATTCCATTCACAATTTATGCTGACTTCGAGACGATACTTGAACCAGTAACCTGTCATGAATCTGATACAAAAAATACGACACGTTTACAACACCATATCCCATCTGCCTTTGCCTACAATATTGATTGTTCATTTAATGATGACTATAATGAATTCAAAACGTATCGTGGGATAGATTGTGTTTCTAAATTTGTTGATTTTCTTACTGAAGACGTTAAGAGGATTTATAATATTTTGACTCAAAATGTTCCAATAGCATTTACCGAAAAAGATGATATTGAATTTAAAAAAGCACAGAAATGTTGTATATGCGAAAATTTGTTATGGAATAATAAAGTTAGAGATCATTGTCATATTACGGGTCGATATCGTGGTGCAGCACACAGGCACTGCAATTTGCAATATAGGATACCTATGTTCATACCAATTTTTTTTCATAACTTGTCAGGATACGATTGTCATTTATTTATTAAAAAATTAGGTGAAAAACCTGGAAAGTTAAATATTATACCTAAGACTAAAGAAAAATACATTTCATTTTCGAAATTTATTCAGATCAATGACCACGATTACGTACAGATTAGATTTTTAGATTCGTTTAATTTTTTAGGTACTAGTTTAAATAAGCTTTCAAAATCTATGCAAACTGAAGATTTTATTAGTTTACGTTTTCATTATCCTAATAATACTCATTTTTCTTTACTTAAACGAAAAGGTATTTATCCATACGATTATATAAAAAAATGGAAATGCTATGAAGAGAGGTCATTACCAGCAAAACATTATTTTTTTAATTCAATATGCAATGAACATATTTCACAAGAGGATTATGATCATGCTAAATTGGTATGGCATACATTTAACATAAAGACATTGGGTGAATATACTGATTTATATTTAAAAACAGATGTACTTTTACTCACTGATATATTTCAAAATTTTCGAAAAACTTGTAAACGATATTATAAGCTCGATCCGGCGTTTTATATTACTGCACCTAGTTTATCATTTGATGCTATGTTATTAAAAACAGGAGTTCAATTAGAACTCATAGCTGACTTATCTATTGTACGAATGATCCAAAGCGGCATCAGGGGAGGATTGTGTATGTGTTCTCATCGTTACGCTAAGGCTAATAATAAATACATGCCATCGTGTGACACAACGCAACCTCAGTGTTTCATAGCTTATTTGGACTGTAACAATCTCTATGGTTTTAGTATGTGTCAATACTTACCACATTCAGATTTCCGCTTCTTAAATCAAAAGGAAATAAATCATCTATACATAGAAAATGTAAAAGACAATGCCGATTGGGGTTTTATATTAGAAGTAGACCTTTATTACCCTAAATCTTTACATATTCTACACGATGACTTACCTTTTTGTCCTGAAAAATGTATACCACCTGGAGGTAAATCGAAGAAACTTATTTCAAATCTTTACAATAAATATAATTATGTGATTCATTATGTTCATTTAAAGAAATGTCTCGAACATGGTTTAGTATTACGTAAAATACATAGAGTAATTACATTTAGACAAAGTGCATATCTGAAGGAATATATTGAATTAAATACGCAACTACGACAAAACGCTAAAACTATATTTGAGCAGGATTTCTTTAAGTTATTAAATAATAGCGTTTTCGGGAAAACATTAGAAAATACTGAAAAGAGAGTGACTGTTCATTTAGTTAACTCATGGAATACCTCAAACAATAAAACCAAAAAACCCATCTGCGCTGAAAGACTCATAAGCAATCCATATTTCCATAGCGCATCAGTTTTATCGGAAAACTTAGTAGCGATACAGATGAAACCTGATCATATAATTTTAGATAAACCTATATATTATATTGGTTTTACTGTTTTAGAATTATCCAAGACACACATGTATAATTTTCACTATAATATAGTTAAACCTTTTTATAACGATAGAGTACAATTATGTTACACCGATACAGATTCTTTTATTTATGAAATATATACTGATGATTTTTATAATGATATAAAATCAATGTTTATACAATATTTTGATACTAGTAATTATAGTGCGCCAAATGAATATCTTATTCCTCAAATTAATAAAAAAGTTCCAGGGTTATTTAAAGATGAAATGGGTGGCACACTAATTACTGAATTTATTGGTTTGAGATCAAAGTTATATTCTTTAAAAACGACTGATAGTATAGTTAAAAAAGCAAAAGGTATTAAATCCAGTGTGATACGCGATTTAAGAATAGATGATTATAAGAACGTTTTATTTAATAAAGAAGTAATCCATCGAAAAAATATTCTCTTCAAATCCATTAAGCATGAAATATTTACACAAAGTGTGAATAAAATAGCACTGTCTAGTAATGATGATAAACGATTAATATCAAAATGTAATATTGCAACCCGGGCATGGGGACATGTAAAATTTAACAGGAATCAATAATTATTTGATTCCTTTTAAAATTTCAACATTTATCATGTAATTGATTACTTATATGATATAATTTGTATTGAAATTAATTAATAATATTTACATCAATACATATTATCAATATATATTAACCATTATAATTAATTTATAATTATAGAGACATTTCCCTTTGTTTTATATAAGAATAAATTTTATTATTTTTTTCTTGTATAAGATTAGGTAATTTAGAAGAAAAATCTTTCTATAAGATATGTAAGTATAAAGATATAAAGAAAATTTATACTGAACAATATTCGTTTTATTTACATTTTTAGTTCAAGTAATTTGCACGTGTACCTAGTTTCATACTGTAAATGTCTTCAACACTTTATCTCTTTGTTCATAATGCAATTAGCATTATTTAATACCAGAAAATCGGTAAGTTAGTAGGTATATCACTCAACATGTTCGTACATGTTCGCACATAAGACTTGTGTGAGTGTTTGCTAAAATATCGAATTTCAATTAGTATAGCTGAAAGTATCTAGGTAAGCAAAATTAGCATTGTATATGTTTTTAGTTTATTTTCATTTACTCATAATTACTCATATCGAGTGGTGTTACAAAATATATTTAAATTTTGTCAATAGTAAGTAAAATATTTTTTATATGTTCTAATAGTAATTATGATACGTATATGTATCAGCGTTGTAACATATTATGTGTTTCGTTCTAGATGTCTGATTCAGAGATTATCCTCAGCCAGTATGCTCAGAATCCCTATGAAGAATTTTATGAGCTACAACGCAATGAAATCAATCAATGCAAACCGACTAAAGATAAGAAACCAAGACAGCGTCGCAAGGAACTATCACACAACACCATGAAACAAAACTCAACTAAATCTTTCGTTATGAGCCGTTCGAAACGAAGCGGAATTAAGTTAATAAAGATATGTGTAATCGATCTCTGTAATAACAGTACTCAAACTTGTGATGGTGATAGTGAAAGTGAAAAAGTGTTAATTAATGCCCAGTATATTGTAAAAGACTCTATGGACAGTGTTATGGACGAAACAGATTCGCTAATTAAAAAAATATCAAAATGTTTAATTGATAATGATTTTTAATATATCTACTTTAATTAAAAATGTAATTAGATATTATCAATTATTTCTTATTTCTAGGTCAACTATATTTTATTTTTATTACTTTGTGTGTGCTTTAAATCAGTTTATAAAATAAAAATGCATTTTACTGTATATCTTACTTTTATTTATAAAAACACATCTGAAAAATACTTTATTACCACTCCAAGTACTTTCTTAAACATAACACATTTTTGAGGGCACATTGCTTTGAATGTTTTATACAATTAAATTTAGTTTTTCCGTCACAGTATTTCTTATACAATTCAGACATTTTAGGACACTGATCTTCACCTAAATCCGATACACTACAATTTCCACAAATGTTCTTTACCCATTTCACCTTCTCCAATCCTTTTACAATAACATTTTTATTTTCTAGATAAGGAAGGATTATCCTATGAAATTCTCTGTAATCAATATATCCTTCATTCCATGAAATACCTCTATTTATCTCCAACCATTTTACTTGTCTTTTTTCATCACATGTTAAATGTTTAAATAAATATGGAGGTTTTATTAAGAACAACTGAGTATAATCACGAGTAGCTAACGCTAATTCCTTTACTATAAAGTTGTTGTAAAGATCTTTGAATCCTTGAATATCCAATATTATGGTATCTTGATTCATGATATTTTTTTCACAGTATTACTTAGAGGTTTGTATTCAATTATACAATCGTTTAATATAAGACAGTATGCTGATGTTTGATCTGGTATATCAGAATCGCTTTCAATTTCCACTCTCACGTCCACAACCGGGCCAGTCTTCAAATTATCAGCTTGTCGCGAGCAATCAATAACAAATAAAGGTGCTAAGTCTTTAAATTGTTTCTCACTTAATAAGGGTTCTGAACGCCGTCCGTAATATGACTGTTGAAATCTAGCGTATTGTTCGTATAATAAAGCAATTTTGTTATTTGCAAAATTTATGTTTAAATTTTCATATGGAAAGTAAGTTGAATTCAAGTATACTTTAACACTACGAATATGACAATGATCAAACTGAGACATGTCAGAACTTGCATTATTTTTTCTGTTTGTCTGTAGACCGATAATTATATATCTTGGTTTTTCTATTTGAGATGAAGTTTTGAGGGCCCAAGTATGTTTTGTTGTTTTAGGTAGAGCTGGATATTCGTATAAATCCCAATTTCTGAATATCACTTGAAGTGGTCGATCCTTTTCTAGCAATTTTAAGAAGTTTATTTTTTCTCTATCAGATATTTTAATATGTGGTACACGCCAAATAATTTTATTTATTTGTACATCCTCAATAATTTCACCTGTATTTAATTTTACTGCATTTAGGTTTGTGTTACTTCTTAACAATATAAGCTCGTGTCTACTATTTATCACTACTTTTTTAAAGTCTTCTGCAAAGCCCAATATATTACAGAGTGGTATAGAAGCAGAAAAACTACCACTATTGATATTTTTTACACCATCAATATTCCACCCCCATGCATTAGCTACTTTAGATTCGTTCTCGTTCATTGATATTAAAGATTTGATAGTAGTAGTTATGCCAGCATTTTTTATCTTATCAATCTCCACTCCATTTAGTTCATACCTTATATCTTGAAATAAGTATAGTAAAGCGTTATTTGTAAATTGAACACTAGTAGCGAGGTCTTTAGATTCCTTTTTTTTGATGATTAGCTTTCCTTCTAAATATAGAGTGCTTGCTGATGGTAATACATAGAGATCCTGTTGATTGATAGGTATACGGATTTCATCATTTCTATTGAAACTAGTCACATAGGGCTTGTAAGAATGATATTCAATTCCTTCGACACTGTTATCGTAAATCGGAGTCGATAAAACATCCAAAATATTCATTTTAATAGACCGATCGCTTTTAAGAATGCCTTATTGTCTTTTGTTAATTTTATTTTCTTTTTAGAGCGAGGTCTTATATGTTTGGTTGCTTGAAGAGAACTGGAATTTGTAGGTTGTTGATTTACATATTTATTGTAGTTAATCATTTCTTTTTCTAAGATGTATATACAACTGCACTTCTTCACCACGTAAATTTATTAAACGATTATTTATATCCAAAAGTCTAATATGTAGACAGCTTATGTTACTCTGGTTAACAGGGAAGTAAATAACGTTTTTTGGTATTTCTATAACTCTATACCCAGGTGGTACGTTGAGTGCGAATTCGTGAATAATATGACTTGGTTCTCCGTTTATATACGAACCACTTATAATATCACATTCAACCCTGATCACGGTTGTTGGTAAAATGTTTACTGGAAACTGTGACACATGCCATTTATTTGCTTTCAAAATTTGATTTTTAAACCCTAATAAACTTCTGAATGTATTCTCCTTCGTAAAATTTATGTCTTTCGCACAGTATAAAGTAGCTTTTAAAGTGTTGTTATTACACTGTAGTTTGATTGATGTATCTTTTAATTCAGATTTTAAGTAATCATTTATATCCTGTAATTCATAAGTACCTTCTGGTATTTCAATAACGTTATCTTATCGTTATTGAACGTTATCTTATCGTTATATTTTGTCAATATTTGGAATGGAATTAAATGTTGATATATGTAATAAAGCACATTCATACTGTCCATCTAGCTGCAAGGTGTTAGGATAGTATGTAGATAAACTTGAAGAATTACCAGTTATCGACAAAGTGAGTGACATCTTGTGAATGATGAAAATGAAAGAAAAGTCAATATTTTATACGTTTTTATTCCAAAAATTCTGTAAATAATCTAAACATAAGTGTCCACAATTGATTGTATCAAATTCCTGGTATCTAGTATAATTATAAAAAACATTACAATTCTTAAAGTAACGCATTATTTCTCTCGGTGGTTTTAAATCACCAAAGCTATCAAAATATTCACAATAGTTATTTACTTTAACATAAGCTACCCAATGTGTGCCTTCATTTCTAGAATCGTCTAAGTTAACGATACCACATTCTATACCGCTCGGTCTTCTTGGTAATTGATCTTTCATAAAAACTCCTCTAAAGTAAGGGATATTAATTGCATACTTTTCAATATCTATATTGGTTAAAGCACGATTAGGTAGCTTATATTTCAGTTTTTTGCAGTTCTTATAAATATACCGTTACCATTTTTGTGCGGTTTAATGTATAACCCCTTGCCTAATGCTAAGACTTCCATAGCTTTATTATGTCGTTGTGTTTCTTGCAAATGATTCTGAGCTGATTTGTAATCATTAACAGTTTTTGCAATGCCTGCTGCACCACCTGCTAAAGTACCTAAAGCTGATAAACCAGCGAAAATTGGAATTAAGGGTAGAATTCCTCCAGTCTTAGGTATGGGTATAACTCGAGGAACTTTTATTTGCTGAATGCAAGGAAACATTTTTTTAGCAGTGGAGTAAGCGTACTTAATTAAAGATTTATTATTCTTGGGTTTCCTTTTCTTAATTTTTGATCGTATTTTTGACACAAAACTATTAAAAGTTTTAATGCCTGCACCAGACTTTAACTTGGCTTTCATGACTTTATTCACTAACCATGAGCTAAGTTTTTCACCTTTAGTTGCATCTTTTGATTTAAGCCTTTTTTTAGCCATATTCAGTAGTTTTAAATCTGCTTTGTGACGATTGGACAAATCTGTATAGTTTTGATACGCAATATCGTGATGCACACAAGCTTCGTCTAATTTATTTACACCTCGGTCACCTCGAAGTAATCGTTTCTGAAGCTTTGTACCCGGACCACAGTAGTTGTAACCAGGTAAATGAAGTTCGAATGGTAGATTATTAATAACACTATTAACTAGTCCACCACCTTGCATTGCTTAAAGTAAAATGAACTAGAAATATTATAAAATAATGTTTAAATAATTAAATATAGTGATATAGTATCAGTCCAGTATCGCAGTTTTGTCAACTGTTTTCTTCGTCATTAAAACCCAACCATTTCACATATAACTTATTTCCTTTTCTCTTCAAAACCTTTTCTATTAAGTAAATATCAGGATGGTAACATTTTTGAAGTTCCTGTTCGTAAAAAGATCCTAATATAGGTTGTTGTCGCTTATCTTCTATGTGATATGTTATTGGCATAGTATGGTTAACTTTTGTTATGGTAAATAATTCAGTTGACCAATTAGGAGTATACCCTTTATCAAAAATATGTTTGTATTTACTGATTCTAACACTGTCTCCAACTTTGAACTTAGGTTGGTGTCGAACGATTGCAGATTTATAAGAACTTTTAATATTGTGTTTTATTATTAACTGGTTGCTTTTATTTACTTCAATAGGTTTATATTGAATAGTACGGTGTTTAGTATTGTTATATGTATTCAATGTATTTTCTAACACCGAACCTAACCACTTGTAGTTACCATTCAAACTAAAACATTCATACAACTTATTTTTTATAGTTTTTATCAATCGTTCTACAATGGAAGCTTTCTTGGTTGAAAACGATGAGTAGTGATTAATATTATGCCTTCTCATGAGCGTCTAGAATGTTGTATTATAAAACTCAGTTCCTGAATCAGTTTGTAAATGAATTGGTTTACGCTGACTTAGACTTAGTATGTGCTCAAATGCTCGAGTAACATCAAGTTTATTTTTTGATTTTAGCGGTTCTGCCCAGGCGTACTTTGAGAAACAATCCATTACCAATAAAATATAACGGTAACCTTTATTATATTTTTTAAGAATTTGTATGTCTATCAGATCAGCTTGCCACAAATCATCGATCCCTTTCAAAATTACTGAACGTCGAAGAAAATTTTTTCTTGCTGCTTTATGAATTTCGTTAACAATTTGCTGTTTAGACATTATGGAGACTTTTTAGATGCTAGTAATTTATCGACCGTCGCTTTTGAGTAAAACTGATTCTCGAAATGATATAAAATCTGAGATATCCTTGCTTTTAAACTGTTTTGAAGATCTGTTAGTTTTGCATCCATGTTTTTATATAACTCTTTTGTTATGTTAGCAGTACATTGATCTACATATTCTTTATTTACAGCATCGTCTGGTTCTACTGGAGTTCTGATACCTCTCAACCTTGTAGTTTTCAAATCGAAATCACCGCTATCTGATTTTAGCAATGCATTATCATTGGCTTCAAATAATTCTGATAATCGCATTCTTTTATGAATATAATGTCCAAATTTGTCCACATTCATGTTTAATGTGTATTGTATTGAAAGGTTGGCAGTTAAATGAAATGTGTACAGGAAATAACATAATTTTATTTATTAATAATTTTACATTCACGTAATTCTTCAATGATGGATATTATTTCATTGTCTAGCCCAGTGTTACCAGCATCTCGGGATGCAATTAATAGTTTCAATCTATCTACCAACTCGTTTGGATCATCCCAATATACAAAGTCTATATTTTTTCTCCACACTTTTTTCAAAGCTAGTCCGTTTCCCTTTGGTTGACTTGTACTTAGTTGTTGGAAAAGAGGTTTAATAATTTGCAAATATTTTAAGCCTTTATTACTTTTAATTGGTTTGGTTGGATCAAAATCCCGACGATGTGCATTTGTATCAAGCAGCATTGATTTATAATGTTGCGTATCGTTATCTGTTACTAAGCTTAAATCTATGTCTTTTTTTAATAGCAACTGATTTAAACCCGGAGTATTTCGATATTTGTGTCCCGCTACAGTGATAAATTTTTCACCAATCGTTATGCTAGCAGAACCTAACATAAGTTTCCCACGCTCTATCCGAACACCAAACGGTACATCGGTTAATACTTCTGGAGAAACAGACCAAGAAGATATGTCTGATTCTTGGTTTCTATCAACCAATGATTGAAATGACGCTTCACTGACGTTCTCAGATTCATCACTGCTTTCCACATGATCTTTGCTACTAGAGTCTTCCTTGTTTAATGTTTCCTTACAATACGAACCAGGGTTTTCTTCATTTTCATCAAGAGAAGTTTGGTTATGGGTCTGAGCTAACATGTTCAATGATTCAGTCACAGGCTTAAAAACTGTTTCTAAAGTTTGCTTCTTGTCGATCTCAAGTTCCCTCATGGTACGTACTTTTTTCTTTACAGCTTCTACCGCATCTATAATTTGTCTTTTCAATGATTTTTCCATAATAATTATACAGATGGTTATCGTTTAAGAGTTCATTGAAGAATAATGATATCACAAAGTTGGTGGTCTTAAATTTTTTTTTTTTTGCGGTTAATCAAAAACTACGAAAGTGTCAAATTTATTTCTGTAACAGCCATTATTTTTAGCGCAATCCTTATCAATTACAACATAGTTGTAAGGCTCACTCCAAATTTTTGAACACATTTCTCGAAATTCACGCCACGTCATATCTGTGTTGACGTGCTCTTCATAAACATGTTTCAGATTAATTTCATCTTGTTTGAATAGTATGATAAGGTTAAAATTATCTCTTACTAACTGTTTAGGTACTTTACTATATGTTTGATTTAGATAAAAACAGTCGATGTATTTGTGTCTACCCATTGCAAAATAATCGCGCATATTACTTTGGTTTTCACATGCAACGTCATCAAATATAATAACAGAGTTAGGCTTTGCATCTTGAACACTCAAAACATCTTCATGTCCATGATAGTTAGAATAGGATATACTTGGTATTCGTTGCAATACTTTTTCTAAAAATATATATTTAGTTTGATACAAAGTTTTTGAATAAACATAAAGATTTTGAAATTTTAAACCATTTTCATGTGGTAGGAGACCTAAAATTAAATTAGTTTTTCCACAATTCGACGGACCGCAAATTATAGATCGTATTGTGTTAGGTAACAATTTGCTATGACGAAAACCAGACTTAGAAAAACCATCGCAAATTGTATCGACGTGCAGCGATTGTGGTTGTTTGATAAATTTCATGATAAATGCGTGATAGAGTTCATTGATAAATGAGAGAATGAATATAAAACACTACCTATATATAATCTGGATTTATACTACTACTGATCTTATATCGATATCAAGAAATTAGCAGAATTCTTATTGGTGCATTCTAAAAATTTATAGATTTTCCTAAATCACAAAAATAGTATTGGATGTTTTGTCTCACGAAAGTAGGATAGATTGTCCATCATAGATTTTCTTGATTCGCAAAAATAGTATTGGGCATTCTACCCCACTGTAGATTTTATTGTTTCGCAAAAATAGTATTGGGAATTCTGTCCCACGATAGTGGGGCAGAATGCCCAATACTATACTACTTATCATGTACCTAACTAATGTTTGTTTACATACAGCATTAGCGAAAGAGTTAAATTAACCACAAAATGTTTAGATTTTTATTTTTTTATGGTAAACTTGATTCTATTATAATCTAGGTACTCTTTTGTTATATTAAATTACTTTTCTAGGTACTCTTCTAATATATCACATAATAAAACTTACCGAATTCAAAACATATCACACGAAAACTCACAACATACAAAATGCACTGCAAAAAAACAGGTTACGACATGATTACGCACGTAGACGCGGCCAAATGTCATCGTCGCTTGGATGTCATTTACCGCGCCAAACACACCCGAGCACAGCGCGGAAACTCTCGAATGCAGTTTCGGTTTCGGTCGTAGTTTCGGCAGGTTTGCTGCCGAAACCGAAACATAACCGAAACTCGTTTTTTTGCCGAAACTCGACCGAAACCGAAACCGAACATTCGGTCGGACACTAGATACACTACAATAATAAACTTCTTAATAAATCTATAACTAAATCTTATAACAGATATAATTATACCAATTTTAGTATAATTCAGGATACCAATATCTATCTTAATATTAAAAGTTCGAGTATAAAACTATCATATTTCATTATGTTCAGCAATTCACGACCAATTTTTACAATGATTATAAAATAACATGTGCAACTGTTTGTACATTGCGAAGAGACCATTCAAACGAGACTAAACTTTTATTTTATGATCTCTAAACAGGCACATGGGTCGCTGTGAACCAAATTTGTTGGATTCGCATGAATAAATTCCTTTCACATTATTGTGCCCTGAGGGGTTATATTTAACTTGGCTTAGGTATTATTTAATATCATTCAAGGTCTACTACGGGAAATGATACAATACTATCTTAAATGGCAGTTGTCTGTTATAAGCTGCAAAGCTATACAATATCAGTATAAGCTGTAGAATAGTAGTATTACACTAACTCTGCTGGCACTACTAACTCTGCCATTCTCATTGTAAGTAAAGTTGCCTAGCTCAGAGATAATGCCGTGTTATCTCTGAGTTTAGTACTATGGTGGACTTCATTGGTAGGACACTAACAGTCTAACTTTCAAGGAGAGAAGTTGAGTTAAGTCAAACAAACCCCTTACCTGCACGTGTTAATTAATTTTGTAGATAGATTAACAATTTTAAAACACGAACTTACTAAATACGAGTTTAGACATAAACAAAGACAATTGCACTAATATGTGTCAAACTCCGTTTATTATGGGACAGAAGTTGTAAATATTAAACAGCTTGACAAATAAGGATGCTTGCTCATTTATTAATGAAACTCGGAAATTACTTTCATTGAATAAACTTTTTCGTCTATTCTGAATATTTTATTCTTCAAACTGGACTAGTACATATTAAAAAAAGCTATGAATAAAATATCCGTACTAATCGACGAATATTATTATAAAGAATAATGTATCAATGATTTATTTAAAAAGTCGATAAAGGGAAGTATCGATTGTTAACTAGTTTTGGTAACCAACTTACTTAATGCAACAGATACTAAGTAACCTCTGTATTTTTGGTCTAGAAATTGAATTTGAAGAGCTTAGATAGCAGACCACATAGATTTAATATTTAATACTTTATTCATGTAAGGGACATCAAAGTAAGATCCGGTTAGTCAGGTTACTTCTTAAAGGTATTCTTACACATTCATATTTAATCATTGGGCAACCTTTGTTTAGTCACCATGAATCACTCAGATCTATAATATACTAAGTTGATCTCTTTAATTTACACTGTTCAATATTATGATTATTATGTAATATCTACAACGCCTTCTTAAAGTGCTACTCACGTGTCTCTAACTGAAAATTACCACAAGGAGGTTAAACAATCAGTATTTTAGGTCAGTTCTTGAAATAAAGCTCAATAAACCTTAAGTAAAACACTTTCTGTAATTGACTTTATGAATAAAACATATCCCAAGCAAGTTCAAGACTTATGTTACTGCCTCGTTGGCGCAGTGGTAGCGTATGCGACTGCCGTGCTGGAGGTCTGGGGTTCGACTCCCGGGTCAGACCAAATGTTTATATAATGTGTAAATATCGGTGCAAAGTTTCGCAGTTTGGGTGTTTTCTATGTATGTATATTAGTACTATTAAAAAGGTATTTAAATATTCTATCGTTTAATCTACTTGCCATTGTACCAGCTCTTCTTAGTTTTTAAAGCTCGATGGCCTTGGTTGTTAGATGTCCGAAAAATTTTTACGTTCAACAAAATGAACTATAGTAACAATCCTTGTTCTTTCACAGCGATGCCTTACGACAATGGACTTAACTTCTCTTGGTGTTGGCTCCTGCGTTGGCACCGGGATGTACCTGGTCGCAGGAATGGTTGCTCGAAAATTTGCTGGACCTGGCGTTGTTATTAGCTTCATTATCGCTGCGGTGGCAAGCATCTTCTCCGGTAAATATTACCTTTTTAATATTACAATAATTTTACACGATATACTTATATATTGTTTTAAAATATAAGAGTAAACATTAAATTTCTTGAGAAAAATGGTCATAAATTTTGAAAAAAAAAAAAGAGTTAGCTTTCATTTTTAAGTGAATTTAAACTACAGTGTTTTGTTATGTTTTATTACATTTATTAAATAATATAGAAACCTATGTACATAACCATAATTTATAAAAAAAAATAACAATATTTAAATATAAGCGTCAAAAAACTCCACATCTTCGCCTACTGGTAGCGTTCCCATAAGACTGGCAGCATTACCACATTGAATGGCAATGCTGATTCTCTGTGCTAGAAAAAGGCCGGCCTTCTGGTCGCGAGAAGCGTCAATCAGTTGCTTGGCTAGTTGTTTAAACATAGCGCGAGCACTCGGACCCCATGAACCTAGCGTCTCTACCCCAAACGGTTCAAAAATGTAATTACCTATTAAATTGTGGTACTTACGCCGTTTGAGGCTTTCCGCTGAAGCAGTAGCAGCGCCGGCGTAAACAGCTGTACTTGGAAGATGAGATGGTGCGAGGGTGTCAACGCAAGTTGCGTCCCACACCAAAGGCTTACCCATCTTCCATGGCAGTAACGACATACCATCTGGTCTCTTGCCATCGTCCAGTACCAGACCATTTGGTACGCGTACAGCTGGAATGCCAGCGGTAACAAGAGCACGACGGATAATGTCGTTAATATTGGCATGTCGAGATATTCGGCCAGCGCTTCTGCTACAAGAAAGGCCATGATGTCCGAAACTGTCAACAGCTTCTCCACAGTGACAAAAATGCGGAGAAACACAAGGCGCTCCTAAACGAAGGCAAGTGGCAAAGCGAAAAGTAGTATTGTCCAACAAGGTACCTATGTTGGGTGATGGAAGTGCCTGAATCCATAAACCTGATTCCCACTCTCCCACAGCTAACAAACGAGCTCGCTCAGCAAGACTGGTTGATGTATCTAAAAGTATCTTTTGCTTTAAAATACATAACGGTGAGTCCCATTGTCGCTGAGAAAATGGAATAACAGGTAATGCAGTACTGGGACAAGCTATCTGCCAAGCATCTATGGCAATGGCCTTGCATGATACTTCAGAATCAACCAGTGTGTTTGTAAGAATTTTCCTGGTTAACTCTTCTGTGCCATGAACCGAAGACAGAAATTCTGGAAGGCTGACATCTACAATTTTGCGTACTCCAAGACCACCCAAACGAACTGGTAAGGATGCTTGGAGCCAGGCTCGATCGTTTAAAGCCACATTCAAAACTTTACTAAGCGTGTTTTGTATAATTTTATCAACTTTTTCCAAAAGTGATGAATATTTCCAAAGGGGTGATGACCGAAGCGCATGTGTAAAATTAGGTACAAAAAGACAATAACGAATAATAGTAAAAGCCGAATGATTATTGATTTTAAGTAAACGATCAGAAAATTCATCAAATTTTTAATTTTGTCATCTATGAATGTCTGAAAACCATCTTCCAAGACCGGAGAACCAAGAAGGCGAAGAGACCTTTTCTCTAAAACTTTAATGTTAGGTGCCAAGGAATTAAATTTTTGTATAGTCAGAGTCTGTCTGTATTGTCACAAATAAACATTTCACATTTGTCCGAGTTGAGGTTTAGGTTTTTTTAGTTTTAGTTTTTTTTTTCTTAGTTTTAGGTTTCACATTTGCCAATGGATTTAAATTTATTTTTAATAAAAGTTAAATCTTCTATAACTGTATCTACTTCACCTCTTAAAGTTCCGTCGTCAAGGTACCAAATGTTAAATTTAGATTTTAGCTGCTCTATAATGGGATGTATTGCTAAACTGAAGATAACTGGTCCCAGTGGATCACCCTGTTGACATCCAACGGCAGAGTCTAAAAGATGGTCCTTATGCATTAATCTTGTTGGATTTCTATAACATTGCCAAAGAAAATTATAAATTTTAGCAGTTTCAATTTGGCTTGTGTCAACAAAGCATCCCTATTTACAGAATTGAAAGCATTCCTCAGGTCAACCTTCAAGATAACCTCCCCTTTCCCGCTGCCAAGATATGTGGACAGAGCATGTATGGCAGCCTCACAACCACCTTTCGAGCCAAAACCAAGTTGCACTGGTTAAAATTTTGCTGCAAGTTTAGTACTGTAATATTTACAACAAATTTTGGCAACTATGCGTCGTAACGTACATCCCACGGCAATCGGACGAATGCCACCATCATTTTTACGCAATGCACATAAATTGGCGCCATATAAAATGTCGATTATGCCTTCGTCCACATTGACGGAGAGCATAAGGTTCACCAAAGCCGTCAACTCCTTCAAGAGAGCCAGCCTCTCCAGCGCTTGAACAAACTAGATCTTTTAGATGTTGTGGTGTCAAGCCGTCGAGACCACCAGCAGATCCACTCTTAAAGGAGGAAATAGCTGAAAAAACATCCTTAGCGGTAACATTAAGGTATTCGTTGTCAATAGTAGGTGGGTTAGGAAAAGAGAGATCATCCTGAGGTGTGGGATGTTTATTCTTCAAGCCTGCAACTGTATCAGGCGAGTAAGGCGCTACCACATCGCTGCTGAAAAGTAACCTAGCTGCCCCTCTTATATCACACTCCCTTAGTTTTGTCTCTACAAAAGAAAAATTATTGTATTTATGATACGTATATATGTTTATACGTTATGTTTTCATATACATGTAAATTGATTAACACCAGAATAAAAACTGTAAAAAATATCTACTTTTCATTTAACTGTGTGTATAGATTGAAAATGTAGGTGATATATAAGGAATTAAACATTCTATGAATCATATTTTAATTTTGTTAAGAGAGCTCTTAAATTACTGTTAGTTCCTGGTTACGTACATACCAATATGCTAAAATGACTAACTTGTATATACAGAAATAATATCCCAAAAATATGAATAATGCCACATGGTCTGATATCCAAAATGTACTTAGGGTTAAATGGAAAATCCGGTTCAGGAATTTTCACATTCCTCTCTCTACGCCGAGGTTGTGTTGAATACAAAAGAGACTTAAAGATCTGAAATAGAATTCGAGCCTTGTGACGTGAGAAAGTCTTTTCTCAGAAAATATACAGTAGAAGAAATTTTCTTCATATTTGAATACATCCAGGTAATTTGCATATAAGCACTATAATTCTCCTCTGTTAATTTACTTTTAAACTATCTTAATACTTGTTTTATCAAAGTTGAACGAAATTTAGAACCGAGTTGTATATTTTGATTCAACTATGATTAAAAACATATTTCATCGCAAATAAGTAGTGGAATGCTAAATTTTATACGTTGTTTACGTTTCATAAATTATGAGAAATTAAAAAAAACATAATTATATCGATAGGCATAAGTGGAAAAGGTTTATTCCCTTCGTGAGCTACGGCACAAAGAATCACCAACTTGTTTAGTAATATTTTAGGCTTTATAAGTACCTTTTTGGAATGTTTGCAAGCATGGTTAGCGAAAAGTATTTTCTCTATATCCAAACGAAATGAGTAATAATTTTAGCGAAGTGTGTAATTTATTTTTGTGAAATAAGAAAAATTGTACTTTATTTTACTTCCGCTAAGAAAATGGTAAGGACGCCCTCAAATACGGCATCGCTTTATTCCTTTATGAAACTCCAAATAAATGCTCTTTGAACTGGAAACCTGTATCAGATCGAATCATACGGGCCCATTTCTATTCAACAGCCTGGAAAAATAGTGTTATTACCACACAAATAGGTTTGCAAATAATACCAAAAATGAATTTAATACATGCTCAAAGCCGTCTCATAAAAACCTAAATACCAAAGCTGGAGTGGTAATACTAACTACAAATGAGAGAATTAGAGCTCATGATCAGAACAAATTAAAATATATTGTCAGGAAGTTTTATCATCTTGAAATGACTTTCAGTGTTCATCAATCATCATCAATATCCCTAGTTCACGAATCGGGAAGTCAACCTTTTCTACTTATCCAGGGAGGATAAGTTAAAAAGGTTGACTTCCCGATTAGTGTAATTGTGTTATTTTTTATTTCTCATAACTTATTACTAAGCTTAAAGTAATACAAAAACTATAATTACCAAAAATTTTAGAGGTAATCACATGTTTGAACACTATTGTTTTAAGGCAAGACAACCTTATCTTGCATACAATTTCTCAGGAAAAAAATAGAAAATTGAACTGGTTCTGACGTTAGCGAGACAGGGCGTTTATATGTATGCCTTTAGTTCCTTATACATATACCCCTTCAGGAGCGTATGCAGTACCCATTGTGCGTGTTTCCCACCATGACATTTAACAATTACGGGTATCGACCTCAACACGACCTATTTTTATATTTCCTGCAGGGAAAACTGTGCTTCGTTTATTCATGCGTCACCGACATTTTTATTTTTATAAAACGTGACTTCACACGTGTATAAACGAGTACGTTCTAGATATTGCTATAGGGTTCTTTTAAAACGATCGAAGCGATTAACACTATGTCAAGTCGCTTTCGCTGTATATTCGCTTAAATATTTTAAACTACTCAACATCTAAGCAATAGATAGAGTGATTCAAATGGAAGGTTTATATGGGTACATGCATATTATAGTAGAAAAAATGAGAGAATTCCGGAAATTAAATTTAATATATTGTATTACAAAAATAATTGTAATTCAATCTTCTAATGAATTCACACTTTACTAAGACAGTATAATGCGCCACTACAGCTCAATTTCAAGGTAATCTGAATAATGAAAGCTCATTTAGTCAAAACATAACGTTATGCTTGTAAATGGAAGGTCTCTTGTTATATTGGTTACAAGTAACTTATCTATATTATCCTTCTGTACTCCATACATTATTTCTTTTTTCTTTATTATAATTTGATTTTCTTTCACAGGTGCTTGCTACGCAGAGTTCGGTGTTCGTGTCCCCAATACGACTGGCAGTGCTTACATGTATTCCTACGTTACCGTCGGCGAGTTCATAGCCTTCATCATAGGCTGGAATATGGTGTTAGAGTACTTGGTAAGTATAATTCATTATGAAAATTACTTAAACTGTCGATTAAATAGTCTACTAAGTACTATCTAACAGATTAACTTCAAGGTAGTAGAGCCACGCTGATTTCAGCACTAACGGACCGGCTCGACCGGGGCGGTACTACCGCACGGAACTCGCACGGAAGATCAACGTACAATGACAGCGATCGGACTGTCGTGTTTCGTTGGCGAGTGTGAGACCGGAGGCCCGAATGATGCAGAAGCATCACTAGGCCGCCATGGTGTGGGTCACCATGCTGCATTGTTGCCTTGCATTCGCAATGAGTATGGTGGCCAACACTCTTGGATTCAACTTATGCTTTCCATCAGGCAGAGTAAAGTCATTTTGGCAGGTCCAAACATAAAAAAAAAGATTGGCAGACAGAATTTTAGTGATTTCATTCTTATAAAGCACATTTTGAATCATTCAGTTTTAGTAGTTCTGTTCATGAATTAGGTAAACTAATTAAAAATCAATTATGTTCCAATGGGACTATAGTCCTCTTGCTTTTTCTCTCTGTTGGTACATTATTTGAATATAAATGGCTCCTAGTAAATATGTCTTGACTTTTTCTTTATGTTTGAACATGGCGTCATGTTTCAAACATATTATATACATATATATATATATAAACATACATATAAAATAATTTCACTATACAATAGTGCATTAAGCAGATCAAATATGGTAACTAAGTTTAAAAAAAAACTCTCGCAAGTCTGCTTCTATAAGTCATCCTGCTAACTATAGTAGTCAACTCATTACAAGATAAAAACAACAAATTTTAAATGTATAAAAAAAGTGGCCAAGTGCGAGTCGGACTCGCCCATGAAGGGTTCCGCAGCAGCAAGTAACATAATATAATTTTTGTTTTATTTTTATATTTGTGTTGATTGAATAAAAGGTAAATTGCAGTTTACGATTTATGACGTATTAAAAAAAACTACTTACTAGATTTCGTTCAAACCAATTTTCGTTGGAAGTTTACATGGTAATGTACATCATATATTTTTTTTAGATTTATCATTCTCTTATTTTAGAAGTTAAAGGGGGGGGACACTCAATTTACCACTTTGGAAGTGTCTCTCGCGCAAGCTATTCAGTTTAGAAAAAAATTATATTAGAAACCTTAATATCATTTTCGAAGACCTATCCATAGATACCCCACACGTATGGGTTTGATGAAAAAAATTTTTTTGAGTTTCAGTTCTAGGTATGGGGACCTCCAAAATTTATTGTTTTTTTTTATTTTTGTGTAAAAATCTTAAAGCGGATCACAGAATACATCTACTTACCAAGTTTCAACATTATAGGTCTAATAGTTTCGGAAAAAAGTGGCTGTGACATACGGACGGACAGACAGACGGACAGACAGACATACAGACATGACGAATCTATAAGGGTTCCGTTTTTTGCCTTTGGCACGGAACCCTAAAAACCGCATAATATTCTTCTCATCCGGTACGCTCTTGACAGAGCGGTCGTGATCGTTATTCAGTAGTAGCTTTAGGAGATGTAATGCGTTTCACGACGCCTCGCCACTGCTGCCTGTTCGAGGTCATCCTGCTACACTCGTTCACAGAACTTCCCACGGCAGACTTGATCTGGTCAGTCCAACGCGTAGGTGACCTTCCGCGGGGTCTAGTGCCTTCCACTCTTCCTTGAACGACAAGGCGCTCTATGGATTGATCGCCACGCCGAGAAACATGTCCGAAGAACGTAAGGATGCGAGATTGTACAGTTGAGAACAGACGCTGCTTGATACCGAGTTCTTGAAGTATCGAGACGTTCGTGCGAAATTCGGTCCACGAAACCCCAAGCATTCTTCTCCAGCACCACATTTCCAGAGCGTCTATTTTATGCCTTTCCACATCTCGCAAAGTCCAAGTTTCAGCCGCGTATAGAAATATGGGGAATATAAGCGTCTTTTCGAGCCTGATCTTCGTGGCTTTAGTAATGTTCCTATTCCTCCATATTTTCCGCATCTTGTCCATCGCCGCTCTTGTGATGCCCATACGTCGTTTGATCACATCGGTGCAACCGCCACTGAAATTGGAGCCCCAAGATAAACATAAGATTGGACCACGTTGCAATTCGCAATTCGGGTCACTTCAGGCGAATTATTTCCGGCATAGTCTACAATCATCACCTTGGTCTTGTTGCGATTAATTTTAAGTCCAAACCCATGGCTAACCCGTTCCATTCGCGACAGAAGCTCCTCCAAGTGTTGCACACTGGTTGCAAATAATGTGGTGTCATCCGCGTATCGTAGGTTTGCAATCTTGTGTCCACCAATTGTTACACCGTCCGTCCAGTCTTCCAAAGTGATGCGCATTATTAGCTCCGTGTAGGTGTTAAATAAGAGCGGTGATATTATGCATCCCTGACGTACTAGGACGGAAGTCACCTGAAAATAGACCATCTGTGCGTACTGAGGCAGTTCCATCCTCATAAAGCCGTCTTAAAAGGTGTACAAGATGTTTTGGTGTGCCCATATCTAGCAAGGTCTTCCATAATACCGGCCATTTCACCGAGTCAAATGCTTTGGAGAAATCAACAAAGCAAAGAAATACGGGCTTATTAAATTCTCTTGACTTCTCGATGATCTAGCGTACGATGAGAATTTGTTCCCGACTACCCCTACCCTTCACAAAACTGGCTTGTTCTGGAGCGATTTCCTTAGACAAATAGGCTTTCAGTCGCTCGTTGAGAATGTGTAACATTACTTTGCTAGCGTGAGATATCCGAGCAATGAGACGGTAGTTGTTACACTTCTTCGTCGAACCCTTCTTACCTCATAATATCGCATAATATAGCGAAAACCCGCATAATATAGCGTTGATGAATTTCAAATGAGTATTTTTTTTAATTAATAAAACTGCAAGCCTTTCTCATCTATCGCAGTTTTCCATTGTCTTAACAAATTTTTATAAATAATAATTTACGTTACATTAAATATCATACTATCAGTTAGTGTCTTATGAAGTCATTCCCCACAATCCATATTTTAATACCAATACATGTAGGTATGCATACTGATGTTTATTTATAGATTCATGTATCTATTATGTTATGCAAATTTTAGGGAAGGGTGCCAGTTGTGTGTCGGATATAGATTGAATACAACATGAACACTCTCAGATAGCTAAAAAATGTTCTAACAAAATTCAGAATGGCTTTTAGACTTTATTGTTATCATGTGTTAGATATTTATATCGTTATAATGTATTTATTTTCAACTTACCTCTCTATGTACACAACTTCTTCCCATCCATTATACGGATATGTATGATATTTGTGTAAACAAAAAAAATGTAACTACATCTGACAGTGAAATGATAGATGTAAAACATACCTAAGTGTTAATAGTAATAATTTCGAATTCTATCTAGTTTAAATCAGCTCTATCCTGCATAGTCTTATTCAATCTTTGGGGCTAACAGCGACCCCAAAAGGATCTAATACTACATTCAATAATAAAATCCAATTTAATATGAACTTAATGATACTGGTATCGTATATCTGCATAATGTATTCATATTGCCCAGGATTACAGTGCATTACGACAGCCTTGCTAGATATTATAATTTATTCGAGTAAGATTCACGAATCTAAATGAATTTTGATGATGCTTAAAAGGAAGGTTAATACACTGAAATAATAATCGTCTCTAAACCGCTTTTCATCAACATAAAATGAAATTTGAGATTCTTTTTTATTTGTAATTTAATATAAAACAAAGAAAATACCTGCTTAAGAGGTATGTACTTTATAAACATGTTAGTGATTCAGAAATGAGATATAATACTTTTTTTTAAAGACAACTCCCTTATTTGGACTAAACAATAACATCCTGTGTCGCGGGGGACTTTGCAAACATACATGAAACGGACACAAGGAATACCCAAACTCAGAACAAAAATTTGTGGATCACACAAAGTGTTGTCCCTGCCCGCACCGTCTGCTATTAAAATCTTTATTTAGGCGACGTACGGCACATGCGGCTGGCCACTGAAGCGGATGAAGGGGAAAACCCGTCCCGTTCATTCGCGAACACACTCAGGGCAGCATGAGGCACTGATAAGGCGCTGGTAGGTTCAAACCGCTAGCGTGTGCTGGGCCAAGTCCTCTCTGCAGTCGCAGTGGTGGCAGGCGGGACTCAATTCCCTCCTAGCGCCTGAGTGCAGGTACTTCACGAAGCAACCGTGTCAAGAAAGGACTTGCGTCAGCCGTAAAGAAAGGGTCCAGTGCTGCCGCCCTGCCAACTATTACAATTTATTCGAGTAAGATTCACGAATCTAAATGAATTTTGATGATGCTTAAAAGGAAGGTTAATACACTGAAATAATAATCGTCTCTAAACCGCTTTTCATCAACATAAAATGAAATTTGAGATTCTTTTTTATTTGTATATAAAACAAAGAAAATACCTGCTTAAGAGGTATGTACTTTATAAACATGTTAGTGATTCAGAAATGAGATATAATACTTTTTTTTTAAGACAACTCCCTTATTTGGACTAAACAATAACATCCTGTGTCGCGGGGGACTTTGCAAACATACATGAAACGGACACAAGGAATACCCAAACTCAGAACAAAAATTTGTGGATCACACAAAGTGTTGTCCCTGCCCGCACCGTCTGCTATTAAAATCTTTATTTAGGCGACGTACGGCACATGCGGCTGGCCACTGAAGCGGATGAAGGGGAAAACCCGTCCCGTTCATTCGCGAACACACTCAGGGCGGCATGAGGCACTGATAAGGCGCTGGTAGGTTCAAACCGCTAGCGTGTGCTGGGCCAAGTCCTCTCTGCAGTCGCAGTGGTGGCAGGCGGGACTCAATTCCCTCCTAGCGCCTGAGTGCAGGTACTTCACGAAGCAACCGTGTCAAGAAAGGACTTGCGTCAGCCGTAAAGAAAGGGTCCAGTGCTGCCGCCCTGCCAACTTGAGGATGACCGGCTGGAGAGCCTCCACGGCGGCATAGCCAGTCATCATAGTGGGACGGAAACACGTGCGCTGGTAGTTAGTGCCAGGTTTTAATCGCTCGGCACAGGAAGGAAGAACCGAATCCATGAGTGCGAGCGCGTATGTCTTCCACTCTGAGGCGGTGACTTCTGAAGCTGGCACGAGTTGTCCTGTAGAGGAAGGGAGAAGGGGGGACTAGTTGGAAGAGCTCTTCAGAACACTCCCCATGATAAAGACGATAGAGGACTGCCATTGAGGCGATATCCCTACGCATCTGCAGAGGCTCAAAGGACTCAGTGGCTTCAGGACTGCCGACAATGCGAATTGCTCGCCACTGCAACCGGTCGAGAGCGTCAAACAGATACTGCGCGGCACCATCGCAAAGGTGAGAACAGTACTCCACGGACGAGCGAACCTGGGTCTTATAAAGAAGACACAGGTGCTCCGGCGAGAAGAACCGTCTCACCCTGTTTAGAACACCTAACTTCCGCGAGGCCGCCTTAGTGACGCTCTCAACGTACTCGCGCGGGTTGAGGTCGCGGCAGGTACCCATGCCCAGGATATCGAGTCTGCCTTGTTGTGGCAGTTGAGTGTTCTGAAAAGGGGAAGGAATGGAGACTTTTTGGTAGAAAACACGCACACTTGTGTTTGTCTGAGAATCGACCAACATCTATTTTTTATACTCCAATTTTTGTTATGGCAAGACTACGTGTCTTTTCGGATCAGTAAGTAACTTTATAAGTTAAGACTAAAAATTTTCAAGGAATACTTTATTTAAGTAATTCTTTTTATGGCTCAATGAAGGCTTGTTATTTAAAAGTTTTTTAATTTAATTTATTAGTTGAAACTAGTCTTGGCATTCACCTTATATCACGGCTAAGTTAATTTACTTTGTTAGTTTTAGAACAAAAAGACACATTTTGTATAAATAACTTCTTTTGTTCATACAATTCTAATGTCATTATGACACGCAATGCTTGCGATGGTTAACTAGAACAATACGGACGGAAACCTTTCTTGGAAACTAACTTGTGTATTAAAAAACTTAAAAAAAAGCATATTATAAAATGAGACAAATATTTAGGACCTACATTTCGTAGTATCTTATATTTTTGTATCTGTCGTGTCTTACATATAACACACACAATTAACGCATACTTAAAGAGGCATGATGTCTCATTTAATGAATGGTAAAATTCTACACTCAAAATAATTATTAAGCCGTGTTACACAATATATAATAAACATGTATTTATTCAATACAATAATACAGTCAAAGTTTTTTTGTGAATGCTACCAGTAGCCCCAGATCCTTAGAAATACTTTAAATGTTCTAGAATTAAAATCACTTGTACTTATTCAACTATTTTATAATTGTTTACACCTGACCGGTTTCACCATAAGGGGAAGGTCAATGTAAACAAAAAAAAAATAGTGGTGTAAAATGTATTACAACAAGTTCCATCAAGTGCCGACAATCGAGAGTTTAATTACTTAAAATGTTGTTCTTTATGTCGTCGTACGCGAAAACAGAATGTATCTCACAAGTAATACATATTATATTAAATTAGATTGTTTAGTGCGATAGCCAAGTTAATCTCTTTATTAGACTTGGTATTATATGGATCCGGTAGAAGAACTGAGTGGCGAGACTTGGTTTTTCACAAGTTGTGTTTTGATGGCATTTCATTTCTTTTTGTACATAGTCCTACTTTTTTTCCTTTCCAGTACCTTCTACTTCTGGAATACCAACAACAGATTTTCTTAAAGCCGACTCTGACTTATGGGCTCTCTCGTCAAACTACAGTCCGATGACGATTTTACAAGTTTATCATTCTATACCTATTATTGCAATATTATATTATACAATACAGGTGCACTGATTCAATAACTGCAAATAAAACTTTGTAATCCTATATATTTATATGAGATTACTAAGTTATTTTTGTAGTTCGTGTATTTAGAAAACTGTACCAAAATTGCAAAGTATTTTAGTTTTTCCTTGACTTATACACTAAATACTACTTTTATTCTACATTTGAAACTTCTACGTCTGCTAGAAGAGCCTTAGAGTTTTCATGATCGGTCAATAAGTCAGTGAGTGAGTGGCAAAATTAAGAAACTTTGACTAGTTATAATTCTTAAACTACTGGTTCAAATTGAATGATGAATGGTAATGGATCCGCCATGGCATTGTATATTGCGGATCCATCACCATTCTGGTGCTGAACTCAGTAACTCAGGCTTCTAATTTTATCCACAATGAAGTTATAGGGGGTCCAAAATGGCCTGAGCTACATCTAGAATCTTGGTTCTTTTGTGATTCTATAAAATAATTAGAAGTATGACACCAATGGTACGTTAATACAAAAAGCTGTATGTAGTAAATACGTCAATAATTAAAATTATTTGTTTCTCGTAGATCGGTACCAGCGCCTGCGCCCGAGCTCTTAGTGCATGCTTCGACTCTCTATTCGATGGAGCAATCAACCGTGAACTAGCTGACAAACTTGGGACGATATATGGTAAGTGCATTTAAATAATTATCAACTCAGTATGATTTAGGTACGAACAAAATAGAATAATTAGGTAAATACCAATATCTAATATATATTTTTGAACCGTTTGGGATCGAGATGCTAGGTTCATGGGGTCCGAGTGCTCGCGATATGTTTAAACAACTAGCTAAGCAACTGATTGACGTTTCTTGTGGCCGGCCTTTTTTAGAATAGAGAATTTGCATTGCCATTCCACGTTGCAATACTGCCAGTATTTTGGGAATGTAAAAATTGTTTTTTTCCTACTATTTTAATAAAATTTTAATATAACGCTACATTGATAATGTGTTTTAGTTTTGTATTTGTCTTTAACTACACTAATAATGGACGAAACTTTAATAATCTTGTTTTTTTTATTAATAATTTAAGCAAGTGACAGATCTTTATAATCAAATAAGTTAATCACCTTCGTAAAAACTTGATAAAATTCATTTATCCTAAGTCACCAGGGCCATTATTACAAATCTATTGACACCTTTTTAAATAGAATCAGTTCAGTAATTTAGATACTACGGTGAAACACACATAGACTGCTAAAAATAATACCCTCTTAGTCTGGTTCAAGTCTAATATCCTAATTTCTCCTAAGAAAGCGAACCTAAAAATATACTTTTGAATGCAGTATATTATTGGATTGTATATGAGCACTGCCTTTTGGCTTGTGTATTGGAAAGTAATCTTTAACTTATTCAACAATTTACGACATTTTACGACGACGTCGACGAAAACCATTCTCCAGTACTATCACGATAAAACGTTGTTGTTTTGGACACAAAGATAGAAATATTTACAGAATAGACATCTATATTATGAATATTTTAATTATAATATATATTATTAATACAACTAAGTCTAATGAAAAATCCAATATACGCTTGATAATTGCATACGTTTGACTTTCAAAAAAATAGATAATTAAATATCATCATCATCTCAGTCAAAGTCCACTGCTGGACAAAGGCCGCATCCTACTACACATTACCAGTACATCACAGTGCCATTCTACTGCGATCACCAACATGCACGTGGCTATTATAGAAAAACCCCCCTGATAGAATAACAGAAATATACTAAATAGTATTAATTCGCACACATTACACACACGGATCTCTGGTCTTAAGCTGGGCAGAGCTTATACTATGATAATCAAACGCATAATAAACATACTCATATATTTCTAAATCATGTCGTAGACCCCGTGCCTTGGAAAGCAAGTTAAGCCGTCGGTCCTGGTTGTCATGAACATCTATGGCAATCGTTATTGGGAAGTCAGTGCCTTTAAATATACTAGTTCAACCTTCGAATTCAGTTCACCCTCAGGGTTGTGGAGGTCTGATGCTAATCGCTCCGTAGAAAAACTGATATTCATGTAAAACTGGCTGAACTAGTCTTCCCCTAATTAATCTTGGAAATAATAAAGGCTAGGACAGTGACATACGTGTCATAGATAAAATGATACGCAGATACAGCAGCACCCTTGTTGCTCGCCACCACCCCTGAAGACACTCCAGAGTCCTGTAGGAGATCTAACACCTGTGAATTATTAAAAAATTCGTTATTTAGATATAAATTTTGGTACATTTTCAAAAAAATGACGTTTCTGTCGAATTATTCGACGACCCTTCATCTTAAATTTGATATTGTTACATATTCGGATCAGGCTCGTCTAGTCCTATCTAACGACACCTAAATTACATAGATCAGGCACATAGAAATTTAAAAAATTGGCCGCCCACCCTACCTTTCTTCACTGGGTATATAGGCTTTGCGGAACAGGGGTGACCAACCAGCTACATCAAAATATTCACCCACCAAAGGTCTCTGATTATGTTAGAGGAGAAAACGCGGTCCGGGGAATTAAAAAAAAAAACTTGAAACTCAGGTATCCTGGCATCCAAGCTAAAAGCTCATCACACGATTTTTAATTATTTTTTTTTATTTATACTTTATGCACATTAACAGTGACGAACATTTATCTGTCACGAACATGTATTATGTTTGGCTTAGCAGTCAGGTTAATTAACTACTAGGCCAGCAGGCTAGTCGAATATGTATTTTTCTTACGACATAAAAAGATTTAAGCCACTAAAAAGTTTTGCAATTAAGGAAGCAATGGCTTAAACCATTTACTGTTAACAAACTCAACAACTTTCACTTTTAACAAGGTGACTAGCCGAGCTTCAACTTATCAAATAATATTTTTAAATGGTGTATTTGTATTTCAAGCTCTAATTTTTCACGTTTCACGAAAAAAATATTTATATATATTTATTTATTTTAATATGTGAGTTTAAGGCAATAGCTTAATTTTTTTCAAGTTTTGCCATATATGTAAAGGATTGTTGATAATTATACATTTAAAGATTTATTTAATTATTACATACTACGAGTAATACTATACCTTTGAAGTATCGTTTCGGTTCCTTCTAAAAATAATTCATGAGACCCAAAAATCTTTGCTACTCAAATTATGTACGGGTAAATGAAGTGAACACTAATATAATTAGTTAATTTGCTAGCACTCGAGAAATAACGGTAACATAACAAGAACTTAACATTGTAGCCTCTTAATTCACTTAAGGATACACAGAAAATGCTAACAATAATAATTACTTACATAATCTGTGGTAACTTGATAAAACTAATTATAACATAAGTTGTTACTAAATCTGCGAGTACTCAAAAGAAAACAATAATGTATTTCGTTAGTAACCCAATTGTCGACTACTCAGAAAACTAATGTAAATAGAATAATCTTATGATAGTTCAATACATTTTTGTGAGTTGATATTCTTTCCCAGAATTTAATTTTCCAGAATTTATTTAGTAGTTAATATTTATACCAAACAATTACATTAACAAGAAAAGTTAATGTTCTAATGTTCAATGAGTAATATAGTTCTAGTAAAAAAAATGTGTGTAGCTGCCTTATTAAATGAATATAAACAATAATTTTTAAACATTAACCAATTATCTTTATGTTTCGATAAACAGTTTTTATCCTTTCTCATTAATTAAGAAAATCTGAACATAAATACACACATCAAAAGTGTCTAGGGATCAACATATGTGTCTAGGGATCAACATATATTTTTACAATAACTTTTCTCCTGATTGATATTAATTAAAATTTTCTTTAAGGATTCATCAAATAAAGTGTTTTCGTTTGTCACAGTAACGATAAACAAAGTCACCTTTGCATTAATAAAGAAATTTGCCATTTTCCTAATAAAGGGATTTTTGACATTTGAACCACTAACATTAAAGTTCGAAAAAAAGACTGAAATAACAGTTTTCTTTAAAATTTTTTTAGGTAACTTAAACAATTAATAATCCGTGTTTCTACCGCGAACACTAACACAAGAACATCGGTTTGGCATACTCAAAATGAGTTCATCCAAATCACGCTGTGGAATGGCCGCTCATGTTCGTTGCAACAACAAAAAAAGGTCTTCTTGCGACTGGATACCCTCCATATTCGGCAGAGCTCTTCTCTGTAGCATATCCCATGCATGCTCAATCGGGTTCAAGTCTGGCGACTGAGCAGGCCAGGGCCAAAGCCACATCTCAATCTCAAGAAATCCGCATAAAAATACTTGATCCCTAGACACTTTTGATGTGTGTATATTAAATATTCAACATGCTTTCAACCTCTACTTACCTTATTAAATGAATATAAACCATATTTTTTAAACATTAACCAATCATTTTCATGTTTCGATAAACAGTTTTTATTCCTTCTCATTAAATAAGAAAATCTGAACATAAATATATTAAATATTCAACATGCTTTCAACCTCTACTTATCACCGTTCTATGTGCTACGTCTAATCAGCTACAGAGAATTTGACGTAGCACGTAGCTCCGTAGATTTTTCCGCAGGTGCGCACTACACTATCAACGCTTGTAATAAATAGTAAAGCCTTCTGTGTAAAAAAAATATATTATAATAAAAGTTGCCATAATAATAAGAAGTAAATATTTTACATATTGTAAAGTACCTACGTATCTCCTGACAGCCACTTCGAGTTACAACCTGGACGTGTTAAACATGTTGCTGACGTTACCCAGTACATAAGCAATCCTTTCTTTTTATCTCAAGTATATTCTAAGATACGCTTTAATTCCCAAAGTAGCCCATTATAATTAAAAAGCAGCCAGTATTATGTAACCAAATAATAATAATTATCTCGGCAATGTCTATCCTTTCAGGAATACAAATGTGTTTCAAATTGAATCATTAATATTTTCAAATTGAGTGCATATTTGCGCAATAAAACACACAACACTTTAATTAGAGTGATATTGAAAATTCCAGCAACAATTTCCATGGAGAATTGTAATAAAAATAATATTGAATGAAACTGTATTGCAAACTATTCAATTAAGTTGCAGCTCCATATTTACTGTTCATTCGATATGAAGAATATTTTTTGAATTCCTTTAACAGCAAACAATGCGTAAATAGTTCTACTTTTTAGGGTTCCGTGCCAAAGGCAAAAAAACGGAACCCTTATAGATTCGTCATGTCCGTCTGTCTGTCTGTCTGTCCGTCCGTATGTCAAAGCCACTTTTTTCCGAAACTATTAGAACTATACTGTTGAAACTTGGTAAGTAGATTTATTCTGTGAACCGCATTAAGATTTTCAGATAAAAATAAAAAAAAACAATAAATTTTGGGGGTCCCCATACTTAGAACTGAAACTCAAAAATTTTTTTTTCATCAAACCCAGACGTGTGGTCTTGAAAAATAAGATTGAGGTTTCTAATTACAACGAACTACAAGAACTTTTATATTATGTTACTTGCTGCTACGGAACCCCGGAACCTCTCATGCGCGAGTCCGACTCGCACTTGATCGCTTTTTTTAATTCTGCTTGGTAATGACTACAGTAAGAATTTAAGATCGTATTACAGGAAATTTATAAATACTTAACGAATACCGGTGCAAATTATGTTGCCACTAATATATTATGTATATTTATTCGTTTAAGAAGTTTATATATATATGAGCCTACCAAAATGTCTCTACTCTGCCTGATGGAAAGCGTGAGCAGAATCCAAGAGTTGTGGTCACCATACTCTTTGCGAATGCAGAAAACGCAACAATTGCATTTCAATGGACCTCGTATTGTGGGTCACCATGCTGCATGGTGACCCACAATACGAGGTCCATTGAAATGCCTCTGCATCATTGGGCTTCAGATCTCGCCCTCACTATCGTAAAATGACTGAATGAATACTGTCATTATAAGTTGGTTTCCTGTGAGAGGTTATTACCGCCCCGGTCGAGCCAGCCGGTTCTTGCTGAAATCAGCTTGGCTCTGCTACCTTGAGTTCTTATTAGGGTTGATAAGCAGACTTTTCAATACGATAACCTATATATTGCACTTTGATAAAAGTTATCTTTTGTTTAAATAAGACACCATTCATTAGTAAAGCTCCACTTATTTAAATGACCTTGGGCTAACACTAATTTTACCCGTACTGATTAAGTGAGAAATTAATGATTACAAAGATTATCGAATGATGACGCTAAACGAAAACAATTTATTATTTTAAGAATGAATAGTTTTCAAAAATTGCCTTATAATGCAATCCGTCGCTTGATGATGTTTTGGGAATACGTATAAGAAGTGTGATATATAAAACCAATCTTTTCTAATTTTCAACTATGAGCTCCAAAAAGCCTATTTCATTCCTTGCCGTCTCTGGTAAAGTTACCTTTTTCGTCTCTGGTAACGTTACCTTTTTGCAATCAAAAGATTGCAATATCTTTTTATACCCTTGAAGTAGTAAAAACACGAAAGAGTAATAACACACTTATTTTTATTTATAATATTGTTTTTTTTATTTATTTAAGGAGCTTAACCACATAATATTAGCTCATAATATTAGCTAAGATGGTAAAAAAATTACTCTTGTATTAAAACCGTCTGCAATTATTGTCACAACATTTACATCTGGTGTTCGAAGTTTGAAATTTATGAGCTATTTAATCTCTTTGTATATCAAAGCTTGTAGAAAACGAAACTTCGTGTTGATAAAGAAAGTCAATCAACTGAAATTTGCTATATTATTAATGGTAATAATAATAAAACCTTACATTAAATACAATACTAGTATTTTATTTAATACAGTTGTACAAGTATTATAGACGTACTAGCATTTTCTATACCTAAATCCCTAGATTCATAGACCTGTAGTTAAGTTAATAGGCTACTAATAGACCCTTTTAAAAATCTGATTTATACTTTATTAACAACTACATATGTTTTGGGGAAGAAATAGTTCGTAAAAATTTAAATTAACATAAAATACATCATATTTACTATTAAAAACACGTTAATTTGTAAATAGCCTAACTGAAGTGTGGACAAGAAACGCTAGATTCTTTAGACTTTAGGTAAACTCGGCTGAATGACTTCTCTCCGGTCAAAAAATCACTCACTTAGTTGTAATTTTTTGTAATTATATATTAAACGCATTCAATACAATTAATTCAAACTCTTGTAAAGTTCAGTCATCCTTGAATCCAATCAACAATAATCAACATAATATCTGGCTATTTATACACAATAGACCATCGAAAATTAAAATAACGAAGAAGCATTTACTAAAAACTTAAAATTCTATCATGCTTTTGCTGAACTAAAGAATATCGCTATTAAATTTTGCTAAACTTTATTACTAAAAAATAAAACCGTTTAACAAAATACTGCACAACGTAACCCGTTCGAAAAGTCTGTAAGCGTGAGACTTAGATATGAAATCCGATCAAAAGTTACTTGTTCATGAGACAGCCATTTTATCCTCTTTAAGGTCTAGGGGTTTGGGTTCTGAAATTCTTATTGAATCGGTAAAATGCTAAGAAGGACACACACACCGGTTTTCTATAAGACTGCGGTATCACTTCGGTCGAGCCGGTTCCGGTCGATTTTTGCCGAAACGTGGCTCTTCTGTGATAGTTATCCTAATGTTAAAAAGATCCTTGAATTTGTACAAAAGAGTTTAACAAATTACATTCATATCTTACTAAAATTATCAAAACAATTAAAACTATAAACAACTTTATTTCATACTATTAAAATTCATAGTAAAGATTCTTACAAGGTTTACATTTGAATAGTGCAGTCCAAATCGATCTTATTTGTCCGACCACTTGTCATTAGTTATTCACAAGATACCATTTTATATTGCGAAGATAATGACAAGCAACTTGCATGCACATGCTATAGCTCACGTATAATCATAGCGAAGGACAAGTGGAATACGTAATATGTAAGTAGAAATGTAAAATGGAAACTACTTCTAGACTTTTTATTGGTCTATGTATATTTTACAGAGTTAAAATGTCGATTATCAATAAATATATTATGTAAATTTGAAACACGACTTAAGTATGGATTAAACTGTCGTGATAATGGTATATACAATAAATAAACATCCCATTCATAATAATATATCAAACGATTTCTGTTGTTGTACTTTTCCTTGACTCTGAGATGATTAATTAAGCGTAATGAGCCTCAAAAAAGTTTAGGTGTTCTTTCTTCTGTAATTATATAATAAACTTTATTGTACACTAGTTAATGCAGTTTACAAAAAATAACATATCTGTTGAATGACCATGTATGTACAAATGGCGGCCTTATCGCTTATTTACCCCAACTATTATGCCCCAATCTTTGACAATAAATCCACTTGTTCTGAAAAACCGTGTCAATTTCATCTATTTCATTCTCATATATTTATATCAGTGTTAACTCCGTTCCAAATGTCTAAAAAAAACAAAATAATATCAGCAAGTAGATGCAAGCTTTCTGGCAGTCTGCAATATGTTAAAAATAATGTGAAAACATTCAGAAAATTCGAGTAAAAGTGGAAACTATGAACGAATACAGAAAAATAGCAAATAACAAACAATTACTACGCATGGCAATGCGTGGGATACTGTGACGTCTTCGGGCTCTATAAATAGTCGTAAATTATCGTATTTGTTCGTCAGTATTGCTTAAGGTTTTGCTCTGAGTGGACAAATAAAATCCTCGAGTAATGCTGAGAAAATAACAATTTATAATTATTGTCACGTAGAGCGTATGAAAAATTTCAAAGTAAGAGAAGGATTAAAATGAAATTATTAACTAAATTATTATAGATAATAGAAATTTGCCATTTTCCTAAAGGGATTTTTGACATTTGAACCACTAACATTAAAGTTCGAAAAAAAGACTGAAATAACAGTTTTCTTTAAAATTTTATTAGGTAACTTAAACTTCCTGAATTGAAAATAGAAAGGGATAATAGGATGTTGACTCAAGAAGATGAATGTTTTGCTTTTCATTCAAGTAAAAAGATTTTGTATATAAATCTTGATTTTAGGGCACATTTCTCGCGAGCCGAATTTGTGCAGAAATTAAGTTTATTTTGCAATAAATTGTTTATTGATGAAGTTTGCATAGTGAAGAATGAGGATAATGTAGATTTTATTAAAAATATATGCGATGAAATAAAATCAAATGCAAACTGGTCCGGACCACGAATATGTATTTTACGGGGAATAAAGAGAATCTCCGATGATAATGAGAAGAATATTATTCTTAATGATTTTCATTTACTACCCTCCAGTGGTCATGCTGGTGTGCGTAGAATAATTAATACGATATAAAAAAGATACTACTGGCCAGGTATCGAAAAAGACGTTCAAGGATATGTAAAAAAGTGTACCTATTGTCAAAAGACAAAATACTGGCGATACATTAAAGAGCCAATGGAAATAACCACAACGGCTTCATCGGCTTTTGAAAAAATATTTCTAGATGTTGCAGGTCCTTTAGATAGAGATTTAGATGATAATTGTTACATACTGACCTTGCAATGTGAACTCTCAAAATTCGTCCAAGCAGTACCACTTAAAAATAAGGAAAGCGTAACTGTTGCTGATGCATTTGTTCGAGAATTTATATTACGATTTGATATACCTCAAAGGATAGCAACTGATCGTGGTACAGAGTTTATCTCCGATACAATGAAACAGGTTTGTAAAATTCTTAATATAGAAAAATTAGCTTCAACAGCCTATCATCATCAAGCCATTGGTGCATTAGAGAATGCTCATAAAAATTTAGGTTCGTTTTTAAGAATACAATGTGAAAATCACACAGATACATGGAGCTATTGGTTGCCATTCTGGTGTTTTAGTTTTAACAATACCGTTCATTCTGAAACAAATTACACTCCATATGAACTAGTTTTTGGTAAACTCTGTCAAATACCTAGTAGAATTTGTGACGTCGTAGAACCACTGTACAATATAGATGATTACCCACTACAATTAAAATATAGACTGCAGCTAGCCCACTCTGAAGCGAAGAAAAATTTGATTTGTAAAAAATATAAAAGAAAAGTTGGGTACGATAAAACTATAAATTCTGTAACTTATAATAAGAATGATTCAATCCTACTGAGAAATGAGACAGGTCGTAAGCTAGATCCTCTGTATGAAGGACCTTATTTAGTTTTAGAAGATTTAGGTTGTAATGTTAAGATTATTAAAAATAATAAAGTAGATTTAGTTCATAAAAATAGAACTAGGCCATTTATAAATTGAAAAAATACTTTTATATAACTAAGTTTCACTTTAATGAAGTACATTATATTATTAGTAATAAGTTAATACAACATTCGTGTCTTAAATTTATAATCTTGATTTAACTTTATGATTGTTTTATTTTTATAACATTATGTATAACAAAAAAAAAAAAAGTTTTTTTTTTCTATCACCCCCGGAGGATTGTTTAACAATTATTCATTAAATGTACATCATACAAGTTGGACGTATCCTTTCAACCGACCCCAACATCACATGGTGACATTGTTAAACTAGGTACAATAAATGGTGTTAATAAGTAAATGCTATATCAGCATTGTCGTCTTATAATAAGCATCGTACATACTAGATGCTCTTAGGGAGCATACATACTTCACCTCCGGGGGTGATAGAAAAAAAAAACTTTTTTTTTTTTTGTTATACATAATGTTATAAAAATAAAACAATCATAAAGTTAAATCAAGATTATAAATTTAAGACACGAATGTTGTATTAACTTATTACTAATAATATAATGTACTTCATTAAAGTGAAACTTAGTTATATAAAAGTATTTTTTCAATTTATAAATGGCCTAGTTCTATTTTTATGAACTAAATCTATTTTATTATTTTTAATAATCTTAACATTACAACCTAAATCTTCTAAAACTAAATAAGGTCCTTCATACAGAGGATCTAGCTTACGACCTGTCTCATTTCTCAGTAGGATTGAATCATTCTTATTATAAGTTACAGAATTTATAGTTTTATCGTACCCAACTTTTCTTTTATATTTTTTACAAATCAAATTTTTCTTCGCTTCAGAGTGGGCTAGCTGCAGTCTATATTTTAATTGTAGTGGGTAATCATCTATATTGTACAGTGGTTCTACGACGTCACAAATTCTACTAGGTATTTGACAGAGTTTACCAAAAACTAGTTCATATGGAGTGTAATTTGTTTCAGAATGAACGGTATTGTTAAAACTAAAACACCAGAATGGCAACCAATAGCTCCATGTATCTGTGTGATTTTCACATTGTATTCTTAAAAACGAACCTAAATTTTTATGAGCATTCTCTAATGCACCAATGGCTTGATGATGATAGGCTGTTGAAGCTAATTTTTCTATATTAAGAATTTTACAAACCTGTTTCATTGTATCGGAGATAAACTCTGTACCACGATCAGTTGCTATCCTTTGAGGTATACCAAATCGTAATATAAATTCTCTAACAAATGCATCAGCAACAGTTACGCTTTCCTTATTTTTAAGTGGTACTGCTTGGACGAATTTTGAGAGTTCACATTGCAAGGTCAGTATGTAACAATTATCATCTAAATCTCTATCTAAAGGACCTACAACATCTAGAAATATTTTTTCAAAAGCCGATGAAGCCGTTGTGGTTATTTCCATTGGCTCTTTAATGTATCGCCAGTATTTTGTCTTTTGACAATAGGTACACTTTTTTACATATCCTTGAACGTTTTTTTCGATACCTGGCCAGTAGTATCGTTTCTTTATCGTATTAATCATTCTACGCACACCAGCATGACCACTGGAGGGTAGTAAATGAAAATCATTAAGAATAATATTCTTCTCATTATCATCGGAGATTCTCTTTATTCCCCGTAAAATACATATTCGTGGTCCGGACCAGTTTGCATTTGATTTTATTTCATCGCATATATTTTTAATAAAATCTACATTATCCTTATTCTTCACTATGCAAACTTCATCAATAAACAATTTATTGCAAAATAAACTTAATTTCTTCACAAATTCGGCTCGCGAGAAATGTGCCCTAAAATCAAGATTTATATACAAAATCTTTTTACTTGAATGAAAAGCAAAACATTCATCTTCTTGAGTCAACATCCTATTATCCCTTTCTTTTTTCAATTCACTACCTCTAATAGAAACCATTTCAACCGAATCACACGGTTTTCTTAATATATCTACGACTCGTGGTTGATCAGGCCGTTTGTCAGTAGATGCACTAAGATCCGCATTCCCCGTTTTACTCTTGCTGTCCATCAATTTATTCATCTGTCTTTTTTGACCTCTTGTCATGACAGCCACAACTTGCTCATGCATACTCTTTAAATCATCCGATGTTATACATATTCGTGATAAAGCATCAGCTATAACGTTATCTTTCCCTTTTACATACACAACATTAAAATTATACTCTTCTAAAGCTAATCGAAATTTCAATAATCTACTTGAAGGGTCTTTCATTCCGAAGAGATAAACTAACGGTTTGTGATCAGTCATTATTGTAAATTTCCTACCATAAAGATACGGTCTAAAGTATTTAACTGACCAAACTATAGCCAATAGTTCTTTTTGAATAGTTGGATAGTTATTCTCAGCTTTATTTAAGGGTCTACTAGCATACGCTACGGGCCTGTAATCATTGTTACTTAAAACCGTAAGTAAGTTAATATTAGTGTTAAATTTGTTCAAAAAAATCAAATCCATTAATGCCGTCAGCATTAAGTGGCAAGCATTCGAAAACAATAAATTTGTGGTAAAATACTTCACTATTGTAATGTTTATTTAAATATACGGTATTTAGAGAGCGTTTCTGCCCACCTATTCCATTTATCAAGGTTTCGTCATGGCGCACTATGGTGTTCTTGGGCAAGGCGTCTTTTTTTATAATTGATAATGACGCACCAGTATCAACAAGCCAAAAATATTTTAAATTATTTATATAAAACATAACATATTTTGCGTTGCCATTGCAAGACAATATTGCATGTTTAGCCTCGAAAAAATGTGCCTAATGTCTGTTTCTCTGTCTGTCTGTTTTCATTTATAAATTTGAGCGTTGAGGTTGCCTCTGATCCAAATCAACTCAGTTCTTCCGCCGATCCAAATACCCGCCCATACCATGATGGTTCCACCACTATAAAGATGGACTTCCTGGCAGGATTTTAATCGCTGTTGGCGTCCAGGGGTTCTCCAGTGTCGTATACGTCTTGTATCATCAGAAAAGCACACGAAACGCCATTGTTCTTCTGCCCAATTTCTGTGTTCAAGAGCCCATTGATATCGAATCCTACGATTGTGCATTGCTATAGGTGGTACCCGTAGCGGTCTTCGGGAATGAAGGTTCACTTCATGCAAGCGGTTTCTGACTGTTTGGTCGCTAATTAAGTTCCCTGAAGAGTGATGAAGCCTCACGGCTAACATCATGGCGGTTATTGTTGGAGCTCTTCGAGTTAAGATTTGAATGTATCGGTCTTGTCTCCGTGTGGTGCAGCGATACCGTCCTCCATGGCGCTCAGCCACGGTACCAGTGCTTCGGTAACGTGTCCAAAGTCGACTGATAACACTCTGACTTGTATTCAGAGCTAAAGCCACAGTACGTTGCCGGGAACCAGCTTCTATCATTCCCACGGCTCTGAGCATTTCTTCCCTGCTTAAATGACGTCGCCGCTCCATAATAACGTTGGTTTTAATCAGTAGTAGGGAAACAGTAGCACTAATAATGTCTTCAATGCGTTGTATGTTTTTATAGGAAAAATATTGACAGCTGATTTTCATCTTTTACTCGAATTTGATTGACAGTTCCTGATTCAAATTATGAAATGCACCAAAAAGGATCCATATAAATTTATAAAATCATAAATTTATTACAAAGCCACATCTCGATCTCAAGAAATCCGCATAACAATGCTTGATCCCTAGACACTTTTGATGTGTGTATATCGATAATGCTTCAAAAATGTGACAGTTCTCGTGAATACCGGTTCAATTAGTATCAAATATATATATTTATTATACCATTAAGGAAAAAACTACGTTTCTATATTGTCTATATTATATAGGTAATTGTCGTGTTAACTCGTCAGTATTGCTTAGGGATTTGATCCGAGCAGTCGTATCAAATCCTCAAGTTATACTTAAATACCTTAACACATTATACAATATACTCTTACTAAAATATGTAATCTAATATTTAACATAACACAATTAATTTAATTTCTGTATCAGACATATTATCTATATACATCTATATATCACAGTATATACATATATAGTATATACATATGATATAGTATATACATATGATCACAGTTACCACATATAATTAAAGAGGTATTATTATTTTATCCACTTGTTTTTTTTTATATTAGTTTTAATTTGTTTGTTCTGAAATTGTATTGATTTTATATTATATTCTATTTAACTAAATTAAAAACCTAAAACATATAACTATTATGTACAAATATTCTATAAGTTAGAACCGCTGTCTTGCTCAAAGTGATGATACGGTGCTAAATTCTGTTGTTGCGTCACTAAGCAGGGCAATACCCTAAACTATCTTTTTTAGCCAATCTTTTGAACGTCACAAACTTTTAGTTTGATTTCTGGTTTTGTTTGGAGAGATTTTGGAAAAACAGAATTAGCACCAATGAATAATGTAAAATCTGGTCTTGGTTGCCGCGACACAAGCCTCGAGCTTAGTGCGGAAACCGTCGATAAGTTCAAATTGTAATTTGTTTATGTACAAATAAATAAATAAATACAAATGAATAAAATTGGAGTGTCTGTTTGTAATATTAAAATAACCGCTTTTTAATAAATGCATATGTATATACGAGTATACACGGTACATACACCATAACATTTTTCCCCCGATTTTCACGGGACTTTCACTGATAGATAGCTGATGATATAAGAAGTAACTAATGCAATTTTTTAAACTAGCTTCGCCCATGGCGTCACCCTGTCACTCAGCTAGTTTCAAATAAACCAAAAAATGTTAGGATTACCACTACGTACTTAACAATATTTTGCAATTTTTTTTCAAAGGGTTTTATCCTTTTAAGTCTCCTTGAGATATTGTACTTTAAGTCTCCTTGGGGTATTATTAAAAAGCTGGATAGCCACAACATTTCCGCGATGAAAAAGTCGGCGTGCATGAGTTCGGCGTATTTCGATATTATGTACAACTCCCTCATTAGGAATAAACATACTGTGTCGCGGGGGAATTTACAGACATACATGAAACGGACACATATAAGATGATATTATATATGACTCGCTGTTACCCGTACAACAACAACCGCGAGTAACACCATGGGGCGAAGATAGTCTAAAAGAAGTAGCCTAAGTTACTCCTTATATCATCAGCCACCTATCAGCGAAAGACCCGTCAAAATCAGTTAAGCCGTTCCAGAGATTAGCCGGAACAAACAGACAGACAGATAGACTCACAAACAGAGAGAAAAATCAAAAACTAGCTGACCCGGCGAACTTCGTACCGCCATGCGCCATATTCACATATCTGTCTCAGTTTCCCGTCGCGGAAAAAAAATTACTTTTCACGTTATCTTTTCATTTTTCTTGTACACAAACCTTGTCTTAACAATAACGAACACATAAACAAAGTATTATAGATTTTTGCTACAACATGTTGCAAGCTCTCCTACACAGATTAAACTTGTTGGATAACATTCTGTAACAATCAATTTGGGTGTGATTTTTGAAGAAGCTGGTAGTGGCTCAATGGAGGAAGTGCTAATTGATTTGGTTTGGAAAACCAAAGAAAAATGCGCTCTTACTGGATGCGTCGAACTCTGAAAGCGAGAGAAAAATACAGTGCCACAGAATATTTGGAGGATATGGGTATTGATGGTTGTTTGAAAGTTTTTTAAGAATAAACAGTTCAGAGTTTGAATATCTCCTGAATCTAATTGGTCAGTAAGGTCTATTCGTTTAGATAGTGTCATATAAAAAATATATATTTAACACAATCCTCTTTTCAAATATACTGTCAGACAATTTGTGATCTTCGGCAGATTTATCACTGTCGCAAAAGAAAATGGTCGTTCAATCAACTGCCACTGAAGACGGCAAAGGTGTAATGTATTTAACGAAAACGCTTTTTAACTCCTGTTTCTGTTGAGAAGTTGCAAATCCTGGCTGTCTTCAGCAAATTGATTAATGCCCAACACTGCGCGCGAGCAACCTTCTCCCCGCGCTTTTCCGTTAATGTCCCGCTGAGGCTCGGATGATGTGATACTACAAAAGTTATAATTTGTTTTAACATGTTATAATTATTTTCAACATTTTGATACATGGTGTTGTATAACATCAGTAACAATTTATAACTTTTGTTACAATTTGTTAAAAAAAATATCTAATAAATGTTATCAAACATTCTCTAATATTATATAACTGCTGTGTGGGAGCACCTTAAGACGCGATTAATGCTGATGCTAATCTAAAAACGTATTACGTGCCTAAGATATAGAATAGCGATCTATTGGTTGTCCTTCAGAGTTATTAAAATAATTTGAAAAGATTCTTATTTATATAAATTAGAAATATTTTTATTTGTAAGGTCCTATAATTTCGTTTACACTTATTTAAATGTTAAAATAAGACTAATTCAAATAAAACCTACAATATTTGAATTCTAATGTATATGCACCGATCTTGAAAAATCGTATTTTATTAAGAACTCTGCGAGTATAGCATACTACAACATTAATTAGTAAATCTTTTTCAAATTTCAGTAAAATCAATTCGCAACATTGTTTACTTCATAACTTCGATTGACTTTTATTTAATTTTGGTAACGCAATGTTTGTATTTACTAGTAAAGGAACAACATGCCAATGCCTGCATGCATGTGCATGTCCTACCTGAATACATAGGCCCATTTATGTGTATATAGGTGCTTTCTACTTAGTTTACTTCATCGGCTGGGTATTTACCATGTTGTTTCCTGGAATATTTATGTTCGTTTTCTTTGAAGCAGACAAACTTATCGGCAACTAGTCAAGCGAGACGAGCATTAGCAATTGTTGATCGGCTTAAAGTAACAAGCTCCCATTTCCACTAGTTGCTATTGAGCAAATAATCGGCTCAGAGCTCAGCGAGCTTCGTATGTCTGTTCGCGGATTAACAATGTTATTATATGCAATTCCGAATGCTATTTTGGGAAAGCATCGTAGATATATCTCTTCTATTTTATTTTAGTGTTCGTGCATAGAGTTGGCAAGTTATAAAGTCTTGCAGTTTCAGATTCCCATAATTGTATGTTCCAGAATTGTAGCAATAATTATTTCTACAAATAATTAAAACCCGAAAGTTTAAAGATCAAGTAACACAAATTAAAGCCTGTCTCGTGGAATTTAAATATAATACTCAAGTAATACTTATAAAATATGCTTAACCTATAACCTAACAATAGCATTTAGTACTATTGTTGTTTCGAATAGCTATAGTATTTTGTACAATTGTTGTTTTGAATAGCTGCCTAAATAGATTGATTAATAGGCATTCTATAAGCAAGTTGATTGCCTATCTACGTGATATTGTCACGAAAATTAGCATTCAGATCGTAAGTAATACTATGCAATGTCATTATTTACGCATGTAGCTATAACGAAGCTATTGTATGTTATTTGTCGAATCAAATTTCGGGAAATGGAGAAAAACTCACATAGCTAGCAGCAGAGTTACGTATATTATTTAAGAATCGTAAAAAACACAAAACAGCTCCATCTGCTGTGTTTTAAAAATAAAAGAGTTACCTCCGGGGCTATTGCTCTCAATTTTATAATGATATATCCAACTCAAATATACTAAGCAACTTTTCAATAACATAATTAGGTTCCATTTTGGATTATGTAATAATTTGAATTTTTCATTATAATACTGTAGCGATGTTTCTGATGGTTAGTTTAATTAGTTATATGTTGGGTAGTATAAAAAAATGTGTGTTTATTGGTTTGCTAATAAATTAGTGTGTACTTGGAGTTTTTTTTTAATAATTTAGCCTACCTTGTATAGAAAAACACACTCTTTTGCAACATAACCATTTAATAAAATCGATGTGTAGAATTGGGATTTAATCCTAATTACTTTTGATTTTACAGTCATAGGTTATAACTAAATGAACTATGAAAAAAAATTGTTTCTTGTACCTAATAAAACTAAAAATAATATTAAACAATTATCAACGCCCCATATCGTCCTACGCGGGGGATTTGCGTCTTACGCCTTCTTTGCTGTCCTTTTCATATCAGACCTAATCCTAATAGGCCTAATATTTGCGTAATCAATCAAAACTATCAATCAAATCAAAACTAAAATAACACACCAAAAAACAGTAAATTATGTTGTCTAGCTATGAAATTAAGAACTTGAAATATATTTCTTTAAATGCGCATTTTACACGACTAGGTATTACCTTTTAATTACTTTGTAAATATTATATTCTTTGGAACAATTAGTAGATTGGCTTATTGCAGTTATTTTGACACAAACAACGTTAACTGAAATCACTTTCATGTGTCGGTTACAGTTAGTTAGTACAAAGTCACCACCCTTCACCATCCTGTGTTGGTTGTAAGAGTCGACTAAGGGAAGAGAGAAGGAAAATTTAAAATAAAACCATAGTGTGGGTCACCATGCTGCATTGTTGCATTCGCTATAAGTATGGTGACCACCACTCTTGGATTATTCTTCTTCTTCTACTTGGATTATTCTTACCACACTCTTATGCTTTTCATCAGGCAGAATAGAGACATTTTGGCAGATCAAAACATTAAATAAATTTAATAAAAAAACTTTTTAAAACAAGCTTTAATTGGAATGCTCTAAAAAGAATAAAATAAAGTATTCACGCGACAAGCTTTTGTATATTATTAATTGTGTAATGACATTATAAGTTGTTTAAAGTTTTCAAGGAATACTTTATTTTATTCTTTATAGAGCATTCCAATAAAAGTATGTTTTTAAAAGTTTTTTTTATTAAATTTATTTTTTACTTTTTAGTTATCGCTGGACAGGTTTTTCAGTCTGTTCAACTCATTCAAACGCATCAATACTGCAAGACATCGAAGACCGAAGTACCTACTTATCAAGACAAAACCTATGAACACCTATCAACTTCATGGTCAAACCCTGGTTACCATTTAAAACTAAATACTTGACTAAACTAATTTGAATATTCTAATCTCGATGGTGTTGCGTCATTTCATTACAGAGTTCCTATGGCCACCTTCAGGCTCCATTTACGTGTTGCACTTGGGTACAAAGATTTTTCACCTCGTGCTCTTTTGATTCCCTCGCTAACGATCAGGATTCTAATTTTTGAATCACTTGCTGCACTCCTGATTCAATTTTAGAATCCTTCAGTTGCTCGGTAATCAAAATTGAGCACGCGGTTAAAAAGCAAGTTTGCACTCTTGTATAACAAATAACTATTATTCTCTTTATTTATCTTTGCCTCACAATAAGGAACACTCTCATTTACAGAATAAAAGGAAATATTGCGGTAAAGTAAGTAAATTTTCTTTTCATACCGGTTCAGTAAAGAATGATTATTTAGAATCAGTTGCAATGAAAGGCTTCCTCCCTGTTTGCTTTGAAGGAGGAACTACTCGACCCGACCAGTCGACTCAACAGGAAATTCATTTCTAGTTCTTTGTTCAATAGTCGCGATTAAAATTGCAATTTTGTACTTCCACCTCATATATTTTTCCAAGACGACCATTTCTTTTACTCTTTTTTATTTTATAAACTACAAGTGTATTTATACTTAAATATATATACAGTTAACTAAAGAAGTCAATAGATTTTTTATTATTGCTCAAAAATTGCAAATGAATACAATCTAGGCATTTAACTGTGGCGATATCCTGTGATCTCAAATATGCAATTGTTTGCAGATGTGTCTCTTAGGGTTCCTTTACAGTCGGCAGATTAATATAAGAGAGATGAATAGAAATTCAAAACTATTATAACTAAATTGAATTACATTGCGTAGTATAGAAAATAAGCTACGATAATTGTAGGTCTTCTATTGACTATGAAATCATTTTTATAGTAAATTGCCATTACAGTAACTTAATGTTTTAAACATTCACATGATTTCTCTAATAGCACCTGATTTTGTAAAAGAGAGGTATATTAATATTTAATAGACCCTGTTATTTTATAAATCTTTCTTGTTGAATAATATTATTTAATACCCATTATGTAAGCATTCAGTAACTATGTGTTCGCTACTCCATACAACACCTGAATAAACATCTGCATCAAAACATACATCATACCATACATCTCTGATGTAAATTAGAAACAGACAAAGGGAGCATTAATACAATGCTTGGAATTTAATTCCAAATTAACCATATTTGCTTTATAGACATATTCGAACGAGCTTCCATCCATACATCCCGCTGGACGCTCGTAGGAACAGTGGCTACGGCTCTGCACGACGCGGCTTATATACCCTTGAAGTACGGTAGTGTGCGTGAACTTTCAACCCTGCCTCCCTTCCCACCTCTCCATACCACCTCCACACGTCTACCTATCTTACTGTATCTGCATTCTACATACTTTGAATAACATTCACTCTGAGCTCTCAGCTTGGGTGGCAAAATAATGATGGACATTCAAACAATATTGAGTATTTCAATGCTGTGAATTATAATCACAATATAAACATTAAATTCAATATTTGTTGCTCCATATTTTGAAACATCTGATAATTATCCAATTTTGTTAACACGCTACTAAGGATACAGCATAGAACTTCCAATACCTTTTAGGGCTCCCACACAAAACTGCGATGCGATTCGGCGTGAAGTTCTTGCGGTGCATTCGTGCGAGCTCGCAGATATTTGCGATGCGTTGCGAATTCGCTGTCATGTATGGGAGCCCTTAGGCTGAAAAATTAACCGAAGGCAGACTTAAGTAAGTTGTTAAAAAAAAATTTAGTGAATTTGTCAAGTGACTCTTTGAGGTTTCTTACATTAGACGAGTTGCATATCAATAATCTCTGTTTGATTTTTTTACAACAATAAATGTTGGTGTAATATAAAAGTGCATGCAAAGATGCATTATAGCCATCAAAGAAGAAGTAGGTACTGCCAGGCAATATAATACAAATACCATAATGAATGACCAGATAGCTTTTACATATTATAAACAAATGATTATACCCACAATGTGACAGTTCCCAAGATTTTGTCAAAAGTGTTTAACAAGTATCAATGTAAATGAAAATAATAAAAGCTCAACAATTTTTAAACAAGTACTCGTATATATGGGCTAAAAGTTAAAAGCCTTTATCAGCTGCATATTAAGTTCTAGCTATTGCTCGTGGCTTAGTTCGTGTGATTATTATGTATTTATTAACGATAATTTCAATTGGCAACCGTAAATCCCTTATCCCCTTGGCTGAAATTACCAAAAACGCAAAAAAAGTGAGTTCTGATGACATAAAAGCTTCAGTTTGTAAAAATTTAAGGATGTAACCACGATGTCAGTTAAAGACAATAGTTTTAAATGTACGGATATGATAAAGTATTTTTTACGCGTGTGTTTAAAAACAATCTTTAAAAAAGATAAGCTACAAACTTTGTTACGTTATCATATTTAAAATACTATGTTCAATACTTGTATTCGTGACTTGGCTTAAACATTTTTGATTATAATAAGAACTAGGTATACTTACTTTAAACTACTTAATACTATTTTAATTAAGTATAGTAACTTCCTTTGTGATTGGCCTCTATCAGTGCAGTTTGAGTATCTGTCGGGAATGCAGTCACCACTTGTTCACGACCGATTGCACTAGAAATTCAATTTTCGAGGAATCCTTTGAGCTGCACTAAAACACTTGCTCTCCACATACTCTGCAGGTTCCAGGTACTGATTGCAAATCGTTGTACAAAGAGCTTACATACAATATATAATTTATTGTTCATCGAGTTGAATAATACTACTATTGATCTTTGTTTTTCGTGACGTGCGGTATTTGACTTGATACATTAAGGATCATGGACTAACATATATGTACTAATTTAATGAATGTGAATATAAGCTTAGAAATTTAAATCTATACTTAACTATAAAGCCAAAGAGTTTATTTATTTGTTTGGTGGAACGCGCTAATTTCAGGAAGTACTGGTTAAATTTTAAAAAATATTTCACTGTTAGTTGGCCCATTTATTGAGGAAGGTTATCGCCTATAATTACATCATCAATTACATTACATCAATCATACGATTAATAGGAGAGAAGTATCAATGAAAGGTGTTACAAAAACGGGAGAAAATTATTCATTTTGAGAGCTTCTGTTGCGTGCGCTATGTAGACTGTTAAAGTTTTGCAAATATAAAGTCTGTAAGAATTGTTCCCCTTTAAACGTTCTAGAAAAGACCGGAACATCATATGCATAGCTTTTAGGATTAACTTATCATAACCTTTTTTTACAGTAAACTAGTTTTACAGAATGTCTTTATTTTTTTATGTACTCTTTCTGTTTAAGTGCCCGCTGGCGGGTGGTGTGGAAATGCGATCTACTAACCCCGGCTCACTTATTATAAACATTTATATGTTTATAAACTATTTTATATTGTTAATAGGTTTTTGGTATTTATATACGTATATTTATTTAGGTTTATATTAGTACACTGATGATTGACGATGAAGATGTGGTATACTTTTCCGCCAATGAATCTTCGGACAACGATAGTTTTGCTTCCTTGACGGATACTCTAGGTGATCAATTACTGCAAAAATTTTCCACTCAATCTCGTCCTCTCTTAAATGTTTGCCATATTGACGCCCAGAGTATCCCCAGTCACTCGAGCGATTTAACTGAGACTTTCGTGGACAATGGTATTCATGCAATCCTGGTTTCGGAGACCTGGCTCAAGCCTCACCTCCCCTCCACCTCCTACTCTTTAACCGGTTTCGTCCTAATCCGCAATGACCGCATGGACAAAAGAGGTGGTGGCGTTGCTATCTACATCCGTAGTGCTTTCCCTTATAAAATATTAGCATCCTCTTCTTCCAGTATTTCCACTACGGCAGAATATCTCTTCCTAGAGGTTTGTGTCAGGGGAGTTAACGTTGTTCTTGGAGTAGTCTATTGCCCTCCTACTGTCAACTACTTCTCCAGTCTGGAAACAGTTCTGGAATCTTTAGGGTTGGAATAGTCACATCACATCATCATGGGAGATTTCAACACAGATCTCCTAGCCTTAAACTCTTCTCGTACACATAATCTCCTACGGATCTTCCAATCAACCAGCCTACATGTCCTTCCGCTTCAAGCCACTCATCATAACATCCAGCAACAAGACACTTTTTTTTTTTTTTTTTTACGTGTGGAAAATATCCCTCGGACCGTCACCCGCGCCGGGGCTTGCGGCGGGGCGGTGTGTCGGACTCGAACCGACTAAAACCACACGGTGTGCTACTCTGCGCCTGAGGAGGGAGGAGTCCGGGAACTGCTGTTATTACGACATCCAGACCCCTCCCAGCGCTTGCCCGCACAGAAGCGGGCACCCTCTCCAAAACCTCTCCTTTTAGGCGACGTACGGCACACACGTAACGTCGCCTCCTTGCGGGCGGCCACTAGAGCGGATGGAAGGGAAAGCCCGTCCCGACCATCCGCGGCCACACTCAGGGCGGCATGAGGCGCAGGTGAGCGCGCCTCCGCTGCCCGGTTCGCTTGCGACGGATTGGGTCCGAGTGGAGGTCGTCCTCCCGGGCCTTCTCCGCCGCCTCCTTCTGCGAGATTACATCTTCGCAGAAGGTTGCGACCGCGGTAAAACTGCTGTCGCTACCAGCCATGGAGCGTATGACGGCCGGTAGCGAGAGATCTCCTCCGGTGACTGCAGTGAGGGCCCGGCGCTGCGACGCCCAAGCGGGGCAAATCGCCAGCGTGTGCTGGGCCGAGTCTTCACTGCAGTTGCAGTGGTGGCAGGCGGGACTCAATTCCCTCCTAGCGACCGAGTGCAGGTACTTCCCGAAGCAACCGTGCCCGGAAAGCACCTGCGTCAGTCGGAAGGAAAGGGTCCCGTGCTGCCGCCCTGCCCACTCGAGGATGACCGGCTGGAGAGCCTCCACGGCGGCAAAGCCAGCGCGTGGAGTCTCCAGTCGGATAGACCACCGAGCCATCGTGGCTCGACGGGCGGCTTCACGCCACTCGCGTACCTCTTCGGGCGGAGGGCGAATGCCATTCTCCGCCCGGAATTCAGCCACCCGTCGATAAACTTCGGCGAGCACTTCCGCCTCCAAATCCCACGGGGGTGTCCCGGCCAACGCGCACGCTGCCTCGGTCGACACCATGCGGTAACCACGTATCGCTCTGACCGCCAGTACCCTCTGAGGCCGCCAGAGGCGCGCCTTGTTCTGGGCGGTCAGAGCCGTGACCCACACCGGTGCGCCGTACAGCGCCATTGACCGGACAACCCCCGTGTACAGCTGTCTCGTTACGACGCTGGCTCCACCCAAATTAGGCAAAAGTCGCCCAAGGGCAGAGGCAGCGTCGACCAGCTTGGGAGCAAGCTGTCGGAAGTGCTCGTCGAAGAGCCACCTACCGTCGAGGATCAGACCCAGATACTTCATCTGGGCCCGAACCGGTACGAGGACCGAGTTGACCTCTATGGAGGCGCCGGGGGGCGGACCACGACGGGGCCCATGAAATAACAGGGCCTCCGTCTTGTCCAGGGCCACCCGAAGGCCCAGCGCCTCGATGCGCCCGACCACCAGAGAAACACCCGTGGTGGCCAGGCGCGCCGCCTCGTGGAAGTTCGCCCCCCGGGCTGTGACCAATGTGTCATCGGCGTAACAAATTACGCCCAGCCCGGGGGGGAGACGACCTCGTAGGACCCAGTCGTATCCCACGTTCCACAGGAGTGGTCCAAGGACAGACCCCTGTGGAACGCCGCACGACATGGGTCGCCGTCTCAAGACGCCCTCTCGGTCCTCGTACACGACGGTACGCTCCTCCAAATAGTCTGCCACTAGCCGCCTCAGGTACTCTGGCACCCCGTGGAACTGGAGTGCTTCCCCGATGCAGCTGAATGGCAGACTATTGAATGCGTTGGCGATGTCTAACGACACCGCCAACAGCACGCCGCCACAGCACACTGCCTCTTCGGTCACGGCCCTAAGGCGCATCACGGCATCGACCGTCGAACGCCCCTCTCGGAATCCGAACTGGGCGTCCGACAGGTCGAGCCCCACCTCACTGAGGTGCCGGACGATGCGGGCAGAGATTATCCTTTCGAACAACTTGCCCGCCTCGTCAAGCAACACGATGGGCCTATAGGCCGCGACCGAATCGGCAGGCCGTCCCGGCTTCTTCAACAGGACCAGCTTCCCGCATTTCCAGCACTCAGGAAAGTGTCCGGACGCTAGGCTAGCATCCTACACTTCCCTGAGGCGGTCCGACATATGGTCGAGAGCTCGGGCCATCACTCGGGCTGGTACCCCGTCCGGCCCGGGGGCGGTGTTCTTGGAACGAATCCGCAGAACAGCCGCCCCTACCTCCGATTCCCTCACGGGTGGAGCATCCTCCTCTCTACCCCCGTCGTCTCTGACCGAGTAGGCCATCGACGGGGGTGTGTGCTCTGCCCGCTGAGGGAAAAGGCCCTCGACCACTTCCTGCAGGAAGCTGGGCTGGAGAGTCTCGGTAAGGGGGGGGCCCGCCGTGCGGAGCTTTTGACGCACCGCACGATACGGGCGACCCCAGGGGTCACGATCGAGACTCTCCAGCATCTCCTTTCTTTTCGCGTCCTTGGCGCGGCAAATGGCCAGCTTCAGAGTTTTCCGCGCTTCGCGGTACTCCTCATGAAGCTGGTCATCCTCACCGTTTCCGCGGTGACGTCGCCGGCACGGCCTCCGGGCACGGGTACAGGCCGCACGGAGGTCCGCCAACTCCTGGGACCACCAGTAGACCTCCTTCCGTGGAGGCCGACGACTCCGGATGCGGGGCATGGCCGTATCGCAAATCTGCGTAATCGCATTGCGAAAACGGCCAGCCCCAGCGTCCACGCCGACCTCCTCGGCCGAGGCCTGCGGAGACAGCCAAGAATGAATAATGGCTGCCTCCTCCAGCAGGTACCTGTCGAGCTTGGCAACAGCCCACCGCAGAAAACGGGATGGATGCCGCGCCGTGTGACCCCTACTGGGGCCCTGGGACCGGGAGAGCTCAAATCGGATATACAAATGATCCGAGAGCGTCTCGACCTCTTCCAGGACACACCAGTTCCTTACTCGTGCGGCAGCAGCAGGGGTAGCGAACGAAAGGTCCACTATCGACCCGCCCTGCTGTCGCACGCACGTGTTGGTGGAGCCTCTGTTCAGCAGACAGAGGCCCACCGAAGCCGCCCACTCCACTACGGCTTCGCCCTTGGCGTCCGTCCCGGGGGACCCCCACGCAATGGACTTTGCGTTGAATTCCCCCAGCACGAGAACGTGCCCAGACGCTAGTCGCCGTATCGAGGTCTCCAAGGTGTTGAGGAAGACCTCGAAGTCACTCAGACTCCGGTTGGGGGAGAAGTATACACCGTAAACGGTGACCCCCCCCCAGACCAAGACACCTGGCTTGACCTTATGCTTACCTCGTCCCCAAACCTTGTCTCTTCCCATGGTCAACTCCCTGCCCCTGGTTTCTCCCACCACGATCTAATTTTCCTATCCTACATCCTGAGACCCCCTAAATCACCTCCAAAAATTATACAAATACGTAGTTTTCGGAGCATAGATTTGAACAAACTAAATGTGGACGCTGCGAGCATGGATTGGACGGGTGTGGCGGCAGCCGCAGACATGGACACAAAGGTTAATATTTTTAACGATTATATTATAAAACTGTATAATGTGCACGCTCCCTTAAAGTCATTAAAAATGAAACGTGCCCCGGCACCATGGTTGACGGATAAGGTGCGTACTGCAATGAGGCGAAGGGATCAGGCCTTCCTCAAGTTCAGGAGGGATCGCTGTGAGGACAAGTGGAATCGCTGCAAGGCTGCAAGGAATCGATGTAACCAGGTGATACGTAACGCTAAACGCCGACACATTCTGCAGAATATAGAGTCATCCTCTTCTTCCAGCATCTGGAAGTTTCTTGGCACGTTAGGTTATAAGCAACTTCCAGAGTTTAAAAACACCATTGGCTTGAACGATATCAATAGCTATTTCTCACCCACAACAATGATGGATCTTCAAACCAAGTGCCAAACGCTTAATTACCTATCTGGTCTTACCAGCCCCAACATCGACTCTTTCGATTTTTCTCCGGTGCCTTCGATCAAGAAAATCATACTATCTTTCCGCTCCAATGCTTTGGGATGTGATGGCATTAGCCGACGCATGATCATTACCATCTTGGACCATACGCTCTCAGCAATAACTCACCTTATTAACTACTCTCTTGACTCCGGAACCTTTCCCTCTCTTTGGCGTAAGGCCTTCATCATACCTCTTCCTAAAAAAAAAATCCTTCACTACCCGAACACTTTCGTCCTATTTCCATCCTTCCTTTCCTATCTAAAGTGCTCGAGGCCTGCGTATACAAGCAGCTCTCTGAATTTGTATACCGACACAAATTGCTGAGTCCTCTGCAGTCCGGCTTCAGGCCTGGTCACAGTACTGTTACCGCTCTCCTCAAAGTAACTGGTGATATTAGGAAGGGCATGGAAGACACCAAAGTTACTGTTCTGGTCTTAGTGGATTTTTCCAATGCCTTCAATACCGTCAGTCACGAAATCCTACTATCAACCCTTGGGTATCTTGGGGTGTCCCCTGAGGCACTGGATTGGTTCTCTACCTATCTTCAGGGACGTCAGCAGTGTGTTCGTGTTCAAGACTCGTCATCAAACTGGCGTAACCTTTACTCTGGCGTCCCTCAAGGCGGAATTTTATCACCTCTTCTATTCTCTATTTTTATCAACCTCATTACTGATCACCTTCGGTGTTCGTATCACCTGTATGCCGATGATCTGCAGCTGTATTCACAGGCAAGGGTGGAGGACATATCGCAAGCCATCGACAACATCAACAGGGACCTGGAGTTCATAAAGTCTTGGTCGATGAGATTCGGGCTGTCAGTTAACCCTACTAAATGCCAAGCAATAATAGTAGGCAGCAAGATCATGATAAATCGATTGGATACCACGTCAATCTTGCCGGTCGTCTTCAACGGCTTAGTGATACCTTAAAGCCACGTAGTCAAAGACCTTGGCCTGTTCATCGACTCAACTATTGATTGGCGAGCCCAGATTACTCATGTGAGCCAGAAAGTAACAGGTTACCTACGAACACTCTACCGTCTTAAGAACTTCTTGCCTCCTAAAACGAAACTCTCACTCACACAGTCCCTCATTATCCCTTTAATCGACTATGGTGATGTGTGTTATTTTGACCTGAATGCAGACCTCCTTAATAAACTTGACCGTCTTCTTAATAACTGCATTCGATTCATATTCAATCTCCGCAAGTATGACCACGTGTCTACTTTCCGTTCTCAATTGCAATGGTTACCTATTCGCCAGCGCCGCAGTCAGCGAGCGTTGACCTATCTCTTTTCGTTCCTCAACTCCCTATCTTCACCTGCTTACCTTGAACCCTACCTCCGTTTCTTGTCCTCAAATCACGATAGAAATCTTCGCTCATCTAACAATTTTCTTCTCTCGTGTCCCTCACACAATTCCGACTTCGTGAACTCTTCGTTCTTTGTGCAAGCTGTACTGCTTTGGAACGCGCTCCCGCTCGAACTCAGGAACGGTCAACAAGTCGTGTCTCATTCAAAAAGAACGTCAAAAACCACCTCATGACAAAATGGCAGGAAAACCTTAATTAAGATACAATTTTGTACCTACTCACAGTGTACCTATGTAAAGTTTATGTATTGGTGTATGTATGTATTCATATGAGTATATATATATATTTAAAGTATGTGTGTAGTCGTATTATATTAGTTTATGTAAGTTCCATATATTGATAGCAATTATAACCTCTGACTTCCACCACAATGCACCTACCTCACAAAATTTCTACATCACCCAAAGGTTGGCTGTGTGCATAAAGTTTAAATAAATAAATAAATTAGTTCACGCTGTACAACATCACGTTATGGGCAATAGGAAACGCAGAGGATGTTGCGTGGGTCATTTAGCAACAATATATTTCAAAAGCGAGGCCTGTCTAGCAGTGGACTGCTTAATGCCTTTGATGATAGCCATTTTTCATTAAATGAAAAGTTGCACGAAACCATTCTTCACTAAATATAACAGTAATCAATTGAACATTTCTAAAAAGGTAACAACATCACAGTATTTGCTTAAATCGACATTAACAGTCCTATTTCAAATGTATGATTGTTTATTTATTTGCCATAAAGGGAATAAGCAGTGAACTGACGAGTGATAGAGGAGCATGGAGGAAGTAAACTCATTGCACCGACCCCAAATAAATTTGGGAAAGGGGTAGGAAGATGATGATGATGATTAATTTTCTTAATTTTTTGCACAATATTTAATAGCATATTAGTATTAAAACAAATATGATAGGTGTAAGATAATGTCCTTTTTATTTTCTAGTATCTAAAAATTCTACAATCATTTTAGAGCACACGCGCTGAAAAGATGTGTCTACTCTCTGCAAAACGAGCAGTGTGAATATAAAATATGAAATGGGGATATCTGGCTACTGCTCTTACTCATTGTATACTTTGTGCGGCACATTACGGTACGTCCGCACGTTATGCTGTGCGATATTAAAAAGCTATGGCTTTACACCACTTCAGCCGTGGACGCCAGTTCCATTAATTTATCGTCTTTGAAATATTAAAAGCTAAAAATATACATTGTTGAGTAAATATTTTGTTCTTAACGCATCATTGTGAATATTAAAATACACAATTCATTCATAATATTCGATACTTACGTAATTACACACTTAGTGGTCAGCAAATTAACGATATATCAAATCATAACTACACTATTTCTATTAATGTGAATATCTATCGTTGACTATCGTCAACTGTAAGAACTATCGGTATTAGGACTTACAAAATGAATCAACTTCCCCACCACGAAAATCAAACTGTCCATATTGCAATGATTTCTTGGTAAAACAGACGAATCGAAACATTTAATAATCTAAATGGGTTTTCGTTAGCTTTTCAATTTATTTTGACGCTTAAACGATTAATACACGAATCGTATGTCATAATGGAACCACTTAACTAAATGGCTAGCACTGGATCTAGCAGATTTGCAATTTGAATCTACTATGAGTACACTGTAATAATCTCCTCATTGCTATGTAAAACGATATAGAGCAATTTAGATTATGTTGATTATGATAGGTTAGTGAAGTCAATTTGCATCCAGAACTAGACCGGCACTTTGCTGATCAATCTTTTGGTTGCTAGGTGATAACTTTTGTTGCATTGTCAAGCTTTTTATAGTAAAAAAAAGTTCAAAGAATTTGTACAACATCCAACAGAAACCAAGTGTTTTATCGGCTCCTATTTGTCTTTTCGTGTTCGCCGAGTTGATGGCATATCGTTTTGACGAGATTTTGTGAACTGTCTATTCCTTATAGCAACAATTACATTCTTCGGAGTTATGTTGCGTTTTTAAAGTAGTTATAATGAATTTCATGTTGTCTACATATTTATAATTTAAATACATTGCTTTCAAAAGAAGTAGTTGTTCTCCTTTTCTGCAACATTTTTCATTTATGCTCGGCTCTATAGTATGTAATGGACTATCCAACCCGAAGTTCTTGAGCATAGTATATTCAATAATTCAAACAAATATACTGTTAGTAATATAGAAAAGTATAGATATGTGACCTAACATAGGAACTGTTTACTTTGAAGGTATAATGCTATTATTCAAACGCCTTGCCTGGGCAAGTTAAGACTGTAGTCCTTGAGCGTGGGAATTTGTGATTGAACACCCACATTCATATTTTACATGCACACAAACGTATCGGGCACTGTTGCATACTAACCCTGGCAACTAATAAATTTACTTTCGGTTTTTTCTTCTAGTTACATATTCATTAACTGTTCGCCTTTGAAGAATGTTTAGAATGTCCTACAAAGCACGCAATGTATCTTAGTCATATCGGAAAGCCCGCGGGCTTTAAGTAACTCGTCAACGGCCGAGAATGGGTTTCAAGTGTATTCATTTTTAATTCATTTCATGGACAAATAATATATTTTTACACAGTATAAAATTAAGTGGCTCGCTCTATCTGTCAGCTTAGATCTTTTATAGTAATCAACGGATTTTAATGCTATGTTATGAAATAATATTTGTATGATATATGTTATATTACTGAAACATAATGTTAATGTTTCTTAAAAATATAATTTTTTATCGCTTTTATTGCTCATATTGACTAAATTTTGCCACATAGATGCACGCCCCACTTTTGTCACTTTTTGACAAAAACGACGCTGAAAAAGTATGAAACAAGTTTTGAAAAGCCGTAGTCACGCGTTTTTAAGAGTTATGGTACGTTTCTATTTTAATTTAAGTTTTTACTTTTTTATTTAAAATGTTTTGGTGTAGTGATAATAATAATTTATATGCAAAGTATATTTTAAATACCTAACATAGAAATATAAAAAAAATTGAATAAATACGAGCAAAGTCACTAGCAAATGCTAATATTATCTATATATATATTTGAAATGTACAAGTAACACCCTTTCCGATGATACCAAACACGGCATATTTATCTCAAATTTATTTTTTTATACAGTACTTTATGTTGGCTAGAGGGCGCCACATTAAATTGAGTGACGCGTCATATAGCCTATAAGCAGCGGACGATCAAGACGCTTCTAACGATACCTCATTTATCCAGTTCTAATTAGTAGTTAAGAAGCTATGAGGGAACAGATGAACATACATACATAGCCTGTCAAAATCATAACCCTCCTTTGGCTTTGCCGTGGTCGGTTAAAAAAATAAAAAAATACAGTTAATTTATAAACTCCTTCTATTTTTACATTTTTGAATTAAATCACTTGTACTTATTCCACTATTTTATTTTTGTTTACACCTGACCGGTTTCGCCTTATGGCATCATCAAAGGTTACTAAGGTTATAAATTACATAAACTCCTTCTTTTTTTAAGACAAAAAACTTCTTATTTAAAAAACAAACTATTTGTCTTAAAATTAATATTAAGAGTGTAAAACTTTGAAATGGAAACTTCCTTAAATATATAATACTAGCTTTAACACGCAGCTTCGCCTACGCAGACTTTCATCCCCTGATTTACCCCCTTAGGGGTGGAATTTCTAAAATTCCTTTCTTAGTGCTCACTTACGTTATATAAAGAACCTACATGCAAAATTTCAGGATTCTAGCTTCAGCGGTTTGGGCTGTGCGTTGATCTCTGGGTATGTCAGTCAGTCAGTCAGTCACCTTCCTCTTTTAATTATATAGATTACAGATATCAGATAATGTAAAGGATAGGGCATCTATTGTTTTACAATTCACCAATTGATTAAATTCGAACTTAAGGGATTTATAATAATAGAAATGACGTAAAGTGTAGATGGGACCCTTTTTTATAATTTTTGTCTGTCTGTCTGTTTGTTTGTGCCGGCTAATATCTGGAACTGCTGGAGCGATTTTGACGGGATTTTTACTGATAGGTAGCTGATGATATAAGGAGTAACCGCGGTTGGTGTAGTATCGCGGGTAAGACCGTGGGGCTCAGCTAGTTTTTTTTTTCAAAAAAGACAACTCCCGTATATATCCAATAAATCCTGTGTCGCGGGGGACTTTACAAATATACATGAAACGGACACAATGGACACCCAGACTCAGAACAACGATTCGTGGATCACACAGTGTTGTCCCATGTGGGATTTGAACCCACAACACCTGATACAGTAGGAAGCGGCGAGGCAACCGCTTAAACCACTAGACCAACCATGCAGTCAATAATAAAACTGTAATTTTAAGGTCTTTCATTATTTCAGTAGTAGTTATTCTATTCTAACAGAAATCATAAAAAAAAAATTTTTTTACTTTTTTAAAAACAATTTCTCAAAGTGTCTAGGTCTGTCAAAGTGTCTTCAAAGTACTCGTCAAGACAAATCAAACGATTCCAAACTCGATAGGTTCCGTCGTTAAAAAGTTCCTATGACCATCTTCCAGCTCCAACATCAGATCAGCTCCATGTCATCATAATATAGCATTGTCACGCTATAAACATATGCCTACAAAAATTCAACACAATCGGTTGAAGATATCTGCAAAATTGAGTTGCAAGATTCCGTCTTAACAAATATAGTTAGATATATACATACATAGCAAGTTAAACAAAAATCATAAAAATAAGTTCTGTGTTAATAAAAAATACTAATATTTTTCTTTGAAATTATTCTTTGAAAAAATTTAAATTAAATTCAAGAATACAAATTAACAGTTACAATTCGACACTCACTAGCAACCCACCCTAAAACTTGTCATTTACGTATTATGGAGCTCAGTGCGAACTACAAACGGACGTGATGACACTTTGAATATTCGGAGGGCACTGAATTTTTTGAGCGCGATAAAACTTATTTATTGCAATTTACGGGAGACTTTATCTACGTACTAAAATGTATGGAACTTTTGTCGCTAAAAATGAATTATGTTTAGCCTTAGATTATGGCTTTTTGGTGAGAATTAATAAAAAACTAAAACGGTAAATCTTTTCTCCATACTTTTTTCTCGCGAAATAAGAAAAAAATGTTTAAAATAGAGCACGAAATAGGACAGAGTGTGCTAATTAAAAAGGTCGATTTCGATGATTTTGATTTTTGTTAAGGCTTTTTTTCACAAAAATAAAGAATTATTTTATAAATGTCACTCGGTAGATTGTTAGACTGATTTATTAAACTACTGAGATTTTTTTTTAGTGTCAAATAATGAATTGAGTTGTTTTTTGTTTTGCAAAACTGCAAGTGCCTTTTCGCGCGTTTTAAGGACGCGCCCCAATTCAGCCAATTAGGGTGCACAAGTCATAATTGGTTTGGTTATCAACTTGCTTAGCAGCTATGTAACAATATTCATAATGGTAATTACAATTTGATAACTAACGAAGTTTGTATTAACTATACAGCCCGACTTAAATGCCTAATATTGCTCGAAGACTCGTACTGCATCTTTATTCACTTGGACCAATTTAAGAGTTAGTAAAAAGTAAAAAAAACTGTAACTCGAGTACTTAAATCTTTTGATGAAATTAATGTAGCCTTCTTCTTTTCGACTTCGATCGAAAAATTATATTATTATTTCTACATGATACATGTAATATAATATTGAAATTACTTGAATTGTTTTGACTCTATGTTCTTAAAGGAGTCTCAACCACAAATATTGGGTCTCACGTCGCAATGGACGTTTCAAATATACATTACGTTGCAACTAGACTTGACAGTAGCATTACTTTTTTTTTTTATAAATACTAATAAGCTTAGAGATTGTGAACTTTTTAATATTTTTCACTTCCAAACATAATATTATCTAATGCTTAGTACATGATTTGGCTAACTCGATATCTTATTTAATCATGGAACTCATGCACAACATATTGTTTTGCTGTTTGATAAAGTGGAACACATTTGATTTGACTTGACAGACAATAACCGACGCTAATGGTTTTCGACCTGCTCTGAGACGGTGCAACCTGTGCTTACACGAACCTTAACGATTTAACTAACCCTGTCAACCCCTAGCGCTGTGAACGCCATCTGCGACAAACATTGGAAATAAAAAGTAACTTTCGAGGCTGACAACGCGTTTTAAAATATAATTGTGTTCATTTTCATTCCTACTTTCACTCTGTATCTTTTTAATTCCAGCTTTGCTACATAATTCTTTAATAAATTCAAAAAACTTTGAACAAAAAAGAACAGGATTTGCTTTTTTTATTAAATAAGGACGTATAATAATGTAAATAATGTAAGACGTATGGGAAATATATTCCCTGAATACACTTATTAGTTTACTAGATTCTCATTAGGCCACTAGTACTGTGGTACCTGCCCATTACGTAGTGTCATGCTATTTTATTTGAGAAGAAGGCCTCGCCTATTTTAGATGACAGTGTATACTCGTCAGTGCAAGCATTGAAAAGCTATTCATAACAATGTAAAGCAAGCACAAGATCAAGGCATTGGATATGTTTTTATCTTGAACTTGAATATCTTGGAGATATTTCAAACCAAAATATTAGGAGAGTGACTCCTAATATTTTGGTCCTTTCCTTTTTATTACATCAAACTAGTCTTAGATAAGCTTTCGATCTCTACTTGTTGTCGATCTAATACTTACTAGTCTAATCATTTCCTTTTTTAATGCACGCTTATACTGTTCCTAATTACTCTTATTTGTAATTTAATTTTATGCTAAATCCGTCCAATTTATCCGTTTCAGTATCTTTATTTCTGAGTTGTACTAAATTGAACGTTTAAAAAGTTATAACATATAGATAAACTAGTAGACTCACGCAACTTCAACAACAATTTTGCGCAACTTCTCATCGAAATGAGACGCAAATGAAGTTGCACAAAATTTCAAGCTCAGTTCCTATTATAATATTATATACAGTCTAAGCATGATAGTTACTACAACACCAGCAAAATACACTATCGTGAGCAACAACGTGACACGAGAATTACATATATTAGATAAATCAACAACCCATAATGTCCGACTGCCTGGCTCGAGTCTCCTCTCAGGAAAGGGTTAAGGCCATATGTCCCCACGCTGGCCGAGTGCGGGTTGCGGACTGGGAAGACAACGTTGTGGCTACGTAATCTTGCCGTTGGATGTTCTTAAGCCACCCAAAGGCCTCCAGCTAAGCTTCACGTCCTCTTATCTTATGATAACAACTGGGACCGACTGCTTAACGTGACCTCCAAAATGGAGACGATCATGGTATCATGCCACGGTCTTAGATAGATATTTTTATTGAAATTAAGAGTGCCACTTGTGATAATAAAATTAAGAATTGCTTAATATGATCATTGCTAAGCTAACTATTAATTTCATAATAAATGTATAATGGTATTTATTTTATCAATCTATTCTAAGCAGTGATATTAATGCAAGATAAATTATACGAATTTATTCAAACACGTTAAATAAATAAGAACCCTAATCTGTAAATGATGGGCCCACTTTTGAGGAGACAGATCATCCTACACAAGTCTGACTTCAAACTACGAAGAGTATATTTTATGGTATCTATAAACATATTAATATATTTCAAAATACATACATATTGCAGGTCGGTTCAAAAATAAGATCCAAAATAAATACAAATGATTCTGTTCATCACATATTTATTTGTTCTGGGTGAAAAACGACCCACAACAATGAAGCAAAACACAGTCACAATCTACCATTAAAACGATAATTTGTCTCTCTTGGTACATTTCGGATTGTGACATAAATATAAACCGATTTACGTCCGCTATTTGTTGAATTATAACGACTTTGATCCAATATCGAAATATCTCGGTTCATCAGAGTATGGTCACTTGAAATAATCCTATTAGAATTATGTGCGATGGAACTGATTAGGTGATCACAAATTAGTTATTTTAGAACCAGTTACATTGTAGTCGCATTTGGTAAATTAACCACAACACAGCTAAACAATGTACTACATACTCCTTCTAACATCGCTGTATTGTAGATTAATTGCTATTATCAAATCATTCCTGATTGTCATTTGTAATTCAAGTAGTTAACAATAATTGGCTATACTAATCTATTAGATGAAAGACGAGACATATTCTATCTTTATATGAGTATTACGAACAAGCTGTTGCCCGCGGGTCCGCTCGCATAAACTATCACTGTATTTTAGTATTTATTTAAGGCTTCGCTGTTTGTCGGTTCAATGACTTTCACAGTCTACATTATAATTTAATTTCATATTTTGTTATTTAAAAATTAATGTTTATTTTATCGTGAAATAAAGAAAACATATATATTTAGTTTTCATTTCAAATAATCAAATTCTGTACATATTTAAAATGATGATATCTTTTTCAATTTTGGTTAGTGACACAGTGAAGTTTTTGTTAAAATGCTCAATGTACTTTATTTATGTCAATTGCCTGCCTGACTTTGAAGCTAAAGGTTGTGGGTTAAAATCCCAACCAGGGCAGATAGTTATAAGGCGTCACCGTTTTCTGTGACCTGTATTATCTATAGTAAAATTGGGTACGCATAGAATAGGGTTCCGTAGTAACCCTAATAAAATGGCATGGGGATTTAGAAGACGGGGTTGTTTTTTTTTTTGTTATGGAATAGTCGGGCAAACGAGCAGACGTATCACCTGATGGTAAGCGACTACCGCCGCCCATGGACACCTGCAACACCAGAGGCGTCACAAGTGCGTTGCCGGCCTTTGGGGGGATGGAGGAGAGACAGTTGAAAGGGGGTTGGGGTATGAGTCTCCGGTATCCTCACTCACAAGGTGAAAAACAGCACAAGCACTATTTCACACCGGTTTTCTGTGAGGCTGTGGTATCACTCCAGTCGAGCCGGCCCATTCATGCCGAAGCGTGGCTCTCCCACATACAATCTCCCACGTATGTTTTACTATCAGCAATGTTTACTTATTATTTCAATATTATTACGAAGTTTTCCAAGTAAGCGCATTTTACAAGTTAGACCTTTGAACTTTTGAACTAACAAAGTTATCTAAGCCGTTACAGGTTACTTTTAAAGTTCATCGTATGAACTGCCATCATGTTTTTTTTTAGATTTTCAGGTGATGCTTTTTTTTTACAAAGACAACTCCCGCGTTAGCAATAAACATCCTGTGTCGCGGGGGACTTTACAGACATACATGAAACGGACACAATTAACACCCAAACTCAGAACAACAATTTGTGGACACACAAAGTGTTGTCCCGTGTAGGATTTGAACCCACAACACTTGGCGAATTGGCAAGCGGCGTGGCGACCGCCTAAACCACTAGGCATTCCGTGCAGTCGTATTTTACCAAATTAATTCGCTTTTTAGTTGAATATCGCGCAAGCGGATACCTCAAAAAACCTCTAAGCAATTTTTTAATGTTTTTAAAACCTATCTAATGATACCCCACACTACGGGTTAGACGCGAATCATCCAAACTTTACGTCAAGGAGAGGAACTCCAATTTTTTTGTTGTTATTTTATTTGAGCACTTTGTCAACGTAGTAAATACGCGTATTCATACAAAGTTTCATCTGTCTAGCACTAACCGTTTTGATGGTAAGCCGAGGACGGACGCACGGACAGATTCGAAATGACAAAACTGACGAAACGTGAACTACAGAATCCTAAAAAATAACCTAGGTTACTCGTCGATAACGTAGCTCTCCATTTATGAAAGATTGAAAAAAATCGGTTTACTGATTTCTTAAATCAAACCTAGAAAGAAAAATCAAGATGATTGATGTACCCCTAAGACTTACTCTTAGATGTTCCGTGACGTGACGCGATAATCTAAAATCTTTTATACAACTACAACATAGTAAAAGAAAGTTTATATAATTATGTTTCAGAAACCCAACCCTCGTGTTAATGTTATTAATAAAGTATTACATAATTGTATTGTCTTGTAAGTGCATTAGATGATTTTATAGATATTTACACACACAGAGATAACAATTTAGATAAAATGTCGCCCCCAGAACATTAAAAAAAGCGGCCAAGTGCAAGTCGGACTCGCCCATGAAGGGTACCTTAGCAGCAAGTAACATAATATAAAAGTTCTTGTTATTTTAATATTTGAGTTTATTGAATGAAGGGTAAATTGCGGTTTACGATTTATGACGTATTAAAAAAAACTACTTACTAGATCTCGTTCAAACCAATTTTCGGCCGAATTTTGCATGGTAATCTACATCACATATTTTTTTTAGTTTTATCATTCTCTTATTTTAGAAGTTACAGGGGTGGGGACACATTTTACCACTTTGAAAGTGTCTCTCACACAAACTATTCGGTTTAGAAAAAAATCATATCAGAAACCTCAATTTCATTTTTGAAGACCTATCCATAGATACCTTACACGTATGGGTTTGATGAAAAAAAATTTTTGAGTTTCAGTTCTCAGTGCCATCTACCGAAGATAAGCCGTAATCTCCTCTGAGTTTCACTACTCTCCTAACTACGGTACGAAGGCTACAGTAGGGGAGCCCACGATGCTAAATGGGGATTTACTCGAGCGTCATAGAGACCTATTGGGTTGCAAAGCTTAGATGATAAAAAGAAAAAAATGTTATTACTGTATACCTTTTCAGCGGTGGGGTGAGCAGCTATGGATGTTCAAAAATGTAAAAAAAAACTGTTACATGCACATACTCGAGCGCGTCAGATATTGATAGCATCCATATCCTACGTATTTTTAATAATGTATGTATGTTAATCTGATCGTTTGCATGGTGGGGGTGGTCCCCCATACATAGGTTACATTTTTGAACATCCACGTACATTACGTACGTAAGGATTGAAAATGATAAAAAAAAAATTTATCGAGCGCTTCAGATTTTCAAAGGGGATGTTAAGTGAACCTAAAATAAAGCTCTCATTTAATAATCTGACGATTTGGATGTGACGCAAACTCACAGCCGCTACATGTATGTGCAAAAAAAATCGTCATATTGACATACTCAAGCGCGTCAGATTAAGATATATATGGTTCATCTTTATGTCCTAGACGTGCTGTCTCATAATCTGACGATTATCTGGAGGGGTTCGCTTAATCTGACAATTTAAAAAAAATATCCCAAATCTAGACTTGCTTTTCAGAAAATTACCACAATATCAGTATCAGAAGTAATAGTAGAATCTTCATTTTGTTGGCAAACAAGAAATATACATATAAATATATTATATATATATATATAACATAAATAATTATCAGTAACTGAATATTTATAACACAAATCGGGGTAATTTATAAAAAATTACCTTACTACCTATAATCGTTGCCATCTCCTGATCAGCCCAATGAGCGATCAACAACTTAGTTACTTCAACTTTTACTTAGTTTGTAGTTAAATCTCGCGACAAGCCTTTGTATTCTATAAATTGTGTAATCATCACCTTCCGGGTCCATCATCTGACCCTGGATACTATTAAAACATAAAGTACTTGTCAAGATGAATCAAACGATTCCAAACTCGATGGTGTTGCGACGTTTCTTTACAGAATTCCTATAACCACCTTCCGGCTCCAGCATCAGATCAGTTCCATGTCTTTGTAATATTGTATTGTCACGCTGTATACAGATCCTTGCAAAATTTCAGCAAAATCGGTTGAAGATATCTGCTTCAAAATTGAGTTGCAAGATTCCACCCAAACATACATACATTGCAAGTTAAATAAAATCTTGTAAAAAAGAAGCCATTTACAATTATAAGATCAAATTGGGTTGGTGGTTGCTCCATATCTTCGACTTATTTCTATTACACATGAATTAGTACTGACTTATCAGTGTGAATATAGGCATCACTATCATCAATATATATTAAACTTTATCTACGAAATTTTGTTACTTCGGCTTGTGGCTATCGTCAGATTATATATTTTTCGTTATCCCTGAAGGATTTCCCATAAAATAAAAAAAAATAGCCACGCTCGAGAATGTCGAGATGACGTTTTTTTTTACAACTTCATAGCTCTACCCTTTGCTTACGTCACTCTCAAATTGTCAGATTAGTGGAATATACATTTTTTAGCATGTAATTAACTCACCCTGCCTTAATATGACGCGCTCGAGAATGTCTGATGATCAATTTTTTTTTACTAATCTGATCCTTTATTTCTGACAGGCGGCCATATATACGGGGCTCATATTTGGTGGAGGTACTTAATCGGGTACAAGGTATCCCCCTGTATATTAATCTGCCGCGCTTTAGTAAATCCCGAAATTCCTTCTAGGGCTCCCCTACTACTAACAGCTGGGCCGGTTAGAATAGTAAACCAACACCTCTCCCTGGTATTTAGGCTACGGATCGAAGGCTAAACAGCCGGGCCGGCCAAAATACTTATTCCAGTACCTACCAGCTAGCATAGTGTAAGGCCAGTTTATACTCACAAACCTCACGGGTCAGCAAGCTTCTCAGCTATCCTGTAGTAATTTAAGTAGTTAATAAAAAGCTAGGCCAATGTCCAGCAGTGGACTATTGATATGACTGCGTATGTAGGTAGTAATTTATTATCTTATACAAAGTAATCGGTTCAAGGTCAGAATAATTTAGTTTAACGATATTGAGCCCTTAGTTTAAGTACATAGTTTCATTTTTTTAAATCCTCTGCTACAGCTAAAGTTTGAACGATTATTTTTAGGACTTTTTTATTGGCTATTTATTTAAGCCGTTGATGATTACTAACCTTATTTATATTAGCTTTGAAATTTCTTCATCATCTATCCATTACTTGTAGTAGGTACACAGTTGTGCACAGTACAGATATCATGATCTTTGTCATCTGGTGTACTCCACCAGATGACAAAGATCATGATATCTGGCACAAATTGCGGTTACATCCCAATTTTGCATCATATATGAGTAACATGTTACTAGACTGCTGTACCAAATCCTAATGAATTGGATTCATGAAAATCACCAGCTAAAGACAATTATGTAACAATAATAAATTATATTAAATTTTATAAGTTTCACGAATTTTACGTATGTTACACGTAGACGCGAGCAACCCATTTCACTATATGTTATTCTTGGTTTTCACAAAAATTTGCCCCCCTAGCGCCGCCTCCATCACGACCACGATTCTGTCGCAGTAGTAGTTCAGGTAAGGACGACGAAGTATCTAGGCCCGATACTTGACGAGAGGTGGCTCTTCAAAGAACACTTCCAACAGCTTGCTTGTAAGCTGATCGGTGTTCCTTCTGCCCTCGTGTGACTTTTGGCCAATTTAGGTGGAGCTAGCGTCGCGACAATACAACTCTATACGGGGTTTTATGGTCCCTGTATGAGATACTCTTGTCTGTCACCACTGCTACTTCAGTGGGGACTCGGCTCAGCACACGATATCGGAAAAGCCCACACTGCAACTGCAAGTGAAGCCCATGGGTGGACGGGACGGCTTTTCTCCTCTTTTCGTCTTGCAGGAGTCACGTTCCGCGTGTGTCGTACGTCGCCTAAATAAAGAATTTACCCGAAGGTGATGTCCGCGCTATCGTGCAGGCACTAAAAGGGGTCTAGATGTCGCTATGACGGGTGGATCCGGATCCCTCTGCACTTCGTATGGTTTTAGTCAGTTCGATTCTGACACTACCCACCTGCAGCCCCTGTGGGGTGACGGCCCGTATAAGAAGTATAATCATAATGCTTTTAATTTACAACTTTTCATTATATACAAATTATATATTATTTAGAATTATGTAATACCTATTAATGCGTAAATGCATTAACGGGATAAGTAATATTATTAATCTTGTATATTTGCTAGCAATATTCCGGCATAAGTTGCTATATTCAATTAACATAGGTCAAAGTCAATTTAGTGAATATGTACCTAATTGAATAATTACTTGTCTAATACTGTTGAACACACAGCCTCAATACATGAAATACTCATTCCAATATAAAATAGAAGGTATTTCGCGAACCATATTATTCCGACCGTATACTTTGCTCGAGCCCATTGCTATTGGACGTGTGACGATAAATGACGCAGAAAGGGACGCTGAGGCTAAAACATCGTAATAAAACCTTTTGAAGTAATGGAGTAACGAGTCAATCGCTGTTTTGTCATCTTAAATAGAATCAATATAATAGGGCACAAGTTACATTGGAAACATTTCGCATGACTTCAAACAGATATTTCCAAGTCGGTAATCCTAACGCACAAAGGATTTCTTGAGATTACCTTAGTAAGAATTCCTTTTTTTTATTTTCTTTATGATTTATTTATTGTTTTTTTTTTATATTTGCATCTTCATGAGTTATAGCTATTATCATTTGGTTTTTACGAAACAAAAGGCTGTCGTCCTGTCTAGACCTGACTTGCATAGTATAAAAGCAATGAACTTTGAGTCAAAGTTTCATCAGATCATCAACAGTTTTTATCAGTCCACTACTGGGCATAGGCCTCTTCTCACAAAGGAGGTGAAAGGTTATTCATAAAAGTCTACTCCAAGTCCTGTCTATTCACTCCTTATAGAAATTAACAATAAGTCAGTTATTTGGATTTCTAATCAACATAAACAGTAAAATTATACTGAAGCCCCTTTGTACATTATTTTAGTTTTTCTTTCGATACAATGGTTACCTGGAAAATTAATTATGTACGCTATTAGGAACCCTACCAAGTTGTCCGACGATAGGGTGAATGTCACTGGAAGCTTTTGGATGCAATCAGCACAATACAGGTTGTCGTGGAGAGCCTTGAGTCAGTCTTATGTCCAGCAGTGGACGTCCTTGGGCTGAGATACACTATGAGATACTCTATCACATAACAATAATACCTGTTACTCTTAACCTGTAAGACTTTTTTTTTTTTTTTTTTATGGAATAGACCGGTAAACGAGCAGACGTATCGCCTGATGGTAAGCGATTACCGCCGCCCATGGACACCTGCAACACCAGAGGCGTCACAAGTGCCAAGTGCGTTACCGGAATTTGGGGGATGGGGGGGGGGAGATAGGGGGAGGGGTTGGGGTATGGGCCTCCGGTATCCTCACTCACTCGGTGAAACACAGCGCAAGCACTATTTCACACCGGTTTTCTGTGAGGCCGTGGTATCACTCCGGTCGAGCCGGCCCATTCATGCCGAAGCGTGGCTCTCCCACGGTACGCCCTCAAGCAAAGTTCAGTTTCAAGTTCAAGCAAACCCTCAATCTCCTGTCATAATCGCTGTGTTAATATAGATACAATAGCCTAGGCTAGAAAACATTAATCGAAGAAATAAAGGAGAAATACTACTGCATGTACCTACATTGAGATTATTTTTTTAAATTTGGAATAAAACGTAACGTTTAATATATTTAATAATCTTTTAGACGCTCAATTGATGACTTACATTGACACTTACTTGAGAAATATTAGCATATTATAGATGGATATTTCAAGAATAAAGAAGCATGCATTTACTTTCATTATAAACTAGCTGACCCGGCGAACTTCGTACCGCCATATTTACATATCTGTCTCAGCTTCCCAGAGGCTTCCTGTTATCTTTTAATATTTCTTGTATACAAACCTTGTCCTAACAATAACGAACACATAAAAAAACGAATTATTTAATTTGGTGCAGCCGATCGGAAGCTATGCACGTACATACATTTCGGCGATTCATTTATATGTAAATAGATAAAAGTAATTGTCAGTTGATATTACTTCAACAAAGTATGTTACACTTACTCCACTCAAATATTAGTATTTACTTTTGGAATGAAAATTCATAACTGATTGTCGAATTAGAAAGTCCTTTGTTTTTACAAAACAACAGAAAACTTTTAATTGAAAACAATTATTATCAGTGGCTTCCTCATTCATTTGGAAAGAAGTGGCTTTGTATCCTTTAACGACCATAATTTATAATTGTCACGCTTACAAAAACGTTTTGACAATAAAAAGTGTCACAAGGTAATTAGGAGAGCGATATAAATTAGACAGATAAAATAAATTCTCATAAAACATTTTGCCACTCATTTTTGTATAACAAAATACAGATTGCACAGCATAGGACAATATCCGAGTTAAATGATGACGTCACTATAAGTGTGAGTTTGAGACTTTTTTAATAATGGTTTTTATAAAACTGTTGGATTTATTACGTAATTAAAATATGATAAAAATAAATAACGTTTTGAGACCCGCTTTTTTTTAAACCACAACACCATGTACTACCAAACTAAGCAGAGTCTCTGTATTATACGTACTAGACAACTGATATAAATACATATTATATACTTTTTAATTAGTAAAGTTAGTCCAATGAGTTTTAATTGAAAAAAGTATTGATTTAATCGAATGGCAGGATATCAAAGAATGTTTTGATATATGAGCTTCATACGCTCCAGACGTTAGTGAAGACAAAGACGTCTAAAGAGTTTTTTTTTAAGTATTGATTTCGTTTCATATTATATGAGCTTCTACGCGCTAGCTTTACGCTGATAAAAAAGACAGAAAGTTGCTATACGTACATTATATTAGGACTATTTTTGTTGGTTAATCTTTCACTCAACAAAAACTTTGAATAACTTAAGTATTGAAAAATAAACGCATTATCATAAATGCATACTCGTATATTAAACAATAAAGTACATAGATTAAAGTACATAAATTGTCAAAGGGTGGCACCAAATATTTAAATTACTCTATCCCTTTGTCAACAGGGAAACCTCCAGACCTTCTGGCTTTCGGAATCTCTCTTCTGATGACGTTGGTGCTCGTGGCTGGTGTTCGCAAGTCACTCTTCTTCAACAACGTCCTTAACGCCATCAATCTAAGTGTTTGGGTCTTCATTATGACCGCGGGTCTCTTCTACGTGGATACTGATAACTGGACCGAACATAAAGGATTCTTACCTTATGGATGGAGCGGGGTGAGTAATAATATTTGTCAATCAAATAATTAAAATAGATACAATTTTGAAGTTATTAATCTTAAAACAGTTGAATTAATTGATCTACTAGAAACTGCCGTGTGAACCTTAACAAATATAATCTCCAATAACTAAAATATACAATTTTAGTTTTATAGCAAACTCCACAAAATTAATGTAATCGGTTACTTAGTCCCGTTTCCTTCTACACGACAATGTTCTATATCCCTGAATCTAGTTTAATCCTTTAAACCTCAAAGCACACAAATACAATACATGGGTATACCTCGGGTAAATAGAAATATATTTACTTGAAAAAAAAATTAAATCAATCAATTCCTACTTTAAGTGCTTTACAATGTGTTAAAAATTAAATTGAACGGAGTTTTGAATCCGTGTGGTGACGGGTTAAAAATACGTAGTGTCACCACCCCATTTATCCTATGGGTGTCGTAGGAGGTGACTAATGGCCCTACCACACGCGCAAGTATCACCACAGTTTTGCCTGCGCGGGCCGGCTTGTACACGGAACGCCGTGCGTGTGGTTGGTAAAATTGTATCACGCGCCAAACAACTGCGCAGTTAAAACTGTGGTGATACTTGCGAATATGGTAGGCACTTAAGGGAAGAAAACTACTCAGGTAAATATCACTGCAGGGAAACTTGAACAAACACTATACCAACACGTCTGGCCAGCGTGGAGTTGTAGGCCAAAACTCTAAATAATCCTATGTATGGAATGGAAATTGTAATTGGGTACAACAGTTGTATGGCTTTTTTTTCAATATCAACCAGAATAGTATCACTAGCATAACAAGCCCGCCATGGTGTGGGTCACCATGCTGTATTGCCTGCATTCGCAGTGAGTGTGGTGACCACCACTCTTGGATTCTGCTTATACTTTTCATAAGGCAGAGTAGAGTCATTTTGGCAGGGTCAAACATAAAAAAAAAATAGTAGGTAATATTTTAGCTATAGTAAACGAAATTTTATAAATATTGAACTATCACTTGGCTACCATTGAACTTTAATAACGTATAACTTCGGACAATAAAACAGCTATGATAGTAAAGTTTGCTTGTATGGAATGCTTATATGTTAGACTGAAACTTGTTTCAATTTTTAATAAATGCTATCTTCATGGCTACAGTGACCTTATTTTTCATGTACAGTGCTTTTGCAAAGTTTTGAATATAAATTTGACAAAAAACTTAGACATTTTAGTAAAGATGTTTGTGTCGTTAAAACCTATATGATCTAAATTATGTACATGCACTGTATATTTAAGACTGTAATAAGTGCGTAAATGAAGCATTAGGTAAAAACATAAGAGTTTCCAAGCTGTTACATTAAATTTACGAGACCGGGAAACTATTAAACACCAACAGTTCATAAAATGCCTTGCAAATGGTTGAAATACTTTAAGGAACTCAAGTGCGGTATTCGCTGTAAACGTAGCATAATTATTTCCTTTTAAATGTTTACTTACCTGTCTACTAATCTGTCTCATGATCATTATATTAAATGAGAAACATGGAAGTGCTTGACGCAGACTAACTTCAATAAGAATACCAAAGATAACCTAATACATTGTAGTTCAAGTAAACTAGGACACTGGTATTAATGCTACTAATTTCACACATAATTATACAATTTCACACATAATTATACATTACACTTATAATTATACATTTATAATATAAATAAATAATAAATATTTTGGACATCTAACACACAATGCCATCTAGTCCCAAGCTAAGCAGAGCTTGTGTTATGGACAACTGATACAAATACATATATACTTTTTTTTTTGTAAATACATACATATTATACATAGAAAACACTCAAACTCCGAAACAAATATTTGCAGATAATACAAACATTTGGAATCAAACCCGAGACCTCAAGCATAGCAGTCGCAAACGCTACCACTGCGCCACCGAGGCAGTTGTATAACTAGTCCCCCCCTACTAGTGAAAACCCCGATTCACCGAAGTAACTTAAATTCCTTAGAATCATCATTCCTACAATATTTTACTGTTTCATTTTCTTTGCCTAAATATTATTTTCATATAAAAGGTATAAAAGTATTTCATCTTTTGGTCTAATAACTTAAAGACTTGTCCGAAGTTGTTTTCTAGATTATTAAAAAAAGCTTTTCCCGAAAACAACATTGAAATACACTGAAAATAAATATATATTTGTAACTCATAAATAATTATAGCTTATTGAAATACTACAAGGTCTGCGTCATTTCCAAAAAAAGAATAGTTGAACCATCTGACTTTTCCACTGAAGATTTCATCTGGCATGAAACTTAACATAGCCCTTTTCTAAGCTGTTGACATTTGTTCCTAAACCAATTATGCTAATATTCTATAATTACATATAAATGTGAATGGAAGTTTGCTTGTTACGCTTTCACGCGAAAACTACTTATAATTAAAGATAATAAACAAAAAACATTGTACCCTCTATCAATTAAATTTTTTTTTGAGGTCAGCATTCAACCTTACCTTACCTTACCTAGCTGTTGCCCGCGGCTTTGCTCGCGTGGAAGTTGATTATATGTATTTATTAAAACTGTGTAAGTATCTATGAATACTGTGTTCATGTTTTTAAACTTTTTTATTTATAATCAATAGTCCATTAAAATTGACTTTCATACACATTTTCGACCCTTATTTTAACCCCTTTAGGAATTGAATTCCCATAAATGCTGATATAAGTATTCATTTATTTGTAATCAAAAGCCTGAAGACAAAGTTTCAGGCTACTAAATGAAAAAATGAAGGAATTCCAGTCTAGCCTAGGGATAGAATATCCAGAAACGCTTAAATACGTATCTCATTATCATCAACGCAGTGCACAGCTGGACATAGGCATCTCCAATTGCATGCCACTTGGTTCGATCCTCAGCTTCTCTCATCCAGCTTCTGCCAGCCGTCCGATCATTATTCCACCTGGCCTGTGGACGTTCTACGCTACGTTTGCAGAGACGCGGTCACCACTCACGAACCCGTTTACCCCAACAGTTATCAGTTCTACGGCTAATATGGCCAGCCCACTGTCACTTCAGTTTGCTTATCCTGTGGGCTATGTCAATGACCTTGGTTCTCTACCGGATCACCTCATTCTTGATGCGATCCCTTAGAGAAACGTTGAGATTTTGTGATGAGAAAAATAAAACATTATTATTATTATAGCCCTCTCCATAGCACGCTGAGTGACTTTGAACTTGTGGACCAGCCGTGTCGTAAGTGTCCACGTTTCGGCACAGTATGTCATGACAGGTAGGACGTATTGATTGAAGACTTTCGCATTTAGGCACTGTGGGATTGACGATAAAAAGATCCGACAAAGTTTCCCAAACGCTGCCCAACCCGGTTGAATTCTCCTGTTCACCTCGTCCTCGAAGTTTTTTCTACTTAACTGCAAAGTCTGCCCGAGGTACCACACATATTTTTGAACAACTTCGAGAACGGCACCGTGAACCACAACCGGTTCCGGTAGAACATGTTCGTAAATACGTATCTACTCATTTTTAATCAGTAGCCATAAATAATGTTGCATGTTTCTAACTTCAAGAATGAAGGACTTCCAGAATAACCTATATACGAAATTTCAACCCCTAATTCACCCCCTCAGGGGTGGAATATGCAGAAACGCATAAATATGTATCTACTCATTTTTAATTAGCCAAAACATCAATTTTCATGTTTCTCACTTAGAAAATGACGGACTTCCTTACAAACTTTCAACCCCTATTTCACCCCCTTAGGGGTAGAATATTCAGAAACGCTGAAACACGTATCAATTCATTTTTAATCAGCAGCCTAAAAATAAAGTTGCATGTTTCTAACTTCAAGAATGAAGGACTTCCAGACTGACCTATATACGAAATAACAACCCCTATTTCACCCCTTAGGGGTAGAATATCCAGAAACGCTTTAATACGTATCTACTCATTTTTAATCAGTAGCCATAAATAAAGTTGCATGTTTCTAACTTCAAGAATGAAGGACTTCCAGAATAACCTATATACGAAATTTCAACCCCTATTTCACCCCTCAGGGTTGGAATAGTCAGAAACGCATAAATATGTATCTACTCATTTTTAATTAGCCAAAACATCAATTTTCATGTTTCTCACTTAGAAAATGACGGACTTCCTTACAAACTTTCAACCCCTATTTCACCCCCTTAGGGGTAGAATATTCAGAAACGCTGAAACACGTATCAATTCATTTTTAATCAGCAGCCTAAAAATAAAGTTGCATGTTTCTAACTTCAAGAATGAAGGACTTCCAGAATAACCTATATACGAAATTTCAACCCCTACTTCACCCCCTCAGGGGTGGAATATGCAGAAACGCATAAATATGTATCTACTCATTTTTAATTAGCCAAAACATCAATTTTCATGTTTCTCACTTAGAAAATGACGGACTTCCTTACAAACTTTCAACCCCTATTTCACCCCCTTAGGGGTAGAATATTAAGAAACGTTTAAATACGTATCTATTCATTTTAAATCAGTACCCCAAAAATAAAGTTTCATGTTTATTACTTAAAAAAATACGAACTTCCATACAAACTTTCAACCCCTATTTCACGCCCTTAGGGGTAGAATATTCAGAATCGCTGAAACACGTATCAATTCATTTTTAATCAGCAGCCTAAAAATAAAGTTTCATGTTTCTAACTTCAAAAATGACGGACTTCCAGACTGACCTATATACGAAATAACAACCCCTATTTAACCCTTTAGGGGTAGAATATCCAGAAACGCTTAAATACGTATCTACTCTTTTTTAATCAGTAGCCCAAAACTAAAGTTTCATGTTTCTTACTTAAAAAATGACGAACTTCCATACAAACTTTCAACCCCTATTTAACCCCCTTAGGGGTGGAATTTCAAAAAATCCTTTCTTAGTGCTCACTTACGTCATATAAAGAACCTACGTGCAAAATTTCAGGTTTGTAGCTTCAGCGGTTTGGGCTGTGCGTTGATCTCTGGGTATGTCAGTCAGTCAGTCAGTCAGTCAGTCACCTTACTCTTTTATATATAAAATAAATAAATGAATATAAAATATAAAAATAACTACATATAAATGTGAATGGAAGTTTGCTTGTTACGCTTTCACGCGAAAGCTACTTCACCGATCATCATGAAACTTTGTACACATATTCTTCGAGGTATTAGAAGTAACATAGGATGCTTTTTATTATATGCGAGCGAAGCCGCGGGTAAGAGCTAGTGAGAAAATAAATTTATATAATTAAAGATAATAAACAAAAAACATTGTACCCTCTATCAATTTTTTTTTTTTTTGAGGTCAGCATTCAACCTTACAATTAAAAGTAATATCAATCGAAAAAATATGTTGTCTTTACGCACCATAGTCAAATTGATCTTTCATCAATATTTCAATAAATAAATAAATAAATATTTCATATGGTATCAGTATATAACTCATCCATACTGATACAGCCGAAATTCCTATAAAAACGTTTAAAATAAAATTGAACCCAACCACAATTATTCCGATATAATTTACTGCAGTAAAGAGCTCTGCACCACACGTAAATTACACAACGTAATGGCATTTCCACTTCGTATTATTCTATCTGATGCATTAACAAATGCTTTGACTGATCAATAACGTTCATTAAAAGCTTACTTTGCATATTAATGTACCTTACGTAATAACCCCCATATGCTTACGTTAAACAGAGTAGAAACAAAACATTCTACTTTTTTTACTAAGGTTAGTTAATTTATAAAGAACCTGGAAGAAAGCTATTAAGCTTCAAGTTCTTAGACATAAGTCTCTATTTTGTAAAAAAGTTAACACCAAAATATGAACAATACGTTTAATCATTCATTTTTCTTTGTTCCTAGGTCTTCAGCGGCGCTGCTACTTGCTTCTATGCGTTTATAGGGTTCGACATTATTGCTACAACCGGCGAAGAAGCTAACAACCCAAAGCGGTCTATTCCTCTGGCCATCGTCTGCAGTCTCGGAATCATTCTTTTGGCCTACGTCAGCTCCTCCATGATGCTTACACTGATTGGTAAGTGTTTTGTAGTCATAGATTAGTATTTTGGTAGCTTTAGTGCACAGAGAAGCGGAGAATCCGATAACCAGTTGTACGGAACTTCTATCAGGTAAGTTTTATTTTTTCTTAATTATCTGAACTTAAGTATACGTAATCAAATGTGTGGCGAGCCGTTGGATGCAACTACAAGAGAGAAAGAAAAATACCGTTCATTTTCATAAATCACGTTCACGTTTTATTTTTACCGAAAACATTTCTGTGCAAAAGAAAAAACTGAATCTGTTTGGATTAAAACTGTGTCGATTGCAGCATGCAATCATGAAGCTTCTGTGTACCTTGACCATATATTGGATACGAAAGCAAACATGAACCAAAAAACAATTATTGACATTTCTTTGTAGAACCTTCTCTTTCATCTGTAAATGAAAACCATGTTTATTAATCGTACTTTCATAGTACTAGCTCTATTACAAGCTTTTTATTAACTTGCAATGTATGTATATAAGCTTGTACATATGTTCGGGTGGAATCTTGCAACTCAATTTAGAAGCAGATATCTTCAACCGATTTTGCTGAAATTTTGCAAGCATATGTATACAGCGTGACAATACAATATTATAATGACATGGAGCTGATCTGATGCTGGAGATGGAAGATGGCCATAGGAACTCTGTAAAGAAACGTTGCAACGTCATCGAGTTTGGACTCGTTGGATTCGTCTCGAGGCCTTACCGTAAAAGCTTGTTTTTAAAAAGCTTTTTAATTAAATTTATTTAGTTTGAAGCACACAATGTGATGATGTCATGTAACGCACTGTTGTCAGTTTCTATGAGCGAATAATATTATAAATAAATATTGACGTAAGGGATAAAGGTCACATTTGGAATAAATTATATCTAACATTATGTGGGAGGAAGAATGCATCACCACCTAGTTGTAAGGAATACAATGAAATTGGTCAATAAAACAGCGACACTGAGTACCACGGTAGAAAATGTACATCCTTAACAATTTCAGTAATAATGTCTTCATTTTCAAAAATATCATTGGATAGATATTTTAATGATGAACGAAATGAATGAAACTAATCTTGCCCTAACGCCCACCACTGTAACTTCTGCACACCAGGATCAACGGCAGTGTCCCACAAACCCACCGAGCCATCACACGCGGGCCGTCCCACGAAAAATTAAACCTTGTAACCTGCAACGAAATTAAGAGTCAGAGAAAGTTGGAAATGTAATAATTCCACTTCCCTCCTTAGCAAAGCAGGAGACAAAATGAAGTAAAAATAGGAAAACAACTTTTTAAAACCGGAAAGGGAAATCTTTTTATACCACGGACATATAATATGTCCGTGGTAAAAAAAACTGTCGTGTTTCGATGGTGAGTGCGAGACTAGAGACCGGAGGCCCAATGACGCAGTACCATCACTAGGCCGCTATAGTGTGGGTCACCATGCTGTATTGCTGCATTGTCTACACGAGCAATGAATATGGTGACCACCACTCTTGGATTCTGCTTATTCTTTCCATCAGGCAAAGTAGAGTCATGTGAGCCATATTAAAGTTCTATAATATGTATGGCAAAATCATCTAAAGGCACGAAAATTCACCCTAGTTGACACAAGGTCCCCATAGTGTGCCACCGCATATGTCATTTGTCATCTATTTAACATTGTTCAGTCGTCTCACCAATGGAGCGATCACATTGTGATACTTGTAATACCTATAGGACCCATGAGTATAAGCATTAACTCGCTACTAGTCCATTGGCAAGAAGAATGAACCACGGCGCTCCACCGTGTTCTTAATCTAAACTAAAATCATCAAGCACTTACTGGAGTTGTGTGGCTTCAGTGTTCTCGGCGTTCCAAGAGATCTCTTGGGTAGTTCTTCTCTGCGTCGTCACACAAACTTGCTCCAAGTGCTGTATATCTTTCAAGGTATTCGATTTACAATAAACTCGTATCAGCTATCACGGATATTCGAATTACAACTCACTCGCGAGTCCTAACCAGACCTAACAAAACGGTAAATCACTAAAAGGACCGGGTCGATGAACAATTAGCTTAATATCAATTAATTACGGTTCTCAAACAACAATCGTCGACCGTTCACAACACGCGTCTTTTTTGTACTCTATTAACCTCAAACGTCAAAACGTCAAAACACGAAAAAAATGACAATCGAAAAATGTTGCCATTACAATGACGTTCGAAATCCAACAAACATGATATTACGTTCATTGAAAGTATTTATTATTATATCTACAATAATTAATTATCATAAACTAAAAATATTTACGTATTTTATATTTAAAAAGCGAAAACTAAAAAGACAGAGGCAATTTATTCATACAGTTAAAAATTAACAGAACTACTTACGTTAGTATTAATACATAACATACATTATTTATTTCCTCCTGTCTTAATTTCATTTTCACACATTTTAATATAGCCACAAATTGTTTATGCTTTCTATTATGTATTGTCTATTATAGTTTAACTTGAGATATATTATTTAGGGTTCATTTTATAATATTATATTAATTAACTACATCGAGATTCCTCTATAAGCAGTAATGATTCATTCAATCCTACGAACGCTTCCTAAGTTGGGTTGGTATTTTATTATGCTATACATTTATCTGGAGAAAAATATACTGCAACTATAGTAGCCTATGGACAAAAATTGGCTTTATCAATCAGTTAATTATTTTTTAAGGTACCAAAATAGAGACCCAACGAAATCTTTACTAAAGTCATTTAAATCATTACGAAATATTATGGTACGCATACATACATCAGAAATAAATTAAGTAAAAATGTTAGTTTAAATTACACTGTTACAATAATTGCATATTATGCTAATCAATTATGAAGACAGAAGTTATTTACAAAATTAACAAATATTACCCATCAGTTTTCACGTAATCTATTTATCTCTTTAATGCTACCCATAACTGTGTGTGTGTGTAACGAACGTTGGGTCCGTTGGGTAAGTGCATTTAGTGAACGTGGCATCGATTCGTCTAAGCACTTTAAAAATAGAAAAATCAGATAGGGGAAGTAAGATAGATTTATAGACAGTTACTATTGTACATTTTCCTTTGAGTGCAGTCACGTCGAATAATGCAATTTGTAAAGTTGGATACTGGATCTATTTTTGTAACTGACTTTTAAAATAATATTTTACAGTTCTTGAACTGGTATGAAATATTTTTTTTTAGTCGAAAGTTGAAATGTCATTACTTCCAATTTATCTAGATAGTTTTAGCTTTTAGACATGTATTCAGCAGTTAAGTAGAAGAAGAACCAAATCCTAGCTAGTACGAGTATACGTATCCGTGTACGACGTACGTATACTAGCTAGGATTTAAACCGTATTTAATATAAAGCCGGCGACTGACTTGAGCATTTGCCCGTAACGTAACATTCATGGCGAGTGTGTTACCTTTCGGCATTACCTGATTGACTTGTACACTAGCTCGTGGCGAGCACTGTGCTTGATGCGCTCCGGCTTTAAGCATGCGCACGAGCTTTCATTGGTAATCAAAATTTCGTCGGCTAACGAAGTCGTGCTTCTGGGTTCTGTGATTTTACTAAATTATTCTTTACTCCAAATGAAGAAAAATAAATAAACGTTATCGTACTTCAAACTTGTACTAAAACAGAAATATAACGCGTGATTCATCGAAAATGGATGTCCCATAAAATAGTCATTTCTTTATATTTTTCAATAAACAACATAGTTTTATCCTAGTCCCAATCCATCTTAAATGCTCGTCAATGACACTTCGAAACTGTGATACCCGATTAACAAATGCGCTCGCGACGATGCTTGGGATTGTAGTGACCTAAAAGTAAGGCGTAACGAAACACTCAAAGGGATTTGCGAAAATACCGACAACCGGGTGGAGCACGCGGCGCTCGCAGCTAGCGGCTCGGCTCGCTGTATTGTAACATTAACAATAACATTAACAACCTGTAACATTTCGCCGAAACGTAACGCTACGTTACGGCGAAATGTTACAGGTCAGTCGCCACCTTAAAAGTTTAAAAGAAATAGACACAACAGACAGAAATACACTTTAAGTTCAGTTGGTATTCAGATTATTTACTAAGCTACTTAAATATGTCATTGTTTTCTAAGTCAGGCTTAGCTACATTTGACTTATTTGAAAATCTTAAGTATAAGCAATATATTATTTTATAAACAAGCTCCCAAAACATATTATTAAAAGCCTTTGATAACGTACTGATACTGCTCTGCTAGGACAGGCCTGTTGGTTTGCCGACGCGCTATGTTGGCCAGACAGGTGGGTATGGTTTGTTCCAAAATTTTAATTGTTATTACTTGTACTATAATAATGTAAATGTATCAGATGTTTAAATGTCCAAAAGTACTATTTTTATAAATAATGTAATATTGAAATTAAAACAATTACCGGTATATACCCGGTACAATATGATGAGGCGCTCATAGCCTAGTAGCGCTCGGTGATTAGGAACAATCACCGAGGGTAAGCAACAACGTCGCGGTCAGTACCTGGATGGGTGACCGCTGGTGGCATGATATCATGAGCGACTCCGTGATTCAGATTCACGTTAAACAGTCGGTCCTCATGGATGTCCTCCGCCCTGGGGAAAGGGGCGAAGGGGTCTGTCAGACTCCTACTGACTAAAACCCCCCGGTGTTCCGTCTCACACCTACGCCGGGGATCACGGGAACATAAGAGACAACCGCGATCCCCGACTGGTGCCGGCCCGCCGCTGCGGGCCACATCTCGTCAGCGAGGGAGAGTTTCCCTCGCGACTTCAAGAGGGGCGCGCGGGAACACTACGCGCCGCCACCTCGGGTCCAGTTGGGGGGCGACGGACATCCCCAAGTCCGCCACCCCTGGACCCATTTAGGGGGGCCGGTGGAGGGCAGCGTAGGCCCTCCCCCGACGCCCGGTGCGCCTGCTGCGGACCGAGAGAGAGGTCAGGATCTCCCTTTCCCTTTCCGCAGCCTCCTTCTGCGAGATGACCGCTTCACAGAAGGACACCACCGCGTCCCAGGACTCCTCGCCGTCGACCATAGAACGAACTACGGCCGGCAGCGAGAGGTCACTGCCTACTACAGAGATGAGGGCACGGCGCGGCCCCTCCCAAGCAGTACACTCTGCCAGCGTATGCCGCGCCGTGTCCTCCCGACAGTCGACGCAGTGGTGACACCGAGCGTCCGGCTCCCTGCCTATGCGGCACAGGAACCTCCCGAAGCAGCCATGCCCCGAGAGGACCTGCGTCACACGGAACGAGAGGGAGCCGTGCCCTCTCCCGAGCCACAGGTCGAGCACTGGCCGGATGGCCTCGATAGTGGCGAGGCCAGCGGAAGGGCTTAAAAGCCTGTCCCGCCATTCCGCCACCAGGACCTCGCGCAGCTGTGACCGGCGCAGCTCGATAACTCGCTGCGTCGGTCCCACGCCGCGGGCCCGCGCGTCCTCACGCCACCAATGTAGTGACGCGAGGACTTTCGCCTCCAGGTCCCAGGGCGGAGATCCGGCCAGCACGCAAGCCGCCTCGAAGGAGATCATGCGATAACCCCTAATGACTCTGACGGCCATCACCCTCTGCGGCTTCCGCAGCACGGTGATTGAGCCGGCCGTCAGGTCAGCCGCCCAAATCGGGGCCCCATATAGGGCCATCGATCGCACGACCCCCTCGTACAACCGCCTGCAGGCGGCGCTCGGGTCCGACACGTTGGGAAGCAACGTTGACAGCGCCCCCGCCGCGCCCATCAACTTGGGTGCTAGCCGCCGGAAGTGGGGGCCGAAATCCCACCGGCTGTCGAGCACCAGTCCCAGATATTTTAGGGTGGACTCGACAGCGATGGTAGCCCCCCCAACCACCATGTGCAATCCCGGCGGCGGCGCCCGTCGGGGGCCATGAAAAACTATGGCCTCCGACTTGTTGAGGGCCACCTCCAGGCCAAGGCGCCGTATGCGGCTCACCACCTGTGAGACCGCCGCCGTCGCTAGCAACGTTGCTTCCCTGTGTGTGCTCCCCCGGGCAGTGACCAGCGTGTCGTCGGCGTAACACGTCAGGTCCACACCCGGTTGGAGCTCGCCCCTCAGCACCCAGTCGTAACCGATGTTCCACAGCAGTGGGCCCAAGACCGAACCCTGTGGAACACCGCACGACATGAGGCGCTGGTGTCTGCCATCACGTCCCAGATAGGTGACACACCTCTCCGTCAGGTAAGCCCCAACGATGCGGCGGAGGTAAGGAGGCACCCGATGGTAGCGCAGTGCCTCCCGGATGTCGGTTGTTATCCTAGGATAACAGTCGTGAAGCTTAGTTGGAGACCTTAAAAACATCCAACGCCAAGTTTACGTAGCCACAACGTAGTTTTGCCAGTCCCCAACCCGCACTCGGCCAGCGTGAGGACGTATGGCCTTAACCCTCTCCTGAGAGGAGACCCGAGCTCAGCAGTGGAACATTATGGGTTGTTGATGGATATGATAGTCTCTTCAAACAGTTCAGTATATTAATACTAGTCACACCCACGTCAATAAACTATAAAATAAAACAGAAAGCTTTTCTATTCGTATATTTTGGTATTCGTTCTGTAGGTCGTTATTAAATTATCAGGCTCTAGTATACCTGTTTAGTGTTATTGAAAAAAATACTATTTTTTTCACATTATCTACTTAGATACCTAATTAAATAATAATGTCCTTTGAGAAAACTGAAGGGCCTCTTATTCTTAAGAATTCACTTCAGAAGATTAGTATACAATGTCAATTTGTAATTGCAGTCTCAGTGCTTGCGACTTCACGTGGGCAAGGTTAGATCTATCTCAGGCTATTACAATCTCCGTCTATTCCTAAGCACGATTAAGTTAACATAATTACTTTACTGTGTGTTAGTGGATTACACATTGCCTTTGATTAAAACCGTAATTAATGCTTCTTAAATACACGATTAAAATGTTAGGAAATAATTTTAAATTATGAATCATTTTAATAACTAATTCAGGAAGAAACCATGTACAACTGTGTCCAGAGACATACATTTCTTATTTCTGTTAAGATTTTTTTTTGTCCCTGTGCTTTATGGTCATTGTGTAAAATAAGCTCACTAAAAACTATAGTGAGGATAGTGAGCGTCATAATTCACTAAGTAGTGTAGTTAAACATATATTTAAATACATGTGTTCGGTGCCTTTGAGACCAACCGACAAGTACAGTAATCGTTTCTCGGCGAGTAACAAACACGAGGTCCCCGGAACAAATTTTACAAATTATTATTATCAAACAAATTTTTCGTGAGTGGCTTCATTTTGATGAGGGCCCACCTTTCACCTAAAAAAAAATTCTAATGTGGGAACTAACAGGACCAGGAGGAAAAAAAAACTTTTAAGCGAAGGGCCGTGATAACGTATCACGCAATTTGTAGGACAATGTGTTTGTTAAATTATATAAATATTTACTAACATTATTACATAATGGAAACAAATATTTGTACTACAAATGCATGGTTTGATACTTCCAACATATATCGATAGCAAGGTCATAAAAAATGATACTGACCAGCTGATTTTTTAACAGTTGCTTAGTTGTCCTACAAATTGCGTGGTACGATAGCCCGGTCTTACGTTCAAAAGTTTTTTCTCTGCTAGCCCTGTTAGTTCCCACAATACATTTTTTTTAAGGTAAATGGTTGGTCCTCATCAAAATGAAGCCACTCACGAAAAATCAGCTTGATAGTAATAACTTGTAAAATTTGTTCCGGGGACCCCGAACACATACCCCGGGGACCCCGAATAAATAGCTGTGACTGCAACCAAGTACTAATGATAAATATTAGAATATAATATTTAAGTATTCTTGAATAACATTTTATTAATTTATTTTATAAATACTTTAATTTAATTCTAACATTATACAAATCACAATTACATTTTACTTACAATCAAAATTCAATTACAACTAATACAAATTTTTAATGTCATTATAATAACCCACCCCGGATCGTTCCCGGCGCAAAAGTGGCCATGATACTAACAGCGTAGCCCCGCTGGATAGCAATGGACATCCTCTATATGATAGGAACGAACCAGAGCGGGAGTCACCACATTTGTGAGTAATATTTAATTATCAAATCTTAATATATATATTTCTTGTGTGCGTGTGTATGTGACTGAACTCCTCCTAAACGACTGGACCAATTTTGATGAAATTTTTTGTGTGTGTTCAAGGGGATCTGGGAATGGTTTAGATTCACAAAAACGACTGGACCGATTTTGATGAATTTTTTTGTGTGTGTTCAAGGGGATCTGGGAATGGTTTAGATTCACAAAAACGTAAACGATGTTACGTGGGTCATAAATATGGCGGTACGAAGTTCGCCGGATCAGCTAGTATATTATAAATATTTTTGATATTTTAATGCAAATATATTTATTTTATTTCATCGATTTTATATCTGAAATAAAAACAATGCTAGATCGACAACACGTTCCTTTATGGGGGTTAACATAAGCCTAAAAGCTAAAACCTAAAAGCTTTTATACTGTATATCTGGTAGTAGAACCACCCACCTTCACCTCTATGTCGTCTGCGGGAAGGTAGCTTACTGTAAGAGTTTCGTAAGTACACCTTATAATGTCCTACGTCATATTATATGTCAAGAATGACAAAGCTTCTTATACCTAACGAATAAATTCTTCTAAAGTGGGATATAAGGTGAAACTCAAACTACAGTGGAAACTAGTATATCACACAATTTCTATATATTAATACATCAAGAGACTACGTGGCTTCAAATTTAAACAAAACTTTACAGTTAATTTGGATTTTTTAACTTTATACGCTACTTAATAGATTCTCAAGGTTCAACTGTGAAATAAAATATTTGAAAACAACAATTTAATTAATTTTGATCAAAATTAAACTACCACCCAGCTATTACTTCTTATATACAGACAAATACGTTAATATTTTTGCCTAGTTTTGCCGGTAGTTATCTTTTTTTTTTTCTTTAGAGCTCTATAGCGTTTCAAACGATCTCTTCGATAGAGCTTTATAATCATCAAATACCTTTAGTTAAGGTAGTTAAAGCAGCAATATCCAATACAATAAATAAATTTGTAAATAATCAAAATTTATTTTCAACTAGTGATTGATCTCGATATAATAACGCAATCCACGAATCGTATAAAATATCGTCCATTTCCTTTACTATATCAAAAGTAGGTATTTTTCGTTTTATATTTGCAATCCTTCATAAATATCGGATGATTGCTGCATTTCACAGAAATTCAGATATGAAATATTTAACAATAAAAGTGTTCTAGTGCCGATACAATAATTATTAAACATTTAAATTCATTTGCTGTGGAATGACGTACACAGAAAATTGGGAAATATGAAATAGTTAATACAGCAATACTGTAAACAATAATTATAAACTTGCTTTGTTTACATTCTGACGGATAACATTTTGTATCGAAATATAAAATATGAAACTAAAACCTGTAAGTATTTGTCGACAATATGTGTAGTACTTAATAGTACTACACATATTGTCGACAAATACTACGGGTAAACGACTATTACAGGTTCATGACATGAATGGCGACTCTTTTGGTGTAACACTTAACTTGCACTAAAACAAAAATGTTTAAAGCAAAGAATTACATAAAACACATTTATAATTTTTTTAAAATATTTGAATGACAAAAACGATTGTGATATAACCTTTTTCATGGCCTATGCATCCGTAAAAGATATAATCTGGTACAAATAATGTACCGTGGGCCTTGCTTATCTCAAACAGGTCTTTGTGCACGTGTGCAATATCACTCTGGAAATCTTCCAAAATGACAGCGTTCGTACTATCGTATTTCGTTGGTGAGTGCAAGACCGGAGGCCCAATGATGCAGAAACATAACTAGGCCGCCATGGTGTGGGTCACCATGCTGCATAGCGTTTCCATAAAATCCTTAATATATATTCAATGTGCAGACTCGAATGCAAAAAAAATGTTACTATCTGGCTCCTCGACTTAAACAACGAGGAGACAGATAACCTTATTATCGTAGTAAAATAACATTAGCCGTAAAATTATATGTAAATACCTATCTAAATTGCTATCAACTTAAGTCACAACAAAACTAAAACACCATCACAGATACATATACACGCACACGCATTCACACACACAAGCACACCATACAAAGAACCCTTTTATTTTTTCCTCTATTTTTACGTTACCTTGTCTCTCTTATTATATAAACAGTATGTATAGTTTAGGTAAGTTCGTATACCGTTGGAGGGTGAGAGCCTGGAGATCCGTCATACAGGTCTAGAACTTACGTGCAGACTCCCGCTCTCATAAAGGTTTTAACTTATGCAGCTATTATGTATTGTATTAAGATTGAATACCTTTTTGAGAATAAACAAATATAAAATATATGATATTTTGCATTCGCCATGAGTATGATGACCATCACTCTAAGTTTCCGCTTATGCTTTCCATCTGGCAGAGTATTGTCATTTTGGCTGGGTCATACATAAAAAATAATTGCTACATTTACAGTTTAAGTCGAAGATATCTGCTTCAAAATTGAGTCGCAAGATTCCACCCGAACATACAAGCATACATACATACATTGCAAGTTAATAGAAAGCTTGTAATGAGTAAGTGTTGTCAGTTTTTTTTTTTTTTTCGGACATCTAACCTAACACACTACGCCATCCAGTCCGAAGCTAAGCAGAGCTTGTGTTATGGGTACTAGAACAACTGATATAAATACATATATACTTTTATTGTAAATACATACATATTATGCATGGAAAACACCCAAACTCCGAAACAAGCAATAATATAACATATAACATAGTTTGTACGTAGATATAGTATATCCCTGTAGAGTAGATAATTAAAACAAAAGGCAGTCACGCGTTAAGCGCATCTACAATATGCCTGTGCATATGTCGTTTTAAATCACAATCCTGTAACACCTGCATATATGTATGTGTCTACATGTTTACACTGTGTTGTGGACACTATGCATTTAAAGCTTATATCTAAATAAATTAGGACTTTGGTAAAATAATTTGTTAGCGCTTTACGTCTTTATGGATTTTACTCTGTTTATTTACACTTCAGTGCTACATTTACTACGAGTGTGTCGTCTTATATCTTATAACTATGATTGCTGCAGCGTTATTTTCTAGTGTGTAATAATAATAATGTTCTCCTAGCCGATAACGGCCATGGCGGCCAGTTTAAACGGTGACCAGCCAACTACGCAGGAGATATTATGGTGCACAAGTGTGTGCGCAAACACCGGTGCACTCTGATCCTTTTCTCTCTAGTGTGTACCTCAAGGTTGAAACCGTACACCCGTTAGTAAGCCGTAACTCGTGCGTGCGCTAGAGGAGCAATAACTTTCTGCTGCAAGGGTTTAAGTGAAAATAATTAAATGTGATTTGTATTTTGTTCGCTTGTTTTTGCTTTTCAAATCTTTATTTTTCTTTCTCTTAAAAAGATAACTTTCGTACTAGTAAGTATATCCCTTGTTGCGAGAACATTACAAACATACATAAAACGAATATAAAGAAGACCCAGACCCAGAATAACAACTTGTGGGCCATACTATCTTATGTGGGGATCGAATCCATAATGCTTAACGCACTAAGAGGTGGCTGGCGACCTCTTAAACCGCTGCGCCATCCGTGCAGTTAACTGAACTATACTAAAAATACTTTATTATAATGAAGTAGTGGAGCACTGGCATTTACAAACTAAGCTTCGTTCACAAGGAACACGTCCCTTTACCATATCTCCTTATTTCTATGATCTGAGGTTTGTATACTACCAATGAGAACACTTAAATATTTCTAAATACTATTATAGATAAATTAGACCAAGTAACACAAACAAATAATCTCACATTTCGTATAAAAATTCGTCTTCAATCGGAATAGAACCCGCTTTTTTTTATGGTTGCCAAAATGACTCTACTCTGCCTGATGGAAAGCATAAGCAGAATCCAAGAGTGGTGGTCACCATACTGCGAATGCAAACAATGCAACAATGCAGCATGGTGACTCACACCATGGCGGCTTTGTGATGCTTTTGCATCATTGAGCCTCCGTTCTCGCACTCACCAACGAAACACGACAGCACGATCGCTGTCATTTTACGTTGATTTTCTGTGCGAGGACTACCGCCCCAGTCGAGCCGGCCCGTTCGTGCTGAAATCAGCGTGACTCTACTACTAATTTGACCCTCTGGCTTCGAAGTCAAAATGTCTGTATGATTTAAATGTAATAGACAATGGGTAGTTGACTGTATCTTAAATAAATACCTATGTCCCTGAAGACGAATATTACAAAACATTTCGGCAAACATAATTACTACAGCTTTTCATTTCTATTACAAACTTGAATCAAAAAACATTGAAATATATTGTTCAATTGAGTAGTCTGAAATAGTCACGTCACAAGTTTGTATTTAGTAAATTTTTCATATATTTTCAAAATCATTTTGACGGCAAATTAAATAAAGTAAGTAATTTGACTAAGGTGTCAACCACCGGGTACTCCGCGCGGTTGAGTACCGCGTGAAGTACCCACTACCGACTGATAAAGACCCTGCTAGACTATGTTAAATTTCTGCCAAGTAAGTACAGATTTCAGTTTTACAAGTCTGAGTGGCATAATGTCTCAAATACATTTATATATATCAGTATCTCTTAAATAGATCAGATGATGATATGGCAGAAAACTATGTCAAACTTTACCAGTAACTGGTGAAATTGGCCCATAGTATCATCTATACTAATATTATAAACGCGAAAGTTTGTAAGTATGGATGGATGGATGGATGGATGGATGTTTGTTACTCTTTCACGCAAAAACTACTGAACGGATTTGGATGAAACTTTACAGTAATATAGCTTATTTAGAATAACACATAGGCTACTATTTGCCGCGATAACCGGCATACACGCGGGCGGTGCCGCGGGCAACCACTAGCCTTCTATACATCTATACTACAAATAAATAAAATTGGAGTGGCTGTTCGTTAAAATTGGACTTATTTAGACTAGCTTAGCTCCGCAGCGTTACCCGTGGTTATTTTTGTATAGCGAGTAGCACCGCGGGGCTCAGCTAGTATCAAATAAAATAATAGTTTAAGTTATTAATTAGTTTCATTAACATTTGTAATCAATATTAAATCTCTCTCTATCTGATTATAATTTATATTTGTCCTTTAGTAACCTGTCTGGCCTGTGTCATAGATAGGCAAAACCTTTTTAAGGAATGTCCAGCAGAGGACAATTAAAGACTGTTAATGGAATGTGAAGTTTGATACTTTTAGATAAATTTGTTCACTATTAAAAAAACCTTTTTTACCTTTTAAACTATTTAATCCACCTCGGGCTTCATTATCGAAGAATTTTCAAACCACAAATAAAGCTTGCGGCTTTAAATTGATATTTAGTGCTTGAAAAACTGATTCTAACGTACATCGACGAGTTGGGTCTGCCCTATTCGAGGATGTACGACGCAAGCCTTTTTAGTTAGTGATATCATTCCAATAATGATTTTAGGATTTTTTCTTGTAAATTTGCCTCAAACCAGTTTTATTTTGATCTATCAAAGTGTCAATCACTTATATTACATTCAATGTTCCTGAGTAAGAAAGACAGACAGATTGACAATAAGGACAATAGAAGCATAGACTTTAATGAAAAACATGTAAATTTGACAATCATTGCAAAGTGCCGGTGATCATTCATACATAGAATAATCTTTGACTTAACAGACACTCATTAGAACTTTTTTGACTTAAGTCTGTTGCTTTAAATCGAACAAGTATGAGTCTGAGTCACAAAGCTTTACAGCAAGCAAACATAGTGTATCCAAAAATCGTAGCATTAAGGATTCTTTTTTTTTCTGCGAAATATTAATTTAACTATCCTGGTACAATTTTTTTACAGTCGTATTTACCAGTAAAGAGGACAATGTTGAATTTATTTATATTAAAAAGATAGATTATAAAAGGTATATATATTGCAATATATCAGAGCTAAATGTCTCTATCTCCAAAAATGTAGGTAGCATTGCTAAAAAATACTATTTAAGATATATTTAAATGAACTGATTTTTATCAATCTGTATAACTGACTTTTATCCAAATAAATAGAATTACTTTAACTTTAATTTAAACAAACGCATTTTAAAATATTTTTTAGTAAACACATTATTTATTTTACAGTAATGACGCATTAGATAATACCTAGACAAAATATGTTTGCCTTTGTTTGACTTTAGCAGTACTTAAGAAGTCTAAATATAAAGCTCCCACAATCGACACACCCACCGACCCATAGAGGTGCAGCTTACAAACAAAATCAGAAAATAAAAGTTCATGATATTGTCGTATTGATATAAAGTCTATTGTTAAGTTTTCACTAAGTAACTTCTAAATATGTTAATATAGACACACCAGTTTATTGTCAAAACTCACCCAAACTTTTCGAACTTTCACAGTCTGAACTGCTTATAACAGTTTTTTAAACGTAATTTCATTAATCGTAATCAAATAAACACAAAAACAGGTTTTATTAAAAAACTATTATTATAATTCATTTTTTAACTATAAAAGACCCTTTTAAAAAAAATATTAAAAATATTTATAAAGCTTAAAGATAAGATAATTACTTTTATAGCAGAAAAGTCTAGGGCGCTTGACATTCAATATTACAAGCATAACAATCAACTTAACAGTAGAATCCCATTTACTATATACATAGGCCCTGTTTCACATATGACAGATAAGTGCCAGATAGCTTATCTGTCAGGTGGTTTGACTCGATTTATATATAAGATAAGTTACACAACAACACTTATCGCACAAATGCGGACTTAATGCTTAAGTTACTCTGCCAGTCAACCAAAACAACAGGTGAAGTAAAAATTAAATGTGGCATGAGGTGGTAAAAAGATACAGTTATGCAATATTATGATATCGAGGATATCTATATAATAAAAGTGAAATACCACTCACTTATTAATCACGACATCTCAGAAACTATAACACCTACAAACTTGAAATTTGGCAGGTAGACTCCTTATAGGGCGTAGACATCCGTAAAGAACGGATTTTACTAAACTCCGCCTCTAAGGGAGTAAATCAGGGGATGAAAGTCTGCGTGAGCGAAGCTGCGTGCAAAAGCTAGTGAACGCGCCCATAGCGCTTGAGCAGCGCGGAGGAAGGCGGCGCGCGTGGGCGCGCCGGCGCATTCAAGAATTCCATGTCAAAATGTCAAGAGAAGAACATCGTTACAGCGTGCCTTTAGATTATAATAGTTTTACTGTTTTATCGCATTTGTGCTGTAACATTTACCTTGAAAGTAAATATTTAACTTTCACCAAGTTGGGATAGAAGTCCTTTTTATTTCAATCCTCAACAGCTAGTATAATATAAAATCTATATTATGATAGGATTCTGTGGTCTATTCATGAATGCCATACATGTTTATTCAACAAGCTAAAATTCAAAATTTAAAAAACCCCCTACTCAAGCACTTAATCGAGTAATCATACGCAAATGATATTTTTGCAGACATTCTATTATTCTTCCCCACTTTCACCTCCATAACTTTTAAACGTATCAACCGATTTTCATGAAACATGTCTAAAAACACTCGCACGTAACTCACCTTTCATACAAAAAAAACTGAATTGAAATCGCTTCATCCGTTCGCGAGCTATGGTGCCACAGACAGACAGACAGACAGACAAACAGACAGACAGACACGTCAAACTTATAACACCTCTCTTTTTGCATCGGGGTTAACAACAGTATAAATATCAAAATAGAAATTGTATCTTAAAGCTACAGTTATATTTTTCTTTATAAAAGAGTAAAACTACGACTGACGCCGTTCTACATTCACGTTTAATGTCAACCTTTAAAAGTCAGTGATTCTTTAGAAACTTTCATTTGAAGTGATCGCCAATGCCTTTCTGTCTTATTTTCTATATTTATGATAAACATTATTTACTTTTGTATTGTGCAAAGTACAAACATGTATTTATATCTTATATATAAAATTCTCTTGTCACAATGTTAGTTACCATACTCCTCTGAAACGGCTGGACCGATTTTTATGAGATTTGGTGTGCATATCGGGTAGGTCTAAGAATCGATCAACATCTATTTTTTAACCGACTTCAAAAAAAGGAGGAGGTTTCTCAATTCGACCGTATATATATATTTTTTTTATGTGTGTTCGGGGATAACTTCGTCATTTATGAACCGATTTTGATGATTCTTCTTTTGTTGGAAAGGAAATGTTCCAACGGTGGTACCATGGCAAGGAAACTAGGATCTGATAAAGGCATCCCAGAGAAATCGAGGGGAACCCTCATTTTTTTCAGGCACGTACTATGTTTTTCGTATATTTTCTGAATCTACTCCGGTATTTAGTGTGGTAACTACTATTACATTTGGCTTGGCGCCGACTTCAAACAGATTTTAGGTACTTAGCACACATAATAATACGACTATTTAAATGAATAAAGAATTAGGTATATACAAGAATTGGCACATAGGAATTTTTGAAGAGCCAGTTTATTTTACGCTTTTTAGTGTTTTTTGGCAGAGAGTTTTCGTTGGATGGTTTTTGGAAGTCGGTTTTTATACCCCATTTTTTGTTGCAAAACAACGTTTTCAGCTCAGCTAGTATTATATAAAGATTTACATGTATGACAATGTAGTTTTCTAGACCTTTCATCTCCAGGTGTAACCACATCAATTATTTTATTTATAGAATACTAGTGGTTGTACGCGTATATGTAGGTTATCGCGGCAAATAGTAGCCTATGTGATATTCTGATGTATAAGCTATATTACTGTAAAGTTTCATCCAAATCCGTTCAGTAGTTTTTGCGTGAAAAAGTAACAAACATCCATCCATCCGTCCATACTTACAAACTTTCGCGTTTATAATATTAGTAGGATTAAAAGGGATACATTACACGAAACGCTAAGAAGATGTACATTCATGTTCTATACGCTGTAAACTCTGTATCGCTGGCAATATGTTGGATGATTATGAGATGTATACCGTTTCGTTTATTAGGTAAATCATTCTAATTATTTTAGTGTGTTTATCATATTTTTAGAACAGTGCTAAAAGAATTGCATTTTAGCTCAAAAAGTTGTACAACTGTTTTAACAAAACGCATTCCTACGTTTTATAAACATGCTTAAAGTTTTACTTAGTTTGAAAACTAGATGGCGATGGCAAAAATATGATTAAAGGATATACGATTATTATAATATGAAAAGGCTAAAATATTTGAATCAATGAGCTTACTGATGTATTTAGTAGAAGAATAACATTTTATTGCCAGATCAAGAAAATCGTAAAGGGATGATTTTGATTTCAAAAATATTATTTTCCGCTATCGTATATGTGGCAACTCATTTGTGTTCCTGGTATTTCATTGTAATCTAAAACTACAATAACTTTTCAACGCAATCTTCTAAAAATCTGGGAATTTAAAATGTTATTGTCGGTGATATTAGCAGCCAAATAAATACAAAAACAATCCCTTCCATGAGATATGCAAGACGGTACAAAATTCCCATGCGAACCTGCCATTGTCCTATGTATATGACATAATTTCAAAATTTCGTTTTAAAAAATTGTACAGCTACTGGTATAAAAATTGAGAAATTTGAAATTATTTAGACTTATTTTATACTAAATTAATTAGGATTAAACTTAAACAGGAACCCATTTTTACAAGCTTTTTAATAACTCGCAATGTATGTATGTATGCTTCTATGTTCGGGTGTAATCTTGCAACTCAATTTTGAAGCAGACATCTTCAACCGATTTTGCTGAAATTTTGCAAGCATATGTATACAACGTGACAATACAATATTACAATGACATGGAGTTGATCTGGTGCTGGAGCTGGAAGGTGGCCACGGGAACTCTGTAAAGAAGCGTCGCAACATCATCGAGTTTGGACTCGTTTCATTCGTCTCGAGGCATTCCAGTAAAAGCTTGTTTTTAAAAAGCTTATTAACTCAATTTATTATCAATGGGAATGTTTGCATACTAGCCACTGTTGTGACATCAAACAGCTTCTCATAACCCACTCTGACGTAAATGTAATTGTCTCTGTACTTTTGCTCTCCTCATTTAATTTAAAATAATATTAAAATGTACTTTGATAAGCTTCTTACTAAAAAGAAGGGTTTGGCTTGCTATACATTGCAAATTCAAGCAGACAAATTGTAGTCAAGCAATGGACAACCTGTTTCGCTACTAGCAGTATAATAATCTTAAAAGTGTCTTTTATTTATTTTATTTATTGATACAATATATATACAATTCAGGTTTTAGCTATAAAACATCACAAAACTTTGTCAGGTTTGTCTGGACATTTTATTAACACACACTCACTTAGGAACAATTAAATTGATTATTTTTTCATTTGCAAAATTCATGAAAAATGTCAAATTCAGACAAACAACGAAGTCAGACTAGTGCATTGTTTACTTATGTAGCTTAAATCAAGTACGGAAAGAATCATCGTTCAGTTGAATCGGGATGAACAAACTGTCCAATTATTTATTTCATTGTTTTACATATATATTCGCTTTTACGTAATGTAGATAATCTATACCGGAACATTCAAAGTACATAGAACTTAAATAGAATATATATATATAATCCTTTATATTTTTAACCGACTTCAAAAAAGGAGGAGGTTCTCAATTCGACCGTATATATGTTTTTTTTTTATGTGTGTTCGCGGATAATTTCGTCGTTTATGCACCGATTTTGATGATTCTTTTTTTAATGGAAAGAAGATATTGCAGCGGTGGTACTATGATAAGGATATTAAGATCTAATGATGGCATCTAAGAGAAGTCGAGTTGAACGTTGAAGTCACTTTCGGTTTTTGTTAAAATTTTATTTATTTTAATATTCGATTGATATATGTATATTATTGTATATCTAGTTTAAAAAAATAAAGACTACAGGACAGGGTACTGAAACTGTAGACAGTGCGAACATAGTAGGATTTTTAAGTATCCTAACTATTGTTATAAGAATAAAGTGACATACGAATTACGTATGCGTTATATGCATAGACAGTCTACGTGGCCAGATTCAAGTCAAGTATGAAATTTATTCGTTCAAAATATTTTCTATAAATACTTATGAAGTAAAATACACCATAAAATGGGTTTGGTGGAATGCATTATTTCCTTTCAAGGATCGTTAGAGGTTTATATCGTATGTATAAGTATATTTAAGTAAAATTACCAATCTTGTTTGTCTAACAATAATAGCCAATGTAAAATACATGAATAAGAGTCCATTTCAGTATCGGTAAATTCCGTGGGACAGACAATGTGGTTGAGGTAGGGGTTGTAGCAAAATACGAACATTATTTAACTCTAGTTGTTATCAGTGATACGTCCCGTAATAATCATTCGCGCGCTTGCTGTTGCCGGTGCTGCGCGTTGTTTGCTCGCCAGTCGTAGCCGCGCTCGTGTCTACGATTCGTAGCCGTAGCAATATCCGTTACTCAGACTAACAATGAGTGATCATATTGTTAATATGTGAGTGAAATTAGAATTTCATAAATATTTACAATCAAAGTATGAAGTGAACGTCGTGATTACTTTTTATAATAAATTTTAATAATTTTTAAATACGTTTTTAAAGTGGCTGTTTGCTGCGACTGATATTGTATAGTGATTGATTTATTGTACTTTTTTTCACTTTCTTGTTTTGAATTACTTTAATTTACACGTTTAACTAGTAACATCATAAATATTCCACTGTTTTTTATTTTTTTATAGATTTTGATGGCTTTGACTTTTATTAATTTAATTAAATGTGGAAAAACAAAAGATGGTGTGAATTTTAAAAGCAGCTAGGGATTAGTTTGGTTAACAGTACTGCACTTAGATAACAAGACAACTTTAAAATTAAACTAACTTCAAATTAAATTGAATTATTTTTTTTTGTTTTCTTTGAAACGATCTCAGTGATAATAAACGAAAAATAAATTTATATATCCGTGTAAAGTGATGTAATTTACTAATTGCAATGTATTTTTATGAGAATAAACTTTGTTGTAGGACGAGTAGGAGGCGGAATATTCCCATTCGTGAAACTCATATTATGACCCAAGAGGGGCCTAGTGGACCTACTCCTGAAAAAAATAATAGAAACGAAGTGGCGGTCGCTGATTTAGCACGCAGACAGGCTCGTGAAAATACTTATGAGTCTGACTTACAGACTATAATTGAATTAAACGAAGATTCGGATCAGGAATCTACATCAGATTCAGAATATGAAACACCGTCAGAGTCAATTTACATCGATAACCTTGAATATATGCGCATCGTAGCCTTGGCTAACGCAAGGCAACGAGATCTGGAAGCTCAACGACAGGTGGTTCAAACGGATCCTGAAACTTTTCTTTCAACACTAAAAGCTGCTTTTTGTCGATTGACCTTAAGGCAAATTGGTAAAATTATGTTTTACCTTATTTTAATCAACATCCTACGCCGTGAGTATTGTTTGTTAGATTTCTGCCTGTGTAGTAAGGCCATCGTGTGGGTCATTAAGTATAAGTATAGAAACAATTAATCGAAATTGAAAAACTTTTAACGTGAGTGGGTTATTCTAAGCAGGTAAATTTAATTTCTCACTCGTTATAGTACCGCCGCATATAGAATAAAAGTTTTCTTCGCATGTTATAGAATTTTACAGGTATGTATTCACAGATGATACTTCTGTCGTTTTCAATCCCAGTGCTGATACCAGTAAGTAATTTAATATAATAATGCTTTCAGATGTCTATTTTTTTCAGTTCTTTTGTAAAAAAATAGAAATCAGAAAAAAAAACATTTTTTTCTGATTTCATTTTTTTTTTCTTTTTTTTTTGTTATTTAATGTAGCAAACAGATGAATATCTCTATCAATTTGAAAAGCTCAATAACTTAGAGAAACTCTTAACAACCTGTTGATTGTGTACGTTTTAGACATTTGTAACCTCTGGGCTTGATAAAGATGAAGAAAATAACTTTAAAAACTTTTTAATCTCATGATTTCCTGAATATAGTAAAATTATTTTAGTCTACATTAATTATTATTTAATTAATTTTGAAGTACTGTGGGTTAGTAACATATTCGAGACTTTTAACGTCAAGTTATAAGGGAGTGTGGGTGTTACTGCCACGTAAATTATTATTCGTGATTTAACCATCTCTGTGTCATTATACTTTTTAATCGTATCGCAGTTATATAAAATAATTTAGTATTATATCTAACATGTTGTTCTTTGTCAACAGTTCCATACGATCAAGTTGATACCGACTCAGCTCTGGTACAAATGTTCACCCACGTGAATGCTCCTACATGCAAGTACATAGTCGCTGTCGGCGCCCTCGCTGGCCTCACCGTCTCTATGTTTGGTTCAATGTTCCCCATGCCTCGGATCGTCTACGCAATGGCTCAAGATGGACTAATTTTCAGGTATGTAAGCAAAATGTTACATTTATCATTTGATAAACTACCTACTGTAAAATCCGTAAAGCTTTATTAATTACGTATTGAGAGTACAAAAAATATCTCCGTAATAAATTGAGTGCAATCTTTCATATTCTATTGAACAGATTTTATTTTTATATCATTTTACAAAGTAGCTTTCAATCTACTGATGATTATATTTGTATAAGTCGTTGTTTACATATCATCATCTCTCACTTATCTTCATTTTCTTTATTATGCCCAATATTATTTAACTACTAGGCTAGGCTACTAGTTCAATCAGTTTTACCTGAATATTAGCTTTTCCACGGAGCAACTGACATGAGAAATTCACAAGCTTTTGGTCAAACTGAACTTAAAGGTATTACTAGTAATCAGTATATTTGAGTACATTGCCTTGTTAACATATCATTTTTAAATAGTTATATGAAAGTTCCAAAGTGCCATGCACCGTCGTATCGATTTTGTATCGATATGAAACAAATATAAAATCCTAAAATTTACAACCAGTCTTAGGTATAGCAATCATATATTAAGGAATGATTCTTTGATAAGATTACACTGACTTGCGAACTCTTAAAAAATGTGACTAATGTCAAAGTCACTCAACTTTTGAGATAGAATAAAAATAAGGGATTTGAATCGCGCTATTTACAGTTTAGGTAAGAGACTAAGTTCGAAGGTATTTTTAGCAGTAGGATTTTAGCAAGTATAAAGCAGATCTGTTTAAAACTTGCTGGTAATAATAATAATTAATTTAATTATAAGAACCTTAATGGCGGGCATACACGTCCAAGTATACTTACGCAAGTCCGTCTGTCTCACAACTGTTACAGAGACAGACAGACAAAACAGTCTGGATTTGCGCAAGTATACTTGAACGTGTATGGCGGTCTTAAATTCTTGTTATATAATATACAAATTATAACAAAAAAAACGACTTCAATCTGGACCAAATTTAAATAAGACCACACGGAAAGCACCAGCTTTCAAATAAAAAAAGAATCATCAAAATCCGTTCACCCAGTCGAAAGTTATGAGGTACTAAACATAAAAAAAAAAACAGTCGAATTGAGAACCTCCTCCTTTTTTTAAAGTCGGTTAAAAATCTGAAAAATAACCTATACACTTATCAAGTGTACTGCCTATTACCTATATTACTCTTACGTTTTTCGCGAATATTAACAGTTCGGGTCTCGATCGCAGCGCACTCGAAAAATATCCGCATTCAAATAATTAATTAAATTATCCATTAACAGACAGCGTTATAACTCCGTTATTGCCAGTTGGAAGTCACAAAATCGACTTCACAATATTAAATATCGGAATCGGTTTCGGATAATTTAACATACGTCACCAAACTAAACTCGACGTGTGAAATGGTGATCGGATACGAATTTCAATAGAATGTTCGGCTATATAACTAGTAGGTTTTAATAGATATTGATTTGTGGAAGAGTCTTATATGGGCCTATTCGAGTAGAGTGAGCAATTCTTGTGTTTCTTTTTACTGAGCGAATGAGCGTATCGGATTATAAACATCCCACTATTCTAGGGCGGGAAAACTCAAAGTTCGGCGGTAGTCTCCCAGAGGCATTTTCCTTCTTAACACCAATTTCACACACATAGCTAAATGTATTCGTTATTTATAGATAATATAGAACACACAGTCCCGTAAATCTATTTTTTTTTCAATAATTTAGAGGATGCTTTTAGATAGAAAACAATGGATGTAAAATTTTAGTAGGACCCGTATTATTTTTAGATAGAGGACAACTCAATGTGAACGTTTCCATTGTATTCTGAGTTTATTCATTGTAAAGCGTCGTACTGATAATCTATCTATATATATATACAATATATAAAAGCGAAATACCACTCACTTATTAATCACGAAATCTCAGAAACTATAACACCTACAAACTTGAAATTTAGCAGGTACACATCCGCTAAGAAAGGATTTTACGAAACTCCACCCCTAAGGGTGTAAAACGGGGGTTGAAAGTTTGTATGAAAGTCCTATGTTTTTGAAGTAAGAGACTTGAAATTTAAAATGTATGCTCTATAGACGGTGTGGAAGTGTACTAATAATGTATCTTTAGAAATAAACCCCCTTTTGGGATTATAACGGGGGATGGTAGTTTGTATGAAAGTCCAGTGTTATTGAAGTTAAAGTAATTATGGCAGATTTTAAATGGTATTTAAGTATAAAAAACCAAATAACAAACTCGACGCGTACGAGTCGCGAGCGCCCGCTAGTGTAATATAAAAGCAATATTTACATAAAAATTTAAGGTAATAATATTTAAACAAAAGAAGGTTAATATTATCATCACTTATACGACAAACATGGGCAAACTAGATCTGTAGGTCCTACACAACATTATTAATTATCTAGTTGAGTGAGATACATTTATCTTAAAGTCTATTCAATAAAGTAAGGACATTACATAATAGCGTATTTTTTAAGTTAGGAGTAAGTAATTTTTTAATAACCCATATCAACCTAACTTAATATAATTATCGATAGCCAGGCAGTTAGATTGCTCAACTCCCTGATTGCTCAGCTCCCGGATGTTGATTTATTCTCTACTAAATTGAGTACATTTGTCACATTTTGTATGCTTTTTTTAAATAATACGTTTTGATAATGACGGGCCTGTTGCTCTAGTGGTTGGTGATCATGACCGCTGAGCGCCGCAGGTCCTGGGTTCGATTCCTACCCGTGACAAGCTTTCGTGTGATGAACACGATCGTTAGTTCTGCGCCTGGGTGTAATTTACCTATAATATGTATATGTTTAAAATGTTTTTGTCAGTTGTCTGCTTCCCTTGGTGCGGGCTTTGCCTGGCTTGGAATCGGACGACTGTGAGTGTGCATTCCTAATGAAATCTTATCATTAATTACCATATTTGTAATACCAATGTTGTAATGGCTCGCTACACGTATTTGGTATCTGTGAGTGTAGCGAGCAGTTGATATAAATAAATAAATAAATATCGATCGATCATTCTCGTACAGCTAAGTATTGGTAATGTTCTGACTCTTGCTATCCCAATTATTACAAGTCGTTTTTTTGTGCAGGAGTTTGGCTAACATCTCAGAAGGTACCGGCACACCGGCTTTCGCAACTGTTTGTGGTGGTATCGCAGCCTCCTTCGTCGCTCTTATGATACAACTGGAAGTCCTGGTCGAGATGATGAGCATTGGTAAGTTATAATTATATCATTTTAGAAAGCTGGCGACGTTTGTATTTTCAACCTGCACCATACGCACAAACATTTGAATAAGGTGACAAGCTCTGTAAAAATAATACCACACCAAGACAAATGAGTCGCAACCTCATACTTCTTACATTTTTGAAGGTTGAATTATTCAAAAAAAGGTAAATTATTTCCCTTAATGAATTTAAACTAATAAACAAAAAATACGTTACGTATTTTCTTCTGTAAATTTAATCTAAAATCTCCATTTGTAGCCTATGCCTGACATTTCCAGATAGCTCGAATACAAGAAACGTGGTAAACCTCAAACGGAGCTTTCATCTATTCCTAACTGTGCACTAGGAATAGATGAAAGCCCCGTAGCAACAAAGCTACGTCGTAACCGCAGCTATGAACTCTACGGGTAATTACATTATTGTGTAGCCACAAGCAATACGTCTTTTCAAGTATATTATGATGCATACTTTTAGAATACTTATTTCCTTGTCTAACGAAAAAATACAGTGGAATGATATGTGAAATTCATTACTATATTTCTTTATTATATTATGAAGACTGGGTTAAGCTTATTTCGTACCTGATTACTATAGCATCGAAAGATTACTGTGATCGCAGCTAAGCTTTTACATCACGTTTCTGCATAAAAATTGCTGAACTGAAACGTATTGAATATTGTACATTAATTGTTTCCATGTAAGTTAAAGATTGCTTGCACGATGTCTATACACTGATATATGGCAATTCTTTGGGATTTAGTACGAGTATTATGGTGAGTTGAATTAACGTCAGTTGTACTGAATGGAGTTCGAATTTACAACAATACAAAGAAACATATTATATCTAGTTATTTCTGAAAGCTGAATTGGGATTGGCAATTTGAGGTATTGAGTCAAAAAACTTGAGTCAACAAGTTGGAGTTAGGTCATAAGCTTTACCTATACATAGGTATTGTATAGGTGAAACTTCTGACCTAATTATGTCCTTATGACCTATTTCTTTTCTCTTCAAAGTCTCTTCCATAAAAGCGAATTAATACAATAACTTTTGTAATTATTTATAGAATGAGTCATTTTCTAAATTTTATTAAAAATTTAATACATATTTTGAAATATTTTAGATGTTCGTTGTTTTTTGTCAATATTAAATTGAACTTGTTCAGTAAAAACATAGTTTTATTATACTATTTATAAAATTCAGTGGATTTTTTAGAGCTCGGATCAAAAAAATGTTTTACTATAAATTCTCCAATAAATATTTTAAAAGGTTATGTGCTCATTTAATTAAATTCCAATATCGAAAGCCTGATTTACTGTGGAACGTACATAAATATTTTACTTAATAAAATAAAAGTACTCTCGTAGGTAATAAATCAACGGCAAATTGTAAAATACAAAGTAAATATTCAGCGAAGCAGAAGTAATGAACCTCTGATTCCTAGTTCATTGTAGTTTTTATTACCGGATGTTATTGACACAGCGATGAAAGTATTTTTCATTTGTTGTTTAATCTTTGTACGTTGCTAGTCTTTGCTTTCCTTGCACCTAGATTTTTAGTGAAAGACTTCAAAATGAAAAGCATTAATTTTTTTAGTAAATGACCTTAGTTGGGGACCAAATTGAACTTAACTTTTGCTACAATTGAAGACTCAGAATATATATACCTTACCTAGAAAATAATATTCTGAATAAGTGCTTATTGCTGATATCCATTGATATTAGTAGGAATGCCAAAAAAAATTGGTTTTGTAGAGTTATTCGTAATAGATTTCATTTTTTTACAATATTATATAGGCAGTAGATTGAGATCTTAGACTTATGGTGTTATAGTTAACCATATAGCATTCTGATGTACTATAATAATAATAAATATTTCGGACATCTAACACACAACGCCATCTAGTCCCAAGCTAAGCAGAGCTTGTGTTATGGGTACTAGACAACTGATACAAAAACATTATATACTTTTTTGTAAATACATACATATATTATACATAGAAAACACCCAAACTCCGAAACAATTGTTTGTAGATCATACAAACATTTGGTCCGACCCGGGAATCGAACCCGAGACCTCATGATCAGCAGTCGCATACGCCAACGGCGAGACCAACGAGTCTATGAGAGTCTATGGTACTTGTACGTTACTTATTGAATTTAATTAATGATTTTTTAATTGTAGCTTCAATTTAACGTTCAAAGGTGTTACTTGGTGTCTTAATTGAAAAATTGAATAAATATTTTGAATTCTACGATTTTTAAAGGCCTTATAGTGAAAGATACATTATGAGAAAAACAAGTAGAACGTAAATGAATCTAGTTGAAGGTCCTGCTCACTGATTGTACAAGGTGATATCGTACAACTTATTTCTATAGCTATTGACATTGGAATCCTATACACCATCTTGAAACAAGTAACTGTCGTCGTTATAATTATTTATACCCTTGCCGCGCATTGCAGTATTAGTTTTTACTGTTCCTCTCTTACTCCACTCATTCGAGTGGAGTAAGAGAGGAACAGTAAATTTAATCGTAATTTATTTATTATTTTTTTATTTATTTATTTAGTATATTTACACAAAAAGCACATAAATATTTGAAGTCCCTGGCTCATGACCTGTGTTACAGAAGTCAGTGTCTTCTCCCATTAAAAGAAACACATAAATCTTATGCAAATTGGTGCAGTGATATGTGATAAAAGTGCGTAGTGAAGTGTGTGATGTGAGTTTGTGTTGTGTATATATGCTATGTAAGTATATGGATGTATGTGTATGTAATTGTATATACGAATAATCCTTGGTCTTCTATAATAATAGTTTTTTAGTTTGTTCATAGTCTATGGATCAAGCAACCCATTTTTCAATTTAATATTAGTTTCGTGATTAGATAAGGGATGAATGTTTGTTAATTTATTCATTCTATTATATAAGAAAGTGGACATAAAGACATCTTGTCGCATAACAGAGGCTGTATGATAGGTTGCGGATAAGCATACATTTGTTATGGTACGTTTTTAGGGTTCCGTACCTCAAAAGGAAAAAAACGGAAACCTTATAGGATAACTTTGTTGTCCGTCTGTCTGTCTCTCAACACAGTTTTTCGCAGAAACGCGTAAAGGTTTCTAACTGAAATTCATATAAAATAGTCAGGTCCACTGCCCCTTAGAGCTGTGGAAAAATCAAACTTCTATGCCAACGCAATCAAAAGATACAGTCGTTTATGTTGCAAATTTGCGACATTCGCAAGGGAATCAAAACCTACAGGGTACCTACTTCCCGTGAACTCATAGTCTTGAAATTTGGTACGAAGCAACATCTTATAGCAGAGATAAAGGAAAAATTGCGAAAAGTGTAACTTTTTAGTTACTTCGAGTAATAAGTCGTTTATGATGCAAATTTACGACACTCGCAAGGAAATCAAAACCTACAGGGTTCTTCCCGTACACTCAGGATCTTGAAATTTGGTACGAAGCAACATCTTATGGCACAGATAAAGGAAAAATTGCGAGACACATAAATTTTTAGTTCCATCATATAATAAAAACATTTTTATTTTTTTTAAACTTACAAGCCCTTTCCCCATGAACGCGTAGAGGTATTAAATTGAAATTCATATCAACTACGCAAGTCATACCTTTAAGCTGTAACAAAATCAAACATCTATGTTAACGCAATCAAAAGAAACAGCAATTTAAGGCCCATATTTTGAAACTCGCAACTACTCGCAAGGGAATCAAAACCTACGTGGTACTTCCCGTGAACCCAGGATCTTAAAATTTGGTCCAAAGCAACGTCTTATAGTACAGATAAAGGAAAAATTGCGAAAAGCATAAATTTTTAGTAACATCATATAATAAAAATATTTTAAAAAACCCTTTTCCTAATTAACTCGTAGGGGTACTAAATTGAAATTCATACCAAATACTCAGGTCTATAATACCTTTAGGCTGTTAGAAAATCAAACTTCTATGTAAACGCAATCTAAAGAAACAGCAATTTAAGCCCCATATTTGGAAACTCGCAACTACTCGCAAGGGAATCAAAACCTACGGGGTACTTCCCGTAAACCTAAAAGGTACTTCCAGTCGACCTAGAATCTTGAAATTTGGCATGAAGCAATGGTTTATAGCACACATAAAGGAAAATTTTAGAAAACCTAAATTTTTTAGTTACATCATATATTTTTACTTTAATTAATTAAAAAAATATGTATTACCCTTTTCCTCACGAACGTGTAGAGGTATCAAGTTGAAATTCATATCAAATACTTAGGTCTAATTGCCTTTAAGCTATGAAAAAAAAAACAAATTTCTAAGTCAACGCAAAGGTACAACCATTTATAACGCAAATTTTGAAACTCGCGACTACTCGCGAGGGAATCAAAACGTAAAAGCTACTTCCTGTTGGCATAGAAAATTGAAATTTGGTAAGAAGCAATAGCTTACAGCACAGGTAACAGAAAAATTCAGAAAACTTTTACTTATATACTTACAGGTTTGTACGGAACCCTCGGTGCGCGAGTACGACTCGCACTTGGCCGGTTTTTTTATTGTAACCCTCAGCATAAGGGTGTTCCTGTGCTGCTTTGCAAGCAATTGCAGTAACAGTTGTCTTACAGTTAATACTTTACATGTTGTATAGAGAGATTTTGTTGAAAATCTGAAAGGTTTGAATGTCTTAACTTTTAGTATCGATCTTTGTGCTCTTTCCAAGCATATCATAAATGTCTTACACGGGCCACCCTAGATAATAATACAGTAACCAAGAACCGACTGAACCAGAGCGTAGTAAACAGTACGTAGTAAAGACAATTCACATACATGCCTCAATTGCCTGCATATCCATATAAACTTTCTAGTACAGGTTGTTAAAAGATCTATATATGGACGCCAACTCAGTCTTTCTTCCACCAAAATACCAAGATATTTTACATCGGTAGATTTAGTTATGGATGGACACGAGCACTCAGTATTCGATGAATTATTACATATATGTGCCCTCAAAGCAACATTAATTGGTTTGGTTTTCGATATGGAAAATTGTAGATAGGTGGTTTTTGAAATATTTAGAGTAAGTAAGTTTGTGGCTAGCCATCCTTTGACTCTGCGAAGACCCATTTCAGCGTTTCACTTGACCTTATCCCAGGAGTCTCCATGGAAGATTAGAGCCGTGTCGTCGGCATAAGTAAAAATTTGACCATTGTAAAGTGGTTGTTGACACAAGTCATTTACATATTTAAAAAACAGACTTGGTCCAAGTATACTGCCCTGTGGGACTACGCAAACCACTGGGGCTTCAGTACTTACATGTGCGCCGATTTTAACTTGTTGTGTGCGGTCACGCAAGAAGTCTTCCAAAATCATAACCGCGTTTCCACGAATGCCAATACGATCCAACTAGTTCACAAGAATAGGAATCGAGACGGTATCAAATGCTTTGGCTAGGTCGAGGAATACTCCTACACATTTTTGCTTCGAATCAACCTGAGTAGATACGTAAGTCGTCAACTTACTGACAGCATCTTCTGTGCTCCTCCCCGGTCTAAAACCATACTATGAGTCTGATAAAATCTTGTTCTGTTCAATAAAGTTCATGAGTTGCTTGTTTATTAGTTTCTCTAAAATGTTGGATAGCAATGTTAAAACAGAGATTGGTCTATAATAAAAAAATTGGTCTCGATTCCCTCCCTTGAGAACCGGGGTTACAAGAGTTCTCTTAAATACTTTTGGAAAGACTCCCTGCGTTAGGCACAAATCGAACAATCTGGTCAAAGGAGGGATTATTATGTGCTTAGATAATTTAAGCAATTGTGCAGGCACCGTGTCCCAACCAATGGCAGAACTGCTCTTCAGGCCCATTATTAAAGATTCCACCTCTGCCTCATCTGGAGGAAGAATTACTATAGTATTTAGTTGACGAGGTAGGTTAAAGTTAAATGAGACAGAACTGGACTCGGCAGGAGTGATGACCGCATCTGTTAACTGTTTACCGACGTTGGAGAAATATTTGTTGACACGCTCCAAATCTTGGTCTATATTTGCAGAGGAGGATATCAAGCCCTCGGCCGATGTCTTTTGATTCCTATAATTGATGATTAATTTTATGGCATTCCAAGAGTCTTTCGTAGTTTTCGCACTGATCAATAGAGATGTTTCGTCTCTTAAGCTTTCTCAGCAAGGCATTACAAAAATTACGGTAACGCTTATAAGTTATGTCAAGAGTGGTATTTACCGGGTCATTTTTAAATTTCTTGTGAAGCTTATCCCTGTTTCTAATGCAACGTAGAAGTCCAGGTGTTAACCAGGGCTTAAATATTCGGTTTTTATTTGGGGTATGGCTAGTTTCAGAGTTAAGACGTATCGCAGTTGAAAGTTGCTCGATAAAAAGCCAAGCGGCCTCGTTTGCACACGATGCAGGAGTAATATAAGAAAAATCAATAGTTTCAAGGTACTCAATACATCCCTGGAAGTCAATGCGCCTGGAAGCACGTACCTTATTTGGCTTGCATCGCGATAAACTCATGTTTAGTACTGTTGCAGAATGATCAGTTATTGACGAGTCGATGACAAATATTGTTGCGGGAAATATTGTTTTCAAATTAATATGATCCTGCATAACTGTCAAAAAACTGCATAACTGTAATAAATTTAGATAAGATGCGCTATTTCTATCAGAGTTATTATTTTTTATGTCAATATTAATGTCACCGACAAGTACAATGTTTCGTATTGAGGTTCTCGGGCGAATAATGTTTTCTATTGAATTTAGGAAGTTATCTATACAGTGTTCTGATGGTGATCCATAAGTAGCTAATATAAAATATATCTGGTTCTATATTCACTGTGAGAAAGTTTGCCCCCAAAGGTTCCGGCTCTGTTGTTTTGCATTTAACATTTTTCTTGACATATATAACGACGTCATTCTGGTTCAAACATTAACGTGAGAAGTAAGCATTATAATAATCAATATTGGGAGTTAGTTTATGATTAGGTTATATTCAGCCAGCACTCTGTTAAAATGATTAAATCAGGTTCGAAAGACAGTCTGGCTAACTGAGCCAATAAACTGTCAGAGTTTCTGTAAATACTGCGGATACTTTGTGCAAATATATTCAGGGATTTACCACTGGTCTTTATAAGTTTATTGCACATGTCCACATCACAGTTATAAGCCGAAGCCACATTTATACTATCCAGTTCGGTAGATAAAATGTTATTTGAGTGAGAAACTGTGAACAAATTTTATCAAAATGTTGAAAATAATTGTGCAGGTAAACTAAATAACATTCAAAACCCGTAAAGATAAACCGTGACCAAAGGAATGACTTGCAAATCTATGACTGAGTAAATGCATGAGTTTTTGATTGTATATATTATGTAGTGTATGTTTCTGTGTATTTGTGTAGTGTATTAGAAATAATTTACCTAAATCTAGGTTACAAAGTGGGTTCATTACGCACAAGATAATTACAAAGAGGGCAGAGGTTACATTCAAAGGGTCACAATCATAAGATGGTGCCAGTTACTTTATCATACGAGGATTGTTAAGGTACGCTTCGTTATTAATAGGGATTTGCTTCTGTCCTTCAGTCAGCCGGATAATTTAGACTTAATATTATAAAGCTGCAGAGTTTGTTTGTTTGTTTGAACGCACTAATCTCAGGAACTACTGGTCCGATTTAAAAAAATCTTTCAGTCTTAGATAGTCCATTTCTCGAGGAAGGCTATATTTTATTTTCAAAAAAATTAGGAACCCGTAAGAAAATTGCTATTTCGTAACCCAAGGTGTAAAATCGAAAACCTATTTTTGCGTGGGCTGCAGTAACTATTAACAATAGAACAAAATAATGTATAACGGGTTTGTAGGTCCCATTAAGATCTACAAAAAAGTCCGCAAAAGCATATATCTAACTATCATGGTTTAGTCACAATAACCTTTTTGTGTTCAAAAAAATTATTAAATCGTCTGAAGAAAGAAACTACGTTAAATGTGTATCGTAATATTAATCCTTATCCAAATTAAGCATTGTGTTATCAAGGGTATTTATGTAGAAGTAAAATACTTTTTATTTCATCCCAATCGGACATTTCGTTTAGAAGTTATCACGAGTATAAGACGCTAAGAGTTGGTACCTAATAATGAGTTATTTGCTAAAGAGTTTTTATCAACATAATACCTAATATTAATCTTTATCCAAATAAATGTGTTGTTGATTATGTGTGTTCGATCTTAGAAGAGTATAATAAATACATCTATCATCATCATCATCATCATTTCAGCCGAAAGACGTCCACTGCTGGACATAGGCCTCCCCCAAGGCTCCCCAAAACAATCGGTCCTGTGCTGCCTGCATCCAGCGGTTTCCTGCTACCCTCACCAGGTCGTCTGACCATCTTGTAGGGGGCCTACCCACGCTACGTTTTCCAGTGCGTGGCCGCCACTCTAGAACTCTTCGGCCCCAACGGTCATCCTGTCTGCGAGCAATATGTTAACGCTACTATGTCGGTCCGTCTACAGGACCAGTACTCGAAGCCTATACAACTGCAGCGAGGAGTGAGGCAGGGAGACATAATATCTCCAAAACTGTTTACCGCAGCACTGGAGGACGTTTTTAGGCTTCTTGACTGGAACGGACTTGGCATCAACACTAATGGCGAGTGTATCACCCACCTTCGATTTGCCGACGATATAGTGGTCATGGCTGAAACCATGGAAGACCTTAGCACAATGCTCGATGGTCTCAGTAGTTTCTCTAAGCGAGTGGGTCTAAAAATGAATATGGACAAGACGAAAATTATGTCGAACGTCCATGTCGCACCCATTCCAGTGAAAATAGGAGACTCTACACTCGAAGTTGTAGATCATTACATATACCTAGGACAGACTATCCACCTAGGTAGGGCCAATTTCGAGAAAGAGGTCAAACGTCGAATACATCTATACTAATATATAAAGCTGAAGAGTTTGTTTGTTTGTTTGAACGCGCAAATCTCAGAATCTACGGGTCAATTTGAAAAGAAAAATTGAAAGGCTATAGGCTATACATCATCACGCTAAGACAAATAGGAGCGGAGCACCAATGAAGAATGTTTCAAAAACGGGGGAAAATTATCACGCTACGGGCAATAGGAGACGCAAACGACGACGTTGCGTGGGTCAGCTACACTAATATATAAAGCTGAGGAGTTTGTTTGTGTGAGTGCGCTAATCTCAGGAACCGCAGAGCCGATTTGAAAAATTATTTAAGTGTTGGATAGTACATTTAACATGGAAGGCTATATATCATCACGCTAAGACCAATAGGAGCGGAGCACCAATAAAGAATGATACAAAAACGGGGGTACATTTTTACGCCAAGGGCAATAGGAGACGCAAACGACGTTGCGTGGGTCAGCTAGTAATATTATAAAGTTGAAGAGTTTGTTTGTTGGTTTGAACGCGCTAATCTCTGGAACTACTGGTCCGATTTGAAAGATTATTTCAGTGTTGGATAGTACATTTATCGAGGAAGGCTAAAGGCTATAATATATCATCACGCTAAGACCAATAGGAGCAGAGTACCAATGAAGAATGTTTCAAAAACGGGGCAAAATTGTAACGCTACGGGCAATAGGAGACGCAAACGAGGTTGCGTGGGTCAGCTCGTAAATAATATTTTGCTTGTACGTTAACACCTTTAGTTATACTAGTTAGTTACTTTAATGAACTATTGTTAGATAAAATTCTAATGTAAATATATTACAGAATATGATTTGATTGTAGACGATCAGACTGTGAGTAATGTGCGTAGGTGACACGATTTATGTAAATGAAATCGCTCAGGTAGACCATTGTTTACAAAGTATTACTTCCAATTATTTTGTCACATAAACTACAGGGGAGCTGTAGGCATTCCCAAGTTTATTCTTCTTAGTATTGTTCTTGCATAAACAATAACCATACTAGTCCCCTTTATGTCATCACTAGCGGCCGTTCGCGACTTCGTACGCGTGGAGTTAGTTATTTGCACTTTTTATTACTTAAATACTATTTAAAATGCCTTTTACTTCAATAACATAGAACTTTCATACAAACTTCCAACCCCCGTTTTACCCCCTTAGGGGTGGAGTTTCGTAAAATCCGTTCTTAGCGGATGTCTACACCCTATAAGGAACCTACCTGCTAAATTTCAAGTTTGTAGGTGTTATGGTTTCTGAGATATCGTGATTAATAAGTGAGTGGTATTTCACTTTTATATACACACATCAAAAGTGTCTAGGGATCAACATATATTTTTGCAATAACTTTTCTCCTGATTGATATTAATTAAAATTTTCTTTAAGGATTCATCAAATAAAGTGTTTTCGTTTGTCACAGTAACGATAAACCAAGTCACCTTTGCATTAATAAAGAAATTTGCCATTTTCCTAATAAAGGGATTTTTGACATTTGAACCACTAACATTAAAGTTCGAAAAAAAGACTGAAATAACAGTTTTCTTTAAAATTTTATTAGGTAACTTAAACAATTAATAATCCGTGTTTCTACCGCGAACACTAACACAAGAACATCGGTTTGGCATACTCAAAATGAGTTCATCCAAATCACGCTGTGGAATGGCCGCCCATGTTCGTTGCAACAACAAAAAAAGGTCTTCTTGCGACTGGATACCCTCCATATTCGGCAGAGCTCTTCTCTGTAGCATATCCCATGCATGCTCAATCGGGTTCAAGTCTGGCGACTGAGCAGGCCAGGGCCAAAGCCACATCTCAATCTCAAGAAATCCGCATAAAAATGCTTGATCCCTAGACACTTTTGATGTGTGTATATAGATTTATAGAGTGCAGATGTGTACATTTTTTTATTATCTCTAGAAATATTTTACCTGTTGTTATACACATGCACTGCCTCGTTGGTCTCGCGGTTGGTGTTTGCGACTGCTGATCATGAGGTCTCGGATTCGATTCCCGAGTCGGACCAAATGTTTGTATGATTTACAAATATTTGTTTCGGAGTTTGGGTGTTTTCTATGTATAATATGTATTTATTTACAAAAAAAAACTATATGTTATATGTATTTGTATCAGTTGTCTAGTACCCATAACACAAGCTCTGCTTAGCTTGGAGCTAGATGGCGTTGGGTGTTAGATGTCCGAAATATTTATTTATTTATATTGTTGTAGGAGCAGACAAATATAATGTTGTAGGAACATATAAAATCATCGGTGATAGAGTTCATTACTACTAGTTCAATTTATTGAACAAGACATTTTTTAAATGTATCACCATACATCGCCATTTAGTAGTACAAGTAATGTCGAACACAACATATTAGTCTAGTCAACACGTTCAAAAACATGGTAAATAGAAGTAAAGCTCCTAATAATATGTGCAATAGCTCATTCGATTCGGAATGACGTCTAGAAAAATGTTTTTTAAGGTTTTAATCCAAGAGTGGTGGTCACCATACTCATTGCAGATAGGTAATGCAACAATGAAGAATGGTGACTTTTTGAAAAATCTACACAAATGTTTTTTTTCACCGTGGTTTTTTTCGTTCAAGTGTCTAGATTACACCATCATTTATTCAAATTTTTAAATAGTTATTTAAGACTATATATATACTATATACGACTAAAAAATATTCTAGGTGATATATCGTCTTTACAGGCGGCGCGCCTATGCCGTAACGACCTCGCGGAGCAATTTTCAGCGTTTAAAAAGTTATAAATTATAGAGATATTGTTTCGGGAGTTAGGACTTTTTTATTGGACATTTCCTCCTCTTTCAGGATATTTTTTCAAAACTCCTTAAATATCAGTACTTTAGAAGTTACTAACGAAAAACTAAATACCTTGTTTTTTTCGTATTTTGTTAATAACAATCGCAAATATTATGTTTATGTGCTAATAAACCCTTAAAAACTTTTGAACTTGGTGACTAGACTATATGGACATCATAGAAACAATTTTTTTATTAGTACTTTACGAACTGTTAAAATTAGTGTATAAAAGAAAGAAATAAAACAAATGTATTGTGTACTCGTGCAAAGATAAACAACAAGTTAAACAAATTGTGAAGTATCTCTGTTTTAAAAATAAATATTATTAGCTCAGCTTTTTCCTACTTTATAAGCAACGCGAACACCGTTAGTAAATTTCATGGACATTGAGTCACTGTCTAGCTTTTACAATAAGAAAGAAAATAGTACTTACCTACGTCAGATACTAAAGCACTTATAGCATTGGAGTCATCTATACTTATAATAAAAATGTAACAGGTCCAATTCTGTACATTAAAGATATTTTGAAAAATTTTTTTGGAGGGCTCTCTATAGTCGATACTGAAGCCAAAACTGTAATTTTTTTCATTTTTGTCTGTCTGTCTGTCTGTCTGTCCGTCTGTCTGTCTGTCTGTCTGTCTGTCTGTATCTTGGCCGCGCATCACGCCGAAACTACTGAAGGGATTCAAATGAAACTTGGCATGATTTGAGTTCATACTACGAGGTAGGACATAGGATACTTTTTATCCCGATATTCAGCACGGTTTCCTGGGGGGAGGGGATGAAAGTCAAAATATGTACATAGTTGTAATTCAATAACACATGGTCCGATTTCATTCATTCTTTTTTCGCTAGAAAGAAAAAAAATGAAAGATAACGGGAAAAGTCTTTTTTTATGTCCGCGACTGTACACTGCCTGTGGGAAGCTGAGACAGATATGTAAATATGGCGGTACGAAGTTCGCCGGGTCAGCTAGTAACGTATAAATCTTAATCGTTCGTTTTACAATGTTATAGAATAACATTGAGAAGATTTAATAATATCACAATAAAGTAATTTGCAAAATATATTAAATTATTATTGCTAGCTTCTTAGAATATCGAAAACGAACGTTACAGTGGTTTCATTATATTACCAGAGTTGAGTTATCAGATGTTTTTCAGAAATACCATGCCCACTTGCCCACAATAATATGAACACGTAGTGTGAAGGATTATGTAAATACATACAAATATATGAGTGAAACATACAGACATTCCATGCAGACAATGGTCCGGGAGCCAGATACAAATTCGGTCAATTATTTCCTCTCGAGTGAAACTTTGTAAAATGCCTGAGCAATGTACGAGTATATTATGAACACTCGACACCGTCAGCTACGACTCCGTGGGTGGGGCGGGCAGTGGCAGCCTCCCATGCATGGAGAAAAAGAAAGTTTTTTTTAGTCACTTCCTCTCATTTTTAAAATTTATAGGTCTATAGTTTACCTAATATAATTATCTTGAATGTAAAATAAAGTCAGCCGACCATAACATGATGGATTTATACGTCGGCTGGCTGCTTGAACATGAAAAATAAATATTTATTTTCAATGGTTTCCTCTCAACTTTACTACTTTACTTTCTATTATTCAATTTTAATGATGCATTTTAATCATCCTTAAAGTTAGTTTTAGAAACCGAACCTTCGGATAAGAAAGTTGATATTTGAAAATGTTTATTGGCCGTCTGGTTACTTTAGCACAGGCTCTACCTTGTTAAGGATAAGATTAGTGGTGATGATAGGTAGTAGAGCCACGCTGATTTTAGTACAAACGGGGGGGTACTACCCTTGCACAGAAGATAAACCTAAAATGACAGCGTTCGTGCTTCGTTGGTGAGTGCTAGACCGGAGGCCTAATAATGCAGAAGCATCACTAGGCTGCCATAGTGTGGGTCACCATGCTGCATTGTTGCATTGTCTGCATTTGCAATGAGTATGATGTCCACCATTATTAAATACGGTATTAAAAACAAAAAAGATTTCCGTGTTGAGACGTGTGAAGTTATTATCCTATTATGATTATTTCTTTGCCTCAGCAAAAGTGAAATTATAAAAACCTGAGTTTAATAGTGTAGGTGCAGAACATATAGTGTACTCAATCGGACTTGGTTAAATTTATATTAATCTACTTTACACTTTGTTTATATGTAGTTGCTCAATCTGCTGACGATCTGCATTGTTTAAGAATATATACGTTTAATATTTTCAGATGTAATTACTGTTGCTGTAAGCTATCAAGTTGTAATTGTTGGCATGAAAATCGATCTTTATACTGACCTGGTTATCGACTTAACGCACGCATACACAGCTATTGTTCTGTCAACATAGCTTCATTTGAAATAGAATTTACAATTTTAACACATAACTTGTCATTATTATTTCGTGTTGTAACTGTAATTATAAACAGCTGAACTTAACTAGCCACATTAAAAAACATTATGAGGAACAAATAATATAGTTTTTGTTTGTTTTTAACCGACTTCCAAAAAGGAGGAGGTTCTATGTTCTACTGTATGTTTTTTTTTATCCACTATTTTTCTTTAATTTACACTTGTTGGGGGGACATCTTAATATTACTTTCTAGTATTAAACCTTTTTATTTTTATGCGACAATAATTTATAAAATAGATTTGTATTTGTGACACTGGCCAATAAGTTTCAATTCTTCATCATCTTTTATAAAATATTGCTAATACTGACAAAAAGAAAATAGTTGTTGAACTCTATTAGGTATTCTTGAAAATGTCTTTGAATATCATTAAATATTGCAATTAAATACCAGACACTACCATAAACTTTTTCATTCCTACTATTCTCTCCATCCCATGGTTACCTGTAAGATACTGCTTAGGAGCGATAAGGCCGCCACTTGTACTTTCCTAGTTATAAGGTTAACCTTGTAATTACATGGTGTACAATAAAAAGATTTATTATTATTAATCAGCAGCAACATTTTCAGTAAAATACCGTTTAAAGAAATCAACACACACTAAGACAAATCCATTCAAAATCGTAGAAAATCCTTAATGTTTGAACATCTGAAATATAAACTGAGTCTGAAATATTGCTATACATTCAACTAACTTTCATTCGCAAATTTCCTAAGCCCTACAGCGAGTATTACTCGTATGAATTTTATGTCATAAAACACGCTGAATGCTTTGTCACGCCGGTACGAGTGTTAGTGATAGTTTAGTTTTGTTTATTTGTTTCATAATTGTGGTCTAAGATCCGACTCTAGATCGACCTTCACCAAACTGATAATAGAATAAAACTTAGATTATAATAAATTTCGTACGTTATAAAATATACTAAAAATGGGTTGTCTCTAATCTAATATCTAATACCTTTAAACGAGCAATTCTTGTATATATATATTTGTATATAATCTGAATCTCGGAAACGGCTCCAACGATTTTCATAAAATTTTGTATGCAGGGGGTTTCGGGGGCGATAAATCGATCTAGCTAGGATTCATTTTTAGAAAATTTCGTTTTATTCGTGTTTTTAACAATCAAATATATCAAATCAATGTACATCTAGCGTCATCTATCGCAACTCGAGCGAACTACATTAAACTATACTGGAATAATGTGCAGAATAAACAGTATCAGGGCGTACCAAGAGAGGGCACCACTTAACTTTTTTTTTATTGGAAGATAAATAACAAAAAGGTGGCGTTTGGATAGCGCCAAACCCATTTGCAAAAAAAAAACAAGCGACGCTCGGTCATCCAGGTACTATATACATAGTTATACACATTTATATTTATTTATTTGTTGAATTTTATTATATTGTTTAATATTTTATTATTAATATTTATTAGTTTTATTAGAAACATTTTTTTTTTGTAAAAAATATTCTGTCCCGGATTTTTTAGACAACCCATTTATATATATTTTCTAATATACGAAATTCATTATAAAATAAGTTTTATTCTATTATATTATCAGCGCGGTGAAGGTCGATCAAGAGTCGGATCTTCTACTATTGTATGTATACGAGTATATTGAATACTTGATGCGTTGCAGAAAGAATTCGTTTCAAATAGTTTACAGTTATTTTTCGAACAAGAAGCGAAAACAATAGTGAATCGTCAAAGCTATCCTGTTGTATATTTTTTTGTAAATATTTTGATGAACAGTTTCGATGCTAACCCATACCTGTCTGTTATATTATTTGTTATAGTGAAATAAGGCTGAAATACTTTTTAAAGGCTTCGTGAGTTCACAAATCTCTTAATTTACAAACTTTTAGATTTTTAAGCCTTTAATGGAACGATCACATGTGCACGTTTATAAAAGCTTCTGTTTTTAGTATTATCAATATTATTAATCCATCAAGGCTGATTGGCCGCCAAACTGCAAAATTAAAACACAATGAACAAAGAGAATATTTTAAATATTTGGTCCTGTAATTGCATTATCCGAGTGAGAGCCAAATTACCGGGAGCTCAAAGGGCAGGAACACACTCGTGACTCTTGTGTTGCAGATGTGACGGTATGAACTTACCACCAGGTGATCCATCTGTTTATTTGCTCCCTTAAACTACAAGTATATATATTTAGAATTGTCACACGCATTACAAAACACATAAATACAAAGAAATGGATATTAATGACTAGGGTTTAAAAAAAGTTTCAAGACTTATTAAAAGGAGGTATAAGTGTCTCAAATGCGAAAGAAATTCAAATCTCATGATCATCCCTGTCGTATAATTTTGATCCTGGTAACATAAATAAAATAAATAATAAATAAAATATATAAATATTTCAGACATCTAACACACAACGCCATCTAATCCCAAGCTAAGCAGAGCTGTGTTATGGGTACTAGACAACTGATACAAATATATTTATACTTTTTTGTAAATACGTAAATATTATACATAGAAAACACCCAAACTCCAAAACAAATATTTGTAGATGATACAAACATTTAGTCCAACCCGGGAATCAAACTCAAACTCAAACTCAAAAATATTTTATTCATATAGGCACTTATTTTACAGGCACTTATGAATAGTCAATATTTAATATTAAAAAATCGAGTGATTCTAGTCGCCAGTTCCAAGTGCAGCCTACCCTTCATGGAGAAGAATCTGGCAAGAACCTCCATTGTTGCTCCTTTTAAAAAATAATAATACGGTTTACAATATTTTTTTCACTAAGAGACTTGAATGAGAACGAAGTCGACCAAAGAAAACAAAATAAAAGGTTTGGAGTCATTGCTGCACAGCCATGAGCTAACCAATCATGCGCCGTTCTTACTGATAGCTGCAAGATTTTTACATTGTTATATTGTGACATTGTATTGTTATATTGTGAGGTCCACTTATGGAAAATAAAATCCAAATAGCACTTTCACTCACAGTCAATCGAACCCAAGACCTCATGATCAGCAGTCGCACACGCCAACCGCGAGAACAACGAGGCAGTCAATCATCACACCAATCACACTAGTATATAAATGCGAAAGTTTGTGTGTATGTTTGTTACTTCTTCACGCAAAGATTTGGATGAAACTTTACAGTACTGCAGCTTATACATCAGAATAACACATAGGCTACTATTTGCCGAGATAAGCGACATACATGCGGGCGGAGCCGCAGGCAACAGCTAGTGATGTATAATTATGTGAGTAGGCAAGCTGATTTATTAACAATTGAGTATCGTTAATAAAATCTTCGTTAACACATTTTCGGTTAAAAATATGTTAAACTTTAAGCTAAAAATAGCATTTCTAAACGAGGAAGGCTGTCCATAAAACGCACTGGGTTTTATAAATATCTTACAGTTTTCTAACACAGGATGGACACTCAAATTGAACATGGCTAGCTCGCTGTGAGTGTCCCGTGCAAAGTTGTTTCCAATAGTCCGACTCACAGTGGTGGAGAATAGAAAGCTACACAAGTGGAAGCAAGTGAAAGTTAAATTGCACATCTTTATTTGTCCCAGATTTACAAACGTGATTTTATTTTTCCCGATTTAGCACCAAAAGTGTAGCACAAAAACAAATGAAAATATTTTCAGCTGAAAACAGGAAGAAATAATGAGACAGTAATGGCATATTTAGGCAATTGTTTTAAACAGTCAATCAGTCAGTCAAACGTCAATCTACATATGTCCAAATAAATATGTTTATTATCTAGTCATATTTATCCTAAGCCTGACATAATGATCTAAAAGCTATGGCATGACATACCTAAACTCTCTGACGTGTAATTATGATGGTAGTCATCAGTGGCGGACCGTACCAAAATATACGGGGTAATCATAAATAATATCGTCGAGATGTGTACTTGAGACAGATACCGGGGCGCTTTGCTATCTTCATTGTATAAAGAAACCTACAAACACTTACCGAATATAGCTCTAAGAAAGTAACAAAGTTATTGCTAAGAGATCAACACTAATGAATTTAGTAACGAACATTATGTGTTATTAAAAAGCTAGTTACGGACGATATTGTAGGTTATTTAAACACGACTTTCCGCTCTTTACCTACTTGAACTTTAGTTATCCTAACCGATCTGATTTCCTGCATCGATATAGGTAAGTTCATACGCTAGCGAGGGTAACTTTATCACAACTCAGTGTTTTTTATGCTCAAAGGTTTTTATATTCATATTAAGAAGGAAGTTATTAAGGGAAGTTGAAAGTATACTTTTATTTCTTGCCCTTATGTTGTCAGTCTTTTTCTTTAACATTTACTAAATGGATTATATTTTGTCAACAGGTACACTTCTCGCATATACCTTAGTATCTACGTGCGTACTGGTCCTTCGTTATCAACCTCATTCTACGAACCTGATCGAACTTTTGCCACAGAGCATGCGAACCCCTGTTGATCCTGAGGGCACTGCTAGCGCCAACCGTGAAACAACTTTCACGGTAAGTGTTTTTATATATTTTAAAATATATAGGGAACCTTATGTACTTGTAAAATTAAGTTTAAATAATTTTTAGGTAGTAGTTTATTAAAAAAATAAATAATCAGGTCACAATAATAACCAATAGAGTCCCGATAAATTATTTTTGTGAAATCACTAAGCGCTGGTTTTTCGGTCTGAATTTTAACCGAGTCTATTTCGCGCTGAAAGAGAGTAAACTGACACTTAACACAATGTGTTGATGTATGATTGATATATTATATCACTAAGTTGTAATTCGTTAACATAGTCCGAATTTAATTTTTTGCTGTTAGAAAGGAAGATTGCTATTCTACAATTGTTAGGTTAGGACTAATAGATGTCCTGCCCAAAATAGGGCACGCCTCTGACGCCCTCAGAAGATATTGGCGGTCAACGCCATACGTAGTTACCGCAACGTGTCGACCGAGGCGGCGTGTGGCTTGACTGGAACTCCCCCGTGAGATTTGGAGGCGCAAGCAGTAACGCCTCCAAATCTCACGGGGGAGTTTATCAGCGGACGGCTAACTTACGTGCGGAGAACGGCTTCCGGCCTCCGCCCGGAGAGGTACGGTCATCCTGGAGTGGGCAGGGCGGCAGCACGGGACCCTTTCCTTTCGACTGACGCAGGTCCTTTCTGGGCACGGTTGCTTCGAGAAGTACCTGCACTCGGTCGCTAGCACATTTTTTGTATGGGAACCCCTCCTAAATATTTGTTTTATTTTAAATATTATTTTTAAATTGAATATATATCTAAACATTCGTCAAACAAATATCTACCCATTTCCGTTATCATTATCGAGCAAAACCGAGCAAAAAAATCACGTTTGTTGTTTGGGAGCCCCCTTAAATATTTATTTTATTGTTTTTTAGTATTTGTTGTTATAGCAGCGACAGAAATACATCATCTCTAAAAATTTCAACTGTCCAACTATCACGGTTGATGAGATACAGCCTGGTGACAGGCAGACGGACAGCGAAGTCTTAGTAATAGGGTCCGTTATATCCTTTGGGTAGGAAAACCTAAAAATGCCGGTTAAATAGCCACGTTACTTTAATGATATTTACATTTTAACATTTCTCTTTGATAATGAAGTTGTTGTTTAATCTTAAATTGAAACACTTCATTACCTTAATCGTCAGATTTATTAACATAATTTAGAATATTAAACAAGACAAAGATGTTGTTCGACATAAACTCGTTCGTATGATTACTCTTCAACGGAATACAATTTTCCATTTTCAACACGGACCAAAGTCGGAAATCCAACGTCGGTTAAAAAATATCTCCATAATTACTTTAACTTAATTTATTTCTTGTTATTACATAGGAGTATTATGTTATACAATCCTGCTGTTAACAAGAAATTTGAAAATTTAGAAAGCGGTCACCGCTTTCTAAAAATATCTATCCGTTCATATTCCTGGAAGAATAAGAAATAAACCCAAACAATATAGTCGTAGGAGATATAGTATGAAATTGATATTATAGTTTCAAGGGATATTTTCTGTGAAATTTAAAAACATTAAAAGTCAGGCGTCTTTTTTAAAGTTTTAATAGCAAAGATGTTCAAGTTTTCTTCAATACGTGTAGGGGTCCGTTCACACAGACCGATTCGAGAGCACATTTTTTTCACATTGGAAACAGAGTTTTGAGTAATTGTAGTAGAGCCAACAGGGTCCGATTGCGTGCTCTTCCTCGCTCGCACTCGAGCAGATCTCTTCCAGCCGGTCTATGTTTTCACAAAGAATAGTTGGCGGCTCCGCTCCCATCCGGTCTGTGTGAAAAGAAAAAAGTGAGCCGATGCTCTCCGAGCCGGTCTATGTGAACAGACCCTTATCCGTTAAATGAAGTCAATGGCTATCTCGGTCAAGTAGCACCCTCAGTAACAAAGTTTTTCTTCGACGCCAATGGGTACGAAAATTCTTAAATGTTATTATTGATGTACTTCAATTTAATTTTTAGTGTCTGATTCTTCCTAAGTGATCATAAAAACTTAATATATGAATTATATCATATGGAACTAAGAAACGAATTTGGTTGTTTAGATCGATGAGAAATTTTTCACGAGACTTCTTCAAAACTTACCTACTTCAAATGTTAACAGACCTTTAATCTATAACAGGTTTAGAGAAATAATAATAAATTTTACATACTAATTATTATTTTGAATAATAATATCTACATATAAACTGCACCAAATACTATAATTCTTTTTTTATGTGCTCGTAATTGTTAGGACAAGGTTTGTGTACAAGAAAAATTAAAAAATAATGAGAAAAGTCAATTTAAAAGTCAACGGGAACCTGAAACAGATATGTGAATATGACGATACGTAATTCGCCGGGTCAGCTAGTTTTTTTTTATTAAACCAAACCTTAATAGTAACAATTCTCGAGTTATTTTATGATCTAGAGTCTAGATGGCTAGATTCTAGACATACATTCGTATTTACGGCTTTGACATTAAGGTATCTTTAGTTGTAAAATCATTTCTCTATTTGCACTCTTTTTATTTAAGACATGAAAGACAGACTCCAGAGATTTATCCGAGAGTATGATAACAATAATTTTCTGCAAATACAAACTCTGTATAACTGAATAGCATCAAATTTTTCCAATTTCAGCCAAGTCTCTGACATGCGTAGGTATGTAAAAGACTTGGCTTGGCTTTAAACTATTTTGAATTTCAAGTATGTATTTTTTATGGGTATGATTCCTTGTTTATTTTAAAGTCTTTTGGTATTTTGAAGCATCATTATAGATGTCCACTGAGGAATTTAATTTGAGTTAATCAGTTAGTTTTATACTTTCACATTTGCATATAACTACTCGTCGGATTTGAGAACGTTTTGTATTTGACAGTCCTATTGTCGAAAGAGGCTTTAAGAATCTTAAAAATTATGTTATAGTTTGATTATAGTTCTCAGAAACATCAATTTTTTTTATTATTAACAATATACATGGGTAATGTTATTTATTTTCAAAGCAATTTTCGTTGTATCAAAGATGATTCTTCATTATTTTCATTGTTTCCGCTAATTGGCTTTTGGAAATTAGTAATATAGAACTCTGTAATAACTATAAATTTAAAATTTATAAAACCCGCAAAATATGCAGCATCAGGTCGAAGTTATCAATTACATAATAGTCATTTAACGATTATACTGGCACGTTTTGCAGATATTCGGTTATTGTGGTGGACGTGGGGAAGGTCCACCCCCATAACTTTTAAACGACTCAACCGATTTTCATGAAACATGTCTAAGAACACTCGCACGTAACTCACCTATCATAAAAAAAAAACAAAATTGAAATCGCTTCATCCGTTCGCGAGCTACGGTGCCACAGACAGACAGACAGACACGTCTAACTTATAACACCCCTCTTTACAAAAATTTATTAATTCCAACTTAGAGGCATTTGTTTTTTAATTAAGTCTTGTGTAGCTAAATTCGGCCTACATTTTTTTGTTACTTCATTGAGATGATTAAATAACAACATTAACTCTATCACACATTGAATTTAGTCTGGTGAAATGTCACGCTCACGTTTAGCGGGTGTTTTAGGTAAGAGGAGTTCTTTTGATATAATTTTGCGGACGTATACCACAAAACCATATGCCACAAAACACCTGTAGGCTGTCTTCCTTTGGTATATAAATTTTCTTTTTGTTCTTAGGCCCGCGGGCAGACACACATCATGCCACCGAGCCAGCGCGTCATGGTTCGTCGTGTGACAAGAAGGTAACTTTATATTTATGCAAAGCGAAAGGCTCGCGAGCACCAAGCGAAAGGCCGGCCGAATCAAATGCACGCGTCTTCAATGTTTGTTCTTAAGTGTCGGCTAAGCGACTCATGTGTCCACAGCTCTCCTGATTCGGATGACACTCTACCCGGCGATGAAAGTGAAGAATTTGGCCGCGATGACACGTTCCTGGTTAACGCCAATTCGGAAAATAAGTTCTACGGTACGGAACGCTATAATTTTCTCTGCTTTTGTGAAACTCCTCGTAAATTAACCTCTTCTGAAATGCATGTCCTTTCTTTTACAACACGTCAGGTCATCTGGAGAAGATAGATGAGTTTAGAGGAAAGTAAGAATATCTTCCTTATCCTTAGGGATGAACTCGTAACCCACTTAAAATAGTTCTGCAAACCTAAACCTCCTAAAGTCCTGCAAACACGTTAGCTGTTACTTTAAATAATAGATATGACTTTTATTATACTTACCGATAACAAAGAGATATTATGTTGAAAACTCTTTAAATTTTAATTATGATTTAATGAGTCAAAATTAGAATAGTTTTCTATACATATGTCAAATGTTAGAGGCTCTTCAGATCGGTTGCAATAATAACAGTTTTTGGTTGGAAATTAGATTTGAAAGCTTTAGGATATAATAAATAAATTTTCTGATTGAGATTATGTAGGTACGTGTGTAAAGGAATTTTCATTAATTCTACTTGCGATTATTTTTAGTTAAGTTATTAAATTGCTTTCTATCTCATATTAAGGCACTTGATCAGTAAGCTAATCTATACTAATATTATAAAGCTGAAGAGTTTGTTTGTTTGAACGCGCTAATCTCAGGAACCGCTGCGCTGGTCCGATTTGAAAAATTATGTCAGTGATGGATAATACATTTATCGAGGAAGGCTATGATATATTATATCATCACGCTAATATACAAAACGGCTATATTACAAAAACGGGGGATTTTTTACGCTACGGGCAATAGGAGACGTAAACAAAGTTGCGTGGGTCAGCTAGTCTAATATACTTATAAACCAATCTTTAAAAGTCTATGCTTAACGGTTTTTAAACTTATGTCACTTTAATGATTAAGAATTTTCAATATAAATATTTAATGTAAGCAATAATAGCGTACTAAAGTAACTCTAATAACCACTGTACAAGATAAAGATTTGCAACATTATTTCGAAACAGAACTTTCAACGTAGCACTATTCAGTTTTTAATTTTTTTTTCAGGTCATTCTGTTGAGTCCGTACAACTAACGTCGGACACTCAAACGATCCATTATGAAAATATAATTAGAATGATAATAACAAAAATGGGTCTAGCTAGACAGACTGTAGGTTGCACTAGACTTTACAACTTTTATCAATTTCAACACTTTGCCTATCTAAATAGGGAATAATCACAGAAATCTAAATAAGGTTAGATCTCTGTGGTAATAATAATACAATTATAACCATTGATAAATTCATTCTTGAATTACTTTGCCATTTTAGGATATGCGACAAATTACACGCATCTTTTCATTGCATGAGTCGGCTCTAAGTGTTTTTTTTATTTCTTAAAACAGCTTCGATCCTTAAGTCCCTAACTTAGTATTTCACTTACATCCCGCAACTTCCTGTTGTTTGATGTGATCTTTTTTCTTTGATAATGTACCTCAACGGGATGTAGGGGCAGTGGGTGGAGGATCATCAGGCAGCAGCACAGCCTGCGGAAGGTTCTTCAGTGCCCTCGGGCGTCAGCTTCATGCCATGTCGTATTTGTGCCCTGGATTGCTCCCATGGGTAGACTGTGGACCTGCTACTGAGAGCTCTGGTAAGTTGAAGATATTTATAATTATGTTGATCTGAATATGTTTTCAGTATAACTAAATTTAATTATTATGAATTTTGCTCGTCATACATTATGAGCGATGGCTCTAACTAATTCTATCTATATTAATAATATCTAGAATCATCTCAGAATTGGTATTTAACCAGATGTTCTCTGCAACTTCATCCACACTATGATTAGTCGTGTATAATTATTGTAATTATGTCTTAAGAATGTCTTGTAACTACAAAACGGTTGAACCTACTTTATTTACTATGAATATAAAAACACATCTACACAATAGACACTTACAAATCACTTTTTAAGCATATAAATAAATTATTGACTTTAAAGCAAAATTAAGGATTTTAAGAGATGGTTACAAGAGAATATACGACCTGAATATTGATGATCTATCTAATTGTTTTAACGGACGGGATCGATGTATCTGGAACTCCAGATATAATGAACATAACTATGTCCATTCCTCAAACTGGCGAGAGGTTAATCCTAGCAGACCGCAGCTTAACGGTTGGATTTGGTTGTTATCGGGAAGTTGTGTGAACGCCCGCCGTGTCCAAATTATGGTGTGCTCGATCATTTCATCAAATTGTAACTCCTGAACTTGTCAGGTAGGTTTCTCACCGGCTTGCCTCTCGCGGTAGATGCTTAAGCCCAGGGCGCCTTATAATTTAGAATTTGGAAACTAAGAGAAAGTGAGTGTGCATGTACTAATGCTCCGAGGGAAACTTCAGTGAAACCACCTTAGATACATACAATCTTTTATTTTGTTGAAAAAAATATTTAGAAATTACAATTATTAAGAAAATTATTAATATACATACAAGGTAGATTGAAATAAAAATATACAGTTTTTTCGAATAATCAGGCCTGTAGTTTGGACAGCACAAGGTAGCCACTCTCAGGATCACCTTGCAGACTCGAGGTAGTTTGCCGATGTCTCTCACCAGCCCAAGGTAGCTCGTGTTCTTAGGAGACGTCTAATGGTGATCAACTTGTAGGTGCTAGATAAGGGTAGTAATTAAGGATGTTAACGTTACGTGATCTTCCCTCAAGGTAGGGCAGAAAGATTAAGGAGTGACCCGCGAGCTGCCTACGATCAGACCTCTTCAGTAATTAATCACGTGCCACAGGACGGTTATACTGAAGATAGATTTCAGCCGTGATCTATGGACCCTACAAACAAAATTAAATATCCTGAGGACGTATTCAACATACTTAAAGACATTTACGAAACACTTTTGAGGTTAACTTACCACAGACAGTGGGACTTGATCACTCACAAAACACTACTAATCGAAGATATATAGACACTTTAACGATAACTTCCTCAGTGATTCAACGAGAAGATTAAGAATGAATCTTTGACCTGCGACACATCCATTTTTAAAGGTTCTTCATTGAACTTTCTTGATTAACTCCCCCACCTCATTACATGACGCGAAAACAAGACATACAACACCTAGACTGCTTGGATCTATGCAATAAATTTAAAATGTAATGTGAAGCGTATGTCACACATATCATATTGTGTCAATGTCAAAAGGTAGCATAATCAAAACAAAAAACCCTACAAAATAAACGCCACCTGGCGCATCCTTGGTACACCAGACAGTTAAACAATTTGATCGCGATCCGCACTTAGTTGCAGTTGGAACTAAAGTGAAAGAGAGGGCGCTGAAAACAAATTATTTAAAGACTGTAATAGGATAAAAAACAAATGTTACACCACCCCCCTTCCCACAGTATTCCCTGAGTATAGCGCGAAGGGAATATCCAGAACAGTGACAAACAAAGAATAAACTGTGATGATCTCAACTGTTGGGGACAACACAGTGTTTACAAGAACTAAATCTAAAATTAAAATATAAGTAAGATAAGTTAAAAACAACTAAACCCCTAGAGATAATACTCCACTGACACCACACCCGAAATCACGGTATATTGCACACATATGTGAGCAACCGAGTGGGAAGATGTGTGTCGTAGAGGAACCGCTCAACACGAAGTGTACAATCTCACGTACGAACGAATGACTTAAAGATAGAACTGATACAGTGAAGAGAAGGAACAGACGGTGGTTCCTCTTCACTATATTTCAAAATATCCTTAATATGGTAGACTCCCAGATTCTTACCATCCAAATCTGACAATTCATAGATCAAAGGCGAGCGTTTTGCGGTTACTATGCATTTCAAAAATTTAGGGGCCAACTTGGATGTAAAGTTCTTATCTTTGTTGGATAGGTAGTGTGTTCTCTTATAAACAAACTGTCCCACCTTCAATTCCACATGTCTTTTTCGGAGGTTGTAGTACTTTTCGTTACGCCGGTGGGCAACATCTAAGTGTTTGCTCACCTGGTCGTATACACGATGAAGTTCCTTCAACCTTTCACCGAAGGACACAGGATTGTCAATAGAGACCGAGTTAGGATGGGCAGAAATATCTTCCTGTCTATAAAGAACTCCATCCCCTATGAATTCCCTGCCGTGAACAAGAAAATAAGGACTGAAACGAGTGGCCTCGCTTACCGCCGTGTTTAAGGCACACTGAAGTTCCACGAGGTTCTCGTCCCATTTCTTGTGGTGTGACTTCACGTAACAGGAAATTCCCTGAACCACGTTGCGAATAGCACGCTCTGCCTGGTTGGTCTGCGCGTGATATCTGGGATTATAATAAATGTTAGGCACATTATATTTAATCAATACGTCTTTAAATGGTTTGCTAATGAACTGAGGGCCATTATCCATATAAATGGTTTTACAAACACCATGTACTAAGAAAACATTCTTCTCAATGAATCTCGCGACAGCAACGCCTGTAGCTATCCTTATAGGACACAACATGACATATTTACTGAAATAGTCCGAGACCACGATTAAATGAACGTTTCCCTTGCTGGAAGTAGGGAATGGACCCAACAGGTCACAAGAGATGGCTTCAAATGGTTTAGACACACGTTTTGGATTACCCATTAGGCCAGGACTGGCAGTGTTTACAGGTTTGTACTGCTTACAAGTTTCACACTTGCCCACATACTCCTTAACGCTATCATACATCTTAGGCCAGTAATAGTTTAGGGCCAAGCGTTTGTGGGTTTTCCAAACACCTCCATGGGCACTCATAACGTGGTCATGGTACTTGGTGAGCAGGGATAGCCTGTCCTCCAGAGGCACCACCAGCTTCCAACTAAAATCAGAAGTTAAAGAGTATTTATTTTTGGATAACCTGTATAAAGCGTCATTACGTATGTCAAAGTTAGGAAAATTACGAGGATTCTTCTTCACACTGTTAAGAGTGTGGAGATACCACGAATCCTTGGTGACGCTGGTGCCTATCGCATCAATCCGTATTCGCGACAGAGCATCGGGTACAACATGATCTTTACCCTTTCTATGCTCTATGTCGAAGTCAAACTGACTCAATCTCATGCTCCAGCGCGCTAGGCGACCAGTAGGATTCTTCAGCTTGTGGAACCATAGAAGCGAGGCGTGGTCTGTAACCACGGTGCATTTCTGGCCCTCCACGTATTGTCTGAACTTTTCTAACGCAAAGATCACCGCAAATAGTTCACGTTCAGTGATACTATAGTTGACCTCGCATTTGTTGAGAGAACGACTGCAATACGCGACAGGGTGCTCCACTCCCTCGTGTGTCTGCGTGAGGACAGCAGCCACAGAGAAGGATGACGCAACACTGAGAATCCTAAAAGGTAAACAATAGTCAGGCATTTTCAAAATAGGAGCGGTGACCATAGCGGCCTTCAAAAGGTTGAAAGACTCTTCAGCTTCACTCGTCCACTCAAAGGAAACATTTTTAGAAGTTAGCTTACACAAAGGTTTACTAATTTTAGAAAAATTGTTGACGAAACGTCGATACCAACCAGCCATGCCCAGGAATCGCTTCACCTCCTTAGCATTGGAAGGTGTAGGATAATTGAGAATAACATCAACTTTACCTGGGTCGGTCTGTAGGCCATGTTTGTCAACATAGTACCCGAGGTACTTCAGTTCGCTACGACAGAAGTGTGATTTTTTCATGTTAATCGTGAGGCCCGCATCCTTAAGGCGCTGATGGACTCTATGTAAGAGATCCACATGCTCCTCAAAGCTGCTGGACACTGCGATGATGTCGTCTTGGAAAGCGAAGACTTTATTGTCAAATTCTGGACCAAATAAGCGGTCCATTAGGCGTTGCATCGAAGCAGAGGCTCCAATGAGACCGAAACACATAACGATGAACTGAAATAGACCCCTTCTACGGACGGTGAAAGCAGTTTTCTCGGCGGACTGCGGCGAGTCAAAAGGAATCTGCCAGTATGCAGCACTTAAATCGATAGAAGTTAGGTATTTAGTATTATTGAGATGGTCTAAGATTTGATTTATGTATGGTAATGGATACGCATCGCTCTTAGATACAGAATTAAGCTTTCGAGAATCAAGACACAATCTTAGGTCACCATTCGCTTTCTCCACCATCACCACTGGCGAGTTCCATGCAGACTGAGACGGGGTCACTACTCCCATCTCCAACATCCGGTCCAGTTCCTCTTCCAAGGCTTTTTGTTTGAGGGGAGAGAGCGGATAGTACCGTTGCTTGATTGGTTTTGCTGTTACCCGTATCTATGACATGGTGCACAAGAGATGTACGGCCTAAACCTACCCTGTCAGTGTTGATCGTATCGAACTTTTCAATAATGCTATTAATAATCCGCTTCTGATCAGCGGTTAAATTGTTGTAATCCTCCATCTGCCATGGTTGAGAGCCAGTGACTCCACAGGATTACAATCATTAAAGCAGGAGAGATTGATATTTTGAGAGATCAATCTATTCCCTAAATGAAACTGTTGCCAGAAGTCTAAACCAAATATCATGGCAGTAGTGATTTCTGGAACAACATAAAACTTAATAACTCTGACAACAGAGTTATATTCAATAGGAAGAGAAATGCAGCCTAGACAATGCAGATATGAGCCGTCTGCTGTAGTTAAACTAAAGTTAGGGCTTATGCTTTCAAGTTCAAACCCGAATTCAAAAAAAACGCGGTGCGCACCCTTACCTAACACAGAGCAGGCTGCACCCGAATCAAGTAAACTTAGAACATTTAAGTTTAGGATCATAACTACTAAATACGGTCTAATATCATTATCCCGTTTATTAAACAGGACCCTATCAGAGCAAATATCAGACAGAGAAGAACGCTCTGAACCAACTGGAAAGCTCTTAACAAGGCCCCGACCTATCCGTTTTTTGGCTTGGCATTGCATTGGGAACACTCCGGTGCTCGGACACCTTTTTGTCCACACCGGAAACACACCACCTCTCTCGACTGTGGACAGCCGTAGGTAGTGTAGCCGCCTTCACCACATCGGAAGCACTTGGATTCGCTCGAGGTGGACGGACGGGACACACCAGATACCTGTTGAGAAGTTTTATGTGGTGGTTTATTTTTAACTTGGTGTAAATCCGCAGTGATACTACATTTTTCCAATGACGGTTCATGGAATGCCTCAGCCCTAGCACGAGCAAGCTCTAGGCGCCTCCCTAATCGCTTCAGATCGAAGATAGACTTTACGTCATGAAGGGCCAATTCCTTCATGTAATCAGGTCTTATATTGTGCAACAGAATGTCTAGTTGTTCTTCACTAGGCATCTTGCACGAGAGTCTAGAGAACATGGTCTGCATTGTAGAAATGAAATTACCCAATGTTTCAGATCGGGCCTGTGTACGCTGTTTGATTTCATTGCGGAGGCGGTAATCATAGTCAGGAAGATCGAAGTTCTCTCTCAGCTCCTCCAACATGGCCTCATAAGAGGTGAAATCCTCCTTGAAATGAAATGAAATGAAATGAAGTCTTTCGATGAAGACACGTACACATGAAGAGCCATCGAATTTTAAGTTAAATGAATTTAAGTTAACAGGTTTATCCCTTACTACTACAGTTGGAGTTGAGTCGGTAGCGGTTGCGTTGGGTCGCGTCGAACGGTCCCCCGTCGACACAGGTGAGGTGTAATTTATTTGGTCACTATGTGTAGGAAGTATCTCCCTTTCCGAACCATCAGAGTCAGAGTCGGTATCCGCTTCTGATACAGACAAAATTTTAACTAACCGATCACGGATACCTACTAGTTCTGGGCAGTCAAAGCCACACCTTGCTAACCTATCAAGAAGATAATTAGCCCTCAATGTAACTCTTTGGCGACTAGTCTTATTAGAAACAAAATCACCTGAAGAAAGGACTCCTTCCAGTTCAAGGACCTTCGGCTCGCAGAAAGACAGCTCAGAAACAGCAGAAGCAGGGACAAAAGCGCTGGCCTTAATGCTGCCACGCCGGATAAGCCGCAACGCAGTGCGCAGCTCACTCCTTAAACCGACTACCGTGTCATCTGGATTCGCTGAAACACCCATGGCAGACAATTCGTTAATAAGTTCATCCTTTTTAAGATAATTAATCCACTTAATCAGCTGGGCCATGATGTTTTAAAATTCAATCTAAATTTAATGACAAGTTAACAAAGTTTAAATAATGCACTAAGTTAATCTTAGTGTCAAAAAAAATAAAAGATTCAGTCTTACAAAAAGGACAGCTTAGACTGAATAGTATAAATATAATGTGTTACCCTGTTAACACAATAACTTTATAAAAAAATATTGTTGAATGTTACTTTTAATTACAAGTTAAAATTATTTGAAACAGTTATAGTTAATTTGTGAGGTAACAAAAGAAAACTTTTTGTGATCCCCTTTAAAACTCTAAGTTAAATACAGACCAGATTCTATCACAAGTAATGATGTGTTTGCTTCAAGATTGTACAACTATAAAGCAGTTACAGATAACCTATATTTAATGATACAATAGTTAGAAAACCAAAATTAATCAAATTATGGTTATTATAAATTAATCACTATAGATTCCTGCTTCATAAAACCATAAAATAACAAAAGTTTTAAGTTGTAACAGTTTTCTTTACTATAAATAAAAGTAAACCCTACTTTTATATTTATGTATAGTGTCCAAGATGAAATTTAAATTAATACAATAAAAGGTTAAATTTTCATGTAAAAAGTACAACAAGATAAAGGAAAGCACAACATCCTGTTGATTATATCATGCAAACCCTCTTATAGATTTGATATAAAGTTATTCATAAAATCATCTACTTAATTTGTAAGTAGGTAGGAATATAAAAAGTTAAAAATAAAGTTATTTAAGGAAAACCTGAACAAAATGAAAGTTACATGTGTGTGCCACTATTACTGTGCTGATCCCAGAGGGAACAAACACAAGAAATTAACAAAAAAGAAAAAAAAGAAAAAAAAAAAATCTTGCCAAAATAAATCCAAAAAATCTTACCAAAATCTTGAATTTTGCTCAAAGCTTTTCCACACCGCAGAGATGGTGATAATGTGCTGAAAAATGCAATGAGAGAATTATTACGTGCGTACTGCCACCGCTCAACCAATTAACGTCCTGGGTCGTATCTGACGGATAGTAGGTGTCTCATCCAAAGTCCTCCTGGGAACACCCACACAGCAAACACTCAAAGGTTTGGGAAGTTAGCCCCACGTTGGGCGCCAATTTGTAACCCCTGAACTTGTCAGGTAGGTTCCTCACCGGCTTGCCTCTCGCGGTAGATGCTTGAGCCCAGGGCGCCTTATAATTTAGAATTTGGAAACTAAGAGAAAGTGAGTGTGCATGTACTAACGCTCCGAGGGAAACTTCAGTGAAACCACCTTAGACACATACAATCTTTTATTTTGTTGAAAAAAATATTTTAGAAATTACAATTATTAAGAAAATTATACACATACAAGGTAGGTTGAAATAAAAATATACAGTTTTTTCGAATAATCAGGCCTGTAGTTTGGACAGCACAAGGTAGCCACTCTCAGGATCACCTTGCAGACTCGAGGTAGTTTGCCGATGTCTCTCACCAGCCCAAGGTAGCTCGTGTTCTTAGGAGACGTCTAATGGTGATCAACTTGTAGGTGCTAGATAAGGGTAGTAATTAAGGATGTTAACGTTACGTGATCTTCCCTCAAGGTAGGGCAGAAAGATTAAGGAGTGAGCCGCGAGCTGCCTACGATCAGACCTCTTCAGTAATTAATCACGTACCACAGGACGGTTATACTGAAGGTAGATTTTCAGCCGTGATCTATGGACCCTACAAACAAAATTAAATATCCTGAGGACGTATTCAACATACTTAAAGACATTTACGAAACACTTTTGAGGTTAACTTACCACAGACAGTGGGACTTGATCACTCACAAAACACTACTAATCGAAGATATATAGACACTTTAACGATAACCTCCTCAGTGATTCAACGAGAAGATTAAGAATGAATCTTTGACCTGCGACACATCCATTTTTAAAGGTTCTTCATCGAACTTTCTTGATTAACTCCCCCACCTCATTACATGACGCGAAAACAAGATATACAACACCTAGACTGCTTGGATCTATGCAATAAATTTAAAATGTAATGTGAAGCGTATGACACACATATCATATTGTGTCAATGTCAAAAGGTAGCATAATCAAAACAAAAAACCCTACAAAATAAACGCCACCTGGCGCATCCTTGGTGCACCAGACAGTTAAACAATTTGATCGCGATCCGCACTTAGTTGCAGTTGGAACTAAAGTGAAAGAGAGGGCGCTGAAAACAAATTATTAAAAGACTGTTATAGGATAAAAAACAAATGTTACAAAATGACCGTATTTCATTAAAACGTGGGTCATATCAAGTTGTAGTCTGGCTAGAACAGTGAATAATCAAAGTCAAATAATAAGACTACGATAAGCTAAATGTTCGATCACTTTATGATCTAGTCTAGGGTGTCTCAGAAAAGGTGCACTTATTTTAGTGACCTTTATTTCTTGTGCTAGTAGCAGCTCTGAAATCTTGCAGCTGTCCCATATGTTTATTCCGATAAACGAGAGAACAGCGTTATAACTGTGAAAACTTAGTACAAAAATTGGGAAAGTTATGCTGAGATCGCTCGCAAACTTCGAAGATGTTTCAGTCGAGAAAGTGTTCCTATCAAATCTTCTTCAAGGCATTTCAACTCTCTGAGCCTTTTTTCCGATTATGTTTGTCCCAAGATATTCTACTTCTCTCTCTATGTACGCGTTGTTAACGACGAATTAATTCACTAACGGCATTTCCTTCATTCTTCCTTTCATAATAACGCTTCCTATCTTTTTCCTTGTGTATTGCGTAAAGTTCTGGATGACTCTTGATTCGGGCTTTCCGACGTCTTAACCAATCTTTTCTTAGCCAAATGACCTTGCTTAGAATGTGACATAATGACAATACTAGAACAAGATAAATATTTTATGATTTACGGTCTTAAAAGTTAGTAGAAGGTGGACACATTGCCACGGAAAACACCGAATTCAATACCACTGAAATCAAAATATTAAGGTATTTTGTAAATAACGTAAAAAATAATTTAAAATGCTAATATTAACATTTTCTACTAAAATCTATTACATGTAATATATACAATTTTATATTTTAAATATGATAGTTTAAAGTATACATGAAAAAAAGGGTTCACCGAAATCAATTTTTTAGTATACCAAGCCAGCGAAAACAGTTACTTACCTCTATATAAAGGTGACCATAAGACGTACAGCCATGGTTTCTTCGTTGCTGTCGCGACACGACTGATGCTTCAGCTAACGCCGATAACTATCCTCACAGACAGTTTAGTTTAAGAAATATGAGCAGATCGGTGCGCGCCACTGATATCAACTCAAAACGTCGGACGTGTATACAATCTGTTGTATCTTCTCTATTGTGGCATATCATTATTTAATAAAAATATAAACTGAACATATAACTATTTGGTTATTTGTGAACACATGCAAAATAGCGTAATTTGTTAGAGGAAAATAATAAAAAAATAATTTCCGCTGCAACGTAGGGTTCGGACGCGCCACCGAGGTCAATATTTTAGTAAGTTTTATTGTTTTATACTTACTTTTACTTAATTTATCTAAAAAAGGACATAGGCCCCCCTATTATTTTCAAATTTTCTATTAGGTATATGTAAAAAAATTGAAATAGTAAGTAATCAATTCAAAGTGATTTCGATCTGGACACGTTTTTTCAAGCGTTCGGAGAATGACCCTTGTCTATAGTCAAAATGTCTATTGTAGATTCAATAAGCTCCTATGTAGTCATATTGCTTTGTTTTTGTGATGTGTCTCAACGCCAGGACATTAATTTCCGCTGAATAAATGAACGGGCGGGTCCGTTCGTCTTGTGGTTAGTGAGGTTTGTGGTTTCGATTGCCATCCAGCACCGACAATTGTGTGGACAGCAATATCATGGTCTTACAACCTCAAAGCATTTTCACAAATTTTTCGCTCTTAACATCGACCAATCGCCAAATCGACAGATAGACCAAAAATGAATTTGAATTAACACGTGTTTTAGCTTCGGTATCGTGCAAACAAACCTATAAGCTTAGGTATTATTAAACCAACCTTTCAAAATCAGTCATCGATATCTTCTATAATCTATACAAATAAATAAAATTGGAGTGTCTGTTGGTAATATTAAAATAACCACTTTTTATTAAGCAACTGTTAAAAAATCAGCTAGTTAGTATCATTTTTGATGACCTCGTTATCGACATATGTTGGAAGGATTAAACCATACATTTTCTAGTAGAAGTATTTGTTTCCATTACGTAATAATGTTAGTTAATATTTATACAATTCAACAGCCACATTGTACTACAAATTGCGTGGTACGTTATCCCGGCCCTACGCTCAAAACTTGTTTATCCCTGCTACCACTTTTTCTTTGTGTTGAAAATCCCCTCGGATACCACCGATTGGTGGCAATGTCGGACCCGAACCGACTAAAACCGCACGGCGTCTCGGGTACTAGATGCCAGGGAACCAGGTACACCTTAGAAAGGAAAACCCTGGAACCCCGACGTACCTCGGGACACCTATGGTTTATAGATGGCCCCCTCCTATGTGGGAACCCCGATGTTCCCGTTACTTTCCCCCAAGGCGCATACGCTCCACAGCGTCCGTGCCGCCACCCAGGCCTGATTCTGCTAGGGAGACAGATGGCCTCATCTGTCACCCCCAGGCCTACGCTTATAGAGGACGGAGATCGTTCTGCGATCTCCGTCGCCTGAGTCGCCTGCGGTACCTGGCCCGTTCCCGGGTCTGGCGGGTCGGAAGAGTTCTAAACCTCTCCCGATCCCGTTCCGCCGTCTTCTTTGCAAGCATAACTTGCTCGCAAAAAGAAACGGCAGAGCTCCACGCACACTCGTTCCGCACCATGGCCGCAATCATGTTACCGAGCGAGAGAACCTCCACCCTGATGGCTGCCACGAGATCACGCCTCGGCTCCCCCCACGCCGGACATTCTGCCAGCGTGTGGAGCGCCAAGTCCACGATCTGGCCATTACAGTGTTAGCACTCAGGCGTTGGCTCCTTGCGGATCAGACACAGGTGATCTCCGATACATCCTTTTCCAGTGATCACCTGCGTCAGCCGTTATGACGCCTCTGGAGCCAATCCTCCATTACGGGTCTTACCGACGCAATAACGGCGTGCCCAGCGCTCAGTTGCCCAAGTCGTTCCCTCCATTCCTTTACGAGGACCTGGCGGAGTTAGGCTTTTTGATCATCGATTTCTCGAGTCTCAGGACTCCTACCCAACTCCTGCTCCTCCTTGCACCACTAGTAAAGAGCCGCAAGGGCTCTCGTCTCCAGATCCCATGGTGGAGTTCCGGTCAGGAGACTCGCCGCCTTAAAGGAGATCGAGCGGTACCCCCTTATGCTCCTGATGGCCAGCACTCTTTGCGGGCGTCGCAACAACGCGATACTGCTGGCCCTCAGGATCTCCGCCCATACTGGGGACCCATAAAGGGCCATGGACCGCACAACCCCCGCGTCATCGGGCCCCCTCATCCCTGCCACTCCTGTTAGCTACCACAAAGGAAAAGTTCTGTAAGGAGGAAGGGGGGGCCCTCATCAAAATGCAGCCACTCACGAAAAATTTGCTTGATAGTAATAACTTGTAAAATTTGTTCCGAGGATCCCGGACTATTAGATTTCTTACTAGAAAACCTTTATTTTGATACCAATTTCGATTGGTTATAATAACATCAGCGCGGTATATTCACCTATTTTGATTTACAAGTTAATACCTGTTACCCGGTATATAGTATACCTATAGCTATATAGAAATAAGTAAGCAAGCCTTCCTAGGCATATTCTCTATATAGAAAGTTAACGTTAGGGACTAAATTTGGGTAGGTATGCTTGGTTCGTAGCAATAGAGCGAAGGGGATGAAAATATTCAGGATGGTTTTGCGATAGGCAAGCCATTATAGGTGTGCTCATCTTCTATATAAATAAATAAAATTTAAGTGTCTCTTTGTAATATTAAAATCGCCGCTTTTTACTAAATGCGTAATGTATGTATATATATCGAAATATCATTTTTTACAATAGTTGTCTATCTGTCTGTCGTTTTGTCTGTCTGTTTATTCCAGCCAATCTCTGGAACGGCTAGACTGATTTTGACAGAACTTGCACTGATAGGTAGCTGATGATATAAGGAGTAACTTTGGCTACTTTTTTTAGACTACCTTCGCCTCGCAGCGTTATCAGCGGTTATTGTCGTACCACGCGTAACACCGCGGGGTTCAGTTAGTTATGTAATAAAATTAAAAAATTAAATAATTTTTAATTTGGTTATCAGATGGGTGTAAGTCGATCTTCAGCAGCTTTTAATAATAATAATAAGTTATTATTTTTTATTATAAGATGAATTATCTAAAGCAATGTATGGTCACTTTGTAGAGTTAACAAACCCCTTTATTTGCAGGTCTTTTTGTGATTAAGGCTGTCGGTGTAATGTACGTGCTTATCATTATCTTCGACATTTTTGCGGCCTATGGTAATCCCTACGAATCGACCTTCACCAGTGTCGTCATGCTTCTGTTGCTGATCGGCATCGTTACTATCTTGCTGGTGATCTCGCGAAAACCACAAAACCGGTGAGTTTAGTATTTAACGATAGTCATAAATACTGTCCGTGTGGTGACGAATTATGAATGCGGAATGTCATCACCCCTATTTATCCCATGGCTAGGTGTAGTAAGAGCCGACTAAGAGTCCGTTCACACAGACCGGCTCGGAGAGCATCGGCCCGCTTTTGGTTTTCACACAGACCGGATCGTATACGCTTGGAATTGGCCACAGCGGAGCCGCCAACTATTTCACATAGACTGGCTGGAGGAGATCTGCGCGAGCGAGAAAGAGCACGCAATCGGAGCAGGTCGGCTCCTCTTATTATTTCACACGAAGCGCGTTCAAGCATTCTGAATGACAAAAGAAGTGCACATGAAAAAATAAACCTTACTACAATCACTCAAAACTATGTTTCCAACATTATAAAAATCTGCTCTCCTCTCCGAGCCGGTCTATGTGAACCACGGAGCAAATACAAAGAGGAGATAAGCGGATAGGCCCCGTGACAAAATACAGGCTCCGACGTCATCGCAATTGACAAGGCTCATGATTGCAGACTGTCAATGTTAATCTTCTAGAACTGTATCGAACAATCGCAAATCTTGATATTTTCTCGGTATAAGAAAGTTAGTATTGTATTTTATCATGTAGAAACTACTCAGCTAAACGCTCTGGTGACATAAATGGCATCATATTTCATTTGTAAGTAATTTTATAGCTAATTTCTTAAAAAAGTTCTAGTAAAATATTGATAAAATCTATACTTATTATAAAAAACTGTAGAGTTTGTTCGTTTGAACGCGCTAATCTCAGGAACCGCTAGTCCCATTCAAAAAAATATTTCAGTGTTGGATAGTACACTTATCGAGAAAGGCTATAGGCTATATATCATCACGCTGTGACCAATAGGAAAACCACAAAAGAAATACACCTGGAGAACATAACTAGAAATAATATAACAAATTTAAATAAAGAAAAAATACAACTAAAAAGAAACTAAGCATTAATAGCATCAAATAGAAAATAACCTAATATAAAACAATATACATAAATAGTATAATGAATAGATAATACTTCGATAATTAATTAAAAATTTAGACGATCATTATATAACTTGAAATAAAATTTTGCATTGAAAATTACTTTGATTGTATTTAGAACAATTGTTTAAATATATTAAATGGATATTAATACCATAAACGACCAAAGAAAAGAGAAGTTAAGAAAATAATGACGTAATTTAAAAATTTTAGAAAAAATGCTATGCTGTAAAATTTTGTATAATAAAAATAAAAGAAAATGAAATTGAAAACAGCCACAAATTAATTCAAGTCAAGAGACGGATGGGAGGCACTTGGTGCGAGACACTTTAATGAATGGCAAAACTTATAACTAGTTAAAAAGGTCCTGTCGTTATCATGGACGGGGGAAAGCAGCGTTATCCCAAGGGATAACATTTAAAAAAAAAAAAAAAAAAAAAAAAAAAAATAGGAGCGGAGCACCAATGAAAAATGATTCAAAAACGGGGGACATTTATCACGCTACGGGCAATAGGAGACGCAAACGAGGTTGCGTGGGTCAGCTAGTATACCATAAGAAGATACGGAAATGTGTTCTGCATTCTTACCTAACCAATTGTTATTCATTAAAGTATTTTTTTTTTGTATTTTTCATAATTATTTTGTGAAAAGATTGACATTTCTCGTAATCTATACTAGAATAAAAGACAGGGTCGTATTTAGATCCAAATATTTTATCAAAACATATTAAAAAAAAATTTAACTAGGGTTATGAGAAAAAAAGTACACACAAACTTTCACTTTTGCAATATTATTTACGTTAATAAAGACGTTTTTGTAATACATGTGACAACAACTCCCTGAAATTCTGAGTACGTCTACACAAGTGTCAGATAGCTAAACAACATAGCAACATTAATGTTTAACGATGCAATTAGTTTTGCTATTGTTTGGTAGATGAAAGAGAGCAAAGTAACACCCCCTCACCACCGCAAATTGTCACGCATTGCTTCATACAAAAATCTCATTAGGGCATCCTCTTTGTATTTGCTCCGTGGTTTGAACGGACCCTAAGGGAGCTAACCAACAAGGACAGCATTGTGAGTGCCTGGAAAACTTGACACAATCCCTATACCAGCCCAACTGGCCTGTGTGGTATAGCAAGCCAAAACCTCCTTTCTAAGGAGAGGTCTTTGTCCATACCTATTGAAGGCTGTACAAAACTTGTCAAACGTGTCAAACATTTCAACACGAAAAAACTTAGTACAGGCGTAACTTGCAAAATCTCAATAACTTTTTTCGTAAAACTATGATTTTACGAAGGTATTAATTTTTATTACAAGATATAAAATTCTGTATAGCTAAATTTCAATATAAATGTTTAAAACTTTTTTAAAACAAACCAATACATACACAAAAAAAATTTTTCAGACGTCATTTCAAAGTCACATAGGCAGGTAGTGGTTTGACTTTTCAAATTCAATTTATATAAATAAAATAAAAATAAAAAATTAAAATAAAAAAGCCTTTATTTGATCTTGCTACATTACTTCTTAATTACTGTTTATTTCTATAACACTATGACTAATTATTAGCAAGGTCCCCAGGTTGGCTAAAGGCCTCCTCCAATGATGTCCACTTCTCTCTATCCTGTACTAATTGCCACCACAATGGGCCAGCGACTTTTTTTATTTCGTCCTCCCATCGTGTAGAGGGCCTTCCTCTTTTTCTTTTTCCTTGAGGTCCTCTCCATATGGTTAATCTGTAGGTCCATCTTCTGTCTCTAAGTCTCGCTATATGACCGGCCCATTTCCACTTTAACTTTTATGCGTAGTTTAAGGCACTATTGGCTTTTGTTATTTCTCTTATCTTTACGTGTCTAATCTTATCTAGTTTTTTTTATTTTAAGCATGCTTCTCTCCATTCCGATCTGACAGGATGTTATTTTTTGCTTAACTTTTGACGTCAATTTCCAAGACATCCATATGTCAAGCATGGTAAGAGGCTAGAGTTCATTGTCCTAGTTTTCAGTTTTATTGACACATTACTTTTGAAAATTTCTTTCAAACTCAAGAATTTGTTCCATGTTCTCTGAACTCTTCTTTCAATCTCAAGTTCGTTATTTGCCTTTTCAAAGCTGATTGTTTTTCCTAGATAGATATATTTGTCTGTGTATTCTAGTGGATATCCATTGACTTCTATCTGTTTTTTGAGGCTGTTAGTCATTGTCATGGTCTTAGTGAGATTGATTTCAACCTCCTACCTCGGCGCTAGCTGTTTGTAAATCATTGATCATGAGCTGTAGTTCTGAGCTTGTCTCGGATAATATTACTATATCGTCGGCGAAACGCAAATGACTCAGAAAGGTTCCTTGTATGAAGATTCCTCGTTTGTTCCACTCTGTTCTAGTTTAGTTTGTTGATGATGCTTTCGAGTATGGCTATGAATATTTTTGGCGATAAGGGGTCACCCTGTCTTACACCTCTCTTTACTGCAAAGCTCGGGCCCAGTGTGTCTAGCTTTATTTTGCCCATGTTGTTGTTATATAATTATGTTCCGAATCACTTTCATATACACTTCTCTTACTCCCTGTTCCTTCAAGCTTTGCCAAGCGCTATCGTGAGTAACAGTGTCGAAGGCCTTTTGGTAGTCAATGAATCCGAGATAGAGTGGACTCTGTAGTTCTCGATACTTCTCTATAATTAACTCTATGTATATGGTCTGTCGTAGAGAAACCCTTTCGGAACCCGGCCTGCTCTACAGGCTGTCTTGCTTCGATTACGGGGCCGATTCTCGAGTTTATGATCGAAGCGAAAAATTAACTTTATACCAATAATAAAATGCACGAATTATCGAACTTATTAATAACTAGTCGTTTTTAGTATTTCGTTATACATAAATGTCAAGTGATATTCTAATGTCAATGAAAATAAGTATTTTTCTTTTAATAACCGTATATGTATTAACCGTGAAGGTTTATATGGGAGAGAATTCGGTTTTTTTAACAATGTGTAAAATATATTATCTACTCTAGTATGTCTTACATATCTGGAACAAAAGTCTGTAAAATGAAATTGATTTGTAAATATAATAAAATAATATCGACAATTGGATATTTTAATGATTGATTTCTTCGACAGCCTCCCTATTCTTCAATCTGTCAGAACTGTCATACGGTACTTCCTAGGGATAGATGGACTATGGATGACAATAATAATACAGAGTTTTCTTAATCACATATCAATTTAATTTTATTTTAGAAATGATATTGAACACTTTTAGTAACCAATGTAGTTAATTCTATGTTTAACTGAGCGTTGCCTATTTAAATTGATTGCAGTCCTCGTATTATTTAATACGGCCCTGAGATTTGTCAATACTTTTACGAGTATTATCTTATGTCAGCTCGTTAAGCAGTCAATTAGTGCTGACATTCTTAATCACCCAGAAATACTCAACTCGGTTATTATATTATTTACGAACTGATTCGCGAAGGGCATACTTTCGATTTAGGTCCATTGAAATTTGAAAGATAAAATAGTTTCACCACTAAAAGTAGAAAATTGAGAAATGCAGAATACAGTTTCATAGAATTAAAATTTAATTCATTTATTACGTTCAATTTATTTCAATTAAAACCATATTGGGGATTTGAAGTCGGTGATACTTTATCAAAAATAGATTAAAAATATTATTAAAATTATATAATTAAAATCGTTTCAGCGTGTCCCTGATGTACACTACACCTGGACTGCCATTCGTGCCAACTATTGCAATCACAGTCAACATCTATTTGATCCTGAACCTCTCGATCTTGACTCTCGTGCGATTCACTGTCTGGATGAGTTTAGGTAATTACAATTTTTAATCTTATATCTTATAATTATTTTATGATGCTTTTCATATTTTGAACTTATTTGCCCTAATATTTTTCTGTACTTCTGTTTATCTTAATCTTTAATTTCTTTAATTTAAAATGTCATCTTATAATTGGGTTGGTTGTGGATGTTCATAGTCAAGTAAACACAAACACAGAACGAGAAAATAAATCGATTCTAGATTGAATCATTTATAGTAAGAAGAAGAAGATTATTTTGTAGTAGTAATGTGAAATTCGGTTTCAAGCTATTATTTCCTCCTAAGATTTTCATTTCTTCGATAAACGTAAGAAGTAGCACTTCTTAAAAGTACCTATAACTAATTACAACATTCTAGGTCCCTTTTAGTGAACCTAAAAGGTATAAATCCCTTTAAGACTGATGTTAATATTGGTGTTCTTTTTCAAACATCAAGATAAAACTGAACTTCGAGTTTTTAAGTAGACCTGCGCCACCAAGTACAAAGTGATATCGAAGTTCTATAGTCACTCTAACTACTCGTAATGATTGCTAAAGACATTTGTAAGGCAACCGAAACCAACAACTTAACGTGCTCTCCGAAGCACGGAGGGATCTCAACGAGTTAAGAATACACTCCCATCCATAGCTGGACCTAACTGGGATTACTTAACTTTATAATGTGTTAACCTACGCAGTTTCCACTTTGTCTATGTGACTAATTATTTTTACGTTACAGGTCTCGTGATGTACTTTAGATATGGAATAAAAAATTCTACCTTAGAGACCAACCCACCTGCTCCTCCAGCTCAAACTCCACCTCCACCGAACCCTCTTGACCGTACCACGATCCCGCCTCCATCCCCTCACCAGTCACGACCTACGGGCGACCGCAACATTTTTGAGGGCGACGGCAACAATGGCTTGTATGGCAACATGGAGTAAGTGTTGTATAATTTTTGGAAGCATGTACTTCATTGGTTTTAGATGTGATACAGAAACTATACAGTAAAACTTACGAATATAGGTAAACAACTTTCTTAGGTTTAGTTACGTTTATATCTAACACCTATGCGTAAAAAAGAATGACGAAAATCCATTTGCCTTAACTGTATCATAGTGTTATTTTTAATTAAAGCTAACCGACAAAGCCTAATTTCGCTTCTCTATTAATACACATACGTCGATTTCATATTATGTAGCATTCGTTGCAGAGACTTGGAGCGGTTATAGCAAAGTCTAATGAACAGTAATTTACAGCATTACACGGGTCACTGATTTACACAATGGGAATCCTAGAATTTTGGAGCAAGCATTGTGGCCTCTATGAACAAAGAATTATATAAAGTGTTCTGGAAACCATTGCACATAAAGCATAGCGCATGACCATGAACTTTCTTATGAGATCTTAACCACTTTATAGAAGCTAAAGAAATACTAACATAATAGTCATAAGGCTTGAAATAAACATAACAGTACTTTTAAAAAAATTATTCAGTTTTCTAATTTCACAATTGATAACCTGACAAAAAATTAAACTGATTTGCTTTCCAGATATAGTGATCCCCTACTAGCTTGGCACGACTCTGATCTTCACCAACCGGGCCAATCCACTAGCCGCGGCTCAACATCAACTCAACAAACCTCTTATAAACAAGTTGAATCACGGTAAAATCTACTTTTAGTACATGAAGTGTAAGGTTGTTTTACGTAGTATGCGGCGGTACTGTTTCAATCAGGTGAACTCACCGCGAGAATACGAGTTACTTGTGACCCACATGTACGCCATAATTTTTTCACTTAACACTAATTATAAATAATTTTGGTATTCTATAATTTGTTTTTCACTTTTCAGTTTTGATTCAAGAACAAATCAGACAACCTCACACACAATGAGTCGCCCGCCCTGGGCTTATCCTGACTCGACATATGACAACTGGGACGACTAACTGGTTTACTGGCTGCTTCACGATTTGGATTAGAACTTCGTCTCTTTATCTTCTCTGTGATTTAGTTTTTACAAATTATCGCATTGGAATAGAAACAATGTACCTAATATGTTTAGTTAGATCATCTGTGTGTATGAACGATTAAAGTACTTGTACCAATTAGACACGAAATTCGTAAAGTAGGTACCTACGGTTTATATAACATGAAATCCACAATACTCTATCAACTATCTAAGATGATATCTTAAACCTCTTTGTGACGTATTTTGAGTAGGTACCCCGCACCCTTGTTCAGGCTTTTAAAGTAGCATAGTGATTCGGTGTAAATATATTAACTATTTATAAACTGCTATCGGCCATATACTGTAGACCTATAAGTGTATCTATTATATCTTCTCCTGATACGAAATTAGTTTTGTGACGCCGACTTTTGAGTTTTGTATCTATTTTGTTTAATTTTCAACAGATATTACCATTTCCAGATATTTGGAATAAAACTGCTTCATCGACGAAAATTCGACCAAAAAGAGTTTTTTGCATCCATAATTATTTTCGAAATAAATCCGGCATTGATGGATGTTAAATTTGCAAGACGCGGAATAATATTATTAATTTCTTAATTGCAACAAAAACTTTTGCTACCAAAAGTAAACTCAGTATTCAACTACTGGTGTATTGCCGAATCAAACATAGGATCCTAATATCATATACAGGTAGAATCACAATAACTTAGGCCTCATATTGGTATCCTAGAAATGATGTTAATAAATAGGTAGACGAGTCTCTCCTAATATTTAATTACCACTAAACATTATTTTCAAGTTAAAAGCTTCTAAATTTTAAATATATATTCAAAATTTTGACTAAACATATCACAAAATGAATTTCAGTAGTACATTTCTTTGACGTAGGTATTCCCAGTCTCCTGATACAGGAAATTTTGATAGCTACAAAATGTTTAATGCGTAACGTTATACATAGGTAATTATATTTTGTAATCCATATTGAGCTTATGTTAAACCTACATAAATACCCCATTTATTTTTGTACTCTATTTGACATGTTTGTTGTTAGAAACCTAATCATATTTCTATGCACAAAAGTACCAAAGTTGATCATTCGGATATAATCAGGAACTAACACTTACTTTATTGTACTCTTCTAACTTTTTTATCTATGTATATAAATAGATGTAACATCGAAGGGTGCGGCCACATTTGTAACGGATATTGGACAATAACATGTAACATCGAGAAAGATTAAGGCGAAGCATTGGGCTGCTAATTCGATTTAAACAAAACAACAAAACTCACTCGTAAGAAGGTCTTCCGAATCCATGTCAAGTTACTTCTGACGATAGTCTGTATGCAACAAACTGGGGTCACTTGCTGTACCTTGTCCGTAAAGGCCTAAACGCTTAATGCAGCAACTTCACCGCATTATCAGCGAGAATATTTTATAAATAGAAGACAAGGCGAGCAGCAAGGTAAATGTCATTTTACAGTTCACTAACGTCAGACAGTAATGTTACTTAGATATATATATATATATATATAAATATATTATTTATTATGTAGTAGATTACGTATTACCTTTTGTCTGTAAGATATAATTTTAAATCGGTGTATATGTTATTCACTTTTAATTTAAATCTTTCTATTGATATATATTTCATGTACCTATATACATATCCATATCTATATTTAAACATTAATTCATATTATGTGTTGTGATATAAATACATATGTAGGTATTTTGAATTTAGTTGGCACCGTACTTTTGATGATATTTATTGTAGATAATTTACTATAGGTATATGTGTATTGTACATTTATTATTTAAAAATTGTATTCGTATAAGTATATAATAAAATATTTATATAATGGTATATACTTGTTGTAGATGTAATTACATAAATAAGTTAATAGGTAGGTATGTCATGTTATCCGTATATAATTCTATTCATTCATAATTGCGTATTGGTACTTTCTTTTAAAGGCTGTCGTACTGAACATTTTAAAGTTCTTAATTGTTTATGATTTTAGGTATATCCAAGAGCCTATTTCGTTTGTATTTCAAGTAGCTTGTTATGTAAATTATGTAGGTTAGGTATTTTGTCTGGAAAACTTACGACAAATTCAATTTAATCAAATAAAATGACATTGGCATGGCCTTAATATAAAAATTGTTGAAGTTTGATACGTACTCGTAAATTAGGATTGTTGGCTTTCCAAAGCGAGGTATACGTTTCTTGGTAGAACGCGAACTGTTATTGGCATCAAGTTGAATCTTTACAGTGATTATTACCGGCAAATTAGTATATAAATAAGTATTACAATGACTGACACTTACAGATCGCAGGCCCAGTATGTGCTTGCCCCGGACATGACATCAAAGGGCGTCAGCAGGCGTCTAACTAGTTAACAAACCGGACTTTACAATTACGTACTCGCATTGCCCACGAGACCTATAGATATACTACACCCTGTCGCAAAACTGACATTTAATAAGGCTACTTGACTAGGAGAATACGCGTGATAGCTTAACTCATATGCAGATAATTTCATAAAAACGAAGCTTCCATACGCCATCACTATTGTTATTACAGATCCTGGAGTAATAAAGACATTTTGCACCACACCTATGTCATCGCAAAATGCAGCAGAAAGCAAGTTGCACGACAAATTACCTGCAGTTCTCTTATTACCAAATTAAATAGTTCGACTAAGTGTACCTATCCTCAGAGTGCTTTTATTTTCAAGTTATACACGCGTATTCCTAACGAGATTTGATCATCTAAATCTCGCTCATAATCACAGAGACGACACAAAACTACGCTCTCTGACATAGGATTAGGCAAAATCAGTGTTAGTATTAAAATGTGCTCTTTTCATTAGTTTGTTGTTCCACATCGTATAAGGCTTTTCAAAGAAAATCCTTGCAATATATTCAACTGTTCTTCTTCTTCAAAAATGTGGACCGACGTGTACATGTCCTCGTAGTTTTTGTTGAGCCAATATTGAAAACAGTGTGGCGTATTTTAGTTTTAACCAAATTCAATACTATAAGCGGGCAAAAATCTGACAAGGAAACACTCATCTGAGTATAAATCACAGTTGGCAAGCTTTCAATTAACAATGTTTTTAACTGAATATTCATTAAATGGGTAATCCTGCAAACGTAACTTATCTACCACTGATAGAAAATAAAATCAATTCGAAGAATTACAAAGGCTCAATTTATGTTAAACTTTTTATTAAAGAGTACATTGTTTAATTGTTATTATATAAAGGATTAGTTAAGTCTTAATTAAATGGTATTGTTAAGCATATATTTACCTTTAGATAAGTATTATATAAATGTTTAGCGTACGGCAGACTGTGTGTGATCGTTTCTAGACGTCAATAACATTTGGAGTAGGTACCTATACAATTTTCGATATGCCAGAAAATATTTAGACCGCTCTGTAAACTGCTAAATTAATCTTTATTAAGATACAAAAAAATCACAGACTAATATATTAACTACTATAAACAAAAGTAAAGACACCGATACCTAATGAAGTTCTTTGCATTCGATAGCACACAGATTTGCTGTCAGGTTTAAAATACATTGTAGGTTTACATTGAAGGCACGGGGACAGTGGAGGTAGAATGACAAAAGTTAAATCACGATGGTTTAGTTTAATGATATCGGTTTCCCTTAGCCTTGAGTGGAGATCTCACTGGTGTATTTTAAAACACCAATTGGATGTCATATAATCAGCGCCATATAATCAATAAATTGTCCTCTAACTATGCTATGTATTAATAAGTGTGTGAGCTCAAATATTAGAAAGGTTTTGGAGTGTGTAATCTACACAATATACGTGGACACATGCATATCAACTTTTAATAGTGGTTCGTTACAACCTTTCACGGAGTTTCGTGTTAGGCAACGCTAATTCAAAAGCAGTCTCTTCGAGGCCGGTTTGTCACCAAAGCACAATAAAAATCACCTGTACCTACTAATATTCTAGCTCTGTCAATGTTAGAAGACAGAATGACAATATATTTATTTTAACTTCTCTGGTAGTTCTGGAAAATCTTTTTTTTTTTGTTATAGGTAGTCAACCTCATTTTGTGCCATGTATGTTTTGTTAATGTAACAAGGTGAGTCGATAGCGTTTTCTTTTGTTTTATGGCAGATTTTTAATGTTATTGATAATGACTTGAACGTTTTCGTTTTGGTTCGATAAAGATATTGTCAAACGTCCTCTCTTTGTGTCTAGCATCGCTTAACTGTTTCTATTCTAGGAAAATAAGAGTAATTAGTTTGCGTAAAGATCTCATATTTATTAATTATTTTGCACTCAGTTTTAATGTATGTTTACAAATTTACCTATAAGTAAGTTTAATAAGTTTATTAAAACATTTTTCGACGGCTGAGTGTACTTATTCCTGTCAAATACTCTTTTATGACATCAGTTTCTACAGAAATACAAGTTTTAGAAAGACACCAGCTGCACTCGTATGACTTTTGGAGCCACAAAATTTTCAATGCAAAACTGATTTTAAGTAGTACCTAAGCACTTTCTCAGTATAATTTAGGTTACGTTTGTATACTGTTTCTACTGTCGCCAATCCGAATCGTAGCAGCGCTTGTTTAAGAAAGATAACAACTTAGATTGTTCACTTAAGAAGCAAATGCGTAACCAATAACTTTTGTACTGTGTAAAGTTTAAGAGTTCAAGGGTAAGAGAATTCGTCTTTAGATAGGTAGTCACCGGAGAATTAGAAAGGTATAGGAATTTGCAAGGGTTATGAACTATCAGTGTGAAAAGACTTAACATTTTTTGGAGAAGTAAGTACGGAATTAGATAAAAATGGGGCAGATGTGAAGACCTGCGTAATGTGTCAAATGTAAAACCCCACTTCAAATCCCCACTTTTGAAATTAAAAACGTTATAGCTAGTGTGGAATAGATAGGTGTGTAGAAACAACATAATTGGACCAATGAGTTATTCTTTTCGCTGCTGCGATACGGAGAAATTTATATGTATGTAAACTTAGTATGTAACCATAACTTAACCAATCTTAATAAAATGTTTAAGAAAACTGATTATTGTTTTATTTATAAAGATAACCTTCTTTTGGCACGGAAGCAATGTTGATCAGAAATTATCTGATCCACAAATTAAACAATATTAATTCTTGCAAATAAACACATTGAAAGTGGTGACAAGTCTGTTTTTGGTAGAAATTGTAACCTATGTAGTCAGAAAAAAGAAAATACCTATTACAGGTATTCTCACACACTCGCCTGGTCTAGGCACTATGGTAAACTAACTTTCTAAATCTAATCATTTTAATATATATACCCAGAACAAGTAATCAGTCATCATCAAATATTTTTTCTGGATTGGAATGGATCTTCTCAGCGGTCAGGAACACTAACCATTAGAGCAACGGGTCTGTCATATCATAGCACCGTAAACTTAGCCTTCCCAATGGTTAGCAGGACGCGGTACGGTGGAACGTTCGACCAATTAATTATTAATTAGCTAGTGCATCGCTGTCCGCTGGCAGTCACAGGCGTTAAAGTGTGTCTGCGTGTGTTATTTTTCTTTAGACTACACAAGGTATTTTGCAACATGGATAATCTGCCGTAAAAATAGACAGACAAAACATATGTTGTCAAGTATTAGGTTGTGCAGAGGCACAGCTTAATACTGACAGACAGACTGAATAATAATTTTTCTATTCGTTATTTATTACTATTATGTTATCAGATTTAATTTCAAAAGACAGGTGTTTAAATAAAAAACAAACTTAGTGACGGAATTTAATGTTTATTCAAGACCTCAATGCCGTATCATGTGCGCTTATCTCTCAAACATTGAACACGTTAACATTAAGAAGAAATGTAGGTATGTACCATTTCGTTTGGAACTACATATATTCAGTGTCTCATCTCATATACATAGTAGCCATAGCCATCCAAACTACTATATGCTGCTACATTTTTTTTATTAATACAACATTTAATAACAGATAATTACTACACGTTATTCTACTCATAAATTAATAACACAATTAATAATACTTGTTGAAAGTATCGGTACATTGACATTTGTTTGTTAGTAATAAATCGAACAGCCAAAGACTTAATATATATAAATTACTTTTAAAATAACTATAGTTACAAAAATAATTGCTCAAGTGTAACTCGGACTCGTACACTAAGGGTTCCGTACCACAATAATGTTAGTAAGTTATAATTATTACTTGGTATATTTTTTTATAAAACATATACAACAATTATACTCTGTCCATTCATTTCATTTACAGTAAGTAAGTTTCACTTAGCAGTCGTTTATTGTGACAGTTACGGTGACGGATGACGAATGCTGAGTGTCACCACCCTTATGCATTCCTTGATTGTCAATGTATATGTCTTTAAAAACCTATTGACTGTTAAATACTGATGATGAGCGCGAAATGATGATTGATGAAATCCATAGTAATCATCATTTGGTTTTGCAAAGAAAAGGATAAAAGTAGACCGGTACCTATTGCAGGCTGCGTATTGTAATATCTGATATAATAATATGCATCTCAAAAATAGAGCCTAGCATTCAATACATTTTGTATGTCGGTAAATGGCCGATTGTCGGTTCACAAGTCTTGAAGTGCGTGTGCTATAGCCATAAATACCTCCACAATGGCAACAAGGTGCCATATGTAGTCTGATTCGGTGCTAAGGTGTTAACGAATCGAAGTCTGTCTTACTTCGTCGTTTGATGGCAACTCTAACTCAATGTGAAATGTGGAAACCAAAAATCTAGTTTATTTACCTAGATGAACGAAGTGAAATATGCTTGACTATATTCAAACGCGCAACGGACATAGTTGAACTGCAACCAATGGCTGTGGACTGTTTTGTGAATGCATTCGGTTTTGCTTTATAATTAATATAATGTGTTAATCGATAGACTTTATGATATTAATGTCATAAAGTCTATCAATTCTTTATTATAGGAATAAAACTAGATAATCTAAATATTTTAAACAGCACGTTTTATAAATTATGCTTCAGTTATGTTTCTAAGCAAAGTGTCTAATAGAAAATAAATGAATGAAGAGATTGAATGACTTTTACGCCGTGGATTATTTGATAACTACCTATATTTTGATAAAAAATTATTATGGAAACCGGCTAACAGAAATGGTATAGTTAATTTCTTAATTTCGCATCTTTTATTTACGGAACCCTTAGTATTGGAGATATATTTAAATTTTATTATATTTAACAAACATATTTAGAATACAGAAGTTCTTCAAACGGTTTTTTTATTTTATTGTCATTGTTTTTTTTTATTGCCGGCCCAATTCTCGCAACGAGACATGGCAGTTGTTTAGGTATATGTGAGGGAATGTAACCCATAGTTTTAACCAAGTGATGTTTTAGTGTCAGTTTTATTAGAAAAATCCTCTCGAATTAGTAAAATCTTCACGCGCCCCTGTGAAAGGCGTATAAAATATGGTTTGATCAAAATAAAAATAACTAAAATGATTATCAAATAATTTCTATCAAACAAAAACGTAACAAACCCAAATGTTATAAATGAGGGATTTTATTCATAAAACTTGACTGCACTATGGTACATATTATATTTTTTAAACTAGAGTGACTTAAATACAAAATAAAACTACATGCACACAGCTTTCCGTTTAATTTAATTGTTAAATATGACAGATGACATAAAAACTCCGCCATTCTACATCAATAAACTGGAAAATATAATTAATTAGACAATCACCGCATTGGTTTAAAATGTTATCAAAATATTAATCAATGTTTACAAAATTATTTGTAAACAATTGTAATGTACACTTATGCATAATGTTTGTTACAAAATACGAAAAGATTCTCATTACACAGCTCTCTCGTCACTTACGACATGTTGTGTGCAGATAGCTTTAAATGTAACATTGCATTTGTTTATACAATTTTAAGTGAGTTTATATGGTTTAGTATAATATGTTTTGATATGTTCTTAATTATTATTGATTAGAATACAAAAAGCATCTATAGACACTCGTGTATACATAAACACATTTACGTAAATGTGTTTAAAACACACTATTATAGTATAATTCTTTCTATAATTACGTTCTTACTGTTACTTAGTGGTGGGTACCGAGATAACTATTGTCAAATAACATAGTAACCTTAATTATATTATTACATTTAGACCCATATGTATATATCTCGGCACCAAACATGAATGAAAAAGGGGGACTAACATACCATATCGGTACACCACAATATTATACAAACAAACTGGAATATACAAATAAATATACCAACATGGAATTAAAAAAAAATTACCAAAAAACCATTGAATAAGAGCGCTACATAAGAGATAGTTCCAACATAATCACAACCATCTAAACAAAATGATCGAGTACATACAGTTATTATTTATTTTTTAGGCACGACAATACTAACATGACAAAGCTGACTTTGGTAAACTAGTTTCCTTGCCCAGATATCACTTACATCATCCCATATCTATATCCCATATTATCTACTAAAATAAGCGTTACGTGTAAAAAAACTTAATACATTTAAATGAACAAATTCCAATAATTTAACTATTGATACAGTACAAAAAGTGTTTTATTATCTGATGTATTATTTGGTGAGATTACTGTATTAACAATTAAAATAATGAAATGTTTTAGTAAGCTGTTTTTATACCTAAGCAACGACATATACTCGTACATGTAAAATAGTGACAATAAATTCGCTCGAAAATAAACATAAAGTTTCGTTTAATTTTCACGATGCTTAATTGCCATATTTTAATATTACATGATAAGAAATTTGGAAACGCATTTAGTATCGAAACCACATTACAGTGTTACCACAATTATATTTATTCTAGAGTTGAGTAAATAGAAATAATTTCTTTGTCATGTTACTATTTAACTAATTCCTCAAGTTACATTCCACACGTTTATAACTTTAAAAAATATTTTAATCAAATGGAAATGCAGATTAAAATACGTATGATATATCTAAAGTTCAGCGCAGATCAAACAGCGCCGCAAAAAGATACAGTAAATAACCAGCTGCAATAACGAAATAAAGTTGTTCCTTCAAAATGTAATACTTTCTCAATTCAGTCATTCAATTGTATACTTTATTTCATTAGTTTAGAGCTCATTATATATAGAATACACTCTTATAACTTACTGATCTTGGCACTTGGTTTCCTCAAGCTCCGTGTCTTGTATAGCAGTATCTTCGTGTATGTTTTCTTCTCTTGGTGATTCGTCGGTAGTCGTATCAGAGATTGTGTTTTCATCCTTCTCCTCTATATGTTCGTTGCGAAGGCTAGTACCTCCCGCCCCACACTCTCCGGTCGGGCGTAGGACTAGGTACATCAACAAATCGGAGAGAGATATTATTCCAATCACTTTGTCCTCTTCGTCCACAACCACCAGACGATGTACCTATAATATTCAAACACGCTATCAATATACATATAGTGTGATTTTCAATTTAGGGTAAAATGATATATATGAAACTAGCGGACCCGACAGACGTTGTCCTGTCTACACGTCTTTAATTTGAAAATTTCAAAAATTAATTAAAAAAACATTTTCCAGCGGAAGAAATTGTGAATCTAAACCATTCCCAGATCCCCTTGCACACACTAAAAAATTCATCAAAATCGGTCCAGTCGTTTGAGAGAAGTTCAGTGACATACACACTCACAGAAGAATTATATATGTCGGAATGAGGGTATCCGAATAATAAAAGTGATACAAACATTTGCCTCTATCGAACACTACGGAACAGTCTATATAAAGCGGCGCGATCGGAAACAGGACACAGTTTCTCTTCAGATCTCGTGACGACCATATCTCTTGATTGTGTCATGAGTCACTCCTGAGTCGTAGTAGTTTTCTATTATTTGATTTGTGATTTATTGTATCTCTGTGTTTTATATCGTGTGCACGAGGCGATATTTATCAGTGGGGGAATTACTAGCCTAGGTGGCGAATTCCACAGGGCACCGCGGTGGAGTGAGCGTTGCCCCAACCACCTCGTGGGGGTTGCTGATGGTGTTAGGTTGATTCGTATCCGTTTAGTAGTGATTAGTGTTTGGCTTTGGTCCAGATTGGCTGTATCTGTCATTCATGTTCTCGTTTATTCTTGTGTCTCCGACATATATATAAAGATAGACTTCAAGGTTGATTTTACTGCGTTTTTATTAACTTTTAGTTTCTTTTAATATGTTATCCTAGCTTTGGTAGCCGACTTAGGTTGCCAGCAACTCGTTACTATAATATAATGCTATATTTAACAGAATAAGGAAACAGGATATAAGTCTCACCTCAGCTCGCACAATTCTTTCCATCACGTCAAATAGGGTTTCATCGAGTGTGCACTTCTGTACGCCCTCGAACCATTCGTTGCGATGTTCATTGGCTGACTTCAACGATACATCTAAGTTGTTATACGTTTTTTCAGCCGCCAAGTTCTAGAGAAAAGAGTTTCATAGTTAATGATTTCGCTTCGTGAAGATAATGGACTGTGGTGTTGAACAAGATCATTCTAATTTACAAGGAATTTACGAATTAGATATGATATGATGAAGAAACGGCGTGCTGATTACTTGACAACCAAAACCAATTTCTTTGAACTTTGAATTGATATTTTTTTATCAATTTAAGAAATTGTATAATGATTTTTATGTAAAAAGCAAGTAATGCTCGTTAAGTACTTAAAAAGACTACTGATTGTCGAGCACTTGTTAATAAAGATAGAATATTCCATTTCTATTTCTACCTACTTGAAAAGACAGATTTTTTTTATTTTGGGTTAGGTAGTACAATAATGGTGGTAAAAGCTTACAATGACGTCAAACTTGGCGTATATGTCCTTAAGCCGTCCGTTTTCATCGATTAGTGGGAGTGCGGAGACACGTCGAATGACGAATTTTCGAAGTGCATCGATGATTGAAGTTTCCTCTGTGGCGGTTTCAATATCACTCAGTGTTCCGATTTTCAGATCACGCAGCTTTGATTGCAAGTACGCCGGTTTAGGCAGCTCGTTTATCTAAAATTGTGTAACAGTATCCAATTACTATACAGTCTTCATCATCGAATAATGCTACTGTACCATATCAAGCTAGCAAGGGAGAAAGACGATTATAATATGTAGGCGTATATAGTTTCCGTAAATGAAATTTGAAAAGCAGCTAGTGTCAAATTGTAACAAAATGATGAAAATATGTAATGAAAAACGTTAGTGTTCACAACAGACTTATATTTTTAAAAGGTTGACTAAAGATGTCACTTAATGTTACGTTCAGAAACATTTACAATTTTGATATCATAATAATACTAAGAAAATATTGTATTTAATACCGTGCTGGTATTAAATACAAATGAATGCGACAACTACCTTGAAAGTCATACCAAGTGACAATTTGATATATATATGTATATCATACAATAAATAACATTCATGGAGTTGCTTACTTCAACGGCAATCTATAAATAATGTAAGACCCTGGATAGAGTTACAAAAAACAAATAATAATATAGATTAAAATATAAGCTGCGCCCCGCTATATTACCCGCGGTTGGTGTTGTATAAAGGTGTAAGGTACAACAACGACCATAAGTAAAAATACGGGGCGCAGCTAGTTACAATATAAAGCTTCTTCTAGAACAACTCTTATTATTGCTGAAAATTGGATTGAAATCCGAGTAATTTAAAATATCTAAGCGAACAGAGTGTGAGAATGATTCAATTCATGCACTTATGGTGTCAACATTCGCAAATAGTTTACGAATGTATACACTTCAAGTCCAGAAAAATGTGTAACATAGTGTGGTGATTTTTAGGATAGAATCAAGAAAGAATATTAAAGTCAAAATATTCGAAATATAAGTCAACCAACCTATTAAGATCGAGTCAATTAAAATCTAATTTTTATTTGTAATGACTTGTGATTTGATTACTGACTGACGAGAACCATGCAGATTGAAATGACATGTGTGACATGGAATTATTGGACACCTGTAGCCTATGTTTCAGAACGCTATGCAGCAATTAAAGTGCGGTTGCTCTATAACGCATATTAGCCCTCTTTTATATCCTGTAGAGTTACTGTAATGGTACCATTTTCGTTGGAAAATGGAGTGGTTTAATTTTATTATTTATAAGCAAATATAAAATATATCATACAAAATAAAAAAATCTAAATAAAATAAAATGATTTAAATCTAATTCAAACTAAAACTACACAATGTTTATTCCTAAGTCACTTGAAGGTTAAAACCATAGATATGACATACTTAAATTAGAAGTGTATTACCGACATAAGATTATAATGTTATTTTAGACAAGATTCTTTATTAATTCTACCAATTTAAAGACGTTACTCAACAAGCGACCACCAAAGCTTATTTTACCTCTCGCCAAGCTGAACGTCTCTTCGGATGGAGCGCAGTGAGTGAACCAGAACTGTTGCAAACCATATATGGTTGTGTGTATTGTTAATTACATAACAACCACGTATGGTAAGCTACAGGCCAGGCCAAGTGTAGATGATGATGTCATGGTATGAATGAAATGTTCTACAAAATCTAGGATAATGTGAGTAGCATTAGTATGAGCACAGTCATCAATGTAACTAGAGAGACAGATTAGGTAAAAGCTGAAATAATTTGTTAGTTGAAGCCTAGGATTCTACATGCAAAGGAAACCAATTCTGAGGCAGAGGAGCCATTTGCATAAGTACAAATGTCAGGTAAACTCAAGGTAAGAAGTGTAACTAAAGGGTGGATAAACAATCTTGAAGCTCTCTTCGAGACGATGGTGAAATTTTAAGACTTGACAGAGGCTACAATGTATGTCTGGTTTTCCATATACTTGACTGTAATTGTTATCAATCTAAATAATATAGGCATCGAATACAACGGATTTTTTTAAAGAAATTCTGTTTGAAGAACCTGCTTTTACATAAACAGTGTAAAATCATGATCTATCTGATTCGTCCGATTTAAAAGGGTAAGAAGAAATTTTTTTTTTCAAAAAAGTTTTCGTAGTTTCTGAATTGCTAGTTCGATTACAGTCGTCAATTTAAGAAACAATATGTTTTTTACATGTTAAAAAAATATTAAAAGAATAATATCAATCAGAAATAGTCCTGTCACCGGTCAGATTACTTTATTCCGTTTATTTTTACTTATGCAACAATGAATTTTGGTTAAAACTGTAGTATGGTGTTGATAGGACCAATGTTTTTTTTTTTGTATAAGACCACTCCCGCACTAGGAACAAATCCTGTGTCGCGGGGGACTTTACAAACATACATGAAACGGACGCAAAGAACACCCAGACTCAGAACAACAATTTGTGGATCACACAAAGTGTTGTCCTACGTGGGATTTGAACCCACGACACTTGGCGAAGTAGGAAACGGCGTGGTGACCGTTAAACCACTAGGCCAAACGTGCAGTATAAGTATATGGTAACAAAATTCTATAAATCGTCAGCGAGGAGATGAATAATATGAATTAGAAACTATAAAATAACTGTTACTTACATATAAAAAGAGAAAACGCAGTATCCTTTTATGGGTGAGTATATACAGCACATTGCCTGTCTCAGGGTCAATGACAGGCAAACGATGTATACGGTTGGTGATCAGCATTCGGATAGCTTCAAATAGGGACGAGTCTGGACCGATGGAGACCAGTGGCATCACCGACCCTTTCAGAACTTCTGCAAGCGTGTACAAGATAAATTACAACAGTTATCACCTATAACGGCTCTTGTTGTCGTTTAATTTACCTAATTTTAGAAATATATGATGATTTTAAATCCATTTTCATTTTGAAGAATGTTTTTTTTTAATATTTTTAACGACTAACTTTATTATTTTGGAACGAAGTTCATCGTCATCGGTCAAAATACATTTCTTTCAAAATACGTATCTATCTTTTGCTTCGAGTTCTATGTGTTTTCATAATTTTATATTATATTTTTTGGTACCTTGTGCTAAAATGTCATAACAAAACGTAGAATACTGTTCTGGATAACGCTATAACATGATTTTGGTGGAAGAGAAATTGCATCATCATCATCACCAACATGCACCATCATTTGGATAGTTTTGTAGCCAATTATTATGAAATCATATTTCGAACTACCATCTTCGCCATGAAGTAGTAAAAGTACCTTAAAAGGCTTTTTAATATACCATAGTAGGCATAGTAGACATCGTTAGGGCTATATCGTCGGTGAAATTCTAAAAGCGTGTAGGTATAAATAGACTACTTATCAAGAGAGTAAAAAAAACTGTATAAAATTAGGATTGTCTATGCTTAAGAGAATTTTATTTAATTATCATATACAAATACTAGCGACCCGCCCCGGCTTCGCACGGGTGGATTTCAAACAGGTGCGCCCACCGACGACACGATTCGTGCATTTTAAATCTGTTAGGTATATCTCGAAAATATTCATTAACCGACTTCAAAAAAGGAGGAGGTTCTACGTTCCATTGTATGTATTTTTTTAAATTACATACTGTAAAGGGCATATTGATCTATATTAAATGCACAATGTTTTTAAGGTACTTAATTGAATAAGGATTAATGATGTATTGCTTAAAATGATCGCTTCGTAAATAAGCCATTATTTGTCGTAAAAAGAAAGGAATAAAAATGGTTATTGAGGGTTTACAGCGGAAGTGACTTTGTTTTATACTATGTAGTGATATTTGATAATGTATGTGGTAATCCAAAACATTCACATTTTTATAGTTTCTTGAAAAATAGTCATTTTTTAGACTTAGGTACGCACTGTTAGAACTTCATGGACGATTTTTTTTTTTTTTTTATAAATAAATATTTCGGACATCTAACACACAACGCCATCTAGTCCCAAGCTAAGCAGAGCTTGTGTTATGGGTACTAGACAACTGATACAAATACATATATGCTTTTTTTTGTAAATACATACATATTATACATAGAAAACACCCAAACTCCGAAACAAATATTTGTAGATCATACAAACATTTGGTCCGACCCGGGAATCGAACCCGAGACCTCATGATCAGCAGTCGCACACGCCAACCGCGAGACCAACTAGGCAGTTTAAATTGTTGATTATTTATTTGTTATTTGTTGTTGACAATTTAAATGATATTATATGTTGTGAATATCATATATTATACTGTCTTCATTCATATGCGGTAGTTACTTTCTATTAGTGGTCCCGCCTACTTGTTTGTCCCATAATAAGAAGATATAGTTTATAAATATATATAAATAGATATTATAACCAAGCGATGATTTTAAGTCCGAAAATCACATGTGCTTTTGAACATCTAAAAACACACCTTGTTCAACATGTCTTATTATAGAACTGGGGCAGCGATATTTTTGTTCATGATACTAGTGTCGAAAATGGCACATATCAAGTTGCTTCTGTTCAGGGTTATATCTATGAATAGTGACAGATTAGAAGCTTTTTCGATTCCTAGCACTGTATGCTGACATACGACAGGTAGAAATATTTTATCGGGGACGTTAGGAAGCAATTTGCACTAAAATGGCTCTTAATTGGGCCAAGTTTTGGAATCTCTTAAAACAATTTGTGTTTTCGTTTGTTCAACTCTTTTATAAATGGCTTTATTTATATTCAACTTGACATGCATAATGTTTTGAAACGTTTTAATTTTTTTTGTGTGAATTTAGTTGTAAATGGATGATTTTTACCCTTATTATTCAGTACGTCTATAAGCGCCACAATCTTAAATTTAAAATAAATGTCTGAGGTGTACTTACGACGCCAAGTCTCAAGTTTATGTTCTTCGAGTTCATCCATAGCGACATTCGGGCTGGTGTAGTACATCTGAAGGATCTTGATAAAGTCTGTAATGGTCAGCATGCCGACAAAGTTCTGTCGCTGGGAGTCCCATAGAGGTGCAGCTCGTACACCTGTTGGCAAACAAAACAGGTCATTGCAGTGGTCAATGGCCATTGCCATGGAAACACAGGTTAGTATTCAGTAATAAAAATAATGAAAACGTTGTAATTCTTTACAAAATTTTAGACGGCCTGTAAAGTGATAAACATACTTTTCCCGACTTAATCCTAAATGCATACCCTGGTGAGTCTATTTAATTCTCGTATTCTGTTTGAAAGTGCACTAATCCGTTCTTAGATTGAATTACGATATTTCGAGTACATTTACATTATCTTTACTAGCAAATGATTAATGATGTTCTACTGTTTGCCAAATTTACTCTTTGAAGCATTAGGAATTTGATATATGTGATTTGCTTAAAACCCACCATTCTAGGGCAGTTTTGTGCGTAATTTTACATTACCTTTTGTATTTTCTCTACAAAACCTTGTAAAAATTAATTAAACGTATTGATAAAATTTCTTCATTGTTTCTGGGGTCTTCCTCGTAATCTCTCTCTCTCAAGTTTCATAAACAACTAATTTCTTACTGACTGCAAATATTTAACAAAAATACCAAAACGATGGAGTTGATTAATTTTTTCAAAGAGCTCATTAATTTTTTGTGGAAATTTCATCAGTACATGGTTATCGCGGCCGCAGTCAGTTATAGGCGGTACACACTACAATGGAAATTGGTTCAGATTTTTTGAGAAATATCTGAGCCAACTTCCGTCCACACTATCGATAAAACTGCACAAACGAACTGCACAGTTAAATCGCTACGATAAATCGTTGTAGTGTTTACCGCCTATTAATTACTTTATTTATTACTTATCGGTCATCCTTGGTAATTATACATATATTTTGTTATTATTATACTTATAGCTATAGTTTTTTTGGTATATTTTTAATTAGTTTAGGTAAATTTTAATTGGTTGTTTCAATTTAGATAAAGAATATTTTTTGGTATCGGTATATATCGGGCCTTTATTGCCAATGTGTGTCTGAAGAAACGTCAGTTTTTTAAAACAGTCGGAGTTCTGTCACTTAGCATTATCATCATCATCATCATCATATCAGCCGTAGGAAGTCCACTGCTGAACGTACGCCTCTCCTGTTGATTAAACATACTTTTCCCGACTTAATCCTAAATGCATACCCTGGCAAGTCTATTTCATTCTCGTATTTTGTTTGAAAGTGCACTCATTATGTTTTTCATATTATTCATTAATATATTTTTGTTTACAGAACCGACAACGCGGCTCAAAATATTTTTATGCAGCAAGGTTTTTCAATAGGACGAATAGTTTTTTAGATGGTAATTCAGTTTAAAAAATCATTAGTAGTTATTAGTTATAGTGAGAGCCATTTTACTTTTGACTGTATTTGACAATATAAGGCTAAGTACCTCCTTAAGAAACAATATAACCACCTGGAGACTGAGGCCTGGTTTTCATCTTACGTATTTACTTATTACTTTTATAAAGCTCGCATTCACTTTGCTTGAATATTTTATATGATAAGCTTTAATTATTTTTTAGGTTTATTTTTCTAAATTAAGAGTAACTTTAATATAAACCTTAAATCTAGATGTTTTTTCTTTTGCAAACTCAATTATATTACCAAAAAAATCGGAAGTTTCAAAATTCAAATAATGAAATCTAGTATCCACCGGTTTCTCTAAGCTACTAAGCTCTTTGGATTCAAATTATTCTTAACCAATTGTTGTGAAAAAGAAAAACATGTTTTCTTTTATGTAACAACAAAGTTCAGGAACGATATACACCTTGGTTTCCATGGCAACACGGCCCTATTGTTTCTTATGGAGTTCCGCTGTACATTGCAAACACCACAGCTGTATACATAAATCACAAACATTATATCATCAGTAGTTACGTTTCGTTTGATTTCGCTTTGCCTTATCAAACACACTTAAAATCGCTACAATACTCTGGTATTGTGAATTCGCAGCATTTGTAATAGGTAATTAAAAACAATCGCCAAGCTGAAGGTTAAAGTTATATCAAAGAATTAATGAATTTCAAAGAAGACAATATTTTTAATAATTGTAGGAAATTCTTAGCAAATAAGTAGAAAATTAAATTAATTCAAATTACAATTTTGAATACTACCATTAGTAGAAAGTATTCGTTCCAAATTTAAAATATCATCGTTAAGAGTTATAGGATCTTATTCTCAGTATCTTATCATTTGACAAATACAAAAACCAAATCATTAAAAGCGTAATCGTTAAATGCTAGGTCAGATTAGATTGTTTATCTGTTTCTACAGTAAATAAAGACTACAGTAATAATAAATCTCTGGATAACTAATAGCGTGAATAAAGTTAATAACAGATTTTTTGTTGCATTCGACCATGACCGCCAGATCCTCGTGTTATATCGCTAGCAAACCTGTCACACTACACTTAACATGACAGCACCTCTACAATTCACAAAATGTGCGTACGCAAACAATTTTGTCGAGCACTGACCGTTATAAACCAGCGCGAAGAATGCCTTCTTCACAAGAAGCTGCGTGTCAAACACCACAAGCTTAGCCGACGTCGGGATGAGATCGTAGCACTTGTGGAACTTGAAGAATTTGACGAATATCTGGGACTCATCTTCCTCTGAAATAACCATAATGACACTTTAGTACTGACATACAAACAAACACAAGTCAACGTGGTTATAATAATAGGTAGTGAGTCATTAAAAAACTTATTAATAGTGCTGTGCGCGAGCTAATTTAAACATTGAACGAGTATTCGACTAACAGAATCGAATCACACTGGATTTTATCACGGCAATAATTTAATCTTAGTGTGGCACATTCAATATGTCGGATAAGCTATACAATAGTACGATAAAACAGACAGTCCCATCATGATCTCACAGATTATGTACAGATTTTATTATCAATAAATAGTCAGTTTACGTTGAAATATAAATCCCGCGTGCCTACATAAGACTTATATTAATTCTAAATAAGAAGGAAAATATATTGTTTTGACGTAATGTTTTTGATACGGAAAATACTAATGTTTGAGTAACAATTAAATTATTGAAGAATTTTTATTTGCTACCAAGGTAAATACGTTGGCACTGACCATTATCACACAATATAGTTCCGCCAATAACCGGTATTCCTTTTCTAGAGGTACGAGGTTAATATCTCATCGACGTACAGACTTTGGAGAATATTATAAGTGACTCGTCCAAATTCAAGTGTTAAATAAGATAAAGCTGCTATCTTTCCTGCTACTTAATGACAAAATCAGCCACGTCGTATCGTATCTGCTCGTTGATATCTATGCACTCATTTGAGTTCTATAAATGGCTTTCAAACACTGTTGTGTCAAAGTGACAGAGTACGTTTAGATTGCTAATAGGTAGATGGCGCTACAAGTATGGACTTCAGAAGCAAGTCAAGTACTGCAGTTGGCAGCAATTAATGCAAACAATTGCAAATAGCTAATTTCTGTCCATTAAAAATTTAAATTACTTCTAGAGCTTTAAATGACTTAAGTATAGCTACGACAAATTACAAAAAAACTTTGATATTCATAATAGAAATAGTTATTAACAGATATTTTATTTTTTGTGTTTATTTTTGATAATACAACGTTGATTTAAATTCAACCGGCACTTTTTATTTATTTTTGGCATAAATCGGGGTTCATGGTTAACATAAATTAGCAGTTATGACAATAGTTTTAACACCCTGTTAATAATATGCTTTCAAACAGAAGATATAGCAGGAATATGAATATTAAAAAATACTGAATAAGTTTATTTATTTTTTAAATTCTGGAGTAAAAAATAGTGACAATTTAATATTACTTTGGTTGATTGATACAACTAACTTCATTTCGTATAATTCTTTGAATAAAATCCACCTAATATAAAAATACCTATAATTGTTATTTATAGTAATTTCAGTCATGCAAATAGAGACACATTGTTTATTCTGAGTTGCCATCAACAATTTTTATGCTAGACTGAACAATTACTCTTAAAGGAACATAGAGCTCGAAAAGGTTAAGTTTATTTATAAAATACCGGTAGATGAGTACCTACATCGAAGTCACTTAAAAAGTATGGGACACCCATGTATGTACCTACCTGTATTATGTTTATGCATCACATAGCAATGGCACCGCTTCTAGATTTTTTCTTTTTCATGTATTTTGTGTATTTAATAAGTATCAGTCCACGTCGTATATATGTAATTGGCAATACAACGTCAAAATAAGTATAGTAGAAATATGGCATATGGCAACATTTCATTAGATTAGTGTTAGATAAAAGTTCTTTTTTACGTCTTCCAACAATAGACTTTCAATGTTCATTAATTTAAAAGAAAGAACAACAAGAATTGTCTTAACAACTACTACTCTCTAACCCACGACCTGGTATATTGTTAATTTTTCTTAATAGGTAGTATTAATTAAACATGAACAACCGGATAGGCACGTAACAAGTTTGATGTACCAAGAAATATTTCATAAAACCGGTTTCACTCCTATGCTTTCATTTATAAAGATCTCTTCGGGATACTTAAAATACCGGGCCTATACTATTACAAAGTTTATCCAAAGTATTGGTCATGTTAAGGTTTTATCTTTTAGAGAAATTAATAGTAATGCTTAATACTATAGCTGATAAATTGCGATTCCAAAATAGAGGAAAGGTTACATCTCAGTAAACAATACTATTTAAATAGAATCCATATATGTGAAGTGAATGTATTAAGACAATCTATTATTTAACGTGCCCTGCTCAAAGTTAGCAAGTTTTCCATTTTAGTAAGTCAGTCAGTCAGTTGCTAGACCTCATGGAGTTAAGAACCGAATACTTATGAACTTCAGTGACAATATTGTAATAGTAACTTGGGACTGTGACTAAGAAACAAGTCTCTTTAAAAACGTCCTTATTTGGGCAAATTGAACAATTAAACCTTAAATACCGAATTAAACTGCAACACAAAATCGAAGGTCTTAATCTTAGCACCGGACACAATAACAACACAACACATGTATCCAAAAAGACACCTATTAACACATTAACTAGTAAATATACGTTTAAACAAAAACATTGACCCTGAAAAACGAACATCCGTAAATAATTTAGATTCATACATAATACAAGGTAAACATCTTTATTTATTCGGGTATTTGAATGTAAGTAGATGGTCACTTAGAAGCCGTTTTTTTATTCTGAAATAATCTAAGAGAGAACAGTTAAAGTAATAATAATAATAAATTTAGACATCCCACATAATATGGTATGAACTAGGCAGTGCTTTGATCTATGTATGGAAAGCAGACTGACGAGACAAACTCAAATCTTATATATAGAAATAAATTGCAGTTCGTTTGTCTAGCTAAAACTCGAAAACGGATGGGCCGATTTAGCTGATTTTGGTTTTGAAAATAAAAATGTCACGTATATGAAGTAGCGGGCACAGCTAGTATTTTATAAATACATGCTTAGACGATACATTACAAACGGACAACAAAAAATCGTGTTCATGAATTAATTATTTACCCTAAGTAGGATTCGATCCTAGACAATACCTAGTATTCTTTTTTAACGTAATATAACTTTTGTCTACATAATATGACTCATTATAACTATTTATTTATAACTAGTGGTTCCCGCGGCTCTGCCTGCGTATATGTCGGTTATCGCTGTAAATAGTAGCCTATATGTTATTCTGATGTATAAGCTATATTACTGTAAAGCTTCATGCAAATCCGTTCAGTAGTTTTTGCGTGAAAGAGTAACAAGCTATATAACATATAACAAGTAAGTTTATAATATTAGTATAGATGTATTAAAACAGTAGCTATCACCAGTATAGCAATTAATTGCAACCCGAAAGTTCTCGCAGTGTTTTTTAATTTAAGTTTTGTAATGTCTGCTGAGCCGTACAAGGCCGGGGTGCTCGATTACAAGGTGCCCTTCTCATACGAGGACAGCTTATCCCTGCTAATGGGTCAGGGTTGTTATAAACATATCCATATTCATCTATTAAGGAAGTGTTATAAGTATATTGGTTCTATTTTAAATAACCTTTAGAAGGTTTTAGAGCTTCCTAAGGCTGACATCTGTGTGATAACATAATAAGAAATGCATTCTAAACGCAATAACTGACATAAAAGAGCTAAAATATGAATGACAAAAATTATGAAGTAACCTTTACTACGAAATTCAAGACTTTGTAACGTGTCGAGGTGACATTAAGAAACAATTTATTAACCAGCAAATACTCGCATATAGTAAATCACCGTCACCCGCCTAATTTAATAGAATAAACTTTAATGAGCACCTCAGAGAAGAGGATATCAAATTAATGACCACTTACTAATGGCGGTTTTCTCGCTAAAAACAACAATTTTAATAAATGGAGAGCTTGACATCACATATTCAGGGAAGGTATCCGGACAGTAAAATGTACTGCAGAAGTTATTTATACTGAGATTGGAATATATCCTGTGTCATCCGATCCGCTTAAACCGCTACGCCATCCGTGCAGTTTGTAGTTAGTTCAAGCAGTAGTTAGATTAAGTTGAACACAAGTTAAAAACAAATCGCAGCAAGTTTATATAACAATATGGTCTTGGCATTGACAGAGCTTCAACCTAATTAATGAAACACAAAACTTTTTTAGTTCCCGTCCTCATAACAGACAATGGAAGTTAAAAAACATCTATTCGCTGGGGGTCTATCGATGCGATGCCTATAGTGTTGAGATTATAAATGATGTTAAACGTGTATGCAGTTATACAAAGATTTAGTTACTACTTTGTTTAATAAAATCAATCTCTACATAAAGTAGAAACAGTAGTAATTTGTATTTTAACACACAATATCAAATTTGTGTAACTTTGTGGCATTCCATAATGTAGGTAAGTTAAGAAATAATAGTGTGAATCGCCGGTAATGAAGTACCTGGTTATGTAAGACGATCGTGAACGCCCAATCTGAAGGTTAATAACTTCACCATCAGTAACAGTACCGCTAATGGACGAGTTATGTTTAATTCAAATTAAAAACAAATTATTAAGTGCATCAAAAACGAAAACAATTCCTTTAGACAAACAGAAATGTGGTTTATTGTATATTGCTGAAAGTAACAATAAATTATAAACGTGCCTTTTATTTTTACGGGAATTAACGCGATCATTTATTTAAAGGTATTACATACCTCTGATTTTCCTGACGTTTCGACCAGGTTGCACTGGCCGTGGTCACAGGCTGACTCCGTAACCGTACTCCGTAAAATAATAATAACTATTATATCATGGAATGCGAAAGTTTAAAAGTTTGTATTCATCTCAAAAGCTAGTATATAATGATAAAAAATGTCTTAGGCCGCGTTTTCGAAGTCAGCGGAAAGCGGAGCGGGCAGCGGAGCGGGAACGCTAACCCGTTTTCGAATCCAGCGGGCGCTAGAGCGGTTTAGGGATGTGTTATAAGAAACAATACCTCGTAAAATATAGCTTGATACGAATGGCAGATTTCACAAAAAATAATTAGCGATTTCAAATAATTAATGAAAACGATTAATGTTTGCTATTTTGTTTAATTAGGATATCTACTTATGTAATAGCGACATGAATAAATACTTTAAATGTATTTTTCTAAAATCGTACAACCCGGAATCATAAAAACACAATAATTTACTATAATTGACAAGTTAGAGGGATATTAGCTTACTATATTCAATCATTATAGTAGATCACAGAAAGTAGAATAAAAATAAATAACATCAACAAAGCGAACAATATTACAAGTAATAAAGATGATTAAAATATTTTAATAGCAACAAATAAATAAAATATAAAATATTAATAACTGAATAAACTTGAAAAAATCACAACATCGACAAAATTAACAATCATTAATCACATGTGATTGCTATTTTATTCCATCCCTATATGACACCGCTACATTGGTGCCTAAGACAAAGTATTACATAGACTTGACATGGCGTACATGTAAGGCCGTAAGAGCTCGTTCTCACTTGTCGGGTCTCGGGTCCGAATATTAATCACACTACGGTTAATAATCGGTTGTCGGCCACACACACAAATACTCTGAGTGCGCGCCGCGATACGTGTGTGTGCGATCGCAGCGACGTACGCACGGACGGAACAAGGGGTAGCGGGGGACGCTCGCTAGCCGGCCACGACACCCGACAAATTATGTGAAAAGCGCCATTCTTACTTATATTATAGGCGAGCGAGATCCAACACGATTTTTTTCCGGGCGTAGAGGGCTGGCAAAACACCCGAAATTATTGTCGTGGCTGACACAAAATTGGTTAACGACAAGTGTGAATAGCTTCATATAAAATGTTCTGCCACTGGAACCTCTGATTAATAACCGGACCCGACACACGACAAGTGTGAACGGGGTGTAAGGGAAATAAAATATTAACGTTGCCAGGTTAAAGCCAATTCTCCCTTATTAATTCCGTTTACTGTTCCAAACGTTCAACAAATCTGGTCGCAATTTGGTCGGTTGATTACAAAAATTTCTCACTTTAGAAACTAGTTCTGATCACTTTTTTAAAATTATTTCTGCATATTGCATTCTGCAACACACACAACTTTTGATGTAATTAATCGTAGTAAAAACAATATAATGCTGATAAAACGCTAATTTTTATACTTACGTGTGAAAGGTTATATTTTCATATTTACGTTCACTGCGGCTTTTGCAGCCGACAACACAACACTGTACTTCGTAAAGTATTTGGATCAAATACACTTGAATACACACAGTAATTCCGTCAAAAAACCTGATTTTTACTCCTGACACAATTCCCTCTTTGAACACTGTTTGGCACGTATGTTTAAGTACCATACAAAAAAGCAATACGGCGACAAGAATAAAATTAAAAATACGTATCTCTATCTTTCTCTAACACACTAGAAAATGGTATAATTATCTTACTCGCTTTTGGTAACGCTGTTAGCGCGTCAAATCTATGTAATACTTTGTCTAAGCTTGATGCGCCCGCTCGTACGCCGCTCGTCAACCACTTGTCCTATACATGGTCTATCTATACATTTGAATCTGCCGCTGCCCGCTCCGCTCCCGTTGAGTTCGTGTACGCGGCCTTATGGGCGAAATATGCCCTAGATCCTATTCCAATCAAAACATGCTTACCTAACTGCCTACAGCAATTGTGCAAAGCACTAGTGACATAGAATTATGTATAGTAACTTAGTAATGACTGCTGTGATCAGGATCAGATGACACGTCATGTTTGCAAATAAAAGGAAATGGACACCGCAAACTGCGCCTATCTTGCGGAATGTAAAATGACTTTGTAATAATTTACTTACCTTAACCCAATGATATTTTTAATTTAATATCGTTGCCTTAACCACAAACAATACAACTACAAATAGAATGATATCGTTTTTATTGCATTGAATGTTCTTCCAATTGTTCATTATTAATTCAATGATATTTATTATCATTGCATTAATTTTATTTACCTGAAATTCTATGTGAAACTTTAATTAAACTTTATGGTTATATGGTCAAATTAGTAATGAAGCGCTATAAGTTCGTAATTTTAGGAAATCAATTCATACTTTTAGTCCATTGTTTCTTTACTTTTTAGTTAATATAAACAATATATAGTTGTACAGCCTAGATAGAGATTAGAAGTTGGAAGCGGTAATTTTATTATCATACTATTTAATTTCGCACAACTATTTTCGACATTACTTCAATATGATTTTCAATTCATATATCTTAAAATAGACGAAATGGAAACCAAACAATTTAACTTACGAACTTTAATTTCAATCACTTTTCAATTACCTACATAATTATTTTAATAAGCACTGTGACGCTGCATTTTATGATTCAGAGCTACTTTTGTCAGCTAAGTGAATTGAAGATTTACTTACAAATACCATTTATTAAATATCAATGCTATTCAAAATTGAATGTAAATAAAATCGTTGACGTTCCATACTTTTCTTCATACGTTTAATGAGTTTGTATGTGCATAATAAAGAAATTTATTATTCCGTTATCAGCTATTAGTTTATGTTGATAGTGCGATGTTTCGGCACTTTCCTTGCCATATTAAAAGACATAAAACGGCAAGAGTATTATTATACTCGGTAATATTTTCGCACTACTGATTTAGGTAATATTCTATAGAATAAAATTCTGAATACTCTTTTATTAAATTTTCGAAACATTTTTTAATCAATACCTGTGTATAGTTTTACGCAATGATACGTATAAATTATAATTTTCAGTTTATTATAGACCCACCAAGAGCACCTTTTTTGTTGACGAGATGGAAAATTCCTCGGGAACTCAGGAGCCAGTAGTATGTGGTATTTTCACTGAGAACCACACCGACCGACGTTGTGTCTCAGGCGCCCTGCTCTGAGGCTGACCCGGACCATGTTATTTCAGGTCCTTCCCGAAACGACGCTATCTGTTATCAGGGCCGGGAGAAAATCGTTCTCCCTCTCAATCTTGCATGCATTGCACCTTTAAGCGATCAGACCGCTAACTCACTCCCGAGCGCAGCAATAATAATCTTTATAGCAAACTCTGGCAGCACGAGGTCTCTTCGACGGTTCATACCGCTGTTGCCGCCTTTAAGCGTTCAGCGGTCCTCCAGCTTATGCTGGGCGAAGGCCCGTACGATCCAAATGGCCACTACCCGCTGCGCTTGATTGAGTTTAGCTTAGAAGCGGGAGGAGGCCAATAGCCGCAAGTATGCGGTCTACTGTGGCCCCGCATTGGTCTGCCAGTATTGATCTTGGTCCGGTATTGTGCCTGGCTCGAGTTGAGTCGGCGATACCCCACTGCCCACGGAGACGTGGACTTGATGACATAACCCCTGGATCTTACCGAGGTATTTTGATGGGGTTTAGAGGTCTAGCAGCGGATTTCTTCCCGATAAAGACCTCCTAGAAAATGCAAAACTAAAACTTGGCCATTTGTAAGTTTAATAATTTTGATATGATGATGTACTCAAAGACCATTTCGGCCTGGCGTCCAGGCTCAAGGGAGACCAGCCAACTACGCCGGAGATATTAAAGTGCTAAAGTGTAAAAAGCTCAAACAAAAGTGCACTCTTTATTCCCTCAAAATACGATGGGACAGCTATCCGACACGACTGGGGAGATACCAGGTGCAGGACTGATTGTTTTATGTGCTCTCTGAGACTCGGGGAATATGACTCCAACTTCCAAACTCCGGTTGTTATTAAGCATTTCTATAATCAGAAAAACACATAAAAATTCTTTGGCCCGACCTGGGACTTGAACCCGAGGCCTCTTGTTCGGAAGTCGCATACGCTATCTCACAAACGCTAGACAAACGAGGCAGTTAATTTAAGAAACAATAGTATGAACAGCTATTTTAAATGTAAAATGTATAATTATATAAACGTAGTGTTGGAAATCCCATACTTAATTATTAACTTAAATATGGCTATTTTAAGAATAAAACCATAAGGTAACCTATTGAGACCAATAGGCGTACGTGACTATGCTTAAAAAGCCGGGAAGTGTTACATGCACCACAACAACGTAAAGACATAACAAGTCATGTTGTACGCCATTTTTTTTTAAATAACAAAAATACATAAAATGGCTTTTAGACTAAAGACACGTTATGACTCTTTAGGGTAAACTACTCGTAAATGTAAAATTTTAGCTCTACTCATTACGAAAACAAAAAAAATATATAAAATTAAAATAAGTTAATTAAATAAAATGCAACTTAGCATATTGAATAAAAAGTTTAGATGAAAGTTCTTGTACAAAATTCTTATTTGTTATGCTAAGTTGCACAAAAAAAAATTTTTATTACATAGAAGTTTCCTTGTTCAAATATAAGGTCCTTACTACGAGTATAATATCACATTGGAGTTTTGTCGCACTGGCCATTTTGATCTGAAATATATCCTTTTTGGTTAAGAATTCCAAATTCAAAGTTACAAATCCATTTAGCTGGTATATTTGGGTTTCAAAAACAGTAACTTATTTTTTTTTCTCATCAGTTTTTCTTTTGGCGTCGCTCATCTCGCACAATGGGAAACTTGAAATATCGCTTTATTTATGAGTAGGAATTTTAACGGCACCAGTGCTGCCGAAACAGCTCGAAGTATTAACGATGTGTATGTCGCTGGTGTTGCAAAAGAAAACACGGTATATTTTTGGTTCTAACGTTTTCGTTATGGAAAATTCGGCCTTCATAATAAGCCCCGTGGACGGCTGGAGACCAAAGTGTGTTGTGTTACCTTTTTACGTAATGAAGAATTACATGCTATCACAGTTGGCTGCAGGCTTTGCTGTGAGTGACATAACTGTTTTAATCCACTTGAAGCAATTATGAAAAATAAAAAAGTTTGAACGGTGGGTACCTCATCAATTGAGTAAAGCAAACACGCGTCGACTGCTGCGTTACATTGCTCAATCAGCACAATAATGAAGGAATTTTAAATCAGGTCATTACTTGTGGTGAAAAGTGGATGCTGTACGATAATCGGAAGCGCTCGTCGCAATGGCTGAACCCTGGAGAACCAGCCAAATCATGCCCCAAGCTAAAATTAACTCAAAAAAGTTACTTGTGAGTATTTGGTGTACTAGTGCCGGTGTCGATCACTACAGCTTTCTTAAATCTGGTCAAATGATTACGGCAGATGTCTATCGTCAGCAACTGCAAACCATGATGGAAGACCTAGCTGCTAAACAACCGAGGCTGGTCAATCGCTCTAGGCCACTGCTGCTTCAAGACAACGCTAGACCACACACTGCAGAACAGACGGCAGCTAAACTAGTGGATAAGCAATTGGAATGTCTGCGACATTCACCATACTCCCCGGACCTTGCTCCAGCAGAATACCTTTTTTTCCTAAATTTGGATAACTTCTTACAAGGAAAAAAAATCTCCGATGTGGCAGTCCAAACCGCCTTCAGAGAGTTTATTGATATTCGCAACCGTGTTTTTTTTAGTAAAGGGTGCAACCAGCGTTTGCAATGTTAGCTCAAAAAATGTGTTTATTTGCTACATCAAATTAGAAACCTTGAAAATTAACAGTGTTTCCATATTATATTATGCATTTATTATACATAAAAACCTTCCTCTTGAATCACTCTATCTATTAAAGAAACCCGCATCAAAATCCGTTGCGTAGTTTTAAAGATTTAAGCAAACATAGGGATATAGGGACAGGGAAAGCGACTTTGTTTTATACTATGTATAGCTTATACATCAGAATAACACAAGGGCTACTATTTGCCGCGATAACCGACATAAACGCGGGCGGAGCCGCGGGCAACAGCTAGTTTAATATATTTTACAAAAAAAAACTTTATATTTCTCCCATACAAAACGCCAATTTCATAATTATGTAGGCACCTAATATTAAGCATAATTGTTAGCAAGCTCCTCTTGTTCTAGTCTAGGGACTATTTTATGGTAAAAAGCTAAATTCGGGTGATAATTAAAACAACGATCAATACGAGACTAACGATAACACTAGCATCGTCATAAAATAATATTGATGGTGTACCTACGCAACTAAACATTACACACAAAAAGAGCGCATCAAAACTTTGAAGCCGTTACTACACTGCACCAACAATTTAGTAGTTTGACATTCCCTGATTATCAAACAACTACATATTATGATGGTAAAATTGAAATTAAACTGTTGTACCCACGTCAGTTAATAACTTGTCTCATGCAGGTATGTAATGATAACTAAAGAGCAGTTCTAAATCGAAATTTGATTTATAACTCACACTGCTCTTTTATCTCTAACATTCTTGGCACGTCTTTGTATCGAAAGATATTTCGCTTATTGTAATAGAGAGCGCCAATTTCAGGAACCGGAGTCGAGAGTCTACCGGAGTTTGCACCATTGTAAAGTGCAATTTTTATATAAAGTCTCGAAACTAAAATTAACTTCACATAAAATTAAATTTTTTCTTGATCATGTTGTTCTCATTTACTGTCTACCATTGAAGATATCGCAGAACGTGTCATATACTTGGCTACATACATCCGACTTTCAGCCCATTTCATTTCCTACACTCAATGATGCCTACACTGAAATTGATAGTTACTAGAGGACTTTGCAAAATATTTTATAATTTTTGAATATAAATATTTTGAACTCTTGTTAGTTGCAATTGCCTTAAAGTGTTTTGTTTTCAAATCGCAATTTCATGTCCAGAAGTTAGAGTTCTTATTTAATCAAGAGCTGTTTATAAACCTAAAAAACGCCTATTAAAATAACAAAATATATAAAAGTCTTTTATATAAAAATCATCATTGGTCTAAAAGTCAGCTAAGACCTGTCGAAAACAAATTTGCACAGTTCTCTATTTTGTTTATTTACATTTATACCCAGTTGTGTTGCGCATGCGTTGGTAATTGTGACGTCATTGCGAACCTCGCGTGAAGTATCCAACATTTTGTTCTAATAAAAACTTCCGAAAGCACATTTAAAAAATCAGGACAAATAACGATTATGTCTGCAAGATAACTGATGTAAATAGACCGTAAACTTAATAGAAACTACGCGTAGGTCCTCAAAAAACAGTACACATAAAAAGTAATTTGAATCTTTGAACCACATCTACAATCCAAATGAAATGATAATGAGATTTAAATGGTAATAAACTTTAACTAATGAAAGCTACATATTTTGTATGTATGACAACCAAGACCATAACTGCATGATGATTTTGCAACGCCAATGCACTTGTTCAATCTGATCAAGTCACTAGTAATATAAGATTTGACACAAAAACAAAACATCAACAGGTAACCGCGCGGACGCAACGTGGGTGACATACACAAGCCGGCACCTTTAAGGAGCCAGTCAGCTAGAAACGCCTTCCAAGCGCGGCCGACGGCCTCGAACTCCTTGATGAGCTCGATAGCATAGACGGACTCTTCGTCGTCGTCGACGGCGAGCGCGGGATTGTCCGAAAAGTAGTGTAAGCGCAGCATGCACAGGGCCCGGGCGGCTCATCGCCCGCCGCCACTCGGTGCGGCCCGCCGCGCCTCCCACGGCTCACTGCTAATTATACGCAGCGCGTTGCCCGCGCCCGCGCCGGTAGACGCCACGAACTTGACACCACTCGCAGCATCGTCGACGCTTTGACGTCTGCAGTTTGCCAGCTCACGCCCACCGCCATGTGTCCGAGGAGATATGACCAAAATGCATCACTCAGTGCGCTTCGTGGAAAGAAATAAGGTTTCTAATGGCGAACAAATGAAGAAGTTCTTTTTTGCCTTGCCTCGCTGGTCTCGCGGTTTGCGTGTGCTACTGCTGATCATGAGGTCTTTCTTGGGTTCGATTCCCGAGTCGGACCAAATGTTTGTATGATCTACAAATATTTGTTTCGGAGGTTGGGTGTTTTCTATGTATAATATGAATGTATTTACAAAAAAAAAGTATATATGTATTCTATCCGTTGTCTAGTACCCATAACACAAGCTCTGCTTAGTTTGGGACTAGATGGCGTTGTGTGTTAGATGTCCAAAATATTTATTTATTTATTACATCAACATAAACCAAAAAATATATATATGCGTCTAATTACAGATAAAATAATATTATATTTTCGATAGGTAGGAAGACCTCAATGGTTTCTTCGGCAGTAGATTTAAAATTGATGCTCAATTTTACAATTAACTTAATTAGTACCAAAATCCGAAAGTGAATTCCAACCATTACTCCATAGAGCAACACAGGCCACGGACCGTTACTCTATGCATTACTCTCTTGTCGAAGTTCATAGAGTCGTTTTTCATTAAATCAAATTACCGTTACTTCATAGCCGAACAAATGTATAATTTAATATTGATATCGATAAAACCTCACCTTTAGTGTATTATTTCGTTATTTACAGAATAGTTTTTTGCTTTTTGTTTTTTAGTATTTTATGTTCATATTTTTCATATCATTGCCTTATTACATTAAAATATACACATTACCTTTCACGTAGGTAGTTGAAATTATTATTATTTTCAAAATGTTTCAATATTGATTAGTTGTAAAGTAGAACACGCCAAAGCAAAAAATAGGAGAGGTTCCCAGTTCCTTTTATTTTGATAATATTAATCAAAGACCTAATTCAAAAAATATTTATATTTCGGTTAAGTAATAAAATTTAGAATAATAAAAAAGGTTATTATTATTTTATAGCGATTTTAAAATCGTCATGTTTCAGAAAAAAAAAACAATATAATAAAAAAAGCGTGAGGCAATTTAGTCCTACGTCCCCAGTGCTCTATATTTAGAAGACTAATAAAAATGAGCTGCCAACCAGTAAGGAAATTTTGTATTTTCCTTATTCTAAATATTTACGTTTTTTGATGTAATGATTTTAAATTCAATGTATATGCAGTAAATACTCTAATGATTAATCAAACGGAAGATTTTATTGTTTTTTATTTTTATTTGTGATTTGTGATTTTAAAACGGGAAGAAAGTAGGTAAATGTCTTTCGTTCGAAAAGAAAACCTTTTTACGAATCTGTGGCTTCTGTAAATCCTTGCATTATTTTCTACAACACGACATGAACTACTCAACAATTTGGATGTTTGTTTATTATATTAAGACTGTAGTCCTTGAGCGTGGGAATTTGGGATTGAACACCCACATTCATATTTTACATGCACACAAACGTATCGGGCACTGTTGCATACTAACCCTGGCAACTAATAAATTTACTTTCGGTTTTTTCTTCTAGTTACATATTCATTAACTGTTCGCCTTTGAAGAATGTTTAGAATGTCCTACAAAGTACGCAATGTATCTTAGTCATATCGGAAAGCCCGCGGGCTTTAAGTAACTCGTCAACGGCCGAGAATGGGGTTCAAGTGTACCTATTCATTTTTAATTCATTTCATGGACAAATAATATATTTTTACACAGTATAAAATTAAGTCGCTCGCGCTATCTGTCAGCTTAGATCTTTTACAGTAATCAACGGATTTTAATGCTATGTTATGAAATAAAATTTGTATGATATATGTTATATTAATGGAACATAATGTTTCTTAAAAATATAATTTTTGATCGCTTTTATTGCTCATATTGACTAAATTTTACTACAAAGATCTAACTTACTTACGTACTTTTTTCACTTTTTGACAAAAAACGACGCTGAAAAAGTATGAAACAAGTTTTGAAAAGCCGTAGTTACGTGTTTTTAAGAGTTATGGTACGTTTCTATTTTAATTTAAGTTTTTACTTTTTTTTATTTAAAATGTTTTGGTGTAGTGATAATAATAATTTATATGCAAAGTATATTTTAAATACCTAACACAGAAATATAAAAAAAAATTGAATAAATACGAACAAAGTCACCAGCAAATGCTAATAATACCTATATATATATTTGAAATGTACAAGTAACACCCTTTCCGATGATACCAAACACGGCATATTTATGTCAAATTCATTTTTTAATACAGTACTTTATGTCGGCTAGAGGGCGCCACATTAAATTGAGTGACGCGTCATAAAGCCTATAAGCAGCGGACGATCAAGACACTTCGAACGATATCCAGTTCTAATTAGTAGTTAAGGAGCTATGAGGGAACAGATGAACATACATACATAGCCTGTCAAAATCATAACCCTCCTTTGGCTTTGCCGTGGTCGGGTAAAAAAAATAAAACAATACAGTTAATTTATAAACTCCTTCTTTTTTTAAGACGGTTAAAAAACAAACTATTTGTCTTAAAATTAATATTAAGAGTGTAAAACTTTGAAATGGAAACTTCCTTAAATATATAATACTAGCTTTTACACGGGGCTTCGCCCACACAGATTTCCATCCCCTGATTTACTGAACTTTATTTATTACTATATTTACTAATTTTTGAAATTCCACCCCTAAGGGGTAGGGGTGGAATTTCAAAAATTCCTTTCTTAGTGCTCACTTACGTTATATAAAGAACCTACATGCAAAATTTCAGGATTCTAACTTCAGCGGTTTGGGCTGTGCGTTGATCTCTGGGTATGTCAGTCAGTCAGTCAGTCACCTTCCTCTTTTATTTATATAGATTACAGATATCAGATAATGTAAGGGATAGGGCATCTATTGTTTTACAATTCACCAATTGATTAAATTCAAACTTAAGGGATGAATAATAATGGAAATGACGTAAAGTGTAGATGGGACCCTTTTTTACAATTTTTGTCTGTCTGTCTGTTTGTTTGTGCCGGCTAATCTCTGGAACGGCTGGAGCGATTTTGAGGGGATTTTTACTGATAGGTAGCTGATGATGTAAGGAGTAACCGCGGTTGGTGTAGTATCGCGGGTAAGACCGTGGGGCTCAGCTAGTTCTTCAGTAGTTTTTCAAAAAAGAACTTCCGTATATATACAATAAATCCTGTGTCGCGGGGGACTTTACAAACATACATGAAACGGACACAATGGACACCCAGACTCAGAACAACAATTCGTGGATCACACAGTGTTGTCCCATGTGGGATTTGAACCCACAACACCTGATACAGTAGGAAGCGGCGAGGCAACCGCTTAAACCACTAGACCAACCATGCAGTCAAAAATAAAACTGTAATTTTCTAACAGAAATTTATTTACTTTTTAAAAACAATTTCTCAAAGTGTCTCGGTCTGTCAAAGTGTATTCAAAGTACTCGTCAAGACAAATCAAACGACTCCAAACTCGATAGGTTCCGTCGTTACAAAGTTCCTATGACCACCTTCCAGCTTCAACATCAGATCAGCTCCATGTCATCATAATATAGCATTGTCACGCTATATACATATGCCTACAAAAATTCAACACAATCGGTTGAAGATATCTGCAAAATTGAGTTGCAAGATTCCATCTTAACAAATATAGTTAGATATATACATACATGGCAAGTTAAAAAAAACATAAAAATAAGTTCTGTGTTAATAAAATATACCAATATTTTTCTTTGAAATTATTCTTTAAAAAAAATTAAATTAAATTCAAGAATACAAATTAACAGTTACAATTCGACACTCACTGGCAACCCACCCTAAAACTTGTCATTTACGTATTATGGAGCTCAGTGCGAACTACAAACGGACGTGGTGTCACCTTGAATATTCGACGGGCACTGAATTTTTTGAGCGCGATAAAACTTATTTATTGCAATTTACGGGAGACGATATCTACGTACTAAAATGTATGGAACTTTTGTCGCTAAAAATGAATGATGTTTTAGCCTTAGATTATGGCTTTTTGGTGAGAATTAATAAAAAACTAAAACGGTAAATCTTTTCTCCATACTTTTTTCTCGCGAAATAAGAAAAAAACATTTAAAATAGAGCACGAAATAGGACAGAGTGTGCTAATTAAAAAGGTCGATTTCGATGATTTTGATCTTTGTTAAGGCTTTTTTTCACAAAAACAAAGAATTATTTTATAAATGTCACTCGGTAGATTGGTAGACTGATTTATTAAACTACTGAGTTTTTTTTTTTAGTATCAAATATGAATTGAGTTGTTTGTGTTTTGCAAAACTGCAAGTGCCTTTTCGCGCGTTTTTAGGGACGCGCCCCTTAAGTAAACATGCTGTTGATTATAATAACATTTCTATACCTACTGTGTTTCACATTGCACGATTTGGTTCAAATTTTAAATCTAAACGTAATTGTTGCTTACTGTAAAATTGATTGATAAAGAAAGATCTAAAATACCGACATACAAAGACTAATTGTAAGATTTATAGCTTGTGTAACGAAGAACTATTTCACCTCTATCTAAAACTTGCTATTTGGGAACCCGGGAAAAAATCGATATTTTGTAAAATTATGTTATTTTTAAAACTAAACGCGTTATGTGTTTTTATGCAATAATTTTGTATCCACAGGACATAATCCCGATTTTACCTATCGCTACTAGACAACTCCGATTTTTCATATAATGATTTATTCACATAAAATATGTATTGTTTCAGTTAGTAAGTAAAATACATGAATCCTGAAGCGCAACGACTAGAGTCTAATACAATAATGCCAGATTTACTAGAAAGTTCATATTAGATCCTATGAAATTGTTCATACCTCCTAAACTGTGTAAGTATGTTTTAATTTACTCTATGGAATTGATAATGTGATTTCATTGTATATATTTCACCGACACAAGTAAAATCTTAGTCTGAATACCAGAGTTCATCGTAAATACTAATGATATATGTATCATGTGTTTTTGACGTTGTTTGTGTATTCTTGTCTATGTATTGAGAAATAAACCATATCATTAATATCGGCACAGGTGTTAGAGAGTTAAGTAAATAAAAGAACACTTACCCAAGTCCGAAAGGCTAACTTTTTCCAGGAAAGGGTCTGCTACCGGCAGCTATAACAAAAAAGTAAAATGTTAATCATTTCACTGTATCAGTAAGTGACACAAAGAACATTTTATTAATGGATTTCCTCTCAGTAACAATATCTTTTTATAAAAATTCGAATAAAATAATTGCCGAGTGTATTACTCGAGAGCGACAGGTTCGATTCAACTTAATAATCCGAAAAACGCATTAGAAATTTTATCCATGTTGCTATGTGAAATTAAACTTGGAGAACTTAAGAGAACTGTACTAATGCAGTAAATGTTAGTATCTGGTCCAACATACCCCTCGTGAGTCGCGGAATAGCATAGCGGCATGATGCGGGTCAAGGAAGGCATCTGAAGCACGATGTCGGATCGTCGGGATATTCCCTAATGATGACCGACGCTTATCAGCGTCCTGGGCATTCGCTCTGCGTAGATGGGCACCTGTGAGACAAACAAAATGTTTTAGTTCACAATTTGATCTTAAAGCGTAACATTAAATGCTATGAAATATATTTAGCTTTAATTCCGCGAGACAAATATCCAGGTCTGAAAGCAAGGCACAAATCCCACCGTCATGCATACTCACATGCACATATGGGTATCATGCATATGTACACATACAAAACAAGTGAGAAATAATTAGCATGCCATGCAACCAAACCTATACTCGACACGTGTTTCGCCCCTCCACGGGGATATTTCTAACTGTTCCTGGAACAGTTAGAAATATCAAAACATAACAATAATAATGCATATACACTGTTGAATGACCAAACAAACTTAATTCCATCACCACTTCTTAGTATGATTGCAGGTAGTTCGACACAGATGTCTTTATGACATTGTATCGACTATTATTATAGCGTCATCGAAACGGTATATAAAGGGCCGACAGCGGTGGCGCGAGCTCACTCGAGCTCAAACGCTCGACGAGTCAACATCTCCTGAGGATGCCCCGTGGAGGGGCGAAACACGTGTCGAGTATAGGTTTGGTTGCATGGCATGCTAATTATTTCTCACTTGTTTTGTATGTGTACATATGCATGATACCCATATGTGCATGTGAGTATGCATGACGGTGGGATTTGTGCCTTGCTTTCAGACCTGGATATTTGTCTCGCGGAATTAAAGCTAAATATATTTCATAGCATTTAATGTCATGGATTTCCGCAAAGTAACGCCTGATTCCATAACTTATCTTAAAGCGTAACATTATGTGGTGATTAAAATCAATGTTTAATTGTTCCCAATAATTAATTTAATTTGTATTTAACTTTTTATGGGACAATTAGTATATACAATATTTAAGACATACATAATTAGTATGAGCCAAGTAGTAACAGTCATTTTGAGTCACCGTAAAATCACATAAATAAGAGATTCTCAATTCGTTTGAATTTTTTAAATGTTTGTCATCCAATAATTCCGTTATTTATTAAATTATTTGTTTAGTTTAATAATTACATTGACTTCATTATAATTAATAACCCAAACTCCTACTCCTAACCTCCATCATGTAATGTTTTTAATATAATGGAAACAAGGACAATAGAAACGAAATAATCTCAGTACCAAAATATATTAGAATATGCAAAATTGATATTAATTGATACCTAGATGTAAATCGCGTATGAGAGACGAAGTGAATAGACGTTTTTGCCTTAAAATGACTTTGTGGAGTTTATTAGAAAATTTCATCTCTATAAATTAGAATTCAGTTAGACGGGACTGGACAGGACAGAACAGGTAACGACCTTCATGTATAAATATTATATTTCATTACCAGTTTTCATGGGCCATTCAAACAAGGCTTGACTTATGTTACTGTTAATGGCAATCTGTATATATCAGGTATTCTATACAATACCTAGGCTATGCAAAATTAGTAATATTAATGTCCATTGCATACTTTGCCTAGGTATTCTTTACAATTCCTAGGCATTGTACAGAACCCATCGGCAAAATGTAAAAATAATAGATTTTGGTTTGTATTTATTAATTTTATGTAACTACGTAACTACATATAAAATGGCGAGCAAAGGAAACGTATACGTTGATTTAAAGCAATCAGTATATGTTCTGATTGCTTTAAATCAACTTTATTCAGAACGATCTAGGTTTAGGTTAGGTTAGAACAGTGTCCACCTGTGTTGTTGTTAAATCATTTGGAATAGATAAGTTATCATGGATTGTTTTTGACCTGTTCCCGTAGATTGCACATTACCGGCTGCGCATTAGGCATTTTATAGAATACCTAGGCAAAGTACAAAATAAATAATATTTCACACATTACCAACACGTTTTAGGTATTGTATACATTGCCTAAGTATTGTATAGATACAGATTGCCGGTAACATTATAACTTAAAAAATTAAACCAAGTCTCCGAAAATTAATACCTCATATTAAATAGGTTTACATACGATGTTGATTTATAAAAATAATATCTGCTAAACAGATATTATTTAAATAAGCATTGACGGTACGATGACTATCGTGTTTTCTAAGGGCATGTTCTAAAACTCAAAGTTGGAGATTACAATACTTTGCTTAATTAGGGCGCGTTCCCACTATGTCGTGACGACAGATAATAGTGTAGTTTTAAGTGTCGTGGCTTATATGTTTAAATGGAGGTGTTCACATATAGAACGACACGACTTACTGTCGTCTACGCCATTTTGTGCAGTGACGACAGATTGTCATGACAGTGGGAACGGCTAGCACTACAGTCATAAAACGATAAAAATCGTTACGACTAAATCGTGACGTAAAATCTATCGTAGCCACGATAAAAACTACCAGAACTAGTCACTCTTGCGCATGGTGGACGTGTTTCCAAGATGGCGAATAATATAACACTGGAAGTTTTAATTCCACTTGTGGAACAACGAGCTGTTCTTTGGGACAAAACTATACAAATTTATAAAGGTTTGAAATTAGCTGTGGAGAGAAATTTGTAATGTTTTTCGTCTTCGTCCATTGTACTCAGGAGCATAAACGCACTACTGATCTCCAAGAGAACGTAGAGGCGACTGTAGATTTGTAGCTTGTGATGTCTAAACGACAAAGCGACTGCCGTGAAACAATAAAATGTCGTCGCGATCCAATGGGAACAACTAGATACGATAGTCGGTAAACGAAAAAAGAAAATTGACGACAAACAATCGTTATAATGGGAACATCTAGAGACGACAGTCGTCCAACGATAAATTAATCGTTACGACATAGTGGGAACGCGCCCTTATTTACCTAGGCTTGCTTTATATGATATGTGACATTTTAAATTTTAAGTTACTTTCATAGTAGAGTTAAAATATATCCAAAACCTTTTACCCTATTCGCGAACACTGGACTAACACAATCTATTAGGTATATTGTATACCTATAGTTATAGTTCTTTTAATAAATCTAATTAATCATTTCAGTTTTTAAACCGTAACTACTTGAGCGGATCACGGAATCCATTATTTAAATAGCTCAATAAGCGTAACTTATTCACAGATTATCTCATAGGAGCAGTGCCTCCTAAATTAGGTCAATTACATTATCTCGAAACTGTCAGCAATAATTGCTGTTACAGCGGCTTAATGTGTGGAATGATGTACGTAACCAAAGATTTGAAACATCACATATCTTAACTCAATAGTACTATAATAATAAAGTAGACTAAATAGGATATTTTTATTACGTAGATATAGTAATTCCGTGTTTATCAACGGCTGGTCCCCTACATGGTTGAGACTCATAATTGAACTGGTAGGTACCCGCTATAATAGGATTAGTTTTCTGGTATATAAAAAACTGTAGTATTCTCTGTAAAATGTAAATAACTGACACGATCGCCTTGCTTCTTCAAGGTAAGTTGCTTTAATATTCAGATAAAAATTCGTTAAAGTGAAAATAATAACCTTAATAAAAACTTCTCGACCGTACACAGGAGATCAGGCATTTCATTTTACGAGATTAATTTTATAATTTTTGAACTTATTTTTTTTCTCAAAAGCTTTTGTGAAACTTGTTGAAACTTTGTAATCCCTAGGGATATTTTCAAATGCCAGAATAATTCTGAACTTGAATCATTTAATATCAAACTTTAGTCAGTAACTGAAATCATTTTATTTGCATCACATTAATCTGACTAAGAAATTGATTCTTTGATAGAATTATACAAATTGAATAAGTGATGATGAGGTCCTCATAGTTTTACCTGTGTCTAATATATAATATAATAGATATAATAGATAGTTATAATGTTTATAGTATATAATAGTAGTAAAATGATGTAGTAATTATCACGTTTAATTAAACAAAAATTGTTCAGCATTTATTACTATAGACCACCTGTGTCCAGTGAATGTTATTTTGACACTTATCGTGCTATCTAGTGTAAACAGCGTATTGTGTTTTAGATAGCGCAGCTGATTATCTAGATATATAAAGATTAACAACCATGGATTCATAAATAGCTAAGTATATCAACAATATTAAGATACTAAACTTCATGATAGCTTCTAAGAGTAGGATTACAACACAAAATGTACGAACGCAGAATAAACACTAACGTGTGGTCTCTCAGCTATAAATAGTTAAAGCAATCACTTCCGTTTGCCTTAACAGGCTACAAAGGGATCATGTTAGGACGGTGTGAGCGTTCACTGTTCTAAAACAGCCATAGCTACGATTCTAAAGACGTTTCTCTAGGTCATTCGAGTTAAAAAATGGTACCTTGGCAACTAATAGCTTCGAATACAGTATTCTGTAGGCGAGTTAGTGATATCTTAACATTGAAAGATTTAAGACTATTTAAACTATGTATCGATTTTAGTATTAGAATTATAAATAATGTTTTATACCGGGAAGTCGCATTCAATTAACCTTTATATGGTGAGACTGCTAGGATCTGCCCTGAAATCTAACTGCATTCATCTAAATAGTCTGAATATCTATCTAGTCTAGTGTTAATACATTTATGAGAGAGACTGAAATTGAGAACTAAAAGAAATATTATATGTACTAAAATCGAACAGCGTATTTCAGTTTAACGAAGATGAACTATATATTTCAGGTCTAAAATTAATGGCTCACAAAAGGAGTAACGCGATAAAGATATTATACGGATAACCGACAGCCAACAAGAATAGGACAGTCGACTTTGGGCCAAGAACATCCTGGAGTGTACTGGATGGTATAGGTATGTAATCGCCATCATTTATAACAAAATTGGCATCGATTCATTACGGCTTTTTATGACGCTGTACTCCTAAGGCTTTAACGTGGGCTTAAATAGTATTTACTTTATTTTTTATTCAAACAGTAAGTTAAGAAAGTATAAACAAATAACTATTCAGCTTTTTTAGTTAAGCGGTTCTTCTTCCTTTGTGGCCATTAACATACTCATAAAGGTCGTAGGGTGATGTTACAAGTTTACACTGAGGCCAAGCGAGTATATGAGTCACACGAAAGAAAGCGACTACCAGTGTCCGTGGTCTCCTAAAAATCAGGAGACACAAGTGCGTCGCCGTTATGAGACCGTATCGGTCCGAATAGTACCGAGATGTTTTAATAATATGGAATCCTGAACGAACATTATCCAAAATTAGGATTATTCAAATCTTCAAATCGTATAATAACTTTTAGAAATCAATGTTTTTTTTTATGTATGGCCCGCCAAAGTGACTCTACTCTGCCTGATGGAAAGCTTAAGCAGAATCCAAAATTTATATAAACTTATCACCAAACACAAAGGTCATTAGCTTAATTATATATTACTAGCTGTAGCCCGCGGCTTCGCTCGCGTAGAAGTTGATAATATGTATTTAATTAAAACTGTGTAAGTATCTATGAATAATTTATTCATGTTTTTAAACGTATTTATTTATAATCAATAGTCAATTAAAGCCGACTTTCATACACACTTTCACCCCTCTTTTAACCCCTTTAGGAATAGAATTCCCATATGTGCTGATATAAGTATTAATTAATTTGTAATCAAAAGCCTGAAGACAAAGTTTCAGGCTACTAAATTAAAAATGACGGACTTCCAGTCTAACCTAGGAACAGAATATCCAGAAGCGCTTAATTATGTATCTCATCATCATCATCGCAGTCCACAGCTGGACATAGGCATCTCGAATTGCACGCCACTTGGTTCGATCCTCAGCTTTTCTCATCCAGCTCCTGCCAGCCGTCTTGGGCAGATCATTATTCCACCTGGCCTGTGGACGTTCTACACTACGTTTGCCGAGACGCGGTCTCCACTCAAGAACCCTTTTACCCCAACGGTTATCAGTTCTACGGCTAATATGGCCAGACCACTGTCACTTCAGCTTGCTTATCCTGTGGGCTATGTCAATGACCTTGGTTCTCTGCCGGATCACCTCATTCCTGATACGATCCCTTAGATAGAGAAACGTTGAGCATAGCACTCCCCATAGCACGCTGAGCGACTTTAAACTTGTGAACCAGCCGTGTCGTAAGCGTCCACGTTTCGGCACCGTATGTCATGACAGGTAGTACGTACTGATTGAAGACTTTCGTATTTAGGCACTGTGGGATTGATGATGAAAAGACCTGACGAAGCTTCCCAAACGCTGCCCAACCCGGCTGAATTCTCCTGTTCACTTCGTCCTCGAAGTAGTTTCTACTTAACTGCAAAGTCTGTCCGAGGTACCACATATATTTTTGAACAACTTCGAGAACGGCACCATGTACCACAACCAGTTCCGGTAGAACATGTTCGTACATACGTATCTACTCATTTTTAATCAGTAGCCTAAAAATAAAGTTGCATGTTTCTAACTTTAAGAATGACGGACTTCCAGACTAAACTAAATACGAAATTTCAACCCCTATTTTACCCCCTTAGGGGTATAATATTCAGAAACGCTTAAATACGTATCTATTCCTTTTTAATCAGTAGCCCAAAAAAAAAAGTTTTATGATTCTTACTTTAATAATGACGAACTTCCATACAAACTTTCAACCCCTATTTCACCCCCTTAGGGGTAGAATATTCAGAAATGCTTAAATACGTATCTACACTTTTTAAATCAGTAGCCCCAAAAGTAAAGTTTAATTTTTCTTACTTAAAAAATGACGAACTTTCATACAAACTTTCAACCCCTATTTCACCCCCTTATGGGTAGAATATCCAGAAACGCTAAAATACGTATCTACTTTTTTTATCAATAGCCCAAAAATAAATTGTTATGCTTCTAACTTTAAAAATGACGAACTTCCATACAAACTTTCAACCCCTATTTTACCCCCTTAGGGTAGAATATCCAGAAAATCCTAAATACGTATCTAATCATTTTTATTTAGTAGCCCAAAAAAAAAGTTCCATATTTCGTATTTAAAAAATTACGGACTTCCATACAAACTTTCAACCCCTATTTCACCTCCTTAAGGGTAGAATTTCCAGAAACGCTTAAATACGTATCTATCAATTTTTTATCAGTAGCCCAAAGCTAAATTTTCATGTTTCTCACTTAAAAAATTACGGACTTCCATACAAACTTTTAACCCCTATTTCACCCCCTTAGGGGTAGAATATTCAGAAATGCTTAAATACGTATCTACTCTTTTTTAATCAGTAGCCCCAAAAGTAAAGTTTCATTTTTCGAACTTAAAAAATGACGAACTTTCATACAAACTTTCAACCCCTATTTCACCCCCTTAAGGGTATAATATTCAGAAACGCTTCAACATGTATCTATTCCTTTTTAATCAGTAGCCCAAAAAAAAAAGTTTCATGTTTCTAACTTCAAAAATGTCGGACTTCCAGACTAACCTATGTACAAAATCACAACCCCTATTTCACCCCTTAGGTGTAGAATATTTAGAAACGCTTAAATACGTGTTTACTCATTTTTAATCAGTAGCTCAAAAGTAAAGTTTTATATTTCTAACTTAAAAAATGACGGACTTCCATACAAACTTTCAACCCCTATTTCACCCCCTTATGGGTAGAATATCCAGAAACGCTAAAATACGTATCTACTTTTTTTATCAATAGCCCATAAATAAAGTGTTATGCTTCTAACTTTAAAAATGACGAACTTCCATACAAACGTATATAAACGTATGTATGTATACGTATACAAACTTTCAACCCCTATTTCACCCCCTTAGGGGTGGAATTTCAAAAATTCCTCTCTTAGTGCTCACTTACGTTATATAAAGAACCTACATGCAAAATTTCAGGATTCTAGCTTCAGCGGTTTGGGCTGTGCGTTGATCTCTGGGTATGTCAGTCAGTCTGTCAGTCAGTCAGTCAGTCACCTTACTCTTTTATATATATAGATTACAGATTATTTTATAACTATAGATAGCATGTGGATAGCCCTATTAATAATACAAGTTTAGTGTTGATAATAAATGCAATGTAATGTTTGTAGAGAGCAATGATATTATATAAAAAATATCATTGTTAGAGAGTGTAAGTGTTGACTAGACTCGAAATTGAAAATTAAAGAGTTAAAATGTTTGAAACGGTAGACATACGCCAGCGAATATCTGGCCATTCAGCTTCAAAGTTGGCCGGTGTCTAGATTCAGACCGAACAGATATTCTTTTAATCTCTAGTGAAGACCCAATACAAAGCTACAATGGTTGCACGAGACAATATAGTAACACAGCCAGGTATTGTATGCCAACAAGTGAGCGTGTAGTATTGAGGGCAGACGAGAGAACCTCGGCAATTTACTGGCAACTCATTCAACTACTGAATTCATTCAATCGATTTACAACCCCAGTCTCGGTCCGGTATCGATATTTTTTTTGGTTATTCTTTTTAAGATACAATAAAATTCATTTATTTGATTTTACATCACCAAACTTACAAATGATTTTAATTTTTTTTTTTTTTTTTTTATATATTACTAGTTGTTGCCCGCGGCTCCGCCCGTGTATATGTCGGTTATCGCGGCAAATAGTAGCCTATGTGTTATTCTGATGTATAAGCTATATTACTGTAAAGTTTCACCCAAATCCGTTCAGTAGTTTTTGCGTGAAAGAGTAACAAACATCCATCCATCCATACTTACAAACTTTCGCGTTTATAATATTAGCATAGAAGTATAGATTATTTATAGCCCTTATCAGTAAAAAATATTGTAATCAAGTACCTATCTATACTAATATTATAAAGCTGCAGAGTTTGTTTGTTTGTTTGTTTGAACGCGCTAATCTCAGGAACTACTGGTCCGATTTGAAAAATTCTTTCAGTGTTGGATAGTCCATTTATCGAGGAAGGCTATAGGCTATATTTAATTTTCAAAAAAATTAGGGATCCGTAAGAAAATTGCTATTTTCTAACCCAAGGTGTGAAATTGAAAACCTATTTTTGCGTGCGCTGCAAAGACTATTGACAATAGAACAAAATAATGTATTACGGGTTTGTAGGGCCCATTAAGATCTACAAAAAAGTCCGCGAGAGCATATATCTAACTATCATGGTTTAGTCACAATAACCGCTTTTGTGTTCGAAAAAATTATTAAATCGTCTGAAGAAAGAAACTACGTTAAATGTGTATCGTAATATTAATCCTTATCCAAATTAAGCTTTATGTTATCAAGGGTATTTATGTAGAAGTAAAATACTTTTTGTTTCATCCCAATCCGACATTTCGTTTAGAAGTTATCACGAGTATAAGACGCTAGGAGTTGGTATGTAATAATGAGTTATTTGCCAAAGAGTTTTTATCAACATAATGCGTAATATTAATCTTTATCTAAATAATTGTGTTGTTAATTATGAGTAGTAGATCTTAGAAGAGTATAATAAATACATCTATACTAATATATAAAGCTGAAGAGTTTGTTTATTTGTTTGAACGCGCTAATCTCAGGAACTACTGGTCCAATTTGAAAACTTATTTCAGTGTTAGATAGCCCATTTATCGAGGAAAGCTAGCCATAAAGGCTTCCATAAAATAATAAGATATTAATTAAATTTATAATAAAATAAAATAAATAAAATTTTAAGATCAAGGTAAAATAGCAATAGGGGATGAAAGTTTGTATGGAAATATGCAAGGTTTGTGAAGGAAAGGCAAGGCAAGGCCTATGTCCAGCAGTGGACTGCGATAGGCTGATGATGGTGATGCAAGGTTTGCGAAAATGCTTCATGAGTTTGGGACAGGAGACAAAATATTAGAGCTATTCAGATGTAACATTTACTGAGTTATCACAATATGCTTAAGTGTGCTTACCCGAACGGGCAGACATGTGAGGGCAGACGACTGTGCCGCATGCGGATGTTGAATTTTGCTACTACAAATTCGTTATTATTCACTAGGATTCGATTTGTTTACATGATTTTTTGTTTATTCAAATAATTTTCTTCGTGAAAAAATCCGAAGGAAAAGTATCCGGCGGGATTTAAACACAAAAAAAATCAAAAGGGGTACGCCGCAAGATGAAATAAATGCCTGTATGAAACATATGTATTATGGGTACATGTTAAAAAGTTTTGCCTTACTACAATTATGCGAGTACAATTTCACAATGATTTATGAGCAATGTCAATATGCAAATACTCTTCTAAAAATAGGAGATGATTGTATGCCAAATGACAGTAACGACATGATTACACTGAGACGTGAGTTCTGGTATATGATAGCACACATGATCTAAAAATAATATCTATTCTGATCCGCCGACTAATGAGACAGTTATCAAATAAACGAACGGATCATGTCAGACGTGGAGGAAGATGTTAACGAATACCTCTCAGGAAACAATGCAAGGGAAACTGAACCAGTCATATCATAGCTTATGCATAAAGTTTTTTAAATCTTTAGAATCATCAGGAGCGCATTCCCATAAGTTAAGACTGAAAGTTAATGTTCCAGTCCTATTAATAAGAAATATTGAGCGACAAAGATATGTAATGGTACACGGCTACAAAATACACATCTGGGGTACAACATTGTAAAAGAAAATGTTTCAATTCCCCGTATTCCAATAATTCAAACTTATTTGCAATTTCAATTTAAAAGAATGCAGTTTCCGCTGAAAACAAAATTTGCAATAACATTTATCAAAGCCCAAAGACAGACGGTTAAAGTTGCAGTTCATTTAAAAAAAACATGTTTTTCAAATGGGCAGCACAATCGCGTGTATCAAATCAGCTAAATCACTATATTTTGACAAAGGATGGCAAATCAAAAACGTAGTATTTTAAAACTGAAAAAAATTGAGAATTTGCTCAGACTGAGGGAAAACTCAAGCAGAATCCAACAGTGGAGGCAACCATACTCGCTGTGAAAGCAGACAATGCAGAACCAAACCGTTTGGTTCGAGAGCGTATTTCTAAGACTGAGGCGGTGACTTCCAAGACCAGCACGTGTTGTTCTGTAGAGGAAGGGAGAAGGTGGGATCAGTTGGAACAACGCTTCAGAACACTCTCCATGGTAAAGCGGTAGAGGACTGCCATAGAGGCGATATCTCTCCGCAACTGCAGAGGCTCAAAGGAATCGGTAGTATTGGGACTGTTGATAATGCGGACTGATTGCCGCTGCAAAAGATCGAGAAAATCAATGCCTATTTCCATCACAAAGATGAGAACAGTACGGACGAGCGTACCTTGGTCTTATAAACGAGTCACAAATGCTCGGGCGCGAAAAACCGTCTCACCCTGTTCAGGCTGCCTTAGTGGTGCCCTCGATGTACTCCCGTGGGTTGAGGTCTCGGCAAATATCCATGCCCAGGACACCGAGCTAATCCCGTAGTGGCAGTTGAGTGCTCTGAAAAGTGGGGAGGGGAAGAAACGGAGACTTTTTGGTAGAGAACGGGCACACCTGTGTTTTCTTAACGTTGAACTGGACCAGATTCTCATCACCCCATTGTTAAATGCGGTTCAAAACCCGGTCAAGCTCAGCGACAAGCTCTTATCCATTTTCCTCAACGTCTACTATCTTAGCTGCAGGGTATCCATAATATCGCCCATGCACTGTGCTATCGTCTGCATAGCAATGTATATTGCCAAGGGCTAATATGTCATTAACATGCAGAAGAAACATCTTGGGCGACAGGACCGAATTCTGAGGTACGCTAGCGTTTATCTCCAGAAAAACAGAGGCCGCGCCGTCCGACGCAAGGAACCCGAATGCGAAGGCGCTGATGAAGAAAAGAGTCAATCTAGAGACGACTCTAGGAGGCAGACCGAATGCTTAGAGGTCGGAGAGAAGCGAACGGTGCAAGAACAGGTTGAAAGCCTTGGCCATGTCGAATGTCGAAATAAGCTCATACAAAATACTTTTTATTTTATGTACTTATATAAATACTTAAATATGTTTTTAACAGTGAAAAGTGTGTCTTATTTTTAAAATAATATTAGCCTTAATAATTAAAACTGCTACCCAAAGTCACTGTTCCACGCGGACGAAGTCGCGGGCGCAGCTAGTCTATAATATAATGATATACCTCTGCCATGAATTCAAAAATAATTTATTTTGGTCTTCAGCCTTCTTTGTTAATACCCAATGTTAATTGAAATCAATACTTAGTCAATCAATCTCAGAGACTGGATAAATCTTGGTTCATAGAATAAAATAACTGTAATGAAAACTGTTTACGCCGAAAAATTACACTACCTTAGATGCATAAAAAGTTATAGTTACCTACTTCACACAACGGCCCATGCTTTCAAGCGTGAACTTATATTCCAAAATGTGTTTATTAAAACAAAGAAGTTAAAGAATATGTAAGGTTAATATCAAAAAGCTTTCAAAAATATTTAAATAACATAATGATGAATTAGAGTTTTGAAAGTAAATGGGTATAATTTGAAATTGGTAACTTAATTGTATCGTGTGATAGTGGTCGGTAGTTAAAAGGTGGCAAAATGCACGACATCAGGAAGGAACTCCTTAATTTTTTTTATAAGTTTCGTCTTATTTTTAACTACATATTACGTATCGACTTATCGTCTTTTAATGGTGGTGACCATGTAAGGTCGCTTTAAATCAACATTATTCTTTAAAACATTTAATACTGAAATTACTAACCGCTAATATTATTTCCATGAAATGTTTTTTTTTAATTCTACAGTAAACGATGTCGATTTTTGAACTAAGTCCATCGTGCAACTAGAATTGAGCCCATTTGGTACAAACATTTATAAAACTAAATATCTGAACACGGCGAGACACAGACAAACACCATTTAAATGAAGGTCGGTTAATTTACAACTGACCATTATATGTTCTTTCTCGGTTTCATTACTCCATTTGTCATTTTGTATTAAGAAAACCAGGTCGTTTTTAGGGTTCCGTGCCAAAGGCAAAAAACGGAACCCTTATAGATTCGTCATGTCTGTCTGTCCGTCCGTCTGTCTGTCCGTCCGTATGTCAGAGCCACTTTTTTCCAAAACTATAAGAACTACAATGTTGAAACTTGGTAAGTAGACGTATTCTGTGAACCGCACTAAGATTTTCACACAAAAATAGAAAAAAAAACAATACATTTTGGGGGTCCCCATACATAGAACTGAAACTCAATTTTTTTATTCATCAAAATCGTATGGGTTATCTATGGATAGGTCTTCAAAAATGATATTGAGGTTTCTAATATCATTTATTTCTAAACTGAATAGTTTGCACGAGAGACACTTCCAAAGTGGTAAAACGTGTCCCCCCCCCCCCCCGTGTAACTTCTAAAATAAGGGAATGATAAATCTAAAAGAAATATATGATGTACATTACCATATAAACTTCCACCGAAAATTGGTTTGAACGAAATCTAGTAAGTAGTTTTTTTTAATACGTCATAAATCGTAAACTGCAATTTACCTTTCATTCAATCAACACAAATATAAAAATATACAATAAAATTATATTATGTTTCTTGCTGCTGCGGAACCCTTCATGAGCGAGTCCGACTCGCACTTGGCCGCTTTTTTTCGATTATACTGTATTATTGATTTCTTTCGTTTACTGATATTTTGTTATATGAGGCAGTGAATGCTGCATATTAAAACAATGCAATAAAGAGTATATGAACATCCATTTCTATGTACATTGCAAATACTCAGCATACGTGTTACAATTACGAAACTGATACGCAGTAAATATATTAAATATGATGTAGTACCTACATTGGTCGTGACATTATAGTTTACAAACCAATGTCTCTAATCTAATCTCTTTAGGATTATCTAATCGAATGGTCTAAGATCCGACCCTAGCTCGACCTGCACCGAGCTGATAATAGAATAAAACTTATTTTATAATTGATTTCGTATAATATACTATATTTTAAAACTATCCTGGACAGAATATATTTAAATTTTTTTTTTAAAATGATTTTTTATTAAATTTTGCAACACCAAGAAAAAAAAATACTGGACTTAAAGTACGAAACATGTAGAATGTGCCGACATAGGGTTGTCTATTATTTACCTGGACGAACTACTGGGTTGCCAGGTATAAACAGGTATGTCGATATCAGTTACTTTCACTTGTGTGATAATAGAAAAAATAATATATCAGCAAGCGCTGTTTTATTGTGAACACGTTGATATAGGGTTGTCTGCAAAAATGTTGGTCCTAATAGAGGTTTGCTAATTTTAAAGATTTAAATTTTCAACGCGTGTGAGATGAGAGGTATCTGTCAGAGAGAGATCCGATGTAAGTATCCTGTAATAATGTTCGGTACATTGCAGACATGGCTTATGGGACCCTGAATGTAAGAAAGTGCGCATACTCGGTACACAAACTATGGAGAGTAGAGGTACCCCTACTAACCTCCATATTGTAAACAGTAAGGCACAGATTTTAGGTACCTAGCACACATACTTATACACAGTACTTAAAAAATGACGGGCTTCCACACAACCTTTCAACCCCTATTTCATCCCTTTAGGGGTAGTATATCCAGAAACGCTTAAATACGTATCTGCTCATTGTTAACAGTAGCCCAAAGATAAAGTTCCTAACTTTAAAAATGACGGACTTTCGTACTAACTTTCAACCCCTATTTCACTCCCTTAGTAAGTAAGTAACTTAGAAATTTCAAAATTCTTTCCTTAGTGGGTGTCTCCTCAATAAAACGATCCGTATGAATAACTGAAAGAATATAAATTAGGGTCTATACGTACGTGTAATATTGAAATCATCCTCTAATCCCTAACTATTGAAGAGTGTAACCTTCTATCATCAGCTCACCTAAATAACTTGTAAGTATACGACTAAAAGTCTATAGATACGTATGAAATTGAAAAAATTATCCTTCAACTCCTAACCGTTGAGGAGTTGTACCTTCCATCATCAGCTTACCTAAATAATTTGAAAGAATACGACTAAAGGTAACATACATACATATGATATTTAAAGATTTATCCTCAAAGTCCTAATCGCTTAGGAGTTGAACCTTACATCATCAGCTCATCATCATAAACTGATGACTACCAGACGCAAATACCGGTGTAACTTCAGAAAATATACGAAAAACATAGTATTTGCCTAAAAAATGAGGGTTTTCCTCGATTTCCCTGGGATCCCATTATCAGATCCTGATATTGTGGCAATGGGACCACCTCGGGAGCATACTCTTTCGAATACAAAAATTATTTTCAAAATCAGTCTACAATTGACGGAGTGAACATACATAAAAAAAATACATACAGTGGAACATAGAACCTCCTCTTTTTTGGAAGTCGGTTAACAATAGTATAGTGGCGAAGCGTCGCCACGGCAATTCTCGCCACGCCAAAAATCAGGTTTACCCCTCGCCTTTAGATGTTTCACATCAAAATATTTGCGGACACTTTTTAACCGACTTCCAAAAAGGAGGAGGTTCTATGTTCCACTGTATGTATTTTTTTTTTTTTTTTATGTATGTTACCCGATTACTCCGTCAGTTGTGGACCGATTTAAAAAAAATTGTATTCGAAAGGGTATGCTTCCGAGGTGGTCCCATTGCCAGCATATCAGGATCTGATGATGGGATCCCAGGGAAATCGAGGGAAACTCTAATTTTTTATAGGCACATACTATGTTTTTCGTATATTTTCTGAAGTTACACCCGTATTTGCGTCTGGTAGTCATCATTTTATGATGATGAGCTGATGATGTAAGGTACAACTCCTTAACGGTTAGGAGTTGGAGGATAAATCTTTAAATATCAGATGTATATATGTTACCTTTAGTCGTATTCTTTCAAATTATTTAGGTAAGCTGATGATGGAAGGTGGAAGGTACAACTCCTCAACGGTTAGGAGTTGGAGGATAATTCTTTCAATTTCATACGTATCTAAAGACCTTCAGTCGTATACTTTCAAGTTATATAGTTGAACTGATGATAGAAGGTTAAACTCTTCAACAGTTAGGAATTAGAGGATGATTTCAATATTACACGTACGTTTAGACCTTCATTTGTATTCTTGATGATGAAATTTGATGAAATAGTTCAACTTAGTACTTACCTACGATTGTTTGCACTAAAAACTGAAAAATAAAAACTTTTTATAAAAAAAAAACCGACTTCCAAAAAACATCCAACGAAAACTCTCTGCCAGAAAAACACTTAAAAGCGTAAAATAAACTGGTTCTTCATAAATTGCCTATACCTAATTCTTTATTCATTTAAATAGTAGTATTATAATGTGTGCTAGGTACCTAAAATCTGTTTGAAGTCGGTGCTAAGCCAAAAAGAATACAAACGAACAATTACAAAAGTCTAAGCGATAGTCACTTGGCACCGACTTCAAACAGATTCTAGGTACCTAGCACACATTATAATACTACTATGTAAATGAATAAAGAATTAGGTATAGGCAATTTATGAAGAACCAGTTTATTTTACGCTTTTAAGTGTTTTTTTGGCAGAGAGTTTTCGTTGGATGTTTTTTGGAAGTCGGTTTTTTTTTTATTATAAAAAGTTTTTGACTGCCACCAGTTACCAATGTATTGTCCTATTCAAAAATGAATGTAGAAATTTGAGTTTGAGTATCTACGTGATGAACGTATATGTAGATTTTGCAGCCAGGTCTTAGACTATCTAGGTGGTCTGGTTAAATTAAAATAAGATTATTTATCTGATTAAATGTTACGCTAATACGTGGACTTATAATCGTGGAATTGACTACACGGATGGCGGTGGTTTAAGCGGTCGCGCCGCCGCTCTCTACTGCACTGAGTTAGTAGATGCAAACCCCACCTGGGACGACACTTTGTGGACTATCATTATAAAAATCTATAAAAATATTTTAGACTAATCTAACACAAAACAAAGGAAAACAATAGCACAAACTATAACTATTACTAATAAAAAACTAGTCATGTGTGAGCACATGTCAAGAAGGTTTTTATCCCACGAGAAAGTAGTAGGTATAATCTTGTTAAACCGGACTAGCATGTACTGTTTAATTTTATACTTAAAGGATCAATTACACTCGTGTATAAATCGTATTCCCACATAGCATTTTAAGGATTGAAGTATTTTATTTATTTGTACTGGTTCGATACCAATTTTTTGTAGTTTTTGGAATTGGATTGTAGTTTATAATGGCAGCACCAGGGTTTTGTCAAAATGCCTTAGTGCGTGTTTGTTAAGACTTATGAAATAATTGTTGGAAATCGAATTTGGAAAGGTCGAGGTGCTTGTAGCCGTTTGTCGCGTTAAGTCGGGATTAACGTCGCAGTCTAGTCAAATTAGACATTCTGATAGGAAAGTGAAGCGAAACGCATTTTTTCTTTTTTTGTGTCGGGGTGCTTAGAAAAGCTTATTTTCGAGTTTTCGTATCATGACACATTGAGGCTTTTTTAGGGTGGGAGTAGGGAAGGTACAAACGGTTTTTGCGCTACAACTCTGCGATTTTTCCACCAAATGAGACGAGTGACCTCTCATTTTGTAGGTATTTACAAGTTTGCAAAAAAAATGCAATGTTTATAGTTTTCGCAAATATCAAAAGACAAAGGAAATTAACCCTTATATGATTCGATTAGTCAAAAATTGACCATAGAAGGCAGGCTTCCCGTCCGCCGATTCCGTTGCGGCGTTGGCACGCATCGGGCCGTCTTCGTCGCGTTTTCCGCTTCTGTCCTTTTTCCTATACATGCAATCGAAAAAAAACTTGTAGAGAATTCGAATACCTACACACATCAAAAGTGTCTAGGGATCAACATATGTGTCTAGGGATCAACATATATTTTTGCAATAACTTTTCTCCTGATTGATATTAATTAAAATTTTCTTTAAGGATTCATCAAATAAAGTGTTTTCGTTTGTCACAGTAACGATAAACCAAGTCACCTTTGCATTAATAAAGAAATTTGCCATTTTCCTAATAAAGGGATTTTTGACATTTGAACCACTAACATTAAAGTTCGAAAAAAGACTGAAATAACAGTTTTCTTTAAAATTTTATTAGGTAACTTAAACAATTAATAATCCGTGTTTCTACCGCGAACACTAACAACACAAGAATCGGTTTGGCATACTCAAAATGAGTTCATCCAAATCACGCTGTGGAATGGCCGCCCATGTTCGTTGCAACAACAAAAAAAGGTCTTCTTGCGACTGGATACCCTCCATATTCGGCAGAGCTCTTCTCTGTAGCATATCCCATGCATGCTCAATCGGGTTCAAGTCTGGCGACTGAGCAGGCCAGGGCCAAAGCCACATCTCAATCTCAAGAAATCGGCATAAAAATGCTTGATCCCTAGACACTTTTGATGTGTGTACCTGTAGCTGCATGTTGCTTTGAATTGAATTGCAAATTGCGCACAGTACAGAGCCTGAAAGTCATACGATGTATATAATTTATTGTAATTGAAGAAACCATTCGTTAAAAATTGAAGTAAAAGATGCAACAAAATTTGAATATTATATATTGCAAAATACATATTTATTTAAATGGTCGAATATAAATTACAATAATGAAGATTTTGCAAATATTAAATACGAAATTGCTAATATACATGATACGACAACTCGAAAATAAGCTTTTCTAAGCACACCAAACACAAAGAAAAACAAAATTGAGTTTCGCTTCACTTTCCGAGATCCCCTATTTTATGTCTAATTTGACTGGACTATCGGTTCTCTCGTACGGGAACCTTTGTCAAATAGCACGAGTTTGACTTGTAAATCGGAATCGTTTGTGTGGTGCTGAATCGGAGCAGCATCGCCAAGGAGTGCCCCTCGCCGCAGCGGAGATCGGAGCTGTCACACCAACATAAAGGTCAGTCACGTATTTTAACGAGGTGAATCGCTTTTCACCAGGTGGATTGTTTGCGACGTGCTAGCTACATCTATGGGCCTGTGTAGCTAGCACAGGTTCCCCGAGAACGAAACCGCCTGGTGATCTGATTCATACTTGTATACAAAAGAGTTGTATAATGTAGTGTAACGACATAAAAGTACGTTGTAAACTGACTATAATATAAATTGAGAAATGAGAAATTAAGTCAAATTTAATTTGAGAAACAATTTATTCAGAATACAGAAGCGCATATGAAATAATTACAACAAGAGATAGAGTACTGTTCGTATAATATTTCATTAACATACACGTATCTTCTAAGACATATTCCAGGGTTGATCAGCGTCTAAGTAGGTAATAAAATGACTGAAGTGTACTTACGAACGTTACTAGGTGACTACCAGCGAAGGTAAATTTGTTTTGTTACTGATAGCCATTTTAATGGAATTTACTTTTGGGATCGCAACCCCTACTAATCTATTATATGGAAGCCTGACGAGCGACGCATGTAAAACATTAAAAGCGCGGTTTTCAGTTACAGTAAATTAAATAAAAAGTAACATGTAACAATGTGTTTTTGATTTAAAAAATATACATTTTCAGTAGCTCAAATTGTATAACATAAGCAACAAAATAATATGGTAAACCAAATTTCAGTTGCCTATGGAGCAGTTCTAACATTTTCTGCATGCATTTGATAGGCACGTAACACCGCCCTCGCGGTGATTCTTATTGCACAATTGTGTATTTGTGTATGTGATCATTTTCAACGATAAACTATGTATTTGTTGATAAATAATAATATAAAAAATTTACTTCCACTTGGATAAATATGGTCATTCTCTTAACAATGTTCGACATTAAAACTCTCTGAAGCTCCACTAATCATGATACGAAAAACAAATTCATAGCTTATTTGCTTTTGTGTTGGTCATCGTTCCATTCCAGATCAAATTACGGACTCTCGGGGGTCTTCCGATAAATAACTTAGGAAGAATCCATAAGTAAATCGTCATTATATTATTTATTATTTTCTAGACATTATTTATACCATGAAAAAGTTTTCCTCAATACAATAATAAACACATCAAATTTTAAAACAACGGTTCTGTTGCATAAACAAATACGCAGGCAGGGCAGGCAACCATACAGACAACACAGCAATTTAATCAAATCACTCGCCTAAAATCCCTTCAAAAGCCGGATTGATTGATATCCATTACCGGTAACAATTAATATCGTTACATCCGATAGTACGCTTCCATTAAAATAGGACGAGTTTTACTATCCTACTGTCTTTAGGAACCAGGGTTGTTAGTTCATTGATAGGATAGATTTAAAATTCGGAGTGGAAAATAATTACAAAAAATTACAGGATTTTATAAAGATGATTTTATAAAGATTGTCTATGTATTTTATTTTTAAATTAAATGAAAGCACAAATACGTGTACCGTATACGGTCTTATAAGACCTACAATTTGTGCAAACACTGGATATTTTGATTTTCCCCATTACTCAGTATAATGAGGGTGTTGTAGAATGTAATTGCATGATACCCTTTTGACTGAATTACCACGTGAACGTGTCTTTAACGGCATTTACGCAAGTGTAGCGATAACATAAATTTTTATAAATCATTCAATCATATAATATAAATCAATCATTTTTTTATAAAACAATCGAAATTTAACATTAACTTTAAATGATTTAGGGCCTTTTAGGGATCAGAACAAAAAAGTTTAGTTTCAGATGGTTTTCTTCGATACTTAAATCGTCACGTCGACCGAGTCAAAACATCCATATTCACTTAAGCAAAATTAAATACTTATTTGTGGCAGTGTATGTAATTTTATCACAACCATTACTAAGAGAATTTATAGAAAAACCCAAACATCAAAATCACTATTCTACAGATACTGTCACTAACTGAGGTTTGAAACAACAGATAAAGATATACCTCAGATTTAACCTTTATTCTTTAAATAACAGATGTCTGACCATTGAAAAACCCAAATTTACGTTATCTGTAGAATAAATACTGTCTGTCTGTTTATCTGACGATTGAAAAACCGGCCCTAAGGTTCACAATTTTTTATTATTACCTACCTGGGCCCGGCGTAATGTTAAATACGTTATTAGTTATTACATTGCACACGAAAGTGAAATTGACCAGCTCCGATCTTGAGAAATTAGTTGTCATCTATACAATACTATCACATGGCTTAAAATGACACATAAACTTTATTATTCATACAACTCTGGACCCCACTTCGTTGGACACAAAACGTAGAGACAGACCGATGGTAAAAACAGTTCTTATTTGTTTCATCTTATTGTCTCAAAAATAGTTTTGTAATAGTTGTGTAGTAGTAGTGGAGCCGGACGTACGTAACTTATCAAATACCTATTGGGCTTGGCACCGACTTCAAACAGATTTTAGGTACCTAGCACACATTATAAAACTACTATTTAAATGAATAAAGAATTAAGTATAGACAAGAATTGGCACATAGCAATTTATGAAGAGCCAGTTTATTTACGCTTTTTAGTTTTTTATGGCAGGGAGTTTTCGTTGGATGTTTTTAGGAAGTCTGTTTTTTTTTATAAAAAGTTTTTATTTTTCAAGTTTTTAGTGCAAACAATCGTAGTAAGTTGAACTATTTCATAAAATTTCTTCTGATGCAAATAACTTTAGTGGTTTAAGGACGTATTAAATGTCCACCCCTATTTCACCCCTTAGGGCCAGAATATCCAGAAACGCTACGTAATACGTATATACATACTCATTTTTATCAGTAGCCCAAAAATAAAGTTGCAACGTTTCTAACTTAAAAAATACGAACTTTTATACAATCTTTCAACCCCTATTTCGCCCTATTAAGGGTAGAATATACAGAACTGCTTATATACATTTCTACTCATTTTTAAAAATGACGGACTTTCGAACAAACTTTCAACCCTTATTTTACCCCTTTAGGGGTAGAATATCCAGAAACGCTTAAATACGTATCTACTTATTTTTAATCAGTAGCCCAGAGATAAATTTTCATGTTTCTAACATTAAAAAAAAAATCGTTTAAAAAAACCGACTTCAAAAACTAAAAAGTATCAAATAACTTAATTTGTATGTGCTACCTATTCATAGGTTTGAAGTCAGTGCCAAGCCAAATGTAATAGTAGTAGGTACCACACTCGCTATATTTCGACACGAACGTCAACGACGTCACCGACGCTTCGGTTGTTTTGTTCTACACGAAGAACAGCTATCCCGCTCAAGGTCACGCGCGGCGAGTGCGGTACCTACTATTACATTTTGACTTGGCACCGACTACAAAGGTAGCACATACAAATTTAGTTATTTGATACTTTTTAGTTTTTGAAGTCGGTTTTTTAAACGAAGTTTTTTTTTTTTCGCTTTTTAGTCTTTCTCAAGTCTCTCATCGTCATTTCACCTAAATAACTTGAAAGAATACGACTAAAGGTAACATACATACTGTATAGAATCGAAAGGACTTCAGGTAATTTTTTGTAATAAAATCTCAAATGGACTATCTTCTATAGGTTACTATAATTCAAATGATTTGAGGTAAACTGACAAGTTTACTCGTTAAGACCCGTTTTATATACTGAAATTAAATGATGTCTACAGAATATGAAACAAAAAAAAAATCGATGAAATTGAGAACCTCCTCCTTTTGGAAGTCGGTTAAAAAGACAGACTTTCGTACAAACTTTCAACCCCTATTTCACCCCCTTAAGGGTAGAAATTCCAAAATTCTTTCCTTAGTGGGTGTCTACTCAATAAAACGATCCATATGAATAACTGAAAGACAACTACATACATATTAAGGTCTATACGTACGTGTAATATTAAATCATCCTCTAATCCCAAACTGTTGAAGAGTTTAACCTTCTATCATCAGCTCACCTAAATAACTTGAAAGTATACGACTAAAGTTCGATAGATACGTATGAAATTGTAAGAATTATCCTCAAACTCTTAACCGTTGAGGAGTTGTACCTTCCATCATCAGCTTACCTAAATAATTTGAAAGAATGCGACTAAAGGTAACATACATAATAGGTCTTTACCTATGAAATTGCCGTTTTGTATGCAATAAGTGAAAGTACTTATTTTTTCAAACTTTTTCATTTCTGTTATTCGAAGTAATCACCCATGCAATCGACACATCTTTACCAACGCATTGGCAGTTTATTGATGCCCTTCTTGTAAAAATCAGCTGGACGGGAGGCAACAAACTCTTCAATGGCATTTTGTACTGCCTCTCGGGAATTGAATTTTTTACCCACTAAAAAGTTGTCTAAATTTTAAAAAAAGTAATAGTCGGTAAGTGCAAGGTCTGGTGAGTATGGCGGATGAGGGAGAGCTTCCAACCCCAGCTCTTGCAGCTGCTTCACGACAACGCGCGACCCCATACTGCGCAACAGACAGTCTCCAAGCTGCAAGAGCTGGGGTTGGAAGCTCTCCCTCATCAGTCATCCGCCATACTCACCAGACCTTGCACTTACCGACTATTACTTATTCCAAAATTTAGACAACATATGATATTCAAAGATTTATCCTTAAACTCCGAACTGTTAAGGAGTTCTACTTAACATCATCAGCTCATCATCATAATATGATGACTACCAGACGCAAATACCCGTGTAACTTCAGAAAATATACGAAAAACATAGTATGTGCCTAAAACAAATTAGGGTTTCCCTCGATTGCCCTGGGATATCATCATCAGATCCTGATATAGTGGCAATGTGACCATCTTGAGAGCATACCCTTTCGAATACAAAAAGAATTTTCAAAATCGGTCCATAATTGACGGAGTTCGGTGAACACACATTAAAAAAAAAGTACATACAGTGGAACATAGAACTTCCTCCTTTTTGGAAGTCGGTTAAAAATAAGCATTTTCATCTTTAATTAAATAATAGAAGAATGAAAAGAGTAAGTAACAATGGGATTTTCTATGATCTGATCAGATTTTTTTTTGTTTATTTTGTCTCAATCTTTATTTTTTAAGATAAAAGGGTTCTATCATTCGGCTAATTTAAATTATCTCATGTCTTTATGCATTTCTTTTCTTTGTACCATGACCTTGCTTGTTATACTGCTCTACTATTGTAAAATAAATATAATTTATTTAATAGATCATCTATTAATATCGATTCACAACCTTAAACAGAGTGTGCCCAATTGCTGGATAATGAAGTACACGACACCGAGATAGGATAGGCCGTTTTAAATGGCTGTCCGTCACGGCCGGCGCGGCTTCGCATATGTATTGCAATTTTAATAAGACAATCTCTCCTAATTTTCCAAATATAAGTATGTAAATCGACAATTTTTTTCTTCAAATATAACAAAAAACAATGACGGGTCCACAGAACAACTAGAAATGCCTTTGACGTAATTTCGTAAGTAATCTTTTGTCGCCGGGACGCACACATAAACGATTAATAATAATATACACAACTAAATCTATTCTAATTCGTCCAAGGGATTTCATGAATATAATATTAAAGTACAACCTTATGCTCTTGGCATTAAGTAGAGTTTTACTTGTAATTTTGTGTTTAGAGGTGGATCTTCGTCTTTATGACCCACCCACCGTAGAGATGTGGTCCTGTCGATTATAATAATTAAATTTGCTTAATTTCTATAAGAAATAGTCTTTACTGTTAAATATCACTATCCTAATTTTTTATATCAAAGTCACTGTCTTAGAAATGGATTGAGTGAAATTGTACTAGGTTCTTGTTAATATTATAAAATAAGACATTTGTTTTGTCAAAACATAAGTATATATTGTACATCTAATTTTGGAGATTGATGTGTCATACTAATCAACACGACACAACTTTTTATAGACTTTTTACACACATCATCTTAATATTTTTTCTGTAGAACCATGTAATTAACAGTAATTATGAGGTTATTTTTATATTATCACAAGATGTACATTTTTATATCAAAATTTAAATGCAAAAAACAATGGACTTTTCGATAGACGTCGGAAGGCCCGAAAATGTTAATCATCAAAATATGTTTTAAGTTAAGAAATATTTCTATTATTCCTTTTCTATTGCATCAAAAAGCTTTTTAAAAAAATTAATATTAAAAGTTATTTTGCAGTCGGTTAAAAATCATAATATAAAACAAATCAACTCTTACTACTTAAGAAAAACACAATCCAATATGCCTTACACTAAATCTGTTCGGGTAAAATAAATCGAAATATATCACGCAAGAATTGCACTTCATTGCGTACTCTTGTGGAAACAATGTAGTTAGTAATCAAATTTAATACGCAATGTATTATTGTTTTATTGTTTTTTCCCGTTGAAAGTAAAACGCGAATGCGACCGTTCAGTTAATGCCAGCAGACAAAATAGAGGTATTTGGACTTACTTCGCGGCGCGCCTGCCCCGCCTACATAACATTTCTACCTATATTTTTTGTTCTGTGGACGGGTCTATATATCAATTCTGTCAATATACTTTAATGATCTCCCCACTGTACTCCACATTTCCCATAATTCTTTTAAACATTTTCTTTTAAAACATCTACTACATCCATCTTACACGGTAACAAATAGATGCAAGTGTAGTATTGGTTTACTAACTACTGGTACTTGTCGTGTACCGTTAGAAACTTTATTATAATACTATCTTGAGCAAGCAAACTCGTCTCATAGCAGTTGGGGAACTAGAGTTAGAGAACTGGTACAGAACTATTTGTTTTATTCTTCCCACAATTCTAAGCTATTGACTTTACAATTGTGGGAACTATTGTTCCGCCACACTCTCATCTTCAAAACTGTTGTTAAAAGTTTTGAAGGTGAGAGGAAGGCGGTATTAATTTATTTATAAAGTAACTTGGACAAAAATAGATAAAAGAAAAAAAACATTGCTCCCTTTCATTAGATATGTCACGCCGATTTTTTCTCAAGACTTCAAAATAGTCTTCCTACTCATATTTATTAATAAGTTTATAAAACTAAAAAAAATAACCTTTTTCATTTTAAATGTCATGATTGATGATAGGTTTTATATACGAGTCGATAGGTATCTGACCTTAGCAGAAAGACTACGTGGGCGAGTGTACGAGAGATCGTGTGACACCTTGCTTTGTGTTCCACAACCTCACTCGACAAATGAGAGTTATCCTTATTCGTCGCACACATTAACACCTTATAGCACACAAAAAGGTTCGACTGAGACATTTCAATTAAAAAAGCCTTTCGTCTAATTTAATTGAACTTATACTCGTATATATCACAAGCTTTTTATTAACTTGCAATGTATGTATGCATGTATGTTAGGGTGGAATCATGCAACTCAATTATGAAGCAGATTTCTTTAACCAATTTTGCTGAAATTTTGCAAGCACATGTATACAGCGTGACAATACAATATTATAATGACATGGAGCTGATCTGATGCTGGAGCTGGAAGGGGGCCATAGGAACTCTGTAAAGAAGCGTCGCAACATCATCGAGTTTGGATTCGTTTGATTCGTCTCGAGGCATTCCAGTAAAAGCTTGTTTTTAAACAGCTTTTTATTTTAATTTATTTAAGAATAGCTGACCCGGCGAACTTCGTACCGCCATATTAACTGTCATATCTGTCTCAGCTTCCCGTCTTGGTCAAAATAAAATACTTTTCCCGTTATCTTTTAATTTTTCTTGTACACAAACCTTGTCCTAACAATAACGAACACATAAAAAAAAAAAATTTGGTGCAGCCGATCGGCAGTTATGCTTGTACATACATTTGGGCGATTAATTTTTATATATAGACAAGCTGACCCACGCAACCTCGTTTACGTCTACTGCCCGTAGCGTAATAATTTTCCCCCGTTTTTGTGACATTCTTCATTGGTGCCCCGCTCCTATTGGTCTTAGATAGATGATATATAGCCAATAGCCTTCCTCGATAAATGGGTTATCTAACACTAAAAAACACTAAAAGATTTTTTCAAATCGGACGAGTAGTTCCTGAGATTAGCGCGTTTAAACAAACAAACTCTTCAGCTTTATATATTAGTTTTTATCAGATTAACAAAAAATCTACTTTTTAACCTACGTACGAGAACCGGTGTATTCAACATTGTATGGACGTCAGTTTATTATATTTAACGTTGAGTATCCAGCACCATGACGTCAACTCAATGTTAAAAGTGTCGTTACAACTTTTGGACCGAAAAGTGTCGTTACATTTTTCCGTCTAGCCCTTTCGCAACGCGCGATAAGGAACTTCGTTCCAAAAACACTAAAAACCGTAAAATAAACTGGCTCTACATAAATTGCTATGAGCCAATTCAGAATTAGGTATAGACAAGAATTGGCAATTCTTGTCTATACCTAATTCTTTATTCGTTTAAATAATAGTAATTATAATGTGTGCTAGGTACCTAAAATCTGTTTGAAGTCGGTGATTTCACCTTCTTAGGGGTAGAATATCCAGAAACGCTTAGTTAGTAGCCCAAAACTAAAGTTTCATGTTTCTAACTTAAAAAAATGACGAACTTTCATACAAACTTTCAACCCCTATTTTACCCCTTAAGGGTAGAATGTCCAAAAATGCTTAAATACGTGTCTACTCATTTTCGATCAGTAGCCCAAAAGTAAGTTTCATGTTTATAACTTAAAAAATGACGGACTTTCGTACAAACTTCAACCCCTTAGGGGTAGCAATTCCTCCCTTTGTGGTTGTCTACTTAATAAAACGATCCTACTCACCAAATTTGATAGCGCTAACTTGAATAGTTTACGCTCGGCGATGATGAATCAGTCAGTCACGTCAGTCAAGGACATGTTATTTTATAAGTATAGATGGACCTACTAAGACAAACTAGGTGTATATATATAGTGTAGGTTTCTAATCCAAACATTAGCTTTTCATGTCTTTTCTTTCCTATTGACGACTAGTCTACTAGTTACTAGATCGTAAAGTATCATCTATCTCCTGACCTTACCTGTCACATAAACAACTTGAAAGAGTACAACTAAGGCCCTATTTGTATATGGTATTTAAAGAATCACCCTCTAACGCCCAATCGTTTTACTTTCTATCATCTCATGTCAATAACTAAAAGAATACAAATTAAGGTCTATACGTACGTGTAATATTAAACCATCCTCTTATCCCTAACTGTTGAAGAGTCTAACCTTTTATCATCAGCTCACCTGAGTAACTTGAAAGAATACAACTAAAGGTCTATAGATACGTATAAAATTGAAAGAATAATCCTCCAACTCCTAACCGTTGGATGAGTTGTACCTTCCATCATCAGCTTACCTTAATAACTTGAAATAATATATATGCCAATGGCTATAAAGCGTGCCAAATCTCTGCCTATATTTAAACAAATGGTCAAAGAACATATCTTATCTTCCTAATTTATTACCATTCTCTATATTTTTATTTATGTAATTTTATCTCAACCAAGTTTATTATTTTCATTATTAATTTTAAACACCAAAACTACCCATGAATTTGTGTTTCTAAAGTAGATTTGTCCATCCAAAGCTTGCCAGTAAGAAATTGCTTTTTAGCGATAAGGCCGCCATTTGTACATGGTTATTATATTGTTACCTCTTAAATATAACTGTATCAATTGGTGTACAATAAAGTTAATTCTATTCTAATACGACTGAAGGTAACATACACACATATGGCATTTAAAGATTTATCCTCCAACTCCTAACCGTTAAGGAGTTGTACCTTACATCATCAGCTCATCATCATAAAATGATGACTAAAAGACGCAAATACCGGAGTGACTTCAGAAAATATACGAAAAACATTATAATACGTGCCTAAAAATGAGGGTTTCGTTCGATTTCCCTGGGATCCCATCATCAGACCCTGATATAGCAATGGCACCATCTCGGGAGTATACCCTTTCGAATACATAAATAATTTTCAAAATCGGTCCATAATTGACGGAGTAATCGGTGTACATACATTTCAAAAAAAAATACATACAGTGGAACATAGAACCTCCTCCTTTTTCGAAGTCGGTTAAAAATAACTAGAAAATGTAGAAATTTTAAAAATGTAGATAGTGCTCCTCTTGTCTGTTCTCTTTTTAAGTACCGCGGCGTTGTTTGAGCGGAATACAAATACTGGAAAGACGTACTTTTACAAGTGGGCGTTATTTATAGATACTTACAGAGTAATGATTTATAGTGTATATTTTTGTGGCATTCAATATTTCAAACTAAAATATACTCCTCTTGTCTGTTCTCTTTTTAAGTACCGCGGCGTTCTTTGAGCGGAATACAAATACTGGAAAGACGTACTTTTACAAGTGGGCGTTATTTATAGATACTTACAGAGTAATGATTTATAGTGTATATTTTTGTGGCATTCAATATTTCAAACTAAAATATAAACATTATCTTTATTTTTCGCAATCTACTAAGTCGTGGTAGGAGTATTTTCTTTAAACTATTTTATTCCTTTAGCTACAAATTTTGCTGCTATAAAGATTTTGGTTTCGAAACTAGGTCATTCTAAAATTTGTCACCAAGTTCTTTTGTCCACGGACAAAACAGCACTGTACCGATCATATAATATCATATAATATTATTAACATACCTTAAATATCTTAATACAAGAATACTTCTGTATATATCTTCACGCTAGAACTAGATTCACATATAGATATATCGACAAGATAAAGCCCTATCCCTTATTCTATCCAGTTGCCTGGGAGTGATCGCACAGACCGCGATAAGGCTGCCATTTGTACAATATTTATGTTTTGTTTTCTATTGTAATTTTACAAACTGTAATTGTATATTTGTGTTACTGTACAATAAACAGTTATCTATCTATCTAAAAAGCATGTCCATTGAACAATAGGTACAGTAAACGAGTAGACACAGTCCAGACAGGATAGATCATGTAGTCTGACGTCTGTGGACTTTGAGGTTATCTCTGCACTACAGCAATGTCATGCATATTATCATAAGTGCCTATCAATCTACACTCAAAATAATTAGTTGCTTAAATAAATACATAAAATAAAACGGACGTGACTCACAAACTCACAAACAGTGAGCCTTTTATTATAAAACTAGCAGCGCGTCCCGGCTTCGCACAGTTCGCACGGGTAGATATAGGTAGGTATCAGGGGCGTCTTTACCGATAGTGCAGGGTGTAGGTACGGTGCAAACAGGCGCAGAGGGAGTTAGGGGGGCGCCGGCTGCGACACTTTCAATGAAACTGCGCACTTACTGAAGGGCCCTAAAGTAATGATTGCACAAGGACGTTTCGCGGGCTTGAGGTTGAGCCTTGTGACGCTTCTGGTAGGTATTTAGCAAAATTAATAATAACACACTCTTAGCAAATCTCCAAGCTGAGAAAACTTGATCCAGTCTGCTTTTGACAAAACAAATAATCAAAATCATCCGATTGGGAGCTATGACGCCGCAACAACCCCACAGGAAGAGAGAACAGTGCAGGAGTTCGAAAGATAATAATTATGTTATCAGGAAACTGGAAACAAATAAATGTTCAAATGTTGAATTCAGAACTACGTTCTTGTACCTACTATATGGCAGGTTAAACAATTTGGTTTGTAGGTACTATGTATTACATTTTGCGAACAAGATCCTTCAATGCATCCAGACACAAAGAGATATCCGATAGAATGGACTATGTTTCGACAAGTTAGTTTTTTAACCGGCTTCCAAAAAGGAGGAGGTTCTATGTTTAAATCTGTTTGAAGTCGGTGCTAAGCCAAAAAGAATACAAACGAACAATTACAAAAGTCTAAGCGATAGTCACTTGGCACCGACTTCAAACAGATTCTAGGTACCTAGCAAACATTATAATACTACTAAATAAATGAATAAAGAATTAGGTATAGTAGTCTAGTCAACAAGTGCTTTTTTGGTCAACTTTTTTCAGCAGTCTCCGAAAATTAAGATTGAGGTGTCATTCGATTCGGAATGGGATCTAGATTATTTTTGAAAAAAATTAAGTTGCGCTTGCAAAAATTGCAAAAATTATTTACAAATAACTAAAAACACAAAATAGGGTTTAGTTTTTTGCAAATTCCTCAAAAACTAATTAAAATTTTTCAAATTTGAAAAAAGATTCAAAAAGAGGATGATTTTTCCTAAAAAAAAAATCTAATTCCCAGAATTTTAGGATTAATATTTATAATATTACCAGAGGGTTGAAAATACGACCGAAAACGGGTACTCCGTCTTGCGCAAGCCACGCCTCCTTCGTACCCTCAATGAATAAATATTATTTAAACTTATTAAATTTGAAAATAAAAAAAAATAAAAAAAATCAGGTCGTCTGCAAGATAGACCAATGAACAATAATCCGTGGACCAAAAATTTTTATCGCGAATTTTCAATAAGTTATCCATTAATTAATTAACAATTTGTTGTTGCACGAACATTAACATTGCAAGTGCAATAATTGTTAAACTATTAATCTGAAATTGTTTTCCTTTCGTGGAGCTATTTTTCAAAGGTCTTAGAATAGATTCCCGTTGGAAAAATTAATAAATTGTTAATTTTCGTTTTGTTATTAACAATTTACTAAGGTGAAAAAGCTAAGTGTAAGCTTTATTAAAAACATTGAAAAAATCATTTTTTTATAATTATTATTATTGATCCGTTTTCTTATGATCAGAAGCTACCTAAAAATGATTGATGTGATGTGTTTGATGAAAAACATATTTTTGAGTTTCAGTTTTAAGTATGGGGCCCCCAAAATTTATTGTTTTTTTTTTCTATTTTGGTGTAAAAATCTTAATGGGGTCACAGAATACATCAAATTACCAAGTTTCAACAGTATAGCTGTAATAAAGTGGCTGTGCATACGGACGGACGGACGGACGGACGGACGGACGGACGGACGGACGGACGGACGGACGGACGGACGGACAGACGGACAGACAGACAGACATGACGAATCTAAAAGGGTTCCGTTTTTTTCCTTTTGGCAACGGAACCCTAAAAACGAAACGCTATTCGTTGGTAAGCATATTATTTGAGCACCGCTATGACTAACTCGTCCTTTTTAACCGACTTCCAAAAAGGAGGAGGTTCTATGTTCCACTGTATGTATTTTTTTTATTGTATGTTCACCGAATACTCCGTCAATTGCGGACCGATTTTGAAAATTATTTTTGTATTCGAAAGGGTATGCTCCCGAGGCGGTCCCATTGCCACCATATCAGGATCTGATGATGGGATCTCAGGGAAATCGAGGGAAACCCTCATTTTTTATAGGCACATACTATGTTTTTCGTATATTTTCTGAAGTCACACCGGTATTTGCGTCTGGTAGTCATCATTTTATGATGATGAGTTGATGATGTAAGGTACAACTCTTTGACGGTTAGGAGTTGGAGGATAAATCTTTAAATATAATATGTATGTATTATGTATGTTACCTTTAGTCGTATTCTTTCAAATTATTTAGGTAAGCTGATGATAGAAGGTGGAAGGTACAACTCCTCAACGGTTAGGAGTTGAAGGATAATTCTTTCAATTTTATACGTATCTATAGATCTTTAGTCGTATACTTTCAAGTTATTTATGTGAGCTGATGATAGAAGGTTAAACTCTTTAACAGTTAGGGATTAAGTTTATTTTTTATGTTAGAAACGTGCAACTTTATTTTTTGGCTACTGATAAAAATGAATATTAACGTTTCTGGATATTCTATCTCTAAGGGGTGAAATAGGGGTTGACATTTAATACGTCTTAAAACCACTAAAGTTATTTGCATCAGCAGAAATTTTATGAAATAGTTCAACTCACTACTTACCTACGATTGTTTGCACTAAGAACTGAAAAATAAAAACTTTTTATAAAAAAAAACGACTTCCAAAAAACATCCAACGAAAACTCTCTCCGTTAAATAAACTGGCTCTTCATAAATTGCTATGTGCTATTTCTTGTCTATACCTTATTCTTTACTCATTTAAATAGTAGTATTATAATGTGTGCTAGGTACCTAAAATCTGTTTGAAGTCGGTGCCTGTGCCCTTCTGTCTGAATACTTTGTCTAAGATTGGCAGGTCATATTCCGATTTCGCTACTTTACGCACAAATTAATAAATAAAACACTATCTACACACATCAAAAGTGTCTAGGGATCAAGCATTTTTATGCGGATTTCTTGAGATTGAGATGTGGCTTTGGCCCTGGCCTGCTCAGTCGCCAGACTTGAACCCGATTGAGCATGCATGGGATATGCTACAGAGAAGAGCTCTGCCGAATATGGAGGGTATCCAGTCGCAAGAAGACCTTTTTTTGTTGTTGCAACGAACATGGGCGGCCATTCCACAGCGTGTTTGGATGAACTCATTTTGAGTATGCCAAACCGATGTTCTTGTGTTGTTAGTGTTCGCGGTAGAAACTTTAGTTCAGTTTAGTTAGAGTAAAATTTTAAAGAAAACTGTTATTTCAGTCTTTTTTTCGAACTTTAATGTTAGTGGTTCAAATGTCTAAATCCCTTTATTAGGAAAATGGCAAATTTCTTTATTAATGCAAAGGTGACTTGGTTTATCGTTACTGTGACAAACGAAAATACTTTATTTGATGAATCCTTAAAGAAAATTTTAATTAATATCAATCAGGAGAAAAGTTATTGCAAAAATATATGTTGATCCCTAGACACATATGTTGATCCCTAGACACTTTTGATGTGTGTATATAACATTTACGTAAGAATGGAAGAAAGAGATTAGCCGTTCAAAATAATTCCTGCTTTATCCGTGAACAAATAAAGAGGGGTTGAAATTATTTCACTCGTTTCTTGTGATGTGGAGTACTGTATAATGAGTCGTTTAAAAATATATGAAATACATTTCGACTTCATCATAGTGAAGATGCTAGCTGGAGGAATGACGTGAATGCGATCTCACAGATGGATCAGATCTCGGATATATTTTTAACCATTCGAAACTGATTATACACACTTAGCTACAAAAGTATTAGAGTATACTGTTGCCTATCATGTGTATATACATATGTCTTTAGAGGAAGGAAATATAAACACAAACTTGCTTTTAAATGTGGAAATTCAATAATTTAATGCATTTATTGAAATGGAGTACGTAAAATCTTAGTGACCGTCAATGTTCATGTCCACTGTGACCACCGCCCCCCCCCCACCCCCCTGGAACCGCGCCTGCACTTACTACTAAACATTGTGACTGTTTGTACCACAGAAGAGAACATTTCTCTGTTCTGTGACTTACACATACTTTGGCTAAAATTAAATTAGAAAGCTCAGACATAAACAATAAATGCGGTCATTTGTTAATGACAGACAAACACAGTATCGCGCACTCGTACTTCCATTTTATGAAAATAAACCTAACTGCGCGTGCGCCAATAACAGATACTTTAATAAACAACATAATTATATTAGTCATTTAATTACATTATGTTTAGTATTTGCAAACAAAATCACATAAGCGTTTTCCTCGTTGAATATTACTATTGCCTGTGTCAGAGGCAAATCTTTACTTCTACGGGACACAAATCCGCGACTGTACTGCCGAAAGTGTAAGCGATTACTAGCCACAGCCCACACCTGATCATATAAATAGTCTTGCTTTATGAAAAAGAATAATATTTAAGTATGTGTATGTTGAATATTTAATTCTAGTAAAAAAAAAGATGTACATATATACATATTATGTTCTCATACCTTCTCTCAATATAGCTTCGAATATCTCGTAGGTTGCACCGCAATCCTCCAGCAATGGTCTCCTTAAAACCTTCTGGAAGTGATCGCCATCAAGAGATTTAGATCGAGAACGGAACTCCTCATTATCTGCAGCACGAGCTTCGCTTGTACTAGTAGCCGGAATAGCACAAGAACCCCGGCGACCCTCTCCAGATGGTTCGTGTCGCCAATGACCGACTTTTTTACCAAAGGTTCGAAACAGCTCTTGGATAGTATGATGTTTCTGACGATGTCCACTACTACTTGAGCCTGACCCTCGTCTTTCATTCAGATGATCTTTATCTTTAACGCTACTCACACTCTCAGTTAATTTTTGAGCAAAACTTTTATTATCAAATCGACTTTTATGATTTAGTTTAGGGTTACTTATTTCACCGTAACGCTCACACTTACTATATTCATTTTCTTGTATATCATCCATAACATCGTTATAGATTGGTGAAATATAATTTCGGTAATCATGTCGGGCGGGCGCGTGATATGTGTTAACGCCAATTTGGTATCGCTCGCCATCGCTTCGTTGTCGTCTATAGTCAGGGTGGTGTGTATGGTAGTGCTGTTGAGTGGGGGAACTTTTTCTTTCTTCTTCCACAACATCACGAAAGTAACTTGCAAAGTTCGGATAGCGATCACGAGGACTAGAAGCGAATTCGTAGGGACTGCCGGATACTCTTAAGCTTCTTTGAGCATTAGAACCCCTTTGGTTTATGGGTATTGGCTTAGCGCTAGTTTCTCGGTGATTAGCGCGTGATTCTCGGACATCCGTGGAGCTTATTGCAGAATACCAGCTATCATCACTGTTCTGCCTTTCTACGGCAGGAGTTTCACGTTGCTGATTGTGTTGATGTTTTTGTAAAAAATGCGAGAGCCCATGCATTTTGACAAATTAGTTCTATTTATATTTTCTGAAACTTCATTGTCTGAGAACACAGCTGCCGGTATAGCAGTGAGGATATTAAGCCGTAACATGCCATGTAGTCGGCATTGCGACACTGTTGTTACAAACATAAATAAATATTGATACTAGGTACATTATTAATTTCGGTCAGCCAATCTTATCAACGTGCTTGAATATCAGTGGAAAATATTAAGTTAGCAGTGGTAGAGAAATGTCTTACAAGGGAATAAAGAACGAGTTTCGCATGATCCAAGGTCGCGATGACCTATTTAGGGGAGATCATGTGGCAAGCGGGAAACGTAAGTTAAGGCGAGGGGTCTTAGGGTTTGACGCATGCGTAACTGATACGGGTCACCTTCACAATTTGGGCCACACAGCGGATTTTTGTTTTCGACACGTATTTTCATTCGCTTAACGTATATGTTCTAGACTTGAAATAAAAACTATATGGCTTAATTTCTAATCAGATACGTAATTTGTTAGAAATTTTACCTAAAAATAAAACATTGTTAAATTCCGGTACATTTTTATAAATGTATATCGAAATAAACGTGATGACTATTTTGCCTTTGTCAAACAAGATATTAACACTTGTTTAAATAATGGTGGTAATACACGTGTTTCAACACCAAATATTGCACCAGTAATGAAAATAGTAGAACATTTGCTTATTAGTTATCGCAACATATCAGGCCGGGAAACAACTCATGTTAAGTACTTACTTGCAATTTTTCATATAAAAATCATTTTTATTTTCTATTTAGCATATTATCTTAGATGATAGCATGTTTATGTTTGTCCTATTTTAGTATACCTAATTGATACTGTGGCATTATTTAACAATTAACCATCGAGATATTACGTACTACGTACTAGAGGAGCCACTCAAAACCAATTATATGTTCCGTTTATATTTGAATTAAAACTAAAAAGCGCTGCAGCGCAGCCAAACAATAATTAGTAGTCTAATCCAACAGTATTAACAAGCAGCGCTCTATCGCATTCGAGCTGTAGTTTCCTCGCGAGCGAAATGTCATAAGCGCCGTGATTTTCATGGCGCTTACGCGTTTTGGCCAACGAACTGTTGCAAAGATTCGCTTTTATAGAGTAAGCGCCAAACAAGAAAGCAGAACGGATAAATAGCTTTATACCTACGAAGCTTTATTAGGAAATTCACTTTGAGTAAATAGTACTTCAATAGCTTTACCAGTTTCAGTTTTTTTGTAGAATTCATCGAGGTATAAAATATAAAAGCCGAATATTCAATTTTTAAATTATACTTTAATGATAATTTAAATATAATTATTGCAAAAAAATGTTATGGGTTATTTACGAAGCTATTTTTAACAACATATTATTTTTCCTTATCCAATTAAATACGTTAAATACGTTGTGCATTTAACGTCAGTTAATTCTACCTAAATATCACTTCTGTATGTTTTACTCTAAGTACTCTATGTCGAATGAGGCAACAATGGCGTCTTAAAATAATTTGTTCGTATTTAATTTTAAAACAATTATATCTAGTTAATTACTGGTGAAAAGTTATTCCTTTGTTTTTCTACGTATTCCTTGTATTATTAGTGCAATATCTCAAGACACAAAATGGCATAATTCACGAGTTTTAGAACGTTTTTAAATTTAAACAATCACACGCTTAAGCCACTGCTTCATCAGAGTGTAGCTAGCAAGCGACTGAAGGAAGTGCGGCGCATGCGCCGCAATTGCATGGAACACCGCACTAATGAGTGGCGTCTTCTCTATACATTATATCTCGATGCAATTAACTGATATATATTCCTATAACAAATCACAAACAACATTATCCATTTCGTTACAGATATTTAGAATCACGTTTTAACTTTTAATTGCAGGGATAATTTACTTAAAGCCTATCTTTTAAAAGTTAATCGGATCAAAACGTGATGTTGATAGCTTTACTTAAATAATAGTTATAATATTTATTTATTTTGTGGTCAAAACTATCGTAAACCGAGTAGGTGTGAGGTCTCTATGTAGTTTACCGATCACACCTGTGTCCGTTCGATAGACTGCCGTTCCTGTTAAAAGTTCTTTTATGTAATGTTTTAGTAACATACAAGCAGACAGATATTGCATGCTTGTAGGGGCTGAGGACGTATTAATTTAGATAACTGAAAATTTGTTGGGATTTTGGTGTAGATTACGTCGTTACAAAACATACAAATGAACACTCTCAGACCCAGCTTCTTTTAAGCGAGAATAAGAAGAAGAAAATCAGGAATCTTCTTTTAAATAACTAAACTTGTCGCAACACTTTTTTTAACAAATTTGTTGACGTTGTGTAAAGTGAAATATTATTAATAGTAGGGGAGCCCTAGAAGGAATTTCGGGATTTACTCCAGCGCGGCAAATTAATATACAGGGAGATACCTTGTACCCGGTTAAGTACCTCCACCAAATATGAGCCCTGTATATATGGCCGCCAGTCAGGAGTAAAGGATCAGATTAGTAAAAAAAAATTGATCATCAGACATTCTCGAGCGCGTCAGATTAAGGCAGGGTGAGTTAATTACATGCTAAAAAGTGTATATTCCACTAATCTGACAATTTGAGAGTGACGTAAGGAAAGGGGAGGGCTGTAAAGTTGTAAAAAAAAATGTCATCTCGACATTCTCGAGCGTGGCTATTTTTTTTTTATTTTGTTGGAAATCATTCAGGGATAACGAAAAATATATAATCTGACGATAGCCACAAGCCGAAGTAACAAAATTTAATCGATAAAGTTTAATATATATTGATGATGTGATGCCTATATTCACACTGATAAGTCAGTACTAATTCATGTGTTAGAGAAATAAGTCGAAGATATGGAGCAACCACCATCCCAATTTGACCCTTTAATTGTAGATGGCTTCTTTTTTACAAGCTTTTATTTAACTTGCAATGTATGTATGTTCGGGTGGAATGTTGCAACTCAATTTTGAAGCAGATATCTTCAACCGATTTTGCTAAACTTTTGCAAGCATATGTATACAGCGTGACAGTACAAATTATAATGACAGGAACTGATCTGATGCTGGAGCTGGAAGGTGGCCATAGGAACTCTATAAAGAAACGTCGCAACGCGATTATTGAATGAGAGCTTTATTTTAGGTTCACTTAACATCACCTTTGAAAATCTGACGCGATCGAAAAATTTTATATTTTTTGTCATTTTCAAACCTTACGTACGACCACCCCCACCATGCAAACGATCAGATTAACATACGGACATTATTAAAAATACGTAGGACATGGATGCTATCAATATCTGACGCGCTCGAGTATGTCCATGCATCAGTTCTTTTTCACATTTTTGAACATCCATAGCTGCTCAACCCACCGATGAAAAGGTAAACAGTAATAACATTTTTTTCTTTTTATCGTCTAAGCTTTGCAACCCAATAGGTCTCTATGACGCTCGAGTAAATCCCCATTTAGCATCGTGGGCTCCCCTACTATAATAAACACTATGCTTACTGTTATTAGTTCGAATCCTCATCTCTAACACATTGTATAAACAAAAATTATAAAAAAACACCTCAACACCGTTTCCTCATGCGCTAGTAATAATAGAATAGTACAAGGAGATAATGTAAGAAGTACACTTGTGTGATAAGCGTATTGTTTCTTTATAAAACATATCTTTATCTAGATATTTCTTTAAAATCGATACGCCGAGTTATGAAATATATATTTGAATATTTAATAACAATTCTCGGTACATCATGTATGTAAAAACAATTTTAATATAATCAATATCATCGTCTAATAAAAAGGCAAACAAATTGCGTTTACGCCTCATTCATGCAGTGTTTTTGTTTTTTGAGAATACTATAAAAATAATTAAGTACTACACACATCAAAAGTGTCTAGGGATCAAGCATTTTTATGCGGATTTCTTGAGATTGAGATGTGGCTTTGGCTCTGGCCTGCTCAGTCGCCAGACTTGAACCCGATTGAGCATGCATGGGATATGCTACAGAGAAGAGCTCTGCCGAATATGGAGGGTATCCAGTCGCAAGAAGACCTTTTTTTGTTGTTGCAACGAACATGGGCGGCCATTCCACAGCGTGTTTGGATGAACTCATTTTGAGTATGCCAAACCGATGTTCTTGTGTTGTTAGTGTTCGCGGTAGAAACACGGATTATTAATTGTTTAAGTTACCTAATAAAATTTTAAAGAAAACTGTTATTTCAGTCTTTTTTTCGAACTTTAATGTTAGTGGTTCAAATGTCAAAAATCCCTTTATTAGGAAAATGGCAAATTTCTTTATTAATGCAAAGGTGACTTGGTTTATCGTTACTGTGACAAACGAAAACACTTTATTTGATGAATCCTTAAAGAAAATTTTAATTAATATCAATCAGGAGAAAAGTTATTGCAAAAATATATGTTGATCCCTAGACACATATGTTGATCCCTAGACACTTTTGATGTGTGTATAAAAAGTGACACCTGTTTCATGACGTAATATAAAACCAGTCGAGTACGTAGAGTATCAGTACGGTATCGCTAACTTCCGTTCTCAATACTTAAATCGTATTTTCATTACATGACAAAAATATATCATATTCATCCATTATCTAAATCCGACCACAAAATATCTCATTGCTAACTATTGAGTTGGCTAATGCCTATCAAGTCATCTCAAAGATGAAGGTTTAAGAAGTATTATAAGAAAATCGAATGATGGTTCTAAATATTTTCTTTTTCATGTGATATCTGCTAAGAGGACTCTACTCTGCTTGATGATGGAAAGCATGATAAATTTCAAAAGACTTAGACTACAAGATTTATAAGACCCAGGGGTTATTGAGAGTTAGTTTTTGAGACACGTGGAGGACGCCGAGTGAGGAGTCCTTAGAATAGGGCTTTTTTTAAATTAAGAAATCGAAAGTTTTAGATAATGTATAACCAAAATTTCTCCAAAATGGATGCGGGCAGTACAGGGCTGAGATGATGATGATAATATGAATAAGAAATTCTAGAAAACGCTTGCAAAACTAATAAATGTGTGACAAATATAAAACTTTTTGTATATAGCCACGTCAAAAAGTATAAATTTGTGTTTTTTTTTTCAAGTTTTGTATGTGGCAATTGAAAGGTATCTTGCTTTCAAGTTGTTGAGGTCTTTCGCATTTCCAATTAATAACCTTACATATAAAAATCAATTGCTGTTTGTTTGTCCACTAAAACTCGAGAACGGCTGGACCGATTTAGCTGATTTTGGCTTAGAAATGTTTGTCGCAGTCCAGGGAAGGTTTAAACGGAAAACACAGAAAACCGATGTGAAATAGCGCTTGCGCTGTGTTTTACCGAGTGAGTGAGGATACCGGAGGCCCATACCCCAAATCCCTCCCCACATCCCTTTCCCCATCCCCCAAAGGTCGGCAGCGCACTTGTGACGCCTCTGGTGTTGCGGGTGTCCATGGCCGGCGGTAATCGCTTACCATCAGGTGATACGTCTGTTCGTTTGCCACCTATGCCATAAAAAAGAACTTGAAAATTCTCGTGTACGAAGTAGCCGGCACAGCTAGTTTTATAATATTTTTTTTATATAAATGAGCCAGCCAAAGTGACTCTGCCTGATGGAAAGCATGAGCAGAATCCATGAGTAGTGGTCACCATACCTACTCCTTGCGATGCAGACAACGCAACCATACAGCATGGTGACTTACACTCTGGCGCCCTATTGAGATGCTTCTAGTATTTTTTAAAAAAAATACCATAAACCCAAATCCCAGTGCAAGAAGCTCTTGACAGTCATTAGCTGTCAAGAGTCAAGGTAGCTAGCTACTTCCCTACTACGGTTTTGACTAACAGCAAGATAGAGAAAACAGTAGTTTCACAGTTATCGGGCAGATTATTGAGAGGACAATTCTTCAATATGACTTTTAAAGTTATTAATATCGTTACTATAATTCGTAACGAGATGTGCCCTATGTCTATTACCCACCTACAATCAAAATTCTGGTATTTATTGGCTTTTGTAGATCTACCACCTACTTTATAAAAAAAACAGTTGAGTAATGAAGTGACTGAAATGGTCAATAAACGTGTTTTTTTCAGAAAAAAATAATATACATAAGTATATATGTATATAATTGTGTATACTATTATATGAAAACATATATTATACAATATTTATGTATATTATTTTAAATGCTTTATAAAGTTTTTCTGTTAAACATTTATGTGTATAATTAATACTATTGTATAATATAGTAACAAAATTATCGTTTACCAACATACCAAATCGTGATTACTCATTCATAGATAGTGTGTGGAAATACGTGGTATGTCAAAATATGTTAATCTATGTAAAGCTATTTTATATATTAATTGAACTCTAAGCCAATGATAAAATCAGTTCTACCAATCAAAACATTTTAAGATAAAATTTAATTCTACTTAAAACAAGTGACAATGTCAATTGGTGCGTTTAAAGCCAAACATATCAGTAGACCTGTTATGTTGCGATTTAAACAATTTTGTTTACAACATGTGTCGCAATGCGTCGGCCAGACGGCGTGCACGGCACGTATACCATGTGCCACAACATAAAAACGTAAACACGACCATGCAACCGGCTACTCCGAGATCTGATCAAACAAAAGATCCGAACATATGTATCACCACATTCGCACTGTTTAGAAACAATTTAACTCAATGTGTATCGTAAATAAATATTCACAGTTCATTGCATCGTTATTTTTATCGTAAGCACTTCGCGCGCGACACGTCACTCTCTCGCGACAGACGTGGGAGTACTAACTTAGCTTAGCAAAAATATGCAACCCAAAGAGAGCGGGAACGAGAGGGCATTAGAAAATAGGCGTGAAGTGTGACCGGTGGGAGACGGCACAATCGCGTGGTAAGCACGCGACCTACAGGCCCGCCACTCGCGGCAGTTCTCCTCACGGCCCACGGCCAGCACTGAACATTGAACAATACTCCCGCACTGAATGCCCGCCACTGCACACCGACCTTGATATGCGACTCGCTGATGTCACTTGGGATTACCACTAATAAAATCGTTTAACTTGTGAGATTATAAATACCTGTATAACGCAATTTATTCATAAACTGTTTTAAAAATTGTAGCCATGAAAAAACTAAATTAAGAAAACAAAATTATATATAATGACTGATGACATATTATGAAAAACGAAACGTATTTTTTTTTAATAATATGTTTTTCATTATAGGTACTGCTAAGGGATAATGTTCTACTGCACTGAAGTTTCAGACGAAGTGATAGGTATTATCACGACTGCGACCTCTAGTCGTACTCTATTGACATACACCTCTATTTGACATTCACCTATTTATTTAAAATTTCCTGCAAACATATTGCACAAGACGGACCTTTCATACTTGATAAATACTTTTCATTTCAACTAGAAATTATGATAAAGCAGATACACAAGAATTCGGTCGACGATAAACTAAGGCTTCGAAATAAGTATTCAAACTGAAGATTCCAATATCTATTGGGGAATAAAATCGTCCATAAATCGTCTATAAATAGCCCACAGCCAGACCTATGCCTCTCTTTAGAAAAGAGGTTAAAATGTTATTTAACGACTAGGTGCTATCAAGCACTAGTCTTTACCGTATTGTGAAATATGAAAATTTATACAACACCTATAAATAACATACGATTACGACGTAAGGAGCAATGAATCACACTTGTGAGCTTGAACTCTTTTTCTCTACTGACTTCTTTATGTCGGAGAAGTGGGATAGCTGTATACCGCATATTAATACTAGAATAAAAGTATGGAAATTCCATGACAAAAATAAATGTATAATAGATCTATCATCTTCTTATACGAGTATAAAATAGGTAGTAGAGCCACGCTGATTTCAGCACGAACGGGCCGGCTCGACCGGACGGTACTACCCTCGCACAGAAAATCAACGTAAAATGACAGCGTTCGTGCAGTCGTGTTTCGTTGGTGAGTGCGAGACCGGAGGCCCAAATAGTCTAGTAAACAAGTTCCATACTACTTGTTGACTAGACTAAAAGATGCAGCAGCATCACTAGGCCGCGATGGTGTGGGTCTCCATACTTGTCTGCATTCGCAGTGAGTATGGTGACCGCCACTCTTGGATTCTGCTTATGCTTTCCATAGAATAGTCATTTTGGCGGGCCATACATAAAAAAAGAAAAACAATTGCTGTTCGTTTGTCTCGCTAAAACTCGAGAACGGCTGGGCCGATTTAGTTGATTTTGGTTTTGAAATGTTTGTCGTAGTCCAGGGAAGGTTTAAACGGTGAAAAATTAAAAGTAACTTGAAAATCCAAATGTCACGTGTACGAAGTAGCGGGCATAGCTAGTATTATATACGTTTGGTTATTATAAAACGTCTTAACTCATCGTGTTTTATATGCTCTTGAATCGTCTTTAATCGTCGTTTGGAATCAATTTATCTGAGAGTTCCCGAAATAGCAGTGCCATAATTTAAGACAGTCTTACGTGTACTTTTTAAATTAATATTTATTATGTACAATGAGCAAGCACATTTAGCGGCATTTTCACTGACAGGAACTTTTATATACCATTACCAATCAAAGTAAATGAAATAGTTATGAACTTCAAATTGAATTTGTCTATATTTTCGTTTAAAAGACATATTTCATAATAATGATTTTTTCCATTACAAATAATATTATAGTTAGTAGTTTGAAAAAATAAGTACTTTCACTTATTGCATACAAAACGGCAATTTCATAGGTGAAGACCTATTATGTAAATGAATTGTTTAAATATGAAGTATATAATAAGTGAACTGGTGACGTTACGTCTTGGCCAGTTCGAAGATTAAATCGTTTTCGCACAATGCAGTTTAATAATTAATACAAAACTAAAAATTGTTGATGAATAAAAAAATTCGTTATTGAAGCTATCATATATGTACCTAATAAACGTATATATGTATATCAAACAGACGTACACAAAGCGGAACGTGTACCTATGCAAAGAAATATCCGTAATGCTTAGATTATTAATCCGTAATGGCTATAAAATCAAATTAAATTAAGTAATACTACGAAGAATATTAAAAAGTTTCAATGTCCTTGTAATGTCACCACCCCTGTTCATCCTAGGGGTGACATAAGAGGCGACTAAGCGAGCTAACTCAACAGAATAACATCACAACAAAGAGAAAAAAAATGGAGTATGTATTGTATATTATGCCGAAACCTCTTTCCTACAGAGAGGCATATGATCAGAAGTGGACTCAGTGTTGTATATTATGCCGAAACCTCTTTTCTACAGAGAGGCATATGTTCAGAAGTGGACTCAGTGTGGTATATTATGCCGAAACCTCCCTTCTACAGAAAGGCATACGTTCAGAAGTGGACTCAGTGTGGTATATTATGTCAAAACCTCGTGTCTACATACAGAGAGGGATATGTTCAGATGTGGACTACGAGTATTAAAGGCTGTTGATGTGCTGTGATGCGACGACATGATTCAATCCTGGTAGTGGTAACTACACTATCGTATTGGGCTGAAAGCCTGTGAGGATAGCGCATTTTTGTAATAAAAAAACTCATCGCAGTTAAGAGGTAGTATAAAAACTATATGACATATTCTAATATGCCTGATATCTCAACATTTATACGTTTCTATACATTACCGAGTCATATAATAGATAACCTAATGGATGATACATAAAAGTTAATGGCTTATGATGTTACAGCCTAATAAAGGCAAACGACCAGACGGGTCACCTAATGGTAAATGCCTGCGGTGTCATCTATGGAAACCTGTAACTCAAGACACACAAAGTACATCGTAGCCCTTTCAGTTCAAGATTTGTTTAACACGTGTTTGAGGTGACATATTTCTCTGAATTTCCGATTGTTTATTATTTTTACGTGAAATTAATCAAATGAGATAATACTGATATTGAAAAGGAGCATTCGTTAGCTGAAATTTCTGCTTTGAGTGCTTTGACTGCCTTGGTGGCATAGTGGTAGCGTATGCGACTTTTGTGCTTGAGGTCTCGGGTTCGATTCTAGGGCCGGACCAAATGTTTGTATGATCTGCAAATATTTGTTTCGGAGTTTCAGTGTTTTCTATGTACGATGTGTATGTACATTTTTACAAAAAAAGGATACATATATTTATATCAGTTGTCTAGTACCTACCCATTATACAAGCTCTGCTTAGTTTGGGACTAGATGGCGGATGTTAGGATTGTTAGATGTCCGAAATATTTATTTATTTAAGATAGTTACTTAAAAGCAGGTCGATGACATGAAGAATTTACCTAAGAAAACGGCAAAGGTATTTACTATCTCAAGAATTTGATACACTGAACTAATAAGTAATGTAAAAGTGTTGCAATGAGCTCTGTTTCACATTTAATTCCCATTTAATATGAATTAAGGGACACCACATAATTTTATTAATTACAAGTAATAAATACTTCACGTTCACCGACTTAATTACTTGGACTAAATTAGATTACGTATAGAACTATACAGTGTGTATTATACCGGACAGTTCTATACCTAAACGATTAACTTGATCGCATTAAACCAACTTCTAAAATGCCATTCATTGATGCCATTAAACGCTTTGTTTCCTGTTTGCTATTACTACAATTATGCAAAATATTATTTTCAATACAAACACTAATGTAAATAAATAACATAAAACATGAATGATTTGCTTAGGCCGTCATATTGCAAAATATAGCTTATATGTACCATCGACAAACTTGATTCATGACCCACTTCACCGATAAATCATTTGAAACCGTCAAAACAACAAAGAGTTTCCTCCTTTACAGTGCTTGCCGCACTTAGGACGTTTTAAATATTAAGCAAGCTATATCAATACTGGACGGAGATATATATATGCAATTTTACCTTTATTTTATTATCACTGCAGTAAATAGTGAATCAGATAAAACAGTAATTATTAAATTTGAATCCATACTCTTTGGAAGTATAATTCGAAACTTAACATATAAATTACGACAAATATCTCATTTATCACTGCAACAGATAATTCTCTATGTAATTAAATGACATAACAAGGTCGTTACCATGGAAATGCATAGTTTCGCGAATGTCGACCTAATTGTATTTGAATGTCTTTAAGAAAGTAAGCTTATGGCGGGTTATGATAAAAATTTGTTGATAGTACATGAATGCATGAATGTAAAACACTCATTTTGCCATGATAGTCTTTCATATTCCATCAGTAATATGAAACTCCTAAAGATTGATTAGTATTGGATGGTGTTGTGCAGAAATGATCCAAACATAAAGCACAAACTAATCAAATGAATATTGTCAATTACAATTAGTTGTCTCAAATTATTTTGTATTGTTTACACAAAAATATGTATTTATCTAACCACGACACTAAAACCTTATTAAACTAAATCCTAAACCTGAATTAAGATATTTAAAAGAGATTTACTGTGGTTATCAAGTTTTTGGCAGCATGTCGCTTAGATCACGCAAGACTGAAACCTGCTGGATATTTAATTGGGTGGACATCAAGGGAAATACGATCACAAAGGAATATAAACTATATGTAAATGCACATTATGATGTATACTCGTAATACTTTATCTACAGAGTCTTTGAATAATATGATCCAATAGAGGGTGTTGGATTAATATTAAATATTATAACAACAGAAGCACAGAGAATTAAAATATTCTTAATTAAGAATTTCGTAATTATATTTAATATATAAAAAGCGTGTATGGCAACATGTATGGTATCACAGAATTCTGTTCTATGAGAATAGTTTTTTATTAAAAACTACATTGGTCAAAGTTACCGACAGTGATCAAACTTTTCCCATACATTACAAATAGTTGTAGCCGCGACGAATGTATCTATTGACAAAAAAACGTAAAAAAAGCTTCGTTTCTAATAAATGTAATTAAAGATTATTCTCAGACAGTTGACAAAACAACCATAGAAAAATAACGTAAAATGGGACTCAACTAAGAATAGGAACGTCAAAAACCTCTATCTGTCAAATGTCCCTTGAAAAAACATTATTAAACATCTTGTCCCTTGAAAAAACATTATTAAACACCTTTGAAAACCTTGAAAAAAACATTATTGATACGCAAATAAGGTTTCGTTGCAGACACCGTACTTTTCAAGGGACTTTTGACACATAGAGGTCTTTGGCGTTCCTATTCTTATGTGAGTCGCACTGTAACTTATTTACACAGCCATATTAAGAACAAATAAAAATCATTTTTTTTTCTCAAACCTTGCCAGCAAGAGCTGGGGTTCGAAGCTCTCCCTCATCCGCCATACTCACCAGACCTTGCACCTACCGACTATTACTTTTTCCAAAATTTTGACAACTTTTTAGTGGGTAAAAAATTTAATTCCCGAGAGGCAGTACAAAATGCCTTTGAAGAGTTTGTTGCCTCCCGTCCAGCTGATTTTTACAAGAAGGTCATCAACAAACTGCCAATGCGTTGGCAAAGATGCGTCGATTGCATGGGTGATTACTTCGAATAACAGAAATAAAAAAGTTTGAAAAAATAAGTACTTTCACTTATTGCATACAAAATGGCAATTTCATAGGTAAAGACCTATTATTATACATAATAATACTTTAATTCGAACACAAGATTCACAGCTAAATTACATAAAGAGATAGAGAAAAAAGAATACAAATAGAAACAAAAGAAACAAAAAGAAAAGGATACAGACCAAATAATACCGTGTATAATAATATACTATACACAAATGAAAGATAAAAACAAAAGATAAAAGAATCAGGCTACTGCTTTTAACCAGTGCCTGTACATACAAGACGTAATATTCCTATCTGATAGACTTCTAATGATGGCATTCTTACATCGGTCAATTCTGGACATAAATTGAACTATGCGGTTTCTCTGGATGGCTTCAAACGAGTTAACTCGAGCCTTAAAGAACATACCGGAAGCGCTACAGTATCGTGGTAGTCCCATGAGTTGCCTAAAGATGTTATTGTAGGCAACTCGAATTCTGTTAATGGATTTTTTATTATAGTCTGTCCAAAGTTGACAAGTGTAAAATATCTGACAAAAATATATTAAATATATTTAAGGAGAGGTCAGAGTAGCCGAGGATCGAACTTAGTGGCGTGCAATTGGAGATGTCCAGCAGTGGACTGCGGTAGGCTGAAGATGAAGGAGAGGTCTATGTCCAGCAGTAGACTAATTTGTTGATGATGATGATGAAATAAAATATTTTGCTGAATTGAGAGATCCCATAGGTCGCATGTTTTAATAGTTCAAACTTAAAATATTTGAGACAAAATTTATTTAGGTAATGAGCATTTTACGATACGTCAGGAATATTTCATGTCATTGTCTATTTCATTCAAATCTAAGCGTTTTAGCGTAAAGATGTTCTAGTTAATTGCATGTTTATATATGTATTTTAATTATACTTATTAATAACTATCCAGGCACAAATGGAAAAGTACAACGTGGACAGATCGGCCAAATTGAGAATATGCATGCAGCCATGTAGTGATCTGTCCAGGCAGATCTTGATAGGTTCCTTTCAACTGTTGGGCCATGATATATGCAAAAATTACTCAATAAGTACCTTAATAAAATTATAAGTAGTACTTTTTCACTCACAAATAGTATATTAACTATTTATAAATACAACTGTTACTAAATATATTTAGTAATGTAATTTGTTTTCATTATATTATATTTACATGTAAACCCAGGGCCTGGCCTAATGAATTAGAAATGTCTCAATTCCCTTAATTTAAAGTTACAACTTGGAATACCTAAGTATTTGGGTTAATGTCTCACTTTATCTACTAGGTCTCATTTTAATTACAGCATCGTTTTATCTTTCACCTTTTCTATTCCTATAATTTATGTTTTGCGTAAATATAGTGAAACATTAATACAAAACTTTTAGCAATCGAGAAAGATAAACAGTACAGTAATTTTCGTAAGTCATGTCGAGATCTCATACTCGAAAAATGGGTGCCAGCACTTCTACGTAGATGCACATTTCTATTCAGTCGGTTCACTTTTCTTTAAATTATGGTGTTTTAACCTAGAAATATCTATTTCACACCGTGATTGGCTATAGCAGCTATTGTATGTAATATGTACTTTGTTCTTGGCCCGATTCCTTATCGTGAAACATTTGTTTAAATTTGTTTTAGGATCGGCGAGCAGCCGCCTATTTAACGTAAGAATCAAGAAATGAAACAATGTTGTTAAATTAAGTAGTTCAAGACAACCGACTTCAAAACAACTCAAACATTAATTTAAACTTTGCATGCCACTTGTTCTTCACTATAAGTGACTTTTGGCTAAGTTTCAATGTTTTCGATAAATAATGCATGTCACACAACGAAACATCAATACTGCAGGACTCCAGGACACATAGTAACAGACAGTGATAAATTGCTCAAATATACAAATTATTTTGTTTCTTGATTCAACAGGTGACCTACAATCTCAGTTCGATTGATATTGATTACTACACACACCCATAATGCAACGACATATTTTTTATAGACGCGTCTGATTATGTTGGAAATAATATAATTGCATTGTTAATAACTTGAATTTGATTTTAAGCGAAATTATAATTTTTTAAGTACGTAAATAAGACAAAACTCTTCTAGTAAATGTACATACACGCCTGTCAGTGAGAGATCGATCGAAGTGGTGATTCATATCTATACTAATATTATAAAGCTAAAGAGTTTGTTTCTTTGAACGCGCTAATCTCAGGAACCGCTGGTCCGATTTGAAAAATTATTTCAGTGTTAGATAGCGCATTTATCGAGGAAGGCTATCATCATGCTAAGACCAATAGGAGCGGAGCATCAATAAAGAATGTTTAAAAAACGGGGGAAAATTATCACGCTACGGGCAATAGGAGACGCAAACGGGGTTGCGTGGGTCTGCTAGTGATTAAATAAAATCCACACCAGTTTTCATACAATACCTTTGGGTATTGATGGATGTATGACGTCGGATTGAACAGTGTACTCGTACTTTTGCCCTAAATTACTTTATTATTTATTAGTTACGTACAAAAACGTCCACAGTTAAAATACCTTACGATACTAAAATATGACCTAGTATCATACGTAGTTTATTGCGCAGGACGTCTTTACAAAATATTGCTTATAATAAAATTATGACATTCATTATTTTCTTTCTGTTGGTATGTGATTACGTTGAATTACCGGTTGAATATAATCTGGACATAGTGGACAAACATTTCTCTTTAAACGCAGAATTCTCATTAACAAATATGACCAGTCGCCAGATTAACGGGCCATATTCCTTGTGGGAAAATCTCTTTACTGAAAAACAGCCACATTGTCCTACAAATTGCGTGGTACGTTATCCCAGCCCTACGCTCAAAAGTTTTTTTCCCTGCTAGCCCTGTTAGCTACCACAATCGAAAAAAAATCTAAGCCCTCATCAAAATGAAGCCACTCACGAAAAATTAGCTTGATAGTAATAACTTGTAAAATTTGTTCCAGGGATCCCGGACTATAGAACATGTCGTCTGGAAATTATGCTTCTGGGTGAAAAATTGGCACATAATATATTAATAATAAGTAACAAAGATTCACCCCAGGTGATTAAGGCTCTATCATTATTAGGTTGACGGTTCCAACGGCACAATTAGCAGGCTTATCTATTGTCCATTCTACGTTTCACTAACCACCAATTATAAAGTAGTATAAAACTACTTCATATACCGCACAGTTCACAATACACGGCAGTAGTTGTGAATGCATTTGTTAAAGAGCTAAATAGTCATCAATAATCTAACGACTGGTAATGTGATAATAACGAGTTCCACAATTACTTTATAATTTGTCAAAGGTTACTAGTTATATATCACAACACTAGAGCCAGTAAAGGATACGCATACCAATAAATCTGATTTAAAAATTAGTATGGCCGAGCGAGAAATGATATGCAAATTATGCTTAGTAGTTGCCAGTTTGTCTTCGTTATTACCATTCAAATTCTTAATGGGTTGAATTCCATAATTAAACAATAATATTAGTGTCCTTGAATAAGATTACTAATTGTACCGTCTGAAATAGAAATAAAGGAGCTATTTAAAAAAAAAATAGGCTTAGTTTTAAACAGTTGTTATAGTTTTAGATCAGCGAAATTATATTGTGAAATCGCATCACATAATGATGATAATTTTTAATTTGAATTAATATAAGCAACTTACCTGCGGCATATTGTTGCTGCTGAGCAATCGCCCTCTGAAAGGATGAAAAATAACAAAACATAAGAAAAAATAAAATAAAACAAAACGCAAAAACAAATAATAAAAGTGTAATGAATGATTTCGAAGTTGAACATGTGATGCATGGATGTTTGTTACTCTTTCACGCTAAAACTACTGAAAGGATTGATGACACTTTACAATAACTTATACCTCAGAATAACACATAAGACTACTAATTACCGCGATAACCGACAAATACGCAGGCGACGCCACGTGCAAAAGCTAGTAAAATATAAATTAAAAGACATCATACAGCTGAAAAAACACGTTTATTAAAGTTTATTAAAAGAAACTAAGAAAGTTAAGAAAAGAAAGTTTATTAAACAAGTTCTCTTTTAAATTTTATTTCTAAGAGTTATGAGACAATTATTTTTCATAACATAGCGATAAGCATTAAAAATGAATAATTGGATAGGAACTGAACAGTACCTTCAAAATTATTTTATTTTTCATCCCCCCGTCTCGGAAAGAGTATTTTTGCCCTTCGATATGTAAGTGCCAAAGCCGTTTTTATCCGCTAGAGGATAAAGTAAATTAAATTTAGAACATCGTGTGTGCACTAAGTTTATGAATTCAAAACATCATTAAACCCATTTACTTCTACCTCCATGGTGCCGAATTTATCATACAACCTTTTTTAATTTATTTCAAACTCAGACTAAGAACCTTTCTGTTGTACTTTTTTTTTATTTGCTTTGCCCGCGCCATTTTCTTTTTACATTTAGTCATTTGCTCGCTGAGGTGGGATGAAAAGTTACGTGTTGCACTCGAGTGCAAAGATTTTTACCTCGAGCTCTTTTGATTCACTCGCTGCACTCGTGATTCAATTTTAGAATCCTTCGCTTGCTCAGTCATCAAAAGTGAGCACGCGGTTAAAAAGCAACTTTGCACTCTTGTATAACAAATAACTATTCCTAGCACATCTGTTTATAACTAACAAAAATTATATAAGTCTGTTAACTTTCAATTTTCTTAATGTGTAACAAATTGGCTGTGATTAATAAACATGCAGATGCATAGTATAATGTGTGCAGTTCCGGCGTATTCAACCCTTAAAGTAAATAAATGTAAAAAAACACTGAAATTATCCTCTACTGAACAAAAAGGGGACACCCTTCAAATTCAAGAGAGGTCCTGAGGGTCATGAAAACAATACGCAATCAAAAACAGGAACGAGACATCACAATGTGATTTCATCAAAATATTTGATTATAATGTTCTGCTATAATATTCTTCATAATTTGTAAATGTATACAGGTATCTCAGTAGTTAACTTTAAAAGTATACCTGTCAGCATAAAAGAGGCAGTAGTTACACAGTTACAAGTTTTCTTAAAAAATGGTGTTTCTGTCTACTACTAGTTATAAAGTGGGTAATATTTAAGCAACACACGTAACTCTAATTACTTCTTTAAACAGCAATGACTGGTAGCGACATCAAATATTTTATTTGCTTATTGTTTGAAAAACGATGTAGTTGACGTATATGTTAGTCTGATACATAATGTTACACGTTGGTTCTTTAGAATGAGAACAAAGACATTTTAAAATTAGGTTAATGCAATCAGTGCGTCGATAAATCATCCCGATGAACGGATTCTCACTAGACAGGAAGAGGGTTTACAGGGAACCTCCAATCAAACCGTCCCTAAGGAAACAGGTTACTAAATAGCAAGTGTAGTCGGCATAAAAATACATTTCCTGAACATAATATTAGCATAAAAACTATATTACAAACGATATGTTATGTTAATAATAGTTCAAATAAATTGAAATATGTATGGCTACATTCTTGCGTAACATCTAACCACATAATGTTTACCCAGTTCTGTTTACTTGATCACCTGCATGAAAGGTCGCAGATCGATACAAAAAATACAAATATTAAGTTTCGGATACTTTGTTCATCACTTCATCAGTAACAGGCTAGAATCGCATGTCTACCTACATCATATTGTATTTTTGTAGTTTTAAGATAAGTTTTTTGAGTTAAAGCGGATTAAAATCAAGTGATTGATTGGCCACGACACCTATGATAACAATTTACTACGTACGTCACCTATAAAAGTCGATGAACTGTTGTTTTTGTTCCTATCTTAAGCAGTAGATTTATCTTTGTCAAATCTTTCATACTTGCGCATTATAAGTGTAGGCTATATAGTGAGATAATTTCGACTGGCGTCAATGAACGCCCAAAAACTCCATTACTAGTAATTATGTCTAAGCTTTAAGAATTATATTATATCATGACTTTTATTGATAAACGATCATTAGTCTAATAAAGGTTGCGATAATACACACATCAAAAGTGTCTAGGGATCAAGCATTTTTATGCGGATTTCTTGAGATTGAGATGTGGCTTTGGCCCTGGCCTGCTCAGTCGCCAGACTTGAACCCGATTGAGCATGCATGGGATATGCTACAGAGAAGAGCTCTGCCGAATATGGAGGGTATCCAGTCGCAAGAAGACCTTTTTTTTGTTGTTGCAACGAACATGGGCGGCCATTCCACAGCGTGATTTGGATGAACTCATTTTGAGTATGCCAAACCGATTCTTGTGTTGTTTGTGTTCGCGGTAGAAACACGGATTATTAATTTTTTAAGTTACCTAATAAAATTTTAAAGAAAACTGTTATTTCAGTCTTTTTTTCGAACTTTAATGTTAGTGGTTCAAATGTCAAAAATCCTTTTATTAGGAAAATGGCAAATTTCTTTATTAATGCAAAGGTGACTTGGTTTATCGTTACTGTGACAAACGAAAACACTTTATTTGATGAATCCTTAAAGAAAATTTTAATTAATATCAATCAGGAGAAAAGTTATTGCAAAAATATATGTTGATCCCTAGACACATATGTTGATCCCTAGACACTTTTGATGTGTGTATTTTTCAGATATTGTTAATAGTCCGGGATCCGCCTAACAAACTAATACTAAAAGTTTTTACTATCAAGCTAAGTTTTCGTGGGTGGCTTCTTATTGATGAGGGGCTTATTATACTACATAATGGAAACAAATATTTTTTCTAAAAAATGTATGGTTTGATCCTTCCAACATATAACGATAACGAGGTCATCAAAAATTATCTGCTGGATAGCTGATTTTTTAACAGTTGCTTAGTTAATATTTGTTTAATTTAATAGACACATTGTCCTACAAATTGCGTGGTACGTTATCCCGGTCCTACGCTCAAAAGTGTTTTCCCTGCTAGCCCTTTTTATGTAGTTCTTCACTACTTTAACCATATTTTTTCAATATTTATGTTTTGTTTTTTATAGGCAATCTGAATAGCACTGCTATCTACCATAATTCATAAAAAATCCAAGATGCCTCTAGTTTTTTCACAAAAAATAATGAAATTTATTTTAGCCTACTTTAACTCATCGTTGTGTAAAAAAAAAGTATGAACAGAATGCCAAGATTTTTTTTAAATTTATGCAGCCAGGCAAGATTCCAAAAATGTATAATAATCTGAGAAAACAAGTTACGAAAAAAAATGTGCCAATTACTACTAAATAGAGTTATGACGGTTGGGTAAAAGTATTAGTTCCTGAAAAATGTTTAATATTTCAAAACAAATGGTACAAACAATTTCGCATGTAATTTAATACGTTAATAAAATCTTAACCAATATTTTAAAACGAATATAAGATTGTTACGCTTTCACATCTAAACCACTAAACCGATTTAATACATTACCTACTTTACACAACCGACATACATGCGGGCAGACCCGCGGGTAAAAGTTAGTTATTCATAATTCACAGTACAGTATATTAACCTGTAAAGTGCATATCACGTCATCGTGAGATACATGCCTTTGATTTTATTGATAAAATAGCACGAATCGAGCGGCATCGTTATCATCGTGGCACAGCACATTATTTTGAAAATCACAACTTTTTCATTTCACGATTATTTTTTTCAGGGAAACCTCAAAGATCAATAAAAAACGAAGACGAGATAAAGCCAAAACAGAAACAAAAGAAAGGAAATCATTGTAAATGTATTTAAGCAAATAATAAAAATTATGAAGTCTTCAGTTTTATCCGGTAGAATGAGTTACCGTAGGGGTGCTCCATACTTTTGGCCAAAGCTGTATGTTGTTATATTATTATTACATAATTTGTTTACAGCCGATCCCCTCTCCCCTTTACTTCATCCACTCCAAATTCAGCCCAATATGCATTTATGGACTTTTAATAATTTTTACAAACTACTTAGAGACTTATGGAACTTGTCGGCATAGATATAGAATCATTATCATCATCATCAGCCTATCGCAGTCCATTGGACTGGATAGGCCTCTGTAATTACACATCATTCGGTTCAAACCTCGGCTTCTCGAGATATAGAATGTTAGAGTAATATTATATTATTTATACTTCAACAACAATAAAATCTAGTTTATTGTATATAATTACCAAAATTTATTATACACACATCAAAAGTGTCTAGGGATCAACATATGTGTCTAGGGATCAACATATATTTTTGCAATAACTTTTCTCCTGATTGATATTAATTAAAATTTTCTTTAAGGATTCATCAAATAAAGTGTTTTCGTTTGTCACAGTAACGATAAACCAAGTCACCTTTGCATTAATAAAGAAATTTGCCATTTTCCTAATAAAGGGATTTTTGACATTTGAACCACTAACATTAAAGTTCGAAAAAAAGACTGAAATAACAGTTTTCTTTAAAATTTTATTAGGTAACTTAAACAATTAATAATCCGTGTTTCTACCGCGAACACTAACAACACAAGAATCGGTTTGGCATACTCAAAATGAGTTCATCCAAATCACGCTGTGGAATGGCCGCCCATGTTCGTTGCAACAACAAAAAAAGGTCTTCTTGCGACTGGATACCCTCCATATTCGGCAGAGCTCTTCTCTGTAGCATATCCCATGCATGCTCAATCGGGTTCAAGTCTGGCGACTGAGCAGGCCAGGGCCAAAGCCACATCTCAATCTCAAGAAATCCGCATAAAAATGCTTGATCCCTAGACACTTTTGATGTGTGTATAATAGTGATTCTTTCCTGCCTTTCTTGCCTGTTAAATGTACATCTATGCAGCCTTTTCCATTTCGAACACGGCGTACATAAATTTCTATTTTATCTACATAATAATTATGAAAGTTATCTAAACAAAAGTAATTGCGTTCGCTGGGCTCTAAAGGTACCAATTAAACGAATTTTAAGGTATTCCAATGCGCAATATTATCGTGTTTTTTTTAAAGTACAATAAAATATACAATTGAAATGGTAGTGCTATTATTGAGGTTAAATATTTTTCAATGAAAAATTCGCAAATAATCTGAAAGGTATAAGTAAAGCAAGGTGAAACTACGAATTTATTAAAAAGAAAGGTTCAATGAAAATTAGCAGTTAGCTGACAAATTATTGAGTAAGGTCTCGAACATATGTCGGTATTGGCCAATTTAATATCAATAATGACGTAAAGATTTATAGTTATTGGCAATAGGTTTAAAAATATCTATTTGAAATTTTTCATAGTTTAAATATGTGTTTACGCTTATCTATACAAATAATTAAAAATTGGAGTGTCTGTTTGTAATATTAATATTAGGTATTTACATATGAAATTGCCGTTTTGTATGCAATAAGTGAAAGTACTTATTTCTGTTATTCGAAGTAATCACCCATGCAATCGACGCATCTTTTTTTTTTTTTTTTTTTTTTTTTTAACGTGTGGTAATCCCCTCGGACCTTCACCCGCGCCGGGGCTTGCGGCGGGGCGGTGTGTCGGACTCGAACCGACTAAAACCACACGGTGTGCCACTCTGCGCCTGTGAAGGGAGGAATCCGGGAACTGCAGTTATTAACACGTCCGGACCCCTCCCAGCGCTTGCCCGCACTGAAGCGGGCACCGTCTGCTGTTAAAACTTTCTATTTAGGCGACGTACGGCACACGCGTACGTCGCCCCCTCGCGGGTGGCCACTAGAGCGGATGGAGGGGAAAGCCCGTCCCGACCATCCGCGGCCACACTCAGGGCGGCATGAGGCGCTGATAGGCGCGCCTCCGCCGCCCGGTTCGCCGGCGGCGGATTGGGTCCGAGTGGATATCATCCTCCCGGGCCTTCTCCGCCACCTCCTTCTGCGAGATGACTTCTTCGCAGAAGGTTGCGACCGCGGTAAAACTGCTATCGCTACCGGCCATGGAGCGTATGACGGCCGGTAGCGAGAGATCTCCGATGACGGCAGTGAGGGCCCGGCGCTGCGACGCCCATGCAGGGCAGATCGCCAGCGTATGCTGGGCCGAGTCCTCACTGCAGTCGCAGTGGTGGCAGGCGGGACTCAATTCCCTCCTAGCGACCGAGTGCAGGTACTTCCCGAAGTAACCGTGCCCGGAAAGGACCTGCGTCAGTCGGAAGGAAAGGGTCCCGTGCTGCCGCCCTGCCCACTCGAGGATGACCGGCTGGAGAGCCTCCACGGCGGCAAAGCCAGCACGTGGAGTCTCCAGCCGGAACGACCATCTAGCCATAGTGGCTCGACGGGCGGCTTCACGCCACTCGCGTACCTCTTCGGGCGGAGGGCGATAGCCATACTCCGCCCGATATTCAGCCACCCGTCGATAAACTTCGGCGAGCACTTCCGCCTCCAAATCCCACGGGGGTGTTCCGGCCAAGGCGCACGCCGCCTCGGTCGACACCGTGCGGTATCCGCGTATGGCTCTGACTGCCAATACCCTCTGAGGCCGCCAGAGGCGAGCCTTATTTAGGGCAGTCAGAGCCGCCACCCACACCGGTGCGCCATACAGCGCCATCGACCGGACAACCCCCGTGTATAGGAGTCTCGTTGCGACGCTGGCTCCACCCAAATTGGGCAAAAGTCGCCCAAGGGCGGAGGCAGCGTCGACCAGCTTTGGACCGAGCTGTCGGAAGTGCTCGTCGAAGAGCCACCTACCGTCGAGGATCAGGCCCAGATACCTCATCTGGGCCCGAACCGGTACGAGGACCGAGTTGACCTCTATGGAGGCGCCGGCGGGTGGACCACGACGGGGCCCATGGAACAATAGGGCCTCCGTCTTGTCCAGGGCCACCCGTAAGCCCAGCGCCTCGATGCGCCCGACCACCAGAGAAACACCCCTGGTGGCCAGGCGCGCCGCCTCTTGGAAGTTCGCCCCCCGGGCTGTGACAAGTGTGTCATCGGCGTAACAAATTACGCCCAGCCCGGGAGGCAGACGACTTCGTAGGACCCAGTCGTACCCCACGTTCCACAGGAGTGGTCCAAGGACAGATCCCTGCGGAACGCCGCACGACATGGGTCGCCGTCTCAAGACGCCCTCTCGGTCCTCGTACACGACGGTACGCTCCTCTAAATAGTCTGCCACTAGCCGCCTCAGGTACTCTGGCACCCCGTGGTAGTGGAGTGCTTCCCTGATGCAGCTAAATGGCAGACTATTGAAGGCGTTGGCGATGTCCAAGGACACCGCCAACACCACGCCGCCACAGCTCACTGCCTCTTCGGTCACGGCCCTAAGGCGCATCACGGCATCGACCGTCGAACGCCCCTCTCGGAATCCGAATTGGGCGTCCGACAGGTCGGGCCCTACCTCGCAGAGGTGCCGGACGATGCGGGCAGAGAGTATCCTCTCAAAAAGTTTACCCGCCTCGTCCAGCAACACGATGGGCCTATAGGCCGCGACCGAATCGGCAGGCCGTCCCGGCTTCCTCAATAGGACCAGCTTCCCGCATTTCCAGCACTCAGGGAAGCGTCCGGACGCCAGGCTAGCGTCCAACACCTCCCTGAGGCGGTCCGACATATGGTCGAGGGCTCGGGCCATCACTCGGGCTGGAACCCCGTCCGGCCCGGGGGCAGTGTTCTTGGAACGGATCCGAAGAACAGCCGCCCCAACCTCCGATTCCCTAACGGGCGGCACGTCGTCCTCTCTAGCCCCGTCGTCTCCGACCGCATAGGCCATCGACGGGGGTGTGTGCTCCGCCCGCTCAGGGAAAAGGCCCTCGACCACTTCCTGCAGGAAGCTGGGCTGGAGAGTCTCGGTAAGGGGGGGGCCCGACGTGCGGAGCTTCTGACGCACCGCACGGTATGGGCGACCCCAGGGGTCACGTTCGAGACCCTCCAGCATCTCCTTTCTCTTCTCCTCCTTGGCGCGGCAAATGGCCAGCTTCAGAGTCCTCCGCGCCTCACGGTACTCCTCATGAAGCTGGTCCCCGCCACCGTATCCACGGTGGCGTCGCCTGCTACGGGTGTAGGACCTCCGGGCACGAGTACAGGCCGCACGGAGGTCCGCCAACTCCTGGGACCACCAGTAGACCTCCTTCCGAGGAGGCCGACGACCTTGGATGCGGGGCATGGCCGTATCGCAAATTTGCGTAACCGCATCGCGAAAACGGCCAGCCCCTACGTCCACGCCGACTTCCTCGCTTGGGGCCTGCGGAGACAGCCAAGATTGAATAATGGCCGCCTCCTCTAGTAGGTCCCTATCCAGCTTGGCAACAGCCCACCGCGGAAAGCGGGAAGGATGCCGCGCCATGTGACCCCTACTGGGGCCCTGGGACCGGGAGAGCTCGAATCGGATGTACAAGTGATCCGAGAGCGTCTCGACCTCTTCCAGGACACACCAGTTCCTTACTCGTGCGGCAACAGCAGGGGTAGCAAACGAAAGGTCCACTATCGACCCCCCTTGCTGTCGCACGCACGTATTGGTGGAGCCTCTGTTTAGTAAACAGAGGCCCACCGAAGCCGCCCACTCCTCGACGGCCTCGCCCTTGGCGTCCGTCCTGGGGGACCCCCACGCAATGGATTTTGCGTTGAAGTCCCCCAGCACGAGGACGTGCCCAGACGCTAATCGCCGCATCGAGGTCTCCAAGCTGTTAAGGAAGACCTCGAAGTCGCTCAAACTCCGGTTGGGGGAGAAGTAAACACCGTAGACGGTGATCCCCCCCCACTCAGCGGCAACATATCCAGAGCCCTTGTCCCTAAGCGACAAGGGCGGGGAATGAGCCGCCGCGGAGCCGACGACTGCCACGGAGCCGTCCCAGTCACCCATCCAGTTTGGACGGGGAGGAACGAAGTAGGGCTCCGCGACTACGGCAACACCGATCGTCCACTGTGCTATGGTTTGCAGGAAGAGATCCTGCGCCGCAGCACAGTGGTTTAGGTTCGTCTGTACAAGGAGTTTGGAGACGTGGTCCATTAATGGATCGTCTCTACAACCTCCTCCATGGGCGACGATGCAGACGCACGAATGACATCGGAGGCAGCCTGGGTCGATTGGCTAGCCCCCGATGTTTGCTGAGAAGCACGGGATGGCCTACAGCCCCCCTGCCCCATCTGGTGATTGGCGGACTTATTGCCCGCCGCACACACAGGGCAGTGAGGGGCGGCAGAACACTCCGCCGCCCTGTGCCCCGGTTGACCGCAGCGGAAACACAATCCGCTGCAGTCGAAACAACTGAGGCACTTGGTGCGAGTGTGTCCCGCGTCCAGGCACTTGTAGCACCTAATCGGTCTCGCGGCCGGCACCGTGACTCTGGCGCTCACGAAACCGACAAGGAGCCTGCCGGCGTCTCCCAAAATTTTGGCCGACGCCACGGGACAACTGAGCCATGCCGCACCAAGGCCTCCTGGACCGGGTCGGATGGTGCCGACCTTAATGTTGTCCGCGCTGCAACAGGTTTTCGCCTGAACCGCAACGCGGACATCATCGGCCGTCACTGAGTCGTCCAGGCCCGAGATGCGCAACTCAGCGCACTTCGTAGGCCTGGCGACCCTGACACCATCCTTATCCGAAAATACCTCCCGCAGCTTCTCAGCAAAAGCGTCAGCCGTCTTGGCGCCTTCAGCCCCCGGGAACTCGAGGATTCGAGCTCCCGTTTGGGCGAGGCGCAGTCGGACCCCTGCCGTCACGAAATCCGGGGCGAGACAGTCCCGGGCCGTCTTAAAGACGGCCGCGTAGGACAGTCCCCCACTTGCCGCCTCCGGTGACACCGTGACCACTACAGCCCCGGTTTTCGGCGGCTGCAGCTTCCGGGGCTTATTCGGAGTGGCCCGCGCCACCGTCGACGACTGCGGGCCAGAGGCCGCCTTTTGGGCAGCCTTCTTGGCCCGCTTCTTGGCCTTCTTCGACTTCTTTTCCCCCCCGACAACCTGCCAACCCTCATTGGAGGGGGCAGATGTGGAGGGGCCAGGCAGGGGTGTTGGAGTGAGGAGTGGAGCAATCTCCGCTCCAGTCGCTACCACCGTCTGGGGCCTTGGTTGCTGCGGCGGCAGCGCAGCCGTCCTAGCCGGAGCCTTCGCCCGCTGCTGCGTCTTGCGCGCGGCGGCAGGGCCCGGCACCGACGTCGCCGCTGCGTACGTGACTCGGCCACCCACCACGGGGAGTGGGGTCGGCGCTGAGGCGTCCTTCGTCCTCGGTGTCGCGAGTGGCGGCCGAACAATAGGGGCCGGTGGCAGCCTCGCCTCCAGACCCGCGATCCGTCCGTCCACCAGGTTACCCATTACGTGCAGCATGTACTGCAGCATCTGCTGCAGGACGTCGTCGGGTACCCCGGGGACAGCAGGAGCCGGCTGGGACGCAGACGGGGCCGGCTGGGACTTAGACGGGGCCGGCTGGGATGCAGATGGGGCCGGCCGGGACGCAGACGGGGCCGACCGGGACGCAGGCGGGGCCGGCCGCGACGTAGACGGGGCCGGCTGGGACGAAGACGGGGCCGGCTGGGACGTAGACGGAGCCGGCCGGGACGCAGACGGGACCGGCTGGGACGTAGACGGAGCCGGCCGGGACGCAGACGGGACCGGCCGGGACGCAGACGGGGCCGGGTCCTCTCGCACAGGGCGCTCCGCCTGGAATTGGGCGAACTGGGAGCTCAGCTCTGCCACCTGCCCCGTCAGGCGATCGTTTGCCGATTGAAGGCGAGACACGTCCCCGATTAGCGTCTCTATGACCCCCGCCACTGCGGAAGAGGAGTCCTTAAGGGCCCTGACAAAGGGACCCTTAAGATTGACGGACTTGGTGGCCACCTTGCGGATGATTGCCACCGCCGCTTCCGCTCTCTCCTGCAGGGAGCACGGTGTACTGGGCACTGAGTCCCCATCCACCGGCTCACCGATCTTCAGCAGGAGACCGCTGATCTCCTCTTCCGCCTGCAGTTCTCCGTCCGCCCGAGCCCGCCTATACGATTCCGCCTTACAGAAGGCGGAACCTGATGGGGCTGACACCGGGGTTCGCGAGCGCCCCCTATGGCTGCTGGCAACCTTAGGCGGAGGCAACATCTCCTGAGAGATGTCGCTCTCGCAGCCCTGGGGGCGTCCGCGCTTCCGACCGTCTGCCTCCACGTCCATCGGTTCCGGTGCATCCGTCCTCACACCGGAACTACCACCCGGGACATCCACGGCAGACTTGGAACGTATGCGTTCCGATTGTCTTCGGCTCCCAGCAGTCGGATCGACTTCGAGCCCCACCGTTGCAGGCGTTACAGCCGTAGCAATCTCTTCAGTGGAGGAGTGGGCGTCCGCCTTTCGGAACTGCCCTCGGCTGTTCCTCGACGGGCGCGACACTGCCCCACTCCTTTTTTCCGCGTCCTTCGCGTTTCCTTGGGTGCCGGATTTGACGCTCGGCGACGGGCGTGTGAGACAAGGGGTGCCCCCCCCATAATACGATTGGGGGCTGCCGGAGCCGGCTGGCTCCGGGAGGGATTCCCCAGACGCATCGCGTCTAGGACCCTCCTGGGTAGGTATATTCCTAATTTCGTCCATTGTCATGATTTTTGAAGTTTAATGTCCTCCGACAGAGGACGCCCTTGGCACTGGACTCCCTCCAGCGATTCAGCTCATTGCCAGGCGTCAGAGCGTGAGCTTGGGGTATTTTTTATAGAGGTTTACGTCCTCGTGGCTTCGAAGAGCCACCGGTCCTGTCCGTTCAGGATTACGGCTGGGCCGGACGGGGTCTGCACCAGACCGGATCCGTCCGCCCCTTGTCCCTCTCGGAACTACTGGCACTCTAATACGCCCTCTGCTAGAGCAGAGGGACGTTTAGAGTGCCCCACGCGGCAGTCTGTAGCCAGACTCCGTCTGGTATCCCATTTAGTCTGGAGTCTCCTTCTGGGCCTATCCGGCATGAGTGGCTCTACCGGCATAGCCCCAGAAATCATCGACTCACGCAAGCCCCACCACGCCGACAACGTAGGGATACATTGGGGGGGCAATCGACGCATCTGTGCCAACGCATTGGCAGTTTATTGATGCCCTTCTTGTAAAAATCAGCTGGACGGGAGGCAACAAACTCTTCAAAGGCATTTTGTACTGCCTATCGGGAATTGAAACTTTTACCCACTAAAAAGTTGTCTAAATTTTGGAAAAAGTAATAGTCGGTAGGTGCAAGGTCTGGGGAGTATGGCGGATGAGGGAGAGCTTCCAACCCCAGCTCTTGCAGCTTGGAGACTGTCTGTTGCGCAGTATGGGGTCGCGCGTTGTCGTGAAGCAGCTCCAAGAGTTGGGGTTGGAAGCTCTCCCTCATCCGCTATAAAAAAATTTCAATTCCCGAGAGGCAGTACAAAATGCCTTTGAAGAGTTATAAGTACTTTCACTTATTGCATACAAAACGGCAATTTCATAGGTAAAGACCTATTATAACTACTTTTAACTAAATGCATATGTATACAGGTAAATTAGCTTGGAGAAATTTTTGCGTTTGTAGTAGTGTATGGTCAGCAAATAAAAAAAAAACAACATTGTTTTTTTGTTTTTATTTTTTTAAAGGTAATATACGTTTGTGGCTGGAGCACACCAAATGCGTACACGTTACGCATACGCACTACGTACTAATACGGACGTGAAAATGTGTATCCACTGCATTGTAATCTATGAAACTGTATGAGGCAGACAAGCCAGTTCCAAACATTACAAGCAGTGAATGCCGGTTTTCACTTCAGTGAAGACGTGTATGAATTAGGTGTTCTCCGGCCATAAATATTTTATTCTAATAATTCATCAACCCCAGGCATATCACAATCATCCCCATCCTCGCTTTCATCAGATGAATTATTTAAATTAATTATGATTCGTTCTGATATTGTGTCTAAAGCTGCGTCTCTACCCTGATATTTGTTTTCCTCATCAATAGCATGCAGACAAACTTTTCTCCATTCCTCTACAGTTATGGCGTTCATATTTTCTTTAGCTAATGACATTATAACCTTCATATTCATTGCGACATTCTTTTTTGCGACATATGTTTTCACTATCCTCCTATATTTTCTATAGGATTAAACTCCGGATGGTATGGTGGTAAACGCAGCACAGTATGACCGTGCTGTCGTAATATTTCGTCTATCTTGTACTCTACAAATCTCGCCTTGTTTTGCAGAATCAGTTCATATAATTGAGGCTTAAACAACGTGGATGAATGCTCAATGTTTCGCAATGTCAGCCAGTCAATCATTTGCTGTTTTCTAGAATTACTATTCGGTGCAGGATTTTGTATTGAGTTATGATATGGTGCGTTGTCAACAACAACAACACTATTTGGTTGTAAGTTGGGTATTAATTGAGTTTGAATCCACCTTGAATAGTTGTCATAGTTCATATTGTCGTGGTAATCTCCACTTTTTTGGTTGGCTTTAAACATGCATGCATTTGGTATAAAGCCATCCATACCACCAGCATGAACAATGATTAAGCGGTTGCCTTTCGATATATGTTGCTTCAAACCTGAAGTGCTTCCATCTGACCAAGATTTCGAGAGGGTATGTGATGTATGTATATATGTTTCGTCGGTGTAAACAATTGGTCAGCGTTGTTCACGATATTCAGCAATTTTCATCAAATAATTAATTCGCAAGTATCTAATTTCGTGTTTTTCCATAAGAAGTTTCCGGTTACCTTTGTTTGCTTCCAATTAAAACCTAATGACATGACGTGTTTTCGTAACGTGCTGACACAACCTTTATAATCGATATCTTCTTTCAATTTTGCGTGCAAAGTTTTCAAAGTGGGAACTTCTTTATTTGTGATGTGGAAGTCATGAATTGTTCTTCTGATAACTTGCTGATCAAAATTATCGATTACTATTGTAGGATTACGATTCGGTTTCTTTTTAGGAGATTTAAATGTTACTTCCTGATCTGAAGGACGACATTTGCTTTCTGATACTACCTTTCTGACGGATGCTATTGAAATTCCTGTTGATTTAGCAACTAATTGAGTGGGGGTCATAATACTGCTCGGGTTGTTATTACACTCATTTTCGAAATATTTGTACAAACAGTATAAAACTTCTTTAGTTTGAGAAGTCAAAGGCTTGCCTCGACCATGTTTTAACACTGGAGCCATTTTGAATTAACAATATAAAGTTACAACACTTACACACAAATTAAACACTTCAACAAATATTATAACAATAATAACAAACAATAACAACAATCAACAAATACAAAATTTAACAATTAACGTAATAATTATAATTTTTGAATGAAATGTGTGCTTTATGTTCTAACAGTACCAAGCGACTGACGCCGGACTGCACGTGGCACCTGCGGACAGCGTAAACTGGTTTATTCTGGTTTTGTGCGTGTTTCCACTTTCCACTATCAAGTGACGATTTTTTGCTTTATATTGAAACATCTCGGAAATCTCCTAGGCTAAAAATAACAAAAATTTTGACCCCCCCGTAGACGCCCCGGAGTTTTAAAAACCTAGATGAAAGGAAAAAAAAACAAAAATCAGAGTGTTGCTAGGGATAAGTATAAAATTAAATAGTAATGTTAGGATATCGAAACATTTTTGTATAGGCCAGAACGATATAGTGGAAACGCGCTCTAAGATCTAAGTAATATACACACCACTACATATGCAAAAATTTCTCGAGACTAATTTCACTGTACATGCATACACGGTACATACATATACCAAACTAACATTTTTTTTTTCAATTTTTGTCTTTTGTCTGTCTGTCTGTTTGTTCCGGCTTATCTCTGGAACGGCTGGACCGATTTTCACTAATAGGTAGATGATGATGTAAGGAGTAACTTAGGCTACTTTTTTTAGACTAGATTCGCCCCGCAGCGTTACACGCGGTACGACAATAACCGCGGGTAACACCGCGGGGTTCAGCTAGTTCTGTTTTGAATCTATTTTATTTAGGATTATTATTTATAATGGGTTTTCAAATACATATCCAATAATAAGTATCCTTAAAATTATCAACTGTCCCTCTACTAGTAGTTTAGAATAGTTGAAATTGCAAGCTATAAATTGTATATTTGATCTAATGCAACTAAACCACGCAATTCTAATAAATATCTAGAAACCTAAAAGGAGTGTACTTATGCAGGTGGCACAGGTTTTTGGAAATTAAATATGTAATACCTGGGAAGTATAGAAAAATATAATATTTGGAAATTTAAAGAAAAAGAAACAAGTTAACGCCTAACCTAAATATTCAACGAATCTGTTATAAACCTGCGTTAATATTGGTGTTAAATACTAAGAAATGAGCCAATGCCAACAGTAGGATTGAAAAGAATGGATTGGTTTCATAACATCAAGTAGGTATGTCGAAAAGAATACTTGCGATAATAACGATGAGTGATAACATTCATGGATAAGCCCACCACGTACACAGACAGCATTAATATTATAGTAGGTACTAGAGGTCACGGAAGAAGTCAAATTTACACTATTTTGCTTATCTAGGTGTATTTGAATAACAGTCATTATAACTCGAACCGCCATTGTATAGACTTTGCTACCGTAACAGGCTAAAATATGCACTGAAACTTTATTGTTTTATAATTATTCCAATAAACTGGACTTCACGATGAGGGATATCCGTATCCGTCAGAGTGATGTCCTTGCTGAACTCAGGTCACTTGACGTCCGGAAAGCCAGTGGACCCGACGGTGTCCCAGCGGTGGTTCTTAAGAACTGCGCACCAGAGTTGTCTCCCGTACTGACGCGCTTGTACCGCCTGTCTTATTCCTCAGGAATTGTTCCGGAGGCTTGGAGGGAGGCGAACGTGCAACCTATCCCCAAAAAAGGTGACCGTTCAGACCCGGCTAATTACCGACCTATAGCCGTAACATCCATTCTCTGCAAGGTGCTCGAACGGATCATCAACAAGCAATTGGTCCTCTACCTGGAAGATCACTCCTTGCTAAATGATCGGCAATATGGCTTTAGGCCGAACCGGTCCACGGGTGATCTTCTAGCGTATGTCACTCACCTTTGGGGTGAGGCTATTGACAGACATGGGGAGTGCTTGGCCATCAGCCTTGACATGGCCAAAGCTTTCGATAGGGTTTGGCATCGCTCGCTTCTCTCCAAACTTCCCGCATTCGGTCTGCCCCCTAAACTCTGCACGTGGGTCGCCGCATTCCTGCACCAGCGCCGCATTAGGGTCCTTTGCGACGGCGCGGCCTCTGATTATCGACAGGTAAACGCCGGTGTACCTCAGGGCTCCGTCCTGTCGCCCACGCTGTTTCTTCTGCATATCAACGACATGTTGGGCCTTGGCAATATACATTGCTATGCAGACGACAGTACAGTTCATGGGCGATATTTTGGTCACCCTACAGCCAAGTCTGCGGATGTTGAGGAGAAGCGACGAGATCTTGTCGCTGAGCTCGACCTGGTTCTAAGCCGCATCTCTCAATGGGGCAGTGAGAATCTGGTCGAGTTTAACGCCAAGAAAACACAGGTGTGCGCGCTGTCTACCAAAAAGTCTCCCTTCCTTCCCCTCCCAACTTTTCGGAACACTCAACTGCCCCTGCAAGATAAGCTCGATATCCTGGGTATGGATATCTGCTGTGATCTCAACTTGCGTGAGTACATCGAGAGCGTCATTAAAGCGGCCTTGCGGAAGTTAGGTGTACTTAACAGGGTGAGACGGTTCTTCTCGCCCGGGCATCTGTGTCTTCTTTACAAGACCCAGGTTCGCTCGTGCGTGGAGTACTGTTCTCATCTATGCGAAGGTGCCGCACAGTATCTATTTGACGTTCTCGATCGGTTGCAGCGGCGAGCAGTCCGCATTATCGGTAGTCCCGAAGCCACCGAGTCCCTAGAACCTCTGCAGCTGCGAAGAGATATCGCCTCTATGGCAGTCCTCTATCGCCTGTATCATGGGGAGTGTTCTGAAGAGCTCTTCCAACTGGTCCCCCCTTCTCCTTTCCTCTACAGGACAACACGTGCCGGCCTTCGCAGTCACCCTTTTAGAGTGGAAGACAAACGCTCTCGAACGCAACGTTTCGGCTCTTCCTTCTTGTGTCGAGCGATCAAAACATGGAACTTACTACCACCACACGTGTTCCCTTCCCATTATGATCCCGGGTCCTTTAAGCGGGGCGTGAAAAAGCATCTCACTAGGCCGCCATAGTGTGGGTCACTATGCTGCTCTGTCCACGTTAACATTGAGGATAGTGACCACCACTTTTGGATTCTACTTATGCTTTCCATCAGGCAGAGTAGAGTCATTTTGGTAGCTTAAACATAAAAAAAAAAAAAAAAAAAGCATACCATAAAACCGGATGAAAGTACTTAAAAATAAAATGATATGAGTGTAAAAAGGTCCTAACGAATAAAGGGCATTAAAAGTCATTTAAAATATATAAAATAATAAAAATGTAACAGGTCCAATTCTGTACATTACAGATATTTTGAAAAAAACTTTTGGAGGGCTCTCTATAATCGATACTGAAGCCAAAACTGTTTTTTTGTTTTTCATTTTTGTCTGTCTGTCTGTATCTTGGCCGCGCATCACGCTGGAACTAGTGAATGGATTCAAATGCAACTTGGCATGATTTGAGTTCATACTACGAGGTAGGACATGGGATACTTTTTATCCCGAAATTCAGCTCGGTTTCTTTTAGAGAGGGGATGAAATGCAAAATATGTACTTAGTTGTAATTCAATAACACATAGTCCGATTACTGTCATTATTTTATTTTTTTGCTAGAAAGAAAAAAAAAGATAACGGGAAAAGACTTTTTTTATCCGCGACTGTACACAAAAAGGTTTTTGTGCTTTATTCTTTAACATTCCTTACGTATGTATTATGTAAAGAAAGGTTTCAATAAGCACTAAATCAGTGCTGCTGTATGACGCTAAATTTTTTTTGGGACTAATAGAATTCTATTGGATTTTATGTGGTGATGGTCTATATCTATCTAGGTGATGATTGCAGTATTCTGCAACGTAATAATAATAAAATATAAATCTAGTTTATGACTCAGAGACGTATTCTTTTTATTTATATATTTTATTCTGGTTTAGTTTGTTTATGTACACTTTTAAAATTTGACCGAAAATGGGGAAGACTTGATTCTGAAGTAACACTTTTAATATAAGATTAGAGAAAGTTCTTTAAACTTTAAAACTTTTGTATTTATGTGACTCTTTGATCTAACACTTACCTGGGTTTCTCAGTTAAGGTTGATTTTCTAGCTAAAGGTTAAAAGGTATAATTCAACCCCTTAGATGGTAAAAATCTAAACTTTTCTTTGTCTATTTGAACTATTTAGCAACCATAAACTGCCTACAATAATAGTCTGTCATTTGGATGTGTTTATTGTCGTATTAAATCTATCAGATCAACATCTGATAGCCTCAAGGCCGCAATATATCTTAAAAATAGCCTGAGATATGCTGTCTACGGTAGCTTGATAGTACAGTTTGCAAGTCATCAGCGTAATAATGCGCCATACTGTAGTGATGACATCGGCAAATATAGAGAATAATAGAACTTGTCAAACTCAACTTTACGTTGTTTGCTCGCTAGACACTAGCTTCGATAATTTGTCTTTAATAGTTCCTACGGGCAAAGCATCAAATATATATATAGGTATCAACTATAACTATTATTCGTTATTTCTTTACAAAAAAGGCTATATATTAATGACAGATCAGGTAATACTGTCTATTGAGAGTCAACCACAATGTTGAATGAACACTATTCTTACTTTTAATCATCACCATCATGCCATATTTCTAATAACTATGTACAAATACTATAAAGGCGTGTCTCCTGCGACTAAAATTAACAAAACAAATAAACAAAACTTGTTAACTAAACATTTTAGCGAAAAGTCGCAGGAGACGGACTTTTAAACGAACATCAAACACGATTACACGAAAAGCAAAAATCTTTTATCTACTCGACAAAATGACTTATAGTACACTTACTTACTAACTTTTATAGTATAAATATGAATAATATAAGTATTAATGTTAGTTCAGTCCAGTTTCATTATACGAGAAGTATACGCTGGGATGTTTTCAGTCCGCTTTGGATAACATGTTTGCTTGTTAAAATGAACAAAACAGTTAGGCCACGCCCATATTTTGATAAATATTTGACGTTTGGTGTTTAAAAACATTTAACAGTGTCGCAGGACCCGGCTTAAAGCTAAAAAAACGGTTAAATAAATCACGCGACATTCTATTAGTTTACAAAACAAGCTGTTTAAATGATTCGCATATGGAACATTTACAAAGGCAGTTTATCTGCAGTTCAAGACACAGAACTGCAGATTATATATTGTACTCTAATTCTCACTGCACCAGAATAATGGACGGACAATAAATCCCTTTTGAAATCATCAATCCAGTCAAGTGAGTAGAAATTAGGGTTGCCAGGACACAAGCTGGAGTTTAGGGACAGTTTAAAGTTTAAGAGTAAAACTAAGGCATTTTTTCTCTAAATATGTATTGTAATATATTTTACATATACATATCCTTGAAGTTATGGACAATATTATTATTATTTATGGTATGGAATATACAAATAATTGTAGTAAATCCGCGATAGGGGTTGAGTTCCTAAATGAAGGGAAACTTACAAGATTGTTCGTCTTTCTGCTCAAATCTTTTTCTCTCAGTATTTTCTAGTTGATATAATAACATCGATAACACGGAAATATAATTGAGACCGGAGTGTAAGTCGAATTGTACTCTTGATACGAGTTTCAACTGAATAAAACTTAAAACGCATTCTATAATAAAACGTCGTCGTGACGACTTTGATGTGAACTTAAAACTTACATAAGGTAATCGGAGTTCAATACATACTCATTCCTTACTTATTCCTTACAAAAACTAAGGCAAGGCTATTTTGACGACATTTTATGACAAATGCTCTACTTTTATAAGACGAAGATGAGTTGTTTACTTTTCGATAACTTTGTTGAAACGATCATAACAAAGACATTCCTTCAACTCATTATATATATATGACCAACGATTTTGAGGAAAAAAACATTTGAAAAAATACACGCAAAAAGGACGTATATTCCTAGTGCTGGAGTAGTCTTGTTAAAGAAAAAATCGTGTTTTCGCGCATCACTTATAAACGTTTTTAATACTTGCCAAAGTATATGACGTACACTTTTATTTTTAACAAAAATGTTTAAATCATAAAAGTAAAAACCTCAAAATATCTACAAAAGCCGTCAGGAGGCAAGACACAGCTCGAGATTATTAAGGGCGAATTGATTGCCGATCGTAACGACCGGGACAAAATGATATAGAACGTAAACCTCCGTCGATTTTACGATCCAATAAGCGTCATCGTTGATGGTTTTCATATCTACACACATCAAAAGTGTCTAGGGATCAACATATGTGTCTAGGGATCAACATATATTTTTGCAATAACTTTTCTCCTGATTGATATTAATTAAAATTTTCTTTAAGGATTCATCAAATAAAGTGTTTTCGTTTGTCACAGTAACGATAAACCAAGTCACCTTTGCATTAATAAAGAAATTTGCCATTTTCCTAATAAAGGAATTTTTGACATTTGAACCACTAACATGAAAGTTCGAAAAAAGACTGAAATAACAGTTTTCTTTAAAATTTTATTAGGTAACTTAAACAATTAATAATCCGTGTTTCTACCGCGAACACTAACAACACAAGAATCGGTTTGGCATACTCAAAATGAGTTCATCCAAATCACGCTGTGGAATGGCCGCCCATGTTCGTTGCAACAACAAAAAAAGGTCTTCTTGCGACTGGATACCCTCCATATTCGGCAGAGCTCTTCTCTGTTGCATATCCCATGCATGCTCAATCGGGTTCAAGTCTGGCGACTGAGCAGGCCAGGGCCAAAGCCACATCTCAATCTCAAGAAATCCGCAAGACACTTTTGATGTGTGTATATATATAAAAATGAATCTCCGAAATGTATGTACACGCATAACTTCCTATCGCCTGCACCGAAATGGATAATTCTTATGTTCTATATGTTTGTTATTATTAGCACAAGCTTTGTATAAAAGAATTATATTTTATATATTTAATATATTTAAAGAAATTAATTAATAATTGTAGGAGAAGTACCGTCCAGCCAGGTCTGCATTTCTGTATTAGGATACTATGGAAAAGGCATCTGACAAATTTTCAGAATGCATCGAACACCTACTCCAAAATGTCTACCAGCTCTAGGACCATAAGTAGTAATTTCATATGAAAAGTGTACACAAAGAGAAGAGACCAATTGGAAAACATAAATACATATCATTTACGCATAGACGACAATCTATGAACAAGCGAAAAATAGAGCTCATCCATAGAAATCCATCTTGTAAAAATCAGCTGGAAGACTGTCTGTTGCGAACTGTACCAAATGATGTTGTCAGTTCAGACACTCTCCAAGCTGCAAGAGCTGGGGTTGGAAGCTCTCCCTCATCCGCCATACTCACCAGACCTTGCACCTACCGACTATTACTTTTCCAAAATTTAGACAACTTTTTAGTGGGTAAAAAATTCAATTCCCGAGAGGCAGTACAAAATGCCTTTGAAGAGTTTGTTGCATCCCGTCCAGCTGATTTTCACAAGAAGGGCATCAATAAACTGCCAATGGGTTGGCAAAGAGGCGTCGATTGCATGGGTGATTACTTCGAATAACAGAAATAAAAAAGTTTGAAAAAATAAGTACTTTCACTTATTGCATACAAAACGGCAATTTCATAGGTAAAGACCTAATATACAGTGTGTTTCGACAAAAACGTGACCGGCATATTTTGAAATTATGGAATGCAATTTATTAAGATAAATATTAGGCTTAATAGAACAATGCTTTGCCTTTATGATATGCACTGTAAAAAACATAAGTTTTTACAATGAGTGCCACGTACGCTTCTCGCTTTGAAGCTGTGTTTCTCTGTACTCAACTAAAAGGAGCCAAAATGACCCACGACCAGGCCGCCCATTATATGAAAAAGTCCAAGGTGAGCAAGTGGGTGAAGAGATATTTAACAAAAAACCGTCGATGACTTACCAGATCGTGGCAAATCGAAAAAGACGTCTGTTGCAGAGTATAAACGGATTGTGCAGCTGTTTGCCAAGAATCATTTATTATCACTTCACTCTGGGCAAGAACAGTTGAAGAAAAAGGGTTTAATTATAAATGGCGTGAAATATCAAAGCACTGTGAAGAGACCTCTCCTTTCTGAAACGTATATTGAAAAAAGGCTGCATTGGGCAAAAACAAAGACCGTGATTGGAACAAATCATTTATCAGAATAAATGATTTTCATCATCATCAGAATGAAGCGTCATTTTGGGCAGCCGGTTACTCGACTCCGAGGATGGACTACGGCTGACAATAGACTGATGGTACGAATCGTGAAACACCCTTTAAAGGTGCATGTTTGGGGATGCTTCTCAGAAAAATCCAAATTAATGAACCTCAAACAACTTTACACCTTTAAAACATGCATTTTAGTTAAAAAGATCACAAACAATTCCATTCAAACTGATATACACTTACACAAGAAACCAAACACACATAATTTAAGAAATACAAATAAAATACAACTAACGAAAGTACGAACTAACTACGGAAAAAAAACAATATTATATGAGGGAGCACAGCTGTATATAATAATAGACATAAATATATAATAGACTGCCGAATGAATTAAAGGAATGTGACAGTTTAAATGTATTTAAAGGCGGGCTAAAGAAATATGTTTGTACATGTACATTGTAACTTCCAATACGCTGAAAGGTGAATAATGTATTAGTCATAAGATAATGCTATGTATCTCATTCTAAGTGAACTGTAAGTTCTTATGAGAAAATAAAATTCTTTAAACACAAAAGGGTTTCGGAAATTTGCACTTGTTTACTTTGGATGCTGAGAAGATGACTAAAATTTACGAAAAAGCATTATTGCCGTCGGCTAAGAATATGTTTCCACACCAAATAGATTTTTGGATTCTGCAAGAGGATAATGATCCTAGACACCGAAGTCGACTCTGCACCACTCGGAAAGCAGAACATGGTATTAACGTGTCGGATTGGCCCTCACACACAGTCCCCTGATGCCAATCTAATTGAAAATGTTTGGGCGTGGATGTAGCTTAAACTAAGGACAAAAAATGTAATGACCGTCGCTGACCTAACTCGTGAATTGAAATCCGCGTGGATATCTTTACCTAGCAGTTGTGCTGAAAAATTTGCGGAAAGTATGCTGCGAAGATGCCAAGCGATTTTATGGACAATAATGAAGATTGGACGCCGTATTATTTATATATTATATAAATAATATATATATATATTTATAAAGCTGTATATTTATAAAGCTTCAAACAGCAATAAAAGACTTAATTGATTACAATTCATCGTTTAATATTTCTAAGGTTTTCATTCAACTTTGCCGGTCACGCTCTTTTCGCAAATAGTGTAATTGATTACAATTTATCGTTTGATGTTTCTAAGGTTTTCATTAAACTTTGCCGGTCACGCTCTTTTCGTACATAGAGTATAATATATTGTATCAAAGTATACTATATATAATTACTACAACTATTTGCTTAATTTAATAAATAGTTTGGGTGTAAGTGCAGCAAAGGTTTCAGAGAGACGTTTCTTTATGTATGTTCAACATTAACATCTAAATACAGAAAATCGATAAGGATTAGATTTACGACGTTTTACTTTGTAAAAGATACATTTTTAAATTATTGTTTTAATATTCAAATTAGGAATTTAACGAGTATGAGAGGTATTCACAGTTTATTCTGAAGCGATAAAACAATTATTTAATAGCTAACTTATTTAAAAATGTGCGTCTTCGATTTTACGGCTGCTAATGTAAAAACTATAGTAGTTATTGGTGCTAATTCTGTTGTTGATCTCACTAAACCAAAATTCAATAAATTTGTTGTTGGATTATATACATTATTTTCAATTGTTTACAGTCCAATTTTTTTATATCTTAGCAGTCACTATGTTTAGTTCGGTACCAAATAAACGTTATTCAGAGACACACGCTTGTTTATTACTTGAAATAGTAAAATTTTCTTTAGCATAACCAAAATTTAGTTTAGTCGGCATGTATTTAAACGACGTCTAAGTTTAGTGCGACTTGTCCTGTTTTACATACAACTCCCGCACTAAAAATAAATCCTGTGTCGCGGGGACTTTACAAACATACATGAAACGGACACAAATAACACCCAGACTCAGAACAACAATTTGTGGATCACACAAAGTGTTGTCCTAAGTGGGATTTGAACCCACGACACTTGGCAAAGTAGGAAACGGCGTGGTGACCGTTAAACCACTAGGCTTAACGTTACACGTTATACGTTTTAAACGTTCAACACAAGAATAACAAAAGAAAAATTATCTATATATAAAAATTAAGTTATAAAATATAATAAAATATAAATTAAGTTATAATATATATAAAAAAAATAAGTTGAGTCATCATCGTCTTAGCGTTGTTCCCGGTTGCTTCCAGAGCTAGCACTTTGGAGCCCGGGGTCCACTTTCCTACTTTTTTTTCTCCACTTTGCCCGGTCTTCGGCATCCTTCGTAGTGAGACCATTAGCACGCATGTCACCCTTTACAACGTCAAGCCAGCACTTCTTGGGTCTACCCCTTCTACCGGGACCCGGCGGAGGCGGCATGGCCAGACATTTGTTTCCCACGTAGGAAGGCGGTTGCCGCAGAACGTGGCCGAACCAGCGCAGGCGACTCTCCTGCAGTTTGTCTGCGATGTCACGGACACGGAGGCAGCCGCGAATGCGGGAGTTTCTCACACGATCCTTTCGCGTGACTACGCACATCCACCACTTATGGCGTAAGTTGAGTAATTTAACTAATTTTGGTTATGCCAAAGTAAATTTTACTTTTTTAACTAATAAATAAGCGTGTACCTCTGATCCATCTTTTATTTGGTACTGAACTAAATATTGTGAAAGCTAAGATGTGAGACATCGAAAAATGGACTGTAAGCAAATGAGATTAAAGTATATAATCCAAGAACAAATTTTAGTGAATTTTAGTTTAGTGATGTCAACAACAGAATTAGCACCATTATCACATTATCTCGGACTTCTAAATACCTAAAAAAATAAATTTCAGACATTTCAATATTACACAATGATCAATTTTAAGACCATGAGTGATTTACATGAACAATTACTTAACCGTCTATCGTTACAAAACCATTGTGTGGACCCTGATTTTTTTTTACCGTATGGGTTGGTAATATGAATATTTTATTATATTAGGTTATCTATTCAACGAACGGTAAATAATTACTAGCTGTCGTCTATTTAAAAGAGAACATTATGTTGATATGTTTTTCTTGACTACAAGCATGTCTTCACTAGAAAGACGTTAATTTTGGTAGACAAGTAATTTATAAGGCTTTCTGATCAATATATTTTCGTAATAAACCACCCGTTGCCCTGCTGTATCACTGCCAATGTGTTATGAAAATTTAATAATTTTATATATTTACAAGCATAGCCACAGTGAGATCAGCACGAACGGGCCTGCTCGATCAGATAATAATCAGCACAGTACGGCATTATTGCAAAAATATATGGAGTTTATATGTTATGAACTAATAAACATTTTTTACGTTACATATAAAAAAAATAATGATGAAAAGGTCCTAAGATCAAACAGGTGGAATGCTTGTAAACTCGGTAAACAAATCCAATGATGCTATATCATACTTGACATTATGTCGCGTTTTACATAGTATATCATGCAAAACTCATTGTTCGAATTTCGGAGACCATAGGTTATGCCTTCTATTTGCAAATAGAGGTTGTTTAATTCCAGTTAATTTTATTCTTTTGTAAATACGACAACAATGAAGCCACGTTTTACCAAAAATACGTCATATCCAGATTGCCAAACGTCTGAAATTATTGTATGTTCGATTTGAAATAAACATTCATTGTTACTACGTACTCAAATTACCAACAACAAATATATCTCGCATTATCAATTTGGGCGCAGATAATAGAGGCACGGTGTAACAAATAAGGTATGCATGGCATGAGAAAACTAGTGCGAGGGAATTTTTTTTTACATTTATCTTATAAAACGGGCCTCATATATACTTCGTCGCACTAGTCGCGGCTCGCGGGTGACCTACACGCTTGTGTAGGTGGGAAACAATCAGGTGCAAGTACGTCGTTTGTTTAACGATAACCCTTACCTACATAAAATAAATTCAAAATGAAATTCTGTCACATGCGGCTTTACACAACTGAGCCTAGTAACCAAAAAGTTGTGAGCGATGCAGACAGTAAATATTTTGTATCCTACTAATCCTAATAATATTATAAACGCGAAAGTTTGTAAGTATGGATGTATGTATGTTTGTTACTCTTTCACGAAAAACTACTGAACGGATTTGGATGAAACTTTACAGTAATATAGCTTATACGTCAGTATAACCCATAGGCTACTATTTGAGTGTGTATGTTTGTTACTTCTTCACGCGCAAACGGCTGGACCAATTTGGATAAAATTTGGTATGCAGGAAGCTGACACCCTGGATTAACACATAGGCTACTTTTTATATATATTTACTACTATGAGAATAACACAGATATACACGCGGGCGGAGCTGCGGGCATCAGCTAGTAATAAATAAGACACAAAACAGTTTATCCATTGTTAGACAACTTATTTTAGAATCAACAAAAATATTTAAAAAAGAGTATTTTATAAGTATCTCATCCTTTTAAAAATGCTATTTGTGACAGTGCTTAAAATAAATCTTATTTTAAAGCAGTTTAATCATAATAATAAATTTGGAATGAACAAAACGAATAATTGTTTAACCAACTTTCATTTTTATCTTTGTTCAAAACTTTTGGAAATTAAATGGCATATCATAAAATAAATACCTACGTTCCTAAAATAATATTTTTATAACTTGCAGTTACAGTTCTCCGTGAAACAACAATACCTTATACCCAGTAAACCAACTATTATAATTACCTGTTGTTGTTGTATTTGCTGTTGTTGTTGGTGATACTGAGCAACAAGTCGAATACCACTCAGTTCCAAAGAACGGGTATCCAACGACCTACTTCGCGGTTTTTCTGAATAAAACACGTCTTCGTCTCTTTTACCCTTTTTCCATCTAAAATAATTAGCCATTTCGTTTTATTTATAGTCACTCTCACTTCACTACTAAATGCATTCTACAACATTTCAGTTAGTATAAATTTCGGATTGGCGTAAACATTTTCATAACTCCGGGGAGGTTGAACCGCGGAGGCATCTTTCTATCTACTGAGAGATACTGAAGCCGTCACGAGACATCGTATTGTTATGCAACCCGAGTGTGTGGCGACCAATATCCGCGGTTATCACAACTGTTTCCGGAGCGGAAATGAGAAACTGACGGGGAGCATGCGCTTGAGCCTCTTGTCAGACGAACGTGGCGCCAACCCTTGGAGCGCAGTGACTATTCACTAAACAAAAACACTGACAACTTAACACTTTATTGGTCAGCGGAATCGTGATCTTGCAATTGAGACGATAGTTATTTTCAGCGTACCGTATAACACAATCGTTATTGTGATATTTTCCGTAGGTATTCATTTAACCTCGATTCATCACAAGTGATTACAATGCCAGTGATCGCAGTACTCTCGCGTTTACTTCTCTAGTGTAGTAATAGTGATGTAAATGTACTAACACAATGTACGATGAACAACGTGCGTCTGCGACTACCGCACTTTGTCCACACTACAATGAAATTATTAGTCGTAACTTAATACTCAGGTACAGATGCTCATGACAATAATTTAAAACGTCGTGGGCGGGGGGCACGATGCACAATATAGATTTATGTATGTTTATATCTTTTCATGACCTTAAGTTCATTATTGGCTAAGAAACAAAGTTCTTTAAAGACACTCCTACGCATTAAATATCTTTCATTACTATCTAGCAAAACCTATTTCGAAATTTATATGATATTTCAATCATGATTGAAATATCTTACTTATTGAAAAGTTTTAAACTTAAATGTCTTAACTGACATCTCTTATTTGTCCATGCGGTCGGCTTTTCAGATTGTATAAGAATGGTGTAACGAACAGCAGTTCTCAATAAATCCGAAAAAATCAGAACACATCCTCTTCACCAAAAAAAGGAAGTTACCAGAACTACAGCTACCAAAATTATTCAACACCAATCTTTACCCGTCAACTCAAGTAAAATATCTGGCCGTTATTCTTGATAACACATATTGAACTGGGTGAGTCACATTGAAGCAAAGACAAGAAAGACCTGTTTAGCTTTTAATCAGTGTAGAAGACTAGTTGGTAAAAGATGAGGTCTTAACCCAAAGATCACACATTCCATTACCTACGGATCAGTTGTATGGTGGGCCAGAACGCTACTATCCACAGCTAAAATGAAACTCCAGAGTCTACAACGCTTGGCCAGAGAAGCAACTACTAGATGCATGAAAAGTACTCCATCAGTCGCATTAGAGTATCTCTTGAACTTGAAACCTCTAGATCTGGTCATCAAACTGGAAGCAATAGCAATTGCCCTAAGACTAAGATCAAACGAACTGTGGAAAGTAAACACAGAAGCAACACACTCAAAACTAACTTTTAAACTTTCGCGTTCCATGATATAATAATAATAATTTTTACGGGAATTAACGCGATCACTTATTAAAAGGTATTACATACCTCGATTTGCTTGACGTTTCAATCAGGTTGCACTGGCCGTGGTCACAGACTGATTCTGAGAGAAACGTCAGGCAAATCAGAGGTATGTAATACCTTTAATAAGTGATCGCGTTAATTCCCGTAAAAATAATTATTATTATTATAACACTCAAAAGTTCTGCAGGAGATCCTAAAGGAAATTCCACTCCTCGAGGCACCCACAGACATAACTCCATGTCAAGATATCAACTACTCTAGACATCTTAACACAATCTTCCAAGCAGAATGTGTTGGCATAATCAAAGCAGCGCAAACAGTTGCAGCCAGAGATGTGAGATACTCATACATCAGAATTGTCACTGACAGTGCATCAGCACAGATGCACTGTCAGTGAGAATTCTCACTGTTAAGCTCTGCAAAACAACAAGATGACCTCTGCCCTGATCAATCAATCAATCAAAACATACTGTATGTTCATTATTATCTAGCAATGCCTATTTCTAAATTTAAGATATATTTCAATCAGATCCCTTTAACATGACAATATCCAGTGTGACAAATAAAGTGTGAAGTGTGGCAGATCAACGGGCAGACATCCTCCAAACAACATCGCTCTCGGAAACATGTAGTGACCTGAAAAGGCTTCTGGGATGATTTGAGATGGTTGGAGTAAGAAGATTCCTACATATGTAATTGACCTTCCTATAGATAAATTCAAGCGTACTGTAAAAAATCACCTTATTAGAAAAGCCTACTATACGATTGGCGATTATCTAAACGACAAAGAGTCATGGGTTTAAGGTGTTATTAATGTTATTATATACACACTAACTTCGTCTTGAAATTGAGATATTTTTTTTTTTTTTAATAATATATAAATTTTGACATGTTGGTACTTCGGTATGAATTGTTTGTATACTTTAACCTAGCGACATCTAATTCCGACATTTAATTAAGTTAAGATTTGTTTGTAACTATTTTCTGTATAATTTTCTTTAATAATTTCCTTTTTCTCTTAATTAGTTTGTTCTTGTTTAAATTTTCCTTTATTTTATCTCTTTCTTGTATCAATTCTACTTAATTTTCATCTTTCTTTTTTTTTCTTAAATACAAATTGTTGATTGTTTTAGTTGCAACTTATAAATGAAAACATACACACATACTTGGATAATGTAAATGAATACATGATGGTACCTTGGTACTTATCTAACAATGTTTCCCAATTTATTAAATACGCACTTGTTATTGTATGAGCACCTTGTCGACTATGATTATTATTAATTTCTTTGATATTGACCTGATGATTTGCCGTGCGGCCTGAGTACGCAGCTCAACTATGGTTGAATAGGTCGATGGCTGATCCATGCGTCTTACTCTATTTTACATTTGTGACATTTATTGATTATTTTATATTTGGACATATTACATCTTTTTAAATTTGACTGTGAGTGAAAGTGCTATTTGGATTTTATTTTCCATAAGTGGACCTCACAATATAACAATACAATATCACAATATAACAATGTAGAAATCTTGCAGGTATCAGTAAGAACGGTGCATGATTGGTTAGCTCATGGCTGTGCAGCAATGACTCCAAACCTTTTATTTTGTTTTCTTTGGTCGACTTCGTTCTCATTCAAGTCTCTTAGTGAAAAAAATTTTGTAAACCGTATTATTATTTTTTAAAAGGAGCAACAATGGAGTTTCTTGCCAGATTCTTCTCCATGAAGGGTAGGCTGCACTTGGAACTGGCGACTAGAATCACTCGATTTTTTAATATTAAATATTGACTATTCATAAGTGCCTGTAAAATAAGTGCCTATATGAATAAAATATTTTTGAGTTTGAGTTTGATGACAAACCCAGGTACAACGGCCCATTCAAGAGGCTAAGTGCGGCAATAGCCCGAAAAAAAAAACAAACAATCTCTTATTAGTCGTTTATAATGATTGACACAATATTATTAAGTCAAAACCAAATACCTAGATTTTCAAAGAGATACACGTAAGCTTCTATGTGTAAACTTTTCGATAGGCAAAAGTGCAATGATATAAATTGGTGTTTTAAAGTGAAACCGTCGTTTAAAATATGAATTTAAATATAACTACATGCAAACTATTTAAGGGCACACTGTCTAAAGACTGCTCCACCGCTCATAATTGATCCTACACTAATTTTGAAATAAGAATTCATCACTTTAAAATAAAATTATTTTGAAATTAGAAAGCTTTCCCAGACAAACATTATTTTGTTTGATATGGCCATTACAGCAGATCGGCAATTGCATAGGTACAAGAACTATTATTAAAAACGTTATATTCCACCGGTATTCGGTACAGGGACCAAGCTAACGATGGTTAAGGTTCTGGAGAAAGACCCCTCCTCATTATACATTGATTTGGTTAAAGAAAACACACTGCAAAATTATTTAAATGAACAGCGAATCTTTCTTAAACACAATGAAATTTAATACGCAGTCCCGGGGCTTATAACCGACTGTTATATTTAACTTGAATTTCAAATTTTTCTTATCGTTTATTCTTCTGGGGTTATAAAAAATAATATTTTTATATAGTGACTAGCTGACCCACGCAACCTCAAATACGTCTTCTATTGCCCGTAGCGTAATAAAATTTCCCCCGCTTTTGTAACATTCTTCATTGGTGCTCCGCTCCTATTGGTTTTAGCGTGATGATATATAGCCTTCCTTGATGAATGGGCTAACTAAACACTAAAATAATTTTTCAAATCGCAACAGTAGTTCCTGAGATTAGCGCGTACAAGCAATTTTTTTTTCAGATTTATATATTACTAGTGTAGTTAAATAGTAATTAATCAGAATATTCATCATCCTCAGACTATTAAAGCCCACTGCAGAACATAGGGCTATAGGTCCCAGAACAAATAAATAATATAAATAATAAATATTTCGGACATCTAACACACAACGCCGTCTAGTCCCAAGCTAAGCAGAGCTTGTGTTATGGGTACTAGACAACTGATATAATTACATATTATTATACTTTTTTTTGTAAATACATACATATTATACATAGAAATGCACCCAAACTCCGAAACAAATATTTTCAGATAATAATCAGAACATAAGAACCATTTAATTTAATGGTCATCCATTTACTTATAGTAGAGGATACAATAAGGAACGACCTTCACCCATCTGTTTATTGGATGAAAAGTATTTTATATCAAATTTAATATATTAAATAATATATCGCGGGTGGGTTGGCTAAAAAATTCCTGGCCAAACTATTATTAATTAAAAATTAAAAAATGACTTTTTATGAAACAGTGTACCCATAAGTTTAACGAATAAATTTAATACCAACCGAAAGTATAAAGCCTGTAGAACATACAAACCTTGGGTTGTCTATTTGTTTCCTGGCATAGCTACTGGTTGGCACGTCTAAACTGGTATGTGGATTTTAGTTAATTGCACCCATTTGTTTAATAAATAAGTTTTATATCAAATTAATCGCTATTTCATTGCGAATACGATGATATAGGATTGTCTGCCAAAAACCTGGCCGTAATAACGGTTGTCAAGTTTTGAAAAGTAAAATTTTGATGCGAATGGCAAAGAGGTCATCCATGTATAGCGATACACTAGTAAATGCTAAGCATTATTTAAATACATTTTATAACAAAATAAGCGCTTTTTCATTGCGAATACGATGATATAGGGTTGTCTGCAGAATATCTGGCTTAAACAACGGTTGAAGAGTTTTGAAAAGTGGATTTTTTTTTTGTTTTTCAAGAAAGCAAATAAAAATTAACAAAGTGAATAATTTAAATTTGACTGCACGGTTGGCCTGGTAGTTTAAGCGGTCACCACGCCGCTCTCTACTACGCCAAGTGTTGTGGGTTCAAATCCACATGGGACATCACTTTGTGTGATTCGCAAATTGTTGTTCTGAGTCTGAGTGAGTTCTTTGTGTCCATTTAATATATGTTTGTAAAGTCCCCCGCGACACAGTATTTACTCCTAGTGCGGGAGTTGTTTTTAAAAAAAAAAACAATAACTGCAATTAAAATAATTTTATAGTTTCTCAGTTCCAGAAGCTGTTGATATTGGAACTAATATGTTTGTAAAGTTCCCCGCGACACAGAATGTATGTTCATAGAGCGAGAGTTGCCTTAATTATACAGGGTGGCCCATAAGTCGTTTGAAATGTAAATTTCGAATAAAATACAAAAGGCGCGCATGAGTGGCGCGCGCGGTGCGGGGGGAGTACCGACGGTTTCTGGGAATTCAGTCGCCATGGAGCGTTTCACCGGTGCGGACCTTGCATTTTGTGTGCGCGAGTTTTATCGAAACAATGATTCGGCTACCATTGCGCGGCGTTAATTTCGAGAATATCAGAATTTACGCAACTTTAAAGACATTCCAAGTGTTCAAACGATTAAGAACTGGGTTATTAAGTTCGAAGAGAGTGGTTCGACGTTGGATAAACAACGGTCAGGTCGACCAAGGACATCACGGACGGAAGAAAACATCGATGTAGTGAAACACTCAATTCGTGAAAATCCTACCCAGTCTACTCGTAAGCGTTCCAGTGCATTTTTACACCAGACAGACCGGATTTTTTTACACCAGAGTTGCAGAATTTTCCAGGCTTCAATACGCGGACCTGGTTTCAACAAGATGGAGCAACTGCCCATACCTCTAACGTCGCTATGCCGGTCGTCCGTCAACTTTTCCCTAATAAAGTGATCTCTCGAAGAGGAGATATTCCTTGGCCACCACGTAGTCCAGATCTGACCCCAATTAACTTTTTCTTATGGGGTTATCTTAAGACTAAAGTGTACGAAACCAACCCGCGGACAATTGACGTCCTGAAAGAAAATATCCAAAGAGAAATGGCAAACATTACAGAGCTTACTTGCCGCGCTGTGATGGATAATTTTAAACGTCGCTTACAGGAGTGCCGCGATCGTAACGGATTACATTTAGATGATGTAATTTTCAAAAAATAATTCCCATTTTGTAAGGATTATGACAAAATAAAAACCTTTTTCATAATGTCATTAGTTTTTTTTAATTATTTTTTTACATTTCAAGGGACTTATGGGCCACCCTGTATATGTACTGTAATGCCACATAATGCTATTTAATAATTAATTTATAAAAAAAAAAACTTTTCAAAACTCGATAACCGTTATTCAAGCCAGATTTGTTGCGCACAACCCTATATCATCGTATTCGCAATTAATCAGTGTTTATTTTGATATAAAATTCATTTAATCATCAAATGGGTGAAAATAACTAATATCACATACCTTACTAGTGTATCGCTATTCACGATGACCTCTTTGTCGCAAGTTTCCATTCGGATCAAAATTACACTTTCAAAACTCGACAACCGTTATTCCGGCCAGGTTTTATGCAGACAACCCTATATCATCGTATTCGCAATTAAACAGCGCTTATTTTGGTATGAAATTTATTTATTAAACAAATGGGTGAAAATAACTAATATCGGCATACCTGTTTATACCTGCCAACCAGTAGCTATGCCAGGAAACAAATAGACAACCCAAGGTTTATATGTTATATAGGCTTTATACTGTCGGTTGGTATTAAATATATTCGTTAAACACTGTGTAATAAAAAGTCATTGTTTAATTGTTTAATTGTTAATTAATAAATAGTTTGGCCAGGATTTTTTTAGCCAACCCACCCGTGATATGTTATTTTATATAATATGTAGGTCTTTACCTATGAAATTGCCGTTTTGTATGCAATAAGTGAAAGTACTTATTTTTTCAAACTTATTTATTTCTGTTATTCTAAGTAATCATCCGAGATGATTTCGAATATTCGTTTTAATGAAGGAGACATCGGTATTTATTTACGATACAGTCAACTACCCTATTAGGTTAAATCACTACGCCATCTGTGCCGGTGACAAATAAATAATTAATAATACAAATTTGAATCGAGCCAAGTCAATGAGATATCGAAGAAACGAAACAATTATCTGACAGTATCCAGTAACAATTTATATTATCAATTATAAAACATTTACTCAATAAAAACACAAGTACCTATAGTAAAATAATAAAAAATACTTTGCCGAATGCGTAGCTGTTGTCGTCTTCTTATTTAGCTGAAGCACTAATACACGTTCATCAGTTTCTGAGGACGAAGCTGAGATTCTAAACTAGTTTCACCCTCAGAACCGATAACATATATAGAGCCGTTCTTCCTGTTTTCTTACGCCTCGTTTTCTACATAATGTGTCTTCGATATAATGGATACTGCTTTACGTTCGCCGTTTCCATGAGAATCGTACTCCTCGAGGCATGAAAGACACTTCAGTTGTCTTTTGTAAAAACCGTACATGTATAAATGTTTATTCGAAACTTGATTTACTTCCGTGCGCCATATTATTGTACCCCTTTTCAATGGATATGTGTGATGAAAATAATAAATACATAATATAATTATTATGTAATGAAATAATATAATTATTTCAAAACATTTTCATCACACATATTAACAATGAAATTATAAATAAATTTGAATTAATATCCAACGTCAATAAAAACGCATAATGATAAATTAGTTTTTATTATCTCATTAGCCCTTATATACCGTAGATATTGTATCGAGAAGTAATTCGCTTTAATTATTGTAACAAAATACACACATCAAAAATGTCTAGGGATCAAGCATTTTTATGCGGATTTCTTGAGATTGAGATGTGGCTTTGGCCCTGGCCTGCTCAGTCGCCAGACTTGAACCCGATTGAGCATGCATGGGATATGCTACAGAGAAGAGCTCTGCCGAATATGGAGGGTATCCAGTCGCAAGAAGACCTTTTTTTGTTGTTGCAACGAACATGGGCGGCCATTCCACAGCGTGATTTGGATGAACTCATTTTGAGTATGCCAAACCGATGTTCTTGTGTTAGTGTTCGCGGTAGAAACACGGATTATTAATTGTTTAAGTTACCTAATAAAATTTTAAAGAAAACTGTTATTTCAGTCTTTTTTTCGAACTTTAATGTTAGTGGTTCAAATGTGAAAAATACCTTTATTAGGAAAATGGCAAATTTCTTTATTAATGCAAAGGTGACTTGGTTTATCGTTACTGTGACAAACGAAAACACTTTATTTGATCAATCCTTAAAGAAAATTTTAATTAATATCAATCAGAAGAAAAGTTATTGCAAAAATATATGTTGATCCCTAGACACATATGTTGATCCCTAGACACTTTTGATGTGTGTATAATATCTACTTAGATATTTACATATAGTAGGAGAGTAGTTACTCTCCTACACTACACCATGTCATAACGTCCTACATGTCAAGTACACACGTTAATCTGTAAAATTTAAAAATAAATGGAAGTAACATCGGGAATTGGATGTTGTAGTTATCGATTTCTTTAACACCTTCCCTATCCCACAATCTGTCAAAACTGTACTATAATAGCGTCATATTACAAAGATATCATCAGAGACGTCTCCTACCTATTGTATGTAACTGTGGCTTTACAAACACTTATAACAAAGAACACCCCGACCCAGAACAACAATATAAAGTGTTCACCTATGGGGTATCAAACCCACAACACTTAAAAGGAAGCGTCTGAGTGATTTAAATAAATAATATGATTAATTATTTATTACAAACTGTTGTAATAAATTTAAGTTGGCCTGTCTCCTTCCCGTCTTATCAAATCTCTGGTAACCTCGAATAACACGCTTCTCACTGAGTGAAACAGCCAGTCTGAGAAGTTCCCAGACTGGCTGTTTCACTTGGCTCGTACAAAGAAACGTCTTACATCAAAGTTGACATATTTGTGAGTTTCAATTACATCAAGAAATAATACTGTACATACGTAGGTTGTATATATGAACGCCTGTGGTGAACAGCACGATGAATGATAGTTTGTTATATTGGCATGCAGTCCAGGCAAGCCTGAAATACCAGGTGAAACTAGCAAACGAACTCGCACAGGTCTTAGGTGGATAGGGTGGACTACAGTACAATCGACTGAAGAGACAAGGCATCCCCAGTCTCGTCCAAAGATTTGTAGACTGAGTCAAGAAGAGGGTCTGCTGGAAAGTTCAGCAATTTATTGGCTCTCGATGATAACAATAAAATAAATCAGGACATGTAGTTCCTGCTAAACAAGTGGCTTATTGTTTTCGAAAAGATTGCCATAGTGCAGCAAAAACATTAAAAAATAATTGGCATGTATTGCAATCTAATATTTTCAACCTTAAATACTTAATACTTACCGCTTTCCTTCTATCAGCGTTCTCCACTGGCACGCTTTGACCCGGCATTGAGGAACGTCCACGGAACATATCTATGACTTTGGCCATGGCACTGGGACGCCGTGTAGTCGATGCGGTTATGGTGTGATAATACTGTTGACAATATATTCTATTATTAATCTTTTCTAATAGCACACTGTTTCTTTTTATCTTAATTTATTTTGGGATTTTGATCCAGTAAGGAAATGCCAACCCAATCGTACCTTGATACATAGTAAATACAAAATAATTAAAGTTACAAGAGTTAAGTAAATTGTATCATTGCTGAACTATTGTAACTTTTAACAATGGATTTCTTATACATTTGTTTTTTTTCATTCATTTATAATCTCACACAATTCAAAAACGGCCTTCTGGTTCCCAACCAAAGTGACAAATAAACACACCTATATCTTTCTAAATACATACATATAATAGATTAATTACACCCAGACACAGAACAAATGATCCTGCTCATCACACAAACTTTGGTCCTGGGTGGGAATCAAACCCACAACCTCCGGTATGGCAGTCAGCATCACTAACCACTAAGCCAACAGGCCAGTCAAATTATTAATATGTAATTTCCGGCCAGTGTTACCGATTGTTATAATTTTTGGACTGCCATTGTAACTAATACTAAACTTAAATCCTAAAAGTAAACGATAGTTTGCTTATCTATGCTTATATAAATGTTACCGTCAGATTGTCAAAACCGTTAGATTGTAATCTATCTCGCGAGATTGCAAACAGCCGAAAGTTTGTGAAAGGGTATCGACAAATCGCAAGTCGCGCGCTGATTGGTGTAACAGCATATGTCCCGGGCCGCCATATTTGTTTCTTAATTCGTCTTTGGTCGTTAATTTGTTACTTTCTAAGGCAAACCTTCTTTCTAAAAAAAGGTCTATCGTTGCAGCAGTGAACTATTAAAAACTGTTGATAATGATGATTACTTTATTCCTAACAGCCTGAATTGTGTGAAATGCCACAATGACATTATCCTTGAATTAGTAGTAAGTTATTGGCATATATATATAAATACACACCACGAGCAAGATTCGAAGGTTGTCTTGTGACACCCATCTTAAAATTATGATGATGATGCGAAGATTGTGCAGCTTCTTAAGAATTGAAAAATTGAAAGTAATATTTATACTAGTCCATATTATCAATATGAAGTATACAAATAAATAAAATTGGAGTTTCTGTTCGTAATATTGAAACAACCGCTTTAATCTAAATGCATAATGTAGGTACGTATACACGGTACATATACCAAAATAACATTTTTGCAATTTATGTCTGTCTGTTTGGTTCGGCTAATCTCTGAAACAGCTGGACCAATTTTGATGGGACTTTCAATTGCAGATAGCTGATCTAATAAGGAGTAACTCAGGGTACTTTGTTTTAGACTAGCTTTGCCCCGCGGTGTTACCTGCTGTTGTAAAGGCAGTACAACAATATACTCTAGTTCATAAATAAAATTTAAAAAAACTTCTTTCAAAACTGGTTCAAACTCTGTCTGTCTGTAAAAATGCTGCTGCCCTATTGCTACGGTCGTGGTCGTGGCTTTTTTTGGAATATTAGTGACATTTTTAAGTGATGATGTATAGTCCACATTTATAGTAGTTTGATGCATTTATTTATTCAAAAAATATCACGAGATTCCTAACTTTAAGCAACTACGAAAGCTAGCACGAACATTCGATGAACAAACACGGCAAGTGACATACACGGATGACGTCATCGAAACTGTGAGCTGTTTGCGCCCGAAGTTTAAACTGTCAGTTTAAAACTGCAATTTTTGGCAATAAATTAAAGTATTTTAATTTTTTATTATACTCGTGGTCTATTCTACATGAAATTTATTCAAAAGAAAGCAAAAATAAAAATATTGCATCTTCCCTATTGTAAGGATACCATACTCGATTCTCGATGAATAAAATTGTTGTAAATGACTGTACTGTTGCATGCAAGCCTACTAGTAACACCCACATAACAACTTAGCTGCCTATTCTTAACCGTGACACACAGTATGTAATTACATTTGAATTTAGTGGACGGTTCCATTACTCGTTGCGTCATATTTATAAAAAGGTTAACTGTATTGCATGCATTCTTTATGAGCACTCTTTACAATTATTGATTTTATAGTTTACTAGCTGAGTCCCACGGTGTTATCCGCGGTTATTGTCCGACACCAAAATCGGTCCATCCGTTCCAGAGATTAGTCGGAATAAACAGACAGACAGACAAAAATTGTAAAAAAGTTATTTTGGAATGTACCGTGTATATGTGCATTTAGTAAAAAGCGGTTATTTTAATATTACAAACAGACACTCCAATTTTATTTATTTGTATAGATGTACTGTCAATAATAATGAGACGATATAGTGCTTCTGAGACTTCAATCCTTGACAAAATGATATACTTTTGTTTGAATGGAAGTATGACACAATGATATACTTTTGTTTGACTGGATATTACTTCCAGCCAACATAAATATATTTATATGTATACTAGCTGACCCACGCAACCTCGTTTGCGTCTCCTATTGCCTGTAGCGTGATAATTTTCCCCCATTTTTGAAACATTCTTCATTGGTGCTCCGCTCCTTTTCGTCTTAGCGTGATGATATATAGCCTATAGCCTTCCTCAATAAATGGGCTATCTAACACTGAAATGATTTTTCAAATCAGACCAGAAGTTCCTGAGAGTAGCGCGTTCAAACAAACAAACTCTTCAGCTTTATAATATAAGTATAGGTAAGCTATATACAATACAATAGTAGGTTAACATATAGCGTAGAGTATAAAAGTATTAATATGTATTATGTAAATTTATGTATAATCTGCATGTTCATATTTCTTAGTGTCGTAGTTTCTTAGTAGTATAAATTAATTAAGTCTATTGATTTTACATAATATATGTATGCATGTCTCTGCCTCTATAGTTATCTATGCTATCATCACTCCACTCTTAAGGACTGCTGAGAGGAAACTTAACGATTTGTTGGACTTGTTTTTTGTATATATATTTGATTTTATTGATTGCAATAAATATTAATAAATTATATTACTATGCTCCTAAAACACACACAAATTAACCCTAAAGAAAACTTTAATGCAAGTCACAAACATTGCACACTAAATCTGAACTTTTTTCAATATCTATTTTACCCCTTATTTGTACCTCTTTTAATGAAAATCATGCGGACGGAGGAGCATAAAATTTGGCACAGTAGAATTTATATGCAAGAAAAGCGCAGGAAGCCAAAACATTAAATTCATAATACGAATGACCACTAGTTTAATATAAAATAACTAACACAATATATTCTAAATTTATTAAATTATATTAGTTATTTGTTATACAAGAGTGCAAAGTTGCTTTTTAACCGCGTGCTCAATTTTGATGACCGAGCAAGCGAAGGATTCTAAAATAAGAATCCTAAGCGTTAGCGATGGAATCAAAAGAGCACGAGGTGAAAAATCTTTGCACTCGAGTGCAACATGTAACTTTTCATCCCACCTCAGCGAGGAAATGACTAAATGCAAAAAAATCATTTACAATCAGAAGATACTTTTATTTCAGTTTAAGTATTAATATTTATTAGGTACTACATTATGATAGGTAAGTATTAGTTTTTAACAAATTAAAAAAGGTTGTATAATTAAGTCGGCACCAAGAAGGTAAAAGTAAATAGGTTTAAGAATGTTTTGTATTCACAAACTTAGAACGCACACGATGTTCTAAATTTAATTTACTTTGTCGTCTAGCGGATAAAAACGGCTTTTGCACTCAGATATCGAAGTGCAAAAAAAAACTCTTTCCGAGATGGGGGGGATGAAAAATTTATTTGTCATCCCCTTAATATGTATTTAGAATAATTAATTAGTGATTAACTTTCTTCGATAGTGGATGACTAAAATTATGCCGATTTTATATTGAGTCAGGAAATTTGAACTACTTTAGTGGTAGCTTGACTGACTAGATAAATAGATCTTTATTTGTACACCATTTAAAAAAAGTAGTATCGTATATGAAACGTTAGATATGTATTATGCAAACAGCGGCCTTATTGAAAAGATATTTAAGATATTCCAGGCAACCTTAGTAAGGATTAACATCTAATATCTTTAAACGAGCAATTCTTGTATAAATATAAATAAAAATCAAATTCATGAAATTTAGTAAACAGGTGGCTTCGGGGCGATAAATCGATCTAATTAGGATTATTTTTTAGAAAATTTACCAAAAACAAAAATACCTGCTTACAGGTACTATAATGTAAAATAAAAAATCAATATTTTGCCTTAATAAATCGTTTCAACATACAAGTTACGTGTTTTAACAATACAGTTAACATACCACATACTTGTTCTTATTATTATTTCCATACATGTGATTAAAAGTTGTCACAATTTATAAATACTCATCATATTAAGTTATTTCCTTGAAAGGTTGTCATGAACATCTATGGCAATCATTATTAGGGAGTCAGTGCCCTCAAATATATTGACAACTATCCCTGGTTTTCTATGTTTATTACTGGAATGTAATTTATGTATTTAAGTAATCTGACACTCAATCTAGCTGTAATAGTACAAGCTCTGCTTAGTTTGAAGCTAACTAGCATTGTCTGTCAAATTTTCGAAAATATTTAATTATTTAATTTATTATTAACTAGCTTCACCTTCGGGTTCAGTTCTTCCTCAGGGTTACGGAGGTCCGATGCCAGTCGGTCCGTGGAAAAACTGATATTCAGGTGAAACCGGTTGAACTAGTAGCCGACCTCAAATAATATTGGGAAAAATAAAAAGGAGAATTTATTTTGGTAAAAGAGTGGCGGGATTAATTCCTATCTAGATTTATACGAAATCTTTATAATAGGCAATAACGACATTAACATCATCATCAAAAGCCTTTAATAGTCTACTGTTGAGCCTCTCCTTAGACACAGTAAGACACACTTAACAGGTAAAACAGTCAGTTGAAGTGGCCTGAAAAGGCCTACATGAAATAGTAGCTAATTGATTTTGATCCAGTAACAGGTAAAATAATAAAAATATTTGTACGTACCCGCGTATCACTACCAGAATGTGGATGTGCAGACCCATCCTTGGCCTTCAGTACCGGTGTTGCGAGCGCTGGTTCCGCGTTTGAGGTTTCAGGCTTTGCCGGATCTTTGGTTGATGTATTCGATTTGGTCATATTCTGAAATCAAAAAAAGTCATGGAGTTAGAAAACAAACAGTTATACCTACCTATATTATTTTTTAATATAACAAAAATACAAAATTAAAAATAAAATGTATTGTAACATTAAATAAAAATCGGCAAAGTGAGAGTCGAACTCGCGCAAAAAGTGTTCCGTAGCATTATCTATACATTTAATGCGTCTAGCGGATGCCGTTATTAATATCGACATAAACGACAAAAAACACGTTTGTCGTATCGGAACAGAATAAAATATTTTTTTCAGGGGAGTCCTTAAATATTTATTTTATTCTGTTTGTAGTATTTATTGTTATAGCGGCAACAGAAATACACACATCAAAAGTGTCTAGGGATCAACATATGTGTCTAGGGATCAACATATATTTTTGCAATAACTTTTCTCCTGATTGATATTAATTAAAATTTTCTTTAAGGATTCATCAAATAAAGTGTTTTCGTTTGTCACAGTAACGATAAACCAAGTCACCTTTGCATTAATAAAGAAATTTGCCATTTTCCTAATAAAGGGATTTTTGACATTTGAACCACTAACATTAAAGTTCGAAAAAAAGACTGAAATAACAGTTTTCTTTAAAATTTTATTAGGTAACTTAAACAATTAATAATCCGTGTTTCTACCGCGAACACTAACAACACAAGAATCGGTTTGGCATACTCAAAATGAGTTCATCCAAATCACGCTGTGGAATGGCCGCCCATGTTCGTTGCAACAACAAAAAAAGGTCTTCTTGAGACTGGATACCCTCCATATTCGGCAGAGCTCTTCTCTGTAGCATATCCCATGCATGCTCAATCGGGTTCAAGTCTGGCGACTGAGCAGGCCAGGGCCAAAGCCACATCTCAATCTCAAGAAATCCGCATAAAAATGCTTGATCTCTAGACACTTTTGATGTGTGTACATCATCTGTGAAAATTTAGTAGCCATCACGGTTCATGAGATACCTACACTGTGGTGACAGATAGACGGACAGAGGAGTCTTAGCAATAGGGTTCCGTTTTAATCCTTTGGGTACGGAACCCTAATAAAGATTATTACTAAATACGAATATCAGTAACATTAAAACAGTTTAAGTTGTGAGCAATGTAAAACCAAAAATGTAGGTAGGATCTGTCGTAACAAAACGAAAATAAATAATAATAATTTTATATTATGACCACGAGATATTATTTTGTTCCTTATATTAAAACAAAACGTGAAAATATGTCTTATAACGTTTCAGTGAATTATTTTATAAAATTAAAGAGCAAATTCAGAGTGAAAACCTGCCTTATTTATCGGCAAACATTGTCAATAAGCGAGTCTTAATCAAGTATAATTTTTAGGCGTAATTTAGATATTATATTCTCATACATAATAAATAGAGAATAGAAATGATAGTGTTATCTTTATTATTTAAGAACTGTGAAAATCATCTCAGGCCTATACCTGACTACATTACCATACGTCCGTCCATCCGTAGAAAAATTGGTAAATGTCAATCTACAATAGATACATAGGAATTAGATTAAAAAGTAAAAAGAATTGATTACTTCCGTATTATTTTGTTAAAAGAAGAATATACATATATAGAATGGAAACATGGTGAAAATATTTCATTAAAAATATATAAATGCCTTACCTGTACAGCAGATATCATTTGCTGCATTATTGACGGTTGTTTCTTTGCTTCGCCGCTGCGCGGCTTCGGCTTTAAGATATCAAATAATGCCGGCCTCCGGCTGACGCCGGAGGTTCCTGTAAAAAATTATGAATACAATAAAGAAGGCTGTTCATGTTATAACAAGGCTGTTAATATTAAAATATAGATCAAAACCAATCAATCGGTGTTTTTTTTTTGAAAATCATAAATAAATGACTTGGAAATACTTTGTTGAAGTTTAGTTTAGTTGGCTTTAGTTCAAAACAGGGTTGATATGATTTAAATCACTTGATTTAAATCACTTGATTTAAATCAGTGATTTAAATCGTGATTTTAATCAAATGTTTTTTTTATAAAAATTCAATGATTTAAATCATAAAATTTTTACTGCAACCAAATCGGCCAAAAATTGTTTAGGGACTTTCCCCGACATATACTACGGCGCGCATACGTGCACAATGCAAATGCGAGCGAGCGATAACCGACCAGTTTTGGGATTTCAAATGCTATTACAGGACATGTTCTAAAAGTTATCAAATATTTCAGAAATCATTTCGCGCATACTATTCAAATTCAATGCAAAGCGACAAGTATCCTATATCAGATAGTGTACTCATCTGGAAAGAATTAGAATATGTACTTTAATGAGTTGCTAAGATTTTACTGTCCTTGTTATTTTTTGTTTTTAAAATTTTTGATAAAAATTTAGTGTAAAACTTGTTAAATAACCTTTTAATTGATTTATTAATTCAATTTAAAAAATACGTTGTTTTCATTTAATAAATAACTGACCATTAAAGTAATAAAAAAGACAAGAAATTTAAAAAAATCAAAAGAAAATCTGATTTAAATCAAAAAAATCCGATTTAAATCAAATTAATCCGTATTTTATGTTTTTTTTTAAAACATGATTTTTATCAACCCTGGTACAAAACGTCTGTGATGTCACATTAGTCCGCAAAGAACTGTATAAATAAATATAAATTCTATTCAATTTCTATAAAATTTTATCAATTTCAGTTTATCAATAATAAAATTTATAATTTTTGTTAGTTTGGCGCGTCTTAACCATAAATGAAGGTGCAGGATAGTCCTAAGTCCTATGTTAATCAGGACATTCTTCTATCAGTTTTAAATGTTATTACCATTTTATTCCCATCGCATGGGAGAATAAAATATATGAAACTATAAGGATAAAATAGACTAAAAAGTCAATTAGTGACAATTAGACATTACCGTGTATAGTTTGCTGATACATTGGATGGGGTTGACCATCGTCTGCGGAGCCACGACGTTTGCGCTCCCCAACAGATTGGGTACTACGTGTGATAGCAGCGTCAAGGCGTTGTTCTGAAAAGTAAAACATCATTAATACTAATAGGATTGTTAGTAAAATCCACAGTGACATGCTTGTCTGTTTTGGTTGGACGTTTGAAGAACCCGTTATTCTATCAAATGGTGTGTTCTTGCAGAACAACAGAAGCCAATCGAAGCTTCCTAGAGTTCTAGAGCTAGGATCTGTTTGGGTCCACTTAGTGTTGGTCGTTGAAAGTGATAAGTGCTTATGGTGACAACTTTTATGACACTAAGGCACTGGGGCCCAAATCAATAGACACCTGCCACTCAAGAACCACGAGAACGTTTTCGTATTATGAGATGGGAGATGATCTTTACACAGCAAGTGAGCCACCCCGACAGAAACCACACTGTTGGTCACTGAGTATCTGGTGATCTTCGAAGTTTTTTTAATTGATATAATGGGTAAACGAGCAGTCGCCTACCTGATGGTACGCCACCCATGAACGCATACAACTGAGAAGTAATTAATGCGTTACCGGTGTAAGGTAATATCGGTGCGGAAATTCCGAAGATGGTATAATTTGCTCCACAGATTAACTGTACGAGATAAAAAGTTCCTGCACAACCACTGTGCGAGTGGTTAAATGTAAACCATCCAAGTGATGGGGATGAAAGTGCCGTCGCGTGGAATGATGGCGGAAAATTGCAGTTGATATTAGTTCCAAACAATTCCTTGGATACTGTCCGTAATATAGAAGTACCAGAGTAGTGATAATGCCTCGAGAGTCGGGGTTTGCACAACAGAGCCTTGACTGAAGAAGGGTACGTTATTATTTTTTATATTTATTTAATGAGGGTTTAGTCATGAAGTGATTATGCAGCCCTTAAGGCTATATTTAGGTCTGCACAATCCTCACTCACTCGAACACCAGTTTTCTATCAGGTCGTGGTATTACTTCAGTCGAAGCAAGAATCTCACAATACATTACCTTCGTTGTCTTAGTATGCATAGTGTTATATGTAGTATGCACATTCGTTTGAATACATAGCTGAAATAATTAGCAGACAAGTTTGTTTTCATATTTATAACATCATCATCATCAGCCTACCACACCGCAGTCCACTGCTGGACATAGACCTCTCCAATTGCACGCCACTTAGTTCGATCCTTCGTTCGATATTTATTACATTAAAATCCAATTTATTAAAACGTTTTTTTCAAAAGCTAAAGCTAGTTTTTCTACAATCTAGACTAGAGTGTAAAACATCTTTTACACAGTAGATTACCTACTGATAAACTAACTACAAATTGATTAACTAGTCCTTCTTTACATTGTTTGAATAGATCTATATGGATTTTAGAGTGGCATTTAGGTGCCACTTATAATTATTAATAAAATATTTTTTGTTGTTTACTGCTTTCTAGTATAAAATTAAAACGCTTCAGTAACAAAAAAGGAGGTGAAATATCGTATCATTCACTAATCAGGAGCTGTCGCAAGAGCAAGCCGTAACTTTAATTGTAATCTGTACTGGATTCATAAATACAACGTCAAGAATGGAAGGCCATAAAATGATAAACGTTGACAGTATGTCTGGTATCTGTGTCAGAATCTACATATCGAGCCGCAGTCGAGTACAATTACAAAACAGTTTCCATTGATGTACAGTAAATGTGACCGGTTTGTTTGTTTTTCCCGTACTCATTGAGTTCTTTCATAGTGTGTCCTTGGATCGTTGCGCATCTGTTCCAGAGTTTATTCATCATTCAAGAATTAGTAATAATTTAAAATTTCAAATTGAGAACCATAATCTGTTCTGGTTCTGAAAATAATGGGTTAAAACTACAACATAACAAACTAAAACAAGTATTCACAACTTAGATCAATATATAATTGTACTATTATTGATCGTAGATTCACAAATAATATATTATAATAAAATAAATAAATAAATATTTCGCACATCTAACACACAACACCATCTATACTTTGTCCATTCGTTTATTTTCTTTTTGACAGCTCACGCCTATAAATTACCGTTTTTTTTTTTAAATAATGTACTAGAGTAATGTCGTACTTTATTGAGGGTGACGGTACCTTAGTGAAGTGGCCTGTGCATAACAAACAACCACAGACTATAAAACAGTACTTGAAATACGATAAATCGATCATATGATAAAAATAATTTGACTTCATGAATTATTTTTTCTGTAAATTTAATAAAAAAAAGAAAATAAAAATAGTATCTATGACTCCAAGATTGATTATTTGCAAGGAATTAAGTCGAAATCTTGGAATTTAGGATCAAACCAAGAGTAAAGAACAATAACTCTGTTCATTCATCTAATTTACTGATTTATTATTTATATTTTTGTTTATTTCTTACATAATATAAAAAACTAATAAGGAATAATTAATATTTAAACTTAAAATATTTAATTAAATCGATTGAAAGTTCTTCATAAATAAAATCGCTTTTCATTTCAAATCGAATCGGTAATGTGTGAGGGCGTCACTAACTTCGAAATTTCTTGAACTGTCAAAAAGAAAATAAACGAATGGACAGAGTATAGTAATTTAATCAATGTTTATTTTTAAGCACGTAACTAAATAATGTTAAAGACATAAAGACCCATACGTGAATAAAACTCAACATTTATAAAGAGTTTGAACCAAAATTGTTTTATAAATATCATTTTATGAAGCGGACTCATTACTAAAGGCAATATTCGTAAGATAAACATGTTATTGTTGTCGATGTTGCATTATGAACATATTGGAACCTGATTCATAGTATGAATATTCCCTGAATCTCATGCAACTCAGAAATAATAATACTGTTTCAAATTTAAAACTCAAATATTATTTCTTATGTTCACTGTAACAGTCGAAATAGTTTTCAGCTTCTAAAAACAATAATAACGCACTTTATAACAATGGTTTGTAAAATTTATTCAACGCAGGTTAAAGTTTAGAAAAACCTTATAAACTACATTGTCGAAAACTAGTTTGTAGTTTGGATATATAAAAGTCGTCGAGGGCATCTTTATACTCTCTGAATACTATATAATCTATGTAATCTGCAAATCGTTTACAAATTCATTATACTTCTATACATTACATTCACCAATTATTATCTGTAACCCGCGGCATAGCTTACGTAAAATGTGTCTGACAAAGTTCATGATGACCTGATTAAGAATAATACAACATCGGACAATTAAACGAACACTTTGTTTTGATACATAAGATATTAGTATCATGTATAAATAAGTATACATAGAGAAAAATTAAACTTTAAAACAATAGTGTTTCCACAAGAGAACTAGAATCTTAGAAACAAATGGTATTTTATGTAATTACTATTTATGGTCACGGTTCCTTCTATTAAAAGTTAAAGGCAATGTTCTTGTCATGCTAGATACTTATACTAGAACTTAGTATTTTCTTATATATAAAATTATCGTGTCACCATCGTTATGTCGTGTCGTGTCATGTTAGTTACCATACTGCTCTGAAACGGCTGGACCGATTTTTATGAAATTTGGTGTGCATATCGGGTAGGTCTGAGAATCGACCAACATCTATTTTTTAAGCACCATTTTTTTTTTATGGCAATACAACGTTTGCCGGATCAGCTAGTTTTTTTTTATATATTTTATTTTGCGTTTAAATTGTGAATCACCTAGACTTCCCTGGAGAATATCCCTTTCACTAAGTTTCTAGGCAATTCACAATTAAAATTTGAATACTACAATATTAATAATTTATTGCACGAAGGTAACTTTTACAAATTACTTTTATCTTCATGGCGCTTCTGTTATCACTCTTCTGGGTGGATGTCTAAAACTTCAAGTCCTCATGCTATTCTGAACCTTCTCACATAATAATACGTCGTACTTTGAAATTTAATCCCTACTGCTCTGTTATGATATAAAAAAAAAACATTTTATTCAATCATGATAAAATCATGTTTTTTTGTTCAGGGCTGCTTTTCAATGTTTGCTATAATCGTGTGAGCATAATATGGCAATTTTTTTTCTGCTATTTGACACGAAAAATCGATTTCATTTTAATATTTCTTTTTTTTTATTCCATAACATTTACTTTTAAGAACTGCATTCTTGTAAACTTTACTGTGATAAATATAATTATGCTTAGCATGTTGCATTTTCTCTGACCCAACTACAGCCAATTTGAAGCCTGATTTTAAAAATAACGCGGTTTTTCAATCCCTCCATATACGCACCGGCCATTTCATAAATAATAATGCAGATATGACAATTTTATTTGTTGTTTTTATCAGAAGTATGCATTTTATATAGCTTGTGTAGAAGAATGTCACGGCATTATCTAAGTTTAAAGATCAGTCATGTCTACATACATATGTATATATATATTTTAGCAGAGTTACGAGAGAACATTTTTTTTTTAAAGACAACACCCGCACTAGGAATAAATCCAGTGTCGCGGGGGACTTTACAAACATACATGAAACGGACACAAAGAACACCCAGACTCAGAACAACAATTTGTGGTTCACACAAAGTGTTGTCCTACGTGGGATTTGAACCCTTGACACTTGGCGAAGTGGGAAAAGTGACCGTTAAACCACTAGGCCAAACGAGCAGTGTAACAACAACAAATCTAACAATGTACCTAGTCAACTTATAATGCAGGTTTTTTAATAATCTAGGGTACGTTAAAGCTGTGTGTGGGTCACCATGCTGCATTGTTACATTATTCGCAATGAGTACAGAGACCATTACTCTTGGATTCCGCTTATGCTTTCCATCAGATAGAGTAGAGTCATTATATATATATCAGTATAATGATAACCACACAGAAGCTTTGACCACTTCTGTAAGTCTAAAACACCCCGAATAATATAAGTATTTATATATTATAAGTACTCTTATCATCGAGTGGTTAAGGTATTTTTGGAATGAGAAAAAAAGTGTGAACATTTCATACAAGTTCCTCAAAAGGTAAACAAGTTACGTAAATAAATTAGTGTTATGCAAAATGCTGCATTGTTTAGTGTGACTAACAGAAGATATTAATAGCATTTGCGTAATGGAACTAAAATTTAAAGTGCTCCTAGTCATGTTAACGAATTTCGCGCTGAAAACCTAAAGAATTTCATAGTTCAAAATGGTAATTTTTGTACGTTTTTGAACCCCCAATAATTATAAACTTTTTGGTACTACTATCATCTTACTTATCATCTTGATTGTAAAATGATATCTGCAAGCACAAAGATTTTATCGCGATTAAAACAACAATGATAATATTCCACTAGTATGGCGACATTTGACTACATTAAAGTCAAGGCCGATTACCAATTTTATAAGTGACAGATTTACTTATCTAAAACATATTGCAATTTCGTAGTAAGTATGTATGCACATAATCTGTTATGGTAGGCCATGATCTATTATACACTAGATTAGTATATACGACTAAGAACGTTACCACTGCAATCAAGAGATTTCTCTTGAACGAGGCAACCGTCAGTTTAGTGTTCAATGTCTCGCCCAACCGATGCTGACGTAGTAGTTGACAAAAAAAACAATAAAATGGGTAAATACGTAGTGAAAGAATGCGATTGAAAGTCACAAAATTATCGTAACTCAAGCAGAAATACTTTTCACAAGTAAATATATTGTGTATGTATTGATATTAAGGCAAATAACTCTATAATCGAAACAAAACAATAATAATTGCAATTCATATACAGTGTTACCATTAAAACATCTTTTTTCTTTCTCAAATTAATGGGAGAAATTTGTAATTTATGTACTGTATAAGTGTGTAAAATTGACAAGCTATTTTATTCATGCTTATCCATTAACATAATTATAAATACACTATCTATATACATAAAAGTGAGTCCCCGAAATGTATGTACGCGCATTACTCCCGATCGACTGAACCAAATTGGATATTTTTATGTGTTTGTCATTATCAGAACAAGGTTTGTATGAAAGAAAATAAAAAACCGGCAGTGTAATGTTTTCATCTACGACTGAAGGAGGCATAAATACCAAAACAAGAATTTCGGAAATTTCGCAAATTTTTACGAAAAAATATGGCAGTGCGATGTTCGCCGCGTCAGCTAGTTTAAAATAATTTTAATTTTTTTTCACATAATTTATAAAGTATTTTTTCTCTTTTTTATGAGTAAATTTTCATACGGTAGTCGACACTGGTCCGCCATCGCAAGGTTTATTCTTTGTCTTTGTCTAATCATAGCGAGGGTATTGTTCTTGTAACGCATGTAAGTGAGACATGCGTATCTTTTCTTTCAAATGTCTAATAGTTTCAAAACTATGTCGTCATAGTTCAAAAGTGCCTACGCTTTTTTGCCCCTCTTTTCATTTGTCCCTCTTTACGTATATCTCAATGGATACGATGATCGCTCACTTGTAACTGTTTGTTTTTACTCTTCAAAACGATTTATTTTACTTCAGTTGACATGTTTTACTCGAAAAAAAATTGTTACTTAACATAGATAAGAAATAAGAAAAAGGTCACGTTACTATCACTTGTTTTTAACCAAATACAAAAGTTTAACTGCAATAATAGTAGTAAAATAATTTTAAATCAGACTGACTACTGTAACTTTTTATCAAGAATGAAACGCATACCTAATGTGTATCCAATTTAGTGTTCAGTGTTGTTGCCAAACTCCACGCTCGCCCGGACTTATAAATTTGCTTGGATTGCATAGGTAAACAATACAACACAAAGAACTGAGCAAACAAGTTGTTTTGCCATAATATTATAGGCAAAGTATTTACACTCCAGTCAGACACCTACTCGAATCTTTTTGGCAAAATATTTTTTGGCGAAAAAAAAATAAAACAAAAAAAATAATTTTGAAAGTTGTTATTTGAAATACCTACTTTTGAATAAATTCAAATATTTGACATCTTAAGAAGTGATAATTTACTAAACACGACATTGGCAACATAAGAGAGCAGACAACAACAAAATATAAGTGTAGAATATAAAATAAACAAAATAGCTCTCGTGTTAACGCCGTCCCTTATGGCTAAACGATTGGCAGGCTGCCAAATTTGAGCGAACTAATACGTAGGCACACTGGCAAACATTGTGGCCATCTAATACACATAAGACGATGATAAACCTATATATAATGACTCCAAACAACGCAAGTTTCACTCGATTTGACAATACTTCTAACATTTTTGCCTACATTCGTATGTTGTCGAACCCTATAGGTATTATGTTCCAATCCAACGTTTACATAATAGTTCACTAAGGTAAGAAAATATATGTCAACTTTACAAGCGTCAAGTACTTTTATGACTTCTTCGTGCGTCGTCGCATGTAAGAGTAAAAACAAACAAATGTAAATATCTCAACATCACATGCGAATCGCAAGGATTCAACCTGCGGTTTGTCAAGTCATTGTGACCAAAACACTTACCTCGTTTTTGTCTCCTGTCGTCACTGCTGCGTCGTACTTCTTTCTCTTTACGAGCTGGAGTCTTCTTTATAAGTTCTTTTTGTTTACTTCCTATTGCAGAACTCCATGTCCCCGACCGTGACCTGGGCTTCTCAGCATCATTTTCAGCCGAACGAAATATTACTTCATCGGTTTTCGAAACAGATTTATTTTCCGTAGAGATAATATTAGATTCTTCTTTTACAGGTGCCACCTGTAATAGTACACTGTGTGTTAGTTAACGCTGAGATGGGATAATATCAAAATAAATTAAAAGAAATACTTACTTTCTCTTCGGTTCTTTTAACCCATATATCCTCTGAACTTGTGAGTACTTCATCTACTTTAGATCTTATCTCAATTAAACTACTATCAAAATATTTTTTATCGTGGTGGAGATTCTGCTTTTCAAAAATGGAACGTACATTTGGTCGCTGTTCTTCGGCACCTTTTGTTCCAAAATGAACAGTATGTGCATTGTGTACTTGCGCACGTAGCACTCGTTCTATAGTGGGTGGTGCTGGTGGTGTAGTTGTAACTAAAAACTTGTGCCGAGCTCCCATCACAGTTCGTTTCGGAGGATCCTTGCCCTCAGACACAATATTACTATCAACAATAGTTATCTCGCTAACAACATTGGCATTTTTATCTGCCGTTGCGTTGCTGAAGCTTAAATTTTGAATTGATTCTAGTCCTAAGTTTTCTTGCGGATCGATGTCCGTCTTTGTTTGTAACCATAAATTCGGAGTTAATAGATCACTTTCTTTTCTTTCATCGTCTTCATCTTCCTCGCGACATTGTGATAGTCTCCGTCTCTCCGGAAACGGAAACGGCGAGTTTGAATTGCGACTTGAAAGGTTATTACAATGATTCATAAAATAATGTTGAAAAAAACTATCTGTCTCTGGTGTATCATTATTGTCTCCCTGTATTATATCCTTAAGAGCAGCTAGTGATGTGATGGTGTTGTAATTAAAAGCGTTTACTAAGTCTTCGCTATCGGTGGATGTATCTGAGGCAACATCGCCCCCGTCGACTGCTAAATTGCTCATCTGCTGGCACACTTCATCTAAAGTAGCCGCAGAATCCTGTGTTTCTATTTTTTTCTTTTTTTCATTTTTACGTCCGCTTTTCTTAACTTTAACATGTGAAGGTGATTTTGTTGTGGTATCCATTGAACAGCATGTGTCTTTGGCCTAATATAAGATATTACAAGCGGCAAATATTTGAAGGCACTTGGTTATATTACACACTTATGTCACATAAAGTCACATGATAGTAAGATTTAGTATCATTCATTAAGTAATATCGTAACAATTTTCGTGGCTTTCGTCACCGATTACCCAGCATAGTGGTGTTATATGATCGCAAAGTGTTTCCAGCGAACATTTTACGAATCTGGAAATATTATCATTTTTATGGTCAGGTTCTCAGTTGATATTTTTAAAACACAGTTTGGTCCTTAATTATTTTTATGCCAAACTTAATCTGCATAGTCTTGGAAATAGGAATAAAAAAACTATGTATTATAATGATGCCTTGTACACTCATTTTCAGTTTATATATCAAGAAGTTGTGAGTTAATAAATCATACTTTTTACGTTTACAAAAACACAAACAATAATAATTGAAGATGCAAAATATCACCGCGTTGCGACTAACGTATTGCATATGTCCAATGAATCATTGTTAAGAAGGTTTCCTATTACTATCACTGCTAATAATAAAAACAAGTGTCATGGGGATACTAATTAGCCTCCTGACTATTCAGCACGGCACAGATGCCTATCGATTCTCACGTAATTAATTAATAATGACAATCATTATTTCATTTAAGGTTACATAAGTAGTTAGTATTTAATGTACGTGATAAAGATAACAATAACAAAAACTGTCGGAAATGTATCATAGTTAATTTATTCACGGAGACACTTCAGATTGTTATCTAATCAAATCTATCAAAGCGGCACAATGTTAGGTGTAAGTCGCTTATCAGCTACGATTTCTAAAATCACTACACAAGTACTAACATACTCACGTGATCGCTTCACTACGCTATTTAAAGTACAATCTTTGCATTACCTCTTAACGAACCCTTTCTAACGAACCCATCAAATGTTTTAAGAAGTTCTATTTAACCAGTAACACTATAAAACCTTTCATATGCTTAAATAACCCAAAACATTGATATGGCTCTTACTACATGATGGATGTTAAAGTTTGGCAAGTTAGATTTCACCACCATGATGGTTTTGGTTGTCGTTTTTACAAAAATGTATATATTTTCGAAAACATTTTAACTATCGAAAATTGGCCAAAGACGCATCTGAGGAACTAAATTATATAACGAATGGTTCAAACATTTTGGAAATCGGGCGATAATAGGGAGTATGCATGTCTTTTTAATTTCTTAATCTGATAATTTACGTCTCTCTAACATACAAAAAATATAAATAGGCTTGAAAATAGTCAAACTTATTTTCTAAGTTAAATTTAAAACACTGACTAAATTTGAGCCATTCAAACGCGGCCATTTTGCGCGCGCTTTTGACATGACCAATGACGTCATTGTCATTTTGTTTGTTTACTATTCAGTGTTTCAGTTGCTTTATACATATTTACAGTATTAATTGCTATAAAAATCAAGGAAGAAGTTCATTTTTCTCACAAACACTACTAACACAATAGGAATTTCGATGCCGATAATTTCGATGACGTGACTATCAACGTCACATTTCATTTCGACCAATAGTGCGCGTTCTGTAAGTTTGAATTTTCCTCCCTTAATTTTCACTTTTTACAAGCTTTTAATTAACTTGCAATGTATATGTATGTATGTTTGGGTGGAATCTTGCAACTCAATTTTTAAGATGTCTTCAACTGATTTTGCTTAAATTTTGTGAGCCTGTGTATACTGCGTGACAATACAATATTATAATGACATGGAGCTGATCTGATACTGGAGCTGGAAGGTGGTCATAAAAAATCTGTAAAGAAATGTCGCAACACCATCGAGTTTGGACCCGTTTCATTCGTCTCGACGATTACTATTCTTTTTACGGCATTGCAATAAATGCTTGTTTTTAAAAAAGTTTTATTTTAAATTATTATTTAATATTTTCTGGGTTTAAATAATCACTAATTTAAAAAATACCTTTATGTATATTGTAATGACAATAAAGAATCTAGAAAAAAATGTATGCATATTCCCTATTGCGGCCTATAGGTGGCCCTGAAAATGGACAAATCTCAAAAAACTTGTATTTATGGATATAAGTGTGATATATGTATGATTAATTACTGAGTTGTATCCAACGTCAGTGTCACTCTTCTCTACGGCCAGTGTGATGCCGTCTGCTTAAAAATGAACTCGTACTGCAATCCGAAGGAGGTTTTCAAAATTGGAAAATCGACAAATTAACGCAATAGGTAATTGAGCTTTTATTTTTTCTAAATGTTCATAAGTCATTTTCAATGCCTTCGTTGGTTGAGGGGACTGCAAAATTTGTAATTTTTTCTCTATCGTATATCCATGAATACTACCTAATACGGCTGTCTGCTGTCTAAAAAAGTTCAGAAAAATATTAATGATTAAAACCCGTTTCCTGCGATCGCTGAGCTCCTTCAGTCCGACACTATCGACGAACTTCCCGATGGCAGCAGGGATGAAATTGAATTGTCCCGGCACAACTAAAAAACTAAAAGCCCCGGGCGAGGGATTGAGCTCTCAAGAGCAGGGTGAACTCTTGTCTTTAAGCAACAGTGGCGTACATTCAACTCCGTTCTCCACTAAGAGAGAACTCCAATAGAGTGGAGCAAGAGCGTAGTAATTTTATTTTTCAAGAAGGGGGCGAGACCCTTCTTAAGAACTACTCTTCTATACCGCTCCTGTGTCGCTCGATGCCGATAAGCCTGATTTATGTCGCTCAAACTGTGTCCGTACAAGTATAAAATTGTCTAACAAGACCGATTCCATTACATCGAGGAGTAAGACAGGGGATTTGATATCCCCGAAACAGTTAAGTTAACGCCAGGAACCATCCAGTGCCTTTGGGTAGGCGCCGCTGAAGTCAACATGGGTCAGTACATGAAGTACCTATGCCTTATCCTGGACAGTCGGTGGAGCTTCGAAGAGCATTTCGGGCAATTATTCCGCCGAGTGCGAGGTAGCTGGTGCGCTGCCCATTCTCGAGGGACCACGGGAAGAAGATCTAGGGTCCTCTATGGGTCGCCCGTCTGGTCTAAAGAGACTACGTCTTGGCAACTGTAGTGTAGAAAGCCTATAGTGTGCATTGATAGAGGTTTATGTATAGTAGTGGAACGAAACGGGCTGATGGTGATGCTGACCTAATAATTTTGATGTGCTCCATCCCACGGCTACAAAAATTTGTGCTTACTGCCTGCCTGCTTACTTACTATGAATTTCTAAACACTAATTGAGGTTGTAATAATTGAGTACTTAATATCCTTATTGTCCTCAATAGGATTCCCTCGGCAATAACAAAACAGTGATAACAGCCGATTTTCGGGTAAGAGTTCTCTCTAATCGCTATAGCTATTGTTTTCGTCAAAGATTATGGTCACGTTCTTAATTATGCAAATTCAACTTTATACTTGCTAGTCAAATACTCATTGTAGACATACATGTTTCAATCGTAGCTATACAATGGGACCAATTGGCAGTCATAAAGCAATTAAAGGAGATTAGAGTCATCACATGACATATCAACGATCCGTTTATATAATGTACTAATAGAAGGTCATGTTTGAGGATAAAATAGGACTCTACTTTGAAAATTATAATAATATGATAGGTATCTGAGGTACTAATTATTTGATGTTGTTTGTATAATTTAGGGCCTATCTACCTAGTTAGCTAAACGAGGCAAAATATTAGAAGTAAGAGCCTAAAATACATACGACTCATAATATATATTTTTTTATATTTGAAGCAATTGAAGAATTGTAGCAAAAATTTCAATATTACATTGTACGAACCTAGATTTGGGAGTAATTAAGATAGTAAAGGAATCATTTCAAATATTAGATTTTAAAATAAATATGATGTTGTGATGATTTGCGCAAGACGGCTGGCAGGAGCTGGATGCGAGAAGCCGAGGATCAAACTAAGTGGCGTGCAATTGGAGAGGCCTATGTCCAGCAGTGGACTGCGATAGGCTGATGATGATGATGTTATGAAGGAAGTTACAATTAGCTTAACACCACCTATCTTCTAATTGTACATTTTTCTATTTACTTACCTTGTGGTAATTAGTGGCACTTTGTAATGGTATTCATCATTATAAATATCAACGTCGAATAACAGCAGACATTGTAAACTAGAAGTTAAGGACAATGGCAGGTTTGTATGGGACTTTTGTACAGCCTTGCGTATCTCGTGGTAGGGATTGTTTTTGTATTTATTTGGCTGCTAATATCACCGACTATAACATTTTAAATTCCCCGATTTTTAAGACATTGCGTTAAAAAGTTAATTTAGTTTTTAGAATACAATGAAATACATGGATCACAAATGAGTTGTCATTATTGTCAACATTTTTAATTAAAATATTTTTGATATCAAAATCATTCGCGTATGATTTTGATGATGATAACGGTTAGGAGTTGGAGGATAAATCTTCAAATGTCATATGTAGTTATGTTACCTTTAGTTGTATTCTTTTAAGTTATTTAGGTAAGCTAATGATGGAAGGTACAACTCCTCAACGGTTAGGAGTTGGAAGATAATTGTTTCAATTTCATACGTATCTATATACCTTTAGTTGTTACTGTCAAGTTCTAGGTAACATAACTACGTATGACATTTGAAGATTTATCCTCCAACACCTAACCGTCCAGGAGTTGTATCTTACATCATCAGCTCAGCATCATGAAATGATGACTACCAGACGCAAATACTGGAGTAACTTCAGAAAATATACAAAAAACATAGTACGTGCCTGAAAAAAATGAGGGTTTCCCTCGGTTTCCCTGGGATCCCATTATCAGATCCAGTAATGGTGGCAGTGGTACCACATTGGGAGCATACTCTTTCGAATACAAAAACAAAATTTCAAAATCGGTCCACAATTGACGGAGTAATTGGTGAACATACATAAAATAAAAAAAAAAAAAAAAAATGTACATACAGTGGAACATAGACCCTCCTCCATTTTAAAAGTCGGTTAAAATTTTAGCTGTTATACTATAACGAAAGTATAACTATAATTTATTAAAGTTTAGGGGTGTCTGGCAGGGGTAACAACTGTCATAAGTGTCCGGCAATGGATGACGAGATTTTTTAAGTTATCCGGAAGAAAATATAAAAAAATTGAGCTAAGTTAGGTACTATTTTATACACCTTTACTACCTGTTATCTGCCAAAGTAACCACAACCCAAACTCTATTGTCGCTGGTCGTTCTTACCTATATAGGGGTCATGCACAGAAGAACTTTCAGCCTTTATAAAATAACGAAGGTCTGGCTGTCGTGGGCTCTTGGTCTATATTGACAATAGAACAAAATAATGTTTTACTGGTTTGTAGGTCTCATTAAGATCTACAAAAAAGTCCGCGAGAGCATATCTAACTATCATGGATATCTGATACTATGGATGGATGGAACTATCAATAAAAGATTTTGTGTTCAAAAAAATTATGAAATCGTCTGAAGAAAGTAACTAAGTTAAATGTGTATCGTAATATTAATCCTTATCCAAATAAAGCATTTTGTTATTAAGGGTATTTATGTAGAAGTTATATGCTTTTTGTTTCATCCCAATCGGACATTTCGTTTAGAAGTTATCACGAGTATAAGACGCTACGAGTTGGTACCTAATAATGAGTTCTTTGCCAAAGAGTTTTTATCAACATAATAACTAATATTAATCTTTATCCAAATAAATGTGTTGTTGATTATGAGTATTCGATCTTAGAAGAGTATAATAAATACATCTATACTAATATATAAAACTGAAGAGTTTGGTTGTTTGTTTGAACGCGCTAATCTCAGGAACTACGGGTCCAATTTGAAAAATTCTTTTAGTGTTGATAGCCCGTTGATCGAGGAAGGCTATAAGCTATATATCATCACGCTAAGGCCAATAGGAGCGGAGCACCAATGAAGAATGTTTCAAAAACGGGGGAAAATTATCACGCTATGGGCAATATGAGACGCAAACGACGTTGCGTGGCTCAGCTAGTAAACGATATAAATCTCATAACGAATGGTTATTGCCAGCGGTACAGGATCTGCCATTCTCCTTTATCGTTATTTTACTTAAATTATTTCATTATGTAATAGACAGATGACGATAATGATAAGCCGTTATGTTTTGTCAATAACTAAAGTGAAGTCTTTTACAAGGCAAACCTCTATTTATACACACATCAAAAGTGTATAAATAGGGATCAACATATGTGTCTAGGGATCAACATATATTTTTGCAATAACTTTTCTCCTGATTGATATTAATTAAAATTTTCTTTAAGGATTCATCAAATAAAGTGTTTTCGTTTGTCACAGTAACGATAAACCAAGTCACCTTTGCATTAATAAAGAAATTTGCCATTTTCCTAATAAAAGGATTTTTGACATATGAACCACTAACATTAAAGTTCGAAAAAAATACTGAAATAACAGTTTTCTTTAAAATTTTATTAGGTAACTTAAACAATTAATAATCCGTGTTTCTACCGCGAACACTAACACAAGAACATCGGTTTGGCATACTCAAAATGAGTTCATCCAAATCACGCTGTGGAATGGCCGCCCATGTTCGTTGCAACAACAAAAAAAGGTCTTCTTGCGACTGGATACCCTCCATATTCGGCAGAGCTCTTCTCTGTAGCATATCCCATGCATGCTCAATCGGGTTCAAGTCTGGCGACTGAGCAGGCCAGGGCCAAAGCCACATCTCAATCTCAAGAAATCCGCATAAAAATGCTTGATCCGTAGACACTTTTGATGTGTGTAGTTAGCTAACACAAAAAATAAGTACATCAGTCATTAATGTCCAAAATTCGTGCTAAGTTTAGCTCATGTGACTTGTTGTGTAGGTACTTATAACAAATTGTCTTAATCTAACCGGACCATTACTTTAGAAATAACATTGTGCGTAACTCGATAATACGAAACAGCTGGGTCTAAAAGTCGTTATTGCATTCCAAAATCTTTAAATTATCTACTATTATAAGAGGGGCACCTCTCGTACAAATATAACCAGTAATACTCAACTTCCCAAAATGAATCATTGAGCCGTGTTTCGCCAGGATAATCCCCTTGGCCGCGACTATATTTGAAGGATCCGTTTATATTGGAGGGATATAACAATCGTCCCCTACGTCCGATGGGACCTTATGTTCGTTAGTACTTGTAAAGGATTAAGTACATTTTGGTAATGCAAATATTTACTAGCTAGATTTTAGCCCGTAACCCATGCACATGTCAGATATCGCGGTAATCATTTTTTGGGTTAATATTTAGCCTGCTAGTTGTTGCCCGCGGCTCCGCCCGCGTATATGTCGGTTATCGCGGCAAATAGTAGCCTATGTGTTATTCTGATGTATAAGCTATATTACTGTAAAGTTTCATCCAAATCCGTTCAGTAAGTTTTGTTTTGCGTGAAAGAGTAACAAACATCCATCCATCCATACTTAAAAACTTTCACGTTTATAATATTAGTATAGATGACACTTACAACAATGTGGTTTTCTATTGGTAAAAGAATAACCGGCTCAGGAGATCTAGAGATTACCCCCTACAACCTAACAAACTTTACCTCTTTATAATATTCATATAGATTAGATGAACATAGAATCGTTAAAATTTTGGAAACCACGTTTTAAATGTTTTATTTTGCTTCATACTTAGTTTTGGCTAATTTTTTACCGACTTCCAAAAGGAGGAAGTTCTCAATTTCATCGGTTTTTTTTTAAATTAACCATTGAGCCGTGCTTCGCCAGGATTAATCCCCTTGGTCGCGACTAGTCCCGGTGGGTCTGTTTGTGTTGGAGGGATATAACAATCGTCCCCTCTGTCCGACAGGACTTTATGTTCATTAGTACTTGTAAAGGATTAGTAAATATGGGTAATCCAGTACTAACTAGCTTTTAGACCGTGACTTCACCCGCGTACATGTCAGATATCACGGTACTCATTTTTCGTGTTAATACATAGCCTATGACACTTACAAATAATGTGGCTTTCTATTGGTAAAATAATTTTCAAAATTGGTTCAGTAGATAAGAGGTTACCCCCTACAACCTCACAGACTTTACATCTTTATGATATCATAGTATAGAAAAACATAGAATTGTAAAAATGTTGGTAACCACGTTGAAATAAATCGACTACTCGGATGGCCTAGTGGTTTAGGCGGTCGCCACGCTGCTTTCTATTGCGCCAAGTTTTGTGGGTTCAATTCCCACATGGGGCAACACTTTGTGTGATCCACAAATTGTTGTTCTGAGTCTGGGTGTTCTTTGTGTTTGTGTAAATGTATATTTATAAAGACGCCCGCGATACATGATGTGTATTACTTACTAATGCGGGTGAACACCGTCAATTAGTACTTACCAATACTAATTGGCGGTGTTTTAGAATTTTAATTTGACAATGTTAAGCGTAAAATAGTGCGAAACCGAAGGTGCAATGATGCAGAAGCATCACTAGGCCGCCAAAGTGTGGGTCCACCATGCTGCATTGTCTGCATTCGCCAATGAGTTGGTGACCACCACTCTTGGATTCTGCTTATGCTTTCCATAAGGCAGAGAAGAGTCATTTTGGCTAGGCCATACATAAAATAAAAATAAATTAAAATAAAAACATTTTCAGATGATGCAAAATCTATAAAATATCCTTGCTATTTTTCTAATAATCACTTATCATTTGTAAGTAGTGTCGATTCCAAAAATATCATAGAAATAAAACATTGATATTAGGTAGCTACGTTGAGAAATGCATTGTCAAGCTATACTTATATATTTTTTACTCTTAAAAGGCTTTTTGCATAGGTTCATATATGTAGTAATTCTCTGTTAGTTTAAGATGTGTTACCAACTTGGGTTGTAAAATAGTACATTGTTCACCGAGGGAGGAAAGGGACCGATTACTAGCGAGGGAGCAGTTTGTGGCACGAAGGCGCAGCCTAGGGCCACAATACTCCCGAGGTAGGAATGGGACTTTCACTCGAGTGCTACACAGTGCTTTATACTACACCTGTGAGGAACATTTAAAGACTTGTATTGTAGAAAGTATTTAAATCAAAACGTAAGACACCATGTAAGGCACAATTTAGCTTAGAATTTGACCGATATTTCGCGCTTCTTTTGTTTTTTTTATTCTTCACAAAATGATGTCAGTGGCACGGAGATTCCATATTTAAATTATATGAAAACTCCTTGGGCAGGCGCGCGCCATAGATAAGATAACACATGAGAAATGAAACTTCATACAACTTTCTCTCCCGCTAAAACACGTTAGAAATGGATTTTCATACATTTTTTCCTCCCGCTTATTCAGGTCAAGGAAAAGACTAACGTTCTCTTTTCATTTTCAGGGAATAATGACTACTGTTCCGATCAGGTGTAGTATAAACATTATTTGCTAGTTTAAATTCTTTTTCAAGTGGAAAAAACTAGTTGTTATTAAAAATGATATTCGATCGACTTTGTCTTTAATAGATCTCACAGCCTATTACACACTATTTGATTACAGTCAGTAGGGTAATATTCCGCTATAAACCGCATAATTCTATTAGATACACTACATGCAACTATTGGTTTTCCTAAGGTAAAGAAAGAACTCGGAATTCTGTTTTCCTTTGTATTGACAAAGTTTTATTTAACGTTATTTATTTATAGGTATACTAGCTGACCGGGCAAACTTTGTTTTGCCATAAAAAAAATTGGGGTATAAAAAATAGATATTCGTCGATTCTCAGACCTACCCGATATGCACACCAAATTTCATAAAAATCGGTCCAGCCGTTTCAGAGGAGTATGGTAACTACCACTGTGACACGAGAATTTTATATATATAAGATGTAGAAATAAGTAGTGGAAGAGTATTCAGTAGTCAGTACTTGAAGTAATTAAAGATAACTACTATCTACGCGTTCAACCAATCATTTTATTATCCTTTTTGACACTACGTAATTAAAATTGATTGAACTGTGTGTGTGAAAAACATGTGAATTAAATGTTCACTATTATTTCAGAGAACATTTGTTACGTATTTTTGTGCGTTGTATTGTGTCCATGGTTCAATTGATATAAGCAATCACAGGTAATAATAAAAAAATGTGTCAAAAAAATTTTAATTTAAAAAATAAAATCGATGGGCCTGTATTTCCACCCAGTCAACTCAGTTTACGTTATACGCCCAACGATTTTATTTATTTGTCTGATCAATGCCTTAGATTGATGAGGGAGAAGGGTGTGACGACTGGAACCTGGGTCCTATCGAATAATTTTTTAGCGTTTAGTACATTATCTGCAATAATGTCGTTTAAATTAAAAAAAAATACTTGCATCATTTTTTTATTTTCAACTTTTTAGTTTTCAATTTTATTAAGTACCTACATAATACTTCTCATCTGTATTCTACTAGTCAAGCCCTTTCATTTGATACCCATATTGAGGTAGTCGTGAAAAATATGTTAATTGCCATTTTGTATCGGCGGCCATCTTGGATTTACAATGAAACATAATTTATTGAATTGTATTGTCACCAGAACTTAGGGTGTGTACCAAATTTCAGATCAATCTGTCAACAGGAAGGGGGTCAAATTTCAATTACTACATTTGACCCAAACAAATAAATAAATAAACAAACAGGGCAAGCTAAATAAAACCGTTTAAAAACTACCCTCGGGTCAACCAGTAGAACCAAACAGTCAGGTCACTCGCATATAATAAGAGCAATTAATTCTCAATGAAATTATCGGTACGAATAAGAGCGTTTTCACATCATCCGATTCGATATCGGTGTCGGGCGCCAATACGATATCGGAGGAAGTTAAATGTATGAAATATATATGTATCTGTCTTTCATATTGTCCGGCCCGATATCGGATATCGGAGCCGACATATACAACATACGTTTTACTTCCTCCGATATCGTATCGGCTTCCGACACCGATATCGGATCAGATAATGTGAAAGCGCACTAAGACGTTGACAATGGGCTTGGTTAAGAAACAACGTAGGTGTATTATTTAATCTAATATGTATATAAAAGCGAAATACCACTCACTTATTAATCACGAAATCTCAGAAACTATCACACCTACAAACTTGAAATTGAGCAGGTAGGTTCCTTATAGGGTAGACATCCGCTAAGAACGGATTTTACGAAACTTCACCCCTAAGGGGGTACAACGGGGATTGGACGTTTGTATGAAAGTCCTATGTTTTTGAAGTAAGAGACTTGAAATTTAAAATGTATGCTCTATAGATGGTGTGGAGGTGTACTAATAATATATCTTTAGAAATCAACCCCCTTTTGAGGTTAAAACGGGGGTTTGTAGTTTGGACGCAAACGAGGTTGCGTGGGTCAGCTAGTCGTTGTATAGACATACTCATAACTCTTTAAAAATAGGAAATGTTTAGATAAATTATTATTTAAGGGCACCCACACAAAACTGCGAATTCGCAACGCATCGTAAATATCTGCGAGCTCGCACATTCGTGCGAGCTTGCACCGCAACTTCCGATCTAATTCGCATCGTGCATTCGTGCGATGTTACGTCACACTTATTGACAACATTTTTGGTCCACTCTGAGACTTTACTAGATGGCACTACATTCTTTCTTTCTTTTTTTCTTTAATTTTACTAGATAGCGCTGTGTGTTAGATGTCCTAAATATGTATTATTATTTTATACATATGTAGTGTAAAGCTATCTAATAAGGTACCTATACGCATAATTTGTAAGATCTGAGATTTTATTTTAGTTCAAATACTGAAGAATATAAACAAAATATTTGTTAAACATTTTTTTTTCTTTTAAAACATTCACTAAACTATTTTCTTATTTATTTGTAACCATAAATCATTGATATCATTTTTATTTATTATTTTTATTCTATTTTTCATCATCCATTTCATACAAAAATCTCATTAGGACCTCTCTTTGTGGTCGAAAGTATGGTCACATGAACCAACACGAATTCGTATCCTAGCAATTCGCATCGCAAGTTTCTACGTATCGCATCGCGTAGTTATGGGTGGGAGCCAGAGCCAATACGCTGAGAATGTATATTCGTGTTCTTTTTAGGCAGATTATGTTCCGATGGCAATATGAAATGTTTTATTATGAGATTTATACTTACCGTTTATAAAGTAAGTCATCCTAACTATTTTCAGGTATTTTCTATTTCAGGTATTTAGTGTTTTATAATACACACATCAAAAGTGTCTAGGGATCAACATATGTGGCTAGGGATCAACATATATTTTTGCAATAACTTTTCTCCTGATTGATATTAATTAAAAATTTCTTTAAGGATTCATCAAATAAAGTGTTTTCGTTTGTCACAGTAACGATAAACCAAGTCACCTTAGCATTAATAAAGAAATTTGTCATTTTCCTAATAAAAGGATTTTTGACATTTGAACCACTAACATTAAAGTTCGAAAAAAAGACTGAAATAACAGTTTTCTTTAAAATTTTATTAGGTAACTTAAACAATTAATAATCCGTGTTTCTACCGCGAACACTTACACAAGAACATCGGTTTGGCATACTCAAAATGAGTTCATCCAAATCACGCTGTGGAATGGCCGCCCATGTTCGTTGCAACAACAAAAAAAGGTCTTCTTGCGACTGGATACCCTCCATATTCGGCAGAGCTCTTCTCTGTAGCATATCCCATGCATGCTCAATCGGGTTCAAGTCTGGCGACTGAGCAGGCCAGGGCCAAAGCCACATCTCAATCTCAAGAAATCCGCATAAAAATGCTTGATCCCTAGACACTTTTGATGTGTGTATAATAAAATACACACATCAAAAGTGTCTAGGGATCAAGCATTTTTAATTGTAATTTTAATTTGAATGCAATAACGACTTTTAGACCCAGCTGTTTCGTATTATCGAGTTACGCACAATGTTATTTCTAAAGTAATGGTCCGGTTAGATTAAGACAATTTGTTATAAGTACCTACACAACAAGTCACATGAGCTAAACTTAGCACGAATTTTGGACATTAATGACTGATGTACTTATTTTTTGTGTTAGCTAACTACACACATCAAAAGTGTCTACGGATCAAGCATTTTTATGCGGATTTCTTGAGATTGAGATGTGGCTTTGGCCCTGGCCTGCTCAGTCGCCAGACTTGAACCCGATTGAGCATGCATGGGATATGCTACAGAGAAGAGCTCTGCCGAATATGGAGGGTATCCAGTCGCAAGAAGACCTTTTTTTGTTGTTGCAACGAACATGGGCGGCCATTCCACAGCGTGATTTCGATGAACTCATTTTGAGTATGCCAAACCGATTCTTGTGTTGTTAGTGTTCGCGGTAGAAACACGGATTATTAATTGTTTAAGTTACCCAATAAAATTTTAAAGAAAACTGTTATTTCAGTCTTTTTTTCGAACTTTAATGTTAGTGGTTCAAATGTTAAAAATCCCTTTATTAGGAAAATGGCAAATTTCTTTATTAATGCAAAGGTGACTTGGTTTATCGTTACTGTGACAAACGAAAACACGTTATTTGATGAATCCTTAAAGAAAATTTTAATTAATATCAATCAGGAGAAAAGTTATTGCAAAAATATATGTTGATCCCTAGACACATATGTTGATCCCTAGACACTTTTGATGTGTGTAATAATATGTATGTACTTATTTACAAAAAAAAGTATATATGTATTTATATCAGTTTTCTAGTACCCATAATACAAGCTCTGCTTAGTTTGAGACTTGATGGCATTGTGGGTTAGATGTACGAATATATTTAAGTACTTACTTGTTTTTATTTTTATCATATTTTTTTAAGTTTTCTAAATGAATTTTAATTCTGCTCAAAAGTTAATACAAAAGTTAATGCATTCCTATGTTTCGTAAACTAGTCATGCTTAAATTCCACTTAGCTTAAAAAATAAGTACCTATATATTTTTATTCACGTTAAAACTTTTAAAGGCGATAGGAATTTAATAAACACAATAACAAATAGACACACGGGTCATAGATTTGTTTCTTTTTCTCTTAGCAGTCCTTCAATAGAACAACTTACTCAGACGAAAAGGTAAGAAGTAGTTGAGAGGAGAATAGAGATCAGTTCAAATTGTAACTATTAACTACAAATAAGTAAGTTCGTTTTTAAATTTCTTCAGAACGTAAGGTGCTTAAGTGAAGAAAAGGATTGTTTAAAGTAAAATAATTCAAAACATTCAATAAAATAATGTATCGCAAAATCATATTAAAATGGCAAAAGAATGAAGCGACGCAGTAAATAAGGCCGCAAGCAGTCGCTATTATAGACATAAGTAATCCGCTCTTAGAAGAAAGTTCACTTTTGAACACTTACAAAGTAAGGTAGGTATTGGCTATCAAGATAAGTGACTAATACTATAACGATAATTAGGATATATCGAGATATGGCACAAAGATTAGAAGTAATTAATTAATGAGCTCATATATGACCAGCTTAATAGATAAACAACTCATTAAATATATATATTACTAGCGAGATAGACATATACCGTCGCGGACTTTTTTGTAGTACTTTTTAAGGTGTACAATACTGTAGTACATTATTTTGATCTATCTAGTAGGGTGCAACCAGCGTTTGCAATGTAAGCGCAAAAAAATGTGTTTTTTTGCTACATCACATTAGAAACCTCGAAAATTAACAGTGTTTCCATACTATTTTATGCATTTATTATACATAAAAACCTTCCTCTTGAATCACTCTATCTATTAAAGAAACCGCATCAAAATCCGTTGCGTAGTTTTAAAGATTTAAGCAAACAAAGGGACATAGGGACAGAGAAAACGACTTTGTTTTATACTATGTAGTGATATATATACTAACACTAGCTTTTACACGCGGCTTCGCTCACGCAGACTTTCATACCCTGATTAACCCCCTTAGGGTTGGAATTTCAAAAAATCCTTTCTTAGTGCTCACTTACGTTATATAAATAAATAAATATTTCGGACATTTTAACACACAACGCCATCTAGTCCCAAGCTAAGCAGAGCTTGTGTTATGGGTACTAGACAACTGATACAAATACATATATACTTTTTTTTTTGTAAATACATACATATTATACATAGAAAACACCCAAACTCCGAAACACATATTTGTAGATCATACAAACATTTGGTCCGACCCAGGAATCGAACCCGAGACCTCATGATCAGCAGTCGTACACGCCAACCGCGAGACCAACGAGGCAGTTTAAAGTATAAAGAAAGTATAAAGTATAAAGAACCTACATGCAAAATTTCAGTATTCTAGGTTCAGCGGTTTGGGCTGTGCGTTGATCTCTGTGTCAGTCAGTCAGTCACATTACTCATTTATATATAAGTATATAGAGATTGTTATAAACGCGAAAGTTTGTAAGTATGGGTGAGTGGATGTTTGTTACTCTTCCACGCAAAAACTACTGAACGGTTTTGGATGAAACTTTACGGTAATATAGCTTATACATCAGAATAACACATAGGCTATTGCCATAACACTATTTGCCGCGATAACTGACATACACGCGGGCGGAGCCGCGGGCAACCACTAGTATTAAAATATTTTTTATTTATTTTCTACATAAATAAGTATTTTAGTGATTTAAAAGGACCAAAATAAATGGAAGCATATTTCAGTGGCTCGCTGAATAGCTCCCATTAGCCTCAACCCAGGTGTGGTACTTCAATTATTTCATTTAATTTAAGCTTATAAATAAGATTTATAGTATGCCGAATGGTTTCAAATGTTGATGTAGCTGATCTGAATGAATCATCATCATCTGCCTGGTAGTCTAATCGGCTTCTCCCATTGCGTGCAATGGGAGAAGCCCAAAATCGACCCACTCTGGTCGATTTTGGGCTCCTATGGCTCGAGTGATTTACTTGTGCCTATTTATTTATTACCTATTTAATTATATATCGGATAGTAGATCGCAACTTTACATTTTCGAATAAATTATCTTCGTCACACAATTTGTATCGATGCATAATTTTTTTTTAAGTGACAAATCGCATTTGCCTTCGCGAGCCTATTGGAGACAAGAATTCGCACTCGTTTTTAATTAAGAACCAAAACATTGGTTACAAATGGAATTGGAGTAAAATGTAGAAGGCACATAGCTCCATTTGCAATTCATTATTTTTTCTGTGGTACTTATCTGTACTAAGAAGATTTCTTAATTGTATAAAAATAAAGATTTATACAGTTAAAAAATATCGTTACTTAGTGCAAATAGGTACTACATAAAAAACACAATGAAAAGGAAACGGAGCAAAATTTGCCTACTACAAAGAGGTGTGTGTACTTGCGCTCAGCCTAAGATGAATTCTGTACTTATATCTGTAATGTGTGAAGGAACCCGATAGATACAGTTCTTAAAGAAAAATAAAAAGTGAAAGGTATTTAGAAAATGTAAAGCACCAAAGTAATAAAGTTTCTAAGTTTTCTGAAATAAACACGCTATCAACCTCATAGTCAACAAACAACTTTATTAAAAAACAGATGAACCAATGAACCATTTCCATAAAATAAGTGTTTCGTAAATAAATTTATTTATTAACTTCTATGAAAAAGTTTGCCGTTATAAAACATTTTTAATTAACATTAAAAAATAGTTTTAATCGGTCAACATTTTCTTGTACTTAAGTAATATATTATATAAAATAATAAAATTGTAATAGATAATTGAAAACCAACGTTTGACGTCGGTGATTTACAATAACATGATTTTATTAGATAAAAGACCTACAAAAGATTTCAATTGTACCGATTTAAAAGGTAGATTTAAAGGCTCGACCGCGGCGGTACTACCCTCTCACTACGCCCTCAGGATTGCCGAGGTGCGATACCGATTAAAATGATTATAATTGAAATTGAATGAATTACTTAATTAAATGATTTGAATTGAAATTATTAAACCCAAGTTCAATTCTGTACTTTTTCTTGAGTTAACGCCCTGTTAACTTAATAATAAATTGAAAATACTTTATTAAAATAAAATCACGCGATTTGCAGACTAAGAACAAAATTGTTTACAATCAAAGTGGTTACAATGAATTACTGTTGTTTAAATACATATCATAAACTAATTTAATACCTATAGGGCTGTAATACATGGTTATGTAACGATATTTCACAAGGTTGTCAATAACGCTTTCTATAACTTCCTGGTACCCACAGTCAACCTCGAAAATAGCTGACCATTTTGATGTTCCAAAAAATCATATACAACCGTAGCATACTTACATAAGAAACTTACTAAGCTTAGCGCCAGAACAACACATTACTTTAAGTTATGGAATCAGGCGTTACTTTGCGGAAATCCATGACATTAAATGCTATGAAATATATTTAGCTTTAATTCCGCGAGACAAATATCCAGGTCTGAAAGCAGGGCACAAATCCCACCGTCATGCATATGTACACATACAAAACAAGTGAGAAATAATTAGCATGCCATGCAACCAAACCTATACTCGACACGTGTTTCGCCCCTCCACGGGGCATCCTCAGGAGATGTTGACTCGTCGAGCGTTTGAGCTCGAACGCTGACGCATGACGGTGGGATTTGTGCCCTGCTTTCAGACCTGGATATTTGTCTCGCGGAATTAAAGCTAAATATATTTCATAGCATTTAACACATTACTTACCAAAAGTAGCTGAACGCTAAAATGTCAAAAGTAACTGAACAATATTATGATATAGTATTCAAATTCATTGCGCCCTATGTCGCTCTGATACATGCAGTAAAGATTGACGTATAAAATAATTTTCCTACAATTACGACCAATTGAATTTAAAAATCGGTAGGTAAATAATTAATCGGTAGAGTTGCGTACCTCAAAAGGAAACAACCGAACCCTTATAGGATCAGTTTGTTGTCCGTCTGTATGTCTGTAAAAAATCATTGAACAGTATACTCATATTAAGCATGTTTTCGTTTTAGCTATAAAATGGAAGGACTCTCTAAGTAATCAAAACGCAGATCATTTGATAGATTTAAAGGTTGGCATATATTTACTCGTCCGTGTGTGGTGACGAATTAAGAATATGTTGAATCTTGAATATGCTGTTGATGATGGCGATAATATTTGACAACAAATGAACGGGATAAGGAAAAAAGGGAAGGAAAACATTTAAAAATAAGTATCAAACATCAAAGTACTTATACCAACTCTATCTACGGGTATTAACGTTGAATTTATTTTTATGGTAAGTACATTTTCGACATGTTCAGCTACTTTTGCCAGTATGTTGTTCAGTGACTTTTGGCACTATGATATTCAGTTACTTATGGCACTGCGTTGTTCAGCAAATTTTGATTTTTAAGATGATAATTGAATTCTGGCGCTAGACTTCGTAAGCTATTTATGTGTGCTATGTTGTATGTCAGTTTTGGAAATTTGGACATGGTTAGCTACTTTTGAGGCTGACTGTAGGTACATGCGATTCTATATTATTATTTTACAATTAAGTAAGCTAAATGATACATAAAATTAATAAAAATACCAAAATTCTAAATTGTTGTAATAATCTATTGCTCACTTTGAATTTATTTTAAGTTTTTTTTAAAGAAAATTCCTATCGTAAGCAGTAAACAACAAACATTGTCTCAATAATGCTAGTAGGCATCATAAAATCATTGAAGCCATTTATTTCCTTCTGAGAAAAGCTACTGTTGTATAAATTCTTATTTACCTACTTGTTACAAAATTTTAGTAAACAAAATTTTGTAAAAAATAAAGTTTTGTTAATTAACATAAGTAAATAAATCTTTGAGTTTAGATTTTATAACACCATTTTTTTCCAATTAGGCGCATTCTGAATTGTTTTCCTATTACTTAGCAAATTTGTTTAAAACAGTTACATGAGAATAAAAACTTTCTAATTTATTACAGGTAAGGGTTTTACTCACGCGAGCACGGGTGAAACGTCCTGCAGCGTCTGTGTCGATGCGAAGTCTGGACGTTTCACCCCTTCAAAGGGGGCGCTAGGATCCGAAACAAGTCTGGCATCCCTTATATACACACTAGGGCTGTGCTCTGAAGCCAAGAAAATTGGAAAATTCGGGACATAATCAAGCTTTTAATTAATCTGTATTTTAATTGAATATCCGGATGGTTATCAAAACAAAAATATGAGATTCCGCGTCAATTACACGTAGGTAGGTATAGCTTTTCCGAATGTGTGTATTGTCAATCAACTCCTAGGGTTTGATTTTTTTACTTAAGGCCGGACAATGTCGTCGGATTTACTTGTACATGTAATACAATCAAACTTGGCGATGTTTTTATTCCTTCTTCTTTTATTCCTCACAAAATCAGAAAACAAAAAATCAAAGGAAGTTAAGGAAAAAAAATATTAGAATATCCGGATAGTTGTTAAAAAATAAATACATTAAGCTTAAAGTGGAAATTAAACATTACATAGGGACAGGTATAGCTTTTTTGAATTTATGAATTGTCACGAATTATTTTGACCGGATCCCAATTTTTTAAACTTCGGGTCGGACAATGCCGTTGCATTTGCTTGCGTTCCCACTGAGGGACCACATTGGAATTTGAAGATTTTGAATGCACTAGGCTTTAGTAAAAGTTCCCAAACAATTGTAAATTAAGTAATTAATTTGTAAAAGCAGTATCTCAAAAGTCACAAGCGCTCAAAGGTGGTCCCTCAATCGTGACTCATAGATATCCATATCTTTTAAACTAGTGAACATTTACGTCTGCTTTAAGTGACTACTCTTAGTAAAAGATTTGTAAAACCAATTACCAAATATCCACCTTTCTCGTTTACTGTATAGAAAGATATAGCATGCGGAAGGTGGTCCGTCAATTGATCACCCTAGGTTCCGTTTGCGTGGAAACCACAACGAAATTTGGAATTTTGTGGGGTTCTATCGTTAGTAAAAGTATCTGAATGATTTTAAATTCAACCTCTGGTTTGTAAAAGTAGCCTTTCAATAAGTTTTAATTCATTGAAGGTGGTCCCTCAATTGAAACGCTTGTCACCAAGAAAAGTCAATTTACAAATCATTCGGCAATTAAATAGATTAATGATGCAGTCTATTCCTTAGTAGTATTATTTTACTAACGCTTACTTTACTATAAAGTCTCAAATAATGTACAGTTTTGTTGCAAAATAGTAAGCAAAATCCTCCGAAGAAATACTACGTCGAGGTGACCACACAGCAGGATTTTCTTGGATAAATAAAAACTAGTGACTGCTTAATTTCATTATTTTTTAAATTTAAAACATACAATAAAATGTTTACTACACTGAAAATGAATTATTTATAGATAATAAAAAATAATTATTAAATATTTATGTTTTACGTATCATTAAACGGAACTTAATAAATTGTGTAATTACTATATTATCCATTGCTGTGTGGGCTCAAGAGCTGGGGTTGGAAGCTCTCCCTCATCTGCCATACTCACCAGACCTTGCACCTACCGACTATTACTTTTTCCAAAATTTAGACAACTTTTTAGTGGGTAAAAAATTCAATTCCCGAGAGGCAGTACAAAATGCCTTTGAAGAGTTTGTTGCCTTCCGTCCAGCTGATTTTTACAAGAAGGGCATCAATAAACTGCTAATGCGTTGGCAAAGATGCGTCGATTGCATGGGTGATTACTTCGAATAACAGAAACGAATACCTACCTACCTATACCGAATAACCTATTATAAAAACAAATGATAATGTTCTTTGTTATTTGAAGTTTCCACATAAATTACAAATAAATCGTCATCAATGCTACTTCATTTGGTATTCGATGATCTCGTAGAAGAAAGTTATAAACTTGGATTCGAATACATATATGTCAAACATTGACAGGACTAGATATAATTGTTTGAAATTTATTAAATTGAAACTTAGTTTGTGTACTGTACCAAATAAATGTATTTTTAAAATTATTTATAAACAATTCCTTCTCAGAGCAGTAAACATTTTGTTGTATGTTTTAAATTTAAAAAATAATGAAATTAAGCAGTCACTAGTTTTTATTTATCCAAGAAAATCCTGCTGTGTGGTCACCTCGACGTAGTATTTCTTCGGAGGATTTTGATTACTATTTTGCAACAAAACTGTACATTATTTGAGACTTTTTAGTAAAGTAGGCGTTAGAAAATAATACTACTAAGGAATAAACTGCATCATTAATCTATTTAATTGCCGAATAATTTGTAAATTGACTTTTCTTGGTGACAAGCGTTTCAATTGAGGGACCACCTTCAATGAATTAAAACTTATTGAAAGGCTACTTTTACAAACCAGAGGTTGAATTTACAATCATTCAGATACTTTTACTAACGATAGAACCACACAAAATTCCAAATTTCGTTGTGGTTTCCACGCAAACGGAACCTAGGGTGATCAATTGAGGGACCACCTTCCGCATGCTATATCTTTCTATACAGTAAACGAGAAAGGTGGATATTTGGTAAATTGGTTTTACAAATCTTTTACTAAGAGTAGTCACTTAAAGCAGACGTAAATTTTCACTAGTTTAAAAGATATGGATATCTATGAGTCACGATTGAGGAACCACCTTTGACCGCTTGTAACTTTTGAGATACTGCTTTTACAAATTAATTACTTAATTTACAATTGTTTGGGAACTTTTACTAAAGCCTAGTGCATTCAAAACCTTCAAATTCCAATGTGGTCCCTCAATGGGAACGCAAGCGTTGCATTTGATTCGCATATTCAATATCTCTTAAACTTTATTCTTCATAATTGATAAATTCTCAAAATAAAAAAAAAACCCCCGACATAATAACCTGAGTTCCCTTTAAAAAGTAAAAAACACGTTATGCGCTTTCATTTGAGACCCCATTCGATGATATTTTTGCAGACATTCGATTATTCTTCCCCACCTTCACCCCCATTACTTTTAAACGACTAAAACATGTCTAAGAACACTCGCACGTAACTCACCTTTCATACAAAAAAAAACTAAATTGAAATCGCTTCATCCGTTCGCGAGCTACGGTGCCTCAGACAAACAAACAGACAGACAGACATACAGACACGTCAAACTTATAATACCCCTCTTTTTGCGTCGGGAGTTAATAAAATCAAAACAAAAACAACTTGAAGAAACTTAAATAAATAAGGTAATGCGATTTTTGTGCCAATTTATTTGATTAACAATAAAATATTTTACTGATATTATTTGTAAACGTTTTAGTATTGTTTTAAAATAACTTTTACTTAACGTTAATTATTTACATAAACATTTTTACGTGATTTTATTAATAACACCCAGGGAAGCTTTAAATTACGACAGTTTACCCTAACCTCTAGAATTTTGGTAAGTTATCTTTCACGTTGAAACACATAAAGTCACGGTTTAAAGGGCTCCCACTTCTTCTTGCGGTGCATTCGTGCGAGCACGCAGATATTTGCGATGCGTTGCGAATTCGCAGTTATGTGTGGGAGCCATATCCTGATTTGAAAAGTAATATAGTTATACTTTAAACTTTCTACGAGTCTATCGTATGTGAAGCATTGGATTATAAAAGACCCACGATGATGATAACATTTAAACAATAATCATTTTATCATTTTAAAATGTAATCTAAATATTTATATACTTATATATAAAATTCCTGTGTCACAATGTTAGTTACCATACTCCTCTGAAACGGCTGGACCGATTTTTATGAAATTTGGTGTGCATATCGGGTAGGTCTGAGAATCGACCAACATCAATTTTTTATACCCCAATTTTTTTATGGCATAAAAACGTTTGCCGGTTCAGCTAGTACTTATATAAAAACGAATCGTCGAAATGTAGGTATGTAGGTATAACTTCGGATCGGCTGCACCAATTTTTTTTGTTGTTGTTGTTAGGACAAGGTTTGTGTACAAGAAAAATTAAAAGATAACGGGAAAAGTCACTTTTTTTGTCCGCGACGGGAAGCTGAGACAGTCTTCGTACCGCCATATTTACGTTTCTGATACGTAAATATGGCGGTACGAAGTTCGCCGGGTCAGCTAGTTTTTAATAAATAATCATTTCATTTTTTCAAGTTCAAGTAATTTTTCTCAAAAATTAGGACATCTTAGTCCGCATAATTTCCGGACCTTAAATAGTCTCCAGTGTAAGTCCTAATACACACAGGTGCCTATGTGAGTATTAAGTATGTGAATAATGAAAACGAGATTGACGGTATTGTAATTTTCATTGCATTTGGCGAGTATTCATAGTCAATAAATTATTTGATCCTACAAATTAGTTTTGCGTTTAGTATAAAACTAACAAACAAATAAGAGAAATATATGTAAATTAAATAAAATCATTTAGAAGAACACAATTTTACATGCTATAACCGTTTATGCCGTTCACAAATGCCTCGAAATTGAAATTTTAATATTTAAAAAAGTTAAGTAATAAAGAGGTCCCATAATCTAGTGGTGGTGTATAAGTGTGGCATCCTTCACCAGAAAAGAAAAAAACAACACTCAATTTTTAATAGTAAATTTTAGATGAATAAAAGAAAAGTGAAATACTTAAATAATAAGAAAAATAAATATGGAGAATAAATAGAAAATTAGAATACCTATAAAGAGGAATATATAAAATAAGGAATATAAACGATTGGACTGAAAAAAATCATTGAGGACTCTTGGTATAGAATGAAGTTCCAAAACCAAAGAAAATTTGAAATTTGGTAAAATAAATGTTCATTTGGAGGAGCTGTGCAGAAAACTTTAATTTTAAAAAATAATAATTAATTATGGTCGAATTTCAACCACTGGGCGACCACTAGTAAAAGCAGTGCAGTCCATGCAGGAAATTTTACCTCATCGGATTTATCGACGAATAGCCATCACTAAGCCAGACAGCCTATGACAATTAGCTTATGGTGAGGACAACCTGGTCGAAATGTGAGGCAATTTAAATGCATAAGATACCCCTTAAGTTATCCGCGTTATGGTCCATATGCATGCATTCATAGTTATATTTATTGAACGCTTAATGAGAGTAAACATAAATTCTGCTCCCTAAATGCCTCCTCTGTGTGTCATCTAGTCTAATTAGCTAAGTTGTCTATTTTTTTTACGTACAGCAACATCAAGAGTCTGATCTTTCTATATCGATAGTTTTACTTGCATAAACTGAGCCAATTAATTACTACAATGTAACTTGAATATTACGCTAACGTAAGACAATTTATAAACAAATAGTACGTGAACTATAAGCCAATTGCCAATTCTAAGACATAATTTTCCATAAATAAATACTACGCTTATATGGTTCACGAAAGACACCATCGAAATTAGGTATATATACCACTCAATTATTATGAACAGTGTAAGTTTTTGTCTTTAAAAGAGGCGGTTCGCTCAGATTCATAATATAAGGTACTACACTTAATATTTTCGATGGCTGTCTCGATCGGTCATGACTATAGATTTTGGTTAATCTCACTGCCGCTGCACCGTTAGTACATCTAGATTGGACAGACAGACAGCTAGGGGGAACTCGACATCGAGCCGGGCAACGTATTTACATCCCAATGTACAAGACCCTTATGTGAATCTCTCCCCAAATTCAAGGGGATGTTGTACATTAGGGGACCACGCATCCTGTCTGGCCTTGAGTCTGGATTTGTTGCAAGTAAGTACTTATCTCAATCAAAAACTGAAATTGAACTAAAACGTCAAATCATCAACGACTAACAATATTTTTAGTTAGCTGTATGCAGCTCACTAAAACTTAGCATAACGACATCGAGTATGAGCATGAACCTAGATATGTTTATTCTCTAAACAATTAATTCGCTCACGACGATTAGGCTATTTAAACAACTACTTACCTTCGCTATTATTATCGCTACATTATAAAGAAACGTGGATAAATCAAAGCATCAATCCTGTAAGTAGTACGCGGTAGAGATCATTCCAAAAGTGAAGTGGATAAGGTTTTTAGTTAATGCCTACTTAGATACTACTATCTAATCGAACTCATGATGAGACAGCACTGAGCATTGTACAGATTGATACTATCATCACTGTTCTATAAAAGTAGTATTCACTCCAAACAGCACACATTTTTGGTAAATAGCATTTGTCAGGTAATAGATTTAGATTTAAAGGCATGGTGCCTGTCTAAGAAAAAGTCTTAGGTGGTTTCTTTTTTTTTATAACCACGTATCAGCTGAAATAGAGAGACCTATGATGGATTTATTCTAAAATCCATTGGCTAGATCCATGATGGATCGGAAAGAAAAGCAGCCTAAGTACTCCTTATATCACCAGCTATCTATCAGTGAAAGTCCCGTCAATAGCCGTTCTCTGGAACTGCTGGACGGATTTAGCCGGAACAATCAGACAGAGAGACCGATTGTTTTTAAAAGTGCTTTCTTGTTGTAAGTACCATACCTTTTTTGATATTACAAACAGACACTCCAATGTTATTTATTTGTGTAAATGTATAAAAGTTTTTTTTTCCATTTTTGGATCATTTTTTATTGATGCTAGACTTTTATAGATTGCACGATTGTAGCGTAATGTTATCTAGTCTTTCTCGATAAATGGTCTGTCCAATACTAAATTAATTTTTCAATTCGAATCAGTAGTCCCTGAGATTAGCGCATTCAACCAAACAAACTAAAGCATTTATAAATATTATTTAACTTAACGTGCCTCTAAAAGCTACTTTAACTAAATCTTTACATTTACACATTTCGCGCCTACCGGCCGCTGCCAGCCGGAATGACTGTTGATGACGATGATGGTCTCATGACGGCGATTACATTATGCCTCCACATTTTAGCTCTTTAATATATCCTAAGATAATCATTTTACCGATATGCTTTCAAGAATTTCAGGAATTTTGATCTTCATTAAATGCACAATATATCTAGCCTTGATTGGATAAGAAATAATACTGTATTGTTTAAAATTGCTTAACAAATAACAGAGGTCAAGTCTCTCTATGGAACTAACCGAGAAAATCGCGAACAAATAAACAATTAACCGATTAATAAAGTGTACCCAGAACAAGTATGTGTTTACATTTAACGGTAATATTTCCTAGATCTGTTAACGGATTGACGTCAAACTAATCTGAGACTATAATATTCTTGTCCAGAAGGAGTGCGATAACAAGATGTTACTTATTCACAGTTACTAGTCGCGATATTTATCGCAAATACCGAAGCCGTTTTGCCTTCAAATCTACAGTTATCGTAACAAAGCCAAGGCAAGGAAAATTAAAACTCGATACTTCGCGCAAACGATAACATACGCATCGCATCGCGACCTCGCGTGGTGTAGATCCGGTTAATCGCTTGTGATGCCTAGATCCACCATGCGTCATATGGGTCTTTACACTATTTCAAAGTAATGATTTATGTATCCAAATGTATGATACGTTCGCAACGCTACTGGGTTTGTTTAAATAGTTAAAGTGTTTATTTTGCTCATTAAGAAACACTATTAAGAACACACTGACACAACTTTTAAACTTTCGCGTTCCATGATATAATAATTATTATTTTTACGGGAATTAACGCGATCACTTATTAAAAAACATACCACCTCGCTTTTCTGCGCATTCGGATAAACACCACAATAGGAACACATCGGTTTGCTTACAGAATAGGGACACTGTTAGTGTGCTATGTGACGGTACATGGCGAAACAAAAATATCAATAAAATCGAAAATGTGCGGGTGGACGAAGAACCTTCTGTGAGATTCGACGACGGAGGGCGCGCGCCGCTGAGCCAGTCAGCCTGTGACCACGGCCAATGCAACCTGGTTGAAACGTCAGGCAAATCAGAGGTATGTAATACCTTCTAATAAGTGATCGCGTTAATTTCCGTAAAAATAATAATTTAAATTATAACACTGACACAATTTCATGAGATATGTTCAATTGACATGTAACCTAGTGAAGCAATTTCATACAAGAAATCACAGCAATCACTGTTTGTTTTTTCCCTTTCAGACACTAACTAGTTACCGTAAAACAGGTAAATATTACTATCCATCTATATAGTATCGTAAGTAAAATTCACTCATTACTACTACTACTAAAATTGTGAGTGGATTCGAATATCGCACGGCATCAAGCCCTCTATGATCGTATCTGGGGCTCGTACTCGTAGGCCGGTGGGACTTCGGACATCACATACGAAGTCTAGTCCCCAAGTTGGTTGGAGCAGCGCATGCAATGGCGCGACTACTGCCTAACATATGGGGGCCCGATGACTTCTGTAAGACTATACTCGAGAGTTGTGCGGTTCATTGCACATTATGGGGCCGCAGCAAGGGTGAAGGCCCTCAAGGCCAGCAACGTCGCGCTACAGCGAAGACCGCCACGAGCGCTGGCAATCAGCGTCATAAGGGGGTACTGCGAAATCCTCTTTAGGAGGTGAGTTTTCTGGTGGGAACTCCACCATGGGATTTGGAGGCTAGAGCCTTGCATCCGCCAGGTTCTCGGAGAGGAGTGGAAGGAAAGATTTAGGCCACCAAGCGCCGGGCACGCCGTTATGTGGGGGGAAAGCCGTTATGTGTGGGGAAATCCGTTATGGAGAATTGGCTCGAGAGCAATCACGGGACCCTCTCATACCGGCTGACGCAGGTAATCACTGGATGCTTCGGAGTTCACTTGTGTCTGATTCAAAAGAAGCCAACGCCTGAGTGCCACTATTACGATGGTTGAAACGTAGATAAACGCAGAATTCTCGCACTCGGTAATATGATAGCGCTCATGGTGCGGAGCGAGTGGAACTGCGCGGAGGAGATGGCAGAGCGGGACCTGGAGAGTTTTAAACCTCTGTCTCCAGGGTTTTCCTTTTGATGTTACACCTGGTTCCTCGGCTACTGGTAAGTTGAGATGGGGTGCGGTTTTTGGTCTTTCAAGTCCGACATAATCACCAGTATGATCGCATCTGGGGGATTTTCGTCCAGATAAAAAAATCAGTATTCGAGTATCATTCACTTCGCAATGATTTGGTAATATCGAATCAAGATCGAGTGCCAAAATACTACATTTGAAAACGATAAAACCAATACAATTTAGTTACATCTTTCCAAGGATATGAAGACGTTAAGAAGATTATTATTCATCATACGGTATATGTAGAACAGAATTCTGAACCATGTTAATGCGCAGATCACTATTTCAAGGTAATAATTTTTTTTTAAGGGAAATCAGCATTTTGGTATTTAGGAGCTACGATGCTACACATTAAATTATAACATCTCGTCATCTCTTGTGTTGGTTTTCCCGAATCGAGGTTAACACTATAGCATATCACGGAATTATTCATCTTATAACGCCATTAAATTGTAGTTACGACGTTTATCTTCTAAGGTCAAAATGCAACAACAAATAAAAATTAAAATAGATATTTATTTATCGTATTTTATCTTTAGAAACAATTGAAGTTTACGACATTACCTAATTAAGTGTTCTTCAAAATCATAAAATTTCTAAAATCTTTTCCAATCAATTAGAATCAATATTAAATTTTCGCCCAAGTATCGTTTAAAACATTATACTATTTTACTCTACTAATATTATAAATGCGAAAGTTTGTGAAGAATAATGGCGGGGCAGTCCATGCAATTTTAATGAATGTAAGTATGCATGCGAAAGTACTTAATTGTTTGTCTGCTAAACGGCTGCGCCGATTTTAAAAGATAGTTTAAATCTACCTATCTACTTATCATGCCCGCGAACTTGACTCACAAAGTCAATATCCACTTCACTATAAAATAAAAAAAAAATAGGCAGACTAGCTAGTAACCTCATAAACTATTGTAACATTGATGAGTCTGATCTTTGACACAGAATTTTGACGTGACGTAGGTATAGCAACAAGGTTACATGATTGATATATTGCTCTTAAAGTGTAAATTGGAGTACTTAAATAAACATCGAAAATTAAAATACCTACGGTAAAATGTCAATGTTTAAAACATCGAAAACTTAACACACATTATTATACAGATATACAGAAAACATATTATGCATTCTATGTATAATATGTGTCAATACAAAAAAAGTATATTTGTATTTATATCAGTTGTCTAGTACCCATAACACAAGCTCTACTTAGCTTGGGACCAGATGGCGTGCACACACTACGTGTTATGTCCGAAATATTTATTATTATTATCATGGAAATGATAATTTAAAAAATCCAAATTGCTTAGTTACCTAAAATCCAATGTTTATGTCCATAATTAGATTTAAGGTATACTGGAACTAGATTTTCAGACAAAATGACATCGAAAGGCTGAATTTTCGTAGTTTTAAATATCGGTACGGTTTGCCCAACGGTGCCCCATAGACTGCTATAGACCGTACAATTCCTTATACGATCCTTAAGGTGGACATAAGCCGCAAGAGTGCCGCAGTGATAATCAAAAGCCGGGCAGCAACTGCCCAAAGTGCGGCCCGAAATCCTATTGATTGTGTAAACGCCTCCCTGCACGATGTGGGACCCTGGAGGAAAGACTGTTGTTGGACTTTTTAAGGCCCCCGCTACCCGTAACGATTGCCATAGATGATATGAAAATTAGGACTGACGGTTAAACATGATCTTTAAGGCACGAAGGGGTCTCATTTGTTAAGAGATGGTTACCCATCCACTGACTGACCTGGCTATGATTGTTTAACTTTACAATGTAGGTATTATGCTACTTGGTTACTGCTTAGGCACGAGCTGGCACTGATTCCACAGTCACAGGAAAAAGTACAGTCATCGTATTGTATAAACTTAATGCCTTATTTATTGCATATTTTCTTATCTTATCAGTATAGCAAAAATTCTAAAGGCCGCCATACACGTTCAAGTATACTTGCGCAAATCCAGACTGTTTTGTCTGTCTGTCTCTGTTACGCACATCTTGCGTGACAGAGACAGACAGACGGACTTGCGCAAGTATACTTGTACGTGTGTGTCGGCCTTTAGACAATGTACCAATTTTGATGTTATCAAATCTGTGCATTACAGATTGATTAATTACTAGTTTAAATCATATCAGTTTCAAAATCTTAATGGGTTACCAGTCTATGTATCTAACCAATAACTTTGTGGTTATCCTACTAATATTATAAATGTGAAAGTTTTTAAGGATGTGTGTGTGTTTGTTACTCTTTCACGCAAAAACTACTTTCGGACGAACGGATTTCGATGAAAGTTTACAGTAATATAGCTTATACATCAGAATAACACATATGCAACTATTTGCCGCGATAACCGACACACAGCTAACACTGCACGGTTGGCCTAGTGGTTTCAGCGGTCGCCCCGCCTCTTGCTACTGCGCCAAGTGTCGTGGGTTCAAATCCCAGGCGGTATAAAACTTTTTGTGATCCACAAATTGTTGTCCCGAGTCTGGGTGTTCTTTGTGTCCGTTTCTTGTATGTTTGTAAAGTCCCCCGTGACACAGGATGTTTATTCCCAATGCGGGAGTTGTCTTTTAAAAAAACTTTTTTTTTTTTCACTGATCGCCAAAACTTGAACGGTAATTGTGTAGACTTTTGTATCCTGACAGATTGCAATATATCACTATATATTGCAATTGCAAAAAATTGCTATAAACAGGTATAGGGGTCCACTGACCCCTATACCTGTTTATAGCAATTTTTAGGTAATAACATTAAACTAACATTACGTTAATCTTTTAGATATTACTTATTTATATATTTATTGGACAGCAGCAAGGTGAATAAATATGCTATTGGCCCTGCACCTAAAATGGCAAGTTCACCTAAACTGATAATACCTAGTCTAGATTAGAAAGAACTAATGGCAGTAGAATGGTGGTAGGTAGGTAGTTGGAATATAAATAAATATAGGTAACACAATCAAATTCATTTATGTGAATTTGATTAGGTGTTTCCTGCATGACCTGTCTATTTTTGTATTACAACAAATTTTGATGATTTGTGTACTTAGCTATACACAAGAAAAGTAATTAACTGAATCATAAGACAAATAACATGTTTGAAATGAAATGAAATCATTTATTCTGCAATTAGGTTACATGAACACTTTTGCAAGTTTCAAAATATATTCACTCTCTCTACCTATGCCCAGCAGTGGACTGTGATAAGCCGATGATGATGACTCTACCCGCTATATGTGATGCCTGACGATAATCTTAACAAAATCATGTCTGATGATAGATGAAAGGTAAAGATGCAGTACTAGTAAGTTTGGTCTTATGAATCAGATAATTCAAACTAATTACAAGTTCACTGAAACATAATTTTACTCAAACTTCTGTATGGAAGGTAATTGTTACTAATACATTATCAGGGTGCGGTAACAACACTATACTCTTTGCACTGTAGCATGATGCGTGGCATGGTTCAGTAACATTTCGTTTCACTCTTGAAAATTGCTGCGGTTTACAAATTATGACTTAGTATTTCAGTTATACCACATTCACATTATATTAAATCATTAATCAATCATTTAATCATTATAAGTAAATTAAATTAAACCATAAACTGTAGTCAATTAAAGTACCTAAATTAAATTAAACCACCATGCACCATGCTACAGCACAAAGAGTATAGAATTTGTTTGAGATGTTTTGAGTCTATCAATGAGCTCAGAACATCCTATGGCACTCTTGATTAATCCTACTTCCTACTAATATTATAAACGCGAAAGTTTGTAAGTATGGATGGATGGATGTTTGTTACTCTTTCACACAAAAACTACTGAACGGATTTGGATGAAACTTTACAGGAATATAGCTTATACATCAGAATAACACATAGGCTACTATTTGCGGCGATAACCGACATATACGCGGGCGGAGCCGCAGGCAACAACTAGTGTCCAAATATTTATAACTTTATAATTAAAGTTCCTTAGATTGTAAGTAGCAATTAACTATAAATGTACCTATGTTAAGTATAGTCTGTTATCCTAAAAAATATTATTTTATTTTGTCTTGTCTATTGATGAAACCAGAGTTGGCTTTTTGGTCAGTTTGCGACTGTAATTGATTTTAAAATGTTATATCACTATAGCTAATTAAATAATGAGTTAAGTACTTATATCAACTCAATTTTACGATTTTAATTATACTCTGTCCATTTCTTATTTTCTTTTTAACAGCTCACGCCTATAAATTACCATATTTTTTTTCGGAATTATGTACTACAGTAATGTCGTACTTTATTGACGGTGACGGTACTTTAGTGAAGTGGTCTGTGCTTAACAAACAACCACAGACTATAAAACAGTACTTCAAATACGATAAATCGATTATATGATAAAAATAATTTGACTTCATGTACTTAAGTATTTTTCTGTAAATTTAATAAAAAAAAGGAAATAAAAATAGAATCTATGACTCCAAGATTGAATTTTTGCAAGGAATCAAGTCGAAATCTTGGAATTTAGGATCAAACCAAGAGTAAAGAACAAAAAGTCTGTTCATTCATGTTAATTTACAGATTTATTATTTACATTTTTGTTTATTTCTTACATAATATAAAAAACTAATAAAGGAATAATTAATATTTCAACAAAAAATATTTAATTAAATCGATTGAAAGTTCTTCATAAATAAAATCGCTATTCGTTACAAATCGAATCCGTAATGGGTGAGGGCGTCACTAATTTCAAAATTTCTTGAACCGTCAAAAAGAAAATATAGAAATGGACAGAGTATAACTGTCACAATATCGCGACTAAAACATCTATTCTAGGTAAATACACACATCAAAAGTGTCTAGGGATCAACATATATTTTTGCAATAACTTTTCTCCTGATTGATATTAATTAAAATTTTCTTTAAGGATTCATCAAATAAAGTGTTTTCGTTTGTCACAGTAACGATAAACCAAGTCACCTTTGCATTAATAAAGAAATTTGCCATTTTCCTAATAAAGGGATTTTTGACATTTGAACCACTAACATTAAAGTTCGAAAACAAGACTGAAATAACAGTTTTCTTTAAAATTTTATTAGGTAACTTAAACAATTAATAATCCGTGTTTCTACCGCGAACACTAACAACACAAGAACATCGGTTTGGCATACTCAAAATGAGTTCATCCAAACACGCTGTGGAATGGCCGCCCATGTTCGTTGCAACAACAAAAAAAGGTCTTCTTGCGACTGGATACCCTCCTTATTCGGCAGAGCTCTTCTCTGTAGCATATCCCATGCATGCTCAATCGGGTTCAAGTCTGGCGACTGAGCAGGCCAGGGCCAAAGCCACATCTCAATCTCAAGAAATCCGCATAAAAATGCTTGATCCCTAGACACTTTTGATGTGTGTACATATAAAAATCAATCGCCGAAATGTATGTACGCACATAACTTCCGATGGGCTATACAAAATTAAATAATTCTTTCTTTTATGTGTTTGTTTTTGTAAGTACAAGAAAAATAAAAGATAACGGGAATTTTTTTCACCGCAACTGTACACTGCTTGTTCCCATGGGGTTCACGCGGCGGCGCGGCGAGACTGTCTGTTGCGAACTGTACCAAATGATGTTGTCAGTTCAGACAGTCTCCAAGCTGCAAGAGCTGGGGTTGTAAGCTCTCCCTCATCCGCCATACTCACCAGACCTTGCACCTACCGACTATTACTTTTTCCAAAATTCAGACAACTTTTTAGTGGGTAAAAAATTCAATTCCCGAGAGGCAGTACAAAGTGCCTTTGAAGAGTTTGTTGCCTCCCGTGCAGCTGATTTTTACAAGAAGGGCATCAATAAACTGCCAATGCGTTGGCAAAGATGTGTCGATTGCATGGGTGATTACTTCGAATAACAGAAATAAAAAAGTTTGAAAAAATAAGTACTTTCACTTATTGCATACAAAACGGCAATTTCATAGGTAAAGACCTATTATTATAAAAATAACAATGTCGTAGGTAATTGAACTTACAGAAAAATATGTTACAGGAAGAAGTGTCAGAGCACAGAAATAAAGTAGATAAATGTATTGTTTGTGAAGATAAATTTATAATACCCTCCATAAAATAATAATCGATGTTTATGGCACTGACTGCAAGTAGTATACTTAGCACAGTAATATATATATACAATAGTATTGCTATGTTCCCATTTGATTAAAAGAAACTGTAAAGGTAGCCATACACCATACTGCCTATCGTCCAATCGGCATGACGATTCAGGCTTGATCCAATTCGCAGTTCGTCCATATACACCACACACGATCAGTTTTAACTGTCCAATCGGCAGCGAGGTTCAGCTGAAGCCATGGCCTCACCAGTGACAGACGACGATGTTTTAGCCGTTTTGGGCATTGTACTCATGGTAAAGAAACAAAAAATAAATTCGACGGTATTTTGCAACATGTGACATATCAATGAGCGCGTGCTTCTACCACCGACGAAATTCTTGTCCTACTAAAATCAAATACGCCGCCTCCCATATACGTTCCAATCGGAATGATCCAATTAGCAATGATGATTGGACAATAGGCAGTATGGTGTATGGCCACCATAATACTTAATTTTAATTGTGGGTGTTTAAAAACATCAATTACAACACAACAAAAATTATTTCATAAGCCTATCTTTTACAAACTGCCCTCAAAAACAATAACATAATTTTAAGTAGAGATTTCAATAACCTGAGGATATTTTATAGATACAGATAATGTATCAGTGCCTTAGCTAGATACACACACATAGTTTATAGTTAACAAAGTATTGTTAGCAATGTAGTTCAAGATATTAATCTTTTGGTATGTGTTGAAGTTATATTACTTTATCTCTAAGTAATTACCATTTGAACAGCTAAAAGTGAATTAAATAAGTTTAAGTGGTAACACATAGACAACATCATGATTTCCTTACAAACTGACGAAGAAACTTAGAATGAATATGTTCTTAGCTTCAACTTGTTTATTAGTCTACTACCTGACTTAAAAAATAACTAACTAGTTTTTCCAATATCATTAAGTATTTATCTCTATTAGAGTCGTGAAAATGATATATAATTACCTTGACGGTGATGGATTGTTCAATAACTGATGTAAAGTACTCCACCGTTAATTTATCAGAGCAATGAAATATTTTAAGCATCATTACAATGTAAGCCATTTTGTTCGTATCAATGTTCGATGCTTGCATGTAAATAGATTCGAAGCATTAAATGAGGTTTAAGAATATAATATTTTCCAAGACTATGCAGGGGCACCCACAGATGGAGAACCAAAGGAGACGTGACCAAATAACTGTGAAACAAACCGTAAACACATCAATAACGCGCACTTCACTTAGTTCATAAAACCAAAAGTCCCATCACTAAAATTAATCAAATCTAGTCTTTAACAAACAGTATAGTTGTAAAAGTCTTTTATGGATTTTTTTTATTTTTTCACAATAATCATCAGCATTACAGTACTTCTACACTTCATTTTATTTGACAACTAGAGAAAAAGGAAAAACCACAGATAACAATCAATTTGACAGCAGAATATTCCGATATGTTTGGATACACGCGTAAATGATACACGTCCATTGTTCAGTGCCTAGATCCATTTTCATTTACACTTTTGATTAAAAACTATATGAAAATCAAATAGTTATTAGTTTAAAACAAATGTTTAAAAAATTGTGATATGTAGCAGAATGATAAAGAATTTCGATTAATAGTTTGTGAGAATAATAATATGAAAATAAATAATAGGTTTATTAGTCCAGCATTATTATCAATGACTAGCTGAACCCCACGGTGTTACCCGCGGTTATTATCGTACCGCGGGTAACGCCGCAGGTTGAAGCTATTAGTGTGTTCTGAAGAGGCAAGCATGAAGGACGTGAACAAAGAGCTTGTATTTTGGACATCTAACACACAACGCCATCTAGTCCCAAACTAAGCAAAACTTGTAATTTGGGTACTAGTTACTAGGCAACTGATATAAATCCATATATACTTTTTTTTATAAATACACACATATACAGGTACATATTAGGTATACATAGAAGACACCCAAACTCCGAAACAAATATTTGCAGATCATACAAACATTTGGTCCGACCTGGGAATCGAACCCGAGACCTCGAGCACAGCAGTCGCCTAGGCTACCACTGCGCCACCGAGGCAGTGGAACGGCCATAACATTTGGCTTGAATTCTTTTTTCTAACCGACTTCAAAAAAAGAAGGAGGTGTCTCAATTCGACCGTATATTTTTTTTATTTTTTTATGTGTGTTCGGGGATAACTTCGTCGTTTATGAACCGATTTTGATGATTTTTTTTTAATGGAAAGGAGATATCCCAACGGTGGTACCATGACAAGGACACTAAGATCTGATGATGGTATCCAAGAGAAATCGAGTCGAACCTTGAAGTCGGTTTTTATTTTGTTAAAATTTTACTTGTAGGCCTCCTTCAACCCCCTCCACTTGTTTATATTATATGAACAAGAAAATAAGCAAAAGGAAACGAAAAATGGCAAGGAAGATGGTGCATATTAAAAATTCATAATAATTTCCTTCTTTCGGGACAGCTGTAGTGCTTGCTGACCCGTGGGGTTCGTGTATAATAACTGGCCCTGTACTATGCCAGCTGCCTGAGAACGTATGTACTGGATGTAGGTATGTGGCCGGCCCAGCTGTTTTAGCTTTCGATCCGTAGCCTAAATACCAGGGAGAGGTGGTGGTTCACTATCCTAGCCAGCCCAGCTGTTAGCCTTCGTACCGTAGATAGGATAGTAGTGAAACTCAGAGGAGGTTACGACTTATCTTATTTATTTGTTAAAATGCACTTTATAATATATACAAAATTGTCATTAAACTTGCGGCTATACAAGGGAGCTTGAATTTACGCGTGAGAGAGAGAGTGATACGATTGAGTGAGAGAGAACGATTATCGTCTACGTAAATACGTGCGCGCTGAGATTCCGTTCACAATTTGTTTGCTAGCGCAGCGAGTGGACGTACGCATGGCACGACAGCACGGCGCCAGCGCAGGCTCTCTGTCGCCACACTTCTTTAGTTTTCAATTCCTTTACTGGCTTATTCAATGATGTACTAAGGGGACTTCATGCATCAACTACTTTTTTTTATCCTTGTTATCAGTATTTCCCGGTTACCAAATGCATGGCTCTGCCTGGTAACATTCCAGGAAGTTCAACACGTCTTCATTTGAATAGTTACTCATGTTTTTTCATAAGACAAGCGTATGTATGCTGTATGCTCGCCACCAGTTCTCAAACGAGACTGAGTGCACACAAACGTGTATACGCGACGCAAACGCTTGCGGTAAATTCCCTTTCATTTGTGACAAAAACCGACACTCGATCAGGTCGGCTACAAGCGCTTGGAAGCCATCACAAACCAAGGCAAACTCTCTGTCCACACGTTTGAATTTGTTACGGCTTGTTGAGGTTTGGCAAGGGTACGGATGCTGCATAAAAAAAGCGGCCAAGTGCGAGTTGGACTCGCCCATGAAGGGTTCCGCAGCAGCAAGTAACATAATATAATTTTTATTTTATTTTTATATTTGTGTTGATTGAATGAAACGTAAATTGCAGTTTACGATTTATGACGTATCTATACTATAATATTATAAAGCTGCAGAGTTTGTTTGTTTGTTTGAACGCGCTAATCTCAGGATCTACTGGTCCGATATGAAAAATTCTTTCAGTCTTGGATAGTCCATCTATCGAGGAAGGCTATAGGCTATATTTTATTTTCATAAAAAATAGAGATCCGTAAGAAAATTGCTATTTTGTAACCCAAGGTGTGAAATCGAAAACCTATTTTTGCGTGCGCTGCAAAAAAAATATTAAATCGTCTGAAGAAAGAAACTACGTTAAATGTTTATCGTAATATTAATCCTTATCTAAATAAAGCATTATGTTATCAAGGGTATTTATGTAGAAGTAAAATACTTTTTGTTTCATCCCATTCGGACATTTCGTTTAGAAGTTATCACGAGTATAAGACGCTAAGAGTTGGTACCTATTATTGAGTTATTTGCCAAAGAGTTTTTATCAACATAATACCTAATATTAGTCTTTATCCAAATAAATGTGTTGTTGATTATGAGTATTAGATCTTAGAAGAGTATAATAAATACATCTATACTAATATATATAGCTGAAGAGTTTTTGTTTGTTTGAACGCGCTAATCTCAGGAACTACTGGTCCAATTTGAAAAAGTTCTTTCAGTGTTAGATAGCCTGTTTATCGAGGAAGTTTATCGAGTTTATCTATATCATCACGCTATGACTAATAGGAGCGGAGTACCAATGAAGAATGTTTCAAAAACGGGGGGAAATTATTACGCTACGGGCAATAGGAGAGGCAAACGACGTTGCGTGGGTCATCTATATTAATATATAAAGCTGAAGAGTTTGTGTTTGTTCGAACGCGCTAATCTCAGGAACTACTGGTCCAATTTGAAAAAGTTCTTTCAGTGTTAGATAGCCCGTTTATCGAGGAAGTTTATCGAGTTTATCTATATCATCACGCTATGACCAATAGGAGCGGAGTACCAATGAAGAATGTTTCAAAAACGGGGGGAAATTATTACGCTACGGGCAATAGGAGACGCAAACGACGTTGCGTGGGTCATCTATACTAATATATAAAGCTGAAGAGTTTTTGTTTGTTTGAATGCGCTAATCTTAGGAACTACTGGTCTAATTTGAAAAAGTTCTTTCAGTGTTAGATAGCCCGTTTATCGAGGAAGTTTATCGAGTTTATCTATATCATCACGCTATGACCAATAGGAGCGGAGTACCAATGAAGAATGTTTCAAAAACGGGGGGAAATTATTACGCTACGGGCAATAGGAGACGCAAATGACGTTGCGTGGGTCATCTATACTAATATATAAAGCTGAAGAGTTTTTGTTTGTTTGAATGCGCTAATCTTAGGAACTACTGGTCCAAATTGAAAAAGTTCTTTCAGTGTTAGATAGCCCGTTTATCGAGGAAGTTTATCGAGTTTATCTATATCATCACGCTATGACCAATAGGAGCGGAGTACCAATGAAGAATGTTTCAAAAACGGGGGGAAATTATTACGCTACTGGCAATAGGAGACGCAAATGACGTTGCGTGGGTCATCTATACTAATATATAAAGCTGAAGAGTTTTTGTTTGTTTGAACGCGCTAATCTTAGGAACTACTGGTCCAATTTGAAAAAGTTCTTTCAGTGTTAGATAGCCCGTTTATCGAGGAAGTTTATCGAGTTTATCTATATCGTCACGCTATGACCAATAGGAGCGGAGTACCAATGAAGAATGTTTCAAAAACGGGGGGAAACTATTACGCTACGGGCAATAGGAGACGCAAACGACGTTGCGTGGGTCAGCTAGTTTAAAATAAAACTACTTACTAGATTTCGTTCAAAGCAATTTTCGTTGGAAGTTTGCATGGTAATGTACATCATATATTTTTTTTAGATTTATCATTCTCTTATTTTAGAAGTCACAGGGGGGGACACACACATTTTACCACTTTGGAAGTGTCTCTCGCGCAAACTATTCAGTTTAGAAAAAAATGATATTAGAAAACAATTAATTTTGGGGGTCCCCATACTTAGAACTGAAACTCAAAAAAATTTTTTCATCCAACCCATACGTGTGGGGTATCTATAGATAGGTCTTCAAAAATGATATTGAGGTTTAAAACATTATTTTTTTCTAAACTGAATATTTTGAGCGAGAGACACTTCCAAAGTGGTAAAATGTGTGTCCCCCCCCCCCCCCTCTCTAACTTCTAAAATAAGAGAATGATAAATCTAAAAAAAATATATGACGTACATTACCATGCAAACTTCCAACGAAAATTGGTTTGAACGAAATCTAGTAAGTAGTTTTTTTTAATACGTCATAAATCGTGAACTGCAATTTACCTTTCATTCAATCAACACAAATGTAAAAATATATAATAAAAATTATATTATGTTACTTGCTGCTGCGGAACCCTTCATGGGCGAGTTCGACTCGCACTTGGCCGCTTTTTTTTATTACGAATGGGTAATGTTTTATGGCAAGCAATATTCAGAAAAAATATTATTATTCTAGTTACTAAAGTTAAATCTACATTAAACAATAATTCGAATTATAACAAAATAAACATGAAGTAAATCATTATGGTGACCAGATTCTTTTAAAACTATATTGTCTAATAAATAAAATACCTATGTAACCCGCGTACGTACCTAAATATGTGAAGTTACGCACCCGTAGCTACATTTGTATCGCTTCTCGTAGGCCGGAGTATATAATGTAAATTTCATTAAAATCAGTTCAACTGTGAAACAGACTAACATGTTTTTCGCATTTATAATGTTTTACATTTAAAATCCTAAGGAATAATTTCTGAGTACGAATTAGATTGATGTTTACACTCTTTCTTTAATCATGTTAAATTAGGGTGATCGGAAACCAATGTCTTTATCTCGATGTCGGTTAACGACCACATTTTTAGCCTGTTTGTAAGTAACTAACTAAAATTCGTTGTCGATTACTAAACAAAACTTATCTATTGCGTAGACAAAGAATTCTCTGTCTACGATCTATTGCCATAATTAAACACAAAACTTGTATTTAAACCGTGACATGAGTACCTACCTATCTACTAAATTTAGTTGAGGACCTGAATCGATCTATACCTACATATTTTATTCAAATACAAAGGTAAGTTGAAACTTTTTTTAGTAATCGTATTTTCATATCACTTAGGACTCGGTGTATATATTCAACTATTGGTGACGAGCAGATTCCCTAGCGGCAAGTCGCAGAACTAACGTATGACAGATAAAAATACGTATACACGTTAACATTACACTTTAAAAATACTGATCACCCTCACGAAGTGGTCTTAAAGTATTTTTGACTACTCCGTACACGTCTATCAATGAAATCATTGTAGAAAGAATTTAAAATAACAATGCACTCGCTCTGTATATTAAACTGGCAAATTCCCTAGCGGCAAGTCGCAGAACTAACGTATGACAGATAAAAATACGTATACACACTATACACGTTAAAATCCACTTTTAAAATACTGATCACCCTCACGAAGTGGTCTTATAGTATTTTTTACTACTCCGTAGACGTCTTTCAATGAAATCATTGTAGAAAGAATTTAAAATAACAATGCACTCGCTCTGTATATTAAACTGTCAGGTAGAAGTATCTTTCTTACGTTAGTTCCGCAAACGGCCACTAGGGAAATCTACTCGTCACCAATACTTATGTACCTACTGTATGTTTTTTTTCCTTAAGATTGATATTTACTATCCCATTGCACGCCACTCTGATCGATTTTGGGCTGCTTGCATCTTCCTCCCTCCGGTGATAATACAGTTATAGAAATTTTAAATCTGCAGTTTATTTACCGTATTATTTAAAGTATAAACAGTAAATTATAGGATTGAAATAAAGAGTAAAATCAATCTTCTAATGAAGCATTTTTCCTTATTAAAAAAACGATGCTTTCGTGGTGTCAATAAGATACGGTAACTCAATGAATTGATGTAAATCTAATTAATAAAATATTAATGGTTGTAAAGTATCAGGGATACGAAGAGTCATGAAAACCACAATTAAATAAAAAAACAAGTGTTACCTCACATATTATTTATTAAAAAAATCATTATATAATTGGTTTTTAGTAATGTTGGTGGCACTCTGAGGATATCTTATGATTAATTTACGACAGTTTAAAATATAAAATGACTACATATAAAAATAGATACAAATATTCAGAGTAAAAATGTTATAATACATAGGTGCCTAGGTACATTCATAAAAATGTTAGATAAGTATCTGTCATTTGTCTAAGAATGTTTAAATGTTTTTTTTTTAAACTCGTTGCATTAAAATGTATCACACCTATCTATAAAATCTTATTTATAAAATAGCCATTATTTAAAACATTCTTCAGTATATATAAATTTTAGTAAATAAATAAAAAATAATAAATAAATATTTCAGACATCTAACACACAACGCCATCTAGTCCCAAGCTAAGCAGAGCTTGTGTTATGGGTACTAGACAACTGATACAAATACATATATTAATTTTTTTTTGTAAATACATACATATTATACATAGAAAACACCCAAACTCCGAAACAAATATTTGTAGATCATACAAACATTTGGTCCGACCCGGGAATCGAACCCGAGACCTCCTGATCAGCAGTCGCACACGCCAACCGCGAGACCAACGAGGCAGTCCTAAATGTACCTATATAATGAAATCACAGTGACACTTTAATTTTTGTTTGTTTGTTAAGTCTAAATACATAATATCTTCAATAGCAAAAAATGTCGGGCTAGATACCTTTTACTTTGTGACTCGTATAAGTATATAAAGTATATACCTAACATACAAGTATTACAATATGGTATAGTATTCAAGCACATCCTCTCACATGAAATAACCTGACAGCAGATTGTACAGCTGTAAAGTACATTTTTAAGGCCACACTAAAACCGTCTACATAACCCTACAAGATAATTTTTTTCATCACACATATTATAATTTTTAAATAATATCATCGATTTTATTGCTATTAGTTATTTTTGAAGACAAACTGAAAAACACGCACTTATTAAATCCATTAAAAATAAATTGGTCTACATTTAGTGAATCTGATATTCAGTACTAAGAATTAATTACGTTCCCTGGTGTTTTAAAGCTTTAAACATTTGTAATCATGTTATGTTTTTATAAAAAACACACACACAGTTATGTATAATATAATTATTTGAATTACGCATACGCTGTCTTGAAGATAGCTCATTATCTACACAGGATTATAAACGCGATCCGAATTAAGTCTGTTTCCGTTGAGTACATAGATAACTAACTAGGTATAAAGCCGCGTTTTCACAATAAGAGTTGGCATGGACCGAGTGCACTCGGATGTCTACTCGGACGGTACTCGTATTATGTAAACACCTAATCCGAGCGCACTCGGACTTCGGACGCCGGCATCAAATCCGAGTAGACTCGGACTCTGCTCTATTTTTCGAGGTCACTCGGATCATTTTTATGAAAACAAAATGGCGACAACTAAAAAAAAGTGGAGGGACTACTAGAGGTGGGTGCTACTTTTAAACCGACTTCCAAAAGGAGGAGGTTCTCAATTTGATTGGTATTTTTTCTAATAAATACTCAAACTGTGCGGTGTTTAATCTCAAATCATTCATTTATCAAACGTGTTTTAATCTTCCTCTTCTACTTCACATTATTTGATGCACCCTGTTGGTCATGTCATAAAATCCATTTCCGTGTACAAATTTTTTCTCTTCGTTTTTTCCCCCTTTCGTGATTTTGAACTTTCGCTATTAACATATCTGCTACAACTTCTATACCTCGCAGCAGCAGATCAGTCGATGAGATCTTGATTGTGCAAGGAGACAAATGACTATAATACGAGTGCACTACTATCGTGTGTAAACACTATCCGAGTACACTCGTATGAAGCCGACTCGTACGAGTGTACTCAGTCGGAGCCAACTCTTATTGGTAAAACGCGGCTTAAGACTTTAAATATGTAATAATACGTGTTTTTTTAAAATAAATCAACAGCTTTAGTCTTTGAGGATAATTCATCATTTAAATTATTTATAGAGTCAACTCAAAACATAATTACGTATCGTATTAAAAATTAAAAAAAAAAGTTATTAACAAACTGTTGCCTTTGTACTATTTCAATTTATTCATATGTATAAAGAAATTAGAAACCTAAACACTTTCCTCTGTATCAAAGACTAAAACAAAAGGAATTCGTTTATTTATGAAGGACTTTTAATTATAGCCTCAATCATTTTGTTTAAGTTCAGTCTTGACATCTTAAACATATATTACTAAATTTTACCTTAATCGGTGTGTTTTCTTGAAAATAATTAGCTGAACTGTTACTGTAACTACATGTGGTATGTATGGTTCGAAAGCCCGTAAAAGTGTGCAACCTTGTAAATAGCGAGTGGAAAACTCAAGGGGCAACCGCAACTATTATCGTCTGACCGTCAAAATGGTACAGACCGGCTGTTTATGCTCGAGAGACAATCAAGATTGGTTTACTCAAAGCTCTGTCTCGATTATCAGCGAAACAAAGTTACCCGCCGCACTCCGCACCACTTTCCTCTTTCCCAATTTTTACCTCATTTAGATTGCCCATTTCGACATTTTAGGGTAGGTAATGGAATGATGGGAATGGAATGGGAGTGGTCTCTCTGTACATGGAGCCGTTCTTGAAGCTGTTCAACAATACGTTTACCTCGGGCAGATAATGCAGTTGGGTTGAAATAAGTTTTCGACTAATACCAAAATATTTGGGGTGTTAGGTTTTATTTTCGTTACGGAATTTCTTGATTTGGTCGCAATAGCTTAAAATTCTGAGTTTTCCAAAGTTATGATTATGTCACACACTATAAAATGGTAACAAGTTATCGAACAAAATGGCACATCTATACTTTTTTTAAAAAAGCTTGAATTTGTAATTTAGGATGAAAGAAATTTTTCCTCGACCTATGTTTTTGAAAACACAGCAATCAGGCACAATAATATCGGCATATTGACATCTTTACTTCAGCGTTATCGCGACATATATTTTTAGCTGACTTTTACAATAAGTATATAAATTAAATTGCTATCAAATATCAGCTCTAGGTTTGTAAGTTTTCCATAAAAAGATTGTGACGCAATGAGTTATGCACCTGTTCATAACTCATTAGGGTCACAATCTTTTCAAAAAGTCATTTTGGCACAAGCTTGAAGTAAAAAGAAAGCTTTTCCTATTTAATAACAATTGGGAACTACATATAAACGTAGATGAAAATTAACTTACAAAAAAACAAAATGATTAAATTTACAATTTTTTAAAAATTGAGCAATTTTAAGTACATATTAAATGAAACTCACCATCGATTATTATGAATTAGCATGAGCATAAAGAATTGAAAACATGAAAATATCTAGTACGATAAGTAATAAAATACTAAACAATCTAAGCATCGACCATTTTCAACGGTGTCGCAGCCGGAGGTAATGCATTTGTGTATGCCAAATTTTGTCTGGAAAATAAATAATAATTATGTTAAATAATACAATATTCTAATTAAGGTCTTAAGCCGGGTCTCCACCGAATTATGTGTCAATTAATTGTCAATTTATGTGTTGTCAACACGTGTTGGTGACAAAAGTTTCTGTAATTTCCTTGTGTTGGCAACAAAAATTGTCAAAAAATATTGAGAACAGTGTTTCCGTTTTTGGCGGTACACGTCAAAAGAATACGCTTGTTGCAAATATTTATTGGCTCTATGGTGACGCTTAATTCGAATGTTTTTCAAATTGTTGGCGACTCGGTGTAAACACAATGGAAACAAAAAAAAAACTGATGAAATTGAGAACCTCCTCCTTTTGGAAGTCGGTTAAAAAGTTGGCGATTTTTTGAAGTGTTGCAAACAGTTGGAAACACTGAAATTGCCAACAATTTTGGTGGAGACGCGCCTTTAGGGCTTCTTAATAGCAAAAGTAGATGAGTACATTTATAGTCTCTCCCAATCTAAAATGACAGCATTCGTGTTGTCGTAGTTCGTTGTTGAGTGTGAGACCGGAGGCCCAATGACGCAGGAGTATCTCAATAGGCCACATCATGTGGGTCACCATGCTGCACTGTTGCATTGTCTGTATCCGCAATGAATATGGTAACCACTACTTTTAGATTCCGCTCATGCTTTCCATCAGGCAGAGTAGTCATCTCATATAAATAAAATAATCTATTTGTTTGTGCTAGCATGTATTTTCCTAATGTGGAATCTACTTCAGATATTCGCCGTTTCCATATGTCGCCGTATTTAATACGCCAAATGGAACCATCACTTTATGCACAGTAAACTGCTTATTTATATACCAATAAAATGTTAGTAGAAAAATAAAATATGAAAATAACAATTGGAGGACGTCAGTTAATAATAATAGATATATTATGGTTTTAAAAAAAACAAACACACGCTTAAAACTGCCTCGTTGGCCTCGCGGTTGGCGTGTGCGACTGCTGATCATGAGGTCTTGGGTTCGATTCCCGGGTCGGACGAAATGTTTGTATGATCTACAAATATTTGTTTCGGAGTTTGGGTGTTTTCTATGTATAATATGTATGTATTTACAAAAAAAAAGTATATATGTATTTGTATCAGTTGTTTAGTACCCATAACACAAGCTCTGCTTAGCTTGGGACTAGATGGCGTTGTGTGTTAGATGTCCGAAAATATTTATTTATTTATTATTTAAAAATTCGGGAACAATTTCCAACATTCTAAGAACCTCCTACTGTTTATTAAATCCTATTAGACGATAAACAAAAGTAAACAAAACAATTAAATGAATCCAGACCTGTATTGTTGGTAAACTCGAGCGAAGTGTATCTTGTGCGCGATGTAAATTGAGATGAAAATACACAATCCAACGACAAAGGATGCTCCAAGTAGCGCCGGAAACTGTAATTCACCAAGGATTATATTTGAATATCAAAAATAACAATATTGAATAGTTCTACGTCAATAAATCAATTTAAATAAACAATTTTACTAATAGGCCAGAATTGTTTATTCCGTTTTTATGGAATATTAAGTTTCTATAAATATGTAATTACTAACTAGCTCTCAAAACATACACTAAAAGAAAACTGTATAAGTACCTATGTCAAGGAGTAACTTCCAATTTCACTGAAATAATAACATCAAGTTTAAAAACTATGCTGAATCCATGTACTAATATTACAATATATAGGTAACAGTATGTATTTACATTTAATATAAAAAAAAGTAAAAACTAAAACCCAACTACGACAAAAAACGACGCTGCAAAATATAAAACAAGTTGTTAAAGTGTTATGGTGCATTTCTATGTAACGTGTGACTACGGCTTTACAAACTTGTTTTATACTTTTTCAGCGTCGTTTTTTGTCGTAGTCGGGTTTTAGTTTTAACTTTTTTTTTTATTTATAATGTTTTGGTACCATTATTAATATATAATGTATTATATTTGAAATGTACAAATAACGCCCTTTCCAATGATACCAAACACGGCATATTTATCTCAAATTATTTTTATCATACAGTACTTTATGTCGGCTAGAGGGCGCCACCTTAGATTCAGTGACACGTAATATAGCCTATAACCAGCGGATGATCAAGACGCTTCTACCGATACCTCATTTATCCAATTCTAATAAGTAGTTAAGGAGCTATGAGGGAACAAATGAACATACATACATACATAGCCTGTCAAAATCATAACCTTCCTTTGGCTTTGCCGTAGTCGGGTAAAAAGTATATACGTATGTCATGTATTTATATCAGTTGTCTAGTTCCCATAGTACAATCTGTGCTTAGTTTGGGACTAGATGGCGTTGTGTGATGAAAACATAGACATAGAAGAAAAAACAAATTTACCTGTTTACTGCATTCATATTCCCAGTTGACAGACAAAAGGTTATCATAAAGTTTCATGAATTTTTTGACAGGACATTTAGTGCCACAATATGGGATGTCCATGATTATGGGTTCAACAATATCACTGGAGTTTCTATACGAGATTCTGACATAGTGAGTAGATGTTGATTTATCTGAAAACGATTTGTTTATTAAAACTATTTAAAATCCATTTTTTTTATCTTATATATAAAATTCTCGTGTCACAATGCTAGTTACCATACTCCTCTGAAATGGCTGGACCGATTTTCATGAAATTTACTGTGCATATCGGGTAGGTATGAGAATCGACCAACATCTACTTTTTATACCCCATTTTTTTTAATGGCAAAACAACGTTCTCCGGATCAGCTAGCAAGATATAATATGAATAAAATCAATTCTATCTAATCAGATCTTAGTACATCTGCGACGAGGAATACCTAGGAACAGAATTTTATTTCTCGTGCATATTGTTATAATAACATATGAAATCTAAGATAAAATTGAATATTGTATCTAGGACGGATTTTGAAACCACGCGTTACTTTAGAATAATAACGTTAGATACATCACAAAGTATCTTATTAGAATCAAATAATAAAAAAACAGATTTATTTTCGGACCCTTAATGGTCTACTAATAATACTTGAGTTTTTAATCTTGTGATTTATAGATAGGTAATTGTGCGTTTGAAAAAAATGGCATTCACTTTCTTATGATAGCTTTAAAAAATAAAATTAAATATCAGTGACGTGCGGATTAATTTATAAAATACATTATTGCCGAAGGGCAGGCTTTACGTCCTCGAATGACATTAGAGTCAATACTGCCAATTTTCCAGTTGATTTACGAACTAGCGGACCTTGTTAAAGAAACATTCACTCTAAACAGTTTCCTTATTCCTCAAAAACCTGTTGGTACTTTTAATGAATACTGTTTTACGTGTATTATTAAAGATATTTTAAAATTTCTATGATATTCGTCGTCGAATTTTGTAAAAAAACGTGACGTTATTAAGGATTAGTCATCAGTATTTATCTGAAAGTAAATTGCTCTGATTTATACAGACAACGCCAGAACCATTAATAAATCGAACTATCAATACTTCCTTACTGATAACTTATAGTAAGAATATAAACAAATGAAGGAAATGCAAGAACATTATGTGGCTGATAAGAAAAATAACACTTCGGCAACGGCACTTCGATGTTATAATTGTACGAGTATAGCTATATTTATCAATAAATCTTTTAAAAATATTTGTTTAAATTTTGTTTTTTATATGATTAATCTATTTTATTGTTTTTTGTTCATTTTAATAATAGCTTAATTGTTAAATATACTTTCGATTACTCTAGAAATTAGGGAACTATATTTTCATCTGTACATATTCTCTACATAAGGAAATGCTTCCTTCCTCGTTTAGAGCACGCTGGTTCTCCTAACGACGTGTCTACTCGGGTCATCCGGCATGAGACTCTTAGGTCCTGGGTTTATGGTACCACACCTGTATTTGATTTAAATATAGATAGCTTCTTCATACACCATACAAAAAATTACAAATGGTCCTTACCTAATAATAACTCGAAAAGTACAGCAGATGTATAACAAGGACAATTCCCATCAAACATGCCTAGAGCATTGAGAATGCTTCCAACAGTTAAGTCGTGGGCGCTGAACATTTGAACTCTGCGGTGTTTACCTCCACTCTCAGCAGACATGGCATTGACTAGGTGTGTAGTAATATGTTTGAGAAGAGGGCCCACTTTCAAACGGGACAGCAAAGGAGTCCCCGTTTGTGTAGTAAAGCTGCAAAAATGATTTAAATTGGCACAACGCCACTTGACCTCGCATTTGAAGCAATTGTGTTATATGACAGATGCATATTTTTGTATTTAGAACTAGGTCAAGTTTATGAGCTTTGACATTTAGAATTCTGACTTCATGATTATCCTCGCTTGATTACCGTTATAAGGTAAATTAAAATTAACAAAGGAATACTGCGATGCTGATCATGACTAAATAATTTAAAAAATGCAATTGCAATTGAATTTGAAATTCGCCGTCAAAATTTGAACTTTCCTAATACTCGTATAAGTTTTTAAATATTATGTTTTTTCAAAGGGTTTCGTCGAATTTTACTTTTTTTAAACAAATCATTTCAATAATGGTATAGGAATCATTTCTTATCATTAAAAAAACTTATCTTATACTCGTAGGGTCAAGAAGAGACGATATTGTATAATAATAATTTTAAATTCACCTGTAGCATGCTGGTTCTCGCATTTTATCCGGGAACACGGAACGTGTCCAATTGGGTAATGTAAAGTTATAAAGAGATTCAATGTACAGAGTACTATAGATATCATCAATATGATAGTAGCTGTCAACTTTCATACCGGTGTTTTCTGACAAGTAACTGAAAAAAACATTTGAGTACTAAATTATAGATATTTTAAAAATCGTTAGGTCAGCGTAGTTATTGAGTAGGACTAGCTGAAACCCGGCTAATACAGAGTGTTTATTTTTTGTGAAAAAAGGAAATTTTGTTACCTAGTGGTTTTAACATAAAATAATTTAACTTTTAAATTTTCATAAATTTAAGGTCTGATTGCAAGACATTTTTTTTATAGGAGGATGTATTAGGATTATACATCATGTGTCTCGGGGGACTTTATAAACATACATGAAACGGACACAAAGAACACTCACCCAGACACAGAACAACAATTTGCAGATCACACTAAGTGTTGTCCTATGTGGGATTTGAATCCACAACACTTGGCGCAGTAGAAAGTGACGACCACTTAAAGCACTAGGCCAACCGTGCAGTCAACATTCTTATAAATACGCTCAGAACCTACCATCAAGCTTGAATCTTTTTAAAAACTTGTATATATTATACTTATCACTACAAAGTATAAAACAAAGTCGCTTTCTCTGTCCCTATGTCCCTATGTTTGCTTAAATCTTTAAAACTACGCAACGGATTTCGATGCGGGTTTCTTTGATAGATAGAGTGATTCAAAAGAAAGGTTTTTATGTATAATAAATGCATAATATAGTATGGAAACACTGTTAATTTGTTTTCGAGGTTTCTAATGTGATGTAGCAAATAAACTAATTTTTTTGCGCTTACATTGCAAACGCTGGCTGCACCCTACGAGATTGATCAAAATAATGTACTACAGTATTGTACACCTCAAAAAGTTCTACAAAAAAGTCCGCGACGGTATAATATGTCTAGGTCTTAGAGATAACCCACAACTCAGATTACTAAAGAAATCCAGATGGAACATTCTTGTCAAATAACATGACGCCGATTGATTATTTTAGTGTGCGTGCAGCCGGCGTCGACACTGTAGGAACACGTACATCTGTGTGCGTGTAATGATACCATAAACAGTAAAAAAGTCCCTATTTTTTTTAATATTAAGATTGAAAAAAGGGTATTTTAATATTAAAAAACTTTAAATGTTATGGTTTTTAATTCAGTTATTTTTAAATACTATGTAAACTCTCAGCAACCTTTATTTTGCACTAACTTTTTGTAATATTGTCGTTTTGCGTTTAAATTTCGAGAATTCGTTTCCAATTTCGCTATGTAGTGTAATCACCAAAGAATACTTTCAGATGAGGTTTGGAACCAAGTCCCTAAATATAGAAATGAGGTTCACTTATGTCTGGACTAATAAGTAATTTCCCTAATTGAAGGGAAAAAAAAAATAGACAAAAATTGGTATCACAGTCAAACTACGGGTGAGGTTTTGTGTTCCGACACAACAATATAATTATCGGGTAAATAAATAATTATAGCAACTAAATAATCTGTATTTACCTGTGAAAAGATATTCCATCTTCTTTTTTTTGTTTTTGGGAATTACTCTTACAGTGTTTAATGACACAAGACGACATTTTGAAAATAAAATTAAAAATCACTCGTGACGTGAACACAATATGGCGGTTTGTCAGGCACTGCCGCGAGAATGTACTCGCTTTGTAATTTATATTTACTTTGTAGATTCATTGTCGAGTTATTTACGGTCTATCTGGCTTTCTTTAGTAATCTGAGACCCACAATAACCATTTTTTAATCCTTTCTTTTTACGAGAAATAATGGCTAAATACAGAATGAATCCTTATACAATTAAGTAAATTAAATACATTGTGCATTTAATATAGATCATAATGGCCCTTTACAGTATCTAATTTAAATAAATATATTCGAAGATATTACAGATTTAAAATGCACGAATCGTGTCGTCGGCGGGGGCATCTGAAATCCACCCGTGCGAAGCCGGGGCGGGTCGCTAGTCTTCAATAAAACACCAATATAGTAATTTTAGCTTAGCTTACTACTACTACTACTTACTACTTAGCTTAACTAAGTAGCCTAATACAAGTAAGTACAAGTGACAAAATCATAAGAGTAAGGTAGGTACACAATTGTGATGGTGGGTAGTTTCATAACCCAATAAACATCAACTTATATAGTAGGAAGTGTGTAGGTACACTAAACTTATATACAACAGTTTATATAATGTTGTTGCATCTTCTTATGGATGTTTTATAACTACGTATTATACAAATCATAACCCTCCTTGGCTTTGCCTTTGAAAAACAAAGTCCTCCGCAGCGTCTGTCTGTTCGCGATAAATTCAAAATCTACTGCACGGATTTTGATGCGGTTTTTACCAATAGATAGAGTGATTCTTGAGGAAGGTTTTTGTATATAATTTGTTAAATGTTTCAATATATTGGCTAAAATATAACGATATTTGTTGAAGACGTCGGAAAAAATTAAGCCGCACGGGGTAACAGGCTATTATACTCTTTTACAGAGAATATACTCCGTAAAGAGCCCGTGCGAAGCAGGTTGCTAGTGTCTATGTATACAATACGTCATGTTTCATAGTGCCTTGCTGGTTGGCTTACTATTTTTTTGTGATCCTGACTGCTAAGTCAGAGGTCGAGTCAAGGTTGGGTTCGATTCCCACCGAGGTTACATTTTTGTGTTATGACTAAATCATTTGTTCTGTGTCTAGGTGTACTTTATCTTTTTTTTTATGGAATAGGCGGGCAAACGAGCAGACGTATCGCCTGATGGTAAACAATTACCGCCGCCCATCTGCAACACTAGAGGCGTCACAAGTGCGTTGCCGGCCTTTAGAGGGAGAGACGGGGGGAGAGGGGTTGGCGAACGGGTCTCCGGTATCCTCACTCACTCGGTGAAACACAGCGCAAGCACTATTTCACACCGGTTTTCTATAAGGCAGTGGTATCACTCCGGTCGAGCCGGCCCATTCATGCCGAAGCGTGGCTCTCCCACGGTAGTCCCACATCTATACTTATCTATATTGCTTATAATAAAAATGTAACAGGTCCAATTCTGTACATGAAAGATATTTTAAATTTTTTTTTGTAGGGCTCTCTATATTTGATACTGAAGCTAAAACTGCAATTTTTTAAAAATTTTGTCTGTCTGTCTGTATCTTGGCCGCGCATCACGCCGAAAATACTGAACGGATTCAAATGAAACTTGGCATGATTTGAGTTCATACTACGAGGTAGGACATAGGATACCTTTTATCCCGAAATTCAGCACGGTTTCCTGGAGAGAGGGGATGAAAGTCAAAATATGTACTTAGTTGTAATTCAATAACACATTCATCCGTCCAAATTCTTTCATTCTTTTTTTGCTAGAAAGAAAAAAATAAAAGATAAGGGGAAAAGTCTTTTTTTTATCCGCGACTGTACACTGCCTGTGGGAAGCTGAGACAGATATATAAATATGGCGGTACGAAGTTCGCCGGGTCAGCTAGTCTTTAACATGTATGTTTATGCTCTACCTTGTTTGTAATCAGACAGACAGCTGTGAGTATAATAATACTGGATATTTACACAATTATATACATAATATTCAAGTGTTCTGAATACTTAAATGTTGCTTTTACTTATATACTTAAACAGGAAAGAGGAAAATACTGAGCATTTGCAACTTGTTGATAAAATATATACATATGAGCACTAGTTTTTAATCATTACTTATTTTAAGGATAAATAGAATGCAAGTTAGCTAGCTGACAATCAATGAGAAACTGTTTATTTTCTCATCCAATCATAACATCAATACAGTGACATTCGTGTTTTTATCAACTCTCACTTGACATATCTGTTTCTCACAGTTATGCATATTTACATAGATCGTGATATTTGTAAGTATGGATGGATGGACGGATGTTTGTTACTATTTCACGCAAAAACTACTGAACGGATTTGGATGAAACTGTACAGTAATATAGCTTATACATCAGATTAACACATGGCTACTATTTGCCGCGATAACCGACATACACGCGGACGAGCCGCGAGCAAAAACTAGTAATAAATAAATGATAAACTTGCAAATATTGAATACTTTCAATATTTTTAACATTTGAATGTCCTATGAATACCATTTTAAAGATGTTGAAATGAGCTTTTTACTTTTCATATTATGTAAATAAATACCTTCAATGTCAACTATTACAGATCTACTCTGGTTACTACAGAAGATTGCTTAAACATTAATGTAAGATAAAAGCAAAACTAACGAACTAGGTTAATGTTAATTGTGAGAATTAACATATAAATACTGCTCATGCATTAAACACATATTCATACGTTCATTTTGTTTATATAATAGTAGCAATACATATCTCTGTGTGGTGATGAATTGAGAATACAGAGTGATGTGTTCTGTGGTCAGCACACCTATTCATCCCATGGCGATTAAGGGTCCGAAAGTCTGTAAGTATGGATCGATGGATGTTTGTTAATCTTTGACGCAAAAACTACTGAATGGATGTGGATGAAACTTTACAGTAATATAGCTTATACATCAGAATAACACATAGGCTACTACCGCGATAACTGACATACACGCAGGCGGAGTCGCGAGCAAAAACTAGTATATCATATATTCAGAAAATTTGTCTGTACCAAGAGCAAACGTGAAAAATATTGCTAATCGAATAAGACAACTTACTCCATTAATTCCCGATATTTATTCTGTCTTTCGATAAAATCCTTTGTATGGATCAGCCTCTCGTACTCCTTGTCGTAAGCTGGACAGGGTTTTTTCATGGCAAGTATTTCATCTTCTTTTTCAGGAACGGTGTGAACGGGTATTGGCTGCCACATTAAATCTGAGTTCCATACATTACTGCCATATGGAGGGTACAGACCTAGAAAGGTTAACAGAGAAGGTTTTAAAGACTTAATTAAATAGGTAGGAACTTATCTATACAAACAAATAAAATTGGTGTCTGTTTGTAATATTAAAATAACCGCTTTTTACTAAATGCATATGTATGTATATGTATACATGGTACATAGGTATACCAAGTTTGGTATACCAAAATAGCATTTTTAGGGTTCCGTGCCAAAGGCAAAAAACGGAACCCTTATAGATTCGTCATGTCTGTCTGTCTGTATGTCCGTATGTAACAGCCACTTTATTCCGAAACTATAAGAACTATACTGTTGAAACTTGGTAAGTAGATGTATTCTGTGAACCGCATTAAGATTCTCACACAAAAATAGAAAAAAAAACAATAAATTTTGGGGGCCCCATACATAGAACTGAAACTCAAAAAATTTTTTTCATCAAACCCCTACGTGTGAGGTATCTATGGATAGGTCTTCAAAAATGATATTGAGGTTTCTAATATCATTTTTTTCTAAACTGAATAGTTTGCGCAAGAGACACTTCCAAAGTGGTAAAATGTGTGTCTCCCCTCCTGTAACTTCTAAAATAAGAGAATGATAAAACTAAAAAAAATATATGATGTACATTACCATGTAAACTTCCACCGAAAATTGGTTTGAACGAAATCTAGTAAGTAGTTTTTTTTTAATACGTCATAAATCGTATACTGCAACTGTATCCTACCAGCTTTGAAATGGCGCACACTTTTATATGATTGGTCACCCGCCCTGTTAAAATTCTACCTCAACGCCTTTCAATCCGGAGGATATCTGTGCCTCGGCGTCCAGACCGGACATATTTCTTTATGCAATGTCAATTAAGCGTGTAGTACTAGTAGAACTCACGGTGCCGTGGGAAACGAACATCCCTAAAGACCACGCTTTAAAAAGAAACAAGTACTTTGACTTAACCAACGAAATAACTAAAAATGGTTATGTCGTTGCGCTGTATGCCGTGGAAGTGGGTGCGAGGGGTATACCAGCTAAATCCCTCTATAATCTGCTTAAAGACCTTGGATTGCCAAGAGCTTCAGTAAGCTCTTTTCTTGAACGAATATCCAAAGCGGCATTGCTAGGCTCACTTCAAATATGGTTAGGTAGAGGGGGTAACACGGCGGACAGTGGAGGTGAGCGTTGACGCGTCGTAAGGAGTGCTCCTTAAACCTAAACCTGGGTCGCAATTCCCAGGCACTGTCGAAGTCGCATGTGTTGCCCCCATCTATCACGCGATGGACCCGGCACGGCACCCGCACGGTAATCCATGGAACGCTAAGAAGTAGGTCTACCTTTCATTCAATCAACACAAATATAAAATATAAATTATATTATGTTACTTGCTGCTGGGGAACCCTTCATGGGCGAGTCCGACTCGCACTTGGCCGCTTTTTTTTAATTTTTGTCTGTCTGTCTGTTTGTTCCAGCTAATCACTGGAACAGCAGTGATATAAGGAGTACCATAGATTACTTTTTTTGACAAGGTTACACCGTGGGGTTCAGCTAGTTTATACTAATATGTCTACTATACTAGTATGTAAAAAATGGGGATAAAATATTTCTTTTGAAAGCTTCCATTGTGTGTGCTGTGTTAACTGTTAAACCCTTACATCCTTACAAAAACAATGTATGGAAGAATTGTTCCTCTTTGAAAGTTCAAAAAAAACCTGCGACAGCATAATTATGTCTATCTTTTAAGGGTGGCTCATTATAATTTTTTTTTATGGTAAAAGAATTTGTTCCCTCTGTTATAACTTCATGACACAAGCAATAGGAGACGCAGACAAGGTAGCATGGGTCACCTAGTTGTTGCATAAATCAAGTGGATACAATAAAATTACTATAGAATTCTATCATTAATCATACTTTATTCATCGACTGCACAGTTGGCCTAGTAGTGTACCCACACCACTTTCTACTGCGCCAAGTTGTTTGTTCAAATCCCACATGGGAAAACACTTTGTGTGATCTACAAATTCTTGTTCTGAGTCTGGGTGTTCTTTCATGTGTGTTGTAAAGTCACCCGCTACACAGGATGTATTTCGTAATGCGGGAGTTGTCTTTAAAAACCAAAATACTTGAATAGAGAGAATATTCTTATTAAATGAGTATCCTTGCCAGTGTGGTAAAGCCTACTTTACCACGCTGAGGATACTCATGTAATAGAATCAGAAAGGAAGCTTAGGCCTACTAAGCTTACTTTCTGCAGAGAGCCCTATGCTCAGCAGAGGATTGTTAAAAGCTGTTGATCCTGTATCTTGAGATATGCCAATACATTGGCTATGCATTGTAACTACTCATTGTATGTCATAGCTGAACAAATATGAATATGTAAATATTTGTAAATATTGACCTTTGAAAATGTTTATCAAAGTATTTGAATGATATCCCCAAATTATATGTCTGTCTCTTATCAATCATTGGCACCTGATATTATCTTCTAAATCAATAAATAACTTTTACTGTGTTAAATTGTTTTAATAACAAAAAAAGTCACCTGCTAAATTTGCTTGTGCAGACATAAGTGTGCGATCCACATCTGTAGATCGAACATATATCTGAGACGGATCAAAGTCTCTGGATAACAAGTGCTGAAAATATACAGTAATATAAGTACTTTTCATCTATTACACAGTTCTAACTTCTAAATTATCAATAGTAATCCGGTTATGTTTCAAGGGTTTTTTACAAGACTATGGAAAGCCAAAAGGAAGGGTAGTAGCCAGTTTTGGCAGTATATGTAGGTTGTATGTTCTAACATAGCACCTAAACCACTAAACAAATTTTAATGAATGAGGTGTCAACAGATTTGCAATAATGGCCTAGTTTAACATAGTTCGATTATAGTTATTTAAACTTTTTCTTGCTATCATAATTTTTTGGAGTTATCTCTTTGTCTTGACCTTTTTTAACAATATATAATTGATATAAACAATACATTGCAATACTCTGTGTGTTTTACTTTCATCAAGAAAGGGCAATTTTAAATCTGTTTACATTTTGAATAGAATTTATTTGCAATAAGGACTTTGTAATTAGGACACTAGGTACTGATAATATAATTACTGTTGTGATATGATGATAATGTGAAATGTAAGCATTAATGTGATCGTCGATCGAGTCAGCTTACCGAATATCTTTGTCTCAGCCATTTTCCTAATGCATAATGTTGCATTTTTCCGATGTTTGTAAGTTCTCCGAATTTTACAGGCCAAAGAGACTCATTCTTCCAGGGATCCGTGGGATACGGATCAATTGGAGTTCTGTCACCATGTCTAAATACAATAGCAGCAAACTTCACATTTTCATCACCAAACGTAATTGTAGTACAGGCGATAATGATTAAAAGTGGGATCATTTTGACAATAAATCGATTTTATACCTGCTCTTAACAATTATAACTTCATTACAAAAAACAAACCCAAGGTAGTAGATTAATTAAATCGGCAAAAATTAATTAATTCAAACGCTTGAATTTAAAAAAACGCTAATCAGATTTCGTAGGTACTACACGGTAAGCCGAACATTCAAATTCAAAACAGAGTACACACACCACACCGCTGCCCGAGTCAACTGACTCCGACCGACCGACACTCAACAGTTCCGACTCCGAGTGTCTAATATAGTGTATTATCTATGACTCCGAGTTCCGACTGACATAACAGACCTGTGGACTGTGGACATGACAGGCGACAGCTGATGCAGCTGACAACTGTATGAACCACAGAACACACACCACAGAACTTAGCACAGAACTGCTACCATAATTGACAGACAATAATGAGAATGAATTTTATGATTTAATGAATTTTAAAATAAGTATACCTATTCTTTGTTTATCCACATTCAGTCTTTTCAAATATATTTTGATTCTCTTTTATAATTTTAAATTCTCTAGTTTTTTTTATTTTAACTGCGCCAAAATGACTCTGCTCTGCCTGATGGCAAGCATGAGCAGATTCCAAGAGTGGTGATCACCATCCTCAATGCGAATAAGGACATTGCAGCATGGTGACTTACACTATGGCCGCCTAGTAAGATGCTTTTTTACCCCCCGCTTAAAGGACCCGGGATCATAGTGGGAGGGAAACACGTGCGCTGGAAGTGATTTCCAGGTTTTGACCGCTCGGCACAGAAAGAAGGAACCGAAGCGATGATTAAGAGATCGTATCTCTACCACTCTGAAGCAGTGAGTTCCAAGGCCGGCACGTGTTGTCCTGTAGAGGAAGGGGGAAGGGGGGACCAGTCAGAAGAGCTCTTCAGAACACTCTCCGTGATACAAGCGATAGAATACTGCCATAGAGGCGACATCTCTACGCAACTGCAGGGGCTCAAGGGCAGGGACTCGGTGGCTTCAGGACTGTTGAAAATGCGGATTGCTCGCCGCTGCAACCGGTCGAGAGCGTCAAACAGGTACTGTGCGGCACCATCGTAAAGATGAGAACTCCACGCACGAGCGAACCTGGGTCTTCTAAAGAAGACATCGTGGGTTGAGATCTCGGCATTTTAGAATAGTGCTCATAATTAATTAGCGTAAAAAGTATTAAATACGTTGAGAGTGTCCGATGCCGTACAAAATAGTGCGCCACAAAGTTGGATTTCTTTTTTGATTTCCCGGCGCTTAGATTGGTCTATTTGATCATTTGATTTTGTACGGCATCGGTTCCATACAATTTCAATACCTGTTCTAGTCCATTATTCTGCAACGCCGCACAAAAATCATGCGACAGGGGAGAAAAATCGAGGGTTGCTACCCCGTCCCCTTCACCAGTACTCAGTTGGACAGCTTGCAAGTGACGGCATAGTGCTGAATGTTATTTTTTTATGCCGCTGTCCCTTTTAAAAAAGGTCTCCTGGTGGTTCACTTGACTCATCAATTTTCGACATGGGCCGGTAGTCTATCGTTTTGCGTACGCCCATGCCAAAAACAGGAAGGAAAAATCGCAGCCAAGTACATCAATGTCAGGCGTATTAGCAATTTACAGGGCTTGTACTATACTACAGCCACAGTCAGTCCGCGTTCAAAATCACTGGAGCAGTAAAATTATTTTATAACATATTTGCTCGTAAAGGGTCTCTTATTACCCCAATTTCAATATCGTAATATATCTCATTGCGTACTTGTGCGTTATTGTAATGTAAAACGCACGTTTTTTTTTAATAAATTAAAACTTTCGGTTTAATAAGATGCTCAAATAATACTCTTTTAAATATTAGCAAAGAGTTTTTATGTCATAAAAGTGGTATACATTTTATGAGTGAAAGTAGGAGAAACAAGACCACAGAGATCCGCTGCTGCCGCCGACTGCTGAACTCTGTGGTCTCGTTTCTCCTACTTTCACTCAAGAGAGTGAGAGAGAGACTGGTGAAATTTTAATTAATAATAATAACTTGACAAGCTTTAGATTGCCAACTGGCAACGTAATAATCAATTTTACTAATTGATCAAATTTTTGTAACTGCTATAACAAGTAATTAAAGATTTATTCGATCAAGAAAGTCCGAGTTTTATTTATTTCCTCGCAAATATGTTATAAAACGTCGTATGACATACGTGCGCTTTGATAATTACAGCCTCAGCTTTCTTGTAGCAATATCGCCTTGGTTGTAATTTTCAACTTACCGCACTTATATCATAATGTAACTTATCTCACCAAGCTTGAGCGGGTACAGACATATGTGATATAATATGATATATCATAATACACACATCAAAAGTGTCTAGGGATCAAGCATTTTTATGCGGATTTCTTGAGATTGAGATGTGGCTTTGGCCCTGGCCTGCTCAGTCGCCAGACTTGAACCCGATTGAGCATGCATGGGATATGCTACAGAGAAGAGCTCTGCCGAATATGGAGGGTATCCAGTCGCAAGAAGACCTTTTTTTGTTGTTGCAACGAACATGGGCGGCCATTCCACAGCGTGTTTGGATGAACTCATTTTGAGTATGCCAAACCGATGTTCTTGTGTTGTTAGTGTTCGCGGTAGAAACACGGATTATTAATTGTTTAAGTTAACTAATAAAATTTTAAAGAAAGCTGTTATTTCAGTCTTTTTTTCGAACTTTAATGTTAGTGGTTCAAATGTCAAAAATCCCTTTATTAAGAAAATGGCAAATTTCTTTATTAATGTAAAGGTGACTTGGGTTTATCGTTACTGTGACAAACGAAAACACTTTATTTGATGAATCCTTAAAGAAAATTTTAATTAATATCAATCAGGAGAAAAGGTATTGCAAAAATATATGTTGATCTCTAGACACATATGTTGATCCCTAGACACTTTTGATATGTGTATATGGTATAGGATATGATGATAAGACCTTAAAGATAGGCCTTGCAAACAGACCCGCTTTCATAGCCCTATGAAAAGTTCACTATATTTTATTTATACTAGCGATCCGAAAGCTATTCATACATCGATGTCCCACTAACAGACCCCGCAAAAATCGCAGTACATACAATAAATAATTATAACAATTACTAGCTGCCCAGTACGTGCTTCGCTACGTATAAAGTGAAATAAAAAAAAATGGTGATATAATTTCAGATTTAAACTATCCTATCTCTCAATTTGGATCGAACTGCACATGGTGTGCAAATTTTATTATAATCGGTTAAGTGGTTTAGGAGTCCATTGAGGACAAACATTGTGACACGAGATATATATATATATTAAGAAGATTGTATAAACGATTTTTAGCGGAAGGCAATCACATATCTATACAAATAAATAAAATTGTAGTGTCTGTTTGTAATATTAAAATAACCGCTTTTTAATAAATGCATATCTATACTAATATTATAAAGCTGCAGAGTTTGTTTGTTTGAACGCGCTAATCTCAGGAACTACTGGTCCGATTTGAAAAATCTTGCAGTGTTGGATAGTCCATTTATCGAGGAAGGCTAAGGGATCCGTAAGAAAATTGCTATTTCGTAACCCAAGGTGTGAAATCGAAAACCAATTTTTGTGTGCGCTGCAATAACTATTGACAATAGAACAAAATAATGTATTACGAGTTTGTAGGTCCCATTAAGATCTACAAAAAAGTCCGCGAGAGCAAATATCTAACTATCATGGTTTAGTCACAATAACCGCTTTTGTGTTCAAAAAAAAATATTATTAGTCTCTTTATTACATTAAATATACATATTAATTACATTTTTAAATATAAATATAAAAACAAATACATTTAAAAATATAAACAATAGTAGACCACCGACCTCGGGTACAGGGACCAAGAAACCGGTGGTTAGGGTTCCAGAGACAGGAACCTCCTCACAATACGAGCCGTGTCAAGGAGGACTGCCTTCTGCATCAGACCCTTGATCCAGCCCCCTAACGTAAGCCTCTTAAGATGTTGGTCGAGGCTCTTAATTAACTAATTAATTTACGTTGGTCCGTGAGCAGATACGACTATCGGAACAATGATTACCGAATCCACATTCCACATATCGACAATCTCGTGAGATAAATCTAAATATTTTATTTCTTCTCTTTTTCAATTTTTACGAGATTCTCGACATGAGGAACGGTGATGTCGACAATCATTGCGTGGCGCTTCAATCGATCTATCAACACAATATCAGTAATAATGTAGCACGACCATTCTCGAGAACTGGGTCGGGCACATACCTATAGTATGGCACCTCTGAGTTCACAAGATGGTATTTAAGGGCAAGTTGCTGATGTACGATCCTGGCTACTTGGTTGTGCCTGTGCAAGTGCTCGCCGTTAGCAAGACGAGAACAACCAGAAATAATACGCCTGATAGATTCACCAGGACGGTGACATGCCCGACAGATATCAACCGTGCCATCTTTCAGGATATATTTCCGATAGTTATTCGTCATGATGACTTCGTCCATAATCGCACAAACAAAGGTTCGGTTTCTCCAAAGAGATCGTCATACCGTAGCCAAGACGTAGACGCTTTGAAGTCTATATCAGGCCCATTTAGGGCCCGATAAAACCGACCATGAAGTTCCTTGCCCTTCCATACCTCCTTGCGTTCATTAGTACCAAGTACTACGTTGTAGACAGCGATCTGAGTCTTGTGGAATCTGAAAGCTCTATACCTTCAGATTCCGCAATCACACCTTTCTTTACATACATGACTGCACACTTTTCCACACTAAACTCCATTTTGATAGAATTACTGAAGTTTTCTGTAACCCTTAGTAACGCTGTCAATTGTAATTTAGTGGGGGCAAATAGTTTCAAATCATCCATATAAAAAAGGTGAGATATAACTCGATCATCTTTCTGCAACCTATAGCCTAACCCTGAACCCTCCAATAGAGTACTTAGAGGATTCAAAACCAGGCAAAACCACAAGGGACTCAGACTGTCACCTTGAAAGATGCCCCGCTCAATATTTATAAGTACGTCGTATACCGCAGTCTGCCGACATCCAGGTTAGCGAAGTATTATTCTCGATTGCCCCATACACGACTTTAAGAAAGTGCACAGAGTTGTATCAATTTTATACAACTCCAGCACCTTCAAAAGCCATGTATGTGGAACCGAGTCATAGGCCTTCTTGTAATCTATCCAACATGTCGCCAGACTCTTACGATTACGACGTACTTGTTGGGTAATGGTCATGTCTACGCTAAGGAGCTCTTTAGTGCCACGGGATCTACTTCTACATCCATTCTGAGAAATGGAAATTATCAAATTATCATTAATATGTGTAGAAATTTTTACTCTCAGAATAGATGTCAGAAGTTTATACATGGTTGGTAAACATGTAATGGGTCTAAATTTTTGTGATCCATGGCACTACCAGATTTATAGAGTAAGTGGGTTATACCAGTGGTTAAAAATTGTGGTAATGACCCCGAATCCAATGCTGCCTGGAATTGAGATGCCAGACACGCATGTGAGCTTCGGAACCATTTAAGCCAAAAGTTGTGCAGACCGTCTGGGCCAGGTGATTTCCAATTCGGCAATGAACGGATTGCACAACTTACATCATCTTCATCAATGACAACTCGTTCCATAGATGTTATAGACTCACATGAGCGTTTGACATCCCGCATCCAATCACCATCTGTGTGAGTGACAGACACCGACCAAATGTTACGCCAAAATGTATTTGTGGCATTTTCATCAGGCAAGTGCCCATCACGCTCACATGGATTCGGTGCCTCCCATTTGCGATACACCCACATCTCATTTCTTTGGAACATACGATTCGGATTGAAACGGTCTCCTCGTTTTTTGTACCGTCTTATCCTATTTGCCCATGCATAAACTTTCTGCTTCAAGAAGTCAATGCGCTCCGTGACACTCGACATGTACTGTTGAGGACTGATGGTAGTCCCCAAGAATGCCTGTTTCACAAAGCACATGACTCCTGGCCGCGTATTACCAAATTTAAATGCAATTGATTTACCGATGAGTGTCCTGGTCTCCGCAATACGACGTTCTATTCTGTACTGCCAAGCTGGCACAACATTTTTGGGTCGAGTAGTGATTTGTTCAACAAATTTAATACCAGCTACTCGACAAACTGCCATCGCCGCACAGTACAAAATAGAATGTGTATCACTAAGACCCTCGCTATTACCAAAATAAGCCGGTAATAACGAATTCAGGGCACCCACCAATGCTAAATTGCGTCTATGTATGGGCAAACGGGGTAACCGGGGTCTGTTATTAAAGTTAACATACCGGTACTCCTGAATCGCATCCTCCAAAGCACTCCTATCATTACATTCGGTACTTACGGATATAATTTCACTCTCCACTTGTTCATCAACATCTTCATTGTATGGTAATTGTTGCGTATTAGCTGTATTACCACATGTACAGCATGTGACGAAGAAGGGACAGTCAAAGTATTCCGTACTTCCGAGCGTATCCTCTCAAGTACGGCATCATCCAGCAGGTGACAGCGCTGTATAGCTCGTACTTGATCCGACAATCGTTGTGCGGATACGTTGACGGCTGGCTCAAGCTCCCGAAACAGAGAGACTAGTCGAACACGGTACGCTGTAAGGTTCGTTCCCAGATCTGTAGCCCGAAAATATGCCCGCAGGACATTCTCATTTATAGAATGTGTCCACTTCATGCGGCGCACATCACCACCGGTAGCGGGGGCCCTGTTCGAGGTCAGTGGTCCTCGGGATCCCAAGCCGGTCGGTGGCCGGCCTCTCCCCTGCCGACGTACAGGTGTTGGCGACGTCGGCGGAGAGAAAAACTCGTCGCTGGAAGATGAGCTCGACGCCACTTCAACAGCTGAAACTTCAACTATTGCTTCCGTGGGTGGTATGGCGGAGCGGGGCGACGAGTCCAGGGGTTAATAACTGTGCTCTACGTCTAGCCCTTGTTAGCATATTCGGAATTTCTTAATATTGTAAATTTTTGTTACTTACACAATAATATTTTTCTTGTAAAACGCCTTTTTATGATTTAATCCTGCTTCGATGCAAATAATCCATTTTGTAAATATATAAAAACTTGTTTTGGTTGCTTTCTATTACATGCATGCATATTATTAAGGTTTCTCACTAACCCGAGTTTCTAGCTTACAGAGTTACAGAAGGGGGTCTGTCTCACTCACTCACTCTCACAATTAGAAACAAAATACGTGTATGTATGGGTATCACATATTTATTGAAATAATAGCTGAACACAAAAGTTTAATCTAAATAATATTATTCAACAACATTTACTTGAAAAAATCTGTATTTTTTTTGCGTTTCTATTTTTAAATTTTGTGTATGTTTTTTAAGTTCTCTTGATATTTCCGTGTCCCTCAGAGCACAGAGACTTCATTAATTCTTTTGATTTTATAATTTTATAGTAGGTGGATTCTGCTAAGCCAAAGTCACTTTGTATTTGATTTCGTAATTTCCCAGATTCAAAAGCATTTACAATTTTTAGTTTATTACTTAAAGACAACACATTGAGTTTACGTTTCGACATCATGAGTAAGTACAGTAACTTTCTTCGCAACTGCTGTTTATTAACGGACTGTAATAAGCTTCACAAACAAATCGGTGCACATTTGGCTTTTTTAATAGAATGAGTTCCTTGAACTACATAACGACGACGAATAACAAAACAATAACAGACGCACATTTGGTCATTCGAATACAATGTAAGTTCCTAAAACTATTAGAAAACAATAACAAACACACATTTGGTTTGAATTAAATAAGACTCCCTGGAAATTTAAGAATGAGTCATAAATAGCAAGTCAAACGCGGTTAACTGTCGCTTATAGAGGTATAGGCAAGTATCAATCTCACTTGAAGTGGTTCACGCGTGAAAAATGACTGTCACTTATACACGTTTTATGTTTCTCACTTATAGAGGTTTTAGGAGGGCAAAATGACGGGACCTGGTAAATACTCTCATTAATAGAGTTTTCTCGCTTAGCCAGTTCTCACTTACTCAGGTTTGACTGTATATAAAGCTAAAGAGTTTGTTTGTTTGTTTGAACGCGCTAATCTCAGGAACCTTTGGTTCAATTTTAAAATGCTTTCAGTGTTAGATAGCCCATTTATCGAGAAAGGCTATAGGCTATATTTCATCACGCTAAGACTAATAGGAGCGGAGCACCAATAAATAATGTTTTAAAAACGGGGGAAAAATATCACGCTACGGGCAATAGGAGACGCAAACGACGTTGCGTGGGTCAGCTAGTGTATAGTGTATAGACCTAATCATTCGTGTATAGCTAGTATACATAATACAGGGCACATGTCCCAAAATAACATTTTTTACAATTTTTGTCTGTCTGTCTATTTGTTCCGGGTAATCTCTGGAACGGCTGGACTAATTTTGACGGGACTTTCGCTTGCATATAGCTGATGATCTAAGGAGTAACTTAGGCTACTTTTTTTAGACTAGCTTTGTCCCGCGGCGTTACCCGCCGTTACCTAACTTTCGACTGGGTGAACCGATTTTGATGATTCTTTTTTTATTTGAAAGCTGGTGCTTCCCGTGTGGTCCATTTAAATTTGGTCCAGATTAAAGTCTTTTTTTTTGTTAAAACTTGTTTTTACCAATTCTTAAATGTTATGTACCTACGAACCGTGAACAAACTGATGAATACTGTAACTAGATTTATTGTGCCCTTTTAAGTACCTTTGATATTATTTTTTTCATTGTTAAGACCTTATGAATTGGTTTACAAATTAAAAGTGTCATCGCTACGACTTTCTAGTAAGCGCCGACTCCACGTCATTGAATAAAAAGGTTAACACCCTCATCTTTGATAGATACCTATTTATTCATTTCATCATCATCAGCTATCGCAGTCCACAGTTGGACATAGGCTTCTCCAATTGCACGCCACTTAGTTCGATCCTCGGCTTCTCGCAATCAGCTCCTGCCAGCCGGCTAGCGCAAATCATCACTCCACCTGGCCTGTTGACGTCCTACAATACGTTTGCCGAGACGCGGTCTGCACTCAAGAACCCGTAGAATATTATTCATTTCACTTGAAAAAAAATTTGATGGTAATATTTTTACCATTACCTACCAAAGCACCTAATAAGAAAACAACACTGTTTTGTAAATAAACTAAAATAAGCCAATATTATAGCCTAGTTTATAATAAAATCTTGATAACAACTCCGCAAGCTAAAATTAACTATCAGAAAATAGTATTTCATGTGTAATATAGCCGATAATTGTATGCAAATAGACTAGACTAGAGGTATATGACACCAGACGCTAGTCACGCTTGAATGATGCTACTTCGCGAATATGTAGATACGAATAGTAACTCGTATTTTTTTCTGCTTAAAGCACAATAACTGACTAACCCTAATTCAAGCAATTTAAAAAAAAAGTATTTTTATAAATATAATAAATTCATAACAAGCAAACTACATCGAATGTTTCTAAGTGCGCGCGACTTCTTGAGCATGCCTATATCTCCTCAAACTGTAGGTACCTACTACAGGTTAGGCTTTAATGGAATGTGTGTTAATTTGAGGAAGGTTATGTGCTGCTTTGTCGACTCAGATAAATAAAATACATACTAACATACTATAGGCCGACCGTTTATCTGAGTCCTCGCCTGCGCGGTAACAGGGGCGCGGGGGTTACCGCGCAGGCGAGGACTCAGATAAACGGTCGGCCTATACAACTACTCGTATTGAGCAAATTGGCAAATTTTGTATATTAAGGGCCTACCTCCCTTAAGATGCGTAAAAAAGGTTGCATTCTAAAGACTACTCCTCAATAACGGCTGCATCAAAAGATTTGAAAAAAATATATGTTTACTGTAGATTCATGTGCAATAATGTGAGCATTTGATTTTTACGTACGATAAATAGTATTGCCATTAAAAAATATTTAACAACACGCTATATTGTTCGCTTATTTGCCTACTACTTTTAAACGGCTTTGAAGCTGAAAAAAATTTTTACATAAAAAAAATTATTTTTTAATTTGCAACAAATTAGTCATTGCTCATTTAAATCAATCAATATTTTGTAAAGAAAATATTCAATATTGAGACTCGCAACGTGAAAAGTACAGCGGATCTCTATGCGGGCGCAGGCGGCAGTCGTGCTTTGGCATTCAGACGGGAAGGCTGTGTCGCTCGCTGCTCTGCTCGCGCTATCGACTAACTACGCGTATACGTTTGTGTATGTGCAAGTATTTACGTACTTTCTGAGTTAGTGTGCATTACAGACTAACTCGCTGCAAAGGACTCAAAGTGATCGTACGCTTGGACGCTTTGTGATATTTTGACTGCCTCGGTGGCGTAGTGGTAGCGTATGCGACTGCTGTGCTTGAGGTTTCGGGTTCGATTCCCGGGTCGGACCAAATGTTTGTATGGTCTGAAATAATTAGTTTGGGTGTTTTCTATGTAAAAATGTATGTATTTACAAAAATAGTAATGTATGTATTTACATCAGTTATCTAGTACCAATAATACAAGTTTGGCTTAGTTTGGGACTAGATGGCGTTGTGTCGGTGTGCGTCCGAAATATTTATTTATTTAATTTATTTGTAGACTATTGTTTTTGTAAATTTGTACATTGCACTCATTTTAGAACTTTTACAATTCTTGTCTCGGATGAAAATTTACTGATTTTTTTCAAGCTATTATTATTAAATTTGCAATTTATGACGCAACACCATCGAGTTTGAAATCATTTGATTCTTCTTGACGAGTGCTTTATGTTTTGATAGTATCCAGGGTCTGATGATGGGGCCAGAAAGTGGTCAGAGGAACTCTATAATAAAACGACGCAAACACCATCGAGTTTGGAATCGTTTGATTCTTCTTGACGAGTACTTTATGTTTTGATAGTATCTAGGGTCTGATGATGGAGTCGGAAGGTGGTCATACTGTAATAAAACGACGCAACACCATCGAGTTTGGCATCGTTCAGTTCGTAATTTTTAATTTATTTTATTCTTTTAAATAAAGGCTTGTTTTCAAAAAGTTTTTTTAAATTAATTTTATTAGAATGAAATATATTTTTTTTAATTCAAACCTTATCATCACTATCACTACATAGTATAAAACAAAGTCGCTTTCTCTGTCCCTAAATCCTTTTGTTTACCTAAATCTTTAAAACTACTCAACGGATTTTGATGCGGGTTTCTTTAATAGATAGAGTGATTCAAGAGGAAGGTTTTTATGTATAATAAATGCATAACATAGTATGGAAACACTGTTAATTTTCGAGGTTTCTAATGTGATGTAGCAAATAAACACATTTTTATGCGCTTACATTGCAAACGCAGGTTGCTCCCTACGAGATAGATCAAAATAATGTACTACAGTATTGTACACCTTAAAAAGTACTACAAAAAAGTCCGCGACGGTATATGTCTATCTCTTAGGGATAACCCACAACAACCATTTTTTATTCCTTTCTTTTTACGAGAAATAATGGCTTATTTACGAAGTGATTTTAAGCAATACAGAATGAATCCTTATACAATTAAGTAAATTAAATACATTGTGCATTTAATATAGATGAAAATTGTCCTTTACAGTAACTAATTTAAATGAATGTATTCGACGATATTACAGATTTAAAATGCACGAATCGTGTCGTCGGCGGGGGCATCTGAAATCCACCCGTGCGAAGCCGGGGCGGGTCGCTAGTTTCTTGATATATTTAAAAAATGCAACTGCAACAATTTGGTGTAGGGTCAAAGAGGAAACAGAGTGTTCAGTGTTGAGTCTGTTCTGTTTTTCTAAGGCTTATAAAGCTAAAAAAATGCCAATGAACCGCTATTTACAACCAAACAGAGGAGAAACTACCGTGGAAGATCCACGCTTCGGCATGAATGGGCCGGCTTGACCGGAGTGATACCATGGCCTCTCAGAAAACTGGTGTGAAACAGCGCTTGCGCTGTGTTTCACCGAGTGAGTGAGGACACTGGAGGCCCATATCCTAACCCCTCCTCCTATCCTCCTCTCCATCTCCTTTGGGAGACGGCTACGCACTTCTGAAGCCACTGGTGTTGCGGGTCTCCATGGGCGATGGTAATCACTTACCATCAGGTGATACGCTCATTTGCCCCCTATTCCATAAAAAAACGGACCACACTAACTATAACGGATTAGATAACTTTGTTAGTTCAGGAGTTATGGAGGTCTACCTCAGTGGAGCAGTATGGAGGTACACTCATTTGGAAAACTTTAAAAATAATAATAAATAAATATTTCGGACATCTGACACAACGCCAATTATTTTCAATCCAAGCAGAGCTTGTACTATGAAAGCTGACTGAAATGAAAGTACTATGAAAGATTGACTGATAGAATACTTATATGCTTTTTTTTGGTAAATACAAATATTTACATATCATACAAAGATTTAGTTTGACCCAGGAATCGAACCTGAGACCTCATGTATAACATTTACGTACGCTACCACTGCGCCAATGATACTTAAATGTAAAATATTAAAAATAAATTCATGATAATTCTTTGTTGGACACGATTTTATTTCAATTTGTAGACATTGGTGACTACGGAACCCTATTCTATGGGTGACCTTGACACGTACCTATTTACCTACTTTTTCATTTATTTAAAGATGCTAGAAGTTTTCAGAAATATGATCATTTTTACTTTTTTTCTACAAACAGTAAAATTAATTAATACATTTTACCGGATTTCTTACCTCTCTTATCAAATGTAGGTATTTGGATCGGTATGTCGAATTATTTGATTTAAAATTTACTGACAAAAACTTCTATATGGTTTTTAGTCTAATTTAACATACTTTTTTGCACTAAGTATCTACATACCTATCATTAAATGTGTCAAGTAAAATTTTAGTTTTAAATCTTACTAAAGCTTTTAAAAATATCTGGTTTCTATGTTCACATTATAACCATTCTGTTTTGAAGTTTTAGGCAAAAACGCCGGTCAAGCGGGCATGTCTGCACCGCCTCCTAATCTTTGATCATCGTTTCGAGGTACCGCGTGCGGTACGGAGATATTGATGTGTGCGGTGCAGATATGATAGTATGCGTTTAGCTCCACCCAGACGCTCAAGGTTATTGAGGCTACAAAATTTTGAGGCTATAAAAAATAAACTACCATATAAAGTACTGAGGATATTATATATAGGTACCTAGCATTAACTGATTCGGTTGTCGGTTACGGACTCAGTAGACACGGGAGAACATATAAAACATATGGATGAAGCATTGATATACAAAAAACCCAAGATTTTGAGTTTTGAAGGTTTTGAGACGCTGATTACACAATCAAGCGTCTCAAAACTGTCCGCAAAAAAAGGAGCCAAGTGCGAGTCGGACTCGCCCATGAAGGGTTCCGCAGCAGCAAGTTTTTTTTTTTTAATTGTCTTATTTGAATGAAAGGTAAATTGCAGTTTACGATTTATGACGTATTAAAAAAAACTACTTACTAGATTTCGTTCAAACCAATTTTCGGTGGAAGCTTGCATGGTAGTGTACATCATATACTTTTTTTACTTTTATCATGCTCTTATTTTTATTCTTTTCATTATTTGTCATAATGGGCGGCCTGGGCCTGCAGTCTCGACATAGATAGCGATCGTTAAAGTTGCGAATTCGGTAGCTAATTCATATCGCTAACTTTTTAACGATTTTTGGTAGTCTCTACCGTTGCAACTATCGATTTTCATCGGTATCGTATCGTTTTTGCTGTCATTTTGGCAGCCCGCTAACTCGATAAGTATTCGAAAAGGATCGTTAACTGTGAAATATTATAAAAATAGAAATTGTATGAAAATACATATTTATCAGATTGTAATAATATCTTTTGCAAGTGTAGTGCACTAATTTATAATATTAATTGTACATAATGGCGGAGGTTTATTTGACTTATCAATGATAACAAATACCTATACCTATGCCTATACCTATATCTATACCTATACCTGTACACATACCTATATCTATTCCTATTCCTATACCTATACCTATACCTATGGTTTAAATGGTTTTTAAATGGTTAAAGTTGCCGAATTCGCAACTTTAACCATTTAAAAACCATTTAAACCATTTATTTTTGCTACAAAACAGTACAACATACAATATAGTAACACGTAACAATCATTAACGATCGCTATCTATGTCGAGACTGCAGTCCTTTACGATTTTGCACGATAATTTATGAGTAGAGACTTGCCCTTGTGATTAAGATCGTTACGGCAAGCGAAAATATTCGTAAACATTTATCGATCGTTAGTTTACGATCGTTATGCTATCTATGTCGAGACTGCAGGCCCTGGTCGCGGGACATTTTGGGTCCTTTCGGATGAGTACAGAGAAACACAGCTTCAAAGCGGGTAGGGTACGCGGTACTCATTTAAAAAAATATTATATTTTTAACAAGAAAAAGTGGAGGGAAAGATTATGTTTTTTACAATGCATTATAGGCAAAGTATTGTTCTATTCAGCCTAATTTTTATTCTAATAAATAGCATTCCATAATTTAAAAATATGCCGGTTACGTTTCTGTCAGACTATTAAGTTTACACATCTTGAATTTTAACTTATACAGTTACTACGAATATGTGTAGGTACCTTTATTTATATACTTATATGACTACCTACGTTTCGTAAACAAGTAGATATTGAAATAAGATCATCAAAATCTTAATAAACCATGTCAGAAAAGTTGAGGAAAGATAGGTACAGCTACATTAAGATATTACTAATATTAAGATGTCTTCGCGTCTGACGTTTGTGCGATGCGAGCGATGCACAGAGTACATTGTTGTACATTGTATACTAAATAATTAGATCCTGTACTTCGACGGCCGGTCGATGTCCCTGCCCTAGTAGCTTCTCCAATCATAGGACAGGTATGCGTCCCCGTCCCTTTTTGGGCTATTGCAGTCATTGTTCTGTTTCCTATCCGGGATTAGTGGTATTTCTTTACTAAAATAAAGGTTAGTTATCAAGTAATTTACCTGTACTTACATTTTAGTAATAATCATAATATCATCATCATAATATCCTTAATCTTTCGACTGAGATGATTTGTTAATTAAGTATGATTGCTATAGAACAATTACAAAGCTCGCCTTACTAAGTAAGATTTACCTATATCTAGTCAAGTCAGCATAAAATAGTTTTAAATAACGGCAATAGCTAGTTTGAGCCAGAGACAGGCGACCTTGACCAGCTGAAGCTATTTCTTACATGCATCCATCCTAACTCCACAGCCTTGCCTTTTTTCTACCTTTCGATATAGGTAAAGGTATATTTTCCCATTTATCCCTTATATTAGGTGTTTGGTGGATGGAAATAAAGTAAGGTTAATTAAAGAAGAACAATAATAGCAAAATTTGGTCATTTATGCACCTATGATTATAAATTGATAATGTATATACGGCGCGGCGTAGGTGTGAATATACATAGTGTATATGGTATTTATATTTCGTTTAACCTTTTTTTTTAATGTATGGCCCACCAAAATGACACTACTCTGCCTGATGGAAAGCATAAGCAGAATCCAAGAGTGGCGGTCACCATACTTACTGCGAATGCAGACAATGCAGTATGGCGACCCACACCATGGCGGCCTAGTGATGCTGCTGCATCTTTTAGTCTAGTCAACAAGTATGGAACTTGTTGACTAGACTATTTGGGCCTCCGGTCTCGCACTCACCAACGAAACACGACAGCACGAATGCTGTCATTTAACGTTGATTTTCTGTGCGAGGGTAGTACCGCCCCGGTCGAGCCGGCTCATTCATGCTGAAATCAGCGTGGCTCTACTTATACGTGTTGTATATGTGTTGTTTTTACTATTTTACTCGAATTATTTCGTTTTTTCTCTCCATAAGTGTACCTTCCTTGTGCCTATTAAATTAAATCAAACCTGAAGAACTTTTTTTCTATAAATTGTTTGCCAAATATAATGAGCCTGCGTATTTCATCAACATTATTTAGGCAAATAGTCCATTGTGATATTACTTTGATATTTGTATGTACGTATGCACGTTAAAAACCAAAATTTCTATATTTACTCGGTTAGTTTTATACGGTCGACACAGTTTCGGAGACTATGCTAATTGAATTGCAAGAGGTATGCATAATGTATGTATTTTCGTATTTAGCTATTAAATGTTTATTAACATTTCTTTGAGCAATAATGCAGTTACAAAATATCTGTATTTTTCAATTGCTTATCGGCGTCATACACACGTCATACCTACGTTGGGAAATAGAGTTGCTCAGTATATTTATTATGTAAAGGATATAATAAAGAATACAAGTAGGTCACACATTGCTTCTTTAATTTTTAACCCATCTGAGTTCTCGCCAAAAAGAAGAACAATTTGCAATGATAACAATACCAGTACCAGACCATATATTGCTATAAGAAAGATAAGGAGTTATTCCTTCAGATTAACAGATCATTTTAACGAAGTTTAGGCTTAAAATATAGTAAGTTTCAAAAGTGTTTGGCGAACCAATCAACATAAATAACTCAAGTTGAATGTAGAATCTAAAATAACTATACGTACCTATTTAGTTACGAACGACACCGATGAGAACGACTTACTTATCTATCAATTTTATTATGAAAAACTAGCTGACCCGACGAAATTCGTACCGCCATATTTTTATTTCAAACTAGCTCTTGCCCGCGGCTGCGCCCGCGTTTATGTCGGTTATCGCGGTAAATAGTAGCCTATGTGTTATTCTGATGTATAAGCTGTATTACTGTAAAGTTTTATCCAAATCCGTTCAGTCGTTTGCGCGTGAAGAAGTAACAAACATACACACAAACTTTCGCCTTATTATATTAGTGTGATAAAATTTTCCCGTTAATCTTTGATTTTCTTCTATCCAAACCTTGCCTTAATAACAAACATATAGAAAAAATAATTATGAAATTTTGTTCAGGCGATCGGAAGTTATGCGCGTACCTACATACATTTCGGGGATTCATTTTTATTATTACAAGATTTTATTTAGCTTCACCTGTCCCGATGTTTGTCTGTACCCAAATCTTGCAAGTTAAATTTGAAGCAGATATTTTCAAGCGATTGTGCTGAAATTTTGCAGGCATATGTAAACAGCGTGACAATGCAATATTATGACGACATGGAGCTGATCTGATACTGCAGCTTGGAGGTGGCCATAGGAACTTTGTAATGAAACGACGAAACCCATTGAGCGTGGAATCGTTTGATACGTCTTGAGGAGCATTTTACGTTGTGATGGTATCCAGGGTCTTATGATGGAGCCGGAAGGTGGCCATAAGAACTTTGTAATGAAACGACGAAACCCATTGTGTGTGGAATCGTTTGATTCGTCTTGACGATTACTTTGTGTATTGATAGTATCCAGAGTCTGATGATGGAGTCTGAAAATGGTCATAGGAACTCTGTAATGAAACGACGAAATAAAGTATAACTAAAAAGTAAAAAATAAATTAAATTAAAAAAAAAACTTTTTTTATTGGAATGCTCTAAAAAGAATAAAATAAAGTATTCCTTGAAAACTTTTTCTATCAACTTATAATGTCATTACACAATTTACACAAAAGCTTGTAGCGAGATTTCGTTACCAGTATTGACTTAGTTTGTAAAATTTAATTGATATCAGTCAAATCAAATTCTTTAATATACTTTCTTATCTACACAGGAAAATCTCGCGACAAGCTTTTGCATTATAAGTTGATAGAAAAAGTTTTCAAGGAATACTTTATTTTATTATTTTTAGAGCATTCCAATAAAAGCTTGTTTTTAAAAAGTTTTTTATAGTTAATTCATTTTTTATATAAAATATGTATCCCAACAAAAACGTTTTAATGTAAAATGTTGCCAAAACGACTGCATATGGCTTACCCTGTGAAAAAGACATCAGATCTCATGTAGAGCCAAGGTTCTGAATCTACACACCTTAACTCTACCAACCCTAACTTCACAAACTCTACATCTCAGTAAAAATTTATGGCTTCGCCGTTTCGCTACCATACCGTCACGAATGGGAAACGAACGCCTTTTGTTTTTGCAAATATCTAGATTCTGAAGTAATGTGTTATATGAATATTTTGTTTCTGAAGTAACGAAACAGCCAAGCCATACATTTTTACTGAGATGTAGAGTTTATGAAGTTAGGGTTGGTAGAGTTAGGGCGTGTAGATTCAGAACCTTGGCTCTACATGAGATCTGATATCTTTTTCACAGGGTTAGCCGTAAGCCATATGCAGTCGTCTTGGCAACGTTTTACATGAAAATGTTTTTGGGATTTCATTTCTTTTTGTAAGTTGCTTTATTTACGAGTACGAATTCTACCATGGCACCAGTGCTGCAGAAACAGCTCGAAGGATTAACGATGTGTGCTGGTCGCAGTGCTGGTGTCGCAAAAATAAACATGGTACGTTTTTGGTTCCAACGTTTTTGTTCCATAAATTTCGACCTTCATAACGGGCAACGTGGACGGCCGGAGACCAAAGTGGATAATGAAGAATTAAAGGCTATTGTGGAAGCGGATACATTGCAAACCACTTCACAGTTGGCTGCAGGCTTCATTGTGAGTGATAAAACTGTTTTAATCCACTTGAAGTAAATAGGAAAAATAAAAAAGCTTGAACGTTGGGTACCTCATGAATTGAGTGAAGCGAACCAGCAAACACGCGACGACTGCTGCGTTACATTGTTCAATCGGCACAATAATGAAGAGATTTTAAATCGAGTCATTACCTGTGATGAAAAGTGGATCCAGTACGATAATCGGAAGCGCTCGTCGCAATGGCTGAACCCTGGAGAACCAGCCAAATCCTGCCCCCAGCGAATATTAACAAAAAAAAGTTGTTTGTGAGTGTTTGGTGGACTAGTGCCAGTGTCTTTCACTACAGCTTTCTAAAATGTGGTCAAATGATAATGGCAGATATCTATTATCAGCAACTGTAAGCCATGATGGGAGAACTAATTGCTGAATAACTGAGGCTGGTCAATCGCTCTAGGCCACTGCTGCTTCAGGACAACGCTAGACCACACAGTACACACTGCACAACAGACGGCCACTAAACTAGAGGAGCTGCAATTGGAATGTCTACGACGTCCACCGAACTCCCCGGACCTTGCTCCATTGGATAACTTCTTGAAAGAAAAAAAAACTCCGATGTGGCAGTCCAAAATCAATACTGTTAGTACCCTATTCATCCCGTGGGTATTGTACCTAATAGGCGACTAAGGGATAAACTACGCAGGACAACACCACTGCAAAGAGAAGGAAAATTTGAAACCTTTTTTTTTTTTTTTTTTTTAACGTGTGGAAATCCCCTCGGACCGTCACCCCACCGGGGCTTGCGGCGGGGCGGTGTGTCGGACTCGAACCGACTAAAACCACACGGTGTGCCACTCTGCGCCTGTGAAGGGAGGAATCCGGGAACTGCAGTTATTAACACGTCCGGACCCCTCCCAGCGCTTGCCCGCACTGAAGCGGGCACCGTCAGCTGTTAAAATCTCAATTTAGGTGACGTACGGCACACGCGTAACGTCGCCTCCTCGCGGGAGGCCACTAGAGCGGATGGAAGGGAAAGCCCGTCCCGACCATCCGCGGCCACACTCAGGGCGGCATGAGGCGCTGATAGGCGCGCCTCCGCCGCCCGGTTCGCCGGCGGCGGATTGGGTCCGAGTGGATATCATCCTCCCGGGCCTTCTCCGCCACCTCCTTCTGCGAGATTACGTCTTGACAGAAGGTTGCGACCGCGGTAAAACTGCTGTCGCTACCGGCCATGGAGCGTATGACGGCCGGTAGCGAGAGATCTCCTCCGATGACTGCAGTGAGGGCCCGGCGCTGCGACGCCCAAGCGGGGCAAACCGCCAGCGTATGCTGGGCCGAGTCCTCACTGCAGTCGCAGTGGTGGCAGGCAGGACTCAATTCCCTCCTAGCGACCGAGTGCAGGTACTTCCCGAAGCAACCATGCCCGGAAAGGACCTGCGTCAGTCGGAAGGAAAGGGTCCCGTGCTGCCACCCTGCCCACTCGAGGATGACCGGCTGGAGAGCCTCCACGGTGGCAAAGCCAGCGCGTGGAGTCTCCAGCCGGAACGACCATCTAGCCATCGTGGCTCGACGGGCGGCTTCACGCCAGTCGCGTACCTCTTCGGGCGGAGGGCGATAGCCATACTCCGCCCGATATTCAGCCACCAGCCGTCATCGGCGTAACATATTACGCCCAGCCCGGGTGGGAGACGACCTCGCAGGACCCAGTCGTACCCCACGTTCCGCAGGAGTGGTCCAAGGACAGACCCCTGCGGAACGCCGCACGACATGGGTCGCCGTCTCAAGACGCCCTCTCGGTCCTCGTACACGACGGTACGCTCCTCTAGATAGTCTGCCACTAGCCGCCTCAGATACTCTGGCACTCCGTGGTAGTGGAGTGCTTCCCTGATGCAGCTAAATGGCAGACTATTGAAGGCGTTGGCGATGTCCAAGGACACCGCCAACACCACGCCGCCACAGCTCACTGCCTCTTCGGTCACGGCCCTAAGGCGCATCACGGCATCGACCGTCGAACGCCCCTCCCGGAATCCGAATTGGGCGTCCGACAGGTCGGGCCCCACCTCGCAGAGGTGCCGGACGATGCGGGCAGAGAGTATCCTCTCAAAAAGTTTACCCGCCTCGTCCAGCAACACGATGGGCCTATAGGCCGCGACCGAATCGGCAGGCCGTCCCGGCTTCCTCAATAGCACCAGCTTCCCGCTTTTCCAGCACTAAGGGAAGCGTCCGGACGCCAGGCTAGCGTCCAACACTTCCCTGAGGCGGTCCGACATATGGTCGAGGGCTCGGGCCATCACTCGGGCTGGTACCCCGTCCGGCCCGGGGGCGGTGTTCTTGGAACGAATCCGCAGAACAGCCGCCCCAACCTCCGATTCCCTAACGGGCGGCACATCGTCCTCTCTACCCCCGTCATCTCCGACCTCGTAGGCCATCGACGGGGGTGTGTGCTCCGCCCGCTGCGGGAAAAGGCCCTCGACCACTTCCTGCAGGAAGCTGGGCTGGAGAGTCTCGGTAAGGGGGGGGCCCAACGTGCGGAGCTTCTGACGCACCGCACGGTATGGCCTACCCCAGCGGTCACGATCAAGACTCTCCAGCATCTCCTTTCTCTTTACCTCTTTGGCGCGGCAAATGGCCAGCTTCAGAGTTTTCCGCGCTTCGCGGTACTCCTCATGAAGCTGGTCCCCGCCACCGTCTTCACGGTGACGTCGCCTGCTGCGGGTGTAGGACCTCCGGGCACGAGTACACGGAGGTCCGCCAACTCCTGGGACCACCAGTAGACCTCCTTCCGCGGAGGCCGACGACCTTGGATGCGGGGCATGGCCGTATCGCAAATCTGCGTAATCGCATCGCGAAAACGGCCAGCCCCCACGTCCACGCCGACCTCCTCGGTCGGGGCCTGCGGAGACAGCCAAGAATGAATAATGGCCGCCTCCTCTAGTAGGTCCCTGTCCAGCTTGGCAACAGCCCACCGCGGAAAGCGGGAAGGATGCCGCGCCGTGTGACCCCTACTGGGGCCCTGGGACCGGGAGAGCTCAAATCGGATATACAGGTGATCCGAGAGCGTCTCAACCTCTTCCAGGACACACCAGTTCCTTACTCGTGCGGCAACAGCAGGGCAACAAAAAAAAGTTGTTTGTGAGTGTTTGGTGGACTAGTGCCAGTGTCTTTCACTACAGCTTTCTAAAATGTGGTCAAATGATAATGGCAGATATCTATTATCAGCAACTGTAAGCCATGATGGGAGAACTAATTGCTGAATAACTGAGGCTGGTCAATCGCTCTAGGCCACTGCTGCTTCAGGACAACGCTAGACCACACAGTACACATTGCACAACAGACGGCCACTAAACTAGAGGAGCTGCAATTGGAATGTCTACGACGTCCACCGAACTCCCCGGACCTTGCTCCATTGGATAACTTCTTGAAAGAAAAAAAAAACTCCGATGTGGCAGTCCAAAATCAATACTGTTAGTACCCTATTCATCCCGTGGGTGTTGTACCTAATAGGCGACTAAGGGATAAACTACGCAGGACATCACCACTGCAAAGAGAAGGAAAATTTGAAACGAACCCTGTACCAACCCATCTGGCCCGCATGGTATAGTTGTTTTTTATACATGTGGAAACCCCCTCGGGCCCTCACCCCACCGGGGTTTGCGGTGGGGTGGTGTGTCGGAATCGAACCGACTAAAACCACACGGTGTGCCACTCTGCGCCTGAGATGGGAGACATTAACACATCTGGACCCCTCCCAGAAACATCCGGACCCCACCCAGATCCGAACCCCTCCCAGAGCATGGTATAGTAGGCCAACCTCTTTGCTAAGGATCTATGTCCAGCATTAGACTATTAAGGGCTATTGATAATGGTGATGTGCAATTCGGAGAAGTAAATCAAAGAAGAAATATAAATTTATTATAACATTTATTTTATACCAATGGGGCCGTTCGGGACTGACGTGTCAGTCACGTTCCGCAGACATTCCGACTGATTAGATAAAATTTATGCAGATAGAAATTTCTGTTCAGCGCCAAGGTTGACAAAAATATAAAAGTTCCCTTGAATACGAATATATGTCATATAGAGTTTTCTACTAAGTTTTCTATTAATAAACTAATATATATTATGTGATATAACATTTCTATTTTAATCCGTGAGTTTAAGTGGATTGTTTTAAAATAAAAATCCGAAAAGAAAGTTTTTTATTAATTACATTTATTTATTTTATTTATTTATTTATACAACTTTATTGAACACCACAAAAGTATAATAATTTACAGATACATGAAAAGCTACATTTGGTATAACAATAGGCGGTCTTATCGCTCACGGCGATCTCTTCCAGACAACCTTTGTACGGATATTGTGTAATTTGATTTTGGGTAGTCTAAGGTGTATCTAAGTTTAAAATAATCTAAGTAATAATTAATATATATAAACTTAATACATGTATCTACAGCAAACACACCAATACATATGAATACAATATATACATACAAACATGGTTAAATACATCTATACTAATATTATAAAGTTGCAGAGTTTGTTTGTTTGTTTGTTTGTTTGTTTGAACGCGCTAATCTCAGGAACTACTGGTCCGATTTGAAAAATTCTTTCAGTGTTGGATAGTCCATTTATCGAGGAAGGCTATAGGCTATATTTTATTTTCAAAAAAAATTGGGATCCGTAAGAAAATTGCTATTTTCTAACCCAAGGTGTGAAATCGAAAACCCATTTTTGCGTGCGCTGCAAAGACTATTGACAATAGAACAAAATAATGTATTACGGGTTTGTAGGGCCCATTAAGATCTACAAAAAAGTCCGCAAGAGTATATATCTAACTATCATGGTTTAGTCACAATAACCGCTTTTGTGTTCGAAAAAAATATTAAATCGTCTGAAGAAAGAAACTACGTTAAATGTGTATCGTAATATTAATCCTTATCCAAATTAAGCTTTATGTTATCAAGGGTGTTTATGTAGAAGTAAAATACTTTTTGTTTCATCCCAATCCGACATTTCGTTTAGAAGTTATCACGAGTATAAGACGCTAAGAGTTGGTACCTAATAATGAGTTATTTGCCAAAGAGTTTTTATCAACCTAATGCGTAATATTAATCTTTATCTAAATAATTGTGTTGTTAATTATGAGTAGTAGATCTTAGAAGAGTATAATAAATACATCTATACTAATATATAAAGCTGAAGAGTTTGTTTATTTGTTTGAACGCGCTAATCTCAGGAACTACTGGTCCAATTTGAAAACTTATTTCAGTGTTAGAAAGCCCATTTATCGAGGAAGGCTAGCCATAAAGGCTTCCATAAAATAATAAGATAATAATTAAATTTATAATAAAATAAATAAAATTTTAAGATCAAGGTAAAATAGCAATAGGGGATGAAAGTTTGTATGGAAATATGCAAGGTTTGTGAAGGAAAGGCAAGGCAAGGCCTATGTCCAGCAGTGGACTGCGATAGGCTGATGATGATGATGCAAGGTTTGCGAAAATGCTTCATGAGTTTGGGACAGGAGACAAAATATTAGAGCTATTCACATTTACAGTTACACATGTAACATTTACTGAGTTATCACAATATGCTTAAGTGTGCTTACCCGAACGGGCAGACATGTGAGGGCAGACGACTGTGCCGCACGCGGATGTTGAATTTTGCTACTACAAATTCGTTATTATTCACTAGGATTCGATTTGTTTACATGATTTTTTGTTTATTCAAATAATTTTCTTCGTGAAAAAATCCGAAGGAAAAGTATCCGGCGGGATTTAAACACAAAAAAAAGCAAAAGGGGTACGCCGCAAGATTAAATAAATGCCTTTATGAAACATATGTATTATGGGTACATGTTAAAAAGTTTTGTCTTACTACAATTATGCGAGTACAATTTCACAATGATTTATGAGCAGTGTCAATATGCAAATGCTCTTCTAAAAATAGGAGATGATTGTATGCCAAATGACAGTAACGACATGATTACACTGAGACGTGAGTTCTGGTATATGATAGCACACATGATCTAAAAATAATATCTAATCTGATCCGCCGACTAATGAGACAGTTATCAAATAAACGAACGGATCATGTCAGACGTGGAGGAAGATGTTAACGAATACCTCTCAGGAAACAATGCAAGGGAAACTGAACCAGTCATATCATAGCTTATGCATAAAGTTTTTTAAATCTTTAGAATCATCAGGAGCGCATTCCCATAAGTTAAGACTGAATGTTAATGTTCCAGTCCTATTAATAAGAAATATTGAGCAACAAAGATATGTAATGGTACACGGCTACAAAATACACATCTGGGGTACAACATTGTAAAAGAAAAAGGTTCAATTCCCCGTATTCCAATAATTCAAACTTATTTGCAATTTCAATTTAAAAGAATGCAGTTTCCGCTGAAAACAACATTTGCACTACCAATTATCAAAGCCCAAAGACAGACGGTTAAAGTTGCAGTTCATTTAAAAAAAAACATGTTTTTCAAATGGGCAGCACAATCGCGTGTATCAAATCAGCTAAATCACTATATTTTGACAAAGGATGGCAAATCAAAAACGTAGTATTTTAAAATTGAAAAAATTTAGAATTTGCTCAGACTGAGGGAAAACTCAAGCAGAATCCAACAGTGGAGGCAACCATACTCGCTGTGAAAGCAGACAATGCAGAACCAAACCGTTTGATTCGAGAGCGTATTTCTAAGACTGAGGCAGTGACTTCCAAGACCAGCACGTGTTGTTTTGTAGAGGAAGGGAGAAGGTGGGATCAGTTGGAAGAACGCTTCAGAACACTCTCCATGGTAAAGCGGTAGAGGACTGCCATAGAGGCGATATCTCTCCGCAACTGCAGAGGCTCAAAGGAATCGGTAGTATTGGGACTGTTGATAATGCGGACTGATTGCCGCTGCAAAAGCTTGAGAAAATCAATGCCTAGATCCATCACAAAGATGAGAACAGTACGGACGAGCGTACCTGGGTCTTATAAAGGAGTCACAAATGCTCGGGCGCGAAAAACCGTCTCACCCTGTTCAGGCTGCCTTAGTGGTGCCCTCGATGTACTCCCGTGGGTTGAGGTCTCGGCAAATATCCATGCACAGGACACCGAGCTTATCCCGTAGTGGCAATTGAGTGCTCTGAAAAGTGGGGAGGGGAAGAAACGGAGACTTTTTGGTAGAGAACGGGCACACCTGTGTTTTCTTAACGTTGAACTGGACCAGATTCTCATCACCCCATTGTTAAATGCGGTTCAAAACCCGGTCAAGCTCAGCGACAAGCTCCTATCCATTTTCCTCAACGTCTACTATCTTGGCTGCAGGGTATCCATAATATCGCCCATGCACTGTGCTATCGTCTGCATAGCAATGTATATTGCCAAGGGCTAATATGTCATTGACATGCAGAAGAAACACCTTGGGCGACAGGACCGAATTCTGAGGTACGCTAGCGTTTACCTCCAGAAAAACAGAGGCCGCGCCGTCCGTCGCAAAGAACCCGAATGCGAAGGCGCTGATGAAGAAAAGAGTCAATCTAGAGACGACTCTAGGAGGAAGACCGAATGCTTAGAGGTTGGAGAGAAGCGAACGGTGCAAGAACAGGTTGAAAGCCATGTCGAATGTCGAAATAAGCTCATACAAAATACTTTTTATTTTATGTACTTATATAAATACTTAAATATGTTTTTAACAGTGAAAAGTGTGTCTTATTTTTAAAATAATATTAGCCTTAATAATTAAAACTGCTACCCAAAGTCACTGTTCCACGCGGACGAAGTCGCGGGCGCAGCTAGTACATATATAAATATACACATAAATGTCATAAATACACATATTGCGTACCACATACCATCAATGATCAATAATCCCCCAGACGCCCTTACATTGTCAAGTAGTAATCTGTGACTTGCTTTTTGAAAACTTGCAGATTCAGCTTGTCTAACTGCCTCAGGCAAGTTGTTCCATAGTCTAACAGCTTGCACCGAGAATGACTTATCAGCGAATTGTGTGGAATGGCTGGGCATTTTCAGTTTCAGATTCTCCGACGATCTCAAGAGCCTGCAATGTGAACTGTGTAGGAACTCAAAACGTTGTTTGAGATAGGGAGACGAGTGTGGGAGAAACAGAGTACTGTACAAAATAGTGAGAATGTGAACATTCCGGCGAAAGCGGATAGGTAACCATTTGAGATAAGTTATGGAATCAGGCGTTACTTTGCGGAAATCCATGACATTAAATGCTATGAAATATATTTAGCTTTAATTCTGCGAGACAAATTATAAATAAAAAAATTATAGATATGTGGATGACGTAATTATCTGTTGGACAGGTACTAATCGTCAATTGGATATTTTCGTAAATAGGCTCAACACTCACCACCCCAAAATTAAATTCAAATTAGAATTAGAATCAAATCAGTCCCTTAATTTTTTGGATCTAACAATCACAAGAGTCAATAACAAACTCGATTTCCAAATTTATCGAAAGCCCACACACACGGACACAACGATTCCCGCTTCATCCTGTCACCCACTACAGCATAAACTAGCAGCCTTCCGCAGCTATGTCCACCGTTTAATGTCACTCCCACTGTCCACGGATAATTACGCAAAAGAACTCAAAATATTGTATCAAATCGCGACTTCTAACGGTTACACCAAACAAGTTATTGATAATATAATTAAGAAAAAGCAGAATGACCGGGCGCGCTCAGCACTTTATGCATGTACCCCCGAAAGAATTAACAAGAATGTCAGGAGTCTCACTTACATAGGCCCAATTTCAGATAGAATCGCGAATATTCTAAGAAAACACAATGTTTACGTAGCTTTTCGATCGGATCATAACTTGCGTAAACTATGTAACGGTAAAGATAAATTAGAGAATTCAAAAAAATCCGGAGTTTACAAATTAGTATGCAATGATTGCACCGGGGTCTATGTGGGTCAGACAGGCCGTAGTTTCGAAATTAGGTACAGGGAACATGTTGCCGCTCACCGGAATGGCCATCCAGATAAATCACATTTCGAAAAACATTTAATAGACACCGGCCACTCCTTGAGCGGCAACAATACCTATAACATTCTGCATGTTTGCGATAAGGGTTTCCGGCTGAGTGTGTTGGAACAGTTAGAAATATCAAAACATAACAATAATAATGCATATACACTGTTGAATGACCAAACAAACTTAATTCCATCACCACTTCTTAGTATGATTGCAGGTAGTTCGGCACAGATGTCTTTATGATATTGTATCGACCATTATTATAGCGTCATCGAAACGGTATATAAAGGGCCGACAGCGGTGGCGCGAGCTCATTCGAGCTCAAACGCTCGACGAGTCAACATCTCCTGAGGATGCCCCGTGGGGGGGCGAAACACGTGTCGAGTATAGGTTTGGTTGCATGGCATGCTAATTATTTCTCACTTGTTGTGTATGTGTACATATGCATGATACCCATATGTGCATGTGAGTATGCATGACGGTGGGATTTGTGCCTTGCTTTCAGACCTGGATATTTGTCTCGCGGAATTAAAGCTAAATATATTTCATAGCATTTAACCATTTGAGCTTAACGCGATATTCGGAGATGTGATCATATTTACGTAAGCCGAATATGAACCTTATGCAGACATTTTGGAGACGCTCAAGTTTACTCAGTTGTTCTTCAGTAAGATCTAGATAGCTAACGTCACCATAGTCAAGGGTAGGAAAGAGAAGGGATTGTGCTAGGGCGATTTTCGTGTTGGTGGGAAGAAAGTTTCGAAGTCTTCGCAGTGACCCTGCTGTAGCAAACAATTTACGACTAACTTCACCAATTTGGGGGGCCCAGGACATATACCTGTCCATATAGATTCCAAGGTTTTTAATCTTGTCACTATATGGGATATTTGACCCATCACAAGATATAGCAGGTAATTGCTGCCAATTTATTGCGGAGTTCATCCTACGACTACCTACTACCAATTTGTATGGGTAAATTTTATTGGTAAAACCTATGGTTGGTGAGATTGATATTATATAACACTAGTTGTTGTCCGCGGCTCCGCCCGCATATTTGTCGGCTATCGCTGCAAATAGTAGCCTATGTGTTAGTTCTGATGTATAAGCTATATTACTGTAAAGTTTCATCCAAATCCGTTCAGTAGTTTTTGCGTGAAAGAGTAACAAACATCCATCCATCCATCCATCCATCTATCCATCCATACTTAAGATAAATGGTACGGAAACCTTCCTGCGCGAGTCCAACTCTCACTTGGCCGATTGTTTAATTTCAGTGGCCATTCCTGCCTCAAATACCTAGGTAATAAGTAATAATATTAGGTCTTTACCTATGAAATTGCCGTTCTTCAGTACTGGTCATTTAAAATAAAAAAAGTTTGTAATGGCTCTGTATTCTAAATTCAAATTAATTTTGTTTTAAAACCATGACATTCTATTTACAAACTCAGTCTTTTGTTTTCTGATTAGCGTTATATTTTCATTACATTTGAACATTTTTCGTCATAATTGATACTTTAAAAATTCGTGTAATTATGGAATATGAGTTCCGTCGTGGCACCAACGCGACACAAACGGCACGTAATATCAAAAACGTTTACGGAGAGAACTGTATAAACGAATGCACAACCCGTTATTGGTATTCCCGGTTCCGTTCTGGAAATTTTGACTTGAAAAATGAAGCTCGTGGTCGTCCGAAGACTTTGGTTAACAATAATGACTTTAAGGCGATTGTGGAAGCTGACGAAACTCAATCTACAGCTGAGCTAGAAGGAGCTTTTAATGTAAGCATCAAAACAATATTGATCCATTTGCGACAAATTGGCAATGTAAAAAAGCTTGATAGATGGGTGCCCCACGACCTTAACGATCGCCAGCGCAACGTACGCGTCGAGACTTGCCTTGCGCTGCTCAACAGGCAAAGAAATGAAGGAATTTTGAAACGAATTCTTACGTGCGACGAAATATGGATTCTGTTCGACAATAAAAGCGCTCAGCAAGTTGATTAGATCCTGGTTCAGCACCAAAGCAATGCCCTAAGCCAAAAATGACCCCTAAAAAGGTGATGGTCACTGTTTGGTGGTCTAGTGCGGATGTGATACACCACAGCTTTTTACAAAACGGCATGAACATTAATGCAGATGTGTACTGTGAAGAACTGGAGAGAATGATGGAGAAGCTTGCACATCTGCAACCAGCTTTGGTCAATCGGTCGTCCCCACTGCTCCTTCACGACATCGCGCGAACTCCATACTGCGCAACAGACAGTCTCCAAGCTGCAAGAGCTGGGGTTGGAAGCTCTCCCTCAGCCGCCATACTCACCAGGCCTTGCACCTACCGACTATTACTTTTTCCAAAATTTAGTCAACTTTTTAGTGGGTGAAAAATTCAATACCCGAGAGGCAGTACAAAATGCCTTTGAAGAGTTTGTTGCCTCCCGTCCAGCTGATTTTTATAAGAAGGGCATCAAAAAAAATGCCAATGCGTTGGCAAAGATGCGTCGATTGCATGGGTGATTACTTCAAATAACAGAATTAAAAAAGTTTGAAAAAATAAGTACTTTCACTTATTGCATACAAAACGGCAATTTCATAGGTAAAGACCTATTATTTCGGAAATCTGACATACAACGCTGTCTAGTCCTAAGCTAAGCACTATGGGTACTAGATAACTGATGTAAATACATATATACTTTTTTGTAAATATATACATATTAGGTATACTTAGAAAACACTCTGAAACAAATATTTGCAGATCATACAAACATTTGGTCGTAGCCGGTAAGCGAAGCAGTCGCATGCGCTACCACTGGGCCACCAAGGTAGTCAAGATGCCGTTACTACTTGCGCAAGGTAGCTGGCAGGAGCTAGATGCGAGAAGACGAGGATCGAACCAAGTGACGTGAAATTGGAGGGGCCTAAGTCCAGCAGTGGACTGCGATAGGCTGATGATGATCATCATTTATACATCATAAGGAAAAAATATATCAATACGGATCGAATGAGATTCACCATACCCTTACGAGTTCATAAGGCTTTCAGCGTCAGCGATTACTAACTTGCCACGAGGCTACTGTGACATTAAGAAAATAGGCATTTTCCCCATGTATTGGAAGTTTTAACGGTGCAGTGGTTGCAAACACCAACTGACCTCAAAATGTAAGGTTATGTCGGATTCGAACTAATTGAAACTAAGTACATATAGTTTCGTCGTCAGGACGCCAGAGGCTGGTCATCGGGGTGTTATTTTTAGTGGAAACACCTCATACTCCTGAACTGACTCCTGTGTCCCCGAGAAGCTGGAGATCCGAAGAGATTTTTTACCCCGTCAACAAAAAAAAGGTATTTTGTACGAATCTCGAAAATCCCGAGAACGGCACCAAAGCGTCTCCGCTATCATATGCGGAGACGCTTTGGTGCTCTATAATCTATATCCTTTCATTTCTTCTCGACGTGTCGGGCTTGGTTCTACTAAATTAACAAGGTTCGTAGAAGTTAAAATAGAAATCTACGGGATTGCTACCATGTACCTTTTTGTTTATGAGTATCCAATATTTCGGCGCTGTTGCAAGCACCATGATCACGGAGTAACTGTTCGTAGAAGTTGTTCGGACTGCATGGTTGGCCTAGTGGTTTAGGCGGTCCGTGTGCCGTACGTCGCCTAATTAGAGAGTCCATCAGGTGACGGAGCCCGCTTCTGTGCGGGCAGGCGCTGGGAGGGGTCCGAAAGTGTTAATAACTGCATTTCCCGGATTCCTCCCTTCACAGGCGCAGAGTGGCACACCCTGTGGTTTTAGTCGGTTCGAGTCCGACACACCGCCCCGCCGCAAACCCCGGTGGGGTGACGGTCCGAGTGGATTTCCACACATTAAAAAAAAAAAAGTGGTTTAGGTGGTCGCCACGCCACTAGCCAATTCGCCAAGTGTTGTGGGTTCAAATCCTACACGAGACAACACTTTGTGTGATCCACAAATTGTTGTTCTGAGTTTGGGTGTTAATTGTGTCCGTTTCATGTATGTCTGTAAAGTCCCCCGCGACACAGGGTAAGACTTGAATTTTCTTGTCAAAATTATAATGTAGCCTTGAACTACAGAACATTACTTATATGTCACCCAACTGGTTTACTTAGGTGACCTTGGTTATTATGGGTCAGGTTATTTTGCAAGAAAGTGGAAAAAATACATCGTAACTTCTGTCATTGCCGCGGAGATAGCAAGAATCGAGGCTTCAGGTTCTTCTTCGGCCTAGCGTTTTCCCTGCCTAGTGCTGGGGTCCGCTTTCCTACTCAATCTTCTCCACTTTGCCCGATCTTCGGCATCCTCAGGTGTGAGATCGTTCTCTTCCATGTCCGCTTTAAAGACGTCCAGCTAGCGCTTTTTGGGCTGTTTGGCTTCAGGTTACTTCTAAGAAATATGTTCTATGTATGATGATTCTTATCAGGCTGAGACCCCTTCGTGCCTCGGAGACCATGTTAAGACATCGGTCTCAGTTGACATACGGACATCTGCAGCAATCTTTAGGGGTAGTTGGAGCTCTAAAAAAGCCGATGATTTCCTTGTTAAAATAACAATCTGTACTAATATTATAGAGAAGTATAGGCGCCGGCACGTAACTTGGCCAGATTTTGGCGTAGTGGGGGTAAAATCGCGCATAGTACACTTAGTGCAACAAATCAAAACAATTTTTTTTTTAAAACGTGTAGTCGACTGATGCTCCAATCGCTTGCTCGAAACGGTGCTACTACAATTCCCGCGTCCCTCTATCAACCAAATCTGGCCAAGTTAGTTTCTAACTTGATTTGTATGGTTGTAGGTACTGAACAGATCCTGAAAATTTTTTCACTAACAGAAAGCGACACTATTCAGGAGTGAAATAGACCATATTTTATTATGATTGAACAAAAAATTTAGGTAAAAATAATAGTGTTTGTAAATCAAGTCGGTTAAAGCCCAACGAATGTGGGCACGGGTCGGCTAGTACGTAAATATATTATGTAGGTATTGTAGGTCATAAAAAAAAACGCTAATATCTCTCTAATTCAACACAGTCAGAATAAGGTCAAAATCTAAATATTTAATTTATAAACTATAACTATTTGAACTCATTTTATGTATAATACTCTAAAATTAAATTATTAACACAATAGTAACTGACTTGTCAAAATTTACCAAATAAAATCTAATCCATTATAAGCTTGTAAAATTTTTGAGTGTTGTGATTAAGAAATATTATTACAAACTACTAAATACTCCTGAAACTGATATATGGGCTGATGTCACATCAGTCTTTATATCGGTGATATCTGAGAGCCATGCTACGGAACACGTATGTGCCCGTGGGCCTGTTCCATCGATGTGTTACCACAGTCGTCTCATAGAAAACCGGCATTAAAGTTGGATTATCGAAAATATTCGATTTACCATTTGAACAGAGCTTAACATTTAGAGAAAGAATTATAAGATGTCCACTAGAGCCAACTCATCTTCGTCGTTTAGTACAAAATTCAAGGACGTTTGTAGAAACGAGCAAGAGAACTTCAAAATTCAACTTGTCGTTAAGCTAAACTAACTCCTATGCTATCTCCCATACAAATTAAAATTTCACACTTTTCAAATCGTTTCCGAGGTTTAATATGTCAGCAGATGTGGGTATCCTTTCACTTTAATAGATTTGGCAGCATAACTGATTCTTGATTTCGCACTTGACTACATGAAAAAATTTAAATGAATTTAGTAGTGAAACCGTTTAAGAATAGGTAACAACTAAAGTTTCGCAACTTTATGATAAACTTTTAAGGATACACAGACAACCTACGTGGGCTACGTACGCATCGCATGTAGGTACCTACGTACATAGGTAAATCCTGGAAATCTTTACAGTTACTACAGCTCTAAAATGTTAAAGGTCAAATCGTCTCACATTTACAATGAACAAAATAAATGCATGCAGTAAATCTCAAATTAATGACTCCGGACCTCTTTACAAAATACAATTTGAAATTCTATAAATAATACTTAACACATTCGATTAAATAAATAGTATTATATTTCACGATGTTTCACAATACTTATAGTATGTTTTATGTGGGAAGGAATAACTCTATTATTCCTAGTTTCTACCTAATTTTTGTTTAATTTAATAAACTGTTGTTTTGACGCAACTTAATCTGTCACATATTCAGGCCACCTTGCCACCGACAATAGTAATTATTCAAACCCTTTGTTGCAACAAGTAATTATGGATAATTTATTTAATCATTATATAAAGGTGAACAAAATAGTAGACCCTGCCTTCAAAACTAGGGTAAATTGTAACTTAGAAGATAGACGTGGTCTGCTGATTTTTAATCGACTTCAAAAAAAGGTGGAGGTTCTCAATTCGACTGTATTTTTTTTATGTTTGTTACCTCATAACTTTCGACTGGGTGAACCGATTTTGTTTTTTTTTATTTTAAAGTTTTTGCTTCCCATGTGGTGCCATTTCAATTTGGTCCAGTTCTGACATGTCATTCATGAGAAAACCATATAAGTCTTCAATTTGCATTAAGTATGTGCGCGACAAATTAACGAATAACGCGTTATTATTCTAAGCGAATAACTCAATATCACCCTAACCGATTTCGATGATTCTTTTTTTATTCTAGAGCTGTTGCTTCCCGTGTGGTCCCATTTAAATTTGGTCCAGATTGAAGTCGGTTTTTTTTTTGTTAAAATTTGTGGTTATTCTTACACATTATTATACCCTACATTTTTAATATGTCATAATATATGTACTAATCAATTTTTGCATTTTTAATGTGACTGATGGGAGGTATGAGTGTGTCTGTGAATGAGTATGTGTGGAATGAATCCGTGATGTTTGTGTTTATGATGATTTTTAAAAATTCGTGGATTTGCCAGGTACAAAGGTTATCGGTGTCGGGCCCCTATACGATATCGTATCGGATAATGTGAAAACGCTCTAAGGCTAACGTTTTGAAAAATGCAATTGTTTCGTGTTTTTTGTTCTGTTGTGATTACGAAACATGTGACATTTCATGCATACTATACCTCCAAAATATAATTTAAGCTTCATAATGAATGTAATTATTTAGAGAGTTATAGGCATTATTTACCTTTAATTTTTAATTGGTACAGATTTATTCTTAGATATTTTTTTCATGAGAAATTCCCGAGGATGGTTTTATATTCTTGTTTATTATCTGCTGTGTGACTATTCACACCTAAAAACATTTTTTTCAATCTCAAGGTAGTGGAGCCACGCTGAATTCAGCACGAACGGACCAGCTTGACCGGGGCGATACTATCGTATCGCCCCGGTCAAGCTGGTCCGCTGTCAAGCTGGTGTGCTGTCATTTTAGGTTGGTCTCACAGAAGACCAACCTAAAATGACAGCATTTATGCTGTCGTGTTTCGTTGGCGAGTACGAGACCGGAGGTCAAATGATGCAGAAGCATCTTTATTGGCTTGCCGTAATAATTTCCCCCGTTTTTGTAACATTTTTCATTGATGCGCCCAGATGCGCCGCTCATATTGGTCTTAGCGTGATGATATATAGCCTTCCTCGATAAATGGGCTATCTAACACTGAAATATTTTTTCAAATCGGACCAGTACTTCCTTAAATTAGCGCGTTCAAACAAACAAACAAACTCTTCACCTTCATAATATTAATTATAGTATCCTCTGCATCGTTGAAAACCACATATATGGCCATAAGATAAGTATAGATTAGTGGGGATCACCATGCTGTACTGTCTACGTTAGTAGGCTCGCAAAGAGTTTGGTTACCACCATTCTTAGATTCTGCTCATGCTTTAAATCAGGCAGAGTAGAGTCACTTGGGCAGGCTCAAATAATACAAAAAGAAGACGCGTGGCACTCGGGGACTGCCGCGGTAAAGCTATTCCATAGCATTTTTTATCAACTTATGCAATTATATCTTTTTTTATTTATTTTATTTATGCGGTAGTGTATGGCTACCATGAATAATTTTATACATTTATGACATAACAAATCTTCGTGCCCAAGGCAACGAATCTTCCTTGACGTTTTTCAATACGCCTGCGCGGCCGGCTGTTGACAAGTGTATGGCTACCATGAATAATTTTATACGACATAACAAATCTTCGTGTCCAAGGCAACGAATCTTCCTTGACGTAGTTCAATACGCCTGCGCGGCCGGCTGTTGACTTAATTTCTATTCTGTCTGTCTCTGTCACGCACTTGGTGCGTGATTTCGTTGATTCTTCGTACGGAGCAGCTCGTCTCGATCCGTGCGAGCTTCGAGTGTCAGGTTCTATTTTCGTTACGTTACGTGACGGAATTTCTTGATTCTGTCGCCGCGCTCAAAAGCCTCAAAGCCCGCGATAAAAGCTATGCAATAGCTTAAAAATATAATAGGTCTTTACCTATGAAATTGCCGTTTTGTATGCAATAAGTGAAAGTACTTATTTTTTCAAACTTTTTTATTTCTGTTATTCGAAGTAATCACCCATGCAATCGACGCATCTTTGCCAACGCATTTTGGCAGTTTATTGATCATTTTGTACTCCTCTCAGGAATTGAATTTTTTACCCAATAAAAAGTTGTCTAAATTTTGGAAAAAGTAATAGTCGGTAGGTGCAAGGTCTGGTGAGTATGGCGGATGAGGCAGAGCTTCCAACCCCAGCTTGGAGACTGTCTGTTGCGCAGTATGGGTTCGCGCGTTGTCGTGAAGGAGCAGTGGGGACGACCGATTGACCAAAGCTGGTTGCAGATGTGCAAGCTTCTCCATCATTCTGTCCAGTTCTTCATAGTACACATCTGCATTAATGCTCATGCCGTTTTGTAAAAAGCTGTGGTGAATCACACCCGCACTAGACCACCAAACAGGGACCATCACCTTTTTAGGGGTCATTTTTGGTTTAGGGCATTGCTTTGGTGATGAACCAGGGTCTAACCAACTTGCTGAGCGCTTTCGATTGTCGAACAGAATCCATTTTTCGTCGCACGTAACAGTTCGTTTGAAAATTCCTTCATTTCTTTGCCTGTTGAGCAGCGCAAGGCAGGTCTCGACGCGTACGTTGCGCTGGCGATCGTTAAGGTCGTGGGGCACCCATCTATCAAGCTTTTTTACCTTGCCAATTTGTCGTAAATGGATCAATATTGTTTTGATGCTTACATTAAAAGCTGCTGCTAGCTCAGCTGTAGATTGAGTTTCGTCAGCTTCCACAATCGCCTTTAATTCATTATTGTTTACCAAAGTCTCCGGACGACCACGAGCTTCATTTTTCAAGTCAAAATTTCCAGAACGGAACCGGGAAAACCAATAACGGGTTGTGGGTTCGTTTGTACAGTTCTCTCCGTAAACGTTTTTGATGTTACGTGCCGTTTGTGTCGCGTTGGTGCCACGACGGAACTCATATTCCATAATTACACGAACTTTTAAAGTATCCATTATGACGAAAAATGTTCAAATGTAATGAAAATACAACGCTAATCAAAAATCAAAAGACTGAGTTTGTAAATAGAATGTCATGGCTTTAAAACAAAATTAATTTGAATTTAGAATACAGAGCCATTACAAACTTTTTTTTATTTGAAATGACCTGTACTGAAGAACGGCAATTTCATAGGTAAAGACCTAATATTAACTTTGTCGAATTGTACGAACTACCGAATCTAGTTAAGCACATATTATTCAGATTTAAAAGTTTTTCAAGAGCCTTTTTAGGGTTCCGTGCCAAAGGCAACAAACGGAACCCTTATAGATTCGTCATTTCTGTCTGTCTGTCTGTCCGTCCGTCTGTCTGTCTGTCCGTCCGTATGTCACAGCCACTTTATTCCGAAACTATTAGAACTATACTGTTGAAACTTGGTAAGTACATGTATTCTGTGAACCGCATTAAGAATTTAACACTAAAATAAAAAAAAACAATAAATTTTGGGGGTCCCCATACTTAGAACTGAAACTCAAAATTTTTTTTTTCATCAAACCCCTACGTGTGGGGTATCTATGGATAGGTCTTTAAAAATGATATTGATGTTTCTAACATCCTTTTTTTACTTAACTGAATAGTTTGCGCGAGAGACACTTCCAAAGTAGTAAAATGTGTCCCCCCCCCCTGTAACTTCTAAAATAAGAGAATGATAAATGTAAAAAAAATATATGATGTACCATGCAAACTTCCACCGAAATTTGGTTTGAACGAGATCTAGTAAGTGCTTTTTTTTTAATACGTCATAAATGGTAAACCGCAAAAACAACTACACGAACTTTTATATTATGTTACTTGCTGCTTCGGAACCCTTCATGGGCGAGTCCGACTCGCACTTTTTTTTTTTTATGGAAAAGGGGGCAAACGAGCAGACGTATCCCCTGATGGTAAGCAATTACCGCCGCCCATGGACACCCGCAACACCAGTGGCGTCACAAGTGCGTTGCCGGCCTTTGGGGGATGGGAAGAGGGATGTGGGGAGGGTTGGGGTATGGGCCTCCGGTATCCTCACTCACTCGGTGAAACACAGCGCAAGCGCTATTTCACACCGGTTTTCTGTGAGGCCGTGGTATCACTCCGGTCGAGCCGGCCCATTCATGCCGAAGCGTGGCTCTCCCACGGTGGACTTGGCCGCTTTTTAGAAGTTAATTTGCGTGAAAAACGTTCTCAAAACTTTTTATGGAAATATTTAATTTAACAGCAAAGCCTTAAACTAATGTTAAAAAAAACTTAAGTATCAAGTTAAGTAAAAAATGAGATTTTGGTTTGATGTGACCATGAAATTATTTCGTAGGTATGCAAGTCGGTTGTAACTTGTAAGTCTAGACTTTAGATGTTAAAAATAAAATGTAATATAAATGGTCATGACAAACCTATACAAGGACATTGGCGTATTATTATTCACTCAACGTATTATTAAATGCGCATATGTCTTTACCTTAAATCCTTCATAAAAGCTAAATAATTTAAAAATATATTTTATACAGTGCGCTCGCTCTTCAATAAGTTATACTTACATTATAATTATATGTGCACATTCCGGGTGAAATAATAAATGTGTTTCTGATCTAATATACCTACACTTAAGGTGTCATATACAGATATCTGACGAAGTGGGCAATATTTGTGAAACAATCTGTTTGCAACCACGTGACGACAGCGACTAAAAATAATATTAAGACTATACAGCAAAAATGGAGCGTTAAGAATTATTCGAAATTAAATCTACTAAAAAGTACCGGAAGAAACTCAGGAACTTCTTGGCTAGGTCATTTGCGGACGCAAACACTTAAGGCTTTCGACCTCGGGACAGGGCAATCAACATCTCATTAGTCCTTTTCAGTTCATTGAATTGATATATAAAAGTTTAGTTCGTTAAAGTATGGGCCGGATACCTGCTCAAAACAGTATGTTTTGAGATGTTTTCAATCTGCTCTGCTGCTCAATGGACTTATGGTCTAGCGAACTACTTAGTATTCCTGACTATACACGTAACCACCACTATAACGCTATCTATAAGTAATTAGTTTTGCTTTACTTTTATGAGGAACGAAGAATAATAAAAACAAAACACTCTTAAAAATTATTACATTATAATGTTGTTGTTATTATCATGTAATGAAGCATTAAAACCCTTAAACATTAATAATAAATTCGTTTGTATATTACTTTAGCTAGGTACGTATCTGGTGTGGCATAAAACTTTTCGTAGGTCCCCTCTCACCTAATGGTCCCAATAAAAGTGGCCAACGTCACTTAACGTCTTTATTTAATGCCTATCACATCATTACTGTCGTCAGTTTCACACCTTCACACTTCGTCACACACTAGATATGTATACCATTTATAGTACATACCAGACACTTTTCTTGCCTGTTACATAATTAAAAGAAGAATACGATTTTAATTATCCCTAAGGTGTCAATGTCCAGCATCGAGGACTCACAATTATATTCAAATTACTTGAACCGTTTAAAACGTAGAAGTTTCACTCTTTAAGTAGAATTCAGTGAGAGAGTCAATAGTTATTTTATTATTATTTTTAATGTCACAGTATCTTACTGACGATAAAATAGTTTTCAGAAGAGCCTTTAGTAGCATGTCACGATATTTAGTACAACGTCACAGCTGGACTCAATTTCAGAGGCGAGATGTAAGTTAGACTTAGCTATGTAGACAATGTACGGTATGTGGTAGCGCGCGCGCAACTTTGAATATAAATCAGGCTAGTGGTTGTGGGGCGGCGGCGGCGCGGCGGTGGCGGCGCGGGCGGTCACAGCAGCGACACCGACTTGGATTGTACCAGAGGTGTTCGTGTTGGAACGGCAGATCAACCGTGGCCTCCGTCGATTGTGGACCTGCACAAAGCCGTCCCGCGGAGAAAGGACCGACAAAGTGCGTCTTGCATCACCACCAAAGATACCAGAACAACACCCCCGCGAACAATCATGAAGATTCTACCCTTGTGAGTAATATAATTTCAATATTTTATGTATTTAAAATAAATACTTTGTTAATACGATAAATTAAGATTTACACATGTTGAGCTTTAACAGCTTTGCGAATGCCTTTGCGATATATTATCTGTACCTATATGAATACTATATAATATATATATATATATAAATATTAATTTTCTCATCCTTAAACTGACACTTGAAAAATTATAAATAGATTAACTTTAACTTGTTTAATGGAAATTGTGCATGCCGATATCGTTGTTATGTTCAGTGGTAGTATTAGTAAATAGCAGTTCATGTTCCAACATCGAATACTTTTAAACGTGTGACGAAACAAAAACGTCATAAATACAATATGACGTTTACGTGCCGTGTGATTCCTTTCTAATATCAATGGTCGGATAGCAATGCATCCTTGTATAAGCTTACAACAACTGACAGCTTGCGGCACTTTAAATAAATGCCGCCTACGAGACGTGCTTGCTTTATCATGGATATTAGCATAAAAAAAGTAAAATAATTTGCCTAAGCCTAAGACTTAAACATTAACGTGGATAGTAGTGTTTAACGTGATCAGACTTTAGTAAAATTTACGAAATCGAATTCTCCATTTGCAAGGGTTACGAAGTCATAACTTAACATAAGTTATAATTTAATATCACAACTCCAAGATTGGGGTCTAACTAATGTTTCATAATTTGTTGACTTATAAACCTCATTATAGAAATATCGGACTGACCACCCGATGTAACAACTATGTAATTCATTTTAAAATTAATTGAGCGAAAAAAAGAACCGGTTTCATTAATGAGTCGATTCCATGTTGAAAGTTAGACCCGCGACCTACGATTAGGCAATGTTTAGTTATGTAGGATACAGAAGACGCAGCATTATGTCTCCCACAGTCGCCCGACATCTTCACGACTCATTGTTATGTAAAACTTTATCCGCAACAGATAAAGACGCGTGTATCCGTGTCTGTCTGGCAACATATTTACGAATACCTCTCCATATCGGCCACTCACATTACTACATGTGCGTATATATTTTTTACCGACTTCCAAAAGGAGGCGGTTCTCAATTTCATTGGTTTTTTTTCACAGATATAAAGTACATGCAACATGCTTATGATGCTATGTACTTTAATCAGAATAATTAAAGTATACAAAGTAAGTTGAAAAGCCCTTAATGATGCTTCTTAACTATTAGAGATTCTTAAAGTAGAAAAATGTATGTATGTATTATTAATTTATCTAATTATAGGTACATGTAACTCTCGTAAGAAGGTTCACAAATCAATTGCCTACACTTGGGTTGCCTATGAACTAAATGTTCTCATCTCAGACGCCTTAAACACAATATAGAATGCTGTCCTGTTTAACATACAGTTTGATGGAAATTGAAGAACCTCATTTTCATGCTCAAGTTTTGTGATAAACATACACACATCAAAAGTGTCTAGGGATCAACATATGTGTCTAGGGATCAACATATATTTTTGCAATAACTTTTCTCCTGATTTTTATTAATTAAAATTTTCTTTAAGGATTCATCAAATAAAGTGTTTTCGTTTGTCACAGTAACGATAAACCAAGTCACCTTTGCATTAATAAAGAAATTTGCCATTTTCCTAATAAAAGGATTTTTGATATTTGAACCACTAACATTAAAGTTCGAAAAAAAGACTGAAATAACAGTTTTCTTTAAAATTTTATTAGGTAACTTAAACAATTAATAATCTGTGTTTCTACCGCGAACACTAACACAAGAACATCGGTTTGGCATACTCAAAATGAGTTCATCCAAATCACGCTGTGGAATGGCCGCCCATGTTCGTTGAAACAACAAAAAAAGGTCTTCTTGCGACTGGATACCCTCCATATTCGGCAGAGCTCTTCTCTGTAGCATATCCCATGCATGCTCAATCGGGTTCAAGTCTGGCGACTGAGCAGGCCAGGGCCAAAGCCACATCTCAATCTCAAGAAATCCGCATAAAAATGCTTGATCCCTAGACACTTTTGATGTGTGTATGTTATTAGTAACATGACGAATATACTTGTACATGCGCCGTTGGTGTAATACTTGTATAATATTTCAAAAATTACAATTGCGCATTGAAGAGTTGTCTTACTTTTTAGAAGTCATTGTAACACCTACTAACTTTCACAAGTCTGATTTCATGTTTACTTTTGCAACGAAAAATAATTGTTTTCCAAAACTTTTAAAAGAAAATATTTTCTGGATAATTCGAACAAGGTTTAGGAATTTGTGTTTCTATATTTTGTAATACTCGTACCGACAGCTAACTATTGATAATAAATGCAATTACTTCTACTTGCTGACCTCAATCAATATACATTATAGTTCATGTTTTAAAATTTTGTATCAGTTGGTTTTGTATCAGAGTTGGTTTTACTCTAATGTTGTAAGATATTGTTCGCGTGGGTGAACAATCCGAACATTTACTGCATTCAATATATTTTACGTGAAGAAGGCACTTTTGGCATGGTACAAAAGACTATCTATGTACGATGCATCGGTTAAACAAAGGCGTGCCTAGATGTAGATGCGCTCAAAAATACCTAGCACTTACCCAACACCAGTATGAGTAGATACTGCGAACATAAGACATTTAGTAATAAAGTTTGGTTGCCTAACCCACCGATTGACATTTACCTACAAAACTGAGATACTCTCGGGTCTATCTTTTACAGTATCTTCTCACTAGAGTTCTTGCTTCAAAATAATTTCAGACGTCACTCATTTATTATACTAGAAGATTTTATTTCGTAAGATGTCTAACAATTGAATAGGGAGTTCATTCATGCGCAAAAGCTTCACATGGTGTCTCAATCTATCTGTAGATATTGTGCAGATTTACATTAAGGTAAGTAAAGTTGAGTCAGATATTCCTTGACAGTTATAATTTTTGAGCATTATTCTAAATACCATCCAACTATAATTATTTAGGTTTGTAGAAAGGGTTGTGTAATGAATATTAGATCTGACATCATTAACGTTAGATACCATAGAAATGGCATTCCGGTCGATACTGAGTAATTCCGTCATGGATCGGTGCGGGTGACTGCGAATGCGTCTTGGGGACAAAGTACTGCCTGCCGCATTGCATTGCGAGGTCACTCTACTTTTTACTGCTTCTAGTTTCTGCCTACTTGACCTTGACGAGATTTGAGGTTAAATTTACACATTCTGTACACGCGGGACATAGTCGACTACATCGCCTAGTATAGAAAGAAAGCTGTTCTTTTCCTGACACAGTGACGTGACTCGAATCACAATTAAATGATTTCTACTTCCAAGACAAATGCGTAATAAAACAATGAAATTTCCTTTCACCCCAATTGATTTCACAAAATGCAAAGTCACGTTTAATATACGCAATATAGGTTTTATTAGCGTATTTATTGTAAGTCGCACTACCGCGCCTTGCACATGTTAGTGAAGATTCGTGTAGGTGCATTAAGTAGGCGGCGCATGTGCAATCAATATCATATCTATCACCATTGATTACATGAAACAGAGAAAGCAAAGGGAAGGTGTTGTCGGAAGCGGAACCGGAATTGAACCTCAGTCCACCTGACTCGACCCTGTGCAGAGACCTTTCCTGCATCAATGTACATGAAGTTAAATGTAGTAGTACGAGATGTTGACCTTTAGAGTGCGCGAGCGCATGGTGGTGCCTCCAAGTATCTCACGAACTCGACAGGTCCTACATAGACCCGGAGGTGTTGGCTAGTTGCACTGTGTAGTACGACATTCACCCAGCCTCGGCATGCCATACTTCATGTTTGACATTTAACGCCATTGAACTATGTATTAAGGCTGAGGTAGACAACGCTCGCGCTCGGCAGTATGAGCAGGTTGTAACCAAAACATATGCCATAACTATACATATGTTATATGCCATTTAACTTTTTCAATAAGTTCAGTTAACAGTGTTATAATATTAATACATAAAAATTGATGATTGAATTGAAGTGACGAATCTAGTTGTGTCATCTTTAATTTCTTCATAAATTTAAATTGAAATAAATATTTATTTTGAAATTATGTCTTGCAAAAACAATTGAATAACTATTGATTACTTTAGACTACAGACTTTCTGCACTGACTTAGAAATAGTATACACCAGTTAAGAAATACGAGACTGCTTTAGACAACTGTATTCACATAAATACCTAGAATAGAAGTGTCTTTGATCACCACCACCATCGCCGGGAAATCACAATGACGAAGAAAATAGTGGTGACATTTATTGGTAACGAGAAGATTTCCCTAGTGGCCGTTTGCAGAACTAACGAATGACAGATACTTCTACCTGACAGTTTAATATACAGAGCGAGTGCATTGTAATTTTAAATTCTTTCTACAATGATTTCATTGATAGACGTCTACGGAGTAGTAAAAAATACTATAAAACTACTTCGTGAGGGTGAACAGTATTTTAAAAGTGGAATGTTAACGTGTACCTATACGTATTTTTATCTGTCATACGTTAGTTCTGCGAATTGCCGCTAGGGAATCTGCTCGTCACCAATAGGCACCTGTCTGTTGCACTGACGTTACAAACGCCATTTTATCGGGCGAATATGTGTCATGTACATTGTTGTCCGACCTCTGTTAAGTAATATTTACTTCCAATTTTAGTAACTCCTGTCTTGTTTAAATCCCGCTGACGGAATTGGTGGTCAAAAGCTCCTACGTGCTCAAGACTGTGAAAACAAAGTAAATAAATGGATAAAGTACAATTGGTTTTAAAAAAATCGACACCAGTAAACTTTAGCAGTACACGTCGAAGTTATGACTTGCTTGATGTCTGCCTCAACTTTTAGCATACGTTCAGTTAATTATTCACAGTCATTAACAAAAAAATATTTGACAACCTGTTTGTGCAGTAGCGACCAATCGCTTTCAATGCATCATTCGTATACATTCCATTAATATTTAGCACTCAGTGCCGGATCAAACATTAATAAGATCTGATAAAGTCTCAGAATGTAGGTTATATAGCTTTAGAATTTTAAATTTATATGTTTTGCCCCTTGAACTTAAAATTAGATGACCTTTATGGATGACTCCTCTTTACATATTAAATGCCAATTTCTATTACGTGATTCTTTGTGAATACGTAACTTGTTATTAGACAGGCATGTCCTACAAGGTGTTATGTAAAATATTTGTTACTTTATGATAATTACATGAAATAACTGAGATTGTACATGTCTATATTCATGCAGCTTCCAATGTAGATATAATAGTATTTGCATTACGTTCTATGGTCATAAACGTAGAAGACCTGTAATTAATCATACAATCCCAACAAACATTCCAAGTGTGCAACATAAAAAATGCATGTATCAATAAAAAAATGCACGAATTCGTCGAATAACAAATACTTATCGTTATTCAAGTTCCGAAACGCATGTAACGAAAATCCCTGACATTTAAAATTGTATGCAAAAAGGCTCCATTCCTTACAAACTTATATTTGCTTTGCAATTAATTGAATATACTTCGTACTTTGAAATTCAATAAATTTGATTACCAATATTTTGCTTATAAAAAATATGATTTTTATTTTACTACACAATCAATGCATTTTTTTACTTATTATTTAATTATACACGGGATACAAGATAGTCTTAGTAGGTAGTCTTAGTACATCGGGTGACTGTTTATATAATTTCTTAATATTTTGAGATTAGGTACCTACTTCACACTTCATTACAAATATTAGTTCCAATGAAGTGATTCTACTTCACAGTTTTAATGTACGGTAATTGCGGCATTTTTTTATAAATTTGAAAAAAAAATGTAATAAATAAAAGAGTTACTTTCATGTTTTTTTTATGAGAACCATTTTTAACAGATAAATAGGAAGTAAATTTCAATTGCTTAGCCCTATATTTATTTATTACAAAGGTACTAATTTAATTTAAAGTTCTTGAACTATTTTCAATTACGTTCATCGATTACATTCGATACATCGATGAAGTAACAGATATAGTCCTAACCACATTATAGCGTTTCTGAAGTTAGCTGCGCAAGCAGGTACAGTTAAGTCCAAAATAATTAGATGAGTGGATATAATTATAATATGAAATTTATTATTACTCATGTACTTATTTTTTAGCATATTTAATTTATAAAAACATGAGTAGGTACCATTGTTATCCAACTATAAACCGAAGAATTATTTCTGAGATGTTAAATAAAATATGATCTCAAATATTAATCTAATTCTATTTAATTATAATACTATATAATTATAATAAAAAAGCCAGATGTATGTTAATTTATGCTAAGTTACACAAACACCTATGGGCTGAAGCAATAATGACAGCAGCACACCTGGTGAACCGTTCACCGACACGAGCACTAAATTATAAGACACCTGAGGAGATACAAAGTGGAAGAAAACCTGACGTAAGTCACATGAAAATATTTGGGTTTTATGCAATGACTCAAATACCAAAAGAAAAAAAATACCGACTTCCAAAAAACATCCAACGAAAACTCTCTGCCAAAAAACACTTAAAAGCGTAAAATAAACTGGTTCTTCATAAATTGCCTATACCTAATTCTTTATTCATTTAAATAGCAGTATTATAATGTGTGCTAGGTACCTAGAATCTGTTTGAAGTCGGTGCCAAGTGACTATCGCTTAGACGTTTGTAATTGTTCGTTTGTATTCTTTTTGGCTTAGCACCGACTTCAAACAGATTTTAGGTACCTAGCACACATTATAATACTACTATTTAAATGAATAAAGAATTAGGTATAGGCAATTTATGAAGAACCAGTTTATTTTACGCTTTTAAGTGTTTTTTTGGCAGAGAGTTTTCGTTGGATGTTTTTTGGAAGTCGTTTTTTTTTTTTTTTAAGTTTTTATTTTTCAGTTTTTAGTGCAAACAATCGTAGGTAAGTAGTAAGTTGGACTATTTCATCAAATTTCATCATCAAGAATACAAATGAAGGTCTAAACGTACGTGTAATATTGAAATCATCCTCTAATTCCTAACTGTTGAAGAGTTTAACCTTCTATCATCAGTTCACCTAAATAACTTGAAAGTATACGACTGAAGGTCTTTAGATACGTATGAAATTGAAAGAATTATCCTCCAACTCCTAACCGTTGAGGAGTTGTACCTTCCATCATCAGCTTACCTAAATAATTTGAAAGAATACGACTAAAGGTAACATATATACATCTGATATTTAAAGATTTATCCTCCAACTCCTAACCGTTAAGGAGTTGTACCTTACATCATCAGCTCATCATCATAAAATGATGACTACCAGACGCAAATACGGGTGTAACTTCAGAAAATATACGAAAAACATAGTATGTGCCTATAAAAAATGAGAGTTTCCCTCGATTTCCCTGGGATCCCATCATCAGATCCTGATATGCTGGCAATGGGACCACCGCGGAAGCATACCCTTTCGAATACAAAATTTTTTTTAAATCGGTCCACAACTGACGGAGTAATCGGGTAACATACATAAAAAAAAAATAAAAAAAAAATACATACAGTGGAACATAGAACCTCCTCCTTTTTGGAAGTCGGTTAAAAAAAAGTAAGAAATGGCACTCTAAATCAATAAAACTTATTTTTGTTGATTATTGTGAAAACAGTAAAGGATATAGATTGTTAAATCCTAAAACTGTCATAAAAAGTATAAATGTGATTTTCCTAGAGCACAGTATAAAGAGAAATGAGATGCCACTTTCCCTGTCAGAATCAGAAAATAAAGAAACAGGTCATATAACTGAATCTAGTTTTTCCGACAGCGAAGATAATAGCACTGACTTGTCATCTCATACAGCTGTGGAACTCAGTGATGGTTCAAATTATGATGATCCTGAGTATGTACCGGAGATGTCAGTGAAGTATCCTCTGAGTTCTAATATTATACTTCGTCCTCGAAATCTTCTTCTTAGCGTTTCGACGGAAAACGTTTCATGTCAGTGTAGTTAGATCTTAGCAGACCAGAACGCGGCCACTCTGACTGCATTGTCGGTGGCAGCCATCATATCCTCCCTTGTGCAGTTGTCCGGGCAGGCAGGGCATGATGTAAGACATCGTTTGCGTTTCACCGCATAAACAGCCCAGGTTGTTACCGTCCGCAAATCCCCACCTCGATATATTTTCCTTGCTCCAGCCGACCTGAGTCCGAAGTCTGTTTAAGGACCTCCAGGTCCGCCATGGTAATTCGTGTCCAGGCGGTAGGCACTCAGCCGGCAATACAAATGGCTCCGGCAATGACACGCTGTCGCTCCACAATTTGCACCTAGCTTGAGATGGGTCCAAGGTCGGTCCTCGAAATAAAAATGACATAAATACTGAACCCAAGACTTACCTATGCTCGAGTATGCACCACTCTCTATCACACCATAAACATACACAGAAGCATTGTCATCAAACGAATCCAACTTGTGGGTGAAGTCAATTGAAGAAGAGCTGAATGCACATAGTGACAATGGTACGTGGCAGTTAGTAGAAAAGCCACCTGACGCGAGAGTCATAGGAAATAAATGGTTATTTCGTATAAAGGATGAACCAGAAGGACTAAGGTACAAGGCAAGGCTGTGTGCGAAAGGATTTGCACAGAAAAGCTGTATTGACTACACTGAACGTATCGAAAGCCGTATCGAAAGTAGTGTACTGTCATAAGTCAGAAACACAAGGAAGATGCGTCGTGTGTTGACCTACACCCGCACCCCTGTACGTCCCGCTGATACCTAAAGTTGTATGCTGCGCATCGACACGCACGATGTTCTGAGCGGCCATAAAGTTTGTTTCGGACTATACCAGATTAAGAATGGTTAGTTTGTATGAGTGTTGTTTGAAACATTTTCTGATTCTAACCAGAAAGAAGTTTAAAAACTAAATCTCGAATACGTAAAAACTTGCGATAAGATTTTATAGCCTATACCCGTGGGAGGGCCACGCTTCGTCATGAATGGGCCGGCTCGACCGGAGTTATACCACGGCATCACAGAAAACCGGTGTGAATAGGCGCTTGCGCCGTGTTTCAGTGAGTGAGTGAGGATACCCCTTCCCCCATCCTCCTCCCCATCCCTCTCCCCATTCCTCAAAGGCCGGCGACGCATTTGTGACGCCTCTGGTGTTGCGGGTGTCGTTGGGTGGCGGTAATCGCTTACCATCAGGCGATACGTCAGCTCGTTTGCCCCCTACTCCATAAAAAAAGACTCAGACGCTACGGTGGTAGTAACATACATAGAATTACCCTTCATTTTAGCCTTTCTTACCTGTTTGACTGTAGCATACTGCATTAATTTGTAATACTTATTACCAGTAAAGTTTTCATTTAAATACCAGTGCATAGTAATTTAGTTATTACTTGCCGCTGTGATAAGTCCAGTTGATTTAGCCAACGATCGCGTTAGAACCAGCCTGTAACAAAGTCAGGGTTGCATTCATTTAAACCGGCAAGGCCTACTTGGAAAGTAAATAGCATGTTGCAGGAATGTTATAACATATCGAAATACATTTAGACATAATTGTGGTATCATTAACAACATTGATTAAAATCTGAAAATCAAATTACCGTAACCGATTTTTTTTTAATCAAAATTATCATAAACTTTTTGTTGTAGTATAGATACACTACAACAGATCGGTAGCTAACTAAGCAAATATAGTTGTTACTACATTACTAATTCCTAAGATGTTATAGTTTTATTATTAAGTGGGATAGTTTTTGTTTCTAGTCTAGCCCATAAAGGTATTATAGATAGAGTAGGGAAGACAAACGGCTGCCTGTGAGCGGAAACATCCAACGGTTAGAAAGAGAGAGAAGATCGCGGTACCCTATCTGTTTTTCTGTACTGACGCATGCGCAGTAAACGACTGCTTGTTATTATTATTATGACAACCTCGAATAATAAAATCAAATCAACTTAAATACAATTTTTGTGAATATCAATTATTTACCTAGATTAGATAGACAGATAGGTACCGCGATCGTCTCTCTTTTTCTAACCGAGGAACAGCTGGAGGCATGGCTCCCCTGCTCTATCTATAATACCTCTATGGTCTAGCTACGTCATTAAATATGTGGCATTTTCAAATAGAGTTGTAACATAGTGTTCATTCTGCTAAGGCAGTAATAAAGAAGATATCGATCTTCGTTTATTGCCATCGCAGCAGGATATTATTTCATAGACGAAATAATTGAAAAGCAATCATGTAACAGACAGGTTCAATACCTGATTTCGCCTTGCCCACCGGTATTTATACATAGTACCTGGATGACCGATCGTCGCTCGGTATTTTTTTATAAATGGGATTTTTGGCAACATTGAGACTATCCAAACGCCACCTTTTTGTTATGTTTCTTTCAATAAAAAAATAAGTTAAGTGGCGCCTCTCTTGGTACGCCCTGATACTGTTGATTATGCACCTTATTCTAGTATAGTTTAATGTAGTTCGCTCGAGTTGCGATAGATGGCGCTAGATGTACATTGATTTTATATATTTGATTGTTAAAAACACGAATAAAACGACATTTTCTAAAAATGAATCCTAGCTAGATCGATTTATCGCCCCCGAAACCCCCCGCATACAAAATTTTATCAAAATCGTTGGAGCCGTTTCCGAGATTCAGATTATATATAAATATATATATATACAAGAATTGCTCGTTTAAAGGTATTAGATAGATATATCTAATCAGCCTATTTTCACCTACTGACATATAAAGCTTCCTTTGTATTGCGACACGATTAACTGTGCCTTAATACAACAAAATTCTTTATGTCGGACAATTTTTACAGACCTGAGACTTCAAAACTGATTGCGTCACGTAAGTAAGATTATAGTCTTGTTAGGATTTTAGCTAGTATTTGTGAGGACTTTGAAACTTGTGGAATCTATAGGTATGTATTAAATTATTTTCATTTACGTCAACAGATTGTAATATTAGCCCGTAAGTAATGTCCACCGAGCTAATTATTATATGTAACCGTAATGGTAATCGTAATATACCTACACCCACAGGACAAAACCTGAGCAGCAATCAAACGCACGATAACCGACTTTGCTAGGGTCAATAGTCAGTAGAACATCGATTAGACTAGCGTCATTAAAAGAACAAGTGTCAAAAAATATATCTTTCCTATTGCAGATTCATTTTGCTGGCTTGTGTGATGCTTACGCGGGCGCAAGAGGAAGGTGAGCCGCGTTCGCGCATTATACCGAAACGAGGTCCATTGGCCAAAGGCAAGACTACAACTACTACCACACCTGCACCACAGGTACTGTATCTTTCTAACTTATCGCTATTTGCGCTTTAAAGACTTTTTCTTTTATTCAAATAATATATGTAAATAAAATAAATTTGTATAATGTCATAATAATGACCAAAAAGTGTAGATATTAACTCTAGTTTTTATTATATCATGACATTTCATAAAGAAACAATTAATTTTGTCATAAATTGACAATTGTATCCGTAAAATGATGCTGTATTTTAATTATTAACAGACATCATATTCCTTTTAATTTTAAAAGTGTTTTATAATGTGTTGACATTGAATCATTTTTTTCCTAATTAAAAATTAAAGTAGTAAGGTTAAGTCACAACGAATTTTAAAATTTTGTTGAAATAGGTATTTTATTAAAAATAAACTAACTGGCTGGGACCAATTTCTATTGAACCTTATTTAAGACTAGCTTTTACACGCGGCTTCGCTCACGCAGACTTTCATCCCCTGATTTACCCCCTTAGGGGTGGAATTTCAAAAATTCCTTTCTTAGTGCTCACTTACGTTATATAAAGAACCTACATGCAAAATTTCAGGATTCTAGCTTCAGCGGTTTGGGCTGTGCGTTGATCTCTGGGTATGTCAGTCAGTCAGTCAGTCAGTCACCTTACTCTTTTATATATATGGATAAGTTGTTAGAAAATCTAAATAGTAAAACGCGTCTCCCCTGTAAGGCGACGAATACAAAATCTTTCTCTCTCTATCCTTTACTATGAACACATAAGCATCAAACACGCTCAGTTTCTTTTATAAATATGTAGTTTTCCATAACTACCTAGCGGCCACGCTTTAGGTGAAGTGTTATTTGATTACGAACCCGTGGTCACAGCCGGCTTGCGGTTACACAACACTCACTGACATATACAACTAACCCATATAGAATAACAATCTTACACACATCAAAAGGTATCTATTAAAAGAAATTGTCAAACATGCGTAGTGCGTGTCCGTACAACCATTAGAGCACATCGAATGCGAAAAGAGATTGTGAAAGATATCTGTCGAAGCAGATTGTATGTTTCTTTTACAAGCTTACATTGTTGCGTAGTATGAAACTTATGTACAAGTAAGTATTATGCAGTATCGATGATGTACACCCAGACAGATCATAGAGGTGGGAGTTCACGACTTTGTCCTTAAATTAAACATTACAGTACGCACTAAAAAGGTTTTATTGCAATGTAAAAAGAAACTGAATAATTGTTGTTGGTTAAATATTTTTTATACATTAGATGCCTAGTATTTTTTATTATTGTCTTGTTTCGACACTATTGCATTAACATTAGAATGTGAATAACGCGGAAAGAAATTATTAATAATTTTTATTACTGTGTGCCTGTCTAGAACTCTAGAGACGTATCATCATCACTACATAGTATAAAACTAAGTCGCTTTCTCTGTCCCTATGTCCCTATGTTTGCTTAAATCTTTAAAACTACGCAACGGATTTTGATGCGGGTTTCTTTGATATAGATATATATAGAGTGATTTAAGAGGAAGGTTTTTATGTATAATAAATGCATAATATAGTATGGAAACACTGTTAATTTTCGAGGTTTCTAATGTGATGTAGCAAATAAACTCTTTTTTTTTTGCGCTTACATTGCAAACGCTGGTTGCACCCTACGAGATAGATCAAAATAATGTACTACAGTATTGTAAACCTTAAAAAGTACTACAAAAAAGTTCCCGACGGTATATGTCTATCTCTTAGGGATAACCCACAATAACCATTTTATAATCCTTTCTTTTTACGAGAAATAATGGCTAAATACAGAATGAATCCTTATACAATTAAGTAAATTAAATACATTGTGCATTTAATATAGATCAAAATGGCCCTTTACAGTATCTAATTAAAATAAATATATTCGAAGATATTACAGATTTAAAATGCGAATCGTGTCGTCGGCGGGGGCATTTGAAATCCACCCGTGCGAAGCCGGGCGGGTCGCTAGTTGAACATAAGTGAAATGGTCATAGTTTTAATAGGAATATTTTTTAATTCTTTACGTTTCCAAAGTAGGTTTAAGAAATCAATAATCTTATGTAAATTAAAATGAATCGTCAAATGTGTTGTTAAACGCAAAACTCGAGAACCGCTCGGCCCATTTGGTTATTTTCTTTATTATAAGTATAGGCTTTTATTATAATTATGTTAAGGCACAAGAAAGGTTCTTATGGAGAGAAAAAACGTAAAAAAAATCGAGTAAAATAGTAAAAACAACACATATAAGTAAACTATGAAACTATAAAATAAAAGAAACTATGCGATTATCAGGCAATCCAATTTCGCGAAATATCTCAAATAGCATAGCTTAAACAACTAAATAAACCAACTAGAACATACTACTACCAAGTGTATTCAACTCTGCATGAAAGATCCACAACCACTTCAAGGAAAGACGAAAGACGCGTAGTAAAATAAATATTATGGTTCTTAAGTCGTCTTAAGTAACAACTTTTTTATCATAGCGAAACTATAATCATATCAGATGAGCAAGACAAGCGTGAGTCACGCTGATTTCAGCACGAACGTGTCGGCTCGACCGGGGCAGTACTACCCTCGCGAAAAAAATATATTTAGAACGTTTATTTTTCCTTCCTTTACTATTAAATTATGTAATTATGCGAAGGGAGTGACTGAATACAAAACGCAATAAATCGGGCTCTGTGGCGTTCTTTAGGAGAGGCTATGTCCAGCAGTAAATTGCAACGGGCTGATGATTATGAAGTAATAAAACTAGATAACGTTGCATATTTAAATGCATCCAATATAACCTAACAACCCATTGTTAGCAATATAATCCTCAACAAATTCAATTAACACTAAAACTATTTTTAAGCAGAACATTATTATTTTCGTTCTATCGGCTCGGTATGTGAATTCATTGAGCATATAGGGAAGTGGTTCTGTGAATTGTATTAATGTCAACTAGTTTGTGGTATTAAATCCCTTAACCATGTAGCGTTGCTCTCAAATCCTCTGGTCATAGCAACACGTCATTGGTTACTGTTTTAAATCGTTTTCACATTTGATCTGTATTGTGAAACGACTACGACAACGTTAATAGATATATTACATTATCATTCCTATTAGAGTAGCTACTACTATACTGGTGGGCAGGATATGAGTAAAATAAAAAATCACAGCAGAAATAAACCTCAACACAAAAGTCAAATTGATTTTTGACGTCATTATTGCGATCATACCGGTTGATATCTTGTCAGATACATCGTTGTTTCGCAAAGGATGTCGTCGTGGGTCCATCTGGTTCAAGGCAAGTTGGCCGACCGTCTGATGATCGGGTCACCTTCGCGTATGACCTTTGTGAGACCTCCCTTTCCTTTGGGGAATTTCTACCTGCAAGTTTTGAACACCACCTGACCGTAGAACAGGTTTTTCCTATGTAATTTATGACATTCAATGCAATACTATATTCGTTCTCTTGCGGAAAGCCTTTATTTTATTTCAATTTGTGGTTTTGTTGATACACGGTTGACTTTATTAAGTGATGAAAATATACTATCACATAGTAACAACTAACTTCTAAAAGGATGTAAAGGTCAGGGATTATCTTTATGATTAATTTGCTAATAGCTATTGCTTTGGAAATAATTACGTTGTATACTTATAAATTTGTTATTTAATTGAAACTAGATTTCTAGGACCTTAACTAATAGAAACTTTTAATTGTCGTTTTGCCGATTCGATTTATGTAAAAATACGTTAACAAAGTTTTATCAGATGTGTATATGCATTTATTGTTACTATTATTTAAGGAGGAGGTCGAATATGAAGATGAGGACTACCCTGAAGAGGGAGAAGCTCAAGAAGCTTCATCAGAAGCGCCAACATCTACCACCGAGGGCAAGAAACTTGTAGGCTCAGGAGTCAGACCCTTCAGAAGTAACACTGAACTTCTTGAAATTCTTAAGAAGAAGAGAGCTCAAGCCGCTGAAGGTAAACAAATATCTAAAATATGCATGAAAGTAAAATTTATTTACATATGTATAAAGTTATTTTCTCCTGTTTAGCTATATTATGACAATCAAAAAACATGAAAACGATAGCCCAGATAGAATATGCATATAGTTAGATGTAGAAACATTAGCAAACCGTCTTATTTCTTTCGTTATTTAGATATAAATAAAGCACGGCAATGAATTGATGACAATGAACAACCTCTGATAAGCCAATGCTGAAAATAGGTCTCCCCTTAAAAAGAGGTTATTTAATTGATGATTGTAGTGTAAGCACAAAGAAATATGCAAGAAAGTAACATTTAAAGGAAAAAATATTTTTACTTAGATGTCATGTTTTTATCAAGTACTAGTTTTCGCCCGCGGCTTCGCTCGCATTTAATAAAAAGTATTCTACTTTACTGCTAATACCTTCAAGAATATACAATGTGTACAAAGTTTTATGATGATCGGTTAAGTAGTTTTCGCGTGAAAGCGTAACAAACAAACTTACATTCACATTTATAATATTAGTATGGATAAATCTGGTTAGCAATTTATGGCAATCAAAAAACAAAAATTTGGCTAAGAACAGTTAAATCAAATTTATAAAAATTGTAAAGAAAATAAACATATCTGGTTACTCAGTTTTTTTTCTTTTATTCATAGCAAAGCTAAACGGCCCTTCAACAACAACATCGTCACCTGCTCAGGATTCCCTTGACCCCGCGAAAAGTGCCTACAGTAAGCTTTGTTATTTTATACATTCTGCGTTAAATATAAAACACTTCTGAGTACAATATCCTTTTGAAAACCATTCATCTCTATTTCATAATTTTTGAGTTACGTTTTCATTCCAAAAATATTTGTAAGCCTTCATACTCAAAGGTTTCTCCTTCGTGTCTCTAAACAAAAAATCTTAATCTGTCGATTTTGATTCCACCCACACATTTTTATCAATATTTCCAATCGATAGATTTTGTAATAATGCCATTAAGTTTCGAAAAGAAATAACTGCGTTACATGTACCTATTATAATAGAAAGACAATTATCGCAATGGGCAACAATTTTTGAGTCACGAGCTCACGAGTGGCATGTTTACGACATACAATTACCAAACCAAATCGTGTGGGGGTACTACTCGTACTGTACCAGTATCACCAAACTTTTTAAATCAAATACATTACTTATTGTGTAAATTAACCGTTTACCTAAAACTAACAATATTTCTTTTTCATAGACGCCAAGAGTAAAAAACGCTTTAACAGTAGCCCGGTGACTCGCGAAGTATCCGAAGATGACGCCCCTGTACCCAAACCTAGCAGAGGCCGATTTGGCAGACGTAAGTACAAATTGTAAAACGAGTGCTTATTTCACCTATTATCTCATTATTGTTACCTACAACTTTTAATAGTCTACTGATGAATGTGAGCCACTATACCACGCTGACCAGACAGGTTGGTATCGGGTTTGTTTCAAGTATTCCTTCTTACTCTTTTCAGTCTTGCTATCCTATAAACTTTAGCTTTGCGTCTCCTGGACGGGTTAAGTTTTGCCATAAGTTAAATGTGCACATAAAACAATAATTCTCCATATACACTTTTTTTTAAATATTTTGGTGTCGCAATGTCTAAGTGGTATTTTTTTATCACATGACAAAAAATAATATTGTTTGTAACTACTTTTTACACAGATTAGATAAGTTGTTGGTCTATATACACTAATAGGCATATCATAAACATTTAAAAGGTTTGTCTGAAGGTAAGCGGTACTTATATTAAAATAAAAATATAGATATGTTTCAATAAGAAATACTGAGCGATTCATTTATCTGGGATTATCTTCTGTCATACCTATTTTTAACCACACTGAGGATTTTTTTATTTTATCAATACACTAGCTGACCCGGCGAACTTCGTACCACCATATTTATTTTCGAGAATATTTTCTAAATTACTGAAAAACTTCTTTAAGCATTTAAGCCCACCTCAACTTCCTGCAGGGCCGGAGTGTATAGGACTAAGCGGACTAAGAAAACATAACACCCCTGGTTTTCTTTAAATTTTCTCCTAATACAAACCTTGTCCTGAAAATAACAAATACATCAAAAAATAATTATTCAATTTGGTGCAGTCAATCGAAAGTTATGCGCGTACATATTTTTTTAACCGACTTCCAAAAGGTAGGAGGTTCTATGTTCCACTGTATGTATTTTTTTTAATGTATGTTCACCGATTACTCCGTCAATTGTGGACCGATTTTGAAATTTTTTTTTGTTTTCGAAAGGGTATGCTCCCGAGGTGGTCCCATTGCCACCATATCAGGATCTGATGATGGGATCCTAGGGAAATCAGGCACATACTATGTTTTTCGTATATTTTCTGAAGTTACACCGGTATTTCCGCCTGGTAGTCATCATTTTATGATGATGAGCCGATGATGTAAGGCACAACTCCTTAACGGTTAGGAGTTGGAGGATAAATATTTAAATATCATATGTATATATGTTACCTTTAGTCGTATTCTTTCAAATTATTTAGGTAAGCTGATGATGGAAGATACAACTCCTCAACGGTTAGGAGTTGGAGGATAATTCTTTCAATTTCATACGTATCTAAAGACCTTCAGTCGTATACTTTCAAGTTATTTAGGTGAGCTGATGATAGAAGGTTAAACTCTTCAACAGAAAGGGATTAGAGGATGATTTTAATATTACACGTACGTAATAGACCTTAATTTGTATTCTTGATGATGATGAAATTTGATGAAATAGTTCAACTTACTACTTACCTACGATCGTTTGCACTAAAAAATGAAAAATAAAAACATTTTATAAAAAAAAAAAAACAGACTTCCAAAAAACATCCAACGAAAACTCTCTGCCAAAAAGAGAGTTTTCGTTGGATGTTTTTTGGAAGTCAGTTTTTTTTATTGTGATTCATTTTTATTTATATAGATAGACTAGTTGTTGACCGCGGCTCCGCCCGGGTGTAAGTCGGTTTTCGCGGCAAATAGTAACCTATGTGTTATTCTGATGTTCTATATTACTGTAAAGTTTCATTCAAATCAGTTCAGTAGTTTTTGCGTGAAAGAGTAACAAACATCCATCCATCCATCCATACTTACAAACTTTCGCATTTATAATATTTATATAGATAGATAATATAATCTAATGTTTCATCCGTGTGATGACGGATTAACGATACAGATTGTCACTCCATTACCTATTTATGCCGAGGTTGTCGCAAAAGCCGACTAAAACTGCCTTTAAAAACTTAAACAGTCGGTAAACTACGCAATATCCTGTACAGTACAAAGAGAAGAAAAAATTAACACATACTCTATTGTCTATGTCTATACTAACCCGCTACTTTATTCAATATAAGTGGAATAATTCAAATTTTACATAAGGATTTCACGTTAACGCGTTAAAAGATTATCAAAACTCGCTTTAGGTTTAGTTTTATAGATACAATCCGCTTTGCATTTGTTGAAAGTCAGCCAATTCGCAAGCCATCTAAATACCCAAAAATATGTATTAAACCAATAAGCTGATTTATATTGACATTTTTCCAGCTGCCACACGATCTGTGCAAGAGCCTGAAGATGATGTATATGATGCCGCACCCGCAGCGCGGCCTTCCAGGACGTTCAGACGAGGTGGCAACTAAGCCCACAATCATCTGACCTATATATTATATACTCCTTACCCACCACCCTACCCCTTCATCTTCCCAAATCCCTTTAAATTTTAATAACATCCTGGAACTGCAGGTCTACGGGCCGTGGTCTACAAGACAGTACCGCTAGCGATCTGCCACTTTACCCTGTGACATGTATTAGAGTTCAAATTGTATTGCTGAGTTGCAGTGTCTACAATATTATGTTATGCGAATGCAAGGCTACTAGCTATCATATACTGTCTTATAGACCTCACTTGTGAAGGCCTAATGAGAAAAGTTTAAATTAAACCCAAATTCATCGTATTAGATGGATTAATATTTTATACTTTTTGTAAATTATAAGAATAAGTAATTTTTAAATAAAGTAATTGTAAATTTCATGTGTTTTTTCTTTAGGAATAAACTATTAAAAATACCCTATTACTGGGTAAGGATTGTATAGGTATTGCGATGATTTAAGTACCAGTATTTCTTGGCAACTCTCCATGAGTATTTTCTGAAGAATATTTTAAAAATAAAAGAAAACATTTCATTAATGTACACTTGACTAATTTTCATTTATGCATTAAACACGATACTTAAAAGTAATTAAAAAAGCATTTAGTAAATAGTAAGTTTTATTTCTTAAGAACCCGAGTTACTTCTGCCAGGGGAATGTTTTAAGTACAACTTCACTATTTGAGAACCTCTTTTGCACGTTACTAACTTTCTTTTTTTATATTTGCGCTGCCAAAATGACTTTGCCCTGCCTGATGGAATGCACAAGCAGAATCCAAGATTTGCGTGCGAACTGAGGGACCATAGTGTTTTTTTTTTTGAAATTTTTGTAAGAATTAGTAGTAGGCTCAAAAAAATTGTAGAACAAATATGAGAATTTGTAAAAATATATATTAAAAACTACAGCCCTTTAAGTGTGGTCCCTCAATCCTCACATACCATCAGCCGTATCTCGGCAAGTATATATTATTTATTTCATGCTTTGTAAAGATACATAATGTAAAATAACACTTAATTAACCGTACAACCTTGGGTTTCGACTATTACAATAAAAATTGGTTTTAGAAAGAAATTTTTCATTTATTGAACATATTAGAACAGTTAATGAAAAGGCAAAAAAGAGTTTCTTTGCACTGACGAGGATATCAACTGCGACATGGGGTCTGTCATTTCATACACTAAAGATCATATGTGGAGCTACTTATTTAGGTTCTATTTGCTATGGTGCTCCTGTATGGGCAGATAGGACGACTGTAGGTGCTGTCCGTCGCAAACTGTTACAAGGCCAACGACCTGCATTGATTATCTTGTGCAAGGCATATAGGACGGTTAGCACTGAGGCTTTACCGGTGTTGGCAGGTGTTCTTCCGGTCGATCTCGAGGTGCAAAGACGTGCAGCCATGTATTATTCCACACTACAAAACATGGAATGCGATTTTTTGGGCATACGAGACCGCGGTAAAATCATAAGATTGTTTCAACAGCAATCCAATGTCTATAACGACCTCTTGGATGAATGGCAGCAACGATGGGACGAATCATCTAAGGGGCGCCACCTCTACCAGTTCTTTCCATCTGTTTACGAATGGTTGTCAAGGACATGGCTCGAGATGGATCACTGTGTCGCTCAATTTCTTACAGGCCACGGTAATTTTAAGAGCAAACTATACTCATTTAAATTAGTTGATTCACCATTGTGTCAATGCTCAACACCTGATTCTAGCTGTGAACAGTCGGCTCATCATATCCTCTGGGAATATAGTCTTTGGTACAATGAACGTAACATGATGCTTAATAGCTTACAAATTACGTCTGGGGTAGTATATTATGGGGATCTTGTGTCAACTGCAGTGAATTTCGGTGCGTTTAAGCGATTCTGCCATACATACTATAGAAATCAAATATAGCTCACTTAGGACCCATAATATTTTTATCCGTGGTGCTTCCCGATTTGAAAAAGGCGTCTGCCTATTTTGACTTCATTTTGTCTCCCGCTTTGCCAAGGAGGGAAGTGGACTTATTACATTTCCAACTCCTCCAGTTTTCTTCTGATTAATTTCATTGCGGGTCCCAAGACAGTTTAATTTTTCCTGGGACTTCCCGACTGTCATAACTCGGTGTGTTCGTGGGTCACCGCTGTTGATCCTGGTGTACAGGAGCTACAGTGGTGGGCGTGTGGGCGGGATTAGTCCCATTATTACAATAAAAATTATATTGGTAGTCTACATTTTGTTCCATTGTGTGATCACACTACTCGTATATCTGTTCATAAGATTACTAAAATGCTATAATCTCATTTTAGAGGTAAGATGCACACAATTTTAGATACCTAGTATTTAGTAGAAACTTTTTACAAAAAGTTTAGTACACTACACTTGGTGATACTTTAGTCGTCTAGTAGCTAGTACATGCAGGTATGTTTGAGGACGTGAGGATTGAGGGACCAGCTTTAATTATATATATCTTCAAAGTGTGTCGATATTTAAAAAAAAAAAAATTTACAAATTGCTTTAAGACTTTTTCTAAAACATTATGTAAGAAAAGAAAGATTTTATTCCGTTGATGTGGTAACATTCAGTATAACAAAATCTGTCGTGTGTGGACTAAGGGACCACAGTATAGTCGTTGTATTTTTTTAAATCGTTGATGATTTGTGCTCAGTTATTTAGTATATATCTTTACAAATTCTCTACTAAATGTCTGAAGTCACAATACCTTCATTTTTACATACTTGCCGAGATCCGGCTGATGGTATGTGAGGATTGAGGGACCACAATTAAAGAGCCGTAGTTTTTAATATATCTTTTTACAAATTCTCATATTTGTTCTACAATTGTTTTGAGCCTACTACTAATTCTTACAAAAATTTCAAAAAAAGAAACACTGTGGTCCGTCAGTTCACACGCACACGAATGAAAGAGTGGTGGTCACCATACTCAATGCGAATAAGCACTAATGCCTAGTGACATGCTTTTCACGCCCCGCTTAAAGGACCCGGGATCATAGTGGGACGGAAACACGTGCGCTGGTAGTGAGTTCCAGGTTTTAATCGCTCGGAACAGGAAGGAAGTATCGAATCGATGAGTGCGAGAGCGTATGCCTACCACTCTGAAGCAGTGACTTCGTAGGCCGGCTTGTTGTACTTGTTGTACTGTAGAGGAAGGGAGAAGAGGGGACCAGTTGGAAGAGCTCTTCAGAAGGCTATAGAGGACTGCCAGACATTGTAAAGCAATAATATAATGCCAAAGGTAGTTTGCAGCAACTTTCTAAAGAATATTTTCAAAATAATAGAAAACATATCGATGAATTAAAATATAATTAACTAGTATATTAAATATAATACTTAAAACTAATCAAAATAAACAGTATTAAGTTCACTTCTTAAGAACCCTAGTTACTTCTGCCAGGGGAGTATTGTACGTGCCAGGCTTCACTAAGTTTACTAGCTGCTCTGCGATTTCTTGGCCGACCCGCACCTGAGCCTCTTTCGTAGAAGCACCTGTTAAAATCACTTAATTAGAGAAGAACTGTTATTCTGTTAAAAATTAAATTTGTAACAAGTGTAACTATTAGCTCATTCCAAGGAATAATATTTGTCATGAGGATTTCATTGGAATTTAGATTTTTTTTTACTTCATACTTAATCTGAGCATTTTTCTTCTTACATACTCATTAGATGAGAACGAAGAATGACTACATTCCCAAGAATGGTTGGCATCAGGCAGAAGGCCGGCCATAAGGAAAAAACCGTAACCTTGTTAAAGCTGTTTATTTTATTAAGAATAAATAAGAATAATTGTGTGTGCATAGGACACTCGCTAGCTCTATTACTAATTAGCTAATTACGTTACAAATTGAAAATAGAAGATTATTCCCACGCGTTCAGTTTAGCATAGGATCGCAAGATTATCTCATATTATTATTAATTCATACACAATAACATGTTGATAATTGCAACAAAATTTCTTAAAGTTACATGTCATAGCTTTTTAGTGTAGCAAACTACTTGGGAAAATGAGATACTTGATTTTTTAAGTAATATAAATAATGTCGCGATGTCGTTTTAAAACCTTTACACAAACACGTAGGTACAGGCAATAAGAAGTTGCAAAACTTGCAAGTTACCAGTACCCATGCATTCTTTATTAATACTTGATGTCGCTGAAGCAGGAAATGTTCGTAAACAAATTCATGGATGAATTCTATTCACACAATTGACTTTAATGGCTCGACAAATTGATCTAGTTCTAGTATTGTTACTAGCGACTAGACTACCTACTAGCGAATATGCATCCTTTATTAAAGTAGTTATGCTATTTGTACAATAGAATATTATAGTGTTTGATACATAACAGTGTCTATACACAGAGCATAGCGTATATTAAAATAGCATAATTATTGCAATACATGGACCTGATAGACCAGATGGAATTCTGCTGTTGGAACTACACGATTGACATCATTGATATTAAAAATATGAAAGTTTAAAAGTTGACTTATTAGGAAGTTGTATAAAATGAAATATATTTCAAATTTCAGCTTAAATTTAATAAAATAAATAAGATGAATATAGTTACCGAGGTGAGGCGTGGCAATCACTGCTTTGTGCTGGATTATTTGTAAGGTTAGGGGGTCAGTCGGAGGCTCCTGCTCGAAGACGTCCAATGCTGCTCCACCAACCTGCGATAAACATTATCTATATATATAAAAGAGTAATATGACTGACTGACATACCCAGAGATCAACGCACAGCCTAAACCGCTGAATCTAGAATCCTGAAATTTTGCATGTAGGTTCTATATATAACGTAAGTGAGCACTAAGAAAGGAATTTTTGAAATTTACCCCTAAGGGGGTAAATCAGGGGATGAAAGTCTGCGTGAGCGAAGCCGCGTGTAAAAGCTAGTAACTGATATTCCGATCTGATATCCGGCCCAATGATGTAGAAGCATCTCAATAGGCGCCGGTCACCATGCTGTATTGTTGTATTGTCTACATTCGCAATAAGAGTGGTGAGCACTACTCTTGGATTTTGCCCATGCTTTCCATCAAGGAGAGTAGAGTCACTTTTGTTGGCTCATAAATATAAAAAAAATTGGGTCGAATGGCTAAAACTAAATAAAAGCGATTTAAAAGATTCTAACTGAACTTTCACGATGTAAAAATGTGAAATCTTTAACAAAATATATGTCAAGTTTTCTTATTAATTCAATAGAAAATTTTATAAAAACACAGCATTTAAAAAAGAATGTGAAAATGTTTACAGTAAAAATACAAAACAAATTTTAACAAAAAAAAACGACTTCGATCTGGACCAAATTTAAATGGGACCATTCGGGAAGCACCAGCTTTCAAATAAAAAAAGAACCATCAAAATCGAAAGTTATGAGGTAACAAACATAAAAAAAACAGTCGAACTGAGAACCTCCTCCTTCTTTTGAAGTCGGTTAAAAATACGAATTTTAATAGTTATCTGTTATTTCATATGATTTCAATCAAAATAAAAACGTGTTGAGTATGTTAGGCGCTATGTTTCAAAATAATAATAGCTCACAAAGTGATATACGTAAGAAATTAAAGTTATGAACTTACCTGACCACTCTCTAGTGCGTCATATAAATCCTTTTCTTGTATAAGACCGCCGCGACCAACGTTTACGATTTTAACACCTTTTTTACACGTTGACAAAACTCTGGAATTGATGAAATCTGTCGAAAAAGAAAATATTTATATGTCAGCCAGTATTTTAGTAAAAATCCCGGCGAACCATGAGGCGTGTTCATTTACTTTTTAAACAAAATATTCGTAGGATTGTATCATAAGGTTCTTCACTTATATGTTTAAGAAGTATCTAATGCTAAAAAGCTAGCTAGCTAGTAGGCGTCGGTTTTATTATTATATACATATGTATGTATAATTGAATGTCGCAGGCGGATACTTGATATGATATTAGATCAGAAGTTACGATGGACGAGCGACGTCGAATCAAGCTTAAAAAGTTTATACCCATTACAGATAGATACTTCGACATTTCAAAGCAGTAGCCAAACTTAGAAAATTTAATTTTTACTAACCATTTTTTCAAAGAAGAATTATTAGATCTTAGACATCTATTTTATCAAGTAGGTATCAAAAGCTGGTTATATTTATAGTCATTCTTATTGTGGAATTATACCGATAGTTACTAATGAACAAGTAATGACTTACTGTGTATAATAGCCAATTGCATCAGTCCTCAACACATTAGAAGAATGATAAAGTTTGTTATTAGCACTAGGCACATTGACATTCATATTTAAATGATACAATACCTTATAGGGTTCATAGTGGAATAATTTGATTTACACCACACGCAGACTACAGACTTTTAATCGGCCGACAGTTTAATCGGGCAGTTAATCAGTATGGTTTGAACATGTATGACAGTGCTCACACTACACCGATTTCGTATCGGCCGACAAATAAGCCAAAAGCCAACCCGATCAAACTATCGGCCGACTAAAAAGTTTGTAGTCTGCGCTAAAATACTAAATATTTTCGGACATTATTTTAACACACAACGCCATCTAGTCCCAAACTAAGCAGAGCTGGGTACTAGACAACTGATATTAATGATATTTGGATTCTTGCACAAAACAAAGAAATACTTTGGAATTTATTCAAAATAAAAAAGCTAAAATCGGAGGCATGTATGAAGAGATTGGATTTATAATGATATAGCTTACTTTTAGTTGACTCGATGAGGGGCGTATGCAGAGTGATGTAGTCAGCATGAGGCCAGATGTCATCCAGCTCCATTTTTTGCGCATGGAATTCAGCACATTGCTCGGCGGACACAAATGGGTCAAAGCCAATGATCTATAGCAACATAAACACACCAATAGATAGATAGACAGCAATAGACACCAACTAGCTAACAAATGATCGTGCTCATCAAACAACCATTGGTTCTGGGAGGGAATCGAACATTAGGCCAACAGGTCTGTTACTCCGATTCGCATTAGTAATATAATCAAAATCTCTTCTGTAATATCGAATGTTATCAATAGGTCTGAGGGCAGAGGGCTACCTAAAGGTATAAGTTATTTGTTAAAATCATTGAATATATCAAACTATGTACTAGTGTTAGGCTAAAATTTATATGCATTTACTTTGAAGTTCACGTACCCGTTTGACCGATATAATTGCCATCAGACAGTAGCTATAATTACTTCTTATTATCGTATCGTTGTTTACGCAACAGCAGTTGCTGGGTGCGAAGGAGTTTAAGAAACTATTTTGTGTTTCATTTTGCACAGTTTTGCACTCATTCTCATTGTCTGTCACTTTATGTCAATTAGATAGTTGTGGTTTGGTTTGGGGGTTTTCATGATCATGTTAGTAATGATCATAAAAACTCCAAACTTGCTTATTTCTTACTAAACTGGGTCCTTATTTCAATTGAATGAACGAACTCCTGATGAAATTGTACGTAAACCTAAGCTTACTTTGATTCGCAAATATATTAATAATAATTAAGTACTAAATATTTATTATTTATATTTATATAGTATACTGTATGACTCCCATCGGTCTTAGTCAAATACTGCGAAACGTACTTATTAATCTAATTTTACAAATCACAAAAAGAGAAGGCAAAATCACAGGACTGATAGCTAATGTATCTTCTGTTATTAGTACTGATAGCAATCCATATTAAAGCGAATGGATAGTAATATTTTTAGGAATAATATAATTATTACAAACTATGTAGGTTGGTAGTGTAGATTTACCTTCATTCCAAATGCGTGCATACGGATAGCAACTTCCCTGCCCACCCTACCAAGGCCAAGAATGGCTAGGGTCTTCCCGTTCACTTCAGTACCGGTGTACAATGAGCGATCCCATCGACCAGCCTTTAATGACGTGGCGGCTGGGACGACGTGTCTCGACAGTGACAATATCAAGTTGCATGTCAGTTCACAAGCACTTAAGGCATTAGCACCAGGAGCACTGAGGAAATACAAAATAGAGACATATATAAGTACAGTAATAGTTTAATTCGCGATTGCACGGTTGGCCGAATGTTTTAAGCGGTCGCCACGCTGCTTTCTGCTGCGCTGAGTGTCGTGGGTTCAAATCTCACACGGAGCAATACTTTAAGTCACAAATTGTTCTTCTAAGTCTGGTCGTTCATTGTTTCCGTTGCATATGCGTCTGTAAGGTCCCCCGAGACACAGGATGTAAATCCTAACGCGGTAGTTGTCTTTTAAAAAAAAGGTAAGGAATGGAAAAGATTTAATAGATATTAAAAGTATTGCGTTGTGTAAAACATGCTAAACTAACCAAATAATTACCAAATGAATACATTTGCTTTAACCGTTGCGTAAAACGAGGCGTTATCGAAGAAGTTTTACCAAGTATTTTATTTATAACAAATCAGGTTTATCTACTTAGTTCTGAGAAGTTAGTACTAGTAAATTCAGTAATAGAATGGTTTTGTAAAAACTGTAAGATATAAAAATAATACTAAACACATCTTATACACGGCTGTCTTGACTTGGCAGATCTAGTATTATGGTAACCAGAGTGCTGATTAACAAGCTTATATATTTGTTAATACATACATACTATATAAAAATTCATTTACATAATTATTAAAAGCGTTACTCACTTGATTACTCCAATACCTCGTTCACCAGCCACTTTAATATCAATGTTGTCAACTCCTGCACCAGCGCGGCCTACCACTTTTAGATTTACGCCAGCTTCTAGTACAGCTTTAGTTACTTGTGTGGCTGACCTAACTACTAACGCGTCGTATTTCTACAGGAAAATAAAGGATATTTTATTTTTGTTTTCATTTGACTAAATAATAAGTAAATAGTAAAACACATGTTTACAAAGGTCGGTTACAAGCGAACTCACAAAACTTCAGGTGATAATAGGCATTCGCAGTATTTTGCCAATCGTAATCACTAGTAAAATGAAAGTGATTGAAATACATGTAAATGTTTGAGCCTGTGATTGAAATTTGAGTGAGGACAAAACTGGACACAAACTGCCCAAAATAGAAAGAAGTGGAGGGGGTTGAAGGGGACCTACATCAAAATGGTTGAAGAAGGTTTGAAATAATGATGAGTGTAAAAAATCTGTAGGGAATAGTGAGGGCCAGTACGTCTTCTATGTATGTTTACGAATTTGTCTCAGTACTTAATCATCTTGTAATATCTATTAAAATAACAACATTGTCTCGTGTTATCTTATTCCTTCGTGTTTAGAAATGATAAAGAGAATATAATTTCCTTGGTTTAAAATAGGTATATATATATACTGGTGATGTATTAAGACTCCATTATCAGTATAACATTCAGAGGTTATTAGCTTGTATTCATGATGAGAAGATAAGAAGCGATAGCACGACGTCGTTTTGTAAAAATAATCATATTATTGAACGTGTGTATGATATAAGAACTTTGTTAGATTATTTCGAGCAGTTGATATGAAGTAACGACATGACACCTAGTTAAGGTAACTACTTCCAGAGAGAGTATTTTAAGAAAAAGATAAATCCCCAAGTTGCCCTAAATAAAGTAGTCGTAATTAAATGTATAAATACGCCCCTTGTTTATTTCTAAATAAGACTGGAGTTTAAGTCATAAGCATGTTGTTATTTGGGACATATTTCGCTTAAATCATTGATATTTCATCAATATATTAGTGAATAAACAAACAAGCATATTGAAAGCTAGCAAGCAATTATTAGAATAAAAATGTAAGATACAAAAAAAAACAGAAAATTTGATAACAGAACGTCATTATATTATTTAATATTTAGGAAGTATTAGCATCAGCTATTCTATTCTGAAAGTTTTTTTAAGTTAAACTGACGTGTATTATTGCATCACACATCACAACAACTACCTTTAATAAGCCACCAAGGAGGTTTTAAAAGGATTACATACATTATCTATATATATAAAAGCGAAATACCACTCACTTATTAATCACGAAATCTCAGAAACTATAACACCTACAAACTTAAAATTTGGCAGGTAGGTTCTTTATAGGGTGTAGACATCCGCTAAGAACGGATTTTACTATACTCCACCCCTAAGGGGGTAAATCAGGGGATGAAAGTCTGCGTGAGCGGAGCAGCGTGCAAAAGCTAGTATTAATATAAAATCAGGATAAACAAAAGAACCTTAGTAACTTATAAAATTAAAGCAACATCTCAATCGCAACTGCAGTTTCATCTATAACTTACTGGAACTTCCTTTAAGATGTCTTCCTTCGAGATCTTGGCGATGTTTGTTGCGTTGATGCCATGAGCATTCAGTATTTCTGTGCAGTTTGCACCGACTCCATCCACAATCAATACTGACTTGATGTTAAGAACCATTTTGTATCTGTTCATGAAAAACCAAAATTGAAGTTAAAAATAGTCAATATCTTATAATTATATAAGCCATACTGCTGCACCGATTTCAATAAAATTTAGTTGAAGATACTTTGTTTCTAGAGGTAGGACATAGGCTGCTATTCTTTACCGCGACCACTGGCATACACGCGGGGGGAGCCGTGGTCTAAAGCTAATTATGTATGTATATAAAAAAATGAATGATTTTTAAATTATTTACTATCACAAATATTTTTACTTCTACTTTCTTAACTTAAGAAAGACTAAAAGGCCTATGCTACTTTGTCATCATGTAAGCAAGATCTATTGATACAGTTTTAACTTGCCTTTTCCTATTAAAGTACACTCGATCCCCAAAAGTTAGACACTCTAAAGGAAATTACCTGTTAACTTAATAGACTTGCCTCCCTATTACGTGCGTGTTACCACATTATGGTTGACAAAATGTGGAGGTTTAAACCTGGATCTTCTCAGAAGTTGCAGGCAGGTTTGTTGTACCAAAGGTGTAATTGTGTATTTATGGATATATATTTATGAAGGTATGAAGTTCATGCAGAGCTATTTCGAAGAAAGTTATACGAAGTTTTCAACCGGTTTCAAGTTCATCGAACAGTAAACACTCGCTCTGTGAGCACTAAACGACACTAAGCCCAGGTAGGACCAAAAGCAATATGTAGGAAATACATATATGATTCGAAATGGAATTAAATCACAAAATAACCACTCGCTAGGATTTTTAAAGAAAATCCTTGAATAAGAGTAGTTCAATTTTTATGTAGGTAAGTATACAGACTTCGTCATAGGTGAATTTAATTGGTCAATTTATATCGCATTGTTTTAAATAGTATAAGACCTTGCGTCAAGGCAATATTAACTAAGTGAATATAAATGTACTTACTGTTTGTGACATTAAAAATGCAATAAAGAAAAAGCAATAACTTTCCAAGTACTTTTATGTACTTGATATATATTTAGAAATATTTGCTATTATAATTGAATTAATACTTAAACATTGTATATCAAAATTAAGACGCACATTAAAATATTGTAGGAGATTGCAAACAAACTAAAAATATACCTACTTGAAAATAAGTTCATTTTATTAATTTTCGAAACTCGATTTATGAAATCGATACTGTGGCAAGTTCAAAAACACAAAGTGAATTCAGGTTTATCTATATTACATCAACATTTTATAAGTAGGTAAGTACTATTATATATATATATATATAAAATAATAAAACAAAATTATTTATGTATCTATCAAATGGTATGAATGAGTTATTGATTGAATAAACCGCCAAAAACAATATTCATTAACAGTTATATTCCAAATAGCACCAAATATGTGCTAATATAATAATCTATACATATAATTGTATAATATAATGTACTCACGTGTGTCAGTCGCGCGTGTCTGAATATGTACTAAATGCAAAATGAGACGAGCGCTTGAGTGGATCGCCGATCAGGTCGCGAATGAACGAACGAAGCGATCACTTATCTTTGCTAGTGCCAAACGAAATGTTGCCGACCTGCTTAAAATGTGAATTAGTTCAGTTCGGACTCACTCATGTCTTATTAATGAATGCTAGTAGCGCCTCTTAATGTACATTTGATTACTAAATTAGTTATAATGATGAAGTAAAAATTATCTTGACAAAATGTTTACTTACAAATACTAGAGTCTTTATCAGTTACACCATTCGTTAGTAGTCAAAGTATGATTGACTGAGTTGATCTAGCGTCACTTACCATGACACCGATTTTATTATGTTTATTTTCTAGTTAGAACTCGGCTATAACTATTACAGTAGCTATTGCGTCTTATTTGTTATGATAGCTATGCGAATTACGTAATTAGTGTTTACTGGCTCGGTTTTTTTGAAAAGGTGTGCTTTTTATAGTACGTACTCATATTTGTAGTTATAAAGTAGGAAAATAGATGATAATTTTTTTTTTTTTATATTCTTTGTATACCTATTAAACAATTGCGACTTCATATTTGATTCTTAAATACATATACTTACCAGATAAAAACTATTTGTTAATCAGAAAATGGGAATTGTACTGGAAATTGCTATCCCACCAAAACCATTTTCATGTAAAATGTTGCCAAGACGACTGCATATGGCTTACCTTATGAAAAATATATCAGATCTCATGTAGAGCCAAGCTTCTGAATCTACACGCCCTAACTCTACCAACCTTACCTTCACAAAGTCTACATCTCAGTAAAAATGTATGGCTTCGCCGTTTCGCCTTTTTTAAGTGGCTTACGGCAGTATTTTTTTATTGTTTAATCCTATTTAGGGTGTATTTCTTGTACGTCTTCTCTCGAAAAAGTCCGTATACCAAAAACAAAACCTCTAGCATAAAAATTACCGAAAATCTCAGACAAACTTCCACCCCCAATTCGGGTTGGGGGGCAAAAATAATAGGTTTATGATTTTTTTTGTTGATTGTATACTAAACCTAGTCTACATACCAAATTTCAGCTTTCTAGCACTTTAGGAAGTACCCTAACAGTTTTGATGATCATCAGTGTGTCAGTGAGTCACACAGGTCAGTGTCAGGGAGTCTGGGAGTCCCAAGTCACAGGTGATAAACCTAGTTTGGTAGCCAAGATCTAACATATTTTGTTTGCATAAAAAAATGCTATTTTATTTTTCATGTTGTTGTTACAATTGTAAGATTATATCAAAAAGAAAAGGATTTTACAAAAATGTTCAAACTATATTTGCAGAAATAAATTATTATTATTATTATTGCTATTACAAGAGCCATATAATTGAAACTTTGTATGTTTAATCAGTCTATTATTGACATCATATCCTGAGAATTTGAACTATCTGGTATATCGGAAACCAAAGTTATGAGGGTTCCCCCGAAACCCCCTGCATACTAAATTTCATGAAAATCGTTGGAGCCATTTCCGAGATTTATAAATATCTTTATATATATATATATATACACATACAAGAATTGCTCGTTCAAAGGTATTAGATATGTCTTTCCTTAATATGTGAACGTGTGGCAGGCATGCTTAACACGTCTTTTTTAGACAGGAGGTTGCGGCCTGTTATACCACGCTAGTCAGAAGGGTTCGCAGGGTTTTTTTAATTTTTTTCTATTAATTTCTAACTAAATCATCATTGGGAACACGGGAACTCTGAACGATGGAGGTTTGTGTTGCAGATCTGATACTGATAAGGTCTATCCATCGCGTAGGTGAGCACCACGGATTCAGATTCAAACACATCGTGAGAGCCTTAACGACAATGCAACATCGTCAACCATGACTGCTCTGTCAAGAGTAAAGGTAAATCATCACTGAAAAATTGCATCTTATTGATTAGGTAAACTAGAGGAAATTATAATCGTTTAGATCAACATCAGATGAGCTTTTATGAGTCCCTTGTTGGACACGAGCCTCTCCTTGGAAGGAGGTTTCAGTCTACTACACCATACTGGCCAGACGAATTAGTATAGGGTTGATTTGAAGTTCTGGTTGGAGTGCAGTTGCCCTACGAAGTTTACTTCCATAGGCAGCTCTTACGACATCCATTAGATGAATAAGGGTGAGGACATTTCGTATTCTTCACCCGTCTCTACACGGATGTGTATGTACTACGAGAGATGAGTATCTAGATAACAAGTGAATGCCACCATTGTGTATGCGTTTCAACCATCAAATTGCCATCACGCTGGTCCAGCGCTGGGCCATCATGTAGAGGAGCCATTATAGTCAACCAATTTTAGGTTTGGCTGTATAAAGGTATCATATGAGACACGTTTTTAACAATCAAAGTATCTTTATGTCAAAATTTCATTAAAATCTGTTCATCAATTTAGTCGTCAACGCGTAACAAACAGACAGTCATGAATCATTATTTATATTCCTTATATTATATCGGTTAGGAATATTTTCATTAGGTATCTAGGTTCAAAACAATAATAACATTCATCGTGTTAAAATAAAAGAACGTCATTGCGTATTTTGCCGTTGTTTGTGTAAACATGTTTATCAATTCGTTGACCTAACAACAGAAATTATTTCATAATACATTGTTTTCCTATCAACGAATAAAACTGACGGATTTGTTAAATTTTTTGTATTCTGTAATATTGATAATATGTACAGAGGAATCGTTCGTTTTGAATTATCATTTGATAAGATATCACCTTTTGCCTTAATAAAGCAATGAGAAATTATATGAATGAGGGATTTTTTTCTCGTATTGCATGATGAAATTCAACAAGAGGAAACCAATCATTTAGTATGTTTCCCTAAAGTTACATTCAGATAATAACTAAAAATATCCTTTATTTCATTAACAAACAAGTTAAAATCAGGGTACATATAAATTCTGATTACTGTCTAGCTATTATGTTCCTGTCTCACAACGTCTAATAACATGTACTGGCAGTGATCTGTAAGTGTACCTTTTATAAATAAATAAATGAATACTGTAACAATACATTTATCAGTGGAGTTAACGGCTGCGTTCTCCACCAATGCCTCGGCAAGTACACACTCTCTTGCTAGAAGTTAACCTGTGTTACAAGTAGAGGGACTCCGCCATGGAAGCATACTCTCAGTCGCGACAGCTGATATACCTACCTACCTACCTATATGTCTACAGTAGCTCTACCACAGAATAACTAATAGTACACCCAGCTCTGGGTCTATATGTTAGGCAAGTCTGTAGGTATTTGGGACCCATACTTAAAACCAAGAATTTAAAATAAACATTAATAAACAAAAATAAAGCACAAAATAAAGTAACCATGTAAGTGTGCCACATCAAGTGTATTCAATATATCTTATTCTGTCCATACAGTAGCTTTTCTGTATCCGAGTAGTTTAAAGTGTGTAGTCATCGTCTACTAGTCAGACAAATATATTTTGTTTTAGCATATTTTGTGGCATCTGATAAATAAAACCTATTTAGAGTGAATTATGTTCACTCCTACGTACTGCAGAACACTAGGGTTCTATAAGATGGTTTTCCTTTCAAATGTTTTGTTGACTTTTTCGACATAGACGAAGAAAAACGGGTCTCTTAGATCTGTTGAGTGTCTGTGAGTTTTCTTACAACTAGAAAATGTAATAAAATGATGTGAAACTACCAAATGCAGGTGTGATGGTCATTATGTATTTTATATTATTTGCAGTGTTCTGTGGAACGTCTTAGGCTTAGAAGTTTTGGACATTAAAAGTAATTTTATAGTATTTCCAAAATTGGTAATAGGAAAAGAATAAATTGCGTGATTCTTACGTAACCGAGTTCTTTTATCTTACTCGCCCGAATAATTCACCTGCATGAGCAACATAGATAGCTCCCTTGCTTTCTATACATATATCGTGTTCTTAGTAATCATGTCATGTTTATGTTTTTGTCATACAAACAATGTAAATATTTGTGAAGACTAGCATAGCATGTCCATAATCACGCATATCAAACTTAACACACTCTATCTTTAAAAAACGTACAGTCATCAAACTCGGTTCGATTTCCGCGTCGAGCCGAAAGTATTGTTGGGTTTTATTCCAAGAAATTCTTAATAACAGCTTGGAGTATGGAAGTTTGGCGGTGTTTCACGTCCGTGTCTCATAAACTACGTTAAGCGGTCGGTCCCGGTTGTCATGAACATCTATGGCCATCGTTATTGGGAAGTCAGTGCCCTCAAATATACTGACAACTAGTTTAACCTTAGAATTCATTTTCAATTCAATTTAGCAATTGATTTTGACAATACACGTTCGTGTTCTTTTTTTTACCATAGTCTCAGCTCTCAATTCTCTTGCATTTATTAAGCAAAATATTGATTTATTGATAATAACATGTAAATCAGTGGATACATTAAAAAAAAGGGATGTTATATAATATATTTGTTGTGATACTATGTGTAGAACGTTTAACAATGTATGACGAAAGGAATGTTATAAATAAAACAACGCTTATCCAAACGTTATAAATCTTAATAATTAATTTTATTATCACACTTACGAAAGATACAAAATATATCACGATGGCACTACAAGTCAGTGCTTCAGCAGAGAAGACATGGAATCATATAAAAGTTATTTTATGTGTTTTTATCTTTTTACAGAGTCATTGAATTTTATCTTCCATAATAATAGGTATAGCCGATATGATGTCAGATTCACATTTTCGAACTATATTTTTTCTTGGTTTTGCAGACGTTAAATTATTAAAATATTAAAAAAATATGCATAACTACTTGAGAATTGATTTTATTCTCAGTAATTTAAGTTAGATTTTCTAAAAAAAATATCTTGAACTTTACATTGCTTAAAACAATTTATTTTAAATGTAATCAGTACGAGTCTCATATATTTGTAATTCCGGGACAAAGCTACTGTTACCAGAATTAGGTTAGACATACTTTTATAATATTGGAAAAATAACTAGTTAATTGAGTGATATTGGTTTGGTTTGTAGTATTCTTCCTCGGCGATTTACTTACACCGGGAAGCCCGGACTTACTTGTAACAAAATCTATCACTAATATGTACATAACACTTGTAAAATAAAAAAGAAAGTACTAAATAGAGAATAAGAACCCATAGGTACAATTCTAGAAATGGAAAAGTATTACAAGATTACTCTAACTCTAGACATATTACAACTAAATAGTAAAAAACACTGATATTAGGCAGATAGTACATAAATGAAGGATACTAACATCTAAATAGTGTCTGGAATAAATTGACTAAGATTAATGACATATTGCGAATGCTGAACTTATTTGAGATATAGAAGAATGCGTCATATTATTTCTTTAAAATAAAATTTGGCTTTTGAGTTAAATAAATTCAATGAGAGATGACATGTACATAAATGGCATTATTTAAGGTAGCTAGCATAAGTTTCAGCATCATGTCATTACGATTAACCAGATAATTTTGGATTGAGGAATAGGGGGGTTATTTTGGGTGGTAGACGCCTCGGGCAGGTCTGGCCGGCCGAGCGCCAATGCCACCTGCGGCGCGTCTCCTTGCGATAAGCGCATCTAAGCCACGAAGCGGTGGAGCAGCCGTCGTCTCGATAACTGCAGCTTCTGTCTCTTCTTCAACTTTCTCAGCACTAGTGCTCTCTTCAGTCGTCTCCGTTGACTTCTTTGGCGCTTCTGTTGTCGCCTAAAGAACAACAATAAAAATTAGATGTGTGTATCTTTATGATAACACTATGAATATAATTCATCATTTTAAGTTGAGAATTTATATTACCTCTGTGGAAGCCAGCTTTCTCTTCAGAAGTGGATTTGTTCGACGCTGAAGAGGAGCGGCGGATGCTCGTGGCTTGGGGGAGGGTGAGATCGTAAGCCTGTTCCTCAGTGGTCGCCGACCGCCGCGAGGTGCCTCCGGTGCTGGAGTTGGTGGTGATGCCTGTGAATTGGTAAAATTATTATTGGTGTGAAATTTTTATTAATTAATTAATCCACCATTGCAGGTACACTCTAGTTGTTCTGTTATTCATCAAAAATGTTTTATTGGCATAATAATAATAGTACATTGTTCACCGAGGGAGGAAAGGGACCGATTACTAGCGAGGGACCAGTTTGTGGCCCGAAGGCGCAGCCTAGGGCCACAATACTCCCGAGGTAGGAATAGGACTTTCACCCGAGTGCTACACAGTGCTTTATACTACACCTGTGAGGAATATTTAAAGACTTGTGTTGTAGAAAGTATTTAAATCAAAACGTAAGACACCATGTAAGACACAATTTAGCTTAGAATTTGACCGATATATCGCGCTTCTTTTGTTTTTTTTTTATTCTTCACAAAATGATGTCAGTGGCACGGAGATTCTATATTTAAATTATATGAAAACTCCTTGGACAGGCGCGCGCCATAGATAAGATAACACATAAGAAATGAAACTTCATACAACTTTCTCTCCCGCTAAAACACGTTAGAAATGGATTTTCATACATTTTTTCCTCCCGCTTAATCAGGTCAAGGAAAAGACTAATTTTCTCTTTTCATTTTCAGGGAATAATGACTACTGTTCCGATCAGGTGTAGTATAAATTAATATGTAGTATAACTGTATGTCATGGTTTTCCAACTAAATGAAAAACTTGTAAAATTTTTATCAAAAATAGTAAATATATGTTGGTACTTTATTGAAGTAGTTTAGTTTACATTAGTGTGATCTCAGAGTAGTTAATCTTTTTGATGTCACTAAAAACAATAATGCAAAATTCTCGATGGTCGGCACTTGATGAAACTTGTTAAGATACTTTCTAGAATTAAACTCACTTGTATTCATTCCAATATTTAATCCACTTAAATCCTGATCAGTTTCACCCTATGGCATTATCAAAGGATAGATGAGTTTCATTCTAGAATCATTCAAATGATCGTATCCATAATTCTTAAAGTCATAAGTCTTTATATTATGAAACCTAACCGTATCTATTAACCTCGGAAGATCTTGATAAATCTCCTGATCTCCTGTTAAATAACGATTAATGTAATTGTTCGAGACAGGTTACATAACCAGAGGGCATTGAAATATTACCTCGGCATCAGCATCGGTGGCAGGAGATTCAGGCGCAGATGTCTCAGCGGGAGCTTCGGAGGACGCTTCAGGGGCTGTGCTCACTCCTCTCAAGTTAAGGGCAGGCCGCAAGTTTAGTTTAGGTCCTGGCCGCAGAGATGCCGGTCTCAAACCGGGTCTGCCGCGACTGTTATAGGTTTTTAATTGAATGTAGTAACACAAAAAAGACACATAGGAAAAAGATTTCATATCTTTTCGAAATGACATTGTAAGTATAAATAAGTGTTGAAATCAAGTATGGATTATAATTAGTATTAAAAGGTTTAGTATTTACCCAATAGTCCTGGAAGGCGTCGGAGTAGTTTCAACCGCTTCAGCGGAGCTTCCTGGTGAGGTGCTGTCCTCAGCAGATGAAGCACTCGGAGTTGCGGCTGTTGTTGTGGTAGTAGGGCCCCTTCGTAGAGCAGGACGTAGTCTAGGTCTAAAATACCATTGAATTAAGTAATAACTCGGCGAAAATTATGACCGTATTAGATAAATCCCCTACCCCTACCTCCCCCCCCCTTACATCCCCAAAAGTCCGGATACGCAGTTGTAACGCTTCTGGTGTTGCAAGTGTCCATGGGCAGCGGTAATCGCTTACCATCAGGCGATACGTCTGCTCGTTTGCCCGCTTCGTTTGCCTGAATTTGCTAATTTAAGTACTAAAAATAAGTTACATTGTTAATAAATGGTTACTCAGTTTGTAAAAATGAGTTAAAAACCTTGGTACAGGTGCTTCACTTGGCGCTGAAGTGCTGCCGTCATCTGACGCGGGCGCTGCAGTGGTGGAAACAGGACGAGTACGGCCCGCGAACAACCCACGTCGACCGAATGGCTGTAACAACAGACATTCAATCGTACAGCATAAATAATAAATATTATTTTAGAAATAACTGCATTAAGTTGCTTTAATAGCACTTTGTAAAATCTGGAGATGACTTGGTTGTCATATTTTACTATAGTGATCAATCACAACCTTAAATTTATGCTAATGTAAAATTTATATACATAAAGATGTATCAAAATGACATAGTCTCTTTTCTTCTATTACAAAATCCACTCAGAAGTGTAAACTTTATAAAACAAGTTAAATCAATTACATATTCCTTAAGATTGAAGTATAATTGCTTAATATTAATTCGCAAATGCAAACCAGTCGCTTTATACAGCTTATGCAGAAAAGGGTCAATGAATATGGATGCAAACCTTAGCTTGTGTGGCCGGTTTCTCGACTGGGGCCGAAGGAGCGGCGGTTGCTGATTCTGCTGGCGTTACGCTCGCACCTGCCGCATTTTTACGTCCTGATTGTTTGTAAAAGCGACCTGGGGAACAAAAAAGCGGTCAATGCATTTTGGATCCGTCCCAAAGGTGTACATGACTAAATTTTTATGGTCACAAGTATGAATATCGCATGAGGTGTAAAATAACAAGTATACGATGCAAATAGTTTCTGATTGGAATTTGCGTGGAGTGTTACATTATAAAAAATCGTGTATAATTTCGGAATGATAAATGTGTTTGGATAAGGATGGGTAGGCTTGGTGTGATGGGTAGTTAAGGCTATATACATGACCATGTTTATGACATTACTAAGGTTTTTGTGTCAAGACCATCTACTGATACAGCATCGCGTCGTTCACTTGCGACTAGACAGTTTTAGTAATCCCATTTTTTTTTTCATAAAATAAGCCTGTCTGAAAACAATTGCAGTAACTTAGAGGTTAACTGTTTATTTGAAAAAAAATTCTAGATAAAATTAAAAAGATACAGGTACGTGATTATTAATTTTTATATCTGAACTATACTTAGAGACATTCCCGTAGAAGTTAATTCGGAAATAGTGTAGTTCAAGTGCATCATGACATATTCCAAGTATTCACAGCTACATACGACTCTCAATTTTATGTTTATAAATATTACAATGGTCTAAAAGCAAGTGCTCATATAAAACTGTATATAAAATAGTGGTAAGATCTCACAATGTCGGCCAACTGTCGACGTATTTATCAATATTAACAACTCATGGTCAACCAGCTGTACCAGTTAGAATTCCTAGCGAAATTACATAGGAAATCTTGGAGCAATGTCTTATAAGTAATACGTATATCTTAGGTCATATTACGTGTACAAGTGTACCAGATATCTACATACTATCGCACCGAACTCAAGTAAGTAATACTGATGCAACCGACTGTATCAGAAGCCTAAAAATGGCATAAAAATTCATTTTGATACAAACATTATGATTGATTCATATTAAAATGATGATAGAATTTGTACTTCTTATTCCTAATTATTATTTATTGTGGATTCTACTGCATAGGACCGTGGTGAATTCCAATATCTATCGAACGGCTTTGTTAATGCGCAATGTTCCTCTGACTTTTAACGGCCTTGTTGTTTATAAGAACACAAACTCTTTTATAATGATGAAAAGACTACTTTTAATAAACTTTTAGGCACAATTTTCATTGTATTCTCTAACAATTGGATGTAAGAAGTAATTCATATAGGAAAGATGAAACTATAAATTAATTTTAAGAGTTATGAAATGTTACATATCGACGAATTACACATCACATTTTTTCCACTGTATTCACTTAGAATAACTAAGAGTTGGTCAAAGAATTTTCACAATATTGTATAAAACTGTTTTGTCAGACTTTTACTTTATCTAAAAGCAAAAAATAAAACACATCTTTTCAAGGAATTTAAAACGCAGCATCGAAATAATATAAATTATGTTGGCTTTCAGAAGATTTCAAAGTAATTTACAAAACATTAGGTACTTATGAGCAAAACAGTATACGGTACATTTAGAGATGGCATATTAATAGTTTACTTGCTTAGTGATTGAAATATAATTATGTTTACATTTAAGTCTGTTTTTCTATTATCAGACAATAAGTAACATTCATAAAAGTTGATTGGTGTAACGATATAGATAGGTAATATTATCATGCTTATGGAAACTGGTAAACTATTTTGGGTATGTGTTCTTTATATATATACTACCAAAGTGACTCTACTCAGCCAGATGGAAAGCATGAGCAGAGCCCGAGAGTAGTGATCACCATACTCATTGCGAATGCATACAATGCAACCGTGCACTAATATTAAAAACGCGAAAGTTTGTAAGTATGTGTAGATGGATTAATGGATGGATGGATAGATGCTTGTTACTCTTTTACGCAAAAACTACTAAACGGATTTGGATGAGACTTTACAGTAATATAGCTTATAATTCAGAATAACACATAGGCTACTATTTGCCGCGATAACCGACATATACGCGGGCGGAGCCGTGGGCAAATAATAGTTAGTTTATATATTTTTCAGATATTTTAAAGGAGCCATTTTTATCTTTTTGCAGCTAGTAAATAAACTCATTAAAATGAACAAATTTTGTATTATTATTGATTTTGTTTTAAACAAAATCAATAATAATACAAAATTTGTTTTCATTGTTGATTTGTATCAGTGTAATAAATATGTATTGTTCGACAAATGTATTTTAGCTTGTAACTTTCGTTTCCAATATTACTGGACACTCGTCTCTATGTGGAAAGTAAAATCGAAAGTGAAATGTTAAATATTTGTTTAGGAATAGCACGACTTTGGAAACGCGTATTTTGACACAGCAATGATTTGCCAGTTATTGTACACATTTAAAAAAGGTACAGCATTGGGTCGTAATAAGCTAGAAATTGTAGTAGAAGATCCGACCCTAGATCGACCTTCACCAAGCTGATTATAGAATAGAATTTATTTTATAATAAATTTCGTATATTAGAAAATATATTAAAAATGGGTTGTCTAAAAAAATGCGGGACAGAAGATTTTTAATTAAAAAATAGTTTTGTTTATAATAAAACTAGTAAATATTAAGTATAAAATATTAAACAAAATAACATAAATTAGCAAATAAATAAATATACAAATTTTAACAAAAAAAAAACCGACTTCAATCAGGACTAGAAGCACCAACTTTGAAATAAAAAAAGAATCATCGAAATCGGTTCACCCAATCGAAAGTTATGAGGTAACAAACATAAAAAAATACAGTCGAATTGAGAACTCCTCCTTTTTTTGAAGTCGGTTAATAAGTTTTATTCTATTATCACCTCGGTGAAGGCCGATCTAGGGTCGGATCTTAGACCAGTGACAAAATAAATGTTATCCTCTATTATACATGTACTAATCCGCAATATACGATATAACGTTTTAATTTTGTCCACATATTTTGGATTTAACTTACTTAGTAAATTATTAATAAGAGCGTAACCAGCCAACTACGCAGCATAAATGACCTATAGGTGTGCGCAATCACAGGTGCACTCTCTGTTCTCTCACTCTCATAATCCGACACGACCAGGCAGAGATCAGGTGCAGGACGGACGGCTTTAAATGCTTTCCGACTCACGGGGGTTATATAGCATTATAGTTATTCCATTTTAATCTTTTAACACGTTGAGTGCGAAACGAGGCTTGAAACACCTCGTCCGTGTCTCGTCTTTATAGCGGTAAGGAAAAACTTAAACTTCTCTGTCGTGAGAGAGGCGTAACTTCCGTCTGGTTCAGTCTAGGAAAGAGATAACTACATATCTGAGATGTGCTATTGATGCCGAGTTTTTTGGTGTACCTACCTTAATATCGAATTTTTTAGGCCTCGTACCGCACTGAATAAATAAAAGTTTAATACAGTGCGTTACGAGGTTGCGAACACCTCGTACCCCGCACTAGCTCCACGCGGTTAGTGTTGTGCAAAACGTTGAACGCTGCGCCCGCGACGATATAATAAGATGTCAAAACGTGGCCGAAGAAAGTTAATTAATATTATTATTGCTGATGAAGAGGAATTGGGTGGTAAATTTAATTCAACATTACCGATATTTGAAAATCAGGTAAGTTTCCAATCAATATTTACAAATTATACTCAGTTTAAATGAAATAATTATGTAGGAATATAATAAATAAATTCCAGCTATGTATATTTAAAATATGGTGTATAAATACAATATATAATATAATAAATTATACACTGTAATGTATTGTATGTATGTATAGTTAGAGATTACAATATAATAACGCTTTCCTTGTTCCTTGTGTTAAGTATTTTGATATTATTTCATTATTTATACTGCTGTGCCCGAGGTCCCGGGTTTGATTCCCGGGTCGGGCAAAGTGTTATTGGGTTTTTCTGTAAGGAAATTCCTAGTAGCAGCACGGAGACTGGTAAATACGTGCCCCGTAAACGGCAATAGGCTCGCCACCTATTATGTGGGACTTAAACATAGTTGGTGAAATGAGGGTGTATCTACAATGTATCTACAATACACCTCTGCCTACCCCTTCGGGGATACAGGCGTGAGACTATTTTATGTTATGTAACATAATTGATATGTTTTTAAAGTAATTGTCACTAGGCTAGCCGAGTTCGTGTTTGTGAATCGGAATTAAAGAAAAGGAGATGTGTAGGATGCTACGAAAAACTTCGCACCTTCTTATCAAGTCACAAGGCTGACAAAAAAGTAAAGAAAATTCTCACATGTACAATGTATCGGTTGCAAAAAATAATATTAATTGACCTGTTTCAATAAAAAGCATCCATAAGTAACTACAATTAAATAAAATCGATATTTTTATTTCCCATCACTAAACAATATGAAAAACTGCCCTTTTTCAGTGCGGTATGGGGTACATAAAACCCCACATTTTATTTTACCAATAGAAGCTAAACTAAATAATCTGCCCACATGCGGCGGCAGATTTTAGCTAATCAACTCATTGATAATAATAATTGCGACAAAAACCGTACAATTCGCCTTATTTGGCGATAAAAAAAGGATATTTGTCTCCTGTGGGCGGTGGGGTTTATTAAGCCTCGTGCCGCTACAACCTCTGGTTCAGAGCGAGGTTTCAAAGGTCTCGTAACGCAGTAATGGAAAATACAGATAAATTAGTGCCGCAGCGAACGTGTTAACACGTTAAAAGTTAATGATCTTGAAATTAAAAAATGTTGTTAGATAGATACCCAATGTATCTCGTGTGTGCAATATTTACATATTTATAACTTGGTATGTCTAGAATTTATCAGAAGTTGTGCAGTTGAGGTGAGGTATGAAAGTGAATATACAATGAATTGTAGAGATGATGTGCGCGCGTGCATTTGTTACTTTCGCTGGATTCTAATTTATGAATGACAGCTTCCACATATTTATGACAACTTTATCTAATATAATCTTCTAAAGTGTACGTAATTGTTAACTAATATAAATTATAACACTTTTACTTTATACAGTCAACAATAAATTGTAATAATAAAAGGTACCAAGGTCACCAAGTAATTAGTTACCATTTATTATTTAAACATCATGCACCTTAGGTGCATTAGGGGACTTAATGGCTAAGGCATTCTCTACCAGTCAACCTTTAGGTGGTGCAGAGAAAATAGGAAGTGTGCATTTTGGCTGAATTTACTTTTGAAATATTTTAAATATTAACTACTTAGTGATTGTTTTATTACTGGATTGTGTAAGTATTATTTGATTGTGATCCAAGGAGAAAAGGGGCAAGGAAGTGTAAAGAGGGTGCAGATGTAACAAATTGGTGTCTTTACAAATATTTGTAGAAAGATATTGTAGGTATTTGTAGAACTAATAATTATTATGAAAAGTAGTGATGGTCCGATCCAAATAAGTTTATGTAGTATTTGTAGAAGCTCTTACAACTACATAAAACACACAAAAATGTCATACATCAGAAACACGCGGTGTCAACCTTACTGAATTATTTGTAAAACCAACATGTGTCTAATGTACATATATACAGAAACTTTTCTTTTATATAACAGTCGCTTAAAATGCATATTCGCTATGAAAACAATCGCCAAGCAGCAAAATGATAATGAAAACAACTTTCGCACTGTGACGGTCAATGCATAAAGATATTTAGATTACAAGCAACGTAATTGTTTAGTGGTTTTTGCGCCAGGAATGTCCACTACGGTTGTAACTCAATTAATACCAATTAAAGTTTATTACACTGTTAAATAATTACACCGTTTACGTAACATAAATACTTAATATATTTATTCTAAAATTTCACATGTATTTTATGAAGTAATAGTTGAAGGCATTAAATATAACTATATTTGATTACGACATTTAAGTTTAATGCACTGATAGACTGCCTTATTTTTGCGGATTTTAATTAAATAGTAAAAACAATAATTTAAAACAAATATGGAATCTATGACGGGTAAATATAGTTAAAGAATTCTAGAGTAATTATGACTCCAAAAGGATTTTTTAACGATGCAAGTTTTAACAGAATATTGCTCATCGACTCTTAACACATCGGATGAAATCAATTAAACAGTTTCATTATAAAGAACACGTCGTGGACTTTCGCCGGGCGAGTAGAGAATCTTGAACTGGATTTATTATCTAGTTCACGGTGAAGTGGTTAGTGGTTACGGCACACGCACACTTGTTACTTTTAGTTGCCAAATCGGTATATATCTAACCGTTTACAATGCCAATACTCGTCGAAGTGACAACAAAACAGTTCCAAGTGTGCTTAAGCTGTTTAGCTGTTGGTATATTGGCAATATTTGAAAGTAGTAGTTACCTCTCGGTTTGGTGGCGGTCTCTTGCGGTGCTTCAGTTGCAGCACTAGTGGACGATACCCGCGCACGTGGCCCACCGCGACCTTTGAACCTCGACGGGCGCGTTGGAGCGGCGGTTGTGGTTGTTGTTGGCGCCGGCGTGGTGGTAGTCGTTGTGGTAGTGGTGGTGGTGGTTGTTGTGGTCGTCGTAGGCGTGGTCGCCTCTTCGGTTGTAGTCAACATTTCTGTAGTCCACGTCTCATCGTTAACAGCAGTAGTAGTACCATCAAAGCTAATTTCATTCTGTGGGCTAATGTCGTTGTTTAAGTTTTCGCCAGCCGTGTATGCGTACAAGTCCAAAGCTATTTTGTCCATCGCTGTCATAGTTGTATACTCGGTAGTTTCTACATCATAGGGGGTCGTCTGCTTGTAGTCAGCGGGTAACTTCGAATCATCCAAGGTCTCTTGAAACCTGATTACTGATAAGAGGCTATGACCTTCCCTAGCAGATTCTTTGGCATAGGTAGATTCTTTGGCATCTGCTGTCGTTTGAGGGACTTCTTCAGTAGTTGTACGAGATTCTGACGAATATCTACTAGGGAGCTCTTTGTATTGTGTAGGTATGTCTCCTGAGTGAGTCTTGAAACTATCTAAATCCACTAATTCAGAGCTGGGACGTCTAAAAAAAGTAATTATTAATATCTAGATGAGTTTAAATTTAAAGCGTTTACTATACGCATCTATACACATACAAGTTAATACTAATCTAAAGAAAACAAATTCTGTGAGAAATCCACTAGGTTGGTACGATTTTAATTATAGCTATGGGTGTACTGACCTGTGTCCAGTGGATATTACTCTTTTCTCATATTAACATTGACATTTCACGTGGCTGGATGTTATAATAATATAATCAACAGTACCTGACGTGCGCACGAGCTCGGCTTCTAGTCTGTCCACTAGATTCATCACCCACGCTGTCTGTTCGAGAGCGTCCGCGTTGTCTAATTGCTTCTGAAGATACTTCAGGAACATAAGTTGTTGAACTAGCTGACGCTAAGTTACGACCACGGGGTGGGAAGCGTGTGCTCGATGGTAATCTGACACTTGAATTTTATACAATCGTTAATTCCCAGTATTTTATTAGTATTATAATAGTTACATATATTATATAGGTCTCAAAATGTTAAACTGAAATCAAGAGCTATGCCCATTCTCCGTTTCATATAGAAACTATACTTCGAAGGAGAAGCCAATGCTATTCTTAATACTGAGATTATTATTACCTGATGTCTTCGTCATCTTCCTCTACGGGTGCTGGAGCTACGTTACGACTACGTCCTCGCCCTCTGGTTGATGTTGGCAGGACTTCGTTTTGGGCCTCTGGGGTCGCAGCTGTGGTAGTTCCAGATCTATCAATTGCACTGTATTTGGTCTTAGTCTTACTTTCATTTGCTATATGATTTTCACTTTCAGCTTTCTGTGGTCCGTCGTGAGAGTTGAACACTTCAGTAGAAGCGGTAGATGAAGGTTTCGCTTTACCTGCTCCGTCCTTTTTGTCCTCAGCATCTTCGTCGTAGTAGTAATATACGTATTCATACTCATAATCTTGTCCATTAGGTCCTTTTTTAATTTGGATTCTGGATTGAGGCTTTTGTTCAGAACCAGCAGTTTCTAAATTTATATTTGATGACAATAGACCACTGTTAATGTCATCGATTGTGTCAAAATTAATAGGAATATAATCATATGCTTGAGTAGTGGAAGGTGGAGCTGTAGTTAATACAGGCTTTTGTGTAGTTGTTCCAGAAGTTTTAGTAAGTCTTCCAAACTCTGACATGGCCTTAACAACGGCAATTCTGGGATTAGTTTCCACATCTTTGATATTTTCTTGTATTTTAATATCTTCCAGTTTTGATACTGGAACGTCCACCTCGATGGATTCTGAACCTTTATTTTTCAAGCCTTTTCTGAACAAAGACTTCTTGTCCTCTTCGATCGCAATAATACCTTCTGAGGGATATTTAATCTTGCCACTGTGTAACTTTTTAATGATTTTTTCACCATCTTCTTGTTTAAAGTTACGGTGATGTGGATGCTTCTCGGGGATCTTGTGTGATGTTTCAAAATTTCTTAGAGGAGTTTGTTGTCCTGAACTAACGAGTACATATTCCTCACCTGGTCGCGGTTCCGTAATGATGTCTACTTCAGCGTACGCTGAGCAGAAGGTGCAGACTAATAAACATCTGTAACAAAGGAAATGCATTCTGTGAGATTGTTATCAACACGAAAAGTTACGAAAGTTGGTTACATTACTGTTCAGGGAGTCAGTGCTCCGTGAGTCAGCAAGATGACATCGTCGCGCCTACAAGTCAAATGCGACCCTGCGCAAGGAATTCTGATTCACAAAACAATTTCAACATCGCATTCTTGAGTTGGGTATTGTTTATCTACCAACACTACAGTTACATAACTTTGGCTGATGTATAATTTTAAGTATACTTTCTGTTAGTTGTACATGTATCTGAACTGACTTGTTAATTATTATTGATTACATAACATAAATCAATTTACATAGCTATTGATTTGTATAGTTGCACGATTGAGAGCAAAAAATTATGTGAGAATCTAGATGACTATAAAATGAACAATGTCAAACATTGTAATATTGCACAAGTGATGTGATCGTGAGAAATGACAGCAAAAATCAGAGCGTGGGTGTATTACGAACGTCAATTCTGCACAAGTGTAAGTCGATCGGTGAGGTAATTCCACATTGACGATCACTTTCGCCTCTGAGTAGGATCTCACACGAACCGTTACCTACCTGCGGGGATAGGCCCGCGGGCGCGTGCTTACGTGCACCTATCTCCATTAGAATACATTCTAACCTGTATGGTACTTTTTAATTGACTGGTTTATGACTAGAGAAAGATTGTTAACTCTCACATCATCTGATTAGATAATTGTACCCATTACTTACAATAATAAAATATATCAAAATCATAAAGTACCTATGTAGGTTGGTTAAAACAAAATTGTAGTAATGATTCAAGGAGAGGAAGTTTTGTATGTGACACTTGTCTTTATTACACAATAATAGTAATCAGAATAAATAAAATCGCATTGAAAAAGATGATGTGTTTCGTTCTACTTCTTTTAAATCTCCTCTATAATATAAATATAGTTGTATAACAGTCGGCAATTTCTAACGCTTAGCAATTTGTAGGGCTCTTTGTATTAAGTAAATGCTTTTTACAATTTCAAAAAGATGATACCTTGCGATGAAATGCTAGAGGGTATGATTTTATTTATTTTGAGAACAGTGAGGATTTGTGTGAACTCAGACTTGTGGCTAATGTTGGTGATATAAATTGTAGCCGGTGACTGGCTCACTTGGAAATCCTGTTAAATAACAACCGTTACAAAAAGTTGAATGAGTCACTTTATAGTTATATTTATCGAGTCGCAAATCCAAATATTTGTATCGGAAGTGTTTTACTTCCGTACAATTTCTTGTGAACCTCGGCTATACGCGGAACTGAGTGAGGGATAACAGCCAGTAGCTCAGTCATATAAAAGTCCATCGCTTTAGCTTATGGCACATATCACCAACCTTCCTACAGCTCCATGCGAGGAAGTGTGACAAAGCATTTATTATGCAGCTGTACTGACCCTGAGCTGCTGGTTTACAGTGAAGGTAAAATAGACAGAACAAGAAAATACATTCTCATGAATCTCTCATGACCTTGATGATCTAGATGTTTATAAACCATCATATTAGTTTCTTGTCACCTTGACCTTATATTTTTTCAGTTTAGTTGTAGTTCAATTGGTTCAAGTAAGACTAATACTGAAAAATCTTAACTAAATGAGTATCTGTGTACAATATGGTTTTTAAAAATCTTTATTTAAGGAGCTTAGCCACAATTGTGACTATGTCGCTCCTACAATATGGTTTGAAACCAATTTAGGGCACCTCCGTCATTTCTAGAAGTTTCTATCTTCATTTTATTTTATGAAAGGAAAGTAACTACAGCTGTCCATGGTCACCTGCAAGTTAAGAGGATCTCTTAGGTGCTGCCTTCGTTTGAGTGCATATAATGAGTTAATTAGAATCCAACAAAAATATAGTTGTACGATTATATTACGTCGAGGTCCTTTGATAGGTAAAATAATATAATACTAGATAGTATACTAAAAATGTATACGAGTGTATCAAGTCCAGCGCGAGCGCATTAGCAGTACCGGATCAATTTCACTAGATGTAAGGTCACTCGGCGCAAGGCTAGGCGATTGGCACACTGCGCAGGACCTTAACAAACCCTATTTATTTATTATATTTATGTTTAATTTGAAGTGAGAATATATTCATAAAATACGTTATGATGTGATGTTGTTTTAGAACGGTCCCTATTATTGAACATTTCTTTAGAATTAGTGGACGCCCAGTGTTCGAAATTCGAGCATTTTTTTTGTTTTTAAATTTCTGTACCTACCTTCTCCTCTATATAAGTTTTAACTGTGCTTAATTCCACACTCCTTTTTAAAAAGGGGTACAAAGTTTTTGCCTCATGAGTAATTTTAGCGTTTTGTATATGTAATAATACTGTCGAAATTCTTTGCAAAATTGACCAACCTAATAAAAAATGTGAAATTAATTTCATAAATTATTTTAATAAAATGATATTATTTTGTGGACTGTTATAAATTTATATTAAGGTAAAGCACGCTTCTTTACTTGAAAAAATTAAAATAAATTAAAACGTTAGATTACAGCACATCTGTAATCTAACGTTTAATTTAGTTTCATTTTAAAATTTAAAATTATGTGCGAAGTCACAGATAAATAAACTTGTGATCAATTTGATTTGGTCTAAAGCCTTATTGCCTCACTTATGAGTTCAACAGTTCAAGGCGTACACTAGGTACGTTTATATGTGACATTTGTAACTCGAAAGGAGCCTCAACAAACGGGCTTTATTTTTTCTTCATTTCATTCGTCTAACTAAACCACGTAAACTAAAAATATTTTTTCCTAATAGTTTTTATTATTCCCAAGATTATTTGGGTTTGGCTCTAGTAGCCGATCCCAAATATTCTCAAATCTCCCCCGGTTTTACCTGAATATCAGTTTTTCCAAATAGCGACTGGCCTATGAATTTCGCAACCCTAGGGCGAACAGACTTCGAAAGTTGAACTAGTTGTCAGTATATTTGAGGGTTCTGGTACTGACTTCCCAATAACGATTGAAATAGATGTTCATGACAATCGGGACCTACAGCTTAACGTGCTCACCGAGGTACGGTCGTGAAACACCGCCAGTCTTCCATATTCTGGGCTGTTGTTTAGAATTTCTTGTTAGAAGAACCCAACAACACTCTTCGACACGTCCCGGGAATCGAACCCGAGATCTCTTGATCGGCAGTCTCAGGCGCTAACCGCTAGACCAACGAGGCAGTAGGAAAAAAAAATCCCTGACATTTAACGTAATCTAGTTTTAAACTAAATAGTGGTTGTACAATAAAATCTATATTGACTGATAGAATACTTATACATCATACATAGAAAACACCATAACTTCAAAACAATTATTTACAGAACGTTCAAATATTTGATCCCACCCGGGAATCAAACCCGAGGCCTTTGCACAACAGTCGCCTACATTGCCACTGCACTATCGAGACAAAGCCATCATCTTCAACACATGAAGGTTTATGAGTAGACGATGGTTCTAGTTTTAAGTAGTTAGTCGTTATGACAAGACTGATGTTGTAGTTTTATGTAGCACCGATGAATGCGAAATTAAAAAGTTATTGCAGCACACAACTCTGTAGTAATTGTGCAGATCGAGTGATATGATAGAGAAGCTAATGTCCTTTTGTTATTCCATTACCACACGGTATCAGTTGAGAACAGACTTGACTGCACGATTAGCCTAGTGGTTTAAGACGTCGCCACGCCGCTTTCTACTGTATCAAGTGTTGTTGGTTCAAATCCCACATGGGACAACACTTCCACATATTATTGTTCTGAATCTGGGTGTTCATTACGCCCGTTTCATGTATGCTTACAGAGTCCCCCGCGACACAAGAAGTATATTTCTAATTCGGGAGTTGTATTAAAAAAAAAGAACTACTTTCAAATCTCGTGATTCCTAAAGATGTAACGGTAGATGTCCCAAAATATATTGGCTAGGGAATGTTCGTTGTATTCATTTTATATAAGTTTTAGCGAAAAATTTCAATGAAATAATAGTCTTTTGTGTACTGGATACTATTTTATATTTTGCTAAAACAATATCGGTAACCTTAGTAATACGGTAGTGAAATTAGTAAAATACTTGCATAATATTAAATTGTTATTTGAGGACGCTAATTATTAAAAATTCAACAGCATTTAATTTTTTTCAAGTTGAATGACATTGAGATTATTTTGTCATAGTATTAACAATATATAACATAATTTATATTATGCGAGGTGGGGCCCGTCTGGCGGACGCTCAATTCGCATGTATATAACATAAATTATTAGGGGTTTAGCATTAACAGTATGCTTATTTTCTTTTTATTTGAAACTTTATCTTAACATTAATCTATTCTATACCAATATTATGTATACTAATATTATAAAGCTGCAGAGTTTGTTTGTTTGAACGCGCTAATCTCAAGAACTACTGGTCCAATTTGAAAAATTATTTGTGTGTTACATAGACCATTTATCGAGGAAGGCTATAGGCTATATATCATCACGCTAAGACCAATAGGAGCGGAGCACCAATGAAGAATGTTACATAAACAGGAGATTTTTTTACGCTACGGCTAATAGAAGACGTAAACGACGTTGCGTGGGTCAGCTAGTTGTTATTTAGACACGTTTTAAAGTTGAAGCATTTTATTCCAATTTTATTTATGTGCAGCTGTAGATACTCTTTTCAGATCATTATGAAATGTAGCACACACTCATTGTCATGGATATAGAGATTGACATAGCATACCTAACATGAATACCTTAGCATAAAATTTGAAAATGCAAGCAGAAATCCATTATGTACGTGACAAATGTAAACGCATAATGTACGCAGTATGATAAAAAATTAATAGTGCGACCAAAAAAATTGAAGACATCTATAATTTTGTTAGAAAAGCATAATACGAGTATAAGCTTAAATGTTCCTTTCTTGTATGTATTAGTATATAAAACATAAAAATAAATCGATAAAAACAATTTTATTTTATCCACGAATCAAAATATGGTTAAAAAAATTGTGCCTTTGTCATTTCATGCGTAATCAAGTTGAAAACAAATATATCGGTGATATTAAATAAATCAAAAAAGCGTAAAGCGATTGTTTCAACTAAAGTTTTTTCAACGCTGTATTATTAATAGATTTTAACAAACCATTATTCGAACTAAATAAGTAGCGTAACAAATTAGTTAAAAAAAAAAAAAAAAAAATTACTGTTGCTTTTTTATGTTTAGCTTACACATTTAAGTCAAATACGTTTGTTACTTAATTTCAAGCTATTTTAATTATGTGCTCATGTTAATTCATAAACATTACATAATCATAATAATATGACAGATTGTATAATGAAGAAAGCATCATCTTAAACCATATTCTAAACAATATAACTATATAACGGCAACAATTTTAGTTCGTGGCACCATTGTTATTTAGTTGTAAAGTCGTGTTCGTGACTTGATGGCATCTAAGTTCGACAACCCGACGCTTCCTCTTGCTAGTTATCACTGAGGAAACGACGACCGCTGAATCTCCCGGGAAATATGAAATCTCTACGTGACAAGAAATTCTTTACAACTTCTAATGTATTATAGCGTACTTTGACGCCACCACTTTTGCTTAAATAGTTTTCACCGCAAAGGTAAAGGTTAAACTCTCTCCGCGATAAAATCAAGTTTTGCGGTGAACCAGCCCTAAACTTGTTCGTCTACAATATGTATTTTCTAAATGGCTAATTATATAATACTAACAAGGATATGTCGATTAGCGTTTTTACGAATTTCCAAATAGGAACATCATTAAATTTAAAAGGTCATTACAGAAACTCGTGTTAATTACCGTTAATAAAAGAATACGGTTTTGATTCTATCCATGTAGGTAGGGCCATATATCCGTTTTCAACGACGTTAAATATTTGGATAATGTTATATGCAATGTCAGTAAACAATTACAAACATACCTACCAGGAGGTTTTTAATGATCGTGTGAACATAGGTATATCATTAAGATAAGGAATAACTGACATAGTTCGAACTTATATTGTAAACAAACTCACACCTCATGGAGAATGACCAACTCCGACCGTACTAAACAAGGCTCAACTCGTACTTAGTATGTAGGTATATTTGAATGATTTTACGTGTAATAAAGTTACGTTATGTAGCTATAACGTCGCTGTAAGTTGGGCCGTGGAAGCCAAAAAATACTACAAAAAAAGAGCGCCAGTTAATTTACTCTAAGGGACTAAAGCCTTTGTGTAAAATTAGGTCAAAAGACATGTTATTATTCGCACATGGTGTCACACTAACAAAAGATATAATATGACAAACAGTTTCAAAACAAAACAAAAGGTTTTCTTTCTTAAAATTCAAGACATCCGGCTTCGCAGACATAACTTTGCAAATTTATGGTCTCTTACATAATTCCGTATAATCTGCACAAGTAATGTGAAGATTGGTAGTATTCAACGAGGTGACAAAGAACTGGTGAAAAACTGGTTTAAAGGAAAACTTGAAAGGCGTAAACACGAATAACATATGAGCAGAAACGGTGACTATATTATCCGTGGGAGCTACGACTCTTGAACGGGAGGAGGTCAAGGACGGTGCACAATGAACACATTTCCCACACATTTATAATATTTGCTAAACGTTTGTATCTATACAAACAGTCATCCATGACAATAGGAATTATAAAAAAGAAGTTGCAAAGATGAACACAATGGAATAAAATGATGTATATATGTAGAAGCTTGAGTTTAAGAGACGCCGTATGAAAATTTCATTAATAATCAGGAATCATCGAAAGACCCTAATACTCCAGTGCTCGACAAAAGCATCTTCTTTAAATAGTTCGTCTAATTCAATTGTGCTTCTTATAAATCCACCATACGGTAATAATACATTAAGCCCTCATAGGGCTTAATTTATTATTCCATTTTATCCATAGTTTTGCTTATTAATCCGAAATATTACTAAAAACGCATATACTAACTATGATTATTATCTTTAAACGATAAGATTTTAACCCTAATAAAATATTTTAAATGCGATTCGCATCTTACTAAAACAGTTTTAGAATAAGTTGTTGCTGGAACTTCAACCGTTTATTCTTGAGATTGATTACAGAAATATTGTACTTAACTATGAAAATATCTGAATTTGAATAGAGACAATGAAATATGTGGTTATTTTAACATGGCACAACGACAGTTTGGACATAACTTGGCTCATACGTCGATACGTCGGCTGTCATGTAATTCCCAATTAATCGACAGATCGGCCAAGAGTTTAGAAATTTATCCACTCAGTCTCAAAATATATATGTTTATATACATTGAGGATGAAGAATGTAACTTATTAATATATATTGCTAACCAAGTATAGCTTTACTCCTACTATTACTTATTAATTATGCAGTTTACGCGTATATACATATTCCCAGCCACAATTGCGGTATGTATCTGTCGCAGACAACTGGTTCAAATAGCCGTTCAATCAAACAGCTAGCCCTTTGATACGTCGCTTAGCCGACTTGTTGACTGCAACGTTCAACACTACAGCTTGACGACGCTTAGCCAACTGGTTAAATGGCCATCTAACCTAACCCAATGAAGTCGGATTGTGCCAACTCGGAGTAATACATTGCTATGAATTACCTAAGAATTATATCCTGTTCCTATACATTTCCTATAACACATATAAAATATAATTACCTCGATTGTATTTTAGCGCTGCCGCGGTGATAAGCTGAACTAATTCAATTAGAAGGCGGCTTTTGAATCAGCTGTAATGTTGAACGTTTTGAGCGCCTCAAATATTCAATTAAGAAGCTAGACGTGTGATTGAATGGCGTTGTTCAGTCAAAGGGTTAGCTGTTTGATTAACCAGCTATTTTAACCATCTGGCTGCGACATATCCACCGGGTCATCTCGCTACATTATGTAATATACATAGATGTTTTATGAATAGGTTTTCTCTTAAATATATCTAACTTATTAACGGGAAAATACGAAGAGTGCCATAAATCGACGCTACTAAAATGTTATATTTTGCTATCACCCTAATTCGATCGAGAAAATTATAATTGACTAAATTATACCAAATAATTTCCTGACATTTTAATTTATTCTTACAATAAAGTTATTAATAGCATAGATGTATAATGCTCTACTTCCACTCCTTTATATTTTTCTCGGCTTGTTATTCTAGAAGGTTCTTTATAACAAAATATGGATGCTGTAAGAAGCTACTAAAGGAAAATATATAAAGTTTACGCGTATTGTTACGCGCATCGAGTACTTCTCTTCTTTAGTATTCTGACACTATGGGCCAAATTTCATACATATCTCATTTCCTTAGCTTTAAAAGAACTTTATGAAAAGGTAATTTGCAAGTTCTATCTATGAAGATAGAAATCACAACACTTGTACAATCAAGTACTTGTTTTCATGCCTATTGAAACTTTTTATAAAACACAAATTCTTGAAAAATGGAATATACCTAAAATTTGAGGAGGTTGACTTTCTCTGCGATTGTCTATGTTTCAATAAATGAATTTCACCTGCTTTCTATACCTTAGTAATATAATTAAACGATGGTTGTAAAATATACATAAAAGCTTAATGTTGATCGTATCACCTAATAAGATACATTCAGATGTAACTGTCTGAAGTAACCACTCAACACACTTTTAGTACGTCAACCTATCAATGCATACGATTGAAGACGTAGAAGTATGCACACCATAGATGTATATATTATACCTTAAGGTGTATTTAGACACATGTAATGTCAAGTCGAGGAAGAACGGGCGGTTTACGCCCAACGAAGAGTCGGCTGGTCTTATATATAAAAATCAATTGCTGTTCGTTTGTCTCGCTAAAACTCGAGAACGGCTGAGCTGATTTAGCTGATTTTGGTTTTGAAATATTTGTCGTGGTGTCCAGGGAAGGTTTAAACGGTGAAAAATTGAAAATAACTTGAAAATACAAACATGAGGTGTACGAAATAGCGGGCACAGCTAGTATGTTTTAAAAATGGAACGACAAAATCTTGAAGAGAATGCATTATCCAAGAATCACATTCATTCAGTTGCTCTTCGTAATAAATGTAATTTGGGAAAAAGGGTTCAAGGAATTTCCACTAGATGCTATTAATATGTCATGATATTATTATTAAACGAATCATGATTTAATGATTAATACTGCAGATATTTTAACCACTATACATTTAACCAGATAATGTAATAAAATCTTGTGTTTGTGTTTTCGGAATTCCAAAACGGACATAGGACGCATCATTAATTCCAGCTAAAGAACAAATGACTTTCGTATTTATAAATTAAAAGTCATCAAGTGTACAATGAAATTTGAAATGTGGATGCGTATACCTATCGATTTAGTATATCTATCTTATCTTTCGTCATCGGAGGTTGGACAGTAATAAATACGATGTAACCAATACCCTACGCCTTGTGTAAAAGGATATGAGCATGTTGCCGGAATCAATTCACGCGTATACTCGAGACTCGAGTATATCAGTCATTTCCAACAGTTTCCAACAAAACAATTGTCTAAATCAAAATAATGTGGGTAAGTTATCCGGCATTAGCTAGTGGTGAACATAGTTGCCTCCATCATCCATACTTATATTATAAATTTTAATTCGTCTTAAATACGAAAGTAACTCTGTCTGACTGTCAAGCTTTCACGGCTAAATTACTGCACCGATTGCAATATTTTTTTTCATGGAAATACTTTAATCCTTGAGGAAGGACACGCGGGTGAAGTCGCAGGCAAAAGCTAGTAGTTTATATAAAGAAAACAAAAAAGAGGGGTACTCTTTTTCAGCATGCCTTCTTACAAAGTATCTTGATATCTGATACAGTAAACGCAAAGGTAGTAGAGCCACGCTGATTTCAGCACGAACGGGCCGGCTCGACCGGGGCGGTACTACCCTTTTACAGAAAATCAACGTAAAATGACAGCGTTTGTGCTATCGTGTTTCGTTGGTGAGTGCGAGACCGGAGGCCCAATTAGTCTAGTCAACAAGTTCCATACTTGTTGACCAGACTAAAAGATGCACAAGCATCACTAGGCCGCCATAGTGGGGGTCCCCATGCTGCATTGTTGTATTCGCAATGAGTATAGTGGCCACCACTCGTGGATTCTGCTCATGCTTTCCATCAGGCAGAGTAGAGTCATTTTGGCGGGCCAAACATAAAAAAAAAAAAAAAATCTCTTGTGGGTAGAAAATGTGGACATACAAGCTAAATATTCATTTGGCTTTTAAACATTTAAAGCTAACTGAATATTTGCGTAAAAATACTTCCCATCAGCTTATAAAATGACATACACGCAGTGGTTTTTAACAGTAAGTTACACTACAGTTTACCTCTACAGAGCGGTATGGATATGGTAGGACCGCAAACTAATACACACATCAAAAGTGTCTAGGGATCAACATATGTGTCTAGGGATCAACATATATTTTTGCAATAACTTTTCTCCTGATTGATATTAATTAAAATTTTCTTTAAGGATTCATCAAATAGAGTGTTTTCGTTTGTCACAGTAACGATAAACCAAGTCACCTTTGCATTAATAAAGAAATTTGCCATTTTCCTAATAAAGGGATTTTTGACATTTGAACCACTAACATTAAAGTTCGAAAAAAAGACTGAAATAACAGTTTTCTTTAAAATTTTATTAGGTAACTTAAACAATTAATAATCCGTGTTTCTACCGCGAACACTAACAACACAAGAATCGGTTTGGCATACTCAAAATGAGTTCATCCAAATCACGCTGTGGAATGGCCGCCCATGTTCGTTGCAACAACAAAAAAAGGTCTTCTTGTGACTGGATACCCTCCATATTCGGCAGAGCTCTTCTCTGTAGCATATCCCATGCATGCTCAATCGGGTTCAAGTCTGGCGACTGAGCAGGCCAGGGCCAAAGCCACATCTCAATCTCAAGAAATCCGCATAAAAATGCTTGATCCCTAGACACTTTTGATGTGTGTATAATAACTTAGCCATCTCATACACAAAGAATTTGCATGTAGTTTTAAATACTTAGGAGTTCTGTTTTTCTGCATTTTAGATCTGCATTTAATAACTAAGTAAAAACACAAATCCAATTACGTAATTAATCGTCAAAAACATGTAGGTACACGAATTTAACAAGAACTTAACACACTGTGACTGTGTGCGATTTGAATATTTATTAAGTACTAGCTGTTGCCCGCGGCTCCGCTCGCGTTTATGTCGGTTATCGCTGCAAATAGTAGCCTATGTGTTATTCTGATGTATAAGCTATATTACTGTAAAGTTTCATCCAAATCCGTTTAGTATTTTTTGCGTGAAGAAGTAACAAACATACACACAAACTTTCGCATTTATATATTAGTGTGATTAAATATATTGACTAATTCCATTTAAACTTAATAAAGACTCGATTATAAGTTTAAATGTAGTTTTGTAGGTACGTGTGCATTAAAACGCGACATTTCTAGACAAACTTGAAATAGACAGTGAGTCAGAGAAACCCGGATCTGTGTAATAATAATTTCGCTCAGCGGACATCATTGCATAACTAACTGGATCTCATTAAATTTTTGCCAAATAACATTTATTTATCGTAAGTAAATCTAACCGCACTATCTAATATATTTATTTCCTTTTTAATTTAACTAAACCTGTTTTTCTTTACTAATTAGTGTTTATGATTGTTTACAAGCAGCCATTATTGGCTCAATGGTGTGACTAAACGCCTGCCTATTACAAAATCGTAAATATTGCCTACTAAATTTATTATTAGAAAGTATTGCGTACTAAGTCGTTAATATCGGTTCAGATCACTGTGCTCAGGGTTATAAAAAACGCAAATGTTATTGGGAAAGACTTGCCAAAAATTGAATGGATTTCGCAAACCCTTCGACAACAGCCCAGTTGCGTAGGTACTGTGCGTTGTCCTTTAATAACACTAAATGCCAAGTTATTAAACCACGATATTTTTGGCTTAGTCTTAAAATCAATACAACTATATCCTCTTCTTATTTTTATTTCGTTGCTAGTTTAGTTAGCTGTCATTTATGCTTGGATCACATTTAGTAAAAATATATAATTGCTAAGGCAAACTTATCGTAGTGATCTTTTATAAAAGTACAAAATAAGTTTGTTCTGATACAGCTAAATAAAATTTATTTTCATATGGAACGAACACATTACTAGTCCTTGTAATTAAAGTAAATTAAACTTAAGCACCTCTTTACGATATAATAACAATAAATTGATTTTAAAAGTAAGAACTTTTTAGAATTATTCAACTATAATAGGTAAGGAAAAGAAGTGTTTTTTATTTAATTATAAAACGCAAATTGGATTGTAGAGTGCATTAATGTTTCAAGAGCATATTGGAATATTGAACTTCCTAATGTGCACGTGAGAGGCGACGTCGGAGTAACGGTTGGCGACAACTGGCGCGCTGCACCGCACGCCGCTGTCCTGATACAAGGTCTGGTAGTCTGGTCTGCCTCAGCGCCCCGAGGTCACCAGTGAACGTACGGGGGCAAATATGTGCGCGTAATCAATTCGCTATGTATCGGTCATACTGCTCGCTCTTTGGCTCCAACCACAAATTACTTAAATGTTTCCACTAACAAGTTACTAGGAATACATATTTTGTGAATCACGTTTGCTTCTTTGTCGTCGACATTGACCTTCGCTATTCGTACCTAAAATATATATCTGAGACACATTTAAAAGTACCTATTTACTAAATGCAAATGATATTAGAAAAATCTTGTGTTAATGTTAAATCGCAAGATATATTATGAGATCATTTTCAATTTAATAGTAGTAAGTGTAAAGTAGGGATAACATGTACAAGAACTATTGAAGCAAATTGTAGAGACCAGTATTTTAACAGTATTTAATCACCATTTAACTAAAAATAAACTTAGAGTTACAATTAAAATATTAAGATTAGCTTCATAAAGTCCTGTAGGTACAGTAATAGACAAATAATAGTAACATGATGATGGTATTGTTCCAAGTTCAGATGCCTTATGCATTGCGCGGCACGTAGGTAAATAGCTAAATGTATTAAACGGTATCGCAGTTCATCAACCCTACTATAGTCGGATTGCGATCACGTAGAAATTAACACATCGATCGTGCGTTGAACGCCAAACGCGGCGTCGGCTTCGATTTACTGAATTTACGCCGCAGATAATCCAACAAGCCGCATACAATCCAAACAATGAATAGATACGTGAAAATGATTACAAGACAATAAAACAATAGGTAATTTGAACGTTATTTCAGTACCGATAACAACGAATCAACAGGGAAGTGCGAATCTTGATGTAGATCGATGATATCGTGTAACTGCAATAAGTTAAAAGCTCACTTTTAATTACGCTGTTACGAATGAAACGTTTTTTTCAAATACACGAAGTTGTTAAACATAAATATGTTTCACTGTAATATATTTTCCGGCATAATCGAATCCAGGTTTCAAACCTATGTTCGTTATAGCACACGATGTAATTATGTTTAATATCTTCTTTCATGATGCAATCAGTTTTAGGTTAGTGTGTTAATCTATGTCCAAAACTGTTGTTGTTTCGACTCATAAATTGTCCGTTTGCAACCTTTGCGAGTCCAATTATAAAGGTTAAAATTCAATGTATGTAATACAAGCGACTAGTAGGTGTGCATAAATATAATTATTTTCAAATGTAAATATCACATTATGCTAAACTTTCGACAATTGAAATGTCAGTAGGTCATAATCTAGGCACGCATCCCTGAACCTACTAGTGCTACGAGTATAATGTTACGCCTATTAGCTTTGATGATATAATCCAACTGTGTAACCATTTACCACACTTATATAAATTTAATTTTTATTCTTTACAAAAATGTTATTAGCAATCAACAATAATAAGTGAGTTTTTTGTTAAAACAAATAAAAGGGTGTAACAACAAGTCTTCAATTACATTTAAAACAACCACGATGTTTCAAAAGTGTTATTTGCATAAAAATCAAGTACGCATACTGATTTATTTATACAGTTTACTGAAGAGTGAGCGGGCGGGAGAAGCTACTTCTTAGGTATCAAAAACACGCAACCAACATGCCCGGAATTGCAAAGTGTGGTATCAACGACTCGCTCACCGCCTGTCTACGATTGACACGAAAATATTACCTACGTACTACACCAGAATATATAATATATCTGATTCACTATTGGAATTTGTGAACAATAGAATAACCATTAGAAATACGTTGGGAAATTCCTGTCATAAGTCTGAATGTCATAGTGTCATATCCCTGTCAGAGAGCGTTTACAGTCTCATGTCAAGGTCCTTGTATCTTTTGTTAAATACTTACGCTTCCCAAGTAGAAAATCAACTTTTACCACAATAGCAAGACATAAAACATGTTTCGTAAACAGGAACCGCTCATGCGTAAGTACCGAGACAAGCGCTACCGCACCCTTTTCTTTTAAAACCTCACAAAAAGATTAAATATATTAAGTGTAAATCATCTTCATATAACACTTCCTCCTCCCTACAATTTTAATGTAAATTATTATTGTGGGTGCATTATTAACAACATTATTTATGGTTGTAAAGGTTTACAAATTAACAGCAAATTCCTTTTTCATATCGTGTTCTAAAAATAATATAACAGTTTAATATATTATACACGATGCAGCGATACAACGGTCATTTCAATGGTATCACTAGTAGTGAAGGTGCTTCTTAATAATCACCGTATATCATGTACGTAGAAAGAGCCAAGGCCAAAAAACTGGGTTTCAATCATTCAGCCAAGTCGAGAACTCTAAACACGTCACTCGTGGGTCACCCGCCTCATTATAGGGAATCTCCCGATAGTCTCCAAAAATCGTTGCATAACTTAACTACAATAGACAAACATAAATAGACAGACAACAAGTTAATTATTTCCTAAACTAAACGTGACCTTACACAATTTATAAATCATTAACCATAGGGCAATAAACGACATTAATTAGTTAATTAGCTTCGTTGAGAAAAAATAATATAACAATTACAAAAGTAATTACCACAGCATTTGAGTAACACACTATGTATATATAACCAAAAGACCGAGGTCTATAGGATTTAAAAAAAAAAAAGTTAATTTTCGTTAACAAATATACTATGAGGTACAATAGAAGCTGGTTCCTCCTTTTAAGCCAAAAATGCCCGTATTAAGAGGGACTACGAGGGACCGCTCTCACATATCACTACAATTGTGTTAATTTTTTTTACCAAATGTGGTTACATATACTAAAAAATAAATTAATAAATGCTTATCGCAGGTTATGGCAGTAAAGAGTAGCATTTGTTGTTCCTCAAGAATCAAAGCACATCCATGACTAAATTTCATTGAAATAGGTGCAGCTTTTTATCCGTGAAAGCGTAACAGACTGTCAGAAAGAGTTACTTTCAAATGTATAATATTAGTATAGATCACCCCTTCAGTGAAAATTTGCGATACTGATGCATCTTTTGGTTTGCATATTATAAAACTATGCTTATCCCTATCCATGATTATTGATACTTAAATATTTCTATCATCAACAACCCATAATGTCCCACTGCTGGACTCGGGTCTCCTCCCAGGAGAGGGTTAAGGCCATACGTCCCCACGCTAGCCGAGTGCGGGTTGGACACTGGCAAGACAACGTTGTGGCTACGTGGCACTGAGTGCAACTGGGCTAAGAGCGCCTCCAATAATATATATATATATAATATTTCTATACTTGATGGCAATAAGTAGCGAGCTAAAGCTAATTCGGTATGTTTTATTCATTCGTTATCTCACATCGCATTCCTCGAAAGGTCATCGCCAGGAAAGTGAAACTGGTTGAAGCCGAAAGTGACGCTTACAAAATGCGAAGACGCACATAAATATCCGATTAAGTTTATATTCAGCCAGCCGGGCTCGAACCCGGACCCCGCATGCTTAATGTCACTGATGCAATGAAGTTAATCCAATGTCAGTATAATATGACATGCTTTTAGCGTTTTCTCCGTCAGCGAGCCGCTCAAACTGATCTGACGAAACCGAAACTCAATGATATAATGTGTGGAGAGTTTGCGCAAACATTGTTAGATGTTAGTGCTTATACTCAGTATATATTGGCCATCAAATTGTACAATTCCTGAACACATAACATTCATCAAATATTTAATTTTCAGTCAGTCCTCTTTGGATGGCCGTAATATCCATAATGTATTTTATTACTACGAAATATCACCGTTATATTTACATTCTTGCTACATAAAAATGTCTAAGAACATAAAATGGTAATAAAACATTAAGCAACTAGAAAAACCTGCAGAATAAAGAACCAGTTATTCAGTATTGAAATATCACTTAATTAATGTTGTTAGATTTTACTGGTGTCTGTACTGATCAAAGGGGTGGTATGGGATTTCTCTCTATTTTTCTTACTCACACACACACCTTAATAAATATGCAATTTCAGCCAGTCAATAGATCGATTTTGTAAATCACTGTTATAGTTACCAAGACTAATAGAAGTTAGTGACAAGTTATATGAGGTTTATGCTGATGTACTCACCAGGAGATACTGGATTTACCTGACACCAATATTAATAAATTAAATTAAAAAGCTTTTTAAAAACGCTTGTTTTTAAAAAGCTTTTACTGCAATGCCTCGACACGAATCAAATGAGTCCAAACTCGATGATGTTGCGACGTTTCTTTTAGGAGTTCTTATGGCCACCTACCAGTTCCAGCATCAGATCAGCTCCATGTCATTATAATATTGTATTGTCATGCTGTATACACATGCCGTATATATCAGCAAAATTGGTTGAAGAAATCTGCTTCAAAATTGAGTTGCAAGATTCCACCTTAACATATCATGCATACATACATTGAAAGTTAATAAAAAGCTTGTAAAAAAGAATTCCTTACTTATACAATTTTTAATGGTTTTGAAGGCTGAATACAATCTAGTCATATTATGAATTGAAAAAGTCTAAAAGTCAATGTAAAGAATAATTCATGATTCTTCGCGGAACGTTGTTTATTTTAAAAAGTTTCAATTGGTTAACAAATGTTAGAGTTGGTGGTATTTAACTAGAACGATCTTTCGGACGTCAAAAACTACTTTTGTTTGCTTTCACAGGGTTATTGAAACATATGTTTTCGTGTCGTATTGTAAAATTTTCTACTGCAATGCCTTTTGGAACAATTATAAATATGATATATGTGAAAGGTTACCATTTAGAATTCTAGACTCTTAGCCCTCATAAAAGTAATGATGTTAGTTTACAATAGACCACCTGAGCACAACAATGCAAAATGTATCTATAAAATGATATGTTTAGAAGAAGACACCATTTCATAGTCATTTACATACAACTACATAAAAAAGACAATGCATTTGCAAGATACTTAACCTACTGTTAAAAATATGATTAACTTAAATTGAAAACTCACTGACGAAACTCAATTTACTTATCGAACTAAATCAAGACTTCAGTTGTTCTGAACTCGTTAAACTAAATTAATTGATCCTATCATCAAACATATTCTGTTCCTTTTTATTCTATATTAACTTTTAAGTCGCTCACGCAGACTTTCATCCCCTGATTTACCCCCTTAGATGTGGAATTTAAAAAATACCTTTCTTAGTGCTCACTTACGTTATATAAAGAACCTACATGCAAAATTTCAGGATTCTAGCTTCAGCGGTTTGGGCTGTGCGTTGATCTCTGGGTATGTTAGTCAGTCAGTCACATTACTCTTTTATATAAAAAGATAGATGAATATTAAGTTCTAGGCCGCCAGTCCTTAAGAATTATATGCAATTAATTTTTTTAATGAGAAAATAAGTAAGGATTAGGATTTTAGCGTAAAGCAATCTTCTTCTTCTTCTTCTTCCTAGCCTTTATTATTCCCAAGATTTGGGGTCGGCTACTAGTTCAACCGGTTTTACCTGAATATCAGTTTTTACACGGAGCGACTGGCATCGGACCTCCGCAACCCTGAGGGCGAACTAAATTCGATGATTGAACTAGTTGTCAGTATATTTGAGGGCGCTGACTTCCCAATAACGATTGCCATAGATGTTCATGACAACCGGGACCGACGGCTTAACGTGCTCTCCGAGGCACGGGCGGGAAACACCGCCATATTCCATACTCCGGGCTGCTATTTAGAATTTCTTTAGCGTAAAGCAATAAGTTTAAAAAATTGAAACACTTTATTAGTCGATTAGCCTCACTCACGTGAAATGACTTAATATTTTTAAAAGCCTAACACAGCCGGATGGTTATTATTCAAGCATCGATAAGTACGTGCAGTTACAACATTCCATCGATTCTATCAGTTTAGCTGCAACATCGCTAATGTTTTGAAGGCGCACGTGCCGAGAAAAATACTCCTGTAATTTTCCGCTACAAGCCTCACCGCGCTGAAACTATTAAAATTAAACGTTGCGTCAATGCGACCTGTCAAACTGGTGTATTGCTAAGCCGGTTCTCTATCGATCAGTAGGTTACAGTGAACCGACGTGACCAAACGGTCCCTGAATTATGCATCGTAAAGTTTCATTCAATGAACGCCCTATAAGTTGATACCTAAGTATGCTTTAAGAGAATGTTTCTTGATTAAAGAAATTCAGTAAATTAAGATGCAAAGTGCATTGGTTACACACTGTAAACATGAAACAATTTACTATTACGGGTACATCAGACTACATTGCACATAGGTAGTAGGTACTTACATATTAGTACATTTAGGACCGAGTTCTACTGTAAGATAAGCAAAGAAAGGGACGCACAATATTAGGTCTTTACCTATGAAATTGCCGTTTTGTATGCAATAAGTGAAAGTACTTATTTTTAAAAACTTTTTTATTTCTGTTATTCGAAGTAATCACCCATGCAATCGACGCATCTTTGCCAACGCATTGGCAGTTTATTGATGCCCTTCTTGTAAAAATCAGCTGGACGGGAGGCCAAAAACTCTTCAAAGGCATTTTGTACTGCCTCTCAGGAATTGAATTTTTTACCCACTAAAAAGTTGTCTAAATTTTGGAAAAAGTAATAGTCGGTAGGTGCAAGGTCTGGTGAGTATGGCGGATGAGGGAGAGCTTCCAACCCCAGCTCTTGCAGTTTGGAGACTGTCTGTTGCGAACTGTACCAAATGATGTTGTCAGTTCAGCTGATTTTTACAAGAAGGGCATCAATAAACTGCCAATGCGTTGGCAAAGATGCGTCGATTGCATGGGTGATTACTTCGAATAACAGAAATAAAAAGTTTGAAAAAATAAGTACTTTCACTTATTGCATACAAAACGGCAATTTCATAGGTAAAGACCTAGCTTGCGTTCCCATTGAGGGACCACATTGGAATTTGAAGGTTTTGAATGCACTAGGCTTTAGTAAAAGTTCCCAAACAATTGTAAATTAAGTAATTAATTTGTAAAAGCAGTATCTCAAAAGTTACAAGCGGTCAAAGGTGGTCCCTTATTATATTTAATGTTCAGGTTTATCTTCTGTCAAATCATTAGTTACTGTTACTGACATTAAGTGACGATATATCATGTAACGTTTAGAAAAAAAACATCTCCTAGCTACGCTTCTACCAACTAGACTTTATTATAAAGGCGACTAACGAACACAACTTAGAAACTTTTTTCTTTGTCCGATTATCTGAAATTCAATCCGGCCGCATTGTTACCTCCTCAGCTGAAATGTACCCTATAATATAAGTAAGAAGGAAACGAAAGAAAAACACATTTATGAGTAACTAGTTGTTGCCGGCGGCTCCTCACGTGTATATGTCGGTTATCGCGGCAAATTGTAGCCTATGTGCTATTCTGATGTATAAGCTATATTACTGTAAAGTTTCATCCAAATCCGTTCAGTAGTTTTTGCGTGAAAGAGTAACAAACATCCATCCATCCATCCATCTATCTATCCATCCATCCATACTCACAAACTTTCGCGTTTATAATATTAGTATAGATAAGGTGTTCATAACAAAGAGATAATGAGGATTCTTTGCCGTCCTGCCGTCATATAGCCGCGGGGGCAGTATCGTGACCGGCCGCACAAACTAGCCGCCCTTGACATATCGACTCATAGAAAGTGCTAAACATCAAACTCGACCGTTCAGTGTTCGTGATATTGTTGGAATACGGTTAGTATTAGTATATTGCATGACCAGAAGACTATTGGCTAACTTATTTTTAGGTCAAGTTGATAATCGTAGATGCGATTCAAATTTTTAATTTGTTATATTCGATCCGATCTGTCAGTTACGAGTATTTTTATAACCATAACGGCATTTATATTTTAACAAAAACGTTTAACTGCAATGATCGTTGGCACATCACCAACTAATGTCTGGACGATTTGCCGAAAGTGACATTCCAGCCTGAATAAAAAAAAATTGGACCACTTTCTTTCCATACCACCATTCCACATAAATAAAACAAAGTAAGCTTAGCAAACAAAGTAAATCGTCTTAAGTATAAAAATTTGAAGTTGGAGATTTAAATACGTCTTCTTTAAGAATAATATTAAGGTTATTTAATGTACTCTTGTAATTATTGCATGTTGCTATAATGTGGTAGGTTTGACACAGAGCCACTAATGTCACGTCCTACGCGCCGCCACTTACTCATTAAAAATATCATTATGCTCGCAACTTTAGCTTCTAACACCAAAAAAGGAGCCAGTGTCAGCCATAACCATCGAATGACCTTCACCTTCAAACAGTTTATATTTCATTAAAAAGAATTCTGTATAATGGAAACTAATAGGAAACTTATGACGAAATATAATAAGTTTATTTGTTCCTTTGTCTCTAGATTAATGGAAAAATATTTTCATTTCGATAGACAACTTTCTGAATAAAACCTGTGTCGAGGGGGACTTCACAAACATAAATCAGCAAAAGCAAAGGACACCCAGACTTAGAATTTAGGGCATTTGCGGAAAATATCACGTACTATCTCATGTGGGAACTGAACCTACAATACTGAGCACTTAAACCACTGCACTATACTCGTACGTGCTGCCAACGAATGATAGTTATCTATACTAATAGTACTAAGGTATAAAGCTAAAGAGTTTGTTTGTTTGCTTGAACGTGCTAATCTCAGAAACTACTGGTCCGATTTGAAAAATTATGATAGTGTTAGATAGCCCATTTATCGAGAAAGGCTATAGGTTATATATCATGACGCTAAGACCAATGGGAGCGGAGCACCAATGAAGAATGTTACAAAAACGGGGGAAAATTATTACACCACAGGCAATGGGAAACGTAAACGAGGTTGCGTGGGTCAGCTAGTCTGTCATAAGGAGTTATTAATCCCTATCAATAAAGAGCGATAAATGACAATCTCAAAATTACTTGGGTAATTTCGCATTATGGTAATTTTGACGTGCAGTCATGACTTAATGTAGACTGTAAATCTTCTTTGGCAGTTTATGTAACACCATTATGGCTATTATATCAACTGTATAATCGTAGTGAAAGTCAATGACAAATGATGAGTCTAATAAAGCGTTCATTGGTACAGGAAAGAATTAGTTTAAATATTTTTTACTGATAATGTTCTGGTTAATCACAATTGAGGCCTTATTAGCAACTCCATATGAATTATTATTATTTGGTGAATTATTAGTGGCATACGGGCAAACATGAGTAATATAGGTTTGTACCGATTGGCGATCATTTGATCTCGATCACAAAGTGGAATAAAAATATACTATAAAGCAAAACGATTAATCGATTCTTTCTACGAAATAGTATTCCTAAAAAATATACTTTAAAGTAGAACGATTTATCGGTTTTTTCTACGTTTGCGTTTTTTATAATTTAACATAGTGATTAGAGTATTTTTGAATGGAACTTGCAGAGACCTTTAAATGCGTTATCAAAATGCTTTGCAAATGCAAATACTAATTAACATTAGAATTATTTTGAATGAAATTTTATTGAGAGTAGCGCATGTAATGTAAACGAATGAAGAATTTGTTTTCATTTCAACACGAGAAGCGAAAGTCAGATGTAAGATGTGCTACGAGCGCTGTTGTCGTCACACGCGCAGATTACGCCTACATTTATACAACACTCGTAATACTTATAAATTCATTTAACAAAGAAACAATATGACACTTACTAGCCCCCTGTTTATGTACTATAACATCGACACATAGTATAATAATAATGTTATTAGATATTTAAATAGTTATAATGATTATTTTAAAATATCATGTAGGTAATAGGGCATCGAACGTCAAAAACAACATTTCGTAGAGAACAAAACATGTTTTAAATACAGTAAAAGTAAAAATTATACGTTACAAAAATTTACAATTCAAATGATTCTAATTTTTTAACACTATTTGAGATATTATGACGGTGACAAGCTAAGAGATGAATGTCATTTTTACATTTCTAACAAGTATTTACTTTAACATTTACGGTAATTTGAAGATATTTTTTTCTTGAAAACATGATATAAACATGCAAAAATTAAATGTTAATGGGTTTAATACACTTAAAAATCATCTCAAAACAACATCTCACGGCGCGGGCGTGCTGTAGAGCCACAGGAAACAAAACAAAAATCCTTTAATTACTTAAAATCATACTAATATTGTAAATGTGAATGTAAGTTTTTTGTTACGCTTTCACGCGAATACTACATATTCATCATCAATATGCTTTGTATACATATTCTTGGAGGTATTAGATGTAACATAGGATACTTTTTATTAAATGCGAGCGAAGCCGCGGGTGAAAGCTAGTTACTAATAAAAATTAGTTTGTATCATATCGTTAAACATAAATAAAATAAAAGTCGGGGTTCGAGTGCTCGCGCTATGTTTAAACAACTAGCCAAGCAACTGATTGACGCTTCTCGCGACCAGAAGGCCGGCCTTTTTCTAGCACATGCATTGCGATTCAACGTGGTAATGCTGCCAGTCTTTTGGGAACGCTACCAGTAGGCGAAGATGTGGAGTTTTTTGACGCTTGTATGTAAATATTGTTTTTTTTTATAAATAAACTAGTTATACAAAGTTGAAGAGTATTCGATACTTGAACTTGTCGATATCGAGTAAAGGCTATCGATACAAGTCCTAAATGCAATATCGATACTTCGTCACAATACCGTATCCCTGCGTATAGCTACAAGCCAAGCTATGAAACAGTATCGATTGTCGCTAGTTACGTAATGTCGACGTTAGCGAGAAGTATGCGATGGGCTTTATTAGCGAGATTCACACATAAAAAGCGAAAGTGAAGGTCGACCAGCGAGTGCGGAGCGGTGCGGCCGTCGCGCGGCTTTATCTGCGCGCGTGCGCGTCACCCGCGCCTTGCCGAGATCATGTCACCACATTTTGTAATAACTCCATTAATATTAAACAGGCTAGATTTACCTAATATTTTAAATCTTCAATGGGTGAATGGTTTAAAATTTCCTAATATTGAATGATAAAACATTATCTTGTACACTTTGGAAAGGGATAGGTAGGACCCTTTATTAATTACAACTGAATTCTGAGAATGTAACCGATAATGTTCTTCATCGTCGTAAAAACCGTTATACCCGGTGGTGGTGTACAGTACACGACTAACTTCTTTCATACAAATTCATACGATTGGCTATAAATTGTTCAATAGGTCGTTTTTGTCGGGCGACAGTGTCGGCGGACATTACGTTTAGCGGTATCCGGGGAAACTTGCTCAGAAGCTGTCCGGATATCCTTGCGCATAAACAGACATCTGACTATTGAGTAGGAGTGGAGTTGTATCTGGAGTTTGGGTGTTATCTATGTATAATATGTATGTATTTACAAAAAAAAAAAAGTATTTATATCAGTTGTCTAGTACCCATAACACAAGCTCTGCTTAGCTTGGGACTAGATGGCGTTGTGTGTCCGAAATATTTATTTATTTATTTTATTTATCGTATCTGCGCATATATGAGCTAGGGTAGATGTGAAATCTAATATTAAGTAAACACTCGTAACATCATTGAATCTAATAGTCAGATTTTTAAGTACGTTTAAACAATTTTATACAAAGAATGGATAAACTGAGGTAGGCTCAGTTCTATGAAGTTTATATAAAAATCCTAATTGTGTCAATAAGACATGAATTCCAATTTGATGTCATTATATTGAGTGAACAAAAGATTACATCACCACGTAATTAAGTTTACTATATACAACCACGATAATTTGAGTACCTAGTTGAATAATATGTAATTAATTTAATATAGTATAATATGAAATACTTATACCGTGAATTTAAAAATACGTTCTCTTGCAATAAGCAACTTACATACATTTCTTCTATTACTGCAACTTTACATATGTCATATTTATAGCAAGTTCTCCATATTTGACCTATCGATGATCGTACAATTATTTAACAGCCACATTGTCCTACAAATTGCGTGGTACGTTATCCCAGTCCTACGCTCAAAAGTTTTTGTCCCTGCTACTCCTGTTAGCTGCCACAATAGAACATTTTTGTAAGGTGAAAAGTGGACCCCTCATTAAAATAAAGCCACTCACGAGAAATTAGCTTGATAGTAATAAGTTGTAGAATTTGTTCCGGAGATCCCGGACTAAATCACCGATCAAAAGGCTTGTACTTTAACATACACGTTAATCGACATTTAATTTTCATGAATAGGACTTCATTATGAATTTTGGTGTGGTTGGTGTCAACATGAATGATCGTGGATAGGAAACTTTGAATCTTCAAAGACAAGCAAGCAGATTTAGGAGGTTGGCTTTGATGAAGCCTTCCATCAGCCAAATATAACTAACCCAAAGTATCCCAGACCTGAAGCTACTAGACCATATATAAAACAAACCTGAAAGTGAATTTCTGTATATTTTTGGTGTTATATTCTGACTAGTGGTTGTACGTGGCTCCGCCCGCGTATATGTCGGTTATCGCGGCAAATAGTAGCCTATGTGTTTTTCTGATGTATAAGCTATATTACTGTAAAGTTTCATCCAAATCCGTTCAGTAGTTTTTGCGTGAAAAAGTAACAAACATCCATCCATCCATCCGTTTATAATAAATATTAGTGTAGATATAGATCATGCACATCTTACACAAGATTGACAAATAACCAAATATATACCAAAGATTAATATTTATAAAAAAAACTAACTGAAATGAAATAACAATTTATTGAGGTAAACTTGGTTAAAGTCTATAAGCTGCAACAATATGTAGCCAAAGCCCAATTACTGGTTGCCCAATCGTGTTTGTAGTGGGCAATGGGTGCATGTTCAGAAACAATAGTTGGCCGTGAGCACTAGACAATGAGTCAACTACATTTTGGTAGTAATTATGATGAAAGCTCAATCTCTGTGCAGCTATGTGAAATATCTTACGGAATAAATAGTAGTTTAAGCTCAAACTACGAATAATATTATGGTCTGCCGCGAGACCTCGTCGACGAGGCCCTCTGGCCTGGTACTGGATGATGGGTGCTCGTCAGGGTTCATAGCTTTTAAAGCTCGACATTGCTACGCACAGGAGGTGGCACAGGACGCTCTGCGGAACTTACCCGCAAAGCTTCGACCTCGTTAGAACCCACCGAACTGACACTCCGGAAATACCAAGAGGCAAAAGGGGACAACCCAGTGACCCGCCTGTAGTGACAATGCGCCAGGCGGCGCAGAAGACCACTTAAACAGGCCGTAGATCTCGTGAAGTTAAAAAGTTAGAAAACCCACGATTAAGTATTTTTAGACCTGTTCCATAGTGGTTAGTCGTCCTGCCTACTGAGCCAGGGTTCGATTACCAAACAGATACCCTATAATTGTTCTTTTTTGGTTGTTTGTTTTGTTTATCTAGTTTCCAACTTCGTTTTTTGTGAGTGAAGTGAGCCCAACATCGATCAAAGTGTCGTGCAATGGGATAGGCCTTTGTCTGATAATTAAGTATTTCAAGAGATTTAAAGAACATATCCAATATCATGTATTCATTCTTAAAAGAATTCAAAATAATAACATTTAAAATCAGCGATTTTGAGCGGTCAGTGTCTTACTGAAGAGTCTCTGGACAGGTTTACAATTAAGGACTCACGGTAAACGCAATTAAGAAGTTATATAATATAGACAATTAAAACTTCGAATGTTCAGCCAATGGTATATTATTCGTTATTGGTAGGCTTTATTTTGTATAAAAATTCTTAATAATAAGTCCTTCGTTTACGAACATTATACTTACATTTTAATACGTAACCATGTTATAAACATGGGAGCGGACACATCAACGAATGTATTTTTTTTAATTTTAAGCTTCTTTGTTGCATTTGTAAGAACTATTATGAGAGCTTTATGGTTTAAAGTCTTCATCACAAACGAGTTTTCGATTACATCTTTCTATAACCTCATGGCCGCATTCATACAAAGACAACTGGTATTTTAACTATCTTTGTTGTATAAATGTAAAAGTAGGTATCATTTAGGCGTTGATGAGTCAATACAATAGCTTGCAAAAGATGACATAGCAATGGCCTCCACTAATTGCTAAACAACTGTGAATTATAAGTAGTAAATACGAGATTAGTAAAGTGAATTAATTTATTCAAATGTGTCAGAAAGTATGAAGGTTGAAAAATAATGACGCAATGCAATTAATATTATTATAAAATCAAAACAGTTCTTAGTTTTTTTTCTAATCGTTTATCATTGAAAGCTTTGTCAACCGCAAATTATTGTGAATAAAGCTATGAACACAAAAATATTTTTCAAGTTACTCATATAGTTAAAACATATATAACCGTTGTCTTTTAATGTTCGAGACTTTTGATATTTAACATGGAGGTGAGACATTCATTAGAGCTTCGTCTTTCTAAATTCTTGATATCAAAGTTTAAATACAATTATGTAAATTAATTCTGAAGTCAATGGAAAAAGATTGAATGTCAATAAATTTATCACCTTTAAAGAAGTTAATCTCTGAATCGATCGTACAAACAAGGATGCTGTGACCTGGGTAAAACAAAGGCTACTTATTGATCATCTATTCATTAAATAAAATTTGTAAGTATGTATGTCTGTGTCCAGCTCATCTAGGGAACCGTTAGACTAATTGGCACAAAACTATTATAGTTATCTACTATAATTGTATCTGTAATTTAAGCTATATTTCCTTTGATAAAAGACATAAAATCAACTCTATAAAATAAGGTAAATATAGGCAAAGTATTTCTGAAATAGCAGAAACCTTACTATTTCTTATTGCCTTTACCAGGTACGGCCAAAAGCTATTGTAATATCTGTTTACTTAAATATTACTACAAATGTGATTTTAATGATGTTTTTTCTAGGATTATTTATTTTCATTTGTTTTCTTCTAATTATTTTTAACCGATTTCAAAAAAGGAGGAGGTTCTCAATTCGACCGTATATTTATCTTTTATTTATGTGTGTTCGCGGATAACTTCGTCGTTTATGAACCGATTTTGATGATTATTTTTTTAATGGAAAGGAGATATCCCAACGGTGGTACCATGATAAGGACACTAAGATCTAATGATGGCATCCAAGAGTAATCGAGTCAAACCTTGAAATCGGTTTTTATTTTGTTAAAATTTTACTTGTAATAATATGAAATCAGTAGAGATAATATGTGTACAAGACACATTTATGTTATTACGAATCTGCATTGAATCTCGAATCTAAAATGTAGATATCATAACTAAACAAGTTGTAAAAAGTAAGCAAGTCAATCAGGTTGTGTGGTGTGAGCAAAAGCTTATTTCTATCGAACTCAAACAGTCGATTAGCTATTGAAATGTAACAGACATGACGCCGGCACCACGTAAACAACAATCGTCACGTTTATACACTTTCTTTTCACACATGCTCTGAGGTATCGAAAATCTTTTAGCAAGGAGAAATTCCCATTCTAATTTGTATGCAATAACTATACACCCAAACGAATTTCGCATTAGATATGGCGTGTTACGTTAGATTTTTTAACAGAGAAAGTGATCCAGATGATGTTTACGTTACTTGATTTGGAAGCGTTGACATAAATTATACATGTTTTGAGATATGTTTCTAGGCCTGAAGTTGTACAAATATTTTCGTGTCGCCTTTCTTTATACACCTTCATTATTCGTTGTACAATTAAACGGTATAAACTATTATATAAATACGCGTCAAACATAATTTTAATGTTGCGTAAATACCGAGATAATGACGATTGCTTTGTACAATTTTTAATTTCGTAACTATTGCTAGGAATTTTTAAGTTGGTAATGTGTGAGAAATTAGCAAAAGTCTATATTAAACATTGTAATACAATGTAGGTCAAATATTATTAGTAAAATTTTTGAATTGAGAAATTAGTAGCAGATTTAAGACACTGTGTAAAACACAACTCCATTTCTGGATACATTGTAGGGTCTATGACTTTACCTATATATAAACTGCTATTGAAGCTTTATATGACATGTTATAGCTACTCTGTCATTTTGTAAGTTGAAGTGAAAAACTGCGTAGTTGTAAAACAAATTATAAGAGCATTGAGTTCTTACTCACGACTTAAAAAAATACTAGTAACTACATAGATAGATTATAGGGATGTAAAACATATCACATCCCTATAATCTTAATAAACCGTATAAATGTTCTCAATTTGGTTCGTAAATTATACATTATTGCACCGAACGTAGATTATTTATTGGTTTTTATTATTTATTATCTCATAATTGTTCCCAATATGTTATGTAGGACGTTGGTTGCAATACGTAATTTCCTACAAGTATCGAAGTACGAAATTTATTTTAACAACAAAATAAATATGATGCAGTTTCGATACGGTTTTGAAATAAATGCCTATTTAGTTTAAAGTTATTTCCAAATTATTATATCTATATGTACATGTAATTGTTACATCTATTTTATATATTCTTATTTCCGAATTAAGAAATACACAATCTAACCTTTGTTATGTTTTTGAGAGCAGGCAGGTACCATATAAATAAACACCTCTGCGAGGGTCATTGATCGACCCTTCGCAAAGAAAAATGCGGATTGCGCCGATCTCTACTGACGAACACAAAACTTATAAAAGCATTACAAACAGATTTTCTGACCATTATTTACAGAACAATATTCATATTAATAATTAATCTTTAAAAACAGTGTTTGGTCACCATAAATAGAAAATTTTAAAACCGTTGTAACTCACCGTTATTGTATTTAACAAGGGCATGCGTGTATGTTGGTTAGTCGTTCCTCAAAAATCAAAGTACCAAATTTTATTGAAATCGGTTAAATGGTAACATACAGACAGATAGAGAGACAGAGTTACTTTCGAATTTATAATATTAGTATGGATGACAAAGTAGAAACAAAAAAACAAATAAGTACCAAAAGATAAAATCATTTAGTATTCTATTCACGTAATGTTAAGCCAAAAATACGATTATTTTATGTACAGCGATGGATGAAACGACTGCCAAGTTATTCCAGGAATCTAGAACTGCTATATGAGGAAAACAACTAAAATACGTTCGCTTATTCAAATGTATGCAAAGCTAAGGTCATTCTACAATCACAAAATCGGTACATTGATATCGTTTATTTAAAATTGTCTTAATAAAACACAAAGCGTGGAAATGTAATAACTTTATTGTTCAAAGAACCGTCCGAAGAAAAATGTATTTGAGAATGAAACGTGGATGTACCGATCAGTGTAAATGTAAGCATTTATTCAATCAATGGTAAGTAATTAAACAATCTTTGCTTGAATTTGTTCACAACACTGAAGTTGTTAATATTCACCGATACAATCATTGTTGTTACCATATCCGAAACTTCTTAACACATCACGAGTGTCGCAACCAAAGGAGAGAGTTGACAATGAAAGATGTTCAATAATGTTTATCGCATGAGGATGTCTTATAATACTTATCTCAAAGTATTACGCTACTCCAGTCATCACTTAGCGACGTTTATGTCACAGTTGAACCGTCAATATTGTACCAGTATATGTTTTAATCTATGTTCTACTGCTGTACTGCGTTCTAAAAACGTATGCGTTTTCAGGTGACTGATGAAAGCTTTTAGGCTCTGAAATTGTTTTTCTAATTCATCTTGCTAATTTCTAAACTCACGGAACAACTAAGACTTTTACCCACCCGTATTCAATACGAGGAGAAAAATTCTATAACTGCGTCGTCTATAAAGATTATGCAAATGTTTTAGAGAAAATCACATTATCGGGAAAACGATGATATCGACAATTGACGGCTATGAGTTATAAGCCTAGTACTGTCAAGTGAAAATGAAAAATTCAAACGTGAGATACTATAAGTCTTAACGTGTTCATGAGGCTAATAATAGCGACGTTTAAACCACAGGGCGGAGAGACGTGTCGCGTGTAGCGCAGGGCGGGTGCTATACGGGAGACAATATGCGCACAAAGTCGTGCATATTTTAAAAGCAATGTTTCGCAGCCTTCATTGAGAAATACTCGCCCTCATTCGTGATGTCAGTCGGTAGTTGACGTTGAGCAATGAAAACCTGATTTCCACACAAGAAATCAGATCGAATTTTTGTCATATCGATCCTTGAATATGCGGCCTAACTTTATCTGACCAATTGTCCATTTCAGTGGAGGTCACTTGAAGGTTCAATGAAAGTAATCGACCATTTACTTTCCGGCGTTTATATGCGTTTATAAATTTAAAAACGAGTAAATAACAATTATCGATTTAAACGCTAGAAAGCGAACGTAAGGCAATAGTCGCAATATAAAATGCAACAGTAATTATCGTATCAACAATAACGACCATTGAATACATCTTGATTTGTTCTAAAATGATAATTTCACTTAAATTAGTACTTACAGCGTAATCCTGGCTATCATTTTGACGTGTGGCGCTTATGTGGTGTGCGTGTGGCTTGTATGTGGCGCGCGCCGGCCCGTTTCACTCGGGCTGCTGGCTGCAACAGAGACGTCTCGTCAACACACGCGCCTTTCCCAAGCGACACACAGTTGCGACAGTGAAGCTCAACGAGGAAGCTGCATCGCACATTTAAATGCAACGCTAATGTCAGAGAGCGTTTAAATGCCAACAACGGCGACCTTTTGGTTCGGAGTCGAGTTGCGCAAGTGAGAATCGCCGGTGTTCGTGTGAGAAAGGCGAGTGTGTGTGTGGGGAGCTAGGTAGGGGGTTGGAACGCACCGGGGTGGGGGGTGTTTCAGGTGACACCGCTGGCGACGCGCTGCCGTACGGCGACTAACCTCGGCGCCGCGCGCGCACCTCTTACTTATAGCCGCGCGCCCACCAGCGCTGCGCTGGCTCACCCTTGCATGCGCCGCTCCTCTAACCCTGACCACTACAAGCAACCCTCAATAAATATCCTCCTCTCTTGAACCCGCATTTGTAATTACAGAGAAAAAAAAAATCTGATGGTACACATGAGGTCGTATTAAATAATAATTAATTCAATATTTTTATTAAAGATTCGATTATAAATATTATAAATATCAAAAAAAGTTGCGATAATGAGTAACAACCAAATATAATATTCAGCTTAGACGAGTACAACATCGAGTGACGATACGCAGTGCCTCACACAGTTAAAAGAGTTCAACGCGCGCAAATTCACGCTTGTTTGTTGTTGTCTAGACGTGTACATTATGTAGGTAGTATTAATTATTATTTTCACGATGAAACCTAAGATGCTTTGACAAGTATTTACAAAACTACAATATGTGATCATTGTTGTCATTTTACAGCACAGTAGTTAGATAACTCATGGCTATCAAAATGAAAAAATGTCATTGTGTATTGCATAAGATAGCGGAAACCCGCGACACGTCATCAACTGCCTATAATAAACACTTAAAATACAAAAACCTCAAAAGCTATAAACGTAGGTGTGTACATATTTAATTATACTCGCTTATACAAAACTGCAGCAACATTTTGAGGCACACATTTTATGATTGTATTGATTGAAATAATTACTTGACAAAGTTAAATGGTTAAAAGTGGGAATTTGACAATGTACAGGAGTAGCATAAACCCTAGCCCCCCTAGCACCCTGTAAGTCACCCTAGCAGAAGCAGGCCCAGGTGGAGGCACGGACGCTGCGGAGCGTGTGCGATAATAAAGGGAACACCGGGGTTCCCACACAGTAGGGGGCTATCTACGAACCGTGGGTGGCCCGAGGTACGTCGGGGTTCCAGGGCTTTCCTTGCTAGGGTACACCTGGTCCCCGGCTTCTAGTACCCGAGACGGCGTGCGGTTTTAGTCGGTTCGAGTCCGACATACCACCAGGAGGTGGTATCAGAGGCGATATCCGCACGAAAAAAAATAGTAGCATAAAAAAATAACAGGTCGTTTTTAAGGTAACTACTCTAATTAAAATATTCAATGTTAAGGACATCCAATTTTGTTAAAATATAATTTACATCTTAAAGATATCCAAAACAAAATTATGTAAAACAGATATTTTTTTATATTTTAAAATATCTAAACACTTATTGATAATAAACTTTTTAGGGCAAAAATAGGAACCCCAAAAGTAATCACAATCAAATATAATACAGTTTATTTAAATTCAAAAGGAACAATAACAATTATTGTGAAAAGGAAGTTCTAATTAAGTAAACCAAATTTCTTATCATCCGCCAAAAAACAACACTAGTGAACTTTTTTTTTTTAGAAATTGTAGGGAATTAAATATTTGACTACTATTAGATGCATTTTATTTCTCCATACATCTTCCTTCTCCTAGGTGGCTCTCCTAGGGTAAAATTACGGTAATATATAAGCACTAGCTGACCCACGCAACCTCGTTTGCGTCAAAACTACCTTCCCCCGTTTTAACCCCAAAAGGGGGTTGATTAAAAGATTGGTAAAGATAAATTATTAGTACACCTCCACACCATCTATAGAGCATATATTTTAAACTTCAAGTCTCTTACTTCAAAAACGTAGGACTTTCATACAAACGTCCAACCCCCATTTTACCTCCTTAGGGGTGGAGTTTCGTAAAATCCGTTCTTAGCGGATGTCTACACCCTATAAGAAACCTACTTGCTAAATTTCAAGTTTGTAGGTGTTATATTTTCTGAGATTTTGTGATTAATAAGTGAGTGGTAATTCGCTTTTATATATATAGATTTCCCATACAATCTCATGAACATGTAGAATAAATAACAAAAGGAAAGGCAGACGAAGAACACAAATAAAAAAGATGAAGGAGAGAAAACGTCTATGCACTACTACGTAGCTGATAGGTGAATATTGAGATGTGTACGTTGTGATTAGAATAATGACTATGAGAAAATAAAACTGTTAACGAACCTGAAAGTAGCTCTAGTAAATGAAAATATAGAATAACGTGCATACCATCGTATCCCTCCGCATTATAAGGATGACAACATTGATGGGTACAACTGGTACATAAGATAAAGACGACCAAACTTAGGTTAATGGACTACGTAAAAGAAGATTAGCTAACAGAAAAATTACAGTAATGTAGTACAAGAATGGTTGTATACCAGCAAAACCATATAGATAGCTTGCAAAATCAAGTCTAGTAGTTTGACTTGGATTACCAAGAACATGGCTAAATTATTCAAGGTATTGAGAAACAGAAGGTAAGCAGGTTCTTTGCCTCTCTTATTTCTATTCTTTATTGTACACTTACTAACTTAAATTCAATCAATTTATACTAATTTAAAGGCGAAATTAAAGCCGTGTTAGGTATTTCAAGCCAGAAGAGAGCTCCTAGAGGTTAATCCTGACACAAGTGACACTACATTGCGTTTGAAAAGTATAAACGCGTAAACGTAATTTATACTATAATATATAAAATAAACTGGCCCTGTGACCATGGCCAGTTTATTTTGGTCGAAACGTCGTGCATTTCAAAGGTCATCATGAATGCATTAAATCTAGTAAACTTAATTATATAAAATTAGATCGCTTTTATCTAAGCTTATCACGGTGAACCTCGGAAAGAAGACGTTGGTGAAAGTTAGCGTATGTACATAACATGCATCTTGACAATAATGTGCATAATAACAAAACATGATACGCATTCACAAACCTAAGATGGACTTAGTTTGCAAAAGGAAATTTGATGAGTCATTTGTGGACAAGATTCTTTGTTCGCATAAATTGATCGTATGAACGAAAGTTGTTTCATAAGTTTTGTCCTCAAAGTATTCACTTTTTACCGAGTTCTATCTTCACCATTTGTATGGTTAAAAAATGAAAAATACAGCTAAAAACAATGTGTATTACATATATATCATATCTTAGACGCATTGAAATTATACTTTTTTACTCGATTACGCTAAAGGATGGTTATATTTCACAACCAGTTCATGCGTCTTTGGCATGCTCTGAATTCTATAATAGGTTATCAAAATTTACTGTTTGAGGTATCGTCAGATTCCAGAATAAAAGGGAATATGCTTTTTATTTGTTTTTTATTTACAATATACATAAAAGTTTTTTTTTATTTAGTGACTATTTATGATTGGATTTATGATTGGAATGGCACTCGAACAACTTAATAACAATAAAGCTCCGGGTGAGGACGGAATCACAACAGAGCTCCTAAAAGCTGGAGGAATTCCTATGTTAGTAGAGCTTACAAAACTGTTTAATGCCGTCATTCATACTGGCACTACACCGGAGGCATGGAGCAGGAGGTTGGTAGTACTATTCTTCAAGAAAGGAGATAAAAGCTTACTAAAGAACTACCGCCCAATATCACTCCTGAGCCATGTGTACAAGTTGTTTTCGAGGGTCATTACGAATCGTCTTGCCCAAAAGTTCTATGACTTTCAGCCCATAGAGCAAGCAGGGTTTCGAAAAGGCTTCAGCACCGTGGACCGCTTAGGCAAATAATTGAGAAAACAGAGGAGTATAATCAGCCTCTCTGCTTAGCGTATGTGGACTACGAAAAAGCCTTCGATCCCATCGAGACCTGGGCTGTCCTGGAATCCATGCAAAGATGCCTGGTCGACTGCCGATATGTCCAGGTGATGAGATGTCTTTACGAAGCCGCTACAATGACCGTCCAAGTACAAGAAAAAAGCACAAGACCAATCCAATTGCATCAAGGGGTAAGACAGGGAGACGTCATATCTCCGAAACTGTTTACCAATGCATTGGAAGACGTTTTCAAGTCGCTTGATTGGAACGGACGGGGAATCAATGTAAATGGCCAGTACCTCTCACACCTGCGATTTGCGGACGACATAGTCATTCTGGCGGAGTCTCTGCATGATCTGGAAGAAATGCTCAACAGTCTAGATGTTTCTTCAAAACGAGTGGGACTGGGAATGAATATCGAAAAAACTAAAGTCATGCATAACAGGCATGTATCTTCAAGTCCCGTGACCGTAAATGGCGCTGCTATGGAGGTTGTGCAAGAATACATCTACCTTGGCCAAACCATCCAACTCGGCCGGCACAACTTCGATCGGGAGGCCGACAGAAGGATTCGTCTGGGCTGGGCGGCGTATGGGAAGCTACGTCATATCTTCGAGTCGGCGATACCTCAATCACTTATGACCAAAGTATACAACCAGTGCGTCCTACCTGTTATGACATACGGAGCCGAGACGTGGACTCACCATCGGGCTGGTCCACAAGTTTAAAGTAGCTCAGCGTGCGATGGAGCGTGCGATGCTAGGTGTCTCTCTATGCCATAAAATTCGTAATGAGGTTATTCGACAGAGAACTGGAGTAACCGACATTGCACAGAGAATCAGTACGCTGAAGTGGAAGTGGGCCGGCCATGTCTCCAGACGAACCGATGGTCGCTGGAGCCGAAACGTGTTAGAGTGGAGACCGCGATTAGGCAAACGTAGTGTAGTGTAGTGCCCTGCGGCACGATGGACCGATGATTTAAAGAAGGTGGCTGGTGGCGGATGGATGCGGACTGCCCTAGACCGGGACAGTTGGCGCTCCTTGGGGGAGACCTTCGTTCAGCAGTGGACGGCGATAGGTTGATTGATTATTTAAACCCAGAAATTATTAGGGAGGGAAATTTAAACTTGAAAAACGCGCACTATTGGTCGTAATGAAATGTGACGTCGATGGTCACTTCATCGAAATTATCGGCGTGAAAATTCACACTGTGTTAGTAGTGTTTGTGAGAAAAATGAAGTTCTTCCTTGATTTTTATGGCAATTAAAACTGGTAATATGTATAAAGTCACTGAAACACTGAATAGTAAGCAAACACGAAATGAAAATGATGTCATTGGTCATGTCAATAAAACGCGCAAAATGACGGCGTTTGTATAGCACAAATTTAGTCAGTGTTTTAAATTTCACTTTGAAGACTATTTTCAAGCCTATATTTTTTTTTCTAAAATTTTAAAAATTACAATCCGCATACACAATTTCTTTATAAGAAATTGTGTATACGGATTTTAATTTTTAAAATTTTCGTAACCCTTTCAATAGGGAATATGCATTATTTTTTATATCATAATCTGATCATTTACGTCTCTATGACATACAAAAAAAAATATAGGCTTGAAAATAGTCTTCAAAGTGAAATTTAAAACACTGACTAAATTTGTGCTATTCAAACGCCGTCATTTTGCGCGTTTTTCGTACTTTCTTTTTACTTTTAATCAATTCAAACAAGCCTTATTCAGTTTTATTCTAAATAATAAACAGTTATGAAAGATGCAACGATTTATTGATATTTATTCGTTATGTAAATTGCATTTTTTACGAATACTTTTCGCTGATTACACGCAATAAATTATATCTTATGCATTTCAAACGAGTCAAAACGGTCAACTTACCCATATTGGCTTAAGTTCGTCATATAAACGACCAAAAACCAGTATTCAATGTTTGAGTTTGATTTTTATTTTTTTATTTTTTTGTTGGAGCTTATAAGAATTGAGTCACAAGAGTCATAAAATGATTTGGCTTCAATAAAAGATAATAAAAAAGTAACAAAAACGCAACTATTCTTGACCAAAGCAATAATAGTCTATGTAACATAATTAATTAAATGGGATTTGTGCATGCCCTTTTCAAATGTCAAATAGACTCTTCATCCTAGGCAATTAACGATGTAATTAACAATCATCGTTTAGTACTTAGTGAAACCAGTATCAAATAATGTAACAACTATTGCTATTCACAAAATTGTTGATTCATTTAAAATAATCAACAACTTTGTGTATTTTGTATGTTATTAATGTATGTTCGGTTTTTAATCTTTAATATACACCCATACTATAAATGAGACGAGTAGCTCAGGTATTTGGTTACTTCAGGTTATTACTAATGCCTAGCAACTTACTTACTAACCGGTGTAAACAATAATTTAATCCTTAATTTAAGCCTGCATCGCTAAATATACTCATATCTAAATCTACACCAGAAATATAAATAAATTAGCTGACCCGGCGAACTTCGTACCGCCATATTTACATCTGTCTCAGCTTCCCGTCGCGGACAAAAAAAATGCTTTTCCCGTTATCTTTAAATTTTTCTTCTAAACAAACCTTGTCCTAACAATAATAAACTTATACAAAAGAATTATTGAATTTGGTGCAGCCGATCGGAAGTTATGCGCGTACATACATTTCGGCGATTCATTTTTATATTTTTTATATAAATAAGAAGACTGTCCGCGGGTATGCCGGTTATCACGGTAAACAATAGCCTATATCCTTCCTCAAGAATCAAAGCATCTCCATACCAAATACTGAGTTCGGGGCTCGGGGCAGTCGTTTAGCCGTGAAAGCGCAACAGACGTTCGAATTTATAATATTAAAGTATGAATATTTACCATTCAGGGGACAGAAAGTGTTTCTTTACCTGTTAGACCCAAACATTTTGAAGGGTTCTTCACCCACGTTTCCAAGTATATCAGGTTATTTAAAGCTGTGCAAGCGGATTTCACCACTATTTATTTTGATATAAGGAAATTGTTTTCTGTTTGTAGTGTCAAATATAAAAATGATTAATGTTAGGTGGGACCTATATTTTAATCGACTTTAAAAAGATAGGAGGTTCTCAATTTAACTGTTTTTCCAAATATTAAGTACAATTAATGTTTGTTAGTCCAGTTCTACGTAAATTTTGGGTTTATTATACATTTTTATATACTCTCTAAGTATTCTAAGTTTTTTTTTATGGAATAGGGGGCAAACGAGCAGAACCTAGAATCCTGAAATGTTGCATGTAGGTTCTTAATATATCGTAAGTGATCACTAAGAAAGGAATTTTGGAAATTCCACCCCTAAGGGAGTAAATCAGATGAATGTCTGCGTGAGTGAAGCCACGTGCATAAGCTAGTATAATATATAACATAAGATCCTGATGATGCGATTCCAAATAAATTGAAGGAAGCTCTTGGAATGTGTTTAATCTTTTATAAGCCAGATATTTTCGTTTGATAGTCATTGGCTTACGTTACTGAGCAGATTATGATATGATTGTTGACTTGAGTTATACCTTTGCTTTATTTTTTTTAATACTAAATATCTAAATATTATAATGTAGGTATGCTAGTAGTTCAAAATCGATCAGCACTCTGATCAGCACTTGAGAGGCCTAAGTCCAACATACTACTGAGATAGGTTTATGATGATAGGTATATACATATAATAACGCTAATTGCACCTCGCGATTTTACCCGCGGGTTCAGTTGTTTTAGAACATAGGTTTTAATTTTGTTTCGAGACCCTATTTTTCTCTAAAATAAAAGTAGCCTAAGTTACTCCTTATATCATCAGCTATCTGCCTGTGAAAGTGCTCTCAAAATCAGTCCTGACATGCCAGAGATTAGCCGGAACAAACAAACAGACAGGTAAAAAAATTAAAATTGATATTTTTAAGTATTTACCACATGTTCTTATGCTTTTAGTGACAAACTGTTACTTTGAAATTACAAACAGACATTTTAATTTTGATTTAAACAAATAAAAGAAAAATATCATCCCTATCGGTGGAAAAAATAAGGAATGTTATTTCTTATTTTTTTCACCGTTGTGGATCATACATATTTTTCTTTTATTTGTAAACAGTAGATATATTACAATTTATAAAAGCGCTTTAAAGTCGGTGAGACTTTTTCAAAGTTGCATATTTATCACGATCAACCAGTGGTCTAAACTTGACCATAATGCATATTATTAATCAAAATCAAAAATATATAGAGGAACTCCTCCTTTATATATTTTTGACTCCACTATATAAATATTGACTACCTGTGCCAAATTTCATACTGCTCTGTTCGTATAATTTTGCAATGAATTATTGCATAAAGAGTTGATTCTGTTATTTAAACTCCATGAACAGTTCGTCATTCGACCTTGGTCATAACTCAATGGTAACTTAAATTTTTTTCTTTAATTTTTGGCCCTGCCAAACTGACTCTACTACCCTGCCTGATGGAAAGCATGAGCAGAATTCGAGAGTGGTGGAGCATACTCATTGATCGTGCAGACAATGCAACAATGCAGTATGGTGGCCCACACTATGGCGGCCTAGTGATGCTTCTGCATCATTGGGCCTCCCCGGTCTCGCACTCACCAACGAAACACGACAACATGAACGCTGTCATTTTACGCTGATCTTCTATGCGAGGGTAGTGCCGCCTCGGTCGAGCCGGCCTGTTCGTGCCGAAGTCAGCGTGGCTCTACTACCTGTAAATCTTAATAAAATTAATAAAATTTCGGATGCTGGTCCTATGTTCAACAGTGAATTGTTGCCTATGCCTTCCATTCTATTAGCCCATGCCTTTCCTCAAAAAGGATGTTTGGGCCTACCATAACACCCCACTTTAAGGTGTCATAATTTAATCAAACTTATAAATTTTATTTTCATCTAGCCGAACCGGAAAACGTAGCTTTGCCATAACAAATAATAAATTAGGATTGGGTCACTCTTATCATTTAGGGGTATGAAAAATAGATGTTGGCCGATTCTCAGACCTACCCGATATGCACACAAAATTTCATAAAAATCGGTCCAGCAGTTTCGGAGGAGTTTGGTAACAAACAGTATTTGTATATTATTATATTAATATCAATATGAGAGGTTTCTCAGATTTCCAGGCTCACTTTTCCATGTCTCATAGTTTGTTTTAAATAATAATGAGCAATGTTTGAACATTACGTTCAAAACATAAAAGAATGGGAATAGGTGATTACTTTTAATGATATTAATTTAATTTTAAAGCGAACAATAATACATAACATAGGTTGTTCACAACGGCACATACCGGTCTCAATTATTCGAATTTATTTTCGGTCAACTTAACTGTTTCAGAATAACTATATGTAGATTAGTAGGTAATTCGCACGTTTACATTTTTTACAACAATATTACTAAAGTACAGTTTTTAATAAACATTTGCGAAATATTAAACTTAATCGTGGTCAGTTTAATTATAAAGTTAGTAGAAATATTATAATAGTAGTTAGATAGACTTAATATGTTAACTAATATACTCGTTGACTTAAAACTAAGTTTTTTTTCTGTTTCCTATTTCAGACATCTAACACACAACGCCATCTAGTCTCTAACTAAGCGGAGCTTATATTATGGGTACTAGACTACTGATATAAATCCATATATACTTTTTTTTGTAAATACATACATACTATACATAGAAAACACCCAAACTCCGAAACAAATATTTGCAGATTATACAAACATTTGGTCCGACCGGGAATCGAACCCAAGACCTCAAGCTCAGCAGTCGCATACGCTACCACTTACGCCACCGAGGCAGTCATACTCATTCGAAAGGTAAAACATTAATTTATATAAAAAAAAAAAATTTACACAAATATAATTTAATAATTATACTTTATTTCACAAAAAATATTAGTTCATTACTTAAATAATTAAAAACAATATTTTAAATACATTTCAATATTTTCAAGCTTAAAAATAAATGCACTAATATTTAATAACGCTGAACTGCTAAACCTACGAAACTTCTCCTAGGAATATATTTTAGAGGTATGGCTCTTCTTAAAATAGTGACCAAATACATTTTTTTTTATGTATGGCCCGCCAAAATGACTCTACTCTGCCTGATGGAAAGCATAAGCAAAATCCATGAGTGGTGGTCACCATACTCATTGCGAATCCAGACAATGCAGTATGGCGACCCACACCATGGCGGCCTAGTGATGCTGCTGCATCTTTCAGTCAACAGCTCAGTCTAGTCAACAAGTATGGAACTTGTTGACTAGACTATTTGGGCCTCCGGTCTCGTACTCACCAACGAAACACGACACGAACGCTGACATTTTACGTTGATTTTCTGTGCGAGGGTAGTACCGCCCCGGTAGAGCCGGCCCATTCGTGCTGAAATCAGCGTAGCTCTACTACCTATAGCCGCAATTAAAAACTCACAGGTGTGCATCAGGTTCTACTGGTACCTACAATATTTGTTAGTTTTAAGGTACAACTACTAACGTTCAAAATGGAAATGTATTTTAAATGACACGCAACACTAAACGTGTCCCAATTTTTTGAATATGTTAGTAAAGTTTTATTTACTTCGCATAATTTTCCTTTCGAAGTAGGTTAGTTCGAAACCATGTTACGAAACCATCAACTTTATCTTGATTATGATGAGCTTGTAATAAACTAACCGCTGTCCTCTGAAGTATAGGAAAATACTAGAAAAGTTCATTCTGAACCTCCTTAAAACTTTGACGATTTTCTATTTATAATATTTATAATTTTACATCTTGAATACCAAGAAACTCTATTCAGAAAATGTAAATTATATTGCGGTCTGGAAATTACAGTTGAACTATACCTAAAGATGCAAAGGTCATGTACGGTGATAATTTTTGGTCAGATTAGACAAGAATAACAAGTAAGAACATTCAGCGGAGGTATGTACCTATGTATTTACGTCATTTCAATATATATATACCTACATGAAATCCTATTTAGATAGTTGTTGAATAGATTGATACATTCATGGTAAGTTAGACTAAATACATATACCTATGTTGTGTTAAAAAACTGTAGTTGCATTTTATTTTATTAGCAAGCTGCCTCGGCTGCGCACAGGTACAATCGGCGTTAGCCACTCTTGCCTTGCCCATGCATTATATTTCTCTGATATCTATCATTTTAAAGATATTTGTTTTAATGATAATATAAGTAAATATTATTCTAACATTAATATAACATTATTAAATCATTTATACTACGTAAAGAGTGAATTAAATTTAAAATCTGAGTCATAGCGGTAGGCGCTACGCCATTATAGTGTTCAAATCATTAATTCATCAGTTTTTCTCTAAATCATTTGAATATCCTAATAGCACAATACCTATAAGGATTGCACAATGATGGCAAAGCAGCACCAGCGGAGCTACCAATGAAATAAATGAGTTTTTGTCATCAATTCAAATTAGATAGAAATTATTATAGATGAATTATTAAAGATTTTGAAGGCCAAACACCAAAGTCAAACTGTCGATGATGTCTAAACTTATATCTAGATAGATTTAGAAAATGATAGTGAGTATAATTGATTATTCAAAAGTCAAGGACGAGTAACTAGCGGGCCAAACCAGTTCGCGATCCTCTTCATTCGATTGGCGTAACGTCATCATTGACAATATATTAACAGATATGCTCCCATTCCAACAACATAATTAAAATGCAACTTTATACATAATTGGTATTTTAGAGAATTATTTTGTATCCTTAATTTTCTTAGTCGCAAGCATACCTAGTATGTAAGACTGAAAATGTTTCTTTTTTTTTCTTTTCTTTCTCGTGTTCGTTTTTTGTCTTCTGAATATAGTTCTCTTTATTAACGTAGATGTTAGCAGTTTCAAAAAGAACTGGTCTGCTTAAATGATAACCACTAACGATATCTGCATTATTATTTAATTCCGTTTTTTTTTCTCTATTGTGTAGCTATTAAACATAGGTACTTAGGTTACTCGGTTATTAAGAACTAAGTATGTGAGTATTAGTGGAACTATGAATGTCTTGCTTACAAAATGACGCTTAAAAAATTGTTATACCTATAAGCTACAACCTATGTTTATTGCATAATCTCCTACTGCATCCAAATAAAACAAAGTGTGTGAGATTTACTCTGCCAAATGTAAAACAGCTAGGCACTATTCTAACTCTAAATAATATAAGTATATATATATATAAGTATAATATAAGTATATATATAATAATAAATGATAAGTATTGTAGACTCAACAGTATGTATTCTTAGGAATTACATACATTGGACCTTAAACTACAATGGAGAGCCCAGATAGATAGCCCTGCGGGTAGACTTAGTTCGGCAGCATATGCAGTATGGAAGGTACGTCAGCTCTCTGATACAGACACAGCTAGGCGAGTTTATTTCATCTACTTTAACAGCGTCATGTCCTATGGTATACTACTTTAGGGCAAGTTGGCTGATATTGAAACGATTTTTATTCTACAAAAACGAGCCATCCGCTCAATGTTCATTGTACCGTTTAGGTACTAGAGTCTCTCTTCGAGAGTTGTTTAAGGATATAGATATTTTAACTGTTGCATCACAGTATATATTTGCAAATATTATGCTTGTTAGGCACACGTTGACTGATGGTGATGACTATAAGAAAAACAATGATGTACACAATATTAATATAAAAACTCGTTGGTGCCTATCATCGTTTACATAAGGTACACAACTCGTTCGAAGGTCTTGGTATACGTTTTTACAATATAATTCCTACCTACAGATGTAATTGACCTTTCTATAGATAAATTCAAGCGAACTGTAAAAAATCATCTTATTAGGAAAGTTTATACCTACTATACGATCGGCGATTATCTTGACGACAAACAGTTATGGGCTTATGGTATTATTATATACACACAAACCTCTTTGCCTTGTAATTGAGCAAAATTATTAACAAACTATTGTTTAGGCGAAAATTTTTATGGTATCTCGACTATAGTTCGTCATGCTCACTAAAATGACAGTCAATTTCAGGAATTTTATACTGTTCTGAATTTGACCTGTATACAAATTCACACTTTAACGTTAGTTCGATCATCAATAAAGGAAAATGTAATAGAATATAAACAACAGAACCTATCATAAATCTAAAACTGGGATGGTTCCGAGTAAAAAAATAGAAAGTACAAAAATCAAGCACTTTTCCTATATTTATCCGACTACAGCGAAGCCAAAAGGAAGAGTAATATATTTGGCATTCTATTTATGTACCTATGCTCCACTTCAGCGCCTAAACTACTGAACCTTATATGAATTTGGTGTCAATAGGTTCGCAATAATGGCCCTGGTGTCATCATAGCCTGTATAAAATTCATTAAAACTTTTTATGAAGTCGGCTTATTGTTTTTGGTTAGGATGTCTAATTGTCTAAATAGCAACCCCCAGATCATAAACAAACGTACAATATTGTTTGCCAATATGATTAGGTATATTTTTTAATGCACAAATATTCATCATACATTAACGTGGTGGCATTTTGCCAGAATTACTATATTGAAAACATTTTGCCATATTCCGTGATATACCTAAATATAGTATGTGTGTAACCTTCGAAAGTTGCACTGTTTTATATTCACTATTTCATAATTGGCTAACATTTAGAAACAAAGTATTTAAAGACATTAGATACTTATTACATAAAATAATTAAAAAAAAATACAAACAGTTTATTCATGTCTTTAATCTGCTTTCGATAGAGTATACCTCTTCCTATAACTTGTAGTAGGTCACCTACTATTTATTATATAATAATAAATTATTTTAATTTTTATTTAAAAGACAACATTGTTTAGCCTATTTTCCTTAGTTATGTGGCAACCTTGGAAGAAGCTGTAATCAGAAACATTTAGGCAGATCGTTTTCTTGAAGTACTTACCTCTACTTTTAAAGCCGATTTGTATGAGAATAAATTGAACTTATTTACAATATGATACGATATGAACTTATAATATACATGTACCTATACACAAAAATATCAACCGAGGAACTAAAGTTCAGTAAATTGTTCTTGGCTCATTACTAATTTGTCGATCTTAACTTTAGTTATAGAGACATGAGTAGGTAATTAATATGCGTGAGGTCAATGTAGGAATTGACAGGGATTTCGAAAAACAAATTTGTAACGGTCAGTCATCAACGTCGTAGTAGCCCACATTCAGTAAAGTATTTAACACATTTCAGTAACGTTTTGCCAATATAGATAGACATGTACACATGTATCAACGAGATGTGTAATTCATTTTTGTTCAAACATCTTCAAATTATTGTGTAATTCTACTGATGGTTCTGACTCACCGATGTTAAATGATAGGCCATAAATGTTGCACCATCTATCTATGAACGTGTATGCATAATCAATATTATTATTATTTGACTTTTAAAAGGTTGAATCGAAATGTTTAGAAATGCGACATTTTGCTTATAACTTTTTATACAACTTAATTATTATCGATCGTTTTGGTATTTAAACTGTTATTTCCGTTCGAGTAATTAGCGCCTGTCTGTATAAGGTGATTAGCGGGCGATGAAATCGGATTTCAAGATTGTATTTATTGGCACTCGTTAATTTAAAATCATCACCCCTAATAGCTAAGAGATAACTCTTCTTTACCGGCCTGACTGTTCTGAATGATATTACTCTTGCTGAACAAAGATTTTATTTATCATCATCATCTTAGCGTTGTTACCGGTTGCTTCCAAAGTTACCACTGTGGAACCCGGGGTCCGATTTCCTGCTCTTTCTTCTCCACTTTGCACGGTCTTCAGCATCCCTGGTATTTAGACCATTAGCTCGCATGTCACCCATTACGACGTCAAGCAAGCACTTCTTGGGTCAATCCCTTCTGCTGGGACCGAGCGGAGGCGGTATGGCGAGACATTTGTTTCCCACGTAGAAAGGCGGTCGCCGCAAAAGGTGGCCGCAACAGCGCAGGCGACTCTCCGGCACATTGTCTCCGATATCACGGACACCAAGGCTGCCGCGAATGCGGGAGTTTCTCACACCATCCTTTCGCGTGACTCCGCACATCCACTGCGGCATATTAATCTCCGTGACGCGCAGCTCTTGCTTGTGTCGTTCCAGCTCCGGCCACGCTTCACAACCATGTACCTAAGAGATATGGTCTAATGATAGTTTTATACACCTGTTCCTTCAACCTAACCGGCATTTTGGAGGTCACAACTGACACCTCGTCAACTCTCGCCACTTGGCCCACGCGGCAGCAATGCGTGCCTTGACGTCTCAATCGATGTCACCGGACGCTCGAAATACAGATCCCAGGTACTTAACCTGGTCCGTGCGCTCGACAAAGTATTCGCCTATGCGGACGGGTGAGGGATATGCACAGTTAAACGGTACTCAGTCTTCGCCACATTAAACTTCAGACCGCGGTTCTCAACCGCCTCTTTCCAGCCTTCCCACGTCGCACCGATCTACCCCTGTCCGCATCCGCCAGCATGATATCGTTTATACGTCAGCATACAATGAACAAAGATTTTATTAAATACTAGCTTTTACATGCGGCTTCGCTCACGCAGACTTTCATCCCCTGATTTACCCCCTTAGGTGTGGAATTTCGAAAATTCCTTTCTTAGTGCTCACTTACGTTATATAAAGAACCTACATGCAAAATATCAGGATTCTAGCTTCAGCGGTTTGGTCTGTGCGTTGATCTCTGGGTATGTCAGTCAGTCAGTCAGTCACCTTCCTCTTTTATATATTTAGAAGATAATATAATTACCTACCTAGTTTTGCTCATTTGACAGATCATATGTCCTGTAATTGGAGTTCGAGGTTGATGGTCACTCCACGAGTACTTTACCGTGGGAGAGCCACGCTTCGGTGTGCATAGGTCGGCTCGACCGGAGTGATGACCATGCCTCACAGAAAACCGGAGTAAAACAGCGCCTGCACCGTGTTTCACCGAGTGACTGAGGATACCGAAGGCCTATACCCCGAACCCCTCCCCTCATCCCTCTCCCCATCCCTCAAAGGCCGGCAACGCAATTGTAACGTCTCTGTTTTTGCTTGTGTCCATGGGCGGCGGTAATCGCTTACCATCAGGCGATACGTCTGCTCGTTTGCCCCCGAGTTTACATTTAAAAAAAAACTTTCCTCTAATTATCGTACGAACCAGAAGATTCACAGCTCTATGACAAAATCTGTGGTTTCGTACTAGTCCGGGAACCCCGGAACATATTTTGCGAGTTATTACTATCGAGCAAAATTAGCGGGGGCAAAAAACTTTTGAGCGTAGGACCGGGATAACGTACCACGCAATTTGTGTGGCTGTTAAATAATATAAATATTAACTAAGCAACTGTTAAAAAATCAGCTAGTTAGTTTCATTTTTGATGACCTCGTTATCGATAAATGTTTGAAGGATCAAACCATACATTTTGTAGGACAATTTTTTTTCCAGTACCTAAGTAATAATGTTAGTTAATATTCATATTATGGAAAGGTGGGCCCCTCATCAAAATGAAGCCACTCACGAACAACTAGCTTGATAGTAATAACTTGTAAAATTTGTTCCAGGGATCCCGGACATTACTAGTAAGATTAACTTTTTTTTCTTGTGAAAACTCCTAAAAATAAAAAACCCTACATACATATCGCCACAACTATAGTGCGTAAGTCGATTATCTATACTTATATATAATACTAGCTGTTGCCCGCGGCTCCGCCCGCGTGTATGTCGTTTATCGCGGCAAATAGATGCTTATGTGTTATTCTGATGTACAAGCTATATTACTGTGAAGTTTAATCCAAATCCGTTTAGTAGTTTTTGCGTGAAGAAGTAACAAACATACACACTCACAAACTTTCGCCTTTATATATTAGTGTGATGTGTGATTATAAAGCTGAAGAGTTTGTTTGTTTGTTTGAACGCGCTAATCTCAGGAACCGCTGGTCCGATTTGAAAAAAAATGTGTTAGATAGCCCATTTATCGAGGAAAGCTATAGGCTGTATATCATCACGCTAAGACTAATAGGAGCGGAGCACCAATGAAGAATGTTTCAAAACCGGGGGAAAATTATCACGCTACGGGTAATAGGAGACGCAAACGAGGTTGCGTGGGTCAGCTAGTTCAGTGTTACGCAAAGGATGTGCCGCGGCACACTGGTGTGCCGTGGTTATCTGTTGGTGTGCCTCGGAAAAATACGGTTCGGTTATTCCACAAACCTAAATAGACGGCCTAAAGAAAAATATTTAGGTACACAGATGTTAATTACGCGAAAGCACTAGGGAGGCGTTTTGTTTCGTTCATCTCTACTAAGTGTGGGTTGGTCAAGAGAGTTAGCGTTATTCTTGGTGTAGTCTACTGCCCTCCTGCTATTAACTACTTCTCCGAAGAACCGAGTTCAAAAACACTATTAGTTAGAATGCAATTGTCTTTTTCATCCACAACTACGCCGGATCTTCAAACTAAGTATCCCGCTATTGACTCATTTGAATTTTCTTTATTGTTTTTTGAGGACATCAAAAATATTATCCTACCTATACGCTCTAATGCTGTGGAGCATGGTGGCAGTAGCGTAAGGCCTACGTCACCCCTCTTCCCAAAAAGAGTAGTCCCTCACTTCCTGAACATTTTCGCCCTATTTCTATTCTATACTTCCTGAATATTTTGGCTCTATTTCTATTCTTCCCTTCCTGAACATTTTCGCCCTATTCCTATTCTTTTCATCCTGAAAATTTTCGCTTTATTTCTATTCTTCCCTTCCTAAAAATTTAGTGTTTTTTTATTTTTATTTTGTGTGAAAATCTTAATGCGGTTCATAGAATACATCTACTTACCAAGTTTCAGCAGTATAGTTCTTATAGTTTCGGTAAAAAGTGGCTGTGACATGCGGACGGACAGACAGACGGACAGACGGACGGACGGACAGACAGACAGACATGACGAATCTATAAGGGTTCCGTTTTTAGCCTTTGGCATGGAACCCTAAAAAGGGAACGCCTCAAGACGATCGACGAAGAGATGAGACCGCCTATGCTCAATTAAACTGTAGGTAAAATAAAAATATAGTTTTGTTGAATAATAAGAAACACTTTATTACTTAAAAAATATTATTAACCGACTTCAAAAAAGGAGGAGGTTCTCAATTCGACCGTATATGTTTTTTTTTATGTGTCTTCGCAGATAACTTCGTTGTTTATGAACCGATTTTGATAAATCTTTTTTTAATGGAAAGGAGATATCCCAACGGTGGTACCATGATAAGGACATTAAGATTTGATGATGGCATCCAAGAGAAATCGAGTCAGACCTTGAAGTCGGTTTTTGTTTTTGTTAATTTATGGTGTACCTCCAAAAAAATTATCTTCCTAGATGTACCTTAAACCCAAAAAGTTTGCGGAACACTGCTAGTTAACTATTATAACAGACTGCTCTTAGCTGTTCTACACAAGAAATTGAGTTCTATATTAGTAGATTTTCTTTTTAAAGACAACTCCCGCACTAGGAATAAATCCTGTGTCTCGAGGGACTTTACAAACATACACGAAAGGGACACAAAGAACACACAGACTCAGAACAACAATTTTTGGATCACACAAAGTGTTGTCCTAAGTGGGATTTGAACCCACGACACTTGGCGAAGTATGAAACGGCGTGGTGACCGTTAAACCACTAGGCCAAACGTGCAGTCAAATATCTCCAGTGTAAGATATAATTCAAGACAGCGTTTGCATACAAATTATATTATGTACTAGCTCAGCTACGCAACCTCGTTTGCGTTCAAATGCGTCTGAACTACCATCCCCCGTTTTAACCCCAAAAGGTTGATATCTAAAGATACATTATTAGTACACCTCCACACCATCTATAGAGCATACATTTTAAATTTCAAGTCTCTTACTTCAAAAACATAGGACTTTCATACAAACTTCCAACCCCCGTTTTGCCCCTTAGAGGTGGAGTTTTGCAAAATCCGTTCTTAGCGGATGTCTACACCCTATAAGGAACCTACCTGCCAAATTTCAAGTCTGTAGGTGTTATAGTTTCTGAGATTTCGTGATTAATAAGTGAGTGGTATTTCGCTTTTATATTTATAGATAGATTTAGTAAATGTAAGGAATTTTGTTTAGGGTATAGATAGGATGGGGTATAATAATTAAAACACCACAAATATTTTTTTAAATTTGTAATTACAATGCGTATAATGAATATAGCCGAACATTGGTACTGAAATATTCACACTTTATCGTTCATTCGTATTACAAATAAAGATTTTAAACATATTTCCACTTTAAAGAGTAAATATCTAAATTATTACAAAACGAGCTGACAAAAATATATAATAATATATCACAATACACTTATCTCGAGTACTTATTTATAAATTGAACTAAATATTTACAAATTTGGTTATTACAAGTTAACAGGAGACACGCATTCGGCAGCGTTGATACGGTTCGACACACCACAGTACAAGTACAAGGCAATCGAAATATAAACATTTTGCTAGATTGTATCATTTGGAACGCACACAGACTCCATCGCCAAATTGCGGCTACGCAGTCATATATGTACTAAAAAATACAAAGTTATTTTACAGGCGTGGTTTGCCTACAACATGGCACTATATTTAAATAATTGAACACATCACGAGACTAAGTTAAATATCCATTAGCCTGACTGTATACAAATTACAGACAATTTATATTCTACCAAAATTTTAGAGCAGGCGTTACTATAACTAGCTTCATTGTTACAGTGACTTTCGATATTCCACGATGATATTAACATTTCTTAATTAATTGGTGTATGTATGCAATGTAGGTATATATTACAACATCGTCAATCGCATCTATACATACTACCCTCCCGTACTGAAAAGTTCTACGGACAGGCCATCCTACAAGTTAAAGGCCGTCTCCACGAGCGAGAATCGCGGCGATATTATCGTCGTGCCACGTACTTCTTTACACTAAACGATCGTTCGTGGAGAATATTCGACGATAGAAGCGCGATTCGTCGCGATTATCCCGTTGGTGGAGATAGCACCTTACGTTAGCAAGCTATTACGCGCGTACCTAATACATAATTCTTGCAAATATAAAAGACGTGTGCGAATTTTATTGAGTATTTCTGGTCATCTCCTGCTTATTGTTTTCAATCCATTGTTCCCAGTTAACAGTGACTTAAATTTACAAAAATTTGAAAGACTAATCATAATGCGCTTTAACAAGGCAGTCTTCAAAGGAAACTTTTGGAAGAAGATATCGTTAAAGTAGCGAAAGTATACTTTCGGTCTAAGGTTAAAAAAACGCCAATTTCATCTACGCCACCAGTAACCTAAGGTTATGTATTATCGCATATATTATTTTGTCTACAATCCCACAGATGAGCGCTAAACACTATATACTAGTGTTTATTGCCTTCTACCTTTGAAGTTAGAAAAAATAATGAATTCATTTAATATCTTAACTACGTACAATAATTTTCGACTTGTTCATATTTACTCAGCCAGTTCCTTTCAAATATGAAGTTTTTTATTGTTCAATAGATCAATAGCGAGGTATTATGTTAGCATAGATATATTATCCTAATATTTGCATACATCGTTAAAATGTTGTTGCTGAGAGGTAAACAAGCTGCGTTTTAAGATTCCTATGTATTCCTTTATTATGACTTTGTGTAGTACAAAATATTTGTATCATCTTTTACCAGCACAGCTAAACCGTAGCGATACATGAGATATCGATACTAATATTAAATCGATATATAAAAATGTAGAACAAGGCCACAACATTTTAGAAAAAATAATAATACTGTTTCATTAGAGAATGAATTTGTATTAATCGAGACTAAATTCTAAACGGATATTAGCGATTAATCCATTTTAATAAATCACAAAATCGTAACTGCTAATTAATAATATAATTCTAACCTTTACACACACATATGTTAAAACGCAGAGTGACGTCTGCAACTTCGGGACAGACGCTTTTCTTTAGTTGTTGTTGGGTGTCCTGTTTAGACTAAGAAGTTGAAGACTTTTTTGAAGCGTATATCACTCAGGATTTGTGTAATTGATCAAAGCAATTTTAGAAATATTGACGTGACAACGTCTAATAAATTGATGAACGCCGGCTGCATGCACGAAAAAGGATGACTCATTGCCCTGTTACACATGTTGTCCCGTTACGCTCATTGTACGCAGTTGTAAGTTTATCGATGTTTGTCATTTTATCAACGTTCACTCATTATTTTATCAATGTTTAAGAGAGATAGATGCGGATCTGTCTCTCATCATTACATCAATGTTTGGTTATGTACGTTACGTTGTCACGGTAAACTATCGTCCGTAAACCGACTTTACAGACAATCAATTTTTTTAAATTCTTTATAGTACATAATTGAGCTTTAAAATTAAATTCAACATTCAACATTCAACAAATTTAAAATGTTAATGTTATTTCATTATGAAAAAAGTTGTACTTGTTTGCCAATGACACGGCAGATATGAACGCAAGCATCAAAATAAAAATTTATTTCAATTTTGAATACTTTTGTACAGTATTGTCGTTTTATTTGAAACTTTATTTGCTACTTAATGTGTTTATGGAAGAACCGCCTACTGCTAGTAAAAGTCTTTAATGTATTGAACCTCTTACGCATCTATTTCGTATCATATATAAATATCAACGTCCTAGCTTTATACTAATAATATGTACTATGGTTTGTACAATTTAAAATGTATCACAATTACATTTAGGAATATGTTAAAATGACGAATATCATAGTAAGTAAGAAGATATTGGGACCGCGTCAGTCCTGATGCTATGTCAAATAACGCGTAATAAGTAACGCGACTTAAACTAATAATATATTTGTAAAAAAAAATTGAATAGAAACGTTTTTTTTGGAAGTTTTTTTATGATGGCAGCACCATTTTAGATTGTACATGCGTAAAGATCTATTTCGATAGCGGGCAACACCCAGACTGATTCTAAGACTAATTATTGCGTTGCGTAGCGTATTATAACTGCATGTAAACAATTAATGCAATAGATAAATGGTATAGGACACGGTCATTTACCGTCGGTGTTTTTTTTTCTAAATATTGAAAATGGATCTATCATAATTATCAAATTATCCGGAATTACTGTATTGTATAAAGTTAAATAAGTCCAAAGATGCAAGATATTTTACTCAAGGCTATTTTCACCAGTTATGTTTCAAGTAAAAATGTCACTGGATTGTAATGATTTTTTTTAATGAAAACCCACATCACTTATTAAAACCAGAGTTCAAAATGTTAACAAACGCCAAACGATTAGAATCTCCATGTTTTGATCTTGCCTTACTAATATTAACTTATCTTGACATAAATTTAAAAAACCTAAGATCAATCGATCACAACTGTAACATACACAGTTATTTAGTGGCTGGAAAACATTGCGGGCGCAAACGACATTGCGAACCAGACATATATACACATACTAAATTAATATTAAAATCCCAAACTCAGCGCATTGACTATTATCTAACGCACACAATACAAAAACAATCTTTCACATACCCAAATATGGTGTTTTATTATTAAAATACAGAGATAAAAACAGCACACAGACATACGTACACACAAACACGCATACACATACGAACACACACACGCATGCTAGCTAGTAAACAAATTACATCCTAAACTCACTCTGTCCAAAAAACCACACTCAGTTCCCACACTACATGTCTCGACAATACATCAGATATCTTAACTTCTATTTTCGTGATCAACTGGTAAATATATTAAAGGAATTTTTCATTTTATAACTACTCCGTAACGTTACTTTGGCTAGTGCAATTCTAATATAAAATACAAAATATATTAGATATAGACATTCTCTGTACGCGAAATATAACTTTGTAATACGAGCTAAACTTCGATTTAAATAATTGGATGGTCGTAAGACGTATTTACTCAATTCAGCGGTGTTTATCTAACACAAGCTGACCCACTCAACCTCGTTTGCGTCTCCCATTGCCCGTAGCTTGATATTTTTCCCCCGTTTTCGAAACATTTTTCATTGGTGCTCCGCTCCTATTGGTCGTAGCGTGATGATATATAGCCTTTCTCTATAAATGTACTATCCAACACTGTAAGAATTTTTCAAATCGGACCAGCGGTTCTTGATATTAGCGCTTCAAACAAACAAACTCTTCAGTTTTATAATATAAGTATAGATTGGTGTTTTTATAGGCGGTGAGCTTAGGCTCAATGCAGTGTTTTAACTGTTTTGACTTTGATATTAATGCTATTGTTGTGCTTTCAATGTATAAATCTGTCTCATATGCGCGTCGTACTTACGTATCAAACGCTTAACTTCTATTGGTAACTGTAACGCACTACTCTGGAGCAATGACGCGTGTGTACACTAAAGCTTACAAGCACGCCCTTTAAATGTATAATATCACAAAATACCTAATGGTTTGCGTAATATCTTAACTTTCTAAGAACAAAGTCTTCTAGTTATTTTGGTGTGTATTCAATTGTCAACTTTGAGATTTTTTGGATAATCTACATCATAATTAGTATCCACGGCTTTTGTTGTACCATTACAAGAAGATTTAAAATGATAATTTGTCTACAGTCTAGCGAGATAAAGTTTAATATAATGTATTTATATTGATTATTATCAGTTATATAAGTGCACATTATTAGCTAAAATCTTACTTAAATTCCTGCCACTAAGCTATACGATTCTAATATAGGATGCGCTTCACTCAATAGGTTTCAATCACGAAACATTAATATAATATTATTTACTATATATATTATATTATTGCTATGAGAATAACTAGTTTTCCATGCGTTCAAACAGTTTTTAAGACACTGGATAATAAATTTAAAACATATGATATGTAGACTACAAACTGCGTATTATATAGACAGACACGATAGCTTATCTATGGACATATTATGTAGCTGTTGAGTGTGGCTGAACTGACGCAGATCACTGCTTATGCAAAACTATATCACAAATGGTGCGAATAAATATATATTACATCTTCTAAATAGTGTTATGTACTTAGTTTGGCCATAAATACTGTTACAATTAAAAATAAACAAAATATTACTTTTGAATTTGGAATCTGTCATTTTCATACGATCGTTCATTGTGTTCTTATATTCGCGCCAATATATTGTGCGTGCTGCTATTGACAACTGTCCTCAACGTTTAAAGGACTGTATTGCAGCCAATGGAGACCACTTCGAAAAAGCTTAATATATTTTGAGGGTTTTATATAAATGTTACGTACACTAAAAATAAATTTCTTTGTAACAATATTTATGGCAAGACCAAGTATATATATATATACTAGCTGAGTCCCGCGGTGTTACCAGCGCTTATTGTCGTATCGCGGGTGACGCCGCTGGGCGAAGCTAGTCTAAAAAAAATAGCCTAAGCTACTTCTTATATCATCCGCTACCTGTCAGTGAAAGTCCCGTCGAAATCGGTCCAGCCGTTCTAGAGATTAGCCGGAACAAACAGACACAGACAAAAATTGTAAAAAATGTTATTTTGGTATATGTACCGTGTAAACATACATGTGCATTTAGTAAAAAGCGGTTATTTTAACATTACAAACAGACACTCCAATTTTATTTATTTGTATAGATATCTTAATAGTATAAGAGTATATTAGTTTCTTTAACAGCAGTTTGAGATATGACTAACGTTTTTATTGTGATGGTTATCTTGTTGTCATTGTAACGGAAGTCTAACGAATTGATTAGGCATATTATAAAAAACAACAGTTTTTAAGTAGTTTTATTTATCAGGTCCAATGCGAAACCGTTTCTTGTAAACCTGTGTATCTTGACAATAAACGTTATAGCATTCATTAAACCTGGACAATGTTTTTGTAACTAGTAATTTTAACTAAACTACATAGTTAGGAAATCCAGTTATTATATAGGCACATGTAGTAATCTTTCCGTGATTTACTCGAACACTAAAAACCTGCATTTAATAATAAAAATAAATGTTTCCACTGTACTATTACTAGCTTCCAAATTAGATCATAAATTTGTAGCGAAATCTCATTAACATCTACAAAGAGTCGATCGATGCTCAAGAAAACTTTGTTCTAGGTCGACCGACTTTCGTTTCGTAAGAGCTCACTGTATTATAATCATAAATACACAAAAACATGTGCGTTCTATTACTAAAAATGTATATCATCTATTTAAAAAAATCAAGGTACTTTTGTGGTACGAAATTCATATCCAACGCGACAACTCCACTGACAATATTAAAGTGTACTTAAAACTAAAATTGAGACTAAATAAAAAAAAGTTATTGTCTGTAGTCGCATTGAATTAGTCGTGGCTGACCTTAGCACTAAAGACTATCAATAAAAGCTATCCACGAAACAATACTAAGCTGTTAGAGCATATTAAAATATCAATTTAGCTTTATTATAAAAAGCATTACATTTATAAATACTCAAAGGGTACTTAAGTAAAACGTCTATGAGGATGTCATGTCATGTTTAGCCATAAAGCAGCACGGTAGGGAGTAAACATACACAGGCGTTGACATACGCAAAGTATGAGCTCAAATGAGCCTACGCGTTACACTGTTATGACACAGAAAGTATTTATGAAATTGTGAATGTTTTTTTTTTGTTATGTATGAGTTAGTAGCTTAGAGCATACATACATGGAGGGAGCGCTTAACGAGCAGAAAGCGTGATCGGAGTAGGGAGAAACTGAGTTTATTTAGAGCCTGTCTCTCTCACGCAAACCTCTGATTGGTTGGTGTATTTCCCACCGAATCAGTCATGCAAATTGGTATGTGCGTCCACCAATCAGAAGCTTGCGTGAAAGAGACAGACTCTAACTAAACTCTCTCTGCTTTCCGCTCGTCCAGCGCTCCCTCCATGCATGTATGCTCTAAGATTGGTAATGACAGGCGATTGTTTTTGTGAGTCTAACATTTGTATGTATGAAGATTTGAAGTGTAGAAAAAATTACAGATTGTTTTGTATAGGAAAAAAAACGCCTACTCGCCTCCTTTCTGTGGCCCGTGTTGTTCTATGTATTTACATAATAGACTGTCTCATAATTAAGTGTATTTTGAGTATTTAATAATAAAAGTATTAGATCATTTGGGCCAATGTTAAGATGCCCGATCTTACGATATGTATAGATGAAGAATTCGTTGACCGATTGTATTTTAAAAATATTTATTATTGTCATCTTTCCGTTCAAGATTTGTATTGAAAATGCCCAAGTGTCCTATTACTCATGCTACAACATTCTTTACAGCTGCAAAATAATCACAAAAAGCTCTGCCTACGCATTAAGTCAAAAATTATTAGTAAAATACTTTGTGCGTCCTTCAATAAAGTATGTTTCGCACAATGTAAATCAACTTGTTATTGCTCTTACAAAAAAAAACTTTATTATGGAGGATTTATGGAGAATTTGAAAAAAAAAATACAAAATTTAGGTTCCGTATTTTTTTTTTTTTTGCCAATTCCCAGCTAAGAATAATCAATTACATTAGAGGCGTAGGCAGAGTCGCAAAAAATTTAAAAGAAAAATTGCAATTGTCCAACCAGTAGTGCTGTACTTTAGAATGCGATATATTCCAACAGCTAGTGTTGTCCCGCCTGCTACACCCATTGGGGTTGTTTGCGAGGGGACAATATATCCCAGTGTTATGGGCGGTGTAGTAGGGGCGTCTCTTCGCCTTCGATGCCACCCCCTCGTCCGCGATGTCGTTCGTTGCACTTATTAACACAGCAAGAGAGATTTTGACCTGCCTGTAAGCAAAAAAATACAATTTCTTTAAAAAAAATCGACATCAAGAACTAGGCTTTAAAAAAATGAAATTGCCCCACACGGGAAGCACCAGCTTTCAAAAGTATTTTTAAATAGTTTACACATCTTGAACAATGAAATTATCTGTACATTCATATATGAAAGAAACTGTACCCTTTTTCTATAAATATGCAATACCTAATGTTTACTTGAAGTCTTTCACAACGATCGAAATTAAACCAGTACGTTCTTGATTAGTGATTACCAATTCTAAAAACACGCCTTCGTAACTTGTTTTGATATTTATTTATTTATTTATTTATACAAACTTCCTGCAAACATATTGCACAAGGCGGACTTAATGCCACAGGCATTTTCTTCCAGTCAAACCTTTGGGTGTTGCAAAACTGTGTGTGGCAGGCGTATTTTAGAAAGAAGTATTACGATAGGTTAAATTAAAATATATTACAAAACTAACGATTCTACAGATATATACCTACACATATAAAATTTACATACACATACATTATACATAGATATATTAACATACATACATACACACACATACACATATACGAGCATACACACACCCAAAAGACATTTCTCTTTCTAAAATTTTATTTTTGTTTTTGATACTTTAACTTTGTTATTTTGTTGTCAAACTGATTATCAGTTTATTTCCTGTATTAAACAAACGAGCAGACAGGTCACATGGAAAGCAAATCGGCGGTGATCATTCGAGCCAGCCCAGTACGTATGCCAAAGTACGTATATTTCTACCACGGCAATATACCTCATAATTACATTGATTGAATTACTTTTATATCACTACTAGCTTTTGCCCGCGGCTCCGCCCGCATGTAAAAAGTCATCTATTATCTCCATGTCAAAAAAGTAGCCTATGTCCTTCTCAGGCTCTAGACTATCTGTGTATCAAATTTCATTTAAATCGGTTCAGTAGTTTTGGCGTAAAAGCGCGCCAGACAGACAGAGTTACTTTCGCATTTATAATATTATTAAGGATTCAGTCTTACCTGTGATAAATGCAAGTCGTAAAGGTGCAGTGTGCTGACGGACATATCGTTATTGTCGTCAGTGGGTGCCTGGACAGACGGCTCTAGACCCAGAGCTGACGCACCCAGCGCAGAACTCACACCAGCAAGACCCCGAGACGAAGACCGAGACATCGGTCCTGGTCGCATCGGACCAGGCATATCATCTTCGTCACTCGTTTCATCCATATCCTGCTTAAATTAAAAAAAAAACTGAAATTAATACAGTTACAAGAAAATAATAGCGAAGAGGTACGAAGTTCAAACGCCACCCAGGACCCAACTCATTTTAAAAGCACTTTGTCTAAACATTTAAAATATTTCAGTGCTTATATTATTAAAAAAAAACTAGTTTACCTTTAAAACATATAAGGATTTTCATTGTTCTTTATCATAATCTTATATATTCGTGGAATTTACATCTAAACCCATACGTTTTAACAACGTTATTTATCGTGAAAAAGTATGTCCAATTTTTATATACTGCATTTTTATGATGCATATGAAAATTTGTTGACACACAATGTAGAAAATAATACTTTAGTTAAGTACTTTATCCACATAAGAAAAAATTGAAAAACATTCAAGTTTTTCAATAAATAGAGGATAGATATGTAAGTAATAGAGAGACGGACAGCTGAGAAAAAGAAATATTTTGTACTAGTTGTTGGCCGCGGCTCCGCCCGGTATGTCGGTTATCGCGGCAAATAGTAGCCTATGTGTTATTCTGATGTATAAGCTATATTACTGTAAAGTTTCATCCAAATCCGTTCCGTAGTTTTTGCGTGAAAGTATAAACAAACATCCATCCATCCATCCATACTTACAAACTTTCGCGTTTATAATATTAGTAGGATACTGTTTATACATGTATTATACTCACAGGTAATCTGTACTGCTGTCGTTGCTGTGGATAGTACGATAAGACCGCGGGTAGAGGTGTCACAGCGCCAAAAATACTCTGCTGAATGAACGATCCAAGCATAGTTTTGTTCTGCAAGTAATAAACACTTGACAATTGTTGATACATTGCATGAATGTATGAAAGTTAATAATAATGCGGCGGCCAGTCTCAACGGAGACGAGCCAACTACGTAGGAGATATTATAGAGCACAATTGTGTGCGCAAACACAGGTGCAGTCTCTGTTCCCTCACTCTCATAATCCGATGGGACGGTTAACCGACACGACCTGGGAGAGATCAGGCGCAGGACCGACAGCTTTACGTGCTCTCCGAGGCACGGGAAAGTTAAAGTATGTATGTAAAGCCTATGTCCACCAGTTGACTATTAAAGACTTTTGATGATGACTGATGATAATTATGATGAAGATGATGATGAATGTATGAAAATAAATTAGAGACTAGCCCGCCCTGCCCACCTAGCCAAGTTGCAAGCGTTCTTCTTTCTGCAATCCTTAACGCCTAAATTCTCGTGTGTCATTGGCTAATTTTAGACAAAGTAATCTCAAACACAGTATTAGCCAATGACACACGAGAATTTAGGCGTTGACGATTGCAGAAAGAAGAACGCTTGCAACTGTCTAGTTGCAAGACTAGGGGCCCTGGGGGCCCTGGTATATGTCGGTTATCGCGATAAAACGTAGCCTATGTTCTTGCTCAGGAATTAAAGTATTTCTATTGCCAAATTTCATAGATATCGGTGCAGTGGTTTAGTCGTGAAAGCGAGACAGACAGAAAAACAGAGTGACTTTTGCATTTATATTATTAGTGTGGATTAAAGGCTGTTATATTGTGTTAATCTAGGCAATCTTGGATATGACATACTTTCAGAAGATAACCCAATATACTATTCGATAAAGTAATCTTTCATTTAATAAAAATGAATAATGATAAATATTTATTGATAAAAGGAATACAAAATTGTTTGTCTGTGTATCTAAGAACTTCTTAGTTGTACCAAGAGGAAAATAGAATATCGATATGTTTTTCAATGCCATTAGAAAATTCGCAAGACTAGTGCCGGGTTTCTAATCATGATAAATGACATAAGTTCTTAAGAAAGTTACTTAATTTTAATGTAATTTATAATATTATTCTCCCGTGATTTATAAAGTACGTACGCTTTGCCATTGTAAATGTTATTTGAAGTATATTGTTTTCATTATTAAATAATAGATAGGAATATATATTTTTATTGAGAATCAGCATACATTATTACAATTAAAAAAACATTAGTCGAAGTTGTGAAACTTATGAATCATTTTCGATGTTTTGTCTCGTTTTGCTGTGTGGATGATATGAAAAGATATATATTATGTATGAAAAGGGATGAGTGTATAACAAGAAGTTAGGGCACAGCGAATACAACGGACGTGCAATACTATGCTATACTACGCAATTACTGTTAGGCTCGCTCGTAAAAGAAAATAAAGAGAAGGAAATTTTGGCACAACTATTTTTTTTTTTTACGTGGGTAAGTCTCCTCGGACCGTCACCCCGCCGGTGTTTGCGGCGGGACGGTATGTCGGACTCGAACCGACTAAAACCACACGGTGTACCACTCTGCGCCTGAGACGGGAGGGGTCCGGGAACTGTTGTTATTAACACATCCAGACCACAACCCAACACCAACCCGCTGTATCTCCGTTCTGAAGAGAGTGAGAGGCTTGTGTCTAGCAGTGGAGTATTAAGAGTGATGTCAAACAAATAATTTCAATTAATGATGACGATGCATTCATCATCATTAATTAAAATAAGTTTCTCGACGTAACGTAAATTTATGACATCATAGAGACACGAATCTGCATGATATATATCGTTGTGACGTTTTATGAAATGAAATTAACTTGTTGAAACTTACTAGCGTACTAACCTAGTTTACACAGTTCGAAAATATAGACAGTGTAACGTAAAAAAAAACTACTTCAAGAACTGGACTAAACTTAAATGGGCCTACACGGGAAGTAACAGCTTTCAAATAAAAAAAGAATCATCAAAATCGACCCGTCAAAAGTTCTGAGGTAACAAACAAAAAAACAGTCGAATTGAGAACCTCCTCCTTTTTTGAAGTCGGTTAATGATGTACTTACGAGGTGGTTGTTAGACGGTAAAGCATGGTACATGCTTTGCCTCAGGGAACGGAGGAACTGTCTCTGTGAACGTTCGGTAGGCTGCCAGCCGGGGTGACGGCATGAGAACGCCACGAGAGATAACTCGGTCTTCCCGCCCTCGCCTTGGTCGTATTGAGTGTTGTGGTCGCCTGCGATATTGTTCTCAGTATAAGTAAATGTATTTTTTTTATTCAGGACATTAAACAAGCGATAATGAGTTACAAAATAAACCTTATTTCTAAGATTTTCTCTTAATTTAATCACGCAACTGGCACACAATAATATTACTCAGTACCTAGTGTCCAGTAGTAGTGAATTACAAAAAAGAAAAAAACTATACACAGGCCAAGACTAGGTTTCATGTTGGTAATGTTGTAAGCTATATGTATATAGGTAATTATCAGAATGGAACAAAAGCAAAACGCAATCAAACAAAAACATCTCAGCCAATATTATATACTGTATGGTACTATTTTATGTTTCAACATACCTTTCGCTTTCCCAGGTGCCTGCCAATGTGGATGTCCATGTCGACGTACGTCCAACTGTGTAATGAATAGAATATGTCACTAATAATACTTGAAAGTAGATAAAAGTCAATAAAATCTAAACGGCAATTACATTCTAGTCATATTTTGTATTGACGTACAGAGTTTTTGGTTTATATTTATTTACATCTAGAAAAGACAGTTGTGGTAAAATTAGGAATACTCCTGTGTGCGCAGAACTTTACAAACATACATGAAACGGGGATAAAGAGCACCCAGAATCAGAACAACAATTTGTGGATCACTCAGTGTTGTCCCATGTGGGATTTGAAGTGACTGCTTAAATCACTGCGCTATCCGTGCAGTTATGTTATTGTTACTGTAGGGTAGTTATATGAAGTTAAAAATGTACATTACCTGAGCAAATGAACACACGTCACCGATGCCGAGAACGCTTACTGTGAAATTCCGATAGAAGTCCACAATATCTAAAGCGCGTGACCGGAGCGAGAACAACAGGAACGGACAGAATAACGGGCTCAGCAGCTCGAAGAAGATGTATATCTAAAAATGTGATTTTACACTTTAGTGACTTTAACTTAAAGTACTTTACTTCGAGCTTAAAGTTCAGACCCATAATTATTTGTGAACTTAATTTAAATACACACATCAAAAGTGTCTAGGGATCAACATATGTGTCTAGGGATCAACATATATTTTTGCAATAACTTTTCTCCTGATTGATATTAATTAAAATTTTCTTTAAGGATTCATCAAATAAAGTGTTTTCGTTTGTCACAGTAACGATAAACCAAGTCACCTTTGCATTAATAAAGAAATTTGCCATTTTCCTAATAAAAGGATTTTTGATATTTGAACCACTAACATTAAAGTTCGAAAAAAAGACTGAAATAACAGTTTTCTTTAAATTTTTATTAGGTAACTTAAACAATTAATAATCCGTGTTTCTACCGCGAACACTAACACAAGAACATCGGTTTGGCATACTCAAAATGAGTTCATCCAAATCACGCTGTGGAATGGCCGCCCATGTTCGTTGCAACAACAAAAAAAGGTCTTCTTGCGACTGGATACCCTCCATATTCGGCAGAGCTCTTCTCTGTAGCATATCCCATGCATGCTCAATCGGGTTCAAGTCTGGCGACTGAGCAGGCCAGGGCCAAAGCCACATATCAATCTCAAGAAATCCGCATAAAAATGCTTGATCCCTAGACACTTTTGATGTGTGTATCTAACTCGATTTAGGTGAACCAATCACAGCTCGTTTAAGTAAGAACCACGAAATCAATTCCGTTCGTAGGCTAAAAACGAATTTGTTACCTCGGTGTGCAATGTGATATTTAAAAAAAAGTACCAATCTGCCAATTGGATGTTTCTGAACTTAAAAAACTGATGTCATACCATTTTTTATTGGATAGGGGGCAAACGAGCAGACGTAACACCTGATGGTAAGCGATTATCACCGCCCATGGACACCCGAAACACCAGAGGCGTCACAAGTGCGTTGCCGGCCTTTTACGAAGGAGTACGCTCTTTTATTGAATGTTTGTTTTTTTTTTCCGAAATTCTGGACGACCGAATATCACGTAGAAAGTGAAGCAATGACAACATTAGCAGTGGAAAAATTGACAGGAACATTCCATTCTTTTATACTTACAGCCCTGAACTGGAAAAGCTGTTGAAAATGTGCGGCAACGTCTTTGGTATGAGCTCGTCCCTTCCACGCTGCCGGTAGATAATGGACATGTCCCAACACTTGTACAAACAACTCCTCGCCCCATGCCGGTCCTGTGCATCCACCACCTATACGATCTTCTTCGCCAATAAGCGCTCTTAAAAAAAAATGTTATTTATAACTGATGAATGCTGTACCAGGGCTTCGATGATATGCAATAAAAATATAAGTGTCTAATAGAACCATCAATTTCAAAGTCAAAGATCATTACGATAAATTTTATACAATTTTGCTTCACTAACTATATACGTAATAATAATTTTGCTTTAATGATGAGTGTTAAAGATATTCTTGAAGCGTCAGGTATAAGTCATTTGAAACAGGGCAAGTATTATTTCAAGGTATCGTTTTATTAATAAAATGTAAGTCCTCAATTCTTAAAAGTTAGCGACAACAGAGCTCGGAATACACCGAGCTGAGATTGATATTAGTGGACAGTAAACAGCGAAGTAAAGAAAGATTGTGAGAATGAGAAGTTAGTCAAGTTGAATAAGACTTTAATCACCTAGTCTAATAGTTTACAACTAACTTACCTTGTATGTTACTCAAAGGCGTAACTAATAGTATGCTAGCTTTTCTCCTGGCTTCACTCACTAATTATTTACATATTGTCAATAAATTATTCCTCGGCAACAGCACTTTTGCTCGATGAGAGATATCCTATATCATATTTTTTCTGTACCTCTGATAAGGTTTATTCAAAATTGCATGATGATCGACTGAGTGGTTAAGGCGTGAAAGTGTAATACACTTATATTAACATTTATAATTTTAATCAGATTTTGTAAGTCAGTCAGGGTCTTGTAAGGTTTTATAAGACTTCATACATATAGAGAACAGATAGGTGACTTTAAGGAACTATTCACTTGTAAACAACGTTTATCGAATGTTTGTTTTAAATGTTTATTTAAAAATAAAGAAAGATTATGTATTTATTTTAAATTGTTAAATAAGAATAATGAAGGTACTTTTTGTGTGTGTTTACCTGGCCCCTGCTAAGATACATCCCAAAATGGTGATGATACTCAATACGTGTTCTACTGTGAGGACATCTTCATCGTATACGGATAATACGACCAACACGCCGAGCACACTTGCTGATAGAAACACCACATTTCTGAAAAGATGTTACAAAGTAAAGCAATAATGACATGATTGTTGATTAAATAAATGATTATTGATTTCACATTTACTGTTGTTTTGTTATGTAAATAAATCCTAGTGTACCAACGTGTGTAATAATGAATTGATTGAGAGCGATTTCTATTGCTTTAAATCATGAGTACTACTATTAAGATAAGCAGTGACGTCAGCGAGGCTTAGGCTGAAATTTATAAAGCGTGCTTAGACTTTGCTCAGACATTGCTTACGCTAAACTTACTTAAGTTCCTGCTCAGCGTAATCTTAGCATTCGAATTTATAGTCCTTTGGGCTAAGTATTTACTGAGTGTATGCTAAGCAAGAGCCCAGGAAAAAATGTTTAACGTTTCAATTTGCATAGCATATTTATTTAAATGATATGGGTATTTCAAAAACATATTATTGTTAAAATAGCTGTAATAAACTAAAATATTAGTAATCTTATAATTTTTATTATATATTTGTATTTCAATCAATTAAAAGCGTTAGTTTTTATTGATTTAAGTGAAAAAGGTCAGTCAAATGTCATAACAATATTTGAGATTGTCTCGATTTCAATTACATATAATGAGTATAATTAACAATTGCTAGAAATAACTTTTTACTTTGACCCCTATGCCCTTACGGACTTCTGTTACAACGTTTTCAAACTAAATTACGGCTTTTTTACCTTGACAATCGAACCATCTTTACGAGCGCGTAAGTATCCGCTAAGTCAAGGATTTCGGTGACTTAGACTATGCTAAGCATTTGCTCAGCTTGAGCTAAGCATAATGACTATAAATTTCAATGCACACCTCACTCGTGAGGTAAGTCTAAGCAAAACCTAAGCACGCTTTATAAATTTCAGCCTTAGTCACCATTTTTAAAATCCACTCTTTGCTTTACGTATCCGTTATGTACATTACATGAATGCTTTCTATAATTACAATGTGCAGTACGTATCACGAAATATATTTAATTGTTTGGCTATATAATGTCTGCAATAAGTCTACTCTCCTGACTGAGTGCAAAAAGGCGGAAAGATATAAAAACTAGGCAAAAAAATATCAGGTACATTCTACCTGATATTTTTTTGCCTAGTTTTTATATCTCGCAGAATTTCAATTTCAGTCGACATGCTTGCATTCAAACCATTTGAAGCATTGCTCGTCTTAGTTAACGGCTATTTATTTTGTAATTTATGAAGCGAAGTACCTATGCTCATGTGTTCAATACAAATACATACAGTCCCTTAGTGAAGTACAACATTTTATACCTAATATCCGTACAAAGGTTGTCTACAAGAGATCGCCGTGAGCGATAAGACCGCCTATTGTAATACCTAATGCTGATCTCCATATATGCATCTCTGTACAAATTTATACTGTAGTGGTGTGCTAAAAAGCTAAAATTAAAAATTTACACACAAACGCAAACACTTAACGAGTAATCATACGCTAAAAATGCCTTACATCATTTTGGAAAAGAGCTGATACTCTTAAGCCTAAAGCCGGGTCTCCACCGAAGAAAAGTTAGCAATTTTTGTGTTGTTAACACGTGTTGGTGACAAAAGTTTCTGTAAAACCGAGTCTCCACCGAACAAAAATTGCCAACTTTTGTGTTGTCAACCTTTTTTTGTGTTGTCAAATTTCGGGGGAGACGCGCCTTTACACTGCTGGAACGATATTATCCAACAATGCTAAGAACCACCGCAAGGAAACTGGCTTACAAATGATAAAACCGCATCGAAATCGATCCATCCGTTTGAGAGCTAAGATTCCACAGATAGACACACACACACAGACAGACATCGACGTCAAACTTATAACACCCCTCTTTTTGCGTCGGGGATTAAAAATTGATGAATTTGTCGTTTCTGTGGAGAGATCTTTATGTAACTTTAATAAAAATATGAATTTAGCTAGGTACGTAAGACAGTAGGAAACGCACTCGTTGCCAAAGATATTACCAAAGCAACTATTTACACAACAATACATTAGATGATATTTGCACGTTAAATTGTGGGAGAAGTGCCAAGCCGGCTTTTATTTTAATAACAAATATCTAAAGAGTGGTAAGAATAGATGTCATTGTTTACGTAATGAATGTTTGGTGTACTAATAATAACTGGGTGGATATTATGAATATAAACGAGGGTGCTGGGACGTTGAACAAAAAATAGGTAGTAGAACCACGCTGATTTCAGCACTAATGGGACGGCTCGACCGGGGCGGTACTACGCTCGCACAGAAAATCAACGTAAAATGACCACGTTCGTGCTGTCGTGTTTCGTTGGTGAGTGCGAGACCGGAGGCCCAAATAGTCTAGTCAACAAGTTCCATACTTGTTGACTAGACTAAAAGATGCAGCAGCATCACTAGGCCGCCATGGTGTGGGTCGCCATACTGCATTGTCTGCATTCGCAGTGAGTATGGCGACCAATATTCTTTGATTCTGCTTATGCTTTTCATCAGGCAAAGTAGAGTCATTTTGGCGGGTCATATATAAAAAAAAAAACAATTTACCGGATTACGGCGAAGCCTAAAAGAAGTGCAATAGTTTTGGCAGTCTACAGTAGAATACGGAGCGTTACCATCCTTATTCATCCCAGGACAAATATAGGGAAAACTCGAAATAAACCTGCCAAGCGTGGTATGGTAAACCAAAACCTCCTTCCTAAGAAATGTCTTGTGTACAGCAGTATACCTACTATTAAAGGCTGTTAATGAACGAGATACAGACACGTTTCTCTTTTTTTTAAAAGACAAATCTCGCACTGGGAATAAATCCTGTGTCGCGGGGGACTTTACAAACATACATGAACTGCCTCGGTGACGTAAGTGGTAGCGTATGCGACTGCTGTGTTTGAGGTCTCGGGTTCAATTCCCGGGTCGGACCAAATGTTTGTATGATCTGCAAATATTTGTTTCGGAGTTTGGGTGTTTTCTATGTATATTATGTATGTATTTACAGAAAAAGTATACATGTATTTATATCAGTTGTCTAGTACCCGTACCCATAACACAAGCTCTGCTTAGCTAGGGCTAGATGCCATTGTGTGTTAGATGTCCGAAATATTTATTATATTTGTTAAAAATATTTATTATTATACATGAAACGGACACAAAGAACACCCAGACTTAGAACAACAATTTGTGGATCACACAAAGTGTTGTCCCATGTAGGATTTGAACCCACAACACTTGGTGAAGTAGGAAGCGGCGTGGCGACTGCAACCACTAGGCCAACCGTGCAGGCAATTTAAAAGAAGCTTACTTGGCAATAACGGTGGTGATCGGTGATGAAAAGCTGGCAAGGTATTTATTGGCAGGTTTGTGGGCTCTGTTCAGTCTATCACGAAGTTCGTGTTCTAACTCATTGAAATGCCTTAACGTGACTCGCGCGTATAAAGACCACGTACGAAGTCCAAGTGAAGCCGGAGAACGTTTTATTAACTGAAATCCCAAAATAACAAAACTGATAAATATTTATTACACAATAGTCACTTACGACCCTCTGACGCCAATAATATTTTACAATTTAATGCATTAATCTAGAAATAGTAGTATATTTATTGAACAAAGCAAGGTTTGTATAGCTCATCATATTTTGGACGATGTTCCACATTTATCTTAAGGACATCTAATTTTTGTTATCAGTCAAGTTCAATAACTAAGGACATTTAAGGTTATATATTGTAATATATATAATATAATCATCACACTAATATAATATAAAGGCGAAAGTTTGTGTGTATGTTTGTTACTTCTTTACGCAAAAACTACTGAACGGATTTGGATGAAACTTTATAGTAATATAGCTTATACATCAGAATAACACACTAACATACTTTTTGGCGCGATAACCGACATATACGCGGGCGAAGCCGCGGGCAACAACTAGTATTATATATTGATACAAACCTCAGCATAATTGAAAAAGAAGTAGAGTATTTGCCAAGCTTGTATAAGTGGTGCAAGCAGAAGATTGATTAAGGCCAGCCACATTATTTGTTTCTCTAATTGTCGTGCGAGCAGCATTCGCTTGGAGTGGTCTTTGTAACATTCCCGCAGTTGCCAGCAGTTCTCCCATGGACTCCAAGGACTAGCTGTTAAAACCATTATTTGTTATATTATAAATAAATAAAAAATCTAAATACGATTTCATTTTTTAACCGACGTCAAAAAAAAGGAGGAGGTTCTCAATTCGACCGTATTTATATATATTTTTTTTGTGTGTTCGCAGATAGCTTCGTCGTTATTGAACCGATATTGATGATTCTTTTTTTAATGGAAAGGAGATATCCCAACGGTGGTACCATGATAAGGACTTTAAGATCTAATGATGGCATCTAAGAGAATTTTAGTCAAACTTTTATTAGTTTAATTGAATATACTTACAAAATAATAAAAACTCTAAATTCCATTTAAGGCCTCTGGATAAATAATGGAAATCACAAATATGTGGCACGCGTATTTGAAGAGGAAGTAAGTTTTTATTGACCATTGCCACCATATAATTTGTAAATCTGGAAAGAAAAAACAAAATTAATTAGGGCAAGTTTATAAGCAAAATACCTTACGTAGGACTAAAATTATACTTAAAAAGCACGCAACATGGTAGTCTTTCTTGAAAATTAACCACGATAAGGAACAAAAATATCAAGAATATGACTGCTAATTACTATCAACTACAACATTTTATTTTTATAAAATTTTGCGAATTAAAATAAATAGGTAAAACCACATTCATTTCAAAATGAAATCATAACACATTTCAGCAAATGAAAGCAAGGTTAGCTCTGTTGGCCTAGAAAAACGCCTTTTTGTATACTCTATTCCACTTAACAATACCGTAAAGAACGATGCCTAGTCCTTTAGTTAGTCGAGCTAATCGTTTATCGAAATGGAACATATTAGGGCTCCCACACATAGCTGCGAATTCGCAACGCATCGCAAATATCTGCGAGCTCGCACGAATGCACCGCAAGAACTTCACGCCGCATCGCATCGCAGTTTTGTGTGGGAGCCCTTATTCGTATTGCATGGTATCTCTTGGAGAACCAATCTGAACGAGAGCATGATATTTCGAGAATGGTGATGGTTATTTTAGAGTTAAAACTCTTAGGGCCGGTTTTTCAATCCGCAGTTAAACGGTCTAATAACTAACAAGGGAATAAATGTATCCAGCTCTTTAACAAGCGAATAAACTTTTTGTGTTTTTCAATCGGGAGTAAACAGTCAGATAGTTACTTGATGGTCCTTCACAGCTATGTTCACTGTAATCATGCGCAAGTGAGATGCAGCTATACAGGTAGTCACACGTTAGATAAGGACCAGAAACTTTTAGACAACATTCAAGTTGACTGTTCTTTTTCTATTTCTTTTTGTCTTTTTTTATGATTGGCGGTTTGGGATATTTAATTAAATGAAATGAAAGCATTCTATTATAATTATTATTTGTCTATAATAGATGTAGTAAATAATAATTTAGTAAAAAGTCGTTTATGATATTCCTGTAGTCGAGTCCATAACAATTATTGAAATCAAAATTTATAAAAATGAAATGCCGGATTTGCGGGTGGTTCATAGTAATTTTTTAAACGGGTGTTTCTACGTTTAATAAATATGTGTTTAAAAGTAAAAAGTATATTTGTATTTATGTCAGTTCTCTGTACCTATTGGTGACGAGCAGATTCCCTAGCGGCAAATCGCAGAACTAACGTATGACAGATAAAAATACGTATACACGTTAACATTCCACTTTTAGAATACTGTTTACCCTCACGAAGTGGTCCTAAAGTATATTTTTTACTACTCCGTAGACGTCTATCAATGAAATCATTGTAGAAAGAATTTAAATGGTGACGAGCAGATTCCCTAGCGGCAAGTCGCAGAACTAACGTATGACAGATAAAAATACGTATACACGTTAACATTCCACTTTTAAAATACGTATTTTTTACTTCTCCGTAGACGTCTATCAATGAAACAATAACAATGCACTCGCTCTGTACATTAAACTGCCAGGTAGAAGTGTCTGTCATACGTTAGTTCCGCAAACGGCCACTAGGGAAATCTTCTCGTTACCAATAGTACAAGCTCTGTTTTGTTTCGAACTAGATAGCAGTATGTGAAATAAAAAATCTTCATCTTCTCTATAGTATCTATAACCTATATTTCTCTAATAACCCTTTTTACCTCAGAACAAAAAGTCAATCGAGTCAAAAACATCCATAATCTATCAAATATTCAATAACGACAACGTACTTAAACTTTACCACAAATAGGTACAAGAGAAATACACAACGTCAAATCACTATTCTACAGAATAAAACACTAACTGAGGTTTGAAAGCACAGATAAAGTTATCAGTTATTCGTCTGATAACTGATGTCTGACTATTGAAAGACCCAAACTTACGCTAACTGAGGAATAAATGCTATTTGACTGTTTATCTGACTATTGAAAAACCGGCCCTTAGACAGTCAACTTACTTTTGTCGTGACTAAAATCATTAGTAAACAATGATTTTTGCTGCAAATTTGTATTCAAAAATAGTTTTGACAACTATAGAATCATTTCTATCATTTTTTATTTTTAACTGATTAAAATGTAAATGAACATCTAACATTACCTAACCTTATTAGATTTTAAGTTAGGCCGAGTCAATATTTACTTTTATCTAGTTATTCTAGCCATTATTTATTTAAAATAAAATGTGCAAAAAGAAATTGAAAAAACTATTCACAAAATTTGGACTTTGTTCAGCATGTTGTTACGCACGGAATGGGATTGTTTTCAGTTTCCTGGCTTCCAAAAAGGTAAGTCTATTCAAAATATCCAACAGGAGCAGAAGGCAGTATTTGGTTTGTACAGAAACGGTTGAGTTTCGTGTCAATCATTGTATACATTACGTTATACCATCAACAACGTAGTACCGATAACTATTATTTTGAGCAGATTTTTTTAGAAATATGTATGTAATACTAGCTTTTGCCCGCGGCTCCGCCCGCGCGTTTCTTGGTTATCGCGGTCTAAAGTAGCCCATGTCCTTCGTCAAGCAAGAATCAAAGTATCTCCATGACAAATTTCATTAAAATCGATGTAACGGCTTAGCTGTGAAAGCGTGACAGACAGACAGAGTTAATTTCGAATTTATAATATTAGTATGAATAAATTGAATTATACTAAGGGCCGGTTCTTCAATCTTCGGAAAAACAGTTAGGCAGCATTAATTCTACAGCATAGTAATAGTAGTAATAATATAATATATTGGTAGGACTTTGGGGGGCAACTCCCCCCTCCCCAACGTGCTACCATATTATTTATATATATATTATTATTTATATATATAATATATTTACTATAATAATAAAAATAGTAATAATGGTCCGTTCGCTTAGATACGTCATCTTGATCGCGCTGCCGTCGCACGTGCGGCAAGGCCGCCACAAAATCAAAAAGCCCGCCTGCGGCGTACACCCACAAGCAAGTATGATTTGTCAGTTTACGCCGTTGTAAAAATTAATATATTCTTATTTCACAACAGGATCCACAATGGCGTGCAGGTGCACCGACACTATCTAAACGAATGGACTATATACCAATATTATAAAGAGGTAAAGTTTCTAACTTTGTTTGTATGGTTGTAGGGGGTAATCTTCGGAAGTACTGATCTGATCCTGAACATTCTTTTTACTAACCAAAAGCGACACTATTCTGAACGGACACGGGCCTTATTTTATTGTGATTGAACAAAAAATATAATAATATATAATAACAAATAATAGTAGTTGTAAATGAAGTCGAAGAAAAGGTTTACGCCCAACGAAGTGGGTACGGGTGGGCTAGTCTGTTATTCAAAGAATTAAGGTATAGCTTAATTTGTTATTTTAAACCTCAGCTAGTGACGCTACCTGTAGAATAGTGATCATGATGTTTGGGTATAACCATAAATTCTCTTAGTAATGGTCATGGTAAAATTATATACACTGTAATTATTGAGTAATTAATTTTTTTAAAGAAAACCTGTTAACTTTAAGCGCGTTAGACAGATGTGATTATTGCTATACGCCGCGGCAACCGATGGTAAATATCCCAAATAGACAATCATAAAAGAAAAACTAATTTATAATATGAACAGTCAAATTCAAATGTTGTCTAAATGCTTCTTATCTAACGTGTGAGGAACGACATAGCTGCATCTCGCTTGCGCATTTTTACAGTAAACATAGCTATGAAAGACCATCAAATAACTATCTCTATCCAACTGTTTACTCCTGATTGAAAAACACAAAGTTTCTTCTACACAAGTTTGTGAGTTTATGACGTTGTAGGGGGTAATCTCTGGATGTACTGAACCGATTTTGAAAATTCTTTTACCAATAGAAGGCTACGTTATGTGGGAGTGTCATATGCTATATAAAGAAAAGTGGAAAGACTTATTCGTGGTAGCTGAATTTGCAAAGTAAATAAGTAAAAAAATGTTTACCGCCCAACGAACTGGGCACGGGTCAGCTAGTTACTTGATAAAGGGCTAGATAGATACATTAATTTCCTTGGTAGTTATTTGACTACAGTCAAATTTAAGTTTACTGAGGATTGAAAAACCGGTCCTAAATGTCTTAAACGCCCTCAGTTAATTCCCTAAGAAATATGTAGTAAGTAAAGCAGTGTATAAAGTAATTAAACTCTTAAGATTCATAACAAAGATGGACATTGCACTCGTGCAAAAATGAATTCTGTTTATTCAATTTTTATCTTTCTATGGTCAAACTGCATCTACAATTTGATGGGGTATTAATACGTATATATATCAGAAGAAATGTAAATTCACACATAATTTAACATTTCAGCAATGCAATTAGATCGCAAAATTTACAAATAATTTTGGGCCAGAATGCAATTTAAATATAATCTCAAGGCTTCAATATCAGATCAGTTTAACTGTCTACTTTCAAACTATATCAATGTTTCAAAGGAAGGGTTTTTTATCTGTTAATCATCATACTAATATTAGAAAGGCGAAAGTTTGTGAGTGTGTACATTTGTCATTTGTTCACGCGAAAACTATTGAACGGATTTGCATGAAACTTTACAGTAATATAGTTTATACATCAGAATAACACATAGGCTACTATTTGCCTTGATAGCCGACAGACACGCGGGCGGATCCGCGGGCAACAGCTAGTATATCTATATTTACATATATTTTGTCTTGAAAATATGACTTTAGAAATATGTTTTTGTTTCATTCTCCATATTAACATGCATATTTTTCAATTAATACAACTAAACAGGAGGCTGTTCAATTTTTTGCTTTTCTTACCCATAGAATCTTTTTTTTTATATTAATTTCTAAATGGTGAAGGTTTCAGGTAATAGATGTAAACAAAAATAAGCGCAAAATCTATTGTGTATAGAGACCTTTTGAGCATTAACAATCATTGTTAATGCTCAAAAGGTCTTGTTTTTTTTTCAAATGGTTATATCCATTGACGCGGACTTTCTATATATTTTTTTGCTATATACCTTACAACAGAAAGCTGCGTGTATATCTTCGTAAACAAGGTTATATGGAACAAAATTAAAATATAAAAGGATGTAATGTTCTGACTAAAAATATGTGCATAAGAATGTCCGTCCACATGGTCGACACTGACATGTGGCCAATATACATTTACATCAAATATTCTTTTGTTTCTCTATAATATTTTGAAGATTGAAATAACATTTCATGCACACAAAATCATTATAAGAACATCTATACAAATAAATAAAATTGTGTTATGGGTAACTAAAAACCTAACTAAAAACTATGGTAAAATAACCGCTTTTTACTAAATGCATTTATGTATTTATATACGGTATTTACCAAAATATTTTTTTTTTTAATTTTTGTCTGTCTGTTTGTTCCGGCTAATCTCTGGAATAGCTGGACCGATTTTGACGGGATATTCACTGATAGGTAGCTGATGATATAAGGAGTAACTTAGGCTACTTTTTAAGACTAGCTTTGCCCCGCGATTTCCCGCGGTTGATGTCGTAACGTGGGTAACACCGCGGGGCTCAGCTAGTATTAAATAAGATAAGATCACCATTACTTTCGTTTTAATTTGCTTTCTACTGTGTGGATATATTAAGAATACAGATTGTCATCATTCCTATTCATCCTGTTGGTGTCATAAGGAAGCCTATGCACGACAACAACACTGGACAGAGAAGGAAAACTTAGTGTTTGACCAGCCAGTGTGGTATAAGTAGGCTAAAACCTCCTTTGTAAGACGAGGCTTATATCCACCAGTGGACTATTAAAGTGTGTTGTTTTAATGTATTTGTAATGTTTAATGTATTTAAACTGTTTAAATACATTAACCCTTAAAGAGTCTGAGTTCAATAAGTGAAAAAGTGGTAATATTACCTGAGTATTCTATGATAAATGTCTAATTCGTTGATTTCTTGTTTATGGACGCACATGTGATGCTCGGGTTGTGCTTCTCTAACTCTTTCCTGTACCGTCGACCAGTTTAACCAAACTAAATCACTCTAAAATATATTTTTACAATTTATTAAGAGTTTCATATTCACAAATACATGTAATATACATATATATTGTTTATTTTACTTATTTTTGACTTACCTCTTTTATTCTTAAAGCGTTATTATAGAATAATTTAATGTCATAAGCATGATATAAATGATAGATTGATATTACTAGTCTCATCAACCAAATAACAGCTGACAGTGCAACAAGACACCACCTGGAAAAGGTAATAATCTTATTAACATATCTAATAAATTACTTATTACTTTCACTCTTATTTATATACAACATCGCATAAATCAATTAATGACTAACTATTCGCATGTTGCACTTGTTAAATCCTTGAATAATAAACATATTATTTATATCAGTCAAAGATATATATTTACTATATGGTAAATATACTTTTAACGATTTTCTTTTATCTTTAGCCACTATTCGGACTGGGCTTTCATTCCACTTGAACAACAGGGAATATTTAAGGATTACCCTGAAAAGTCACACAAATTCAATGACATGATGACAATGCATTAAATGATACAATGTATTCTTGTAATCACAGGGGTCATGATGACAAGAATGCATTTTGTTAGTTTAAATAGACAATTTCAATTAAAGAAAATTCAAATGTTTGGGCCTTAGAGCAACATGGTAGCCATATGCAGGAATTCCCCTCTGTCAATGTATAAGCCCAAATTGGCCTACACGTGTGAGTTCATAGTGACAGGCGATTGTTTTTTGTATGCGAGTCTAAAACGTATGTGTGTAGGTTTCACCCGCAAAAATATACAGACTATATTGTATCAGAAAAAGACACTATGGCTACTCCCCTCCGTTTTGTAGCCAGTGTTCTCCCCCAATTGTTCCAGTTCTTTAATAGAGAGTTCCTACTACATTCCACAAGTTAAGGTTTGGCTTTTATTGAAAATGCATATTGCTTATGAAATTGTTCAAATTACTAGAACCCAAGCAATTTAATACTGGGACTCGCCAGCCGCCATCTCACTACGCTCGCTTCGCTCGCTAGCCTCATGCGTATAGCACCAACTTAACCTAACATACCATTTCATTTTTTACAATGAGACCTGAATATCTGACTTTTAAAAAGAGTGTTCCTGAGTTTCTTTGCCAGTATTCTTCTCTTGGGCTCTACGCATTTGGGAAACTAAAAGTTATAGATCGACACAAACAGGCAGTGGATTTCTGTGTTTTCATCTAATTTACCTTGACAATGACATGCTGTGGTGTCTATTTGTGTCGATCTATGATTTTTTATTGCAGCTTCCATTTAACATCCATAAATGTGTCTTAGTGTCTTAATTGCATAAATGATTTTGAATACAAGCAGTTCAATTATGGCACTTGCCATATGAATATTTATTATTATTATTATTTAGCAAATTGGAGTTTGTGACTGGTGCACATTTTGGAAATTGGACAATCTGCACCTCAACCAACAAAAACCACTATATCTCCATAGTACTTAAAATTGAATTTCCATATAGATTTTTTAATATAGGTGCATGAAAGTCTAAAATAATTTGCTATACTGCATTCATACAATTTAATTATTTTTAATATCATTTATGAAGTTGATTGCATAAGTTGTGTTACATTATTAGTACACAAAGGAATTTGGTCGTACCCATAATAAGAATTTAAACCTAAATAAATTTTGTAACATTCATAGACAACAAAAATACATATTTATCTGAAATGTTTCATGGGCATAATTAATTGAAAATATTAGTTGATATTTTATAATAACTTAGGCTATAGTAAACCTTCAAGGGCATAAATATAATTATAATTTCTTTTACACTAACAAACAACTCAATTTCACTGCTCAGCCACATCTATTTACAATATAAATAATAAAGTATTGTGGGTACTTACCATTTCCATGAGATATAAGTCACACATATAGACGTTGGGAGTATAACATCGCTTAAACTAAGTTTTTGAGTTCTGTTATCATTTGGACCATTTCTAAATAATCTTGTATAATCTACACAATGCACCAAAAATGTGGAAAACCACACTATGAAAATGAACTGCAGCAAATAAAATAAATCTGACATTATCATGGGATAGAATCCACCCCGAATATAATATCTATACATCCTTGTAAAAAATGTGTCCAGATCATCTATGTGAGTCCATCCACCTGAAATTATTAAATATTCTATAGGCACCTAGAAAACACTATGACTAGGTTTTGTTCTCACATAATATAATAATAGATACATTTTATTAGGTATATGATTTAGATTAAGGATTCTAAACATAGTTTTTTATATAGTATGTTGATGATTTAGCAAAAAATTATAAATGGCCTTGAGTAAATAAACATCATGCCAAAATATAATCAAGTGTCATATGTTTTCATGTGGCTGAGAACAAAGACAAAAGAAAACACCACACATCTACTGACCTTTGTTTTTGGGTACTTTGTGGATGATGACTTTGTTGGCATCCTCATGTTCGTGGTCCAGCGTGATCATCGTAGGTGCTGCATTAGTCTCCACACGTCTCCCCAGTGGCGGGGTCAATTCATTATCAAGTGCGCTGTATGTTATATCGCGTCTGCCGAAGTGAGCCATGGTGTGTTTGCAATAACAAAATACTACACGTTTCTACTTAAAATCACAAAAGGAATAAGCTATTTACTATCTACACATATTTGGGTTTGTCCTAGTAAATGTTTAAAATAAGTTCGCAACCTAAGTTTAAATATTCATACAAAGGATTATAATTACTATTCCAAATTTTTTATCACAATCTTTTATTAATATAAACTACGTTTGTTCTAATTAAAAAAAATATCTATTAGGTTCAAGGATACGAGAAATTTTGTAAGTCTTCAACATAAAGATTTAAAATACACTTCACAAATGAAATGACGAAAATAAACCACAAATGACAGCTTCATAATTTTCTCAAACAATAGTTCGTTTTCACGCAGCAGAAGTATGTTTATATTTAAGTAGATCCGTTCATAAACCAAGGTTTGATTATAATGTGGCGTTGTTACGGGTTACTTTAAACTATTCCTTTCTACTTTATTAGAACACAAGTTGTTGCCCGCGGCTCCGCCCACCTATATGTCGGTTATCGCGGCAAATAGTAGCCTATGTATTATTCTGATGTATAAGCTATATTACTGTAAAGTTTCATCCAAATCCGTTCAGTAGTTTTTGCGTGAAAGAGTAAAAAACGTCCATCCATACTTACAAACTTTCGCGTTTATAATTTTAGTATAGATTATTTATGTTTATTGTTTCTTTTGCAGCGTTTTTTTATCTTTTTTTAATTAATATTTATTGGTTTAATTTAATGGATAACTTGTCACGCAGAAAGGCCTAAGGCCAAGGGCGGATCCAGGGGGGGTCATGGGGGTCATGACCCCCCCTGGGCTGTGTCCAAGACCTAAATTAAATTGTCAAACATAATGTTCTTTATATTTTTTGTCACAATATAGATTTTAATCGTACACAATATAGAATTTAATCGCGGCTAAGAGCTTCAATGGTTGAAGAACGTCTAACTAGACTGACACTTCTCCACATCCCTAAAAACGTACCCATTAAAGTAGCAATAGAAGTGATGACGCGTTTTGGTAGAAAACGTGAAAGAAAAATTGATTTTCTTATTTAAATATAGGATTTTTAGCATAGTACTTCTAAACCCATGCACAATGGCCCGTTTATGTGATAAACGAGCAGACGGATCGCATGAGCGATTACCGCCACCCATAGACACCCGCAACACTAGAGACGTCACAAGTGCGTCGCCGACCTTTTAAAAAAGAGTACCTACGTTCTTTTCTTAAAATTTTGAAGGTCGTATTGGTCCGGGAAAACCACAGTTTTGTTGTGCGAGGCAGAAAGTTTCTAGAAAAGCGCACAGTTGTGGACTGCCAACCGTCTAAACTATGGGGATGAAACTGCTGTCGCGTAGGACGATGACGGAAAGAGGCGGCAGGGATCAGTTGCTCGGAGCACTTCCCATAGTAAATGGCATAGAAGTTGACGAGGCCCCATCTCTACGCAGCGCCAGAGTGTCCAGCCGATTTGAAACATCTTGGCAGTCGACGATTCGAGTCGCTCTCCGTTGGATGCGGTCCAGAGGGAGGTGCTGGTACTAGGGTGCCTTTGCCCAAAGATAAGAACAGTATTCTATATGAGGTCGAACCTGCGCCTTATAAAGCAGAAGGCAGTGGGCCGGAGTGAAATTCAGTCTTGAGGCTTCTTCGAGGCCAATTTGGCCTTACCCTCCACATGGCCACGAAACTGGACTTCACTTGATGTGTCGACACCAAGTATTTTAATATTGGCTGAGACAGTTAAGGAAATGTCTTCAAAACGAGGACATACTCGCCCGTGCTGTCATCCGTATAAAAATGAATGCCACTAATTTGCAACATGTCATTGATATCGAGGAGAAGCAAAGTAGGCGATAGCACAAAGCCTTGGGGGACACCAGCATTCACATTCACAGATATAAAGTCAGAGCACTCACCGTCAACTACGTCCTTTATGCTTCTATCTGCTAAAAAGTTCGTGACATAATTTCACAGGAAGCCCATGGGAAGGGAGCTTCGAAAGAAGCGCTTTGTGATTTCTTATGTGTAGAGATGGAAAGGATGGCTTACAGAAATTCTCTTCGATAGCCTTGGCAAGAGACCAGAACGCCCGAGTTCTCGGAGGAAGACGCTCTAGCTTCTCGCGAATCCTAGCAATGTGCTCCGACTTCGCCCTTGCAACTTGCAATGTCTCGCTTGAAGGACCTGGAGGCAAAGTAGTGTTGTCTTTTTCAAGCTCTGCTTCCTACGAGAAGCCTTTTTGGAAGATGAACCAAACCAAGATCGACATTTAGGGACCACAGAGGATGGAATGAAAAGCTCCATACCCTGCACCACCATATCCGCATCAGAATCAGCAGCGGTGTTGGTATCATCCGGCGAGAAGCATACATGGGCTGCGTGCAACTATCGATCGCGGCGAAGGTGTGATAGGCACTGTACTCCGGACAAGGCAATGGTCTGAGGAGTTAAGTGGAGCATCTACGGATACGTGGTAACCGTCCGGATGAAAGTCAGCAAAAGGTCCAACAATGAAGAATTCTGACCCTCCACATTGGAGACTCGCGTGGGCGTGATAACCAGTTGTCAGGCCATATACCAGTGTGAAGTCATGAACAGATCTCCCCCCATGATCCATTATATTACTAAGCCAGTCCGTAACATTGAGAAGTCCCTACCTTCAAGTTTGCTGAGGCGACGAAAACTGATATCGTCTCAAACGTACACGCACATTCCGGCCTTAGAAATGAAGGAGTGTTCTAGTCTGTAGTGTACCCAGGGTGAGTGAGGTAGGAGTGTTCACTGGAGACGATATCTGCGTCTCGGTCAAGAAAAGCGAGGCTGGCTATGCTGTCTCAAGATTGTGATGGACAGCATTAAGGTTACTATACAATACCCCGATGTTGCAAAGGTCCACGATTAGGTGGTAGGAGGTTCCATGATTGCCATGTTATTTCTGCTCTTACCTCGGGCACAATTGAGCGCAATTTTGACCAAAATAATACGAAGGGCTGCCTGGGAGTCCAAGCTCAAGAGTGGAAACAGACCGGGAAACCAAGTACATTACTCTGCTCTTTAAGGATAAGGTCATAAAGCATCTTATTTTACATGTAAAAATAAAAAAATAGTTATAAACACACCTACACTTTTCAAAATATCTAAGCTGACAGTCGTAAATCAGGCATTTTTTGTAAAAACAATTAAATTCAAATATCTCAAAACCTTTTAGGTTTGGGATAAGGTGTTTTTCGTGAAATCAGTCAAAAACGATGTCAGCTACACGCCCTTAACGGGAGTAGGTCGACTTACCCTATAACCCTGTTTATATTTATCTTCAAGAAGAGAGCGTATTTCTTCTTAAAAGGCCGGTAACGCACTTGTGACGCCTCTGGTGTTGCGTGTGTCGATAGGCGGCGTTAATCGCTTACCATCAGGCAAAGCGTCTGCTCGTTTACCCACTATTTAATAAAAAAATGGCGGTATGGCCCTGACAAATGACCCTACTTTAATTTGCCTGATGGAAAGCATAAGCAGTATCCAAAAGTAGTGGTCACTATGCTCATTGCGAATGCAGAAAATGCAGCATGATGACCCACACCATGGCGGCCTAGTGATGCTTCTGCATCATTGGGCCTCCGGTCTCACTCAATAACTCTTATGTCTCACACTCACCAACGAAACACGACAGCACAAACATGTCATTTTATGTTGATTTTCTGTGCGAGGGTAGTACCGCCTCGGTCGAGCCGGCCCGTTCATGCTGAAATCAGCGTGGCTCTACTACCTTAAGATAAATTTTAAAATATTGCCATGAAAGAAGCATATTTTGAAGACAAAAAAATGTACATCGATGAAACTTTGTGTGTATCTAACTTTATCTTGGCACTAGAAATGGGGACCCGCCGAGTCCGGTGCCCGTGCCCCACTATCTATGTGGTGGGAGAAATCATACGAGTTCAATATGCATCATCATGCAAAGCCTTTGATTGCGTTGTCTGGTCGGACCTTTGGAGAGTGTTAAGAGAGATGGGAGTGCCCAAGCACTTGGTGGCACTTATTGAGACCCTGTACATACCTAAACAACCAAGGAATCGTGAAAATTGACAAGACAGCATCGGAACCCTTTAATTTCTAAAAGGGTGTCAGGTAGGGCTGCATACTCTCGCTCATTTTATTTAACGTATATGGAGAGCATATCATCAGGCGGGCATTTGGGGATTGGAACGGTGGAGTAACCATAGGGGCACCACGATCTCCAATGTACGATACGCAGATGATACCACCCTCCTGGCCAGAAGCGAAGCTGAAATTATCGATATCCTGGACAGAATAGACCGAGTTATCCTAGAAATGGGTCTCAAAATCAACCACAATAAAACCAAACTCATGGTGGTTGATAGTGGCAATAAACTTGAATTCACGGGGGATGCTCTCAAACCCGAAAGGGTTGAAGAATTCGTCTATCTTGGGGCTAATATACCCAACAATGGTTCGTGCGAAAAGGGAGTCAAAAGACGCATTAGGATGGCCAAAAGTGCGATGACCCAGCTACAAGGAATATGGAGAGATCGTTACATCGCCCTTAAAACCAAAATTAAACTGGTAAATCTCTTGGTATTTGGGGACAGCTGACCGCGACCACATCGATGCTTTTAAAATGTGATGCTGGAGGCGAATGCTTCGGATCCCATGGACGGCCTTCCGCACAAATGTGTCTATTTTGCACGAACTGAACATTAAAACCCTCCTCTATATGCCTGCGGAGAGTTCTAGACTTATTCGGTCACATCGCCAGGAAAGAGGGGAACAACCTCGAGCAACTCATGGTCACCGGGAAAGTTGACGTCAAAAGACCGAGAGGACGTAGTCCAATTAGGTGGACTGACCAGATCAGAACAGCCTTGGATGCCAATCTACACGTTGCTCTTCATTCGGTCAAGGAGAGGAACAAGTGGCGAGCAACTGTCCGGCAGAAGATCATACCACACTTAAGGAATCACGACCCTCAGTAGTGAGGATAACGACGCGAGGAGGAGGATCCATGCCTGATTGCAATTGCAAACTTTGCAGGAAAACATCAATGCTAAGAGTAGGCAAACTTGAAACAAACCCTCTACCAAACTATCTGGCCAGCGTGGTATTGTAGGTCAAAACCTACAATGCCACGAAAAAAGGAGAGGCCTATGTACCTACAGCAATGGAGTGTTAAAGGCTGTTGATGATAATAACGAAAACGGTGAATTAAATGTTAAAACATTTTACAACAGATTCAAAATTTAAGATTTTTGATTTATTTTAAATTGCATGCGAGCACGCAAAATGTCGAGAGGGTGTCTTTTTTATTAATACTTAAGTGTTAAATGATGATATAAGTTGGATTATAAAATTAAGTTAATGTTAAAACTTGTGTTGTTTTTTCATTCAATAAAATTTAGAATGCCTAGCAAACAATATAATTTTTTTTATGATTGAGTTTTATTGTTGGCCGTATAACTAAACCAAACGACTTGCATTTTTATGGTATATTATTGTAAGGACCGTATTCACTAGAATGTTGTATTTATACTTGATTCATTTATGTTGTGTTTCACAGGCGTTAGTAATGTTGAAATTTTTATGATATAAAATCTTTCACTAGAACCCAATGTCTAAACCATAATCATTATTTCCAGATTTTATAGTGTTTCAGCTAAAAGACAACCGCTTCAACGATTTTTGCTAGAAGAAGGAGCCAAACAGTATGTTTCATTTTAATTTCAAAAGAAATAATTACCTTTGTTTTTGCAATATTTTTCGTTAGCGTTAGCGTGAGGTTTGCATCTCATAATCTTCCTCAATAAATTACCTGTGCCAGTAATTCCTGAGATTAAAGCGTTCCACCAAACAAACTCTTCAGCTCTATGATAACCGAATAGAGGGCCACGCGTTAACGCAATGGGCAATCTTTTTTTTTCATGGTATAGGCGGGCAAATGAGCAGACGTATCGCCTGATAATAAGCGATTACCGCCGCTCATGGACACCTGCAACACCAGAAGCGTCACAAGTACGTTGCCAGCCTTTTGGGGATGGAGAGAGAGGGGGGGATGTAGGGGTAGGGGGATTGGAGTATGGACCTCCGGTACCTCACTCCCTCGGTGAAACACAGCGCAAGCACTATTTCACACCGGTTTTCTGTGAGGCCGTGGTATCACTCCGGTCCAGCCAGCCCATTCATGCTGAAGCGTGGTTCTCCCACGGTAAACCCAATCTAGTTCATGCTGTGATCTATAAGATATTCTCTACATGTGATGACGGATTAGGAATACAGTTTCACCACTCGTTCCATGAATATCTTAAGAGGCGACTAAGGTAGGTAACTAGGCAGAACAACATCACTACAAAGAGAAGGAAAACTTGAAACAAACTATAACAACCCGTCTGTCCAGCGTCGTACCTATAGTAAGAAACCTCCAAAAACTCTTTTCTAAGGAGAGGTCGCGTAAAGGCTTTTTTGATGATGATGATAGGATATTTATTCTCTGTAACTGAGTGATCAGGCTGATTGAATGGATACTAAATTTCACTACTATAGTGCGTTTCATCAAATAGTCCCTTTGCCGTCATGTTGGCATAGTAACAAAACAAAGTAAGATAGATGAATACATTCTTCAGGGAAATATTAAAAGTTTTGTGTCAATCGAACTTAAAAATATCTCCCTTAATGTAATGTTAATTAATGTAGTAATAAAGGCAACACTTGTTTGCGTTACTGCCTGTTGGCATGGCGGCAAAGGAACTATATGAAATCTATACGAGTACTAAGTAGGTATAAGGTAAGATTTCAAATAAATAAAAGTCATAGGTAGGTGCTTAGCATTCACAATTTATTGTACCTACTGTTTAATATTAAATCACCCAAAGTTAATTTTAAAAGGCTGCGTGGTAACTTTATACATTAAATTTTAGCCTGAGAACTTATAAAATGTATTTCCTTAGCCTATAAAAAAAAACACTTTTGAGCGACCTTTGAGGTCTCATCGTGTAATAATATAAATATATAACATTAAAAAAACTATAAATATCAGTAAAAACTAAATTAAAAAAACTGTATAAATCATTACAAAGTGTGGGTAGTTGGATTGAATACATAATACATAAATGTTCATAGTAGGTACCTACAGTCATTTGGACCTGGTGAGTATTTTGGGAATTTTGAAACAATTGGTATTTCATAGAATTTGATGTTCTTTCCGAATTTCCAATTTCTTAACACGTATCTTTGCCTCTATATTGGAAAAATTTAGCCTAATGGCAATTATTCGAGTTTAATTTTGTACATTAATTAGGTATATTGAGCGTCGGAGGAGGAAGTAATGTCGAAACACTCGTCTTGAGGCGTCATTTTTTTTAACCCTCTTAAAAAATGGCGAAGGTTCTCAATTCGACTGCATTTTTATTATATGATTGTTACACAATATCTCCGACATGAATGGATTGATTTTCAGACCAACTTCAAACATACTAAAAGGTATCCATTGCTGTAATGTTACCTGTTCCGTCCCGTTTTCATGCATACTGTGAGGTGCGTTACTTGGTCGTATGACTTACTGTATTTATAAGAACGGGGACAGTGTTATATTGCGTATGCCGATGACATTATTTAAAAATTTTAAATCTCTTAGTTTGTAATAAATGACTGAACTCTGTTTGTAGGCAAAACGATCGACACGAGGTTTACATGAAATTCTGAAAGACCTCGTCAAATCTATAGACATTTTAAAACACCTCTTTATTCTGAATCAAATGTCTGTTTCAGGGCTTAACAAACATCAAGCATACTAGAACCAAAGTTCTTAACGTTATCAGCACAAAACATTATTTTAATACCTTTACATATTGTTATATAAATCTATATGTTCAAAAATTACAAACGGCATAGATGGTCTCAGAATTATAATGTTAATCTACTTCGATGTTATGTAATTAGCATGGGGATTGACAACTTTGACCTATTTTGATACTCTTCATGACCCGACGTTACCCTGCTGATATATTTTTTTTATGTTTGAACCTGCCAAATTGACTACTCTGCCTGATGGAAAGCATAAGCAGAATCCAAGAGAGGTGGTCATCATACTCACTGGCACTGCCAATGCAGACAATGCAGCATGGCGACCCACACTATGGCGGTCTAGTGATGCTTCTGCATCATTGGGCCTCCGGTCTCGCACTCACCAACGAAACACGACAGCGAAAAGGCTGACTTGCCAAAATTGAAACTATCTCAAACAGTTTTGCAAGTAAGTTAGATATTAGATAACGCCAAACGACAATGTACAGGTTTAAAATAGTTATGATTATGTAAAAATAGTTTCAACAACAAATTGTGTCTTTTGTGAATAATTCAGCATTAATTTGTTTCAGACCCATTTTTGGTTCATACAATTACGACCCAATTAGACAGGTGTTCGACATTATTCCAGACGAAAACAATACCCAAAAACACAATTCCATTACTTCCAATGATTATACAACGGTGTATCCTGAACACGAAGGCCCAGTGGACGTTGGTGAAAATGGGACCGTATCACAACGCTATTTTATATTCAGGAAAAATGTTGAAAGTACATCAAGATCTTCTATAAAAAAATTAAATGATAAAATTGTAACTGGTCAAAATAAAACAGCTGTAGCGAATGAGGTAGAACAGCGACCAAAGTAATCAAATATGGCTGTTTTTAAATAAAGAAGCTGGAACATTACTAACTTTTCTTTAAACAAATGATTAAGAAGACTAAGGATACCATTTATGAATATTTCCATTCCGTACTGTTGTATGAAGAAAATGTACCACATATTTTAAGTTCATTAAGGAAAAAAACATGAATAACGATTGTTTTCAAGAGGATTCGGAGTTTAAGTTTAGCAATTTTTCCACGATTAAGAATATGTATCTACTTTTGCAGGCACACTTTTGTATTTAAAATCTATATATATCTTAATACGAAGATAGCTTTTAGTTATGATATACAAAGATTTTTTGTTTTAAAGTTAATTAATTTTTATTTTCAAAGTATCTTATCTAGCGCTCTAACAATATTTTTGTGATTGGAAGTGTTTGTGGCAGTCTACGACAGAGGATTACCATGAATTTTGACCAAATACTTTCTAAATTCTAGTAATAACTGAATGTTCTACTAGTCGATAACGGCCACGGCGGCCAGTCTCAGCGGAGACCAGCCACTACGCAGGAGATATTATAGTGCACAGTTGTGTGCGCAAACACAGGTGCACTCTCTGTTCCTTCTCTCTCATAATCCTAATACTAATAACTACAGTAACATAGAAACTACAAGTACATGAAACTGATCAAGAGTAAATGTTTGGACACGTTTGTACTTGTTATATTAATTAACTTAACCTGCACTGATTAATTACGATAAGGACTAGCTGACCCGGTAAACGTTGCTTAGCCACAAAAAAATTGTATTTCAATCATTTAGGGGTATGAAAAATAGATGTTGGCCGATTCTCAGACCTACCCGATATGCACACAAAATTTCATAAAAATCGGTCTAACCGTTTCGGAGGAGTTTGGTGACATCTTAGACCTCTTAGAATAGATGGAGTATACTACAGTATTACATATTAATATTAACGATACAATTGTTGATTAAGGTATAATCGTTTGGAATAGACTTTCATATATGGTAGGCAATAATAGGGTAGTTGACTGTATCGTAAATAAATACCGAGGTCTCCTTCATTAAAACGAATGTTACAAAACATCTCGGCAAATATAATTACTAGAGGTTTTCATTTTTATTATAAATTTTAATCTAATAAACATTGAAATATATTGCTCAATTGAGTGGTCTAAAACAGTGACGTCACAAGTCAGATTTTAGTACATTTTTCATACAAACTTATCATTTTGACAGATGATAAAAAAAAACTGATTTGACTAAGGTGTCAACTACCCTATTCAATTTCATATATATTTTTACATGTATTATATATTGTTGGATAGGGGCACAATAGGACCGGCTGTTGTGGATCACTTTGGGGAAGCCCAATTGACCAACAGTGGATGTATATTGGCTTATATGATATCTATTTCTATCTAACCAGGTACAATGATTTGGAGATATCACTGTCTAAACTTGCATATTTGAATTTTCTTAAATTTCTTTAATATAAATAGTCTTAAAAACTAATACAAAAATATGGTCCAAAAATCTTGAACTCTGCAATAAGCACATCTATTTCTTATACCATTTGGCATACACTTTGGTGTTACTGACTGAAGATGTCTTTCACAATGAGGGACTGTTGAACCGGTATCTAAATAAATCTATTAATTATGTATAAGATCTCCTTCTTCGAACTACCGAATAAGCAAAAGTAAGATCACTGTAACCTCCTTCGATAAAAATTTCAGAATAAAATTTGATAAAGTAAAACACTACTAGTATATACCTACCACTTTCATTATTGCGTTTCATTTTCTTAACATATTCTGAGCAATTCATATAAATATGTAAACTCTATATACAAATAGTTTAGTATTGCTTTGGCAAGAATTAACTTACTTACTTCGATGACAAATTTGATACTTACAGGTAAAATTGGTTTATTTTTTATGTTCAATCATGTAAGATACTAAATGCCCCACACCAAACACTGCTGATAAAAATGCTATAAAAATTATCGCCCGGAAATACCTGAAACAAATAAGATCATTTAGATAAATAGAGATGTGTTTGTAAGACTTGTAAGTATGCACAATTTGTCCAGTAATTTATATTGTTAGTGTGGATAGTAAAATCAAAAAATATAATTATAACGTGTGAACTGGAAATCTTCTACAGATGTTAAATAACAATTTCTAGCCTATTATAAATAATATCTTACGAATAATAGATAATTCCTAATATTATTTGGGGTTGGCTACTAATTCAATCGGTTGTACCTGAATATAGGTTTTTTCACTCTCCTAGGCACAGGCGTGAAACACTGCCAAATTTCTATACTTTAAGATGTTATTAAGAAGTTCTTAAAAGAAAAACCCAATAACACTTTCAGCCCAACCCGGGAATTGAACCCGAGACCTCTTGATCGGCAGTCGCATACGCTAACCGCACAGCCAACCAGGGCCTGCAGTCTCGACATAGATAGCATAACGATCTTAAACTAACGATCGATAAATGTTTACGAATATTTTCGCTTGCCGTAACGATCTTAATCACAAGGGCAAGTCTCTACTCATAAATTATGGTGCAAAATCGTAAAGGACTGCAGTCTCGACATAGATAGCGATCGTTAATGATTGTTACGTGTTACTATATTGTATGTTGTACTGTTGTGTAGCAAAAATAAATGGTTTAAATGGTTTTTAAATGGTTGAAGTTGCGAATTCGGTAGCTAATTCATATCGATATTTTTTTAACGATTTTTGGTAGTCTCTACCGTTGCAACTATCGATTTTCATCGGTATCGTATCGAATTTGCTGTCAATTTAACGACAGTCGCAAATCGCTTATCGAGGCATTTTGGCAGCCCGCTAACTCGATAAGTATTCGAAAAGGATCGTTAACTGTGAAATATTATAAAAATAGAAATTGTATGAAGATACATATTTATCGGATTGTAATAATATCTTTTGCAAGTGTAGTGCACTAATTTATAATATTAATTGTACATAATGGCGGAGATTTATTTGACTTATCAATGATAACAATTGATTCAGAATGTTGCAAGGATATAAATATGTGTCCTATTAAAAAATGACAATTTAAATGTATTTTGGATTTAAAACTATAAATAAAAACTTGAGAGGTGTCAAGGGACACCCGAATGGAACGAAGTTTATATGTATACATATCCCTATACCTATGCCTACGCCTATACCTATATCTATACCTATTCCTATACCCATACCCATACCTATACCCACACCTATACCTATACCTTATAAATATCAAGTTAAATAAATATAATTAATAGAAACATTAAAATACTTCCCTAAAATTAAGCAAGATATAGTACGTGGCACCATTTTGCTTCCAAAATTTCTAACTAACGATCGATAAATGTTAACGAATATTTTCGCTTGCCGTAACGATCTTAATCACAAGGGCAAGTCTCTACTCATGAATTACCGTGCAAAATCGTAAACAGGGACGTCGCTAAGTTACGAAAATCCTATCTATAGTTTGACATTTTGGAAGCAAAGTTGTAAAGTGATGTTGGCTTTTTGCATTTATTTTCAGATTTGTTGTTTTTCTAAATTTGATTGTTTGATTATTTCTAAAATAATTTGAGTATTTTATGCGCATTTTTAATAGTAGTAGCAAATAAAAAAAAATATAGGTAAATGTATAGGTATAGGTATAGATATAGTTATAGGTATAGGTATAAGTATAGGTATAGGTATTTGTTATCATTGATAAGTCAAATAAACCTCCGCCATTATGTACAATTAATATTATAAATTAGTGCACTACACTTGCAAAAGATATTATTACAATCTGATAAATATGTATCTTCATACAATTTCTATTTTTATAATATTTCACAGTTAACGATCCTTTTCGAATACTTATCGAGTTAGCGGGCTGCCAAAATGACAGCAAAAACGATACGATACCGATGAAAATCGATAGTTGCAACGGTAGAGACTACCAAAAATCGTTAAAAAGTTAACGATATGAATTAGCTACCGAATTCGCAACTTTAACGATCGCTATCTATGTCGAGACTGCAGGCCCAGGCAGTTACATCAAAATTGCACAATAACACAACACCAACACAGCACATAACTACACACCTCAACCAAGTCTAGGGATATCATAATCCTATACTATTGACGACTTTATAGTTAAAAATCTTTTTAGTTTCCATAAAAAGTGTATATACTAAATGAAACCTCTTCCATTCTATTTTCAAAATATAAAACGAATAACAATGCTAAAAACAAAATACGGCAGCAAAATTGTTGGTTATTCATTACAAAAAAAAAAAAAAAATGTTTTTATGCTGTTAATGAATTAAAATTGATTAGATTGTCTATAATTAAATTGAACTTGCTGTGCTAGCTTTAAAAGTCATGTCACGTCGCCATTTGAGTCGAGATAAAATGTTACGAGCCGTGGGTATGTCAGAAAATGGTGCTATTCAACGCGTCGTTGCTGTGACCTTACATACCAGCCAAAACGTGATATCAAGATTGTGGTCACGTTATCGCAGTACAGGGGACGTGGCTGAACGGCACCGTGGTAGAAAACGGGTCACTACGCAAAGACAGGATCGATTCCTCCAAATGAACGCCAAAAGACAACCCAATATCACGGCGTTGCTACTTGTGCAAAGGAGGACCACCAGCTGCTGGTAAGCGACCAAACCGTGCGAAGGAGGTTGCATGAAGTCAACCTTCATGCTCGAAGACCGCTACGTGCTCCAGCTCTGCGACGTGGCAATCGCGGTCGGCGGCTTTCGTGGGCTCGGAAGCATTTGTCTTGGAGTGATCAACAATGGTCATCGGTGCTGTTCACTGATGAGTCCCGGTTTGGATTTCATACGGATTCAAGAAGAACTCGTGTTTGGAGAACTCCGGGCAGAGTTAACCGTCTGCGGCACCCTCATCAGGTCCACTCTTACCGAGGCGGGATAATCATGGTGTGGGCAGGAATTCGTCTTGGTGGTCGAACCCAGCTCGTTTGGATTCAAGGCAGCATGACTGCACGAAAATATCTCGAAGAGGTAGTAGAGCCTGTGATTATCCCAATCAGAATCCAAATGGGCCTGGAGTTTCTATTCATGCACGATAACGCTCCTTCTCATACGCCGCGACTGGTATCGACAGCTCTTCAAGATCATGACATTCAAGTTTTGGATTGGCCTGCGCAGTCGCCCGACTTAAATCCCATCGAGCATGCCTGGGACATGTTACAACGAAAAGCATTGCGAGATTTCCCGCCAAATTTGACGACGGAACAAGAACTATACAGACACTTGCAAAGAACTTGGGACCTCATACCGCAGCAAGACATTGACAATTTAATTTTAAGTGTGAACAATCGATGTCGATGTTCAATTAATGTAAGAGGTGGCAACACTGATTATTAATAATTTGATTTTATTACATTTTTTATTAATATTAATAATGTTACAAAAATTCTATGACGTTTTTTCGTACCAATTTTTTACAACAAATAAAAAAGTTAAGTTTAAAAACAAAAGAATCACGAATCGCTTTTCTTTTATTAAAGTCCCTAAATAAGCTACTTTTCTTCCATTTACTATCTATGAAAATGCTTCTTAGATTTTTAGATATTTGATGAAATATAAAATATCCCTAGACTTTGTTGAGGTGTGTATATTGGAACCTACAACCAGATAAGCAGACTCCGAAGTTAAAAAAAAGTGTGAGCATCTTACCAAGTGAACTTAGATCTGCTAAGCAACCTAATAATATCCTCTGTTTGATGTCTGGTGGAAGTCAGGGTTCCCGAATTATCTATGACCAAATGAGACTTCGCTACTTTATCTTCAAGCGGCATTTGACAGCTGATGCGTTTCTTAGCAACCGCTTCAGTGAATGAATTCCTTTTGCACAATCTCTCCAATTGCTGCTCTTCTTCACTATAAATGTCAAGTGATTGTTACATTCATTCACATGAAAGTTATTCTTATGGATATTAAAATATGCTCATACTTTTATTCAGACTCATATTAATAAAAGGTGGCTTTGTATATAAATAATACCCAAACAAGAATAAGATTTAAAATCAATAAACTGGCTAGTGACTATGTAAAACTTTTTTTTTTGTTATAGTATCGGCAATCAGTCCTAGCAATATGAGCAAAACTTTAAATAAAATTATAATATTTATATAGCCTATGTCACCCGGGCCATTATTACGGATCTATTGACACCTCATTCATTCAAATCGGTTCAGTAGTTTAGACACTACGATGTAACATACAAACATACATAGACAGCCGAATATATTACCCTTCCTTTTGGCTCCACCATAGTCGGGTAAAAAGTACTATTCTTTTATAATAAGCATAATTATATTAATTGGTCTTTGACGGGGCTAGCGAAAAATTGTTATCTGGCAATTTGGAAGGTCAAATGATAGTTTTAAACAAACCACTACTAAATATTTCTTTTGTACCTTTTGTTTACATCAGATCCTTTTTAACTATTAAACATTGCCATAAACCATTGGTATATAGGAGTGCTAAAATACTGGCAATAAATAATGAAAAATACTTCTTAGCTTGTGTCTTTATAAGGGTGTGGTAAGAAGTAGTAATAATTTACATATTCAAATTTATTTAAAATATTCTAGCATGATTCAAAGTACTGTACCTACATAAAACTAAGTTTTATGTACTTAAATTTGAGTTTGAGTTAACACTTTGAAATGGTTTTCTTTGAGTTCGTTTAGTTAGTAGGTTGTGTAATTGATGTAAGCATATGAGTTGATTAATAAACTATGTTCAGATATTACTGATTCTTACCATATAACTGTGATTATTTTGTGCATAAAAGTCAACATTTTTCCAGTTTCAAACAACAGTGGTACCTCCATGACTATATAGCTATTTCCTGTGAAGAAATATGTTATAGCCATTTTCATCATAGCACTTTGGATCCTTGGATGTGTGATAGAATTCAGCTTGCGCCTCTTCTCTACATCATTAAACACCACTTCCCCTAATCTTGACCTATTCACTTTGCCATCGGGTAGCAAAACCTCTTCACCAAAGTAGTCTCTTAATTCTTTCCAGGCTTTTGTTCCTGGCTCCAATACTGAAATATAATCAATTTTTTTTTAAAGATTAATGGCAAAGCACAAAAAATATTTATACTCACATAATGAGGTTTTATGAAATTATGTATATTTTATAACTAGCTGACCCACGCAACCTCATTTACGTCTCCTATTGCCTTTAGTGTAATAATTTCCCCCCGTTTTTGTAACATTCTTCATTTGTGCTCCGCTCTTATTAATCTTAGCGTGATGATATATAACCTATAGCCTTCCTCGTTAAATGGGCTATCTAACACTGAAAGAAAAATCGGACTTGTAGTTCTTGAGATTAGCGTGTTCAAGGAAACAAACTTTTCAGCTTTAATTATTTAGGTATAGGTATGGCAGACCAAAACCTCCTTGCTATGAAGAGGCTTATGTCCAGCATGGACTATTAAAGTCTATACTTGATGTCTGATGATGTGTAAGTTAAATTACACATCATCAGACATCAAGTATAGACCTAGTGAACTCTTCTTCCCTTCCTCAAACCTCTTCAAAAAACAAAACTCGGAGCTCATTCTATTACGCCTCATCATCATCAATAGCCTTTAATAGTCCACTGCTGGACATATGCCTCTCCTTAGCAAGGAGGACTTGGCCTTCATTACCATGTTGGCTACACGAATTGTTATAGGGTTTGTTTAAAAATTTCCTTCCTTGCAGTGATGTTGTTCTGCATAGGTTGTACCCTTAGTCGCCTTACGACACCCATGGGATGAGTAGGGGTGTGACACTACATAGTCTTGTTTGTTTTAACGGGCCATTTCCGCACTGAGCCTCTTGATTGGGCTGTAGTACGTGAGTTCACTACATAGGCTTAATCTGCCACCACATGGATTACTCAGTACTCCTCAGCTATGTAAATTACTATTTGTTTACCGAGTTCCAGAAAAAAAAAACACAATTAGATAGTTTAGATAGTAAAGTTTTCTTAATTTTTGTTTTTTTTAATAGGTATGTAGGTATGTAAAAAAAAATGGTGCATGAAGTTCTTGCCAGTTACTGTTTGTTACAATAGACTATCATACCAAAGTGGATGTATATTATTACTGTTATTAAGTGTAAATATTTGTTTTGTAGGTCATTATGAAAAAAGCAACCTATAAGATGGTATGTAGACTAGCAACAATTGAATGATAGTCAAGTCACAAGTACTGTATAATTCTGTTGATTTTCAGATTTGTTACTACCCACAGTTAATAAGTAACAAGTTCATAAGTTTCTGTTTTTTTTAAGTGGGTACATTTTAAAAGTTGCGTGACTACCAGAGCTAGCTTAAGCGGCTATTACATTACACGATTTCTCGGGCCCTGCCCGCAGAGACAGGGCAGTGTAATAAGAAACAGGGAGGCAGGGTCCCTAAACAGGGCGCTCGAGTGGTTCCGATCTCCCTAGCGCCCTGCCGCGCTGCCGATTGGGTAGTGTAATAAGAAACAGGGAGACAGGGAGCTCAGTCGCTGCGGCGCGAGCGCAGAGTTCACACGTTCGTCTTTGGATAGAAGAGGTTGAGATATCTAGAAACTAAATTTTAAATCTTGATAGGAGTTTCCAGTGGCTAAGAATCGTAAAGTAACAACTATACTATGTTTTGCACTCATGCTATCTCAAGATAGTTTTTTTTTTCTATAAAAGGAGCTACTAAGCTTAATAGTTCGTCAAATTGGTCTGTAGTTTTGTAGGTCTGTCGAGTCCAAAACACTGAGTATTTGAATATTTGATAGTTAGTTTCTAAGGAGCAAATATTCACCCACATCCTCCTCTTCTTCCTTTTTGAATACCTCATGGTAGTAAGTGCCAAAGTCACCGCTAAAGCAACTTTCAGACTGCCTCGTTGGTCTCGCGGTTGGCGTGTGCGACTGCTGATCATGAGGTCTCGGGTTCGATTCCCGGGTCAGACCAAATGTTTGTGTGATCTACAAATATTTGTTTCGGAGTTTGGGTGTTTTCTATGTAGGTATAATATGTATGTATTTACAAAAAAAAGGATATATGAATTTGTATCAGTTGTCTAGTACCCATCACACAAGCTCTGCTTAGCTTGGGACTAGATGGCGTTGTGTGTTAGATGTCCGATTTTTTATTTATAACTTTATGCACTATTGTACATCGGCGGACATAATGCCCGAGGCATTCTCTACCAGTCAACCTTTGGGTGGTGTAGATATCTTGTGAGGTAGGCGCACATGAAGTACATACTTAAACAGCTAAAAAATGCATTACAAAGCATTACATACATAAGTCCTTATATAAATACAACAAATTCATAAACTCTATATACAAATACTTAAACACTATAACTATATATAATATTAAATTACATAAATAATAAAATAAATAAAATATTTACTATAGATACGTACACTAAGAGTATTGGAGAAAATGATGGTATTTATTTATTTGTTGTTTCGATGAAGTCCGCGCCATAGCGACAGACGTGCACAGTCATTCACGTTCACATTAAAAATGAGTAAAGGTCACACAGGGCGCGATTTCCAGCGTAGTGTAATAAGCGGCACCCTAACTGGTAGGCAGGGCACCCGAGAGACAGGGCCCGAGAAATTGTGTAATGTAATAGCCGCTTTAGTTGGATCAGATTTTACTACTACACTACATTACTTATACCGTCCAATGGATGCGGAGAGTACAGGAATGATTGTTGTTAAGAGAATGAATGGATTTGCGATGATGATTCATACTTCATTGATGATGGTATAACCCGTCGGAAATATCTGCGCACTTGCTTCACCTCTCGCTTCCCCACACTTCGCCCCTCCTTCGCCTACTACGATCTCGTCGTTCGATCTACGTCGATCTACGACGAGGTGAAGCGCATTCCAGCCTGGTTCGCAGATGTTTCCGACGGGTTATACTTCCTGGAACTTGCTAAAAACCACAATTCTCTAATACCCTTTGAAAATGTCACAAAGCAAAACCATGTCTTAGAAGAGTAGAAGTAGCTAGTTTTATTCAATATTTTCTTTTGAATTTGTTAGATGTACTAACATTTTGATGCTTTTCAGATTTGACAAACAAAAGTATGCACTTATAACTTCATCACTTAATCAGAAAATAATCTTCGTACCCTCAATGTAGGTTAGATAAGAAAAATATATTCACCATCAACAACAGCCTTCAACAGTCCACAGTTGGACATAGATCTCTCCTGAGACAGGTGTTGAATATTCCATTCAATTCCAATTAAGTTGGTATTATTTTCTATGTCAAAGTTAATTTTTATTTTCTAGTACCCATTAATCTCTAAGCTAAGCCCCAAATTGAGGAATAGAACTAAAGGTTTTCTAATAAGACTTAAAACATCCCTCAGATGGCTAAACATATTTAAGTATATTGCCATATTTTTTTACATCATTACTACAAAAGCAAATATATACTCTTAGGCAGCCAAACACTTCAGGAATTTGTTTAAAAATATTGAAAGGAATCTAATATTTATTTTCTAACAACTACAGCATTAGGACTTATCTGAGTGATGTGACTGGTGGTGTTTTAAATGTCTATGAATTCCTTTAATTACAAATTATTATAAAACATGGAATCAAATAGTACAAAATATTGTAAGTATATAATTAATACTACTTGCAGAAAAACATACCCGAATTATTTACCTTTTTTGGCTATTTCGTCTGCGTCTATAACCGCTATTCCATGCTCTCGAAATATTGATAGCACGGTACTCTTTCCAGTCGCAAGCCCTCCAGTGAGCCCTACTATGAACATGGTTTTATTTAATCAACGAAGATTTACTGAGCCGAACTTTTATGAAGAGTCAGGATCTAAAGCGGCATAAATTAATTTAAAACTATTTAACAATGAAATACCCTGATTAGTTAATTTGTAACACTTCAGTTAATAATTGATGACATTTAATTATGAACCGAAGTGGCGTTGGTTTCAACTTTTAATAGCTGCAATGCAATGAATAAAGAATTGAATCGCGATATCAAATGAGACATGAGTGAATTGAATACTGAAAACAGTGAAAACTGTCAGAGTTGTGAGCACAGAGTAAAATGTATATATTATAGATAGAGAGTCATCTTGGCGCTGTCAATTGTCCCCGATGTTTGGCGCCATCTATTAATCTTGACCCGTAAACTACATTACATGTTTTACTCACACATACGTAATCTAATCTTTGTGTGCTACAACGTTTAATAAAATTGGTTTACGTATGTCTACACTACCTAATTCTTAAAAACACAGTTTTTGTTTGTAATAATTTATTTGCGTGAATTTAAAAAAAATACTATTATTAGATAACAAAAGCTGCGTTTTTGAGAAGTAGTGTAGATTACAAGAATGGAAAGTGGTAAATAAAACGAATTATTTTATTTCTTTGTTTTATTATGTTTGTGTTTATTAAAATATTCTTGAGGCATTTTTCACATCGTCATTCCCTTCATACACAATAATAATTAATGATTAAAAACAATATTAGCAGATTCTAAATTGATGACTCAAGTTTATGGTCCTGATTGAAATTTCTGCACAACATTGTATCAAAACCATGTTTTTTTGGACAACATTTTCCAAATGGCTTGCATACCTTGAATGCGTAGTCTTAGTGACAAATGTAGTAGGCCGCCAGCGTGTGCGTTCAGGTTGTGTTTCTGAAAATGAAATCAAAATATCTTTAATTTTCTTAATGCCAAATGCAACACTTTAGTATTGTCTAATCATCAAAATCTGTTCATAAACGACGATGTAATCCGCGAACACACATAAAAATATATGTATATACGGTCGAATCGAGAACCTCCTCCTTTTTAGAAGTCGATTAAAAATAAATAAAATTGGGAGTGTCTGTTTGTAATATTACAAGTAAAATTATAACAAAAACAAAAACCGACTTCAAGTTTCGACTCGATTTCTCTTGGATGCCATCATCAGATCTTAATGTCCTTATCATGGTACCACCGTTGGGACATATCCTTTTCATTAAAAAAAGAAAATCAAAATCGGTTCATAAACGACGAAGTTATCCGTGAACACACATAAAAAAACATATATACGGCCGAATTGAGAACCTCCTCCTTTTTTTAAAGTCGGTTAAAAATACCGCTTTTACTTAATGCATATTGTACACTTATGTGTACACGATACATAGACCAAAATAACATTATTTTTTCAATTTTTGTCTGTCTGTTTGTTCCGGCTAATCTCTGGAATAGTTGGACCGATTTTGACGGGACTTCACTGGCAGATAGCTGGTGATAAAAGGAATAATTTAGGCTACTTTTTAAGACTAGCTTTGTCCCGTGGCGTTACCCGCGGTTGTTATTGTACCGCGGGTAACACCGCGGGGCTTAACTAGTCATCTATACAAAGAAATAAAATTGGAGTGTCTGTTTGTAATATTAAAACAACCGCTTTTTACTAAATGCATAATTATGTATGTAAGGTATACATGGTACATATAACAAAACAACATTTTTTACAAATCTTGTTTGTCTGTTTGTTCCGGCTAATCTCTGGAATACCTGGACCAATTTTGACGGGACTTCACTGGCAGATAGCTGTGATAAAAGGAGTAATTTAGGCTACTTTTTAAGACTAGCTTTGCCCCGTGGCGTTACCCGCGGTTGTTGTTGTACCGCGGGTGACACCGCGGTACAGCTAGTTATCTATGCAAATAAATAAAATTGCAGTGTCTGTTTATAATATTAAAACAACCGCTTTTTACTAAATGCATATGTATGTAAGGTGTACATGGTACATATACCAAAACAACATTTTTTTGTAAAAATGTTGTTTTGGTATATGTACCATGTAATTTTTTTTTTTACAATTCTTGTCTGTCTGTTTGTTTCGGCTAATCTCTGGAACGGCTGGACTGATTTTGACGGGACTTTCACTGGCAAATAGCTGATGATAGACGGAGTGATTTAGGCTAAGACTAGCTTTGCCCCGCGGCATTACCTGCGGTTGTCGTTGTACCACAGATAACACCGCGGGGCTCAACTAGTCATCTACGAGTACCTATACAAATAAATAAAATTGGAGTGTCTGTTTGTAATATTAAAACAACTGCTTTTTAATAAATGCATATGTATGTAGGTATACATGGTACATATACCAAAACAACTTTTTTTTTAATTTTTGTCCGTCGGTTTGTTCTGGCTAATTACTGGAACGGCTGGACCGATTTTGACGGGATTTTCGCTAATGATGATACAAGGAGTAACTTAGGCTACTTTTAAGGATTCTGTAGCCAAATGGCAAAAAACGGAACCCTTAGAGATTTGTCATGTCTGTCTGTCCGTCCGTATGTCACAGCAATTTTTTTTCCCAAACTATAAGAACTATACTGTTGAAAATTGGCAAGTAGATGTATTCTGTGAAACGCATTAAGATTTTCACACAGAAATATAAAAAAAAACAATACATTTTGGGGGTTCCCATACTTAGAACTGAAACTCAATTTTCTTTTTCATCAAACCCATACATGTGGGGTATCTCTAAGGATAGGTCTTCAAAAATGATATTGAGGATTTTATTCTAATTTTTTTCTAAAATGAATAGTTTGCGCGAGAGACACTTCCAAAGTGGCAAAATGCCCCCCCCCCCCTATAACTTCGAAATAAGAGAATGATAAAACTAAAATAAATATATGATGTACATTACCATGCAAACTTCCACTGAAAATTAGTTTGAACGAGATCTAGTTGTGAGACTTTGAGAGAATTTCACAATTCATGACATGACAGTCGATTGACACCGGTGTTGCCAATTTAGAACAAGATCTTCGTTTAAATCCTAATGCTGGGGCTACACTAACGAGAAACGCCGTTAATTATGGCGATGATGAACGTTTGACGTTGGTGTAGCCACGACTTATTGCAATAATTTTACAACGGTATTCACATTGCCGTTTCCAGTTCTCGAGTGGCCGTACATCAGAGATTAATGCGTTGAAGCGTCCATACTACGTTTGTCGTTGTGAACAAAATTAACGTAATAATTAACGCAGTATTTATCGCGATGATCATCATTAACGTTTCCCGGTAGTGTGGCCTTGTGGCACCAGCATAGCATACAATATATATGCAGGGAGCGCTGAACAAGGGAAAAGCGTGATCGCAGTAGAGAAAGAGAGACCGAGTCTAGGGCAGAGTCTATCTCTCTCACACAGTCTCCGTGATTGGTTGGTGTATTGCGCATGCGCTGAGGTTTATCTTGGGGAAGCTTGCGTGAGACAGTTACTATGCCCTAGACTCAGTCTCTCTCTCTCTCTACCCCGATCACGCTCTCAGCTCGTTCAGCCCTCCCTTCATATATTGTATGCTCTAAGTTTAAATCTTTAAAACACGATTACGAAGGCTGGTTCTGAAAATAAATTAATATAAAATAAATAATATTTTAAACGTTATGTTATTGATAATATAAAATGGCTCGATCTCATGAAAAACTTCCCTTCTACTTCTTCTTCACCCGCAATTCACCGGTCGCTCTAATCCTTTCGTCCAAAACCCCACTTTATCTCTTTTGTAGAGGACCTACCCACTCTCTGTCTCAGTGGTCACCACTCCGGAACTTTTAGCCCCATTAGCTTTCTTGTTTACGAACAATGTGGCCCTGACACCTAAATTTGGTAAATTTTTGGACAATAGCGGTTTGGTACGGATCTCCTCATCCTTGAATTGATCACACAGAGAAACTCCAAACATTACCCTCCCGATTACTCTTTGGGTGACTTTGAGCTTTCGTATAAAAAAACCAAGAGGGTGCCTTAAAATATTTATTCCCCTATCTCCTCGTCGCGTCGGTAGGTAGGTACTTCTCACATGGCACAACTAAACTAAGACTTAAGCAAGCATCATTCTGTGTCGAAGTTGCTTACGATGGGGTGTCTTCAGGGGTCAGTAATAGGTCCATACTTGTAGAATACTTGGCTTCGATGATTTTCAAATACATAAGCCATCCGGAAATACGCATTAACTCTAAACGCATATGCGAACGACAGTTTATTTATTGTCTTTATTGATATAATCTATACCTATTATTTATCTAACGAATACTAGAGCAGGCCTTGTAGTAACTAGCCAATAGATTTTTGAACTTAATATCTCTTTGAGGTGTAGTTTAATGTAATCGCTTAACTTTTACACCAAAAAACCTTCCAGCTACTTCTGAAAGGTAACCTCAAATCACACGTAGGTATTGTATTAAATTTGATAATGTTACTATGAAAAATAATATTTTTTTTTATGTATACACACCAAAAGTGTCTAGGGATCAAGCATTTTTATGCGGATTTCTTGAGATTGAGATGTGGCTTTGGCCCTGGCCTGCTCAGTCGCCAGACTTGAACCCGATTGAGCATGCATGGGATATGCTACAGAGAAGAGCTCTGCCGAATATGGAGGGTATCCAGTAGCAAGAAGACCTTTTTTTGTTGTTGCAACGAACATGGGCGGCCATTCCACAGCGGGATTTGGATGAACTCATTTTGAGTATGCCAAACCGATTCTTGTGTTGTTAGTGTTCGCGGTAGAAACACGGATTATTAATTGTTTAAGTTACCTAATAAAATTTTAAAGAAAACTGTTATTTCAGTCTTTTTTTCGAACTTTAATGTTAGTGGTTCAAATGTCAAAAATCCCTTTATTAGGAAAATGGCAAATTTCTTTATTAATGCAAAGGTGACTTGGTTTATCGTTACTGTGACAAACGAAAACACTTTATTTGATGAATCCTTAAAGAAAATTTTAATTAATATCAATCAGGAGAAAAGTTATTGCAAAAATATATGTTGATTCCTAGACACATATGTTGATCCCTAGACACTTTTGATGTGTGTATATAAAAATAATATTATTTGCTATGGTGCACCTGTGTGGGGCGATAGGGCGACTGTAGGCGCTATGCTGTCCGTCGTAAAATGTTACAAGGGCAACGACTTGCATTGATATTCTTGTGCAAGGCATAGGTAATAGGACGATTAGCACTGAGGTTTTACCGATATTGGCGGGTTTTCTTCCAGTTTATCTCGAAGTGCAAAGACGTGCAGCTATGTAGGTAGGTACTATTCCACACTAGAAAACATGCAAGCCAATTTTAGGGGCGTACGAGACTGCGATAAAACGAGAAGATTGTTTCAATAGCAGTCCGATGTCTATAACGACCTCATAGACGATTGGCAACAACGATGGACCGATCATTTAAGAGGCACCACCTTTACCAGTTCTTTCCATAGACCACTCAATTTATTACAGACCACGGTAACTTTAAGAGCAAACTACATTCATTGCAATCTTCGATCAATAATAGTACATTAATAGTACATTATTGATCGAAGATTTTGATTGATTGCAATTATTCGATTCATTATTGTGTAAATACTCAACACCTGACTCTAGCGGTAAGAGTCAGCTCATCATATCCTCTGGGAATGTAGTCTTTGGTGCAATAATACAATATAATACTACTACTTTGACTGCCTCTGTGGCGCACTCGACTCGTATTCGACTGTTGTGCTTGAGTGTGTGTCGAGTGTCTTGAGTGACATGGTGTCGAGTTCGATTCCCGGGTCTGACCAAATGTTTGTATGATTTGCAAATAGTTGTTTCGGAGTTTGGGTGTTTTCTATGTATAATATGTATATATTTACAAAAAAATAATATATATGTATATAAATCAGTTGTGTAGGTAGTACCCATAATACAAGCTCTGCTTAGCTTGGGACTAGATGGCGTTGTGTGTTAAATGTCCAAAATATTTATTTATTTTATTTATTACATTATGGAGCTGATATTCAGGTAAAACCGGTTGAACTAGTAACCGACCCCAAATAATCTGGGGAAAAATACAGGCTAGGAAGATGATGAGTATTGATGAGACATGGCACTCAAATTGTTCTGAGCATTCAGAGTGGTCAAAATCTGATGATGACTGTACATACGATTGCCACTCAATGCACGGTCCGCTGAAATCTGGCGAGCACACATATTTAGTTCCTTGACTAATAAATAAACTCCCCTCCGAGGTATTAAATACTAGCTAAAGTCTATTTTTTTCCAAAACATAGAACACCCGTATTTATGTACCTGTTTTGTTATTCATAAAAAAAGAAGTGTGGTGTCGTGGGACACTAGATAGGAACGAAGTTCATTATGAAAAATACAGATGGCGCTATACTAAATTTTTCGTTCACGAAATAAATAAATAATTACAGATGGCGCTATACAAATTTTTTCGTTCACGCTCTTTAAAAACCACAAAATTGTCTTAACACCTTTATTTTATTTAAAACTAGCTGACCCGGCGAACTTCGTACCGCCATATCTTAATATATATATTTCTTGTGTGCGTGTGTATGTGACTGAACTCCTCCTAAACGACTGGACCAATTTTGATGAAATATTTTGTGTGTGTTCAAGGGGATCTGGGAATGGTTTAGATTCACAAAAACGACTGGACCGATTTTGATGAAATTTTTTGTGTGTGTTCAAGGGGATCTGGGAATGGTTTAGATTCACAAAAACGTAAACGATGTTACGTGGGTCATAAATATGGCGGTACGAAGTTCGCCGGATCAGCTAGTTTACATATATATTTATTTATTTATTTTAAAACTTTATGCACATTATGTACAACGGCGGGCTTAGTGCCCAAGACATTCTATACTAGCCAACGTTTGGGTGATGTAGAAATTTTGTAAGGTAGGTGCATCGTGGTGGAAGTCAGAGGTTATAATTGCCATCAATATACTGACATAATCTAATGGCAAAGATCCTGGTCCCTTAGGTAAATCACGAAAAATAAATCTATACCTACCCATCTCGGAAAAGAAATCCGTTTACAACACTTGTATACTTCAATGTCTCACCTACGGCTGCCAGACCTGGCCACTAACACAGAAAATTGAGCACAAACTGGGTGTAGGCCAAAGAGGAATGGAAAGAAGTTAGGACTAGTTAGGACTAAGGTTGAAAGACAAATGGAAAGCTACAACAAGAAATCACCGAGGTCAAATGCTGATAAACTTCCTCGAGGCTCAGGGGCTCTTTCTAATGAATTCCTTCTTCCAGAAGGGCCCCCACAGGAAGTGGACCTGGCAAAGCCCATACAGCGCGACAAAGAACGAGATCGACTTCATCATGACAAACAAACGCCAAATATTCAGGGATGTCTCTGTGATCAATAGATTCAACACCGGAAGTGATCACCGACTCAACTCTGCCTCAGGTCAAAGCTGGATGCGAAAGCTTCCAGTTGGAGCTCCAAAATCGGTTCGCCACGTGGCACTAAACGCCACACCCTCTGAGCGACAGGAACTGAACAGGCAGATAAGAAGGCTGGTCAGACAAGACGTTCGACAGTCGAATACTCGAGTGATCGAGGATGCGATTGCTCGGAACAAGGGTTCAAAAGTCTTTGCCAAGCCTAAGGCCTCCTGTTACCACCTGTCCAAGCTCAGAACAGCACAAGGCACCACCGTCACCTCTGAAACAGAGATTCTCGCTGAAGTCGAAAAGTTTTACGAGGATCTATATTCCTCACGAACCAGTCCACCCGATACCCACAGCGCGGATGAACCGCGTGCTAGACTGACACGCCACCTCACAGACGAGCTTCCCGACATTGATCTGGGTGAGATTAGAATGGCACTCGGACAACTACACAATAACAAAGCTCCGGGTGAAGACGGAATTACAACAGAGCTCCTAAAGGCTGTTGGAACTCCTATGTTAGTAGAGCTCTCACAACTATTTAATTTCGTCATTCATACCGGCACTACACCGGAGGCATGGGATAGGAGCGCGGTAAGAAAAGCACTTTCTTCAAGAAAGGAGACAAAAGCCTACTGAAGAGCTACCGCCCAATTTCACTCCTGAACCATGTGTACAAGTTGTTTTCGAGGGTCATTACGAATCATCTCGCCCAAAAACTCGATGACTTTCAGCCCGTGGAGCAGGCTGGGTTTCGAAAAGGCTTCAGTACTGTGGACCACACTCTAAGACAAATTATTGAGAAGACAGAGGAATATAATCAGCCTCTCTATGTGGACTACGAAAAAGCCTTCGATAACATTGAGACCTGGGCTGTTCTGGAATCCATGCAGAGGTGCCTGGTCGACTGCCGATATATCGAGGTGTTGAGATGCCTCTATGAAGCTGCAATGATGACCGTCCAAGTACAAGAAAAGAGCACAAGACCAATTCAAGTGCATCGAGGAGTAAGACAGGGAGATGTTATATCTCCGAAACTGTTTACTAATGCCTTGGAAGACGTCTTCAAGACGCTCGATTGGAACGGACGGGGAATCAATATCAATGGCCGATTCCTCTCACACCTGCGGTTTGCAGACGACATAGTCATTCTGGCGGAGTCTCTGCAGGACATAGAAGAAATGCTTAACAGTCTGGACGACTCTTCTAAACGAGTGGGACTAGGGATGAACATGGAAAAGACGAAAATCATGCATAATCGGCATGTGTCCCCGAGTCCCGTGACCGTAGATGGCGTTACTATCGGGGTTTTGCAAGAATACATCTATCTTGGCCAAACTATCCAACTCGGCCGGCACAACTTCGATCGGGAGGCCCATAGAAGAATTCGTATGGGCTGGGCGGCGTACAGGAAGCTACGTCATATCTTTGAGTCGCCGATACCGCAGTCATTAAAAACCAAGGTTTTTAACCAATGCGTCCTACCCGTGATGATATACGGAGCCGAGACGTGGACACTCACCATTGGACTGGTCCACAAATTTAAAGTGGCTCAGCGGGCGATGGAGCGTGCGATGTTGGGTGTCTCTCTGTCTGATAGAATTCGGAATGAGGCTATTCGACAGTGAACTAGAGTGACCGACATCGCACGGAGAATCAGTACGCTGAAGTGGAAATGGGCCGGTCATGTCTCTAGACGTACCGATGGTCGGTGGAGCCAAAATGTGCTTGAGTGGAGACCGCGACTAGGCAAACGTAGTGTAGGGCGTCCTGCGGCTCGGTGGACTGACGATCTAAGGAAGGTGGCTGGCAGCGGATGGATGAGGACTACCCAGGACCGGGATGGTTGGCGCTCCTTGGGGGAGACCTACGTTCAGCAGTGGACGGCGATTGTTTGAAATATAACGATTTTATGACTTTGTTTTACAGGTTTATTATTTACTAGTTGCACCTTGCTGTACCCTTTGTACCTATGAAGGAACATCTTGTGTGAAAAAATAAAATAAAAGTTGTTTTTACCATCACAGCTTTAACCATAATTCCTCACCATTTTTTTTTTGAACTTTCCCCAATATTATAATCCCAAAATTAGCAAAAACGGCCCAGCTATGCCCGGGTTTTAGTAAGACTAGTGAACTGCAATTCATTTCTGTATACAAGACAAGATTTACTTAACGTTAAATGCCGCATTGAGATCTGAAAATTCAGGCTTACACCTTTACCTATTCACGACGACTATATTACTAGAAGCGCTCTAAATTTCTCTCCTAAACACTCAGGTGTGAAGTGTTTATAATAATATAGTATATAATTATTTAAAACTAGTGGGTGGCCGCGACTCCGCCCGCGCCTATGTCGGTTATCGCGGCAAATAGTAGCCTATGTGTTATTCTGATGTATAAGCTATATTACTGTAAAGTTTCATCCAAATCCGTTCAGTAGTTTTTGCGTGAAAGAGTAACAAACAACCATCCATCCATCCATCCATACTCACAAACTTTCGCGTTTATAATCTTAAATATAAAATTATCGTGTCACAATGTTAGTTACCATACTCCTCTGAAACGGCTGGACCGATTTTTATGAAATTTGGTGTGCATATCGGGTAGGTCTGAGAATCGACCAATATCTATTTTTTATACCCATTATTTTTATATGGCTGTTCATTCCTCTTGCCAAGGCAGCGATCACCTTGATGAAGTTTATAATACCTATGGCCCATAGATAGGCATACAATCACTAAGCTATGTCCACTGGCAAGAAGGCTGATCCACGGCTATGTCACCGTGTTCTTAATCTAAACTAAAATCATTAAGCACTTACTGGAGTGTGTGGTTTCAATGTTCACGGCGTTCCAAGAGATATCTCTTGGGTAGAATCTTCTCTGCTCTGCTTCTTCACACAAACATAAACTCCTAAAGTGCTGTACAACTTCCAAGGTATTCGAATTACAACAACTCGCTTCAGCTAACGCGGAACGCGCCTACAAACTCGCGAGTCCACGACCTAACACAATACGGGTTATCACTAAAGAGACCGCGGATCGATGGACAATACAATTAGCTTACTCTCAATTAATTTTAACAACAAAAATAAATCGTCGGCCGGTTTCAACACGGGTCTTTCAAGTTCTTTTTTACATATTAACCTCAAACGTCAAAACGTCAAACACACAAGTGACAATCGAAAAATGTTGCCAGTACAATGACGTTCGAAATCCAACAATGGCAAAACAACGTTTGCCGGATCAGCTTGTATTAGTATAGATGTAGATACCTTTTATCACACAATAGATAATAGAGATTATATGTCTCCTTAGATGTTCTACTATACCAAACTTAAAAATCTCGTAACGTTAGATTGAGAATACCAATAAATCTATATAATGAATCGACGAAATGTATGTACGCGCATAACTTCCGCTCGGCCGCACCAAATTAAATTATTCTTTTTTTTATGGGCCCCTTATTGTTAGGACAAGGTATGTGTACAAGAAAAATTTAAAGATAACGGCAAAAGTTTTTTTTTTGTCCGCGACTGTATTCTGCCTGTGGGAAGCTGAGACAGATATGTAAATATGGCGGTACGAAGTTCGCCGGGTCAGCTAGTATAACGATAATTTAAGATTGATAATCTTATACATTCCTATTTAAAAAAAAATACCTAAACCTATATAAAAACAACAATTACAGTTTCTTTAAAGATGTGTTTTCCTAATATTTGTTTCAAGAAATCGTAACAAATAACTAAATTTGATCGTCTTCATTTAGTGTACCTAGTCTACTAATAGTCTTCATCTTTTGGGTATTTATTGTTTAAAATAAAAAAAACATCCAACGAAAACTCTCTGCCTAAAATACACTTAAAAGCGTAAAATAAACTGGTTCTGCATAAATTGCATAATGTGTGCTAGGTACCTAGAATCTGTTTGAAGTCGGTGCCAAGTGACTATAGCTTAGACTTTTGTAATTGTTCGTTTGTATTCTTTTTGGCTTAGCACCGACTTCAAACAGATTTTAGGTACCTAGCACACATTATGCAATTTATGCAGAACCAGTTTATTTTACGCTTTTAAGTGTTTTTTTGGCAGAGAGTTTTCGTTGGATGTTTTTTGGAAGTCGGTTTTTTTTTTATAAAAAGTTTTTATTTTTCAGTTTTTAGTGCAAACAATTGTAGGTAAGTAGTAAGTTAAACTATTTCATCAAATTTCATCATCAAGAATACAAATTAAGGTCTATACGTACGTGTAATATTAAAATCATCCTCTAATCTCTAACTGTTGAAGAGTTTAACCTTCTATCATCAGGTCACCTAAATAACTTGAAAGTATACGACTGAAGGTCTTTAGATACGTATGAAATTGAAAGAATTATCCTCCAACTCCTAACCGTTGAGGAGTTGTACCTTCCACCTTCCATCATCAGCTTACCTAAATAATTTGAAAGAATACGACTAAAGGTAACATATATACATATGATATTTAAAGATTTATCCTCCAACTCCTAACCGTTAAGGAATTGTGCCTTATATCATCAGCTCATCATCATAAAATAATGACTATCAGACGCAAATACCGGTGTAACTTCAGAAAATATACGAAAAACATAGTATGTGCCTATAAAAATTGAGGGTTTCTATCGATTTCCCTGGGATCCCATCATCAGATCCTGATATGGTGGCAATGGGACCACCTCGGGAGCATACCCTTTCGAATACAAAAAAAAATTTCAAAATCGGTCCACAATTGACGGAGTAATCGGTGAACATACATAAAAAAAACATACAGTGGAACATAGAACCTCCTCCTTTTTGGAAGTCGGTTAAAAATACAGTTCAAGCTTCTACAACAAAATTAAACCGTAAGTCGAAAACCAGTAATGTAGGAACTTTTAAGCCCTCGTGCATAGTTAACAAAGCCAAGTAAAGAGAGTTCAGTTTGCGCAGTAAATAGGGCCTACATATTTTGGTGAGCCGCGTCTGGGCGTGGAGAAAATATTAGGGCGGAGTTACTTCGATCGCTGAAACTCTGCCCTCTGTTTGTCGGCGATATATTTTGCTGACCCTCATAACGCGCTGAACTCTCACCGATACCACACCGCCGCAATTACAGACGTGAATACTGAATACTGAATTTCATTCATAGAATTTCATACCATGGTTTAGTTGAATGAACTTTCTCATTGAAATTTCCTTACAATGTTCAATATGGACGGAGTCAATGGCTCCCGATGTCCTTCAATGGAAAATACGAGTGTAGTGTCATTGCCTGTGAGTAGTTCTCCAACATCAGCTAATAGTTCAGATATGTATTTATATGATGATTCGTCAATGTCAGATGGCAGTCTATATGCAAGCGATCAGGAAAATCACTCTACTCCTAGAAGACGGTAAGTAAGTTTGGACATTTATTCTGCTATATACTTACTGGTTATTTATGTAGTTATTTTTAAATCATTTGTTTTATCCTAGGTAAAATAATACGAGTAGAACTTCTTTGGCTCAGCGATTTTCAATCTATAATTAGCTATTTGTATATGTAATCCAATGCGAATTTGTATTTTTTTTAAGACTGTGCCCACTGTGACTCCATCTATACAGACATTAGACATATATTTGCTTAGGACCCTAAATCTTTTCAGTACCTAAATGTTAACTAAAGGTTAGAGTGTGTTACCCGTTTTTAAAACCAATCATCTAGGGGTATAAGTCTAGTTAAAATCAATGCAGTTATTTCCGTGGTTATCTTTAACAAACCGACAGACTAAAAAAGCATTTAACAGTCCACTACTGGTCATATCATTAGAAAGAACATTTTTAACATTGACATAACTAAAATACCCTTTAAATTTTATCACAGATTCCTAATGATAATAGTTATTTGTTATACAAGAGTGCAAAGTTGCTTTTTAACCGCGTGCTCAATTTTGATGACCGAGCAAGCGAAGGATTCTATAATTCAAAAATTTGAATCCTGAGGGTCAGCGCGGGAATCAAAAGAGCACGAGGTGAAAAATCTTTGCACTCGAGTGCAACACGTAACTTTTCATTCCACCTCAGCGAGGAAACAACTAAATGCAAAAAAAGCATTAACAATCACAAGGTATTTTTATTTCAGTTAAGGTATTAATGTTTATTAGGTACTTACATTATGATAGGTAAGTATTACAGATTTATTTTTAAATTATTTCAAAAATACTTAGGTACTCGCTCAACCCCGCGTTGTTACCCGCTGTTTTTGTCGTACCGCGAGTAACACCGCGGGACAAAGCTAGTCTAAAAAAGTAGCCTAAGTTACTCCTTAGATTATCAGCTATCTGCCAGTGAAAGTCACGTCAAAATCAGTCCCGCCGTTCCAGAGATTACCCGGAACTAAAAGACCGACAGACAGACAATGTAACAGAAAATATAAAAAAAAGTTTTAGTATATGTACCGTACCGTACATATGCATTTAGTAAAAAGCGGTTATTTTAATATTACAAACAGACATTTCAATTTTATTTATTTGTATGGATGTATAGATAAATTAAGAAAAATTGAAAGTTAAGTTGGTATAGTTACTTAAGAAAAAAATGGTGCGGGCAGAGCAAATAAAAAAAAAAACTACACCAAGAAGGTTCCGAGTCTGAGTTTTTAACAAATTAAAAAATATTGTATGATTAATTCGGCACCATGGAGGTAGAATTAAATATAGGTTTAATGATGTTTTGAATTCACAAACTTAGTGCACTCGAGCGATGTTCTAAATTCAATTTACTTTAGAGGAAGAGGAATACCTCTAGAGGATAAAAACGGCTTTTGCACTCAGATAACGGCAAAAATATTCTTTACGAGCTGGTGGGATGAAAAAAAAATTTTTTTCATGTGATTTGCACTTTTTTGTCTCAATAATTTTTTATTATTCTAATCTGTTTTGATTGATATTTTTTCACAAAATTATGATATATATTATAGGTATGTATTATATAATATTGAGTAGGTTTAAATAGCTGAGATCTAAACTAAACTAAACCTAAATAAGTCTTATACCGAATATAATTCGTTCATTTCCACGTAGATGTGTTCTCAGGTTGTTTTTGTTCAATTAATGAGTGAAACATTAATTGTAAAAATTAAAAATTACGAACACACATATAACACTAACTACAAAAGACTTAAGCATTAATTTTGAATAAATAAATTTATAAAAAGAACAAATGTGTTCCCAACTAGCATTTGCCCGCGGTTCCGCCCTGGTGTATGTCGGATACCGCAGTAATTATTTTTCGGATTAATATCTAGCTTATGACACTCACAAATAATGTGGCTTTAAATTGGTAAAAGAATTTTCAAAATCGGTTCAGTAAGTCCAACTTCACAAACATTACGTCTCTAAATTATTTACCTATTCCTAATGTATTTTTAAGACTTGTAATGTCACTCATTGCAAGATGATCTGCACTGGATCTAAAATTTTAATTATGTAGATGGAGCGGAATATCCTGCAAAAAATATCAATTTTCTTTATATCATATGTAATAAAGCTTAGCGATTTTTTAATCGTGTAAAGAGGTGGTTTTTTAATGGAGTTAACATGAGTAAATTTTATGTTTTGTTATCGTCAATAATATGATTCTATTTAGGTAAGTTTGAACTGATTATTCCATATCTAGGGAGTGTCTGCCCTTTATAAAATGAATGCTTCGTTTCATAATGTTTATTATCATAAAGTTAATTTTATTTTTGTACAAAAGAAAGTTATTATTTGATGACTAATATATAGATATGTATAAAATAAACTTATGCTAGTCATACTCGTTTGGCGTATGATATCTAGCTTCTATGCTACGAATAAATTCGTAGCGTAATTACCTACCTACTACATCTCTTTTCAAAAAAGCTAACCTTCGCACTAAAAATATATCCTGTGGCGCGAGGAAATTTCAAAACATGTATGAAACGGACAAAAAGAAAACCTTCACACAAAACAAACAATTAATGGATGACACAAAGTGTTGTCCAGATGGGAATTTAAATCCACAACACTTAGCGAAGAAGGAAGTGGCGCAGCGTGGTGACTGCTTAAAGCACTAGGCCATAGGTACATGCAGTTTTTAGCAAGAAATACTCATATTTATTTATATATCACAGGGTTCTTTCCAGGTCAGATTACCGGCGAATGACCAGGCGTCGGTCTTCATCGCTACGGTGCCCACAGCAGCAGATCCAACAGCGGCAGGCCGCAAACCTACGCGAACGCCGGCGCATGCAATCAATCAATGATGCATTTGAAGGTCTACGAGCTCACATACCCACGCTGCCATACGAAAAAAGACTATCCAAAGTAGACACTCTAAAGCTAGCTATTGGCTATATTAGCTTCTTAGGTGAATTGGTGAGTATCTTTTAAAAATAGTTAATTTATATGTTTTATCCAGAGTAATAAGATTATTTATAAAACAGTGATTCTTTTCCAATCTTTCTAATGATTACGTTCATACCACGTGACTTAAGCAATGTGAATCAGTAGAGTAGATATGGTACTTGAGCAACGAGGGCCTTTCGAAGCTTCCTAAAAGATACAATTACTGATAAATAGAGCAACAATTATTAGCTGCATATTAATATTTTTAATATATTTAATAATGAATATAATTATTATTACTAGGTACGAGCCGAGAGATGCTCCTCAGAATCCATGTTTTCGGGAGTGAGCAACACACACAATAGGGAAGAGCAGAAGAAAGTTGTCATTAGAGGTAAGTTTGATATTTTTACTAATTAAATTTAAAGCATTATGACTAATCTTTCCGATTTACAAGAAACTAAAGGTTAAAATTGCATTTGATAGTCTTACAAAACCTATAGGTACGCTTAAATTCACAATATCTGTTAATGACCAATGTGATACCTACTTCTTCTTCTTCTTCCTAGCCTTTATTATTCCCAAGATTTGGGGTCGTCTACTATTTCAACCGGTTTTACCTGATTATCAGTTTTTACACGGAGCGACTGGCATCGGACCTCCGCAACCCTGAGGGTGAACTAGTTGTCAGTATATTTGAGGGCACTGACTTCCCAATAACGATTGCCATAGATGTTCATGACAACCGGGACCGACGGCTTAACGTGCTATCCAAGGAACGGGCGGGAAACACCGCCATCTTCCATACTCCGGGCTGCTATTAAGAATTTCTTGTAAGAAAAACCCGACAGCAGTCCTACCCGGGAATCGAACCCGACACCTCTTGATCCGCAGTCACTTACGCTAACTACTAGACAATCTAATAAATAATAATTTAGAACTCACATAAAGAATAGTTATTTGTTATACAAGAGTGCAAAGTTGCTTTTTAACCGCGTGCTCAATTTTGATGACCGAGCAAGCGAAGGATTCTATAATTCAAAAATTTGAATCCTGAGGGTCAGCGAGGGAATCAAAAGAGCACGAGGTGAAAAATCTTTGCACTCGAGTGCAACACGTAACTTTTCATTCCACCTCAGCGAGGAAACAACTAAATGCAAAAAAAGCATTAACAATCACAAGGTACTTTTATTTCAGTTAAGGTATTAATGTTTATTAGGTACTTACATTATGATAGGTAAGTATTACAGATTTATTTTTAAATTATTTCAAAAATACTTAGGTACTCGCTCAACCCCGCGGTGTTACCCGCGATTTTTGTCGTACCGCGAGTTACACCGCGGGACAAAGCTAGTTAGTCTAAAAAAAGTAGCCTAAGTTACTCCTTAGATTATCAGCTATCTGCCAGTGAAAGTCCCGTCAAAATCAGTCCAGCCGTTTCAGAGATTACCCGGAACAAACAGACAGACAGACCGACTGACAGACAGACAGACAATGTAAGTGTAACAGATATTGTAAAAAAAAATATGTTAGTATACCTATGTACCGTGTATACATACATATGCATTTAGTAAAAAAGCATTAATTTTAATATTACAAACAGACATTTCAATTTTATTTATTTGTATGGATGTATACTGATGTAGGTATAGATAAATTAAGAAAAATTGAAAGTTACGTTGCTATAGTTACTTAAGAAGAAAATGGTGCGGTCAGAGCAAATAAAAAAAAACTACACCAAGAAGGTTCCGAGTCTAAGTTTTTAACAAATTAAAAAATATTGTATGATTAATTCAGTACCATGGAGGTAGAAGTAAATAGGTTTAATGATGTTTTGAATTCACAAACTTAGTGCACCCGAGCGATGTTCTAAATTCAATTTACTTTATTCTCTAGAGGATAAAAACGGCTTTTACACTCAGATGTCGAAGGGCAAAAATACTCTTTACGAGCTGGTGGGATGAAAAATATACACACATCAAAAGTGTCTAGGGATCAACATATGTGTCTAGGGTTCAACATATATTTTTGCAATAACTTTTCTCCTGATTGATATTAATTAAAATTTTCTTTAAGGATTCATCAAATAAAGTGTTTTCGTTTGTCACAGTAACGATAAACCAAGTCACCTTTGCATTAATAAAGAAATTTGCCATTTTCCTAATAAAAGGATTTTTGACATTTGAACCACTAACATTAAAGTTCGAAAAAAAGACTGAAATAACAGTTTTCTTTAAAAATTTATTAGGTAACTTAAACAATTAATAATCCGTGTTTCTACCGCGAACACTAACACAAGAACATCGGTTTGGCATACTCAAAATGAGTTCTAAAATAACGCTGTGGAATGGCCGCCCATGTTCGTTGCAACAACAAAAAAAGGTCTTCCTCCATATTCGGCAGAGCTCTGCTCTGTAGCATATCCCATGCATGCTCAATCGGGTTCAAGTCTGGCGACTGAGCAGGCCAGGGCCAAAGCCACATCTCAATCTCAAGAAATCCGCATAAAAATGCTTGATCCCTAGACACTTTTGATGTGTGTATTTTAAAACACAATATAAACTATCAGTCAAAGATGATTCGGACTTTCAAATACGTTAATTACGAATACGAGTAAGTCGTTAAGATACTCAACTTTCAATGTTATATTCATAGAAACGTTCGCCCGCGTAAAAGCTCACTCAATGGTTTTAATATCATGTTCAATGAAACAAACGAGAATATTTTAAGATCCTAAATGTCACACTCCTACGTGTTATTACAAAAAAGTTATCGTTAGATTACTATCATAGGTGCATATATACCGTGCTTATTACAACAGATTCTTATGCCACTACTTACTGAGAAATACTAATAAAAATCCCACAATTCACAGCAGCTTTCGGTATAAACTTACAATTAAAGATAAACTGATTACTTGTGACTAGAACGTTGAAGTTGAACTAGAAATCTGTTTGAAGTCGGTGCTAAGCCAAAAATAATACAAACGAACAATTACAAAAGTCTAAGCGATAGTCACTTGGCACCGACTTCAAACAGATTCTAGGTACCTAGCACACATTATAATACTACTATTTAAATGAATAAAGAATTAGGTATAGGCAATTTATGAAGAACCAGTTTATTTTACGCTTTTAAGTGTTTTTTTGGCAGAGAGTTTTCGTTGGATGTTTTTTGGAAGTCGTTTTTTTTTTTTTATAAAAAGTTTTGATATCAATTCTTATAATAAATGCCTCGAAGTTCTACGTATATTTATGTAGCTCTGAAACACAAGTTCGTTAACTAAAGACAGGACGTGAATCGAAATTACTTAAAATATTTTATTCTTTAGTTACAGTTTAAAAGCATTGTTCAACTCTGTTAAAATTATACTTTTTGTTAAAATTACAACTGAAATTATAACTTGATTGTTTAGTAGAGTTATTAGGGACCGTCAATATAAGCAATAATAAATATAGGTTTTACAAAACCTTTTCGAGCTCTTCTGAAACTTTAGAAAAGTAGGTTTGTTTGCGCATGTCTGTGGTACGAGTCTCTGCATCTTGACATAGCATAAAATAAAGTAGCTTCCGTTGTCTGCTCCCTTAGATCTTTAAAACTACTCAACGGATTTGAATACAGTTTTCAGCGAAAGATAAAGTGATTCAGGAGGAAGGTGTGCCCCGAGCTGGGTTGCTAGTTAAAGATAAAATGCTTTCCACAATGAATTGCTACCGAGGTGGGCCCGATTTCAGTCATAGCCTCACGTTCGATTTCATTGTTCTTCTTCATTACATATCCTATTTAAACATAGAGAAAGATTTATGCCTTTAGAGACTTTAATTCATGGTGTAGTTATAAAGTCAAGTTGTATTGATGCCTATTAGTTATTAAACGTTTACTGCTGTAATGACTAATGGCAGGCTTTGTTCGTTTTTCTTCGATAAAAAGAATACTTGATTAGGTCGCCACGTTGTAATTGCAGTTAAATTTGTGTATAATTACTTTTCTGTTTTTTTTTAACTATAAATTTCTTTAGGCGCGTTGAGCACTTTTATTGCGACAGCATGTCTTCCTCATTAGAAGATGAAGATGCGCTTGCTTTGCTGCAATTCCTTAATTTGCAGAGCCTAATAAGATATTGGGTGCAGCCTGTATAGAAATTGTCACAAGGGCATAGATATTTTAAGATAAAAGAGACATTACATCCTATATCCTTAACGTTTTCCTATAGTTTATAAAATGTCACAAGAATGTTTCCATATTACATTGTCGAAAGTAAAATAATTACAAGTTTTAACAAAAAAAAAAACGACTTCAATCTGGACCAAATTTAAATGGGACCATTCGGGAAGCACCAGCTTTCAAATAAAAAAAGAATCATCAAAATCGGTTCACCCAGTCCAAAGTTATGAGGTAACAAACATAAAAAATAAATAAAAAAAATACAGTCGAATTGAGAACCTCCTCCTTTTTGAAGTCGGTTGACAAAGCGGTGTGCCTGCACCGAGTCGCTTGAGTATAAATCACGTCACGTCACGACACATCGTCTTCGTACATTTTGTATGTAATATGTAAACTTTTTGAAGCGACATCATGTCTACGCTGCCCCTTCGCCTTACGTTGTATCTGTAGGTATAATTCAGGACTAATAGCTGAGGCCATTACGCTGTCGCACCTGTTATCACTCTAGTGCGAAGACTAACGACGTAAACCTACGACTTCCAAAACAATTTATGTCATTCAATGACAAGAATACTATAATGTTAGCTTTACTAACTTAAGCTACGTAAGGCGAATGTTAATTAATATTAATATATCGTAATTATCTGTGGACTGACGGATTAAGAATATGGAGCCGACAAGCGGCCGTTTTAAAACAAATTACGCGAGCAAGAGCAAGCTACGCAGGACAAGTGCACTATAGAGAGAACGAAAACTCAAAACAACCCCTATTATATGTTTTTAACCGACTTCAAAAAACGAGGAGGTTCTGAATTCGACTGCATTTTTTTTATGGTTGTTACCTCAGAACTTTCGAATGTGTAAACCGATTTTAACAATTATTTTTTAATATGAAAGCTGGTGCTTCCCCTGTGGTCCCATTTCAATTTGGTCTAGTTCTTGAAGTCGGTTTTTTTATGAGAGGCCTAAATCCACCAGTGGACTATTAAAAGTGGTTGATGATATGTTTTGTAAAAAAAGTCATATAAACATGTGCAAATGATGTTGTCCAATGGTGCATGAATTGATGGTCGGGTCATGCGGTGCCAAGGCACGACCCCTGCCATTTGTTTGTGCACCTTTTAATGATCGATACACCACTAATGTGTGGGTTTCACATTTGAAGATTCAATGGGATGTTCTAATTATCTGCACTATTGTTCTAAATTAATTGTATAGTGAGTATAGTGGTTTTTTTATTCGTTCACACATTTCTTAGATTTGTTTAGGTTTCCAAAAACGGTTTTTTTTTCTTACTGTACGGGGTTTGCCAAGAAGAACTAGCTTCTGTTGTTCAGCACAAATCTCTGAAGGTGTTGCTCAAGTCTCTTATGGATCTCAGGAATTTGAATGTCTTTTATAAACGACCCCTATCTAAGGAGATGCTTATGTCTAGCAATGGTCTGTTATAGGCTGTTGATGATATAATTGACCAGTCAAACGTGAACTATAATTGATAGACTAGACTACTAGACTAGTAGAGAGAGACTTTCGTACCATGACAGGTCATAATGTCCTGGACTGCTATAGTATCATAGGCAGATACGGGGATACAGCGGATACGAGTTTAAATTTTTACATCGTCTTTATAGTAGCCATTGTTTTAAAATTTTTGAACCCACTTATTATATATATTTTTTCTCTATTTTAATTAGGTATATTGACTGAATGCCAGTGGTAGTGTATGCGACTGTTGTGCTTGAGGACTCGGTCTCGGGTTCGATTCCCGGGTCGGACCAAATGTCTGTATGATCTGCAATTATTTGTTTCGGAGTTTGGGTGTTTTCTAGTATAATATGTATGTATTTACAAAAAAAAGTATATTTTGTATTTATATCAGTTATCTAGTACCTATGTGCTATACATTACAAGCTCTGCTTAGTTGGGAATATTTATTTAATTATCTACTAACTGTGCCCGCTACTTCGTACACGTGACACTTGGATTTTCAAGTTATATTTTTTTCACCGTTTAAACCTTCCCTGGACTACGACAAACATTTCAAAAACAAAATCAGCTAAATCAGCCCATCCATTCTCGAGTTTAAGCGAGACAAACGAACAGCAATTTATTTTTATACTACCTGACCCACGCAACTTCGTTTGCGTCTCCTATTACCCATAGCGTGATAATTTTCCCCCGTTTTTGAAACATTCTTCATTGGTGCTCCGCTCCTATTAGTCTTAGCGTGATGATATATAGCCTATAGCCTTCCTCAATAAATGGGCTACCTAACACTGAAAGAATTTTTCAAATCGGACCCGTAGTTCCTGAGATTAGCGCGTTAAAACAAACAAACAAACAAACAAACTCTGCATCTTTATAATATTAGTATAGATTAGTATAGATATAAGAAGATTTATTGAATATGAATGAATTTTGGAAAAATGAGGAAAAATCTAGTGAAAAAATAACCCAACGTACACGTCACAAAGAACGGCGATATCGGCGATATCTACAATCATAGTACGATGCCCTAATTAGCCTATCACTCCTCGTACTATAATATCAGGCTTATGGGCAATAATTGTTGTATGAGTTTTGAATGTATTGATTGTTATACAATGTTATACAATTTAAAATAACATATTTCTATACAGTTCACAAGTTTTTACTTGATGGGAAAATATTGATAACTTATAACCATATAAATACCGAACGACAAGGCGAGAACAACCTTATGTTAAGATGCCTGATGGATACACTAGGGTGCAGGGCGCTGACACGGCCGACTGATGTCCAAAATACCTAGTCATTCTTCAAAATAGCAAATAACACAAAATTTTAGCAAAAAAAATGACTTTAACAACTGGACCAATTTAAATGGGATCACACGGGAAGCACTAGCTTTTTAAAAAAAAAGAATATCAAAATCGGTTCACCCAGTCGAAAGTTCTGAGATTTCAAACATAAAAAAACAGTCGAATTGAGAACCTCCTCCTTTTTTGAAGTCAGTTAGAAAACACTTTGCTGCTATGGTTATCGAATATCTTCCACCTTCTCCTAATTAATACATCAACAAATCGTAGCTAAGATGTCAACTCTTTAAATGGCCTATTCTGTATTCATACTTCGCTGCGATCGCGGGCCACACTGATGATTACATTCTAGAATCAAACTCACTTGTACTTATATTAATTACTTATATTACTATTTTAATTTATCTTTAGGTACACCTGACCGGATTCGCCATATGGCATTCTCAAAGGTTATGGTTATATACGTCATATACTTAAGTTTATTAGAAACTAGTTTTTGCTCGCGGCTCCGCCCGCGTGTATGTCGGTTATCGGCAAATAGTAGCCTATGTGTTATTCTGATGTATAAGCTATATTACTGTAAAGTTTCATCCAAATCCGTTCAGTAGCTTTTGCGTGAAGAAGAAACAAACATACACACAAACTTTCGCCTTTATATATTAGTGTGATTAATAAGGGGGGCGTCTTAGAAATGCAGTTAACAGTGTACGAGCTCTTCTATCCAGGTTACACCTAAGGCATACATCATAGCAAAATTTTTGCAGGCACGTAATTTTTTACCTTACAAACGACTTGTAAGTTCTATTTTACGATGACTGTTGAAGAGCTCCTGCTGAGGTAGATTTGCAGTATATTCATTTGCTATGACATAGCTATATACTTCTCTTGTAAGTTTTATTACTAGAAAGAGATCTGAGAATGTCTGGAATTTTACTTGAAAATGTAAGTAACTGTAAAATGGGAAAATATAAAGTTCCTATTACCACTGTTATTTAAATTTTGGTGAATATACTATTAAAATCCCTTTTGTCTGGTGATAGCTAGATAAAAACAACATACATAGGTACATGAATATATTAATAGTTTTGCAGGTGTATTAAAAACCCCTGTGGAATCTATAATTTTGCTGTCGTGCGTGATGTAATTATACGATTTTACGCGGGAGCTACCCCTGCCCTGCGGCACAGCCGTACGGAAGAACATCGCGACGGCATACGTTATGACATTGCGTGTGATAGTTCTATGTATTCCCTTATCTCGTAACAACACAATTTTGGTCCATCGTTGTTATCGATGTTCTCACGGTAGCATTGCGTGTTGCGCTTCCCCAATTCACGAGATCAAAATGTGTCATTAATTTTATTGTTTATCAATTTCCTCACACGGTTCGTTACCGGTGGGATAAATTTGATCATAAAATTTTAAAATTAGCCCATCATTTAAAAACAATGGGTTTTATGTTAAATGGGTTATATAATCATCTTCTTCCTTTCCTTTATCATTCCCAAGTCGAGAGTCAGCTACTAGTTCAACCGGTTTTTCCGGAACATCAGTTTTTTTTTCATAACAATTTGTTGTAAAAATGACCTAACTACACCTTAGGCCCGATCGTATAATAAAACTAATGAGTGTTTCAGATTTTTGTTAGCTATACATTCTTAGTACGGTGTCTTTATATTACAATACACTATATATAGGTTTTAGGAGGTTTAAGGAATCCGATTTAGAGGCTGAGTATTTTATCTTCACCTAAACCTATCAAAGGTACAGAGTCTGCTCTTGGCTATCCAAATCTTTTATGATTAATATCTTTTTATAGTGTTATTTATACTCGTACTTTAACAAGTTTGCAACATAATATTCAATCAAAAGAATAGCGTGGAAGCTTTTTTAGCCTTTAACCACTATCCCTGGCTGTAAATTTCTGTAAGATTTTACAGAATTGCTCTCACATTGATTGGTAATTAACTATTTTCGTACAAAAAACTGTCCATAGAGAGGTGAAACAAACAAACTGAATCATCAATGTAATGATGATGAACATCATCGCTATACACTTAAGACATATAAAAGTCGTCAATAGCCTCTATCAGTCCACTGCTGGACATGGCCCTTTCCGAGTAAGGAGGCTTAGGCCTACTAAACCACGCTGGCCAGATGGATTCGTATAGGTTTTGTTAAGGGTCAAGTTTGTTCAAGGTAGTAGAGCCACGCTAACTTCCGCACGAACGGGCCGACTCGACCGGGGCAGTACTACCCTCGTCGTCGTCGTGTTACTTTGAGGAGTGTGGGTCCGGAGGCCCAATGATGTTGCATTGTCTTTATCTACATTCGTAAAGAGCATGGTAACCACTACTCTTGGACTGTACTCATGCATTCCATTAGGCAGAGTAGAGTATCTTTGGCAGGCTCAAAATTAATAAAAGTCGTAAATGGCTTCGTCTTTGTCCCAGATAGCGGTACTAGAAATTTCAATATGTTGAGACTCAGACACACTCATTAAACAGTACCTATCATAGTAAAAAAAAACTGAAAAATAATATGCAAATACTAATACCTAGGATAAAAGTATAAAAAATGCTTGGTGCTTCTTAACAAAATTAAATACCGTTTTTATCATGAACCTTGGAGCGTAATATCGCAAACAATACGCCCCTAATTTTACATACAAAAGCATTGTACACTTGTGCCAAAATTCGACGCTTCTAAAAGTGTAAACAAGGGTGTGAGCATATTTACGAATCACGCTGGAGCAAATTGAAAGAACGCCCTTCGTAAATAGAGCTTGAGTGTATTAGAACACTATTAAGTACTCGACACCACGTTAATGGGTCTTTCGGGTGCATTTAATATAGAAACCACAGTTTGAAGGGGCCAATGCAAGTTAGAAACTTTTTAATTTCTAATTCTAATTATTCTAATTTCTAGTAGGTTTTCATCGCGGCTCGGTGATATAGTTTTTGTCAGTCAATTTTTTTTACGTAAATAGTAGTCTATTCCAATCCTATTCCAGATCTCTGAACCAAATTTTATTTAAGTTTGTTCCAGTTAAAGACATTTTCTGCATGATTGTGTAACATCGATCGATCCATCTATTTAGCATCATCCAGCCTTTATCAGTCTACTGCTGGATCTTCTAAGAAGAGCCTTAGTAAGAAGGTTTATTTCAAGTTTTCTTTGTCTTTGCAGTGATTTTGTCCTGTATAATTTACTCCCTTAGGGCTCCCACTCATAATTGTGAATTCGTGACGCATCGCAAATTTCTGCGAGCTCGCACGAATACACAGCAAGAACTTCACGCTGCATCGCATCGCAATTATGTGTCTTCCAACACCCATGAGATAAATAGGGGTGGAGACATTCCGTATCATATTCTTAATCAGTCACCACACTAAATTGTATTTGATGGTTTATTTTTTAGTCAAATTGTGCAAAGAGCTTGAAGCAGCAATTCCGAATGGATATTCCAATACAGTAAAACATCTTCTTCATACTTAAAAATTTCGCCTTTCTGTTCGGTTAGCTATTAATTTTCTCTACTCTCCTCTCAGCATTTTTCTACATTACAATCATAATATGCTTTATGTCCATTGTAAACCTATAAAAACAAATAGGACATTTATACAAAATTGTACCCTATTACAATGTATTAAATGTAGTAAATAGTTAGGCACGGGCTCCCACTACCCGTGGTCTCATATTATCTTTTTCAATTATTAAAAAGCACCTTATCTAAGTGTTATACAGGATTTGGTTAGAGATTATTGCACACGTGCAGCTTTCACACCAACGTGCCGCCGCTAGTTATTTCGATTCTCGTGTTAATCTGCTTTAAAGTAAGTCTTAAAAACTTAGAACACAAATGATTAAACTTTTTTTGCTTTTTTTCGAGTACTAAAAATAGTGGTGGAAAACATTGCACTGAAACAAAAAAATAAAGAACAATGGCGAAATCATAGTTGATAGAATTTATTAAGCGTCCAGAAATGTCTTTATTTTGAATACTAAATAATTTTGTAAGCTTTTTCTAATTATCTTGGCCTGAGTCAATTTGATCTCAAAACAAATCGAGTTACCTATATATAAAAAAGTATATCGACTGCCTCGGTGGCGCAAGTGGTAGCGTAAGCGACTGCTGTGCTTGAGGTCTCGGGTTCGATTCCCGGGTCGGATCAAATGTTTGTAAGATCTGCAAATGTTTGTTTCGGAGTTTGGGTGTTTTCTATGTATAATATGTATGTATTTACAACAAAAAAAAAACGTATATATGTATTTATATCAGTTATCTAGTACCCATAACACAAGCTCTGCTTAGCTTGGGACTAGATGGCGTTGTGTGTTAGATGTCCGAAATATTTATTTATTTATATTTGATTATATTCATGACTTGCTGACCCGGCGAACTTCGCACCGCCATATTTACATATCTGTCTCAGCTTCCCACAGGCAGTGTACAGTCGCTGACAAAAAAAAACACGTTTCCCGTTATCTTTTATTATTTTTCTTTCTAGCAAATGTGTTGTGTTATTGAATTATAACTAAGTACATATTTTGACTTTCATCCCCTCTCTCCAAGAAACCGTGTTGAATTTCGGGATAAAAAGTATCCCATGTCCTACCTCGTAGTATGAACTCAAATCGTGCCAAGTTTCATTTGAATCCATTCAGTAGTTTCAGCGTGATGCGCGGCCAAGGTACAGACAGACAGACAGACAGACTGACATACAGACAGACAAAAATGAAAAAAAAATAGTTTTCATTTCAGTATCGACTATAGAGAGCCCTCCAAAAAAATTTCTAAATATCTTTAATGTACAGAATTGGACCTGCTACATTTTTATTATAAGTATAGATTTAGCATAATTAAATACCTACAAAAAGAAAAAATTGAAAAAAGCGAACGAAAATGTGGGTACAAGCTAATTCTACAATAAATGTTGTTTTGTTTTTGAAGGTTGAAGGTTGTTTATTTAAAGAAATGGATAATAGTGGGAATAACGAGCAAATACAAAATATTTGCTTCGTTTGTGGGAATTATACAAGAGATCTGTCTGATAAATCTATCAGAAAATTGTTTGAATTCCATATAACTATCTATATAAATACTGTGTGAATCAAAGAGGTCGATTTCGTTTTTGACAGTTGTTTTACTTTAGAACAGTAAAAATAAAATCATTTTGATGTTTGTAACTTTTCGTTGTTACTAATTTTTCAAGTTCGTATTGTCAATATATTTTAACCTTTTAAATTTTATAACTCTTTATGGTAATTAAAAATGCCTATTAAACTTTTACTTGCTCGTCAAATATTCGATAGTCTTGGGGCACCGACCGTCGAAGTCGATATGGTGACTGAACTAGGTCTATTTCGTATTGGAGTTCCATCAACCGATATAAAGAAAATCGCAGAAGCTCACGAGTTAAGAGACAACGGTCAAGAGTTTCACGGAATGGGTGTTTCAAGTGCCGTGAAAAATATTAATACCATAATTGCTCCCGAACTGATTAAGCAAAATCTCGAGGTTACAATGCAAAGAGAAATTGATCAATTTATGATATCATTGGATGGCACTGAGAATCGATCTAGACTTGGTGCTAATGCAATATTGGCTGTTTCACTCGTCGTTGCTAAAGCTGGCGCAGCAAAGAAAGGTGTACCTCTATATAGGCATATATCCGATATGGCTGGAGTCACTACTATTATTATGCCTGTGCCTCACTTCACTGTCTTGACTGGAGGTACTTTATCATCCAACAAATTGCCTTTTCAAGAATATATAATTATGCCCACTGGAGCGGAATCTTTCGCCGAGGCAATGAAGATCGGCACAGAGATTTACCATTTTATTAAAAAAAGTATAGTAACAAAATATGAGATAGAGTCCATCTATGTCAGCGATGAGGGAGGCTTTTCAGTTCCTCTTCAGAGTCACAGAGATGCACTTCTATTTCTTACTAGTGTTATTAAACAATGTGGATATTCAAATAAAGCTGAAATAGCTATCAATGCCAGTGCAACCGATTTATACAAAGATGGTGCCTACGACTTAGAATTTAAAAATCCCAATTCAAATCCGCAAGAGTACATGTCATCTGATAAACTTGCTGAAATTTTCTTGGATAATATTAAAGAGTTTCCCGTGTGTTCTGTAGAAGATCCATTTGAATTTGATGATTGGGCAGCATGGTCAACACTTACCTCTCGAACCCCTACACAAATACTAGCTAATGACTTGACCCAAACCAGCGCACGAAGAGTTGGGTTGGCTGTCGAAAAAAAAGCTGCAAATGCGATAGCCATGCGATTGAACCAGGCAGGTACATTGACTGAAGTGATTGACAATTTCAAATTAGCAAAATCAATCGGTTGCGGAATAGTTTGCATGGACAGATGGGGAGATACCAATGATTTGTTTTTGGCTGATTTGGTAGTAGGTTTGTCAGCTGGCCAAATAAAATGCGGCGCCCCGGTACGCGGCGAGCGTATTGACAAGTACAACCAGATTCTTAGAATTGAAGAGGAATTGGGAGCTCTAGCAAAATACGCGGGTAAAAATTATCGTGGACAGTTCATTTAAATGTTTACTTAAATATAACAAACAAATACTTAAAATACAACTGTGCTTTAACAAACGTGTTTTCTTTTGCAATTAGTAAATACGATACGACTATTGTTGTTGGTTACGCCATATTGTCATTTATTTAATATATCTATAATTGATTGATGAATGCGCCATCCTCTCCTATCCTTTTCCCTCATACCTCAAGCTGTGATTGTGAGAGCGAGAAAGAGAAGCATTCGACGCATACAATGACACTTGTGATTTGACAAGTGTCGAAGAAGTCCGACGCGAACCACGGAAGGAAAAGGTTGTTTTTCGTAACCCTATCCCGCAAAGACTTCACCGCACCCGCAGGAACGAACTTTTGTCGCTAACCGCCGTGGCGATTATCGAGGATTCCGTGGATCTACCCGCCGCTACTCGCATCAGCAGTCCACATCCACAAGGGAAGACCAAGCAGAGGTTAGTCCTTACCTATATGTAGAACTGTCTTGTCATAACCCTGATTTTCCCTAAGGCAGTTCATCTCCCTTATTGTCGCATTCATTGTCAGTTTTTAGAAACCGCAGATACAGTCCACTCTCTCGCAACCATTATTTTATGGTCCTTCGAGCCGGATTATAACTAATTATTCTAATCCAAACGTATCGTTTTCGTGCTGTTTGTAGGGTTAGATTAGCTAGTACCTACCCTTTTAGTAGCAGTACGCTACTTTAATTCTCGCATTTACCGCACCGCTATAGGTATTAGGCATCAAATTCGATCAATCATACAATACGTTACTAATAGTTAGGATTATCGCATTCCTTGTTTGTTGTAGCATGTAATAAAAATTAAATTTCTATAACTTTGTTCATATCTCAAATTCGTAGGTAGTACAATAATTATAAATATCGGTCGTACCCAATTTTCGTTAATTTAATATTGCACAGACTTGCAACTTAGTAAATTCGTGAAAGTAGATAGATGTTATTCGGATATCTTATTAACTACTTATTAATTATAATTAATTACATTTATTTCGCATCGTATCACGTTTCACTAAGTAGCTGTATAGGTTTGCAAGTTATCTGTTCGTCGCATATACAAATAAGAACACGGCACATATTAAAATAATTAAGTATCTATTGCTAATATCTATATCTATTGCTTTACGTATTATACACTGTTATCATTTATAACATCTGTTAGATATCGTCATGTCGGACGAGAATAAGTTGTCGCTTCTACACGCAAAGAGAGACCTTATGTTCTCACGCATACAGGCTATCTCAGATAGATGTAAGAATCTATCGAATGAATTTGCAAAAGAAAGTTTTTTGTGTGATATTGAAACTATAGATAAATTACGCATAGATTTTGAGTTAATCTTAGACCAAATAAATTCGATTGAGTTAAAATTGAATCCTAAATATATTATTAATTATCAATCGCTTCTTTCGTTCGACGAACTTTACGGTCGAATAAAACGCGCGGCAAAGTTAATTGCTTTAGTTGAGCCTCGCCTGGAACACAAAAGATGTGCCAGACCTAGGCTACCGCCGATCGAATTACCACAGTTTAATGGTGATATTAAGACTTGGCCATTGTTTTACGCGGCTTATAAAAACACCGTTCATGAGAACCCGGGGCTCACTGACTCAGAAAAATTGCATTACTTGATTGGTAAGTTAAATAGTAAGGTTCAAACTGTTTTCGCAGGCATTACTCCGTGTGCCGAAAATTATAAAGTTATTTTAGACACTTTAATAAATAGGTATGAAGATAAACGCGCGCTGTCATGTTCCTATTTGGATCAGATTTTCGAACTTAAGGCTTTGAGTGCTCCCAGTGTAGCTGGCCTCGAGATGTTTTTAGATAAATTCGCAACTTCAGTCGCTGCGCTTAAAAATCTTAAGGTCAGTGACCTCTCAGATTTATTGTTTTTATACTTATCATTAAAAAAGTTAGATCCTGAAACCGCTCGCGCATTTGAGTTGGACAGTCGTGGTTCTGAGATTCCATCTTTTGATAGTTTGGTTTCATTTGTTCGCGATCAAGCAAAGATCATAAACCGCACATCGAAAACTGAACCTCGTAACCGCGTAGACTATACGACGCCAAGGTCGCCGCCGCAACGCAAGTCTACTAATACTTACGTTAACACCGCTCAAACTCAATCGTATCAAACTGTGTGTTCGCTATGCAAATCGCAGCATGAGCATTTGTATCAATGTCAATCATTTAAAAAATTGACACCTAACGAACGCTTTAAATTTATTAAATCGCAGTCAAACTGTATAAATTGCTTAAGTAAAAAGCATCATGCTTCTGATTGTAATTCGGATTCGCGTTGTAAAAAATGTCAACAGAAACATCACACGATGTTACATTTTGAAAATAAACATACTGCATCTAACGCAGTAGTCGCACCGCTCGCCCCCCCGCCGCCGCGCGCTTGCAGTGACGTGGGAGGAGGACGGCAGCTGGGTCCGGCGCCCGCTCCGTCATCGTATGATACCCGCAGCGCTGATGATGTTGCATTGTGCTCATTATCAGGCAATAATAAAAATATTTCGCACGCACCCGTGACTACGGTTTTGCTTGCAACCGCACGGGTTATACTAATAGATAGGCATGGCAAGGAACATAGTTTTCGCGCTCTGTTAGACAGTGCGTCTCAGAGTAATTTCGTAACGCGCCAATGCTGTAACCGCTTAGGATTAAACTTGAACCAAAGATCGTCATCTTCTATAGTGAAGGGAATTGGGGGTTCTACTAAAACGACACTGGGTTCCGTACAATTAAACTTTTATTCGCGCTTTAATAAAAATGTTAAGTTTGATATGGAGTCACTAGTCGTCGATAAAATTACTGAACGCTTACCGACTGTCACTGTTGATACGTCGTCGCTTGTTAATTTTGAAAATCTGCCTTTAGCTGATGATTCATATCACACGCCGGCTGATATTGATATTTTGATAGGCGCCTCTATTTTTCCACATCTCATTTTGGGTTCCAAGGTTCAAGGTAATTCCACCCTCACCGCACCACACGCTTTAGAGACCGTGTTGGGTTATGTTGTTGTAGGTTGTGCTCCCGCAAAGTGGATTACTTATTCGCCAGTTTCGTACTGTTGCTCAGTCGAACCTCCTTTGGATTCGATCGTCACTAAGTTCTGGGAACTCGAAGAAGTAAATGTCCCACCAATCTTGAGTCCAGATGACAAGGACTGCGAGGAAATGTATAGTCGTACTACGACTCGCACCGCTGATGGTCGTTACTGTGTCGCGCTTCCTTTTAAGGGCGACCCATGTACGCTCGGCGACTCCCGACGCCTAGCTGAGAGGTGCTTTCTCTGTCTTGAGAGAAAAATGCAAGCCTCGCCAAAGCTAAAGCAAGCTTATGATGACGTCATCAGAGAATATTTGCAGAAGGAATATATCGCACCCTCTCCTCTTGAGAGCGAGAAGGGCAGCCAGTTGCCTTCATATATAATACCGCATCATGGGGTTATCCGAGAGGATAAACTTACAACGAAGCTCCGCGTAGTGCTAAATGCTAGCGCTAAGACTAGCACGTCTGTGTCCCTCAATGATATTCTACATAATGGGCAGAACTTACAAGGCAATTTGTTCAATATAATCGTTAATTTTCGCTTATTTCCAATCGCACTCTCGGCCGACGTTCGGCAAATGTATCTAAACATTGAAGTTCGCGAATGTGATCGCAGATTTCAACGCATATTATACCGCTTTTCACCTGATAAACCGCTTAAGGTTTACGAATTTAATCGCGTATGTTTCGGTCTCAAGTCGAGTCCATTTCACGCACTGCGTACAGTGAAGCAGTTAGCGTCTGACGAGGGTAACACGTACCCTAAGGCGCAAGAAATCGTTCAACATTCTGGATATATGGACGATTTTGTTTTCAGTGTAGAGAACAAAAGCGAAGCTATCTCCACTACTGCTGAGGTTATCTCTCTTATGAAAGCTGGGCAGTTTGATCTAGTAAAGTGGACTAGCAACTCGCAAGATGTTATAAACACTATTCCGCCATCGCATCGCCTTTTATCTGTTAAGGAGTTTGATGAATCAGACTCTCATAAAGTTCTAGGCTTGAACTGGTCACATTCATCAGATCTTTTCAGTTTGAAAATTAGTACACCCGCTCAAAAATGTACAAAACGCACCATTTTATCTTGCGTGGCAAGATTATGGGATATAATGGGCTTCGTGGCTCCCGTGATATTATATGCCAAGCTTCTAATTAAAGAGCTTTGGCTTTGTAATTGTGACTGGGATGACACACCTCCGGACAACATTGTCTCCTTGTGGGTACGGTTCCGGCAGGAGCTCCCGCTGCTCGAACAAATCAATATACCACGCCATGTGGACATCACTAGTGGTAGCGAAGTGACTATCATAGGGTTCTGTGATGCTAGTGAGAAGGCCTATGGGGCTGTTACATATTTTCACGTCAGAAATGGCGATAATGTTGTTGTGCACCTTATTAGTGCCAAATCCAAAGTCGCACCTCGTAAAGTTGTATCTTTAGCTCGACTCGAACTTTGCTCTGCCCTAGTGCTCGCAAACTTAATCAATGGTATTATTGAAGCATGTCGAAACCGTATACAATTTCGTGGTGTGTACGCCTTTTCGGACTCTACTGTAGCTTTGTGCTGGATTCAAGCATCGCCCCATAGGTGGGCAACCTTTGTCGCTAATCGCGTTTCGAAGATTCAATCGTTATTGTCGCCGCAGTGTTTTCGTCACGTATCTGGAATTGAAAATCCCGCTGACTGCTTGTCGCGCGGTCTTAGTCCAGCACAAATTATTGGTCACCCGCTTTGGTTTCATGGTCCACCATGGGTCAAATTTGATCCGTCTGAGTGGCCAGTGTACACGTTTCAACCATCTGATGTTTCTTGCCCGCCTGAAGAAAAGAAATGTTCATTACTCACCTCTATACCACAGGAACAATCTCCTATTCTCACACTGGCGGATCGTGTTTCCTCGTGGTCTAAACTTTTACGCTGCGTAGTTTACGTCTGCAGATTTATGAAACTTCTCCCAAAACGAGAATTAATTTCAGCTTCAGATTTGGATTATGCGGAGCAGAAGGTTCTTCGTGAATTACAGACTACTCATTTCGCCAATGAGATAGTCAAGCTACAGACTGGAAAACCCTGTAGTCGTTCCTTCCAACGACTCAAGCCATTTCTCCACGATGGCATTATTAGAGTTGGTGGACGTTTGTCGAATTCAGATTTGAATTTCGATCAGAAACATCCGATTGTTTTGCCTAAAAAACATCATGTTTTGTGTTTGCTTGTGGACTATTATCACAAGTTAAACTGCCACGCAGGTCCAGATTTACTTATGTCAATTCTTCGACAGAAATACTGGATCTTGTCCGCACGCAATTTGATTCGTAGTAGGATACATAAGTGTATCTCTTGCTTTCGAGTACGGCCTAAGCCTGTATTTCCTGAAATGTCGGAACACAGGTCTTGTCGTGTCGTACAATCCGCTAAGCCTTTCGTACACACGGGTACAGATTATGCTGGCCCCTTTAAGGTGACGATTTCGCGAGGCCGTGGTATACGGTCTGTAAAGGCTTATGTCTGCTTGTTTGTCTGTTTGACAACACGTGCTGTTCATATAGAACTAGCTGGTGATCTTAGTACAGCAAGTTTTATGTCAGCCTTCAAACGGTTTTTAGCGCGTAGAGGTCCTGTAGGTCGTATTTATTCGGACAACGGGACGAACTATGTCGGCGCTAAACGCATACTTTCAGAGCTTTATGGGCTTCTGAAGTCCAAAGATTTCAATAGTGAATATGCTTACATATTAGCTGAGAATCGCATAACCTGGTTACTAAACACGCCCGCCGCTAGTCACTTTGGAGGTAACTGGGAGGCTAACATTAAGAGCCTTAAGACTCATTTATTTCGCGTTATTGGTGAGCAAATTTTATCGTTTGAAGAGATGACCACCGTACTGGCTCAAGTTGAGGCCGTTATGAACACACGTCCCTTATGTCGCACCATCTCTAGCGATCCCTCGGAGGATCTCGCATTAACGCCCGCACACTTTCTGAATACGACACCCTTACGTTATTTACCTGCTCGCTACATCGAAGATGACAGACTTAATATTCTGTCTCGACATGACTTACTGGATGGATTAGTGCAATCCTTTTGGAGGCGATGGAGAGCAGAATACTTGCATACTTTGCAGTCTCGGAATAAATGGAATACACCGCATAACCCGGTAACTGTAGGGACCGTCGTTATTTTAAATACTGAAAACGCGCCGCCTCTTCACTGGCCTTTAGGGGTTATTGAAGAAGTATTTCCGGCCACTGATGGAGTGGTTCGTATCGCAAGAGTTAGAACTGCTACCGGATCGTATTTGCGCCCGGTTGTACGTCTGTGCCCTTTACCTAGCCAATAAGTGTTATCGCGAATAGCGTCTTAGGTTAGGTTATAGTTTTAAGATATATTTTCGCCCATATATTTGAGCTCGTAATTTTCGTAAATATAGTTTTTCGCACGTAGTTTTCGCTCGTGTTTTCGCTTATTTAGTGTTTTCTCTTTTTTCTTTCATACTTTGAAGGAATCAATTCCTTCAAGCCGGGGGGAAATGGTTACGCCATATTGTCATTTATTTAATATATCTATAATTGATTGATGAATGCGCCATCCTCTCCTATCCTTTTCCCTCATACCTCAAGCTGTGATTGTGAGAGCGAGAAAGAGAAGCATTCGACGCATACAATGACACTTGTGATTTGACAAGTGTCGAAGAAGTCCGACGCGAACCACGGAAGGAAAAGGTTGTTTTTCGTAACCCTATCCCGCAAAGACTTCACCGCACCCGCAGGAACGAACTTTTGTCGCTAACCGCCGTGGCGATTATCGAGGATTCCGTGGATCTACCCGCCGCTACTCGCATCAGCAGTCCACATCCACAAGGGAAGACCAAGCAGAGGTTAGTCCTTACCTATATGTAGAACTGTCTTGTCATAACCCTGATTTTCCCTAAGGCAGTTCATCTCCCTTATTGTCGCATTCATTGTCAGTTTTTAGAAACCGCAGATACAGTCCACTCTCTCGCAACCAGTTGTAAAATATGAAGAACATTTGGACGTAGTTTTTTCTTTTGTAAATTTATGTAAAATGTGTAAAGTATGTAATTACGTATTCCAGATTTTGAGTATGGAATGCATATTTTTCATAATCTGCCTGTAAAGTTTTGATTAAATGTAATAAAACTTGTCTCAGCATATTGGAATTTTAAAAACTCAAAGCTCCGTAACCCCTAAACGTAGTACACATGTACGTAGCACTTCGTAGCAGAGCAGCCGAAAATTAGTTATTATTATACCAGTACACTTGTCTTAAGTTATTTTGTAACGCCAATGTCTTCAAATTGATTTTGCTGTCATTTGTCGTGACGAATAGTGGCTCTCATGATATGAGTGACCTAATACTAATACAAATAATAACTATTTATATCTGTAACTATCTTGTTCCTTGTTTCATTTTTGGCAATTTTAATGTCGTACATGTTATTTTTTCTGAGACAAACACATCAAACTTATCAGTCTCAAATAAGGGTCCATTTTTAAAAATTATTTAATTCAATACTATTACTCGTATAATTCATATATATGTATTCAATATCAAGCCTACTTCGTTGGTCTAGCGGCAAGCGTAAGCGACTGCCGATCAAAAGGTCTCGGGTTCGATTATTCGGGCCCGGAGTATGGAATATGGCGGTGTTTTGCCGTCTGTGCCTCGGAGAGCAAGTTAAGTCGTCGGTCCCAGTTGTCATGAACACCTATGACAATCGTTATTGGTAAGTCAGTGCCCTCAAATATAATGACAACTAATTCGACCTTCGAATTCAGTTCACCCTCAGGGTTGCGGAGGTCCGATGTCAGTCGCTCCGTAGAAAACTGATGTTCAGGTAAAACCGGTTGAATCGGTATTAGCCGAGTCCAATTAATCTTGGGAATAATAAAGGCTAGGGAAGAAAAAACATGAAGGTATTTAATATCAAGTAAAGACAGGCAGGTTTATATAACCCACACAGTACAGTAATTATTTCCCCATTATCAGTGCGTATGATACTATCAATGAATTTGTTATCATAAGCGCAACACAATAAAAAATGTACGAGGACAGGTCAACCCTATCAGGGTGTATCGTAGGGGCTAAAGGACTGTAACAGCGCGCACGTGTTCACCCCTCGCCGTTGTCCCCCGAACAATAACATGGGGCCTTAGCGCATTCGCGAACAGTTTAGTAGTCCCCTTGATGCACTCACAAAAATAATTGTAGATAAATAAACCTCAAGTTGAGCGTTTGGGGTTCCACGCGATTATATGCGGATAATTAAAATTCAGTGATTAGTACTTTTTCTCTGTTCATTTTAGTTTTACTTAGCCCTGAATAGTGTACCCGAAACACATTTTGAAGTCAAGCAGTTCTTGATTAAATCAATGTGTGTAAAAAATCTGATGATGACACGGATGTGGAAGAAGTCAAAATCATCATGCCAATTGATTTTTTTCTGGTATACACCGGACACACATCTTAGAAATTAAACGAATGGGTACATCTATTAAAATATAGCAACTTCAAAACTTAAAACACCCGCATCTAATGCCTTCTTGTAAGAAGGCATTGGATGCGTTTAGAGGAGTTTAGACTAGTTTTTGCTCGCGGCTCCGCCCGCGTGTATGTCGATTATCGCGGTAAATAGTAGCCTATGTGTTATTCTGATGTATAAGCTATATTACAGTAAAGTTTCATCCAACTCCGTTCAGTAGTTTTTGCTTGAAAGAGTAACAAACATCCATCCATTAATCTATCCATACTTACAACTTTCGCGTTTATAATATTAGTAGGATTGATATCTTGCATGCAATGTATGTAAGTACACCATGTTTATACAAATAAAGACTATATATATAATTTGACTTTAATAAAGCCTGTTAGATAAATATCCATTGATTGACAAAAGCCTCTCTTTAGAAAAGAGGATTGTAGTGCTGTGTTCCGGCGCTGTTTACTCCTGTAGATGTAGGCTCTTACGACACCCATAGGATAGTTATACTCCGTATTCTTAATTCGTCAGCACACGGATCAAATCTTCTCAAATCATATAAAAATCAATTGCTGTTCGTTTGTCTCGCTAAAACTCTAGAACGGCTGGGCCGATTTCGCTGATTTTGCTTTTAAAATATTTGTCGTAGTCCAGGGAAAGTTTAAATGGTGAAAAAATTAAAAACAACTTGAAAATCCAAATGTCACGTGTACGAAATAACGGGCACAGCTAGTACGAAATAATTAAGAAAGTACTAACAAGAATTATAATTGCAGGCAGCAACTTCCAAGCACACTCGTTGTCATGGTCGAGGCGTGGTGATAGACCGCCAGGCTCGACTCTACACGCGAAGATTTGGGTTCCTGAAGATCCGAGAGTCTGTCCAACAATCACCAGTATAATTGAAAAGGAAGAGCTTAGATAAACCTTATTTACTTTCATATTTAATTTATTTGTATAACCATTGATCTCAATTGTAGGTAGAAAATGAAGTTCGCTATCAATAATATAAATTATACATACTATATATTTCGTCAATTATTTATCTCATTTTTGTAATGACTAGTCAATAATTGTTAAAATTAAACCTAGGTACTTTTTACACACTATTACTATTTACACATTACATTACACCTTATTACTATTACAGTAAGCATATATGTAGGTAGTAGGTTAGGTTTAGATGATTAAAAAAATTAATTTAGTCCATATTTATTATACATATGAACATAAAACCAAATACTTTGTTGTAAGTGCATTTATTATTTCATTGCTATTAAATACCTATTGTAATAAGGTAGTTTTATTTTCTACCGTCTGATATCAGGTAACGTATAGGCCTTATGAACTTATTTATCTGATAATGAACTGTGTTTAGTAACTCATAACTGTAAGTATGTAAATAATTACAAAAAGTGTGATAATGCATAATAACGAGAGGGAAAATGATGAAAACCACAGACAACGGTGTGGCACTTTGAGCAGGTGGATACTTTCCCATGGGGGAACTGAGTGCTCGCTTAACACAGAGCGCATGGCACGCTTTCTAAAGGATTTAGTTGTAAATTTTATTTTACGCGTTGCTTTAGAGTGTGAGTAATTATTTAACTCTGTATAGGTATGTATATATAATTATGACACATGCTTAGCCACGTCAGCATGTGACCAAAGCACCTGAATCTTCTAGCAATTCCAAGGTGTTATAAGTGTCATAATCAATAAATACGGTTGGTGATTCCCACACTAAGGTATACATAGAAACTTGAAAGTTTATAAGTTACTACAACTGTTAGTTATTGTCGTTATATAAAGTAGACAAAAAAATCTGTGTATTCAAGACAATAGGTCGTCATTCAAGATATTAGTATTTAAACTACATCAACATTTAGCCTATCGTCATCCACTGTTGAACGAAGGTCTACCCCAAGGAGCGCAAACTATCCCAGTCTTGGGCAGTCCACTTCCATTCGCTGCCAGCCGCTTTCTTCGAATCGACAGTCCATCGCTGCATCGTAATGCAGGGCACCCTATACTACGTTTGCCTAGTCGCAGTCTCGACTCTAACACATTTCGGCTCCAGCGACCATCGGTTCACCTGGAGACAAGACCGGCTCACTTCCACTTCAGCGTACTGATTCCTCACGCAATGTCGGTTACTCTAGTTCCCTGTAGAATAACTTCGTTACAAATTTGTCGGACAGATAAAAACCCAGCACCTCACGGTCACCACGCCGTTTCCTACTTCGCCAAGTGTCGTGGGTTCAAATCCCACGTAGAACAACACTTTGTGTGATGCACAAATTGTTGTTCTGAGTCTGGGTGTTCTTTGTGTCCGTTTCATGTATGTTTCTAAAGTCCCCCGCGACACAGGATTTATTCCTAGTGCGGGAGTTGTCTAATAAAAATAAAAAAGTATATGCTGTCGCAGACTTTTAAGCTATTGCATAGCTTTTATCGTGGGCTTTGAGGCCTTTGAACGCGGCGACCGAATCAAGAAATTCCGTAACGTAACGAAAATAAAACCTGGCACCCGAAGCTTGCACGGATCGAGACGAGCTGCTCCGAACGACGAATCTGTCTCTCACAGAGACAGACAGAATATGTCAACAGCCGGCCGCGCAGGTGTATTGAAATACGTCAAGGAAGATTCGTTTCCTTGGACACGAAGATTTTTTATGTCACATAATGTATATAATTATTTATGGCAGCCACAGGGCCCGATAGGGCCCGATCTAGCTATTTAAGCGCTCGGGGCAAAGATAATTTTCGCCGCCCTTTACATACACAAAACCATATTAGTCATGAGCTACTTATGTTGGGGGGATGTGAAGTATACAAGTACCTACATAAATACTTGATATTGATGGGATTATACCTACCTATAATATTCAGCCTATTGGGCCTTTTGAAGAAGTAGCTATACGAAAGTTGATAAGTGTTTTTATGTTAGTAAGTATACAATGTATGTCTTTAAAAAAAAAATCACAGAAACTATTGAATAGATTGATATCAGTACCTTTCAACTTTATCATCATCATTAATCTATTGCGACTCACTGTTGCGTATGAGCCTCTTTTCCCTTGTGCTAATTTATTTGTTTTAAAATGTAATTCTGACAAAAAAACAATTATATTACTACAAAACAAATCAGTCATTTTTAGGGTTCCGTGCCAAAGGCAAAAAACCCTTATAGATATGTCTGTCTGTCCGTCTGTCTGTCCGTCCGTATGTCACAGCCATTTTTTTCCGAAACTAAAAGAACTATACTGTTAAAACTTGGTAAGTAGATGGATTCTGTGAACCGCATTAAGATTTTCCCACAAAAATATAAAAAAAACAATAAATTTTGGGGGTCCCCCATACTAAGAACTGAAACTCAATTTTTTTTTTTCATCAAACCCATACCTGTGGAGTATTTATGGTTAGGTCTTCGAAAATGATAATAAGGTTTCTAATATCATTTTTATCTAAACTGAATAGTTTGCGCGAAAGACACTTCCAAAATGGTAATATGTGTGTCCCCTCCCCCCTGTAACTCCTATAATAAGAGAATGATAAAACTAAAAAAATATATGATATACATTACCATGTAAACTTCCAACGAAAATTGGTTTGAACAAAATCTAGTAAGTAGATTTTTTTAATACGTCATAAATCGTAAACTGCAATTTACCTTTCATTTAATCAACACAAATATAAAAATAAAATAAAAATTACATTATGTTCCTTGCTGCTTCGGAACCCTTCACGGGCGAGCCCGACTCGCACCTGGCCGCTTTTTTAAAATTGCCAAGTGGTTGGGAATGTACCTCTTGAGATTAGACGCCGATTAGAGGAGATTAAGTCGAATTTGGCACCAATCTAGACATAAAAATTATAAGACAGCTCTCAACAAAGCTATTAGAAAGTTAAAAAACTCAATAGATAGTCTAAATAATGCTACACTGCAAAGTAAATTGTTTTTCCAATTTGCTTTGCACTGCCACACTGCAGCAGGACTTACAACTATCTATTCGACCAAGGCCAGTCACAGTTGGGGAACTGAAAGGAATCATAAATGGGCTTCAAAACAAAAAGCCCCGGGTTTCGATCTCATTGCAAAAGAAATTATAATGCAACTTCCCAGAAAGGCATTGGTTTTTCTAGTCATGCTTTACAATGGCGTACTTCGAATACAATATTTTCCCAGATTATGGAAGGTATTCATAGTGACAATGATACACAAGCCAGGAGAGACACTTAAAGACGCGTCACCGTATAGACCAATAAGCCTCTTGCCTGTGCTGTCCAACATTTTCGAGAGGATGCTCCTAACCAGCATAACACCCATACTCAACAAAAAACCTGGTCCTACCTAAACACCAGTTTGGTTTCAGACAACACCATTCTACAGTGGAACAGGTGCATCGGGTGTGTGATAAGATAAAACAAACCTTTGAAAAAAAAAGGAATACTGCTCCGCTGTATTTTTAGATATTTAGGCTGCCTTCGATAAAGTGTGGCATAAAGACTTCTCTATAAAATAAAATCATCTCTTCCGCACAGTTACTACCTTTTCATGGAGTCATACCTCACAAACAGAATCTTCCAGGCGAGAGAGGACGGAGAGCTGTCAACATACAAGATACATATATGGCGAGAGTCCCACAAGGATCTGTCCTTGGCCCCGTATTATATACGATCTACAGATCTACACTGCTTACCTTCCAAAAACGCAAGGCGTTAATACGGCTACATTTGCTGACGACACTGTAATTCTCTCAAAACAGGGATCCAATTGCAGCATCCGCTGTCCTGCAAAATAACCTTGGTAAGGTTAACGAATGGATCCAGAATTGGAGAAAGCCAGCACTACTAAATCTGTGCATATCACATTTACGCTAAGGAAGGGAAACTATTCTCCGGTAAAAATCGGCAAAAATGTCCTGCCAATCTGTGTGACTCCGTCCGTTACCTCGGTATGTATTTGGACAGGAGACTGACCTGGAAGAAGCACATTAAATCAAAGCGAGACAAGCTGTACAAGCGGTTCAGAAACATCTACACAGAAACATCTTTGGAGTTTCGGGACATCAACCAGGATGTCCCGAAACTCCAAAGTTTCAATTGACAACAAACTATTGATATACAAAATGGCTCTATAGCCAATATGGGTGTATGGCGCACAGCTGTGGGGAAGTGCTAGCGACTCCAATTTACAAATAATGCAAAGGATGCAAGAAGAGAGATCCACGAAGCTCTGACCATAAGTACTGTGAAGGAAGAGCTAAAACAAACAGAATAGAAACAGCTAAAACGCGGCAGGCAATGACCCAAATGATCTGGCTACCGTGCTGGCAACTATCAGCTACACTAAACGACTGAAATGCCATAATATCCAAAAGCTTGGTGACAGATCGAAGTACCAATTTCAGAAGCTAAGGCTTTGGCGTCTTTAAATACTTGAGTAAAATACGCATCTGAACATGAGTTTTCAAAGAAATCTTTTGTATTTTTAAGTAATTTAATGACGGAAACTAAGTTAAAATCTTTACTTTGCATTTATTTACTAACAGGGTTTAAGCGATTTAAAGTTTCGTACCAAATTATAATAGAACATAAAAATTTAAACTGTTTGATGCCTCAAAAATATCGTAACTTAAGTATCGTGACCAAATATACTTAGTATTGAAATGAAAGTATCGATACTACTCAGGTATCGGTACTTTTTGCGGATCCCTGCTTCTTATTTCTTTCTTTCGAGTTAAAATAATTTAGTTAAGTAATGTACTTAAATATTTCCACTATCCAACCTGAATTAGGTTGGAAGTCACTTGGAAGGTATCACATAAAATTCTCAACCTGCCAACTTGGTTGTGGATGGCTAATGGCTTGGTTGGAAGAAAGGACTAAGTCAATTTTTCCGCCCCTCATTTCTTGCCGCTCTGGGCAAAATTGCTGCTGCTTGCCCCCCTTAAATCGGGCCCTGGGCAGCCATACACTATTGCATAATTAAAAAATAAATAAATCATTTTAATTGCATAAGTTGATAAAAATGCTATTCAATAGCTTTACCGAGGCAGTCCCCGAGTGCCACACGTATATATCTATCACAGTTCATGAGATACAGCCTGGTGACAGACGGTCAGCGAAGTCTTATTAATAGGGTCCCATTTTACCCTTTGGGTACAGAACCCTAATAAATTAATGATTGGTCAAATGAAGACTTCTTGAACTTCCTGGAATGTTACCAGGCAGAGCCATGCATTTGGGACCCGGGAAATACTGATCACAAGCATAAAAAAAGTAGCTGATGCATGGAGTCGTCTTAGTACATCATTGAATAAGCCAGTGACGGAATTAAAAACTAAGAAGGAAATTCTTACGGCCACCTTTAGAAAGCATTTGGAAAAGAAACAAACAAGCAATTTAATAATTACTTGGTACGGTTTATATGTATTTTTAATATCCACCATTCTTTGCCGTATTTTTTGTTTTCTTTTGCTTATTTTCATAATAAAAATAACTCAAGGCAAATGTTATGGTCGATACAAGCTCTATGTCCACCACGTCTGTCATGCTTGGCTCTTTAGAACATACTAACTTACTCGCAAGCGTGTGGATGGCGACGTTTGGCTTGATTCCCAAAATCAAGCCAAACGTTTGTAGAGGTTTGGAGATGGGGGCGGCAAGTGCTAAGCGTGCTAAGCGCTAAGCGGACGTGGCATCATATTTACACAATATCAATGGGTTTTAATTAAAACAGTTGTTGTGTAAAAGTTTGTAAAAATGGCAACAGTAGAGTAGGTAACATTCATATGCCCTGTAGATAAGTACATACCTACCTACTCATATTTTGATCATTACTCACTGTCACTTATGTATGAAGTACCTAGGTAACAGTTCTACTTATATTGGAGAAGAACACTAGGTTAATAAAATAGAAACGCTTAAAACATTCAATAATAAGTTATGAACAAAGTTCGCCCTCAAACGATTTCTAAAAATAACTAAACATCATTGATCGAATTTATATTATTATTGTAGTTATAAACTAGCTGTGCCCGCTACTTCGTACACGTGACATTTGGATATTCAAGTTATTTTTAATTTTTCACCGTTTAAACCGTCCCTGAACTACGACAAACATTTCAATACCTAAATCGGCTAAATCGGCCCGCCCGTTCTCGGGTTTTAGCGAGACAAACGAACAGCAATTGATTTATATATATATATATATAAGATAACGTATATCTAAGATTTTCATAAAATAAACAAAGTGCATACGTAGGTAGTAAAGCGGTTTTTCAAATAACCTTTTTTTGGTATAAAATTCTAGTGTTGTAAGTATTCAAAAGAGTATTCGAAAGATCGATGCATATCAATAACAAGCAGGTGCATGTTTTAAAAGAACAGTCCAAAGTCCCATTCCTGGAAAATATATAGGTAGGTACATAGTATATCTTTAAGCATCTATCTATATAATTATATACTTCTAATAAAAATGTAACAGGTCCAATTCTGTAAGTTATGGAATCAGGCGTTACTTTGCGGAAATCCATGACATTAAATGCTATGAAATATATTTAGCTTTAATTCCGCGAGACAAATATCCAGGTCTGAAAGCAGGACACAAATCCCACCGTCATGCATACTCACATGCACATATGGGTATCATGCATATGCACACATACAAAACAAGTGAGAAATAATTAGCATGCCATGCAACCAAACCTATACTCGACACGTGTTTCGCCCCTCCACGGGGCATCCTCAGGATATGTTGACTTGTCGAGCGTTTGAGCTCTAATGAGCTAGTCGCACCGCTGTCGGCCCTTTATATACCGTTTCGATGACGCTATAATAACGGTCGATACAACGTCACAAAGACATCTGTGCCGAACTACCTGCAATCATACTTAGAAGTGGTATCACGACGAGCAGTCTGCCGGCGTCGCCCAAAACTTTGGCCGACGCCACGGGACAACTGACCCACACAGCGCCAAGCCCTCCTGGACCGGGGCGGATGTTGCCGACCTTGATATTATCCGCGTTGCATTTCTTCTTCTCTTTGATAGCAACGCGGACATCATTTACAGTCACGGAGTCGTCCAGACCCGAAATGCGCAGCTCCAGGCACTTCGTGGGCCTGGAGATCTTTACACCATCCGTGGCTGCGAAGACTCCCCTCAGCTTCTCGGCGAAGGAGTCCGCCGTCTTTGCGCCATCGACCCCAGGGAACTCGAGTACTCGAGCTACCGTCTGGGCGAGGCGCAAGCGGACCCCTGCCGTTCCAAAATCTGGGGCGAGACAGTCCCGGGCCGTCTTAAAGACGGCCGCGTAGGACAGTCCTCCTACCACCGGCTCTCCGATCTTCAGCAGGAAACCGCTGATCTCCTCCTCCGCCTGCAGTTCGCCGTCCGCCCGAGCCCGTCTGTAGGATTCCTTACAAAAGACGGAACCCGTCGGGGCTGACACCGCTCGGAGGCAGGTGAGTGCTCACCGAGCTCGCCATAGTTCCTCTTCGAGGACCTCCTCGCACTCCAATACGCCTTCTGCTACAGCAGAAGGTCGTTTAGAGTGCGGCATGACGTCTGAACGTCAACCACACGACAGTCTGACATCAGACTCCGTCGGGTATCCCATTTAGTCTGGAGTCTCCTTCTGGGCCTATCAGCGGCATGAGTGGCTCTACCGGCATAGCCCCAGAGATCATCGACCCACGCAAGCCCCACCACGACGACAACGTAGGGATACATTGCGGGGAGTTGTCTAGTACCCATAACACAAGCTCTGCTTAGCTTGACTCTACATGGCGTTGTGTGTTAGATGGCCGAAATATTCATTAATTTATTTAAAAGCAAAAGCTAGTAGGCTAGATAGATATAATTTTACATTGCCAGTAACTGTGGCTTCAGGGGATAGAAGCTTTTCAAAACTAAAAGTACCTAATAAAAAAATATCTCAGAACGATGCAGACGCAAAATCGTCTCAATGGATTGATAATGATAGCTATAGAACACCAAATTAGTGACAAATTATACTTGAAATCACTGGTTCGTGAGTTTGCCGAAAGAAAAGTTAGAAAAAGGGCATTTTAATTACTTTGGTTAGTTAGAATTTATTTACCTATAATATGGGATAAGATTAATTAGCATTACTACATGTAAATTTTTGTTATTATGCCTTAAGTGCTAAATTGCTCATCTTGTAATCTGATGATTGAGTTTTTAGTAAAACTTTTTTTTTTTTTTTTTTTTTTTTTTTTTTTCAATGTTTTCTTGACTTTCTGATATAGTCACATGAGATTTACTTAAAAAAACGGAGTGGGGACCAAAATTAAGGTTTTGCTGAAGCGCCAAAATGTCTAGGGCCGGCCCTGTCACCATCCTCAATGCGAATAAGGACATTGCAGCATGGTGACCTACACTATGGCCGCCTATATATGAGATGCTTTTCTACGCCCCGCTTTAAGGACTCGGGAATGGAAGTTATTCATTAAATAGAGATACCTACTACTATTCAATAATATTTACTTATGTATAAAATACCATTAATTTATTAGGGCTCCACTAGATAGATACCTATTACAATTATCTTCAGATAGAAAACCCATGTTTCAGGACTTGATTTTTGAGTTGTTATATTTACGATGAAATTATTAGTTTCAAGTTTGTATCCTTCGTTGCTCTTCATTCAGACTGAGGGCTTGGGCCTCGTACGATCAATATGTATGGAAGTAGCGGATTGGTTGCAAATGTCGGTTCCCACGAGGGTAACGCCTCTCCTTACCATCGTTGATACTCAACATCAACTTTGTTCAGCAGTCGTTGATCAGTCTGAATGTTTGAAGACTGTGTACGTCTTGCGTAAGTAGTATCGTAAATTGGATGGACGGCTTCATCACTCCATAAAATAATAATTGTGTCATGAACGACTCCATTATTTAGGTACGCTCCACTTTTTAAGTTATAATCAATTTAATAGGTATTCTATAAGACTTGTCTAGTTATTTGTAGACAAGTTTGGATTTAGTTTGTGTTTATTTATTTACTAGCTGACCCGGCGAACTTCGTACCGCCATATCTACATATTTGTCTCAGCTTCCCACAGGCAGTGTACAGTCGCGGACAAAAAATATTATTTCTAGCAAAAAAAGAATGAATGAAATCGGACTATGTGTTATTGAATTACAACTAAGTACATATTTTGACTTTCATCCCCTCTCTCCAGGAAACCGTGCTGAATTTCGGGATAAAAAGTATCCTATGTAAGGAGTGCTCCTTAAACCTAAACCTGGGTCGCAATTCCCAGGCACTGTCGAAGTCGCATGTGTTGCCCCCATCTATCACGCGATGGACCCGGCACCCGCACGGTGAATCCATGGAACGCTAAGAAATAGGTCTACCTCGTAGTATGAACTCAAATCATGCCAAGTTTCATTTGAATCCGTTTAGTAGTTTCGGCGTGATGCGCGGCCAAGATACAGACAGACAGACAGAGAGACGGACAGATAGACAGACAAAAATGAAAAAAAATACAGTTTTGGCTTCAGTGTCGATTATAGAGAGCCCTCCAAAAAAAAATTTTCAAAATATCTTTAATGTACAGAATTCGACCTGTTACATTTTTATTATAAGTATAGATTAGATTTTAAGTTTGATTCAGTCCTTGATTTCTCAACGCTTATACATACCTACTATACATTACTATATAGGTACTTAGTCTGGCCACAAATATTGTTACAATTAAAAATAAACAAAATATTACTTTTGAATTTGGAATCTGTCATTTTTATACGATTGTTCATTGTGTTTTCTTAGTTTCGCGCCAATTTATTGTAAAATATTTTGTGTTAATAAAATGGAGTGGGGTGATTCGATAAAGAGAACCGAATCGCTGTGATTGCATTACATAAAGTACCTAGGTATGGAGCCAAATACAATTTTTAAAATCCTACATACGCTTGGTAGTATTCAAATGTTTGTGTACCGGGCTATTGATAGGTACAATGAAACCTCCTCCTAAACTTGACTGTGAAACTAAGGCTGAAATTTATAAAGCGTGCTTAGACTTTGCTCAGACTTTGCTTACGCTATACTTACTTAAGTTCCTGCTCAGTGTAATCCTAGCGTTTGAATTTATAGTCCTTTGGGCTAAGTATTTACTGAGTGTATGCTAAGCAAAAGCTCAGGAAAAAATGTTTGATGTTTCAATTTGCATAGCATATTTATTTTAATTATATATGTAGGTATTTCAAACACATATTATTTTTAAAATAGCTGTATTAAACTTAAATATTAGTAATTTTATAATCTTTATCGTATAATTGTAGATCAATCAATTTAAACCGTTATTTTTTATTGATTTTAAGTGAAAAAGGGCCAAAATAACACATGTACAAGTAAAATAGAATGTATTTTTGAGTTGTCATCAAAAAAAAAAACCGGATTGACACCGTGGGAGAGCAACGCTTCGGCATAAATGGGCCGGCTCGACCAGAGTGATACCACGGCCTCACAGAAAACCGGCGTGAAATAGTGCTTGCGCTGTGTTTCACCGAGTGAGTGAGGATACCGGAGGCCCATCCGCCAACCCCCTCCCCTCCCACCCTAAAGGTCGGCAACGCACTTGTGACGCCTCTGGTGTTGCAGGTGTCCATGGGCGGCGGTAATCGCTTACCATCAGGCAATACGTCTGCTCGTATGCCCGCCTATTCCATAAAAAAATTGTCAACAATCATTTAGATTGTCTCGATTTCAATTACATATAATTAATTACCAATTTCTAGAAATAACTTTTTACTTTGACCCTGGCATACGGTTTACGGACTTCTGTTATAAAGTTTTCAAACTAGATTACGGTTTTTTTACCTGCTCAATCGAACCATCTTTACGAGCGCGTAAGTATTCGCTAAGTCATGGATTTCGGTGACTTAGACTATGCTAAGCATTTGCTCAGCTTGAGCTAAGCATAATGACTATAAATTTCAATGCACACTTAACTCGTGAGGTAAGTCTAAGCAAAGCCTAAGCACGCTTTATAAATTTCAGCCTTAGATACATAAGTAATCTTTACTCTCAGTGGCTGTACCTGACTAAATGCTGTCTATTTATGGCTATAATATATTGTATATATTTGTATTATGTATATACGTATGCATATGTGTGTATAGATATATATGTATGTTTATGTATATATTTTATGATTGAACACCATCATAGCTTTAAAACACCTACACTACCCTTTATTTCGTCTATTTCTTTCTCCGGACAATATATCCATCCAAAAGTTGCCTGGAAGCGGTTGCTTTTGGCAATAAGGCCGCCCATTGTACACATCTTCCTGAATTTTAAGTGTAACAATTTGTAATTGGTGTACAATAAAGTATATTCTATTCTCTAAGTATATTGCTTTTTTTTAGAATTGTCCCGGATTTCATAAGTTTCTATCAGGCAACTCTACGTGAGATTTTTTTTTTATTATTATTTATTATTATATTATTAAGATAGAATTTTAAAAGATGACTTAGGACTACTTAGGAGAGATCCACTGGTCTTTTCTTAACTTTTAATTAAAAAGGGAATACGGTGGTGAAATCAAAACAACTACTTAAGCGGTACGCAAAGGTAGGTCATAGAAAATGTTTATTTACGGCCATCGAGATATTACGTACTACGTACTAGAGGAGCCACTCAAAACCAATTATATGTTCCGTTTATATTTGAATTAAAACTAAAAAGCGCTGCAGCGCAGTCAAACAATAATTAGTAGTCTAATCCAACAGTATTAACAAGCAGCGCTCTATCGCATTCGAGTTGTAGTTTCCTCGCGAGCGAAATGTCATAAGCGCCGTGATTTTCATGGCGCTTACGCGTTTTGGCCAACGAACTGTTGCAAAGATGCGCTTTTATAGAGTAAGCGCCAAACAAGAAAGCAGAACGGATAAATAGCTTTATACCTACGAAGCTTTATTAGGAAATTCACTTTGAGTAAATAGTACTTCAATAGCTTTACCAGTTTCAGTTTTTTTGTAGAATTCATCGAGGTATAAAATATAAAAGCCGAATATTTCATTTTTAAATTATACTTTAATGATAATTTAAATATAATTATTGCAAAAAAAATGTAATGGGTTATTTACGAAGCTATTTTTAACAACATATTATTTTTCCTTATCCAATTAAATACGTTAAATACGTTGTGCATTTAACGTCAGTTAATTCTACCTAAATATCACTTCTGTATGTTTTACTCTAAGTACTCTATGTCGAATGAGGCAACAATGGCGTCTTAAAATATTTTGTTCGTATTTAATTTTAAAACAATTATATCTAGTTAATTACTGGTGAAAAGTTATTCCTTTGTTTTTCTCCGTATTCCTTGTATTATTAGTGCAATATCTCAAGACACAAAATGGCATAATTCACGAGTTTTAGAACGTTTTCAAATGTAAACAATCACACGCTTAAGCCACCGCTTCATCAGAGTGTAGCTAGCAAGCGACTGAAGGAAGTGCGGCGCATGCGCCGCAATTGCATGGAACACCGCACTAATGAGTGGCGTCTTCTCTATACATTATATCTCGATGTTTACGGCTGAGTTTTTTTTTACACTTGAGCATGGCAATATTTTAACAAACAAAATGACCATATTATGCTGAAAGCTTCCCAATTAGTGAACAGAGTACAACGTGGACATTATTCGACTTCAGTGGTGGTTTGGTGGGGTGTTAGCTAAGAAGGTGTGACTGAGCAATTTTTTGTGAAAAAGGTATCAAAACATGGGCACAAGTGTATCAAGATACCATTCTTGAGAAGATAGTTAAACCCCTTAACAACACCATGTTGAATAACCAAGAATGGTCTTTTCAGCAAGACTCGGCGCCGGGTCATAAAGATCGATCCACCCAATCTTGGTTAGAAACGAACTTTTCGGACTTCATCAAAGCTGAAGACTGGCCGTCATCTAGTCCTGATCTTAATCCACTGGATTATGATTTAGGGTCAGTTTTAGAGAGTAAGGCTTGCTCTAAACGCCATGATAATTTGGAGTCCCTAAAACAATCCATACGATTGGCAGTAGAGAATTTTCCCATAGAAAGAGTGCGTACTGCTATTAATAACTGGCCTCAACGTTTAAAGGACTGTATTGCAGCCAATGGAGACCACTTCGAATAAGCTTTATATATTTTCAATGGTTTTATATTAAATTATTAATGTATTACTTCGAATAAAATAATACACACTGTAATAGTAATAAATGTTACGTACAACAAAATTAAACTGTTTTCTTTGTAACAATATTTATGGTAAGACTAAATACCTATACCTACTTAAGATTCTACAAAACTTGTCTAGTAATTGTAGACAACTTTGGATTTACTTTTTGCGTTTATTTATTTATATTAGATTTAAAGTTTGTTTCAGTCTTTCATTTCTCAATGCTTATCATAGTAAATTCCGGCACGTCTAGCTCCATGTAAGACACATGTTTGAAAGCTTCATTTTCAAAATAAATTAGATATAAAATCATTTACCATGACTATTTTAAAAAACATATATTAACGTTATACAAGAATAAAATGTCTAGTCCATTGAAATGTTACATTTTTTAGGCCTTACCTTGCGTTTTTTAGAGGACGCAATTTTATTTTTTTTGATGTGTAGGGGGGGTCAGTGTAAAGCTAAAACCAGTTTGTGGGGTCGCTATGCTTGTCCCACGGCCGCCATCTTGAAAATAGGGGTTGAAATGGTTTTTACGATATATCTCTTTAACTATTTATTTGATAAAAAAAATTGATAACATTTTTTGTTGCAAATTAAATTCTCTACAACTTTGGTTCAGTAACTTTTTGTCGTAGAACTATAAATAAAAAAGTTATAAGTGAAAATGTTCAGAAATTCGAGATTTTTTTTATATTTTTCGATATAACTTTTTTTAAAATAATTTTACGAAAAAATGATATCAGACCATTTTTGTAGATCGTTATTTGAGGAATAACTTTTATTCGCATCATTTTTTCATTAAGTCAATAGCTAAGGTCTTACAGCGCTCCGAAGTGAGTAACTATTTTTCAGTACTCCTAACTATACCTATATTATACGTGAGTACTAATAATGTGTCATCAGTTATTATTTTTTATTTTTTTTATTTTGTTATTATTTTTTTAATTACAAATTTTGCAATATTATTAATAATTAATTATTGACTCTTTTCCATTCCATTCTAGGATTTTACAATTATTGATTTTCAAAATAATTTTAAATCTTATGGCCGTCACCGAGAATACTGTTCAGGTAGTAAATACCCAAGTGACCATGAGGGAACAAAAGAACAGATGCCTGCTATTATTATTCCTAACCTCTCTTATTGTAAGAATAGCTAATAATATCGTGTTGAGGTTGTCGTTCAACTTATATCTTTTAGTTGTGCTACATATTTCTCTACGTGCGGATGTATTTTATTCTGTTTTTAATTGTGAAGACGATTTCGAATGATTTTAAACACGATTATAACTTCAGTGAAAACTATTTTTTTTGATTAGCATTTAGACTTTTTAAGCGTGCTTTTTCTATCATTCCATCATGAGTGATTGTTTTATTTGTAAAAAACCTTTAGGTGAAAGAAAAAAATAAAAAAATAAATTAAGAACTCTGAAGCAGGGATGTTGCGGATGTCGATTTTTTCACATCCGCGGATGTGAATGCGGATGCGGATTCTCGAAGTCTCACATCCGTGGATGCGGATGCAGATGTTTAAAATTTTACATAAATATAATGAATTAATGAAGAACTAAAATAATAATAAAGTAATTATTAACATGTTTATAATTGATAATTAGTATATAATGCTTCAATTTTTTTAACTTTACTTTCTAACGTAAGTGAAGTTAAAAATAGGAGTCTTATACTTAATAAAGAGTAATATTATTCCTGATTCAAGGCGGTTACGCAAAGGTTCGTAAATTGAACCCACGCTACTAAATAATTGTTCGATAGGAACACTGCCTGGTGGTGAAGATAAAAATCTTCTTACTATCGGTGATAATATCTTAAATACCTCTCGATGAACACGCCACCATTTAAGAATACTTTTTTTGTGCCGTAAGAAGATAATTCCTAAGCATGGGATTCGGACGAAACTTGATGTCCCTGGTCCTAGTTGTTACATATCCCTTTCCATGGAATCAGTCATTCTCATTCTTTTAACCCCTTCGGAATTGGCATTAAGAGAACCTAAAACGTCATTCTCAGTATTTTTCATCATCAAAATGTCGTCTTTCTTTTCTTTAGTAACCAGTGTAAAAAAATTGTACTTAAAGCGAGGAACTAAGTATGTGGGTGGAATAATAAAGATTATTGGTTTAGAATGACAAACTTTATCAACAATAAAACGTATTACCGGTGCAACATAACAGCATTTATGTGTGAATTTTAATTTAATAAGCTAAGCTAAGACCAATATAAAGATTTCTCAATAAACAATTATTTAGACACAATGATCACTATCACAATAACACTGATATATATCTATACGATAGGTAGTCCACACTCATCTACTGCGTAGACAAACACAAATGATTTATTTACAAGAAACAAATGATGCACCCACCCACAACAAACGCGTCCGATCTTGTCACCAAATTTTTCTTTCCCATTGGTCATTGACACGTGCGAACAGAACGTGCTATTCGCTGGGCCCCACTCAATTTATTTCTTGTCACAACTTGTATCACTTCACATCCGCATGAAAATCCGCATTGGTTACTGCGGATACGGATGCGGATGCAGATGTTAAATCATATGCGGAATCTACGCATTTGCGGATGCGGATTCGAATATTCGCAACATCCCTGCTCCAAAGGCAAAAGGTGTAAAAACTTTACTAGACCGAGCTGTAGCAAAAAATGATGAGGTTAATGAAAAAAATTTACGAACTGTTTCGGAAGTTACTGTACATGTTACGTGTTATTGTTATTACGTGGACAATCAAACCGATACTAACTACTATATTTTTTGTAATTAAAAAATATATAATAACAAAAAAAAAACAATAACTGATAACACATTATTAGTACACACGTATAATATAGATATAGTTAAGAGTACTGGAAAATAGTACTCACTTCGGAGCGCTGTAAGACCTTAGCCAGTGGCGTAGCGTGGATTTTCGCCGCCCGGGGCCACTTGTAAATTTGCCGCCCCCCTATTTTATTATTAGATATTCAAATTTTTTATATTTTGTCAAACGGACCTAATGTACATCGTACAACTTATAGATATAATGTAATAAATCTTTGATATAAATATCAGCTTCGGTGGCTCAGAGGTAGCTTAAGCGACTGCTGTGCTTGAGGACTCAGGTTCGATTACCGGATTGCCGAAATGTTTGTATGATCTGCAAATATTTGTTTCGAAGTCTGGGCGTTTCCTATGTATAATATATATATGTATTTACAAAAAACAAAAAAGTATATAATGTATTTATACCTGTTGTCTGGGGTGGGAAGCCAAGGCATGGTCTTGGTGGGAATCGCTGACGTAGTGAGGTCGTTATCGCCTAGAAAAAGCCAAGCATCCATCTGCTGTGTTTTGTAGTGGAACACCAGTGATAGCAAAACCCTGGGAGTGCGAGTCATCCACTAGGGATGTCCCTAGTGAAAATTCGGGTTATCTAACCCGAACAAAACCGAGCGTGTCTGGACGCTCTGAAGTGGCAGCCCCGCTACCGCACTAAGGCACAGTGGGCTAATTACCTGCTTGCTCAAAAATCTTAGATTCTTGAAACCATGCAACTAATACAGCAAGAAACCGGAGCGATTATTTTAAAACGACTTTTGACATGAAAACACGGACACGAATAGCTTTTTGGAACGTACGTACACTCAGTGATGACAGCAGACTGGCCCAATCAGAAGCAGAAATGCTTAGATAAGACTTGCACATATTCGGCCTAAGCAAAGTGCGTAGAAATGATTTTGGAGAACAGAGAACGTCCAAAGTATTGACATTCATATACTCCGGCAAGGATGATGAGGACGATGACCGCGAAAATTGAGTTGGTTTCCTTCTTTCTGATTCCGTAAGGCCCTTTGGACCGGAAACCGATCTCAGACTGAATCATTTTGGCTCGTTTCAACTCAAGAGCCCAAAAGATATCCATTGTGCAGTGTTACGCGCCCACTAATATGACTGCAGAGGTTACCAAAGACGACTGTCTAAACGCCAACCTTAAAAGCATTAAAAAAATCGACTTCAAGAACGACCAAATTGAATGGGGTCCACACGGGAAGCATCAGTTTTCAAATAAAAAAAGAATCATTGAAATCAGTCGGCGGGATATTGAGTTATTCGTCAATTTGTCGCGCACATGCTTAATGCAAATTGAAGATTTATATGATTTTCTCATGGATGACATGTCAGAGCTGGACCAAATTAAAATGGGACCACATGGGAAGCACCAGCTTTCAAATTAAAAAAGAATCATCAAAATCGGTTCACCCAGTCGAAAGTTATGAGGTAACAACATTTAAAAAAATACAGTCGAATTGAGAACCTCCTCCTTTTTTTGAAGTCGGTTAAAAACAAGATATTGTGATCGTCATGGGGGATCTTAATGCAAAAGCTGGGAGTGTTCACACCAACTGTGAGCGATATATGGGCACACAGGGACTCGGTGTGCGAAACGAGAATGGTGAACGATTTTCGGAGTTTTGCCAGCATCAAGACCTGACCATCGGAGGTACGCTTATTATTCATAGAGAAATACACAAATCCGCTTGGAACTCACCCGATGGCGTCACTAGAAACCAAATCGACCATCTTGCCGTCAGTGCCAAATAGCGCTTGTCGTTGCTTCACGTCTGAAATCGTAGAGGCGCTGATATCGATAGTAACCATCATCTGGTCGTTGCTGAGATGCGGCTGATAGGATTGGGAGGAGGTTCAAAGTAACCAAACTGATAAATCCTGACACCGCCATCAAGTGCAGGCTTGAACTCCGTAACCTTTTCGCTGACCTCAACGCTGACGATGACTCAATAGACGAGGAGTGGAATCGCATTAAAGTGGTCTATACAGAGACCAGCTCAAATGTCTTAGGGCACTGCACACATGCGCGTGAGACTTGGATATCACAATCTACATAGGGGCTGACCAATGAAAGAATAGAACTTCACGTTAAACTGCTAACAACGTTTCGCTCCAAGCCGATCTCAGACAGAGATACCGTCAGTTTCGAAGAAAAATCTATCGCAGCTCGGGAAAAGATAGAAGACTGTAGGCTGAGTGTTGCTGATAACGCCCAACTCGATGCTAATTCTGGCAATCTGCGAGAGCTGTATCAGCAACTAAAACTCTGACAGGAAAGAGTAGTTTTCGTAAGAAGCCTCTGAAGGCGGAGAATGGACAGCTAAATGTGACATCAGAAGGGCAACTGGAACGCTGGCGTGAATACTTTGAGAAGGTCTTCCGTACCACAGTATGGACCGTGCCAGATGTGCCTTCACTTGAAAAAATAGCGAAGACAGTTCTCTCGCTCAAATCGGTGCCATGGATATTTTCAATAGCTCTGCGCGCTTAATAAAGGGCGTTACGCTTGATAAGGGGCGCTAGAGCAATGAATGCACACGGGCTACATACTAGTCTTTGAACAGCTTATACCAGAAGGTCGTAGCGTAGACTCTATTGAAACTGGCAGTAAATGTTTTGTCCCCGAAATTTTTGCATACTCCAATATAGCTCTTTCATTCTTTTAAAAATGTTATTCCTTTGCCTTTTTCTTGTTCTGTTCTTGTAAATAGCTGTACTTTGTTTTCAATAAAATGAAAATTTTCCAATAAGAAAGGAAAACAAAATAATTTTTATTTCTAGCTGCTGACCCTAAAAGAATATATTCTTACTAATTCTTAGCACAAATTTACTCTTCTTAATTCAACTTTCACAGCCGTTTAATAAAAACACTTTTTGTTAATTTTGAAACGTTGGCATTTCATAATTCAGTCGGCATTTTCTAGCTATCCCCAACTAACATGTATAATAGATTTTACTTAACCAATGCAGCTGCAATATCTACGACCGAACAGTTCCCAACTTTTTAAAATTATGTAGCTCTACCACTCTCCAAGCCCGACTGCCCTCAATCACTGACCAGCGCTTCCAAAGAAACACTATCTAAGAACCCCGCATTCACAGTTTCAATATCCCGTAAAAACTATCTCCCAGAAGTTTCAAATGTTGGACCGTCACGTACCTAACGCTTTTTTATAGTAGGAGTCTTAGGATTTCTCTAAAGAGTGCAAGGAGTCTTTTGTTTGCAAATTAAGTAAAAAAAAGGTCGGGTTTTTGTTCGTCTACACCTCTCTTACGTTGTGCACAAGTGGACAAAGTTAGACAAAGATTATTGCGTGACGATGTTCCGAAGATTTAAAATGTTTTTATTTTGCTTTAAGATTTAAAAAATCGTTAACTGAAAAATATTGGCGGTTGACGCCGCCCCCTTTAGTATGCCGCCCGGGGCCATGCCCCCCCCCCCCCAGCTCCCCCCCCACGCTACGCCACTGACCTTAGCTATTGACCTGATGAAAAAATGTTGCGAATAAAAGTTATTCCTCAAAAAACGATCTACAAAAATGGTCTGATATCATTTTTTCGTAAAATGATTAAAAAAAAGTTATATCGAAAAATATATTTTTTCTTGAATTTCTGAACATTTTCACTTATAACTTTTTTATTTATAGTTCTACGACAAAAAGTTACTGAACCAAAGTTGTAGAGAATTTAATTTGCAACAAAAAATGTTAACAATTTTTTTTTATCAAATAAATAGTTAAAAGAGATATACTTATCGTAAAAACCATTTCAACCCCTATTTTCAAGATTGCGGCTGTGGGACAAGGGTGGCGACCCCACAAACTTTGTTTTAGCTTTACACTGACCCCCCCCCCCCCCTACAAATCAAAAAAATAAAATTGCGTCCTCTAAAAAACGCAACACCAAATGTAACTTTTCAATGGACTAGTCAATTTTCAGCTAACTGAGTAGTTCTATTGCCCAATGTTTTTTAAACGTAGGCATTTAAATTATAAATAGGGTCAAAGGGTGACTCACCTTGGGCGCCTGGTGGGTTAAGGTCGGACCTTAGCATATTTGTCCTTGTAGATAATGTACTGTCTAACAAGTGTTTCCAATAAGGGCAACCTGCAGTTTTAGTGCGGTATCCTTAATCAAATCACCTTTATTTTTCTTTTCTGTGTCAAAATTATATTATTAGTTGCCTAAAGGGAGCCTGTTGGCTTTAGATGGGCAGTCGGTCACAAAAGAAATCCAGTCACAAATATTGACCAAGTGACTCATGGTTTAGATCAAAATAAAAATTGAGAAAAAGCAAAAAATGAGCACGATTCACAAAATAGTAAGTATTTGTATACATTTAGGAACCGGATAAGATTTACTTTAGATAAGTTAATCTTCTCTATGTTATAATGATACACTAGTTTGTTCATAATTAACTTTATTTAATAAACTTTAATATACAAAATCATAGTTTACGTCTTTATAAAATTATAATACCTACTCTACATGATTACTAAATTCATTTATGTCTTTCAATAGGTGCTGTAATAGGCTCGTATTTAAAAAAAATATCTCAAGTATCGGTTGAACTCTGATTATGTGAAATTATTTTGAAATTGAGATCAAAAATCTTAATATAAAATGGGTTTTAAGTTTTAGACAGTTGAAAGTAATCTCAAGCACTGATTTGAATAGTCTGTTCTTAATTACGTTTCTGCATAATCGATATTATTATTCGGTATCACACAGCTAATTATAAAAATTTATGCAAACCTGTTTAAAAGCTCGCTGCTCACCCAAAACTAAATTTAATAAATATTATAATAAAAATGATTAGCAGTAAGTTTGGAACGGTACGTTTAAGTCATTATTCCTAAAATTTATATTATTAGAATAATAATATACTTTTGTCATAAACCAAAAGTTGTGATTTTATAAACAAGTTTCAAATATAAGTAAATTGAATATCCGACAAGTAATTCTTCTACGAAACATATCATCCTAAAACCCGTTCATTTCTCCAAAATGTCCTAGAAATCACTGTTTGCGTCTAGTTTCAGTTATGTCTCACATAAAAGAAGACAATTGGACGACCCAACTGTTAAAATCTATTCTTGAGTAATATTTAGACATCAACATCGCTTTAAAATGAGCTATCACTCACTCTTATTTTAAGTGACGATCAATAATAAAAGCTTTACTATAATCATTTTAATTACATTCAAGACTGAGACATACCTACATTAAAATACGGGCCATAATCACGCTGGTGTCTGAATAAGCATGAGTTGAATAGCATTAAATATAACATATTTATTTAATAAATAAATTTGGAAATATTTAAAACAGAATGCAAATACATAGCACTACATTTTTGTTTTGTAATAGTAAATTATGCCTAAAAATACAATTAAATACTCAAAGAAAAAATGTATAAGACATTATAATATTCATAAGTTTATAAATAAATTAATTCATGATAACAACAATAACTTCAAATATCCGTATTTGACGGGCAAATCCTTGAAAAATCTTATTCATAATCTGAATTAGAGGGTCAATAAATTAAGATACATCCTTTAAATTATTAATATAATTTAAATGATGTTTCGTAAGTGATGTTGCTTCTTGCGTCAAAAATTTAACTACCTTTGTATATACTAGAATGCGGTGTATCAAAATGTGTATTTCAAATCTCTTGCCTACTAAAATTGCTTAGTTTGAAAGTAAGCGTCGAAGATTTAGTAAACATTTTTAACCATGATAAGTCCTAGAACAAAGCATCGCATCGTGCAATACTTTTCTTGAAAGTTTATCTTAAATGCACATTCATATCGTTTCAATTAATATCATCAGGTGCAATGAGTGTTATTTGCCCTACATATACGTTCCTTTGAGCTTTAATATTTAATTGTGTGTGTAAACTTTAATATTGGCTTACAACACATTGAGGATTTTCAATTGGCATTTTTCTCGTACAATACCTATTTACTACGAACTAAGCAACATTGATAAAAATAAGGCTATAGCTAGGTACAGCCACGTTCACTAGCTAAATTCAATTTGGTCTAGACTAATATCTAAACTCGGGGCTATAATAAATGTACATGTTAAAGAAGTGTAGCACTAAATGTACAAGTAACTTAATAGCTAGTGTAATAATATGTAGTTGGCAAATGTCCTCAAAGTAATAATTATACTAAATATACATAGCAATCACATTGTGGACCAAAAACCACAATCAGATTGCTATGTATTTAGAAGCAGTATTATAATATTAGGTGATCTTCGCGATTGTATGACTACTCGCTCGTCATTTTACATCAAATTCAATTGACTCAAACGGTTACAATTTTGTCGTACAATACTGCATCCAGCTGAAATAACAGATCGAATAATGTTTAGATTATGCTTGATGCAATATTTTGAATACGGAGCTCAAGCCAGCTTAAGTACAGCTCCAAATACGCCAATTAAAATAAATTATATTGATTTCCCTCGTTCGAAAAATAGAGATATGCCTCTACTTACTCATAACAAACAATACTATACTACCCGTACTCGCCTATTTTAATATTTTCACAAATAAGCTACCACAACCATTAATGAACAAATAAATGTCGAAAGTACTTTGAATTTTCACTACGAGAGTTTAAAGAACTTGGTCAAGACCTTTGATATTGGTCTTATTGATTGCTGCAAGCTTTACATGGATGTCTTTCCATAGTTTACTTAAGATTAAATCTTCGTGTAGTGCATGTGCAAGTATTCATAAACATGTGCGACTTATTGCGTGGCTAGGTCATTTTTATCATCTGTATTTGCCAATTTCATAGAAATTATTGATTATCTAGTAATGTAATATAGTTGATATTTATTAATAAATTTGTACTTGGGCAAGATTAAATGTTAGTAAAGTTTATATAAGTTGATCATAATAAGATCACTAGGATCTTATTAAGATCAGCTTATATAAACTAAATAATTACGAATAGGTGAGACCGGACAAATCGAAGTACTTTTTAAGAAAAATGCGCGATAAATCGTTCACGAACTTCAATCGACTTAAATAACTGGAGACAAAAATGAACATTTATATTTGCTAATTTGCGAAACAAATATTTTATAAATTAAGTAGTGTAGTTGAGGTTGAAGTAGTTTGTAACAGCGAGTTTTATTACCATTTTCAACAAAAAAAAGAATACTGAATTTTAATACAAGGTGCAGTGTGCCCGGTCTCCATATCCATACTATTCTAAACTAATAAAAATTGAAAATTGAGTATTAAAATTGTGCAATTTGGAAATTAGTGAGTTCTCTACGGGAATAAAGATGTTTATTACTCAATTGCGTTCTTCCCGCAATAAGGCTTAGACGTTTGGGTATTCGATAGATAACCTGAATTGAACCTGAATACACACGAACACAAGTACATGTGAAAGCTATGTACGTATATTTTATTGAAACGGCATCTCATCTAGGCGATTAGAATATATAGGTGTATCCAGAGACTGACGCCATTTATTAATTCTAACTATGTTATGCTGAATATATCTTAAATTACTCTGCTTTCTGTACTTTAGGACGCATTACTCCAAGGGATTTGAAGGCATTATACAACAAAGGTTTATAAACAAAAGACCATGGCAAGAACAGTATAAATCCTGATAGGTATAAACTTGTGTACACTCCCCACCACTTAGAGAAGCTCTTGACATCAAACGGCACCAAGCTCCAACCCATGAACACTATCGTATAAATCTTAAGTATAATATATAATAAATATTTAACAGCTGTATTAGACCACATCTTTTCATAGAATGTTGTTCTGCTTAACATGGTCTCTAACTCTTTCTCCATGAAGATAATGATGAATTCGTTGAAGAAAGTCATGTAGTAACCAGACTGTGTTCCATGCCAGACCGCGAGGAAAGATAATGTAATCAACTGACTAAGATTACGATTTCCTAAGAATTTAAGTCGTTTGTAGACATATTCAGCTGCGAAGTGATTGGTGTTACAGTTGAAACTCTCTATGTAATGATTGAACTTCGTTGCGCCTTCGAAGCGTAGCAGCTTGATGTTGTTGCATCCGTCCCACTTGGAAACTTTTAGGTCACCCTTTCTTGTCGAGCCGTTGTAAGACAAACCGAATCGTATGCATGCGGCTGGAACGAAATATTGTTAATTAAAATAAAAAAATGAAAACAAAAGGATAAAGTTAATTTCGTGAAAGGCGGAGTTAATACATTTGGGGTATTCTTTTCACATTATGGTGATGTCGAAATGTGATGAGCCAGGTGAACATATTATGTTTATATCGTACTAGCGACCCGCCCCGGCTTCGCACGGGTGGATTTCAGATGCCCCCGCCGACGCCACGATTTGTGCATTTTAAATCTGTAATATCTTCGAATATATTCATTTAAATTAGATACTGTAAAGGGCCATTTTGATCTATATTAAATGCACAATGTATTTAATTTACTTAATTGTATAAGGATACATTCTGTATTGCTTAAAATCACTTCGTAAATAAGCCATTATTTCTCGTAAAAAGAAAGGAATAAAAAATGGTTGTTGTGGGTTATCCCTAAGAGATAGACATATACCGTCGCGGACTTTTTTGTAGTACTTTTTAAGGTGTACAACACTGTAGTACATTATTTTGATCTATCTCGTCGGGTGCAACCAGCGTTTGCAATGTAAGCGCAAAAAAATGTGTTTATTTGCCACATCACATTAGAAACCTCGAAAATTAACAGTGTTCCCATACTATATTATGCATTTATTATACATAAAAACCTTCCTCTTGAATCACTCTATCTATTAAAGAAACCGCATCAAAATCCGTTGCGTAGTTTTAAAGATTTAAGCAAACAAAGGGACATAGGGACAGAGAAAGCTACTTTGTTTTATACTATGTAGTGATAAACGTTACAGCTACGCATAATTTACATTTTCTTCACAAGTTTCTAATTTAGTTATTCAAATAAATTGCAAGAAAGTAATTATAGTTTTTAATTATATGTTACATCACTAGTAGGAGTAGAGTAGTTTCTACGAATAAGTATTTATATATTAAAATGTAAAGAAAAAACTTTGTACCTCTTTTAGCGATAAAACCCAACTACGACAAAAAACGACGCAAAAGCCGTAGTCACACGTTACGTAGAAACGTAACATAACACATTAACAACGCGTGACTACGGCTTTTGAAACTTGTTTCATACTTTTTCATCGTCGTTTTTTGTCGTAGTTGGGTTTTAGTTTTTACTTTTTTTATTTAAAATGTTTTGGTGCCTCTATAATATTAATTCTTTGCAAAGGATATTTTAAATAGATACCATAGAAATATCACAATTATCGAATAAATAGGTACGGACAAAGTCACGAGAAAATGCATATAATATATATATATTTGAAATGTACAAGTAACGCCCTTTCGAATGATATCAAACACGGCATATTTATTTAAAATTAATTTTTTAATAAAGTACTTTATGTCGGCTAGAGGGCGCCAAATTAGATTCAGTGACACGTCATATAGCCTATAACCAGCGGACGATCAAGACGCTTCTAACGATACCCTTATTTTTCTTATTCTGACTAGTAGCTTATAAAGAATGAGGGAACAAACAAGCATACCATAGAAATATCACACTTATCGACAAAATACGGACAAAGTAACGAGCAAATGATAATAATATATGTTTTTTTTTTAATGTACAAGTAACGCCCTTTCCAATGATACCAAACACGGCATATTTATCTCTAAATTTATTTTTCATACAGTACTTTATGTCGGTTAGAGGGCGCCACATTAGATTCAGTGACACGACATATAGCCTATAACCAGCGGTCGATCAAGACGCTTCTAACGATACCTCATTTGTCCAGTTCTAATAAGTAGTTAAGGAGCTATGAGGGCTAACAAATGAACATACATAGCCTGTCAAAATCATAACCCTCCTTTGGCTTTGCCGTAGTTGGGTAAAAATCATGCGAAAGGAGTGCAGAATTAAAAGTTGTCTTTTTCTAGTTTATTGTAATATATAGAGATAGAGTAGAATATTTATGTAGTAATAATTTCTGGCTTCATGTCATGGAGCGGTATAGTTAGCTGTACGAATTTTCAATAAGCTCATTTTCATAGGGCAACCCAGGTTAGGTTTGCGTAACAATCTTTTGACGTCATTCTTCGTTTGTCGACTTTATAGTTCGAATTGATAAATAAAAATTAAACGTTGGTTTTGTTTTACTTTTATTTATATTGCAACTGATAGTACGAGTAATATAGATACTGATTTAATTAAAGTTTGATAACAGCAAATATTGTTATGAGATTTAAGCTCAGTTTAATAGTAGCTAGTACATGACAATACACTTTACAGTTTAAGCTAGTTTTTTTTATGTATCAGTCTGCCAATGTGACTCTACTCTGCTTGATGGAAAGCAAGAGCAGAATCCAAGATGGGTGGGTGGTCACCATACTCATTGCGAATACAGACTATGCAACAATGCAGCATGGTGATCCACACTATGGCGGCCTATTGAGATGCTTCTGCATCGTTAGGCCTCCGGTCTCACACTTACCAACGAAACACGACAGCACGAACGCTGTCATTTTAGATTGGTCTTCTGTGAGAGGTTAGTACCGCCCGATCGAGCCCAGCCTGTTCGTGCTGAAATTAGCGTGACTCTACTACCTTGAAAGTTTGTGGCGATATGGTGCATACGCCTCACTCAAATAATGGATGAAATTTGCTGACTAAAGTTACTGAGGACAGTCAGTATTCTTTTCACTAAGAGCGGCTATACCGACCGTAAGTTTCAGTTTCACTCTGGTAAGGATGTGTTCATGTGTAGTTCGTAACAACAGCGGTCGCACGTATGTTTTACCTGCAATATTCATCCATGCCGTTCCATTTTTGCCATACGAACACTTACAGACGTTACGGATAATTGAAGCCGTGTAAATTTCAATAACATTTTTTTTAACAGAATTTTACATTGCCTACACTTGGGTTTGGGAGATCTGATGTTAATCGCCCTAAGTAAAAAATCGAATTTAAACTTTTAACTTAAAGCTGATCTCAACCCGGTTTGGCAAAAGGCTCGGAGGAATTATTCATCGCACCGAATCGACTTAAATGGTCACTAGATATCAACACCAGGGCCGGATCTACCATATGGCTTTTTGGGCTTAAGCCCAGGGCCCCGTGGATTCCAGGGGCCCCCAGCTAAGTCAAGTTAAAGTAAAAAATAGACGATAATGCGGACGTAAAAATAGTCTATGGGTGAGTCTATAATACTGGGGATGTCCCGCCGCTTATCACCTAGGGTAATTTTGTTCTTTTTTGTGGTTCTGTTCTCAGTCCAAGCTCTCTATCAATCATATCAACCTCTATCAAAAAGCTCTCAATCTCATAATGATCAGTTAACTATCGTACTTCGATACTGTTTTCGGGGAAAAGTGTACGAAAGATATAAGAAAGGTGTGCTTTATAATGTACTAGCCGACCCACGCAACCTCGTTTACGTCTCCTATTGCCCGCAGCGTGATAATTTTCCACCGTTTTTAAAACATTTTTCATTGGTGTTCCACTCCTATTGGTCGTAGCGTGATGATAAATAGCCTATAGCCTTCCTCGATAAATGTACTATCCACACTGAAATAAATTTCAAATCGGACCAGCGGTTCCTAAGATTAGCGCGTTCAAACAAACAAATTTTTCAGCTTTATAATATTACTAGCGACCCGCCCCGGCTTCACAGGGGTGGATTTCAGATGCCCCCGCCGACGACACTATTCGTGCATTTTAAATCTGTAATATCTTCGAATATATTCATTTAAATTAGATACTGTTACGGGCCATTTTGATCTATATTAAATGCACAATGTATTTAGTTTACTTAATTGTGTAAGGATTAATTCTGTATTGTTTAAAATCGCTTCGTAAATAAGCTATTATTTCTCGTAAAAAGAAAGGAATAAAAAATGGTTATTGTGGGTTATCCCTAAGGTATAGATAGACATATACCGTAACGGACTTTTTTAACCGACTTCCAAAAGGAGGAGGTTCTCAATTTCATCGGTTTTTTATGTATGTACATTGATTACTCCGTCAATTCTGGACCGATTTTGAAAATTCTTTTTGTATTCGAAGGGTTATGCTCCCCATGTGGTCCCATGGCCACCATATCAGGATCTGATGATGAGATCTCAAGGAAATCGAAGGAAATCCTAAAATTTACGTGAGTGCCTGCAATGAAGTTAAGAGCAATTGTCTGCATGCCTTCATATTCTGTAGACATCATTTAATTTCATAATATATAACGGGTCCTAACGTTATTGTCAGTTTACCTCAAATCACTTCAATTAAAGTAACCTTAGAGAACAGTGCATTTGAGATTTTATTACAAAAAATTACCTGAAGTCCTTTCGATTCAAAACGTTATATATGTTACCTTTAGTCGTATTCTTTCAAGTTATTCAGGTGAAATGATGATGAGAGACTTAAGAAAGACTAAAAAGCGAAAAATAAAAATAAACTTCGTTTAAAAAAACCGACTTCAAAAACTAAAAAGTATAAAATAACTTAATTTGTATGTGCTACCTATTCATAGGTTTGAAGTCGGTGCCAAGCCAAAATGTAATAGTAGGTACCGCACTCGCCGCGCGTGACCTTGAGCGGGATAGCTGCTCATCGCGTAGAACAAAACAACCGAAGCATCGGTGACGTCGTTAACGTTTGTCTCGAAATATAGCGAGTGTGGTACCTACTATTACATAGGGCAGTAATTTTTAAGGTGTACAATACTGTAGTACATTATTTTGACCTATCTCGTAGGGTGCAATCAGCGTTTGCAATGTAAGCGCAAAAAAATGTGTTTATTTGCTACATAACATTAGAAACTTCGAAAATTAACAGTGTTCCCATACTACATTATGCATTTATTATACATAAAAACCTTCCTCTCGAATCACTCTATCTATTAAAGAAACCCGCATCAAAATCCATTGCGTAGTTTTAAAGATTTAAGCATACATAGGGATATAGGGACAGAGAAAGCGACTTTGTTTTATACTATGTAGTGAAGTATAGATTAAAATTGGTAGTCATATTAGCCTACATTTATTTAATGTTTCACAAGATTTTTTGAAAAAAATGGATTTACACTGGATAACTGTAGGGGCAGTCAAACGGTCGTGCGGTCCATGGCCCTTTATGGGGCCCCAGTATGGGTGGAGGCCCTGAGGGCCAGCACTATCGCGCTATTGCGACGACCAAAACGAGTGCTGGCCATCAGGATCATAAAGGGATACGATCTCTTTTGAGGTGGCAAGGCTCCTGGCTGGAACTCCACCATGGGACCTGGACTGGAGGCAAGAGACCTTGCGGCTCTTTATCAGTGTCTCAAGGAGGCGCGGAAGTTGGGAAGGTCTCCTGAGATTCGAGAAATTGAAGATCAGAAATCCCAACTCCGCCAGGTCATCGTGGAGGAATGGAAGAACGACTTGGGCAACCGAGCGCTGGGCACGCTGTTTTGCGGTGGTAAAACCCCTTATGCAGGATTGGCTTGAGAGGCATCACGGGAGCCTCTCAAACCGGCTGACGCAGGTGATCACTGGAAAAGGATGCTTCGGCGATCACCTATGTCTGATCCGTAAGGAGCCAACGCCTAAGTGCCACCACTGCGATGGCCAGACCGTGGTCACGGCGCTCCACACGCTGGCAGAAAGTCCGGCGGCATAGGGAAAGCCGAGGGGCGATCTCGTGGCACACATCGGAGTGGGGGTTCTCTCACTCAGTAACATGATTGCGGCCATGTTACGGAGTGAGAGTGCGTGGAAATCCGCAGTCTCTTTCTGCGATCAAGTTATGCTCGTGCAGGAGAGGGCGGAGCGGGACAGGTTTAGAACTCTCCTGGTCCGCCAGGTCCGGGAATGGGCTCGGTACCGCAAACGACTCAGGTGCCGGTGGTCGCAGAACGAACGTACAATGGTGTAGAAGCAATACTAGAACAAAAAAATAAATCTGCGGATTACGTGCCATGTGCTGCGCATTCTTTTAACCAAGTTAGTGAAGAATCTGTGAAGGTGTGAACCGAAATCGTAAACTTTTTTGAGAAGTGCGAAAATATATGTTTCTCTTCTGCTTCAACGCATAAAGATAGGAATTGTTAAATTGTGAAAAAAACTGATATTTACGTTAAAAAGTTTAAGTCAGACTAGATGGTATCGCCACTATGATGCTGTTAAGCTTTAAAAAATAACTATGATGACATTATGAACATTTTGATAAGTTTCAGCGAAAATGAAGAGGAAAAAAGCTAATTATCGAAAAGAGGCAAGAAATTTATTTAATAAACTGGCAATTTTGTTTATTTTTATTGGAAGATTTAATTCAGTTAATAAAAAATACAGAGTCCTGGTTGTGTAGGATATAAGTTAATTGTGCCATGAAAAGAGATCAGAAGCTAAAGGATTACAAAGAAAAAGCCAAAAACTAAGTATAAACTACAGACACATTACTATAACTAAGAGACACCTTACACTAAAGTATTTTGATAATTGTAGAGAGACAGTCGCAGTAAACGGCGCAGAAAAGTTTAAAATAGACATGCAAAACGTTGCACTGAATAAACTGAATACGGATTTAAATCAAAGAAGTCAAGTTTATGCGACATGTAGAATTTTTTTTTTAATGGTTTTCAAGAAAATATCGTGCAACACATTGATTTAGAAAGCACACCTAAGGTTATCGACTGTTATCCCGATAATGTGGATGAATATTTAGTCAATGAATGCATCTAATTAAAAACTTATTTGTTTCAGTCGATAGAGTCCTATTCATCTTGCGTAGACATTTTTGCGATTATTTATGAAAAGAAGCTTTTTTTTTCCTTTTTTTTTATTTAAAATTTATTGTTCACAATAATAAAACCTTATTCTAAAACATAAGGTCCACAAAACTGTTTTAAACAGTTTGTCTGTGGACGTATTCCCGAATTGCTATACAATCTTAAAAATATATTTAACTATACTAATCACAAATTGTGAAGCCGAGCGATGGCATTTATAGGCTTTTATCCGTTTTGTCCATAAATGTTGATTTAAGTAAGAATTTAGAATGTGAGAAGCAATTTAAATTAAATTTGCCATAGGAAAATGCAGAAAGTTTGCTTTATCATTTGTCAATTTATTTACGATTGTACTTATTAAACACTAAGCCATAAGGCATAATATATTAAAATACAAATTAAATATTTCATCGTTTAATTTTAATCCTACATATTTGAGTAATTGTTTGATTGATGATTGCCAGATCTAGTAGTTTAAGCGGTCGCCACGCCGCTTTTTACTGCGCAAAGTGTTGTGGCTTCAAATCCCACATGGGACCACACTTTGTGTGATCCACAAATTGTTGTTATAAGTCTGAGTGTTCTTTGTGTTCGTTACATGTATGTTTATAGAGTCCCCCTCGACACAGGATGTATATTCCTAATGCGGTAGTTGTCTTTAAAAAAAAAGAATTTGGGGGCCCCTAAGTAGTATTAGCCCAGGGCCCCCTAAACTCACGGTCCGGCCCTGATCAACACTAAAATCTGATGTGTCTTGTAGTATAAGTATAAACATAATGGTATGATTACTATGATTGTTCAGCAAAACAACAGAAGCGTATCTAACTTTGATAAATATAAGTTACTAGCTGATCCGGCGAACTTCGTACCGCCATATTTACTTATCTGTCTCAGCTTCCCACAGGCAGTGTATAGTCGCGGAAAAAAAAAAGACTTATCCTGTTATTTTTTAATTTTTCTTGTACACAATAACGAACACGAAACCTTGTCCTAACAATAACGAACACACAAAAAAAATTGGTGCAGCTGATCGGAAGTTATGCACGTACATACATTTCGGCGATTCATTTTTATAGACATCACTACATAGTATAAAACAAAGTCGCTTTCTCTGTCCCTATATCCCTATGTATGCTTAAATCTTCAAAACTACGCAACGGATTTTGATGCAGGTTTCTTTAATAGATAGAGTGATTTAAGAGGAAGGTCTTTATGTATAATAAATGCATAATATAGTATGGAAACACTGTTAATTTTCGAGGTTTCTAATGTGATGTGGCAAATAAACACATTTTTTTGCGCTTGCAAACGCTGGTTGCACCTTACGAGATAGATCAAAATAATGTACTACAGTATTGTACACTTCAAAAAGTACTACAAAAAAGTCCGCGACGGTATATGTCTATCTCTTAGGGATAACCCACAACAACCATTTTTCATTCCTTTCTTTTTACGAGAAATAATGGGCTTATTTACGAAGTGATTTTAGGCAATACAGAATGAATCCCCATACAATTAAGTAAAATAAATACATTGTGGAATATAGATCAAAATGGCTTTTTACCGTATCTAATATAAATGAATATATTCGAAGATATTACAGATTTAAAATGCACGAATCGTGTCGTCGGCGGGGACATCTGAAATCCACCTGTGCGAAGCCGGGGCGGGTCGCTAGTATATAAATAGAAGATAGATTCTACATATTCAATGACGTTCATTCTATACCTGTAGTTTAATAAAAAGTACAAAGTACGGCGAATAAAAAAATGCTTTAATAAATGTAAAAATGTTTTATACGCTTCCATGAATTAAAATAAACTGTATTCTTCGAGGCCTATTCTTCCACATAAGGGGATGGAATATATTCTTCAACTGTCAGTGAGACTATACGCAAATTTTAATATTTCTAATAAAAAAAGAACTTTCCAAATGTGTTGTTAACCAACAGTACTAAGGTAACAAATACAGCCAATTTGAAAACTACCTTTTTCTTTTGAAGTCGGTTCAAAATTTAGTGTTGAAATGATAAATTACATTACATAAAATAAAATCATATAAATTCTTCGCATTGTGTTCATGGTTCTACATACTACTGCTTTAGTTAAATATCTTAATCTTTCTTTAGTATATATCATATTAAAATATGTTTAGGAATTAATAAGCTGTTTAAAAGCCTTTAAGCAAGCAAAACCTTTAAGGCTAAGCGCGCACTACGATTTTTATTCGTTGCGATTTTTAAAGTGCGAAATAATATCGCAAATGACAATAATTCCAACGCGCACTATGATTTATTTACATACCAAATTTACACACGATTTCGCATCTGCAATTTTAAATCGCAAACGATTTATTTTCGTTGTGCGCGGATTGTAGTGTTTTTCTCTTGTTCACGCACAATATGTTTTCGCACCGATTTTTAATCGTAGTGCGCGCTTAGCCTAAGGCTGACGTCCAGTTATGTTTCAATTGAGTAATCTATTGGATCAGAATCATAGAGCAACACGGTATGGAGCAACCATACGCAGGCGTTCCCCTCTGTCAAATTATAAGCCCATATGGGCCTACGCGTTACACTGTTCATCTTCCCAGCCTTTATTATTCCGAATATTATTTGGGGTCGGTCTACGTGTTACTTTATCTCCCTAGCCTATATTACTCCAAATATTATTTTGGGTCGACTCATTCAATCAGTTTTACCAAGAAGCAACTAACTTATAAGAAAAACCCAACCCTTTGGCCTGACCGGGGCATTCATTCCGCATACGCTAACCGCTAGCTAGAATAATGATGCAGTCGCGTTACACTGTTAAGCCAAGTCTCCGCAAAACAAAAGTTGACAACGTTTGTGTTGTCAACCTTTTTTGTGTTGTCAAATTTCGGTGGAGACGCGCCTTTATGACACAGAATGTATATTATGTGTGCGTAAAATTATGAATGTTTTTGTTTTATTTGTTATTTGTAAGTTCGTTCGTAGTGACAGGCGATTGTTTTGATTAAATTGACATTGAAGACAGACAGACTGACATTGAATATTAAAATTATTTTAAATTGCTTACTATTCATTGGTTTTAATTTTATTTTCGTGTAACTCTTTTTTTAAATAAACGAAGCCCAAGTAACCCCTTATAACATCAGTTATCTGTCAGTGAAAGTGCCATCTAAATCATTCTAGCCGTTTCAAAGATTAGCCAGAACAAACAACTTACTTAAAAAAAAACAATTTAAATCAAATCAATTTCATTTTTTGATGTGATTACCGTATACTAGAATGCTGATACTTCAACATGTATTAAAGTGAATAGCTTTTAATTTGAAATTACAAACAGACACTCCAATTTTACTTATTTGTAGAGATTTGGTCCGACATTGTCAGTGCAAACACATAAGTGTTCTACGTTTCTGAATGTTTTAGTCTAATAAAGATTGATCATATTCCAGTATCATTTACATCCAATTCAGTTGTTCCGGACCATAATTGTGATGGTAGTAGACGATAACGATTAATGAGAGCGGCCTTACCTTCAGTTAATAGCCAGCAGGAAATGTATTTATATAAAGCTAAGTGAGCCCACAGTCCACAGTAGAAATGACGGTATATTATAGAATTTTCCGAAAATTCATCCGATAGCATGTATTTCATATTGAAAACAGATACTGAAATAGAAGAAGTATGATTAGATATAAAAGTCATCCCACCTGTACTATCATTTAGCAAATGATAACAAAATGTTGTATCATTGTTTCAATGGACTGATTGCAAAAGGAATCAGTTCAAATAATTTGGTAGAACAAAAGTTGTACCAAATATTTCAAGCAAAAATAAAAGGGATTTAATTAAAGGCTTCACTGCTTCACATTTTGCAACCGAAATTTACATTATAAAGTACCTAATAATAACATGAGACATCTCGCACAAAGCCATCTGGTACACACAAAGCTTTTTTTTCTGGAATAGCAGGCGAACGAGCTGACGTATCGTCTGATGGTAAGCACTTACCGCCGCCCATGGACACCCGCAACACCAGAGGCGTCACAAGTGCGTTGCCGACCTTTAAACCAGACTGGTAATAAGTCTGGTTTTACCCAAGACTTTTTACTATAACCTTCATAAACATCAAGAAATAGCTTCATAAACATCAGATAAAACTATTTAAAGTACTGTTATGGACCGGACCAGTTATAATTTAGAAACCAAATGCAAAATATAAAAAAATTATAGCAAAACCGAAGGATTAAGAGCTGTAACTCTTGGATTCTGCTTATGCTTTCCATCAGGCAGAGTAGAGTCATTTAGGCTAGGCCGAATATAAAAAAATAATTGTAAATGAGTATTTATGATATTTTATTGTCTCAATTAAAAAAAAATTACTTCACCTATTTTAGCATTACTGTTCTGCTGTGTTAATCGAGAGGGCGGTAAGTAAGAAAAGTGACGCAAGATTTTTCTTACCGTAGGTACTTACTGCTCTTTATGTAACAAGAAAAATCATTCCTTATCTACATAAACGTAGCACATAGGATAGAAGTAAGTTCGTTTCACTTACATTTCATAAAAATGCATAAGCAATGAAAAAAAGGCTACATTTGACTCATTACCCTCTCAATTACCATGGCAGTGTTGTTGTTGTGAAAAGGATAATAAAAAATATAGTGTTACCTCCAACTTGGAAAGCTATCAGGTACAGTATTCCTTGAATTAGTCTTTTCATCGCATACTTCTCATACACATGTGAGTCTGACTCCAAGGGAAATTTGTCAGTTATAAAGTCCTTGTACCGTCTGAATGAGAAGATTGGTCCAACCAAAAAACAGGCAGGAAAGTAAACAAAGCCCATTAACTCTATAAAAGTAGGTGGCGTTTCAAGGGCAGTGATTTTGTTATTTGCAGAAAGTTCTTCTCCATTCTTTTTTTTCAGTCCATCCCAAGTGTCAAATGACAAAGCTATTAATTTTAATGTGAGTACACATTGAGGCATTGTCCAGGTGATATCATATTCTTCTGATTCAGTTACTATGTAGCCCGCAAGGAGGTATGTCATATTAAATACAAATGTAACTATTACATTATTCTTTCCTGGGCCCAAGAATGTGGTTGTTAAATATATCACTATAGCTGGGATTGTATTATGATACAGTGAAGTCCCAAAGTTGTAATAAGCCATGTCTAAACCAGTAAATATGAAATATAAATTTCTATACTCCACATGTTGCCTGACATATTTGTGGTACACAATGGCTATTGGATATCCCATAAGAATTGAAATTAGAAGCTTTAATGCTGGTTCTGTGGTCCCGATAATGTCAGCAAAATATGCTATTGGGCTTAGTCCAACTAAGCCCACCAAGGTAAGAACCAGTCCAAACATTGTCACAGACCTGCTAACAAAAGAATTGAAAAGATAAACTTTTTAATAAAAAAAAAAATCGTTTCAAGCAAGGTTATGTCATGTATATACTATTAGGGGGTCCGAACGTGTTTTTTATTGGCCCTAAGAGCTAAAGTAAACATTATTGGTATCGGTTAACAATAACCCATGCCAACTTACCGTAAAACTTAAAAAAAAATAACTGACTGAATAAAAAACGTTTACACTAATAAAACAAACACTGTGATTTATTCATTTCAACACGCCAATAGTATCAATGCAAGTAGAGTGAGGGTTGCTTTACTTCTATGCACATGAAACTTTATTTACAAGATTTGAACAACATTCAAATCTAATATACCTTGGAGAGACTTATTGGAAGCGTTTCACTCTATAGGGAGTTTTTTTTTTATATTTCTCCTGAATTTGCTCGGTTTTCAAATCTCCCTAAGCTTAATAATATATATAAAAAAATTCAAAAATATTGGACAATATTAAGAGGTTGCGCAACTGAAAAGTGTTAGTAAGAAAAATCGAAATTTTGATGTTAAATTACCTTTTTTCAAAATAACACAGTATGACAGAAATATGTTGATATTAAATAAAAAGACACAAATTCGCATAAAATACAATTTAAATATTCAATATGTTACTTAAATTTTACATATTAATACATGTAATAATTAATTAACGATATTAGCTGCAACCCCTTCTTTTGTTTGTCAATGGCGACGTCTATACTGCGATGCTCGGCGACTCTTAGCAAGAATTTATGTTCTATTCCGCGACGGAATCATTGTTTTTTTATTTTTAATAAGTTAAGCTCCTTCTGCAGCAACATCGACTACCTTTAGACCATTTAAGGAGTCTCTGATGTAGTGCTTTGTGTGTGAATACCGAACAACCTGAAGAATTTCTTTTTATTTACTAGTAACGAAGTCACTAATCGATTTTTTGGTCAAATTTAAGAGTCCAAATCCAATCGTTTGATGTCTTTTTCTGTAGTGATTTTTATAAAATAATTTTATTTGAAATGAAACATACGATTTAGCATTTTTAAACGAACTCTTCAGTCAAGAGAGGGATCTTTTGAGTAATACGTCTAATTTTAAATCTATAATACGTAAAAATGCTAAATCTATGTTAATTTCAGATAGATACCAAAGGTACCTTGGGTCACTGTGAGATTTTTTTATTTTTCAAATTAATATTAGGATAAAAATCCCAATAACCATCACATCCAAATCGTTGTTTGGAGAACTCCGATTTAATTCATGATATAAGTAAAATCGGACATATTAAACATTTAGTTTCTTTTTTACACTAAGAAAATTCAATGATTGTTTGGTGCATAAAAATCATTTTTTAGCGTATATGGCTTTTGCAATCCACCTCGCTTAATGGAGAGTCCCTTGAATGCTAAAAAGGAAAATTATTCTGAGATCAATCTCCAAGGTATATCAGTGAAAGTGGTAGATTCCCTAATGTCTCCTCTTGTATAAGTTTCAGTCTCTAAGATGTTTTGAGGATAACCTTCGTGCAAGATAGTTATAAAGACTGTCTTATCAAGCAAATTCTTTATTTCGAAATATTCTAAAAATAATAATGTCTGGAGCACTAGGCGATACAGAAGAACACTTGTCTAACGCTCTTTACAATATTAATTACTATGGGTGTAATTAAATTATTCTTTCAAAACACACTCCATGACTTAGTCCTGTAGCTGCAGTGTCAAAGCAAATACCTACTAATGATATGGCGACATGTAGGTAGGTACATTTAATTTGTCCACCTCATTTAAGAACAACTTTAGTCTTTCTCGTGCCTTATTAAGTAACCAAATTCCTCTTGTTTTACTCTTTTTACAATCTAAATATGCTTAACTAATTTACTATAACACAAAAGTAATACTTACTAACCTCCACTGTAAAACAAAACTCAGTAAATATTTACCCCATAGTGATGACGTATCATCTGTATGAGAAAATTTAATTGGCGTTGCGCAACCTCTAAATATTATCCGATTATGGTGATTTTTGGTATATGATTACTGTACATGAGTGGTATCAAAAATTCGAGCAAAGTCAGATGAAAATAGAAAATAAAAAAAATTAACACCCTAATGTACATGCATGTGCAATGTACATGAACTGTAAGAAAATGTTAAATTATCAGTATTAATTACTATACTATACTAATGAACAAAAGACTGCCTATCTCACATTTAATTAAGCATGTATTTAATTGTGGAAAATGACAAGCTCATGATTGGTATGTATTGAGTTATTTATCTATTGTGTTTTTTGATATAATGGACCGCATGCCAATTTGCTCATAAATTGTATTTGCTTACAATGTCAATCAGCTTGGATAATAAGTTTTATTAGAAGTTATGTTCTCAACAATAAAATAGCAATAACATTATATTAAAATACTAGCTGACCCGGCGAATTTCGTACCGCCATATTTATATACAATAATTAGCAATAAATTAAAATTGCGACTATAATTTGAGATTTAAACTATCCTATCTCTCAATTTGGATCGAAATGCACATGGTGTGCAAATTTTATTATAATCGGTTAAGTGGTTTAGGAGTCCATTGAGGACAAACATTGTGACACAAGATTTATATATATTAAGATTGCAATTTTCAAAGGAAAGCTCTTTTATTATGAGTATGTATTACAAATGTACTAAATTGAGAAAGTATGTATGGATGTAGGCTATAACATACTTTCTAATGAGAGGCAAATGTCCAGCAGTGGACAGTTTACTGGCAATGCTATTTAAGGCGATAGTTGAAGAATTCAAATATGAAAGCAATAAATTTAGATTTTTAACAACATCAACAGATGCAGTAATGGTTCAAACATAGTAACAAGAAGTTCGGGATTTTATTAATGTAACTAATTTGTTAAAATGAAACATGTTATCGGAAACAATGTAACTAAATTATGTACTTACTAATCGTGAAAATGACGATGCACAATAATGGCCCAGATATGTCATACGTAACAGTGATGATAATGTTTAAGCAAGGGTATCGAACATTTTACCTAACCTCTGTATTATTTTACATAAGATAAAAGAATACTCACTTTTCGTGACAAAATAAATAGGAAGACAAAGTTTAAGTAGTGAATGTGTCCACCAGTACAGCGGGGGGACTAGCTGCATATCACAACAATGTTATAAGTTATAATGAGAAGATACACAACAGTTCTTCTTAGAAGAAAAATTACTCCAAGATAATATTTTATTTTCGGTTACTGCAACCGATTACGTTTTGTTAGCTATCTGCAGCATTAGTGGCTGCTTGATTGATAGTATACTATTCATAATTCATGTCGTAATTCGTAATCGTAGTACATACTCTATGGGAAGTAGTGACAAGACCTAATACTACAATCATTTATTTTATTTTTCCTTTACCTTTTTTTTACCTTTTACCTTTTTTTTACCTTTCCCTTTTACCCAACTATTTATTTACTTGTAAACATATGTTAAAAACTTTTAGTTAACTTTGTTTTGTACAATAGTGTACAAGCACGACACACGCACTAAAATTATTTGAGGGCGCCAACTTCAACGGGTGACACGCCAGCCATACCGGCTCCACCTGAGCCACGTTGGGCGCTCAAGCGCTTAGATCGGGAGCTCCTCCTGGAAGCCGCCATCGTACAGACCTGGGCCCCTGCGCCGTACAGGCCACTCGATGTGGATGGGGAGGCACAATGTTTCCGGGAGGCTATGACCTGCGTCTGCGATGCGGCGATGCCTAGGGCTCAGCCCAACACTTTGCGTCACTGGGTCTTTTGGTGGTCGTCGGAGATCACAAGGCTGCCTTAAGCCTGCGTGTCCAGTGGTCAGTGGTCCAGGCTTTGTAGGAGGCGTCATCACCCCGAATATGTGTCAGCCCAAGAAACAGATTGGTTGGTGGAATACAGGGGTGCCAAGAAAACCCTTCAGGCAGCGATAAAGTGCGCCAAGAATGAGAACCGCCGCGAGCTGGAGATACTAGGGGGCTACAAGGGGGCGCCCTTACCGCATGGTTTGGAGCAAAATGCGCCCATGCTCCACCGCGGACCCAATGTCTCTGTGACCCGGAGAGGCACTCATAGCCCAGTTGCACTCAGTGATTAGAAACAATCACCGAGGATAAGCAACGTTGGCGCTGTCAGTACCTCGATGGGTGACCGCTGTTGGCATGTTACCATGATCATCTCCGTGATTCGGAGGTCACGTTAGCAGTCCGTCCCGGTTGTTATGATAGGATAACAGTCGTAAAGTTTAGTTGGAGGCCTTTGGGTGGCTTAAAAACATCCAACGGCAAGATTAGTCTTGCCAGTCCCCAACCCGCACTTGGCCAGCGTGGGGATGTATGGCCTTAACCCTCTCCTGATAGGAGACCCAAGCCCAGCAGTGGGAAATTATGGGTTGTTGATGATCGGAAACATAGCATAGGGAGGGTGGAGAGGCGACCTACAATCTATAGGTGGCCCGAGGTACGTCGGAGTTCCAAGGTTTCCTTTCTAGGGTGCAGGATCCCGGCTTCTAGTACCTACCCGAGACGGCGTGTGGTTTAGGTCGATTTGAGTCCGACATAGCCACCAGTAGGTGGTATCCAGAGGGATTTTCGCACAGAAAAAATAAATGGCACCAACTAAACTCATGTTGCTGCCCATCTAGAACTACTCAACTCGTTCTGATACTTTGTAATTTTTTAAATTATTATATTTTTATGACTTTTATGATTTTCAGTTCTTATCGATCTCCCAAAGCTTATATTTCACTATAAAAGATATGTTGGCAAGCTAAGCCTTCCATCTACATTGATTTTAATTAAACAAAATTACGATTTTGACATTTTAGTCGATCAGTATCTTTTACTAATTACCATAGAGCACTGGGTATGGGTAAACTATTTTATTCTGTGGTAATAGTACATTATTGACTTGACGAGATGTCATGACGAGTGACGAGATGATTGTGGTGTTTTATTGAGTGCGAGTATTCAATGAAGATAAATTTCTCAATTTACAAAAACCTATGATTTTCTTGAGACACATAAAGTGATATTTTCATTAAATATTTTATTTTAAGGCTGGTGAATTCAGGTAAGTGGTTTATATCATAAAAGTTGCACTTTGCATTGTTATTTTCGAACACGACTCTTTAGTCTAGGTATTTATTTTCATTTCTACACAAATTCTATTGTTTTTTATTTGCTACAGTCAACTTGCAATTTGCGATCTATGCGATAGATAATCAGTCATTTTGTATGACATACTCAAGTTATTTGTCAGGCCTTTTTTTAAAACAAAAGTTGTAAGGAAATTGAATTGCCGCTTGGTAATTAAGGGTATAATTATGTATCTCCACAGAGCATAGTGGTGTTACATGGCGAAATTAAATCATCATTAATATTCATGAACCACTAGACATCAATTTAGCTTCCGCTACTTTAATAATAATAGTCGTAATAATTTTGTAGGTTTAAAATGGACTCTGCAGGTGACTGGTGTTTGATAGAAAGCGATCCTGGGGTCTTTACACAGCTCATTAGAAAATTTGGTAAGTGTTATTCATCTGTGTCATCTATACTTATACTTATCTGCACTATATCTACACTATTATATAAAGAGGTAAAGTTTGCGTGTTAGTGATGTTGTAGGGAGTAATCTCTGGATCTACTGAATCAATTTCTAAAATTCTTTTACCAATACAAGGCTACGTTATATGTGAATGACATAAGATATATAATAACCCAAAAAGTGCTAAGACTTTTTTGTGGCAGCCGGATTTGCAAAGTAAGTCGGAGGAAAAAAGGTCATCGCCCAACGAAGTGGGCACGGGTCAGCTAGTTATATATACACAAACAAACTAGTCTGTAAAAAGTAAATCAAGTTACTCCTTATATCATCAGCTATCTGCCAGTGAAAGTACGGCAAAATCGTCCACCTGTTGCAGAGATTAGCCGGAACAAAGAGACAGACAAAAATAGAAAAAAGTGTTATTTTGGTATATGTACCGCATATACTGTGTACAAATACAAATGCCATTTAGTAAAAAGCAATTATTTTAATCTTACAAACAGACACTCCAATTTTATTTATTTGTATAGATACTTTTATCCTATAGATCCTTTATGTAGACATAGACAATCAATCTCCACTTATTACATTCCTTTTTAGCTTTGTCCACATTCATCAATCACTGCATGCATGCACGTCGGTACCTGGTGCTTTTCACATGGCTCTTCTTCAGAACATCACAAATTTTCTATTATTCATCTGCTCTATATGACCAAACATTGAGGCATGGTCTGTGCAAACCTTGTCGCAAAATTTGCTTTCAGTCTGCCATGCCACTCTTTATATCTAACTAGCTACCCGCCCCGGCTTCGCACTGGTGGTAATCAGATGCACCCACCGACAACATGATTCATGCATTTGAAATCCTACTAATATTATAAACGTGAAAGTTTGTAAGTATGGATGGATGGATGTTTGTTACTCTTTCACGCAAAAACTACTGAACGGATTTGGATGAAACTTTACAGTAATATAGCCTATACATCAGAATAACACACACAGGCTACGATTTGCCGCGATAACCGACATATACGCGAGCGGAGCCGCGGGCAACTAGTCTGTAATATCTTCGAATATATTCATTTAAATTTCATACTATAAAGGGTCATATTGATCTACATCAAATGCACAATGTATTTAAGGTACTTAATTGGATATGGATTTATACTGTATTGCTTAAAATCGCTACGTAAATAAGCCATTATTTCTCGTAAAAAGAAAGCAATAAAAAGTACAAAGAAAGGAATAAAAAATGGTTATTGTGGGTTAAGATAGACATATACCATCGTGGACATTTTTGTCGACCTCAATAATGTGAAAAAACATCTAAACAAAAACAAATAGTTTAAAAAAAAAAAATCGTTTTAAAAAACTAAACAAACACGCTTTTGTAAATATACCAAACATAAGAGTAGAAAATAAATTATAGTTTAAAAAACTAAAAGACACGCTTTAATAGCAATCTAACTAAAAAGTAGAAAATAATTTTAATGTAAAAAGCGTGGGGCGACATTATTGAAATATTTTCAGAAAGCACCCTCAAAATAATACTGTAGCACATTATTTTGATCTATCTCGTACGGTTCAGCCAGCATTTGCAATGTGTTTATTTACGACGTCACATTAGAAACCTTTAAAATTTATCAGTGTTTCTCTACTATATTATGCATGTGTTTTACTCGTACATATAAACCTTCCTTTTGAATCACTCTATCTATTAAAGAAAACCGCATCAAAATCCGTTACATAGTTTTAAAGGTCAAAGCATTTATAGGGACAGACAGACAGACAGCGACTTTGAGTAAATATGCAAGCATCTCAGTATACTACATTGTTGCATTGTCTGCATTTGGAATGAGCATGGTGACCACTACCCTTGGATTCTCCTCATGCTTTCCTTTAGACAGACCACGAAGAGGAGGATGAACGCGAAAACATTGAATCTGTTAAAAATCTTCTGTGGCCATCACTAAATCCTTTAAGGCTAGTCTCATACTATTTCTTTTTGTCGATTCTGATACACTAGTCTTCGTAAACTTGGTTTAATCATAGAATCACTGGCAGGCCCATATAAGAAAAAATATATCATTCTAGTTGTTGCCCGCGGCTCCGCCCACATGTGTATCGGTTATCGCGGCAAATAGTAGCCTATGTGTTAATCTCATGTATAAGCTATATTACTGTAAAGTTTCATCCAAATCTGTTCAGTAGTTTTTGTGTGAAAGAGTAACAAACATCCATCCATTCATACTTACAAACTTTCGCGTTTATAATATTATATAGTAGGATTACATTTAGTCAATCAGGATATGTTAGTTTTGCTTGTTATTTGTGATAAAATATATATTTTTAAAGTAGCTGTACCCTGCCACACTTTGCTGTAGCACATTTTGGTTGTATTGATGGTGAATGAAAACCAAAACTTCCATGAACAACAGATAAGTACAATTTTTGAAGGGTTTTGTATGTCAAAATTTGAGTTCCATTGGTGGGGTTTTTTTTTTAAATTTTTGAAGCGAACACAACCCAAGTAACAATTTTTATATTATAGGAAGATTGAAAGTTGTGTTTATTGGTACTACAATTGTACACAAGTCAAGCTGTCATGAACTTGAAAAAAAGTGCAATAGTACCATAATACCCTAGTCGCTTTGTTATTATTAACAACTAGCTGACCCGGCGAACTTCGTACCGCCATGGTACCGCCATATTTTTACATATCTGTCTCAGCTTCCCACAGGCAGTGTACAGTCGCGGACAAAAAAAACACTTTTCCCTTTATCTTTTATTTTTTATCTTTCTATCAAAAAAAGAATGAATGAAATCGGACTATTTGTTATTGAATTACAACTAAGTACATATTATGACTTTCATCCCCTCTCTCTAGGAAACCGTGCTGAATTTTGGGATAAAAGTATCCCATGTCCTACCTCGTAGTATGAACTCAAATCATGCCAAGTTTCATTTGAATCCGTTCAGTAGTTTCGACCTGATGCGCGGCCAAGATACAGACAGACAGACAGACAAAAATGAAAAAAAAAACAGATTTGGCTTCAGTATAGATTATAGAGAGTTCTCCAAAAAAATTTTTCTAAATATCTTTAATGTACAGAATTGGACCTATTACATTTTTATTATAAGTATAGATTGGATAGGACAGAACTGTTTCTCTTTTAGGATCTACATCTATAATATATAAATTAAAATGAATCGTTGAAATGTATTTACGCGCATAATTTCCAATCGGCTGCGCTAAATTAAATAATTCTTAAGAAAAATTAAAAGATAACGGGAAAAGTATTTTTTTTCCGCGACTTTAAACCTGTGGGAAGCTGAGACAGATATGTAAATATATACGAAGTTCGCCGGGTCAGCTAGTTTAACATAAATCCCATAATTTTTACGCTTTAGCTAGATCATAAAGCTTACTTATTTATATCTTCATTAATATTCTCTAAGCTTCTATTGACAACAGGCAGGCAAATATGAGAATTTCTTTCTTTCTTTCTTTTCTTTCTTTTTAAAAAGACAACTCCCGCATTAGGAATAAACATCCTGTGTCGCGGGGGACTTTACAGACATACATGAAACGGACACAATTAACACCCAAACTCAGAACAACAATTTGTGGATCACACAAAGTGTTGTCCCGTGTAGGATTTGAACCCACAACACTTGGCGAATTGGCAAGCGGCGTGGCGACCGCCTAAACCACTAGGCCAACCGTGCAGTCAATTTGTTTTTTATTATTCAGGAGCTAAAGGAGTCCAGGTCGAAGAATTATGGACTATTGAAGATGGCATTTTTGAGACTCTGAGGTATGTATTATTTAAATTTATTTTGTGGTTTAACCTTACATCACTTCAGCTGAGGTAGTGGAGGAAAGTTTGCAGGTAGCATTATGTTAGCTTTTCTAAACAAATGTGTTGCTACAAGTTTAAGAGGTTGAGAGTGTAGATTGACTTAATAGTTATTGTCAGGACACCTTTAACACAAAGGGGAGAATTTCTGCAGTTATTAAATACCTATAAATGACATTTAGCCTGCATCTATGTATATGCAGGCTGTATGTCACTTGTAGGTATTTTAAATAGGTAAACGCTTATTTCCACTGCAAACATGGAGAACATGTAATAAAACGGTGACTTTCATTGAGTGCTATGAGTCCTATAAATATATTTAACTAGCTGACCCGGCGAACTTCGTACCGCCATATTTACATAAGCTTCCCACAGGCAGTGTACAGTCGCGGACAAAAAAAATACTTTTTCATTATCTTTTTTTTTTTTTTCTAGCAAAAAAAGAATGAAAGAAATCGGACTATGTGTTATTGAATTAAAACGAAATACATATTTTGACTTTCATCCCCTCTCTCCGGGAAACCGTGCTGAATGAACGTAGTACCTCGTAGTATGAACTCAAATCATGCCAAGTTTCATTTGAATCCATTCAGTAGTTTCGGTGTGATGCGCGGCCAAGATACAGACAGACAGACAGACAGACAAAAATGAAAAAAATTACAGTTTTGGCTTCAGTATCGAATAATCGACTATAGAGAGCCCTCCTAAAAAAAATTTCAAAATATCTTTAATATACAGAATTGGACCTGTTACATTTTTATTATAAGTATAGATAAACCTATGAGTAGAATATTTTGGGATATTTAGTGTGAATTAGACTAAACATCCTTGCCAGATAATCTTGTTTTGATGCATGTGAGACACCCAGCAGCACCCAGTACTAAGCTACAATATGTATTCAATTTCTTTTAGGCCTGTGCATGGATTAATATTTCTCTTCAAATACCTGCAACATGAAGAACCTTCAGGCCCAATAGTGACGGATAACCGCCTTGACAAGATATATTTTGCAAAACAGGTATTTTTTACTGAATAATACATATATAGGCAGATAGTACATGTTTCAGATGTTGTAGAATAATATAAAGTAGTAACTTTATTATATATAAAGTGAAATTAAATTTTTATATTACAATTAATTATTTCAAGTCAAAACAATGCTCAGTCATACTATTGTCTTCGAAACATTTTGACCCACTCTAAGGTTGCCTGGAAGAGATTGCTTTTGGCAATAAGACCACCTTTTGTACTTTATACATCAGACTTTTTGTGAACTCTCTTGAAACCCAATAATACATTGTCCAAACAACCCTTTAAACCTTAAATTTACTATATTGTACCTTTTTCCAGGTCATAAATAATGCTTGTGCTACACAAGCGGTTGTCAGTTTATTACTGAATTGTGATCATCCTGATGTGGAACTTGGTTCTGAGCTGACTACACTTAAAGAGTTCAGTATGTCTTTTGACCCTAGGATGCGTGGACTTACTCTGAGTAACTCACAGACTATTCGAAGTGCGCATAATTCCATGGCTCAGCAGGCGCTTTTCGAATTTGATCAAAAAGCAGCTTCTAAGGTAAGTTTTGTTTGCATTTTCCATTTTTTTTTTATGATTGGCCCTTCCAAAATGACTACACTGCCTAATGGAAAGCATAAGCAGAATCCAAGAGTGGTGGTCACCATACTGCGAATGCAGACAATGTAACAATGCAGCATCGTGACCCACACCATGGTGGGCTGGTGATGCTTCTGTATCATTGGGCCACCGGTCTCGCACTCACCAAGGAAACACGACAGCACAAATGCATTTCACGTTAATTTTTTGACGTTAAAGAAAACACTGTAATTATGTTTTTGTTTGTTTGTTTTATTTGCATGGCTTACAATACCATTTATGTTTAATAATTGTTGACATTATGTTCCAGGATGACGAAGCTTATCATTTTGTTGGATACATGCCCATTGAGGGACGCTTGTATGAGTTGGATGGTCTCAGAGAGGGTCCCATTGACCATGGACCCATTGCACCTGATCAAGATTGGCTTGATGTTGTCCGACCCATTATTTTGAAAAGGATTAATATGTAAGTAAACACATAAGTTAGATACTTGATATTGTGTAATTTATTTTAGTCAAACCAAGAGTCCATCCCAAGCTTTATACCATCTTAGTTACCGTCACAAGTGTTAATAATATCTAATAAATAACAATATATTCACGGGCACTTCTAAACACAGGCATCTGTTTGTAAGCTAGTGTCTGAGCCTATAGGAACCAATCTGCTGGTAAAACATACTTGTAATAGATAATTAATATCAAACAGAATAAACAATCATAAATTTTACATCATTTTTTTAAATCAACAGTGATAGCTACAAAACTAGAACAAAGATCAAAAATAACTAGATCAACAGTCAAGAAAATATCTAAACTCACTTGAGACCTAAGATTATCTAATCCCTTTATAACACCTTCAGAAAGTTACCTGCCTTTATTTACCCTTTGAACTAAATTCTAACCCTCACATGTATTACTTTTACAGCTACACTGAAGGAGAAATTCATTTCAATCTGATGGCCTTGGTGTCTGATAGAAAAATGATATACCAAAGGCAACTCCAGGAACTGTTAAATGAAAATCAAAGGCGTGGCATGGAAAATACTGAAGCAATGAGTGAAATACCGAGATTAAGGATGTTGATTGAGTATGAGGATGTTAAAATGACAAAGTATGAACAGGAAATGGCCCGCCGGAGGCACAATTATTTGCCTTTCATCATAACCCTCTTGAAGATCTTGGCGGAGGAGAAGAAATTGACTCCTCTGCTCGAGAAGGCTAAAGAACGCGCTGCGAAGAAGGGCCCGAAGAAACTAAAAGTATAACATGAACAGTGGGGAGGTGTGCGGGTTGAACGCGTGCGTGGTTCGCGACGCGTTTCCCAGTCCAGCCCCTCACGCGTACTCCCCGCCTCTGAAAACATGCAGTTCACGCTTGGAGATTTAGACGCTATATTCACAGAGCAGCAGGACTCTTCACTATTATTAAATATAGAACCACATCAAGTACTAGAGCAGGTCATGACTGAATCCCCGGAAGATCTCGACGATGGCTTGTACAAGCCTATAGAGCCTCAACCTTCAGTTAGTAAATTGTCTATGGCTATTGACTCTGACGATAGCAAAGTGAGTGATACGAGTGACTCGCGAGGTTTGGTGATTGACACTGATGTTGAGGTTGACATCGATGTAGATGTTGAAGGTGATGTTGATGTTGAAGAAATGGATCTTGACATGGACTTGGGTCAGCATGATTTAACTGATAGGCAACTAGAACGTGACAATGATTCAGATTAATGTAAGCAAAATTATTGTCACAAAATTGTATTAGTAATGATTAAAAAATAACATTCAATATATATGACACGTGTTGTGGTTGAATTCGGTGTAAAACCCATTCAAAGGTTTAGTCAATTAAGTGTAATAAAACAATGGTAATAAAAATAGACATGTTTATTTACTTACAATATTCACATATGTAACTTAATTAAAACTTTAAAATCAAGCAGTATACAGAGAATCCTAAAATATAGATATTATAAGTCTGTGACTTGTGTCAAATGTTTTTTTTTTGTATTTCAATGCTTCTCGATATATTATATCTTATTATTAACACAATATTATTGTATAAAGCGAAATATTAACATCTGTGCTATATGTATGGGCTTTTGATGTGGTATAATTAAAATTAAATGTATGTAAAAAAGTGAATGATGACTGTATGTGTGTATATATATATATGATTATACATAATATATTTTCATGTGTGCTGTATTTCAGTAACAAAGGTCAGGGAGCAGTGCGAGGTGTCACACGAAGTTCGTTGCTAGTAGATTATATATCAGGTACATTTGTTGTGTATGTGCTTCACTACAACTATTAGATTCAGAAGAATGTGAAAAAGCTAAATGTTATTTAAAGTATAAATTACTTTCATTAAACAATAATATAAAATAAATGTATGTATTTATAAACACTTCAGTTAATGCAGATAAATTTTAAACTAATAATGTATTATGTTACATATAGGTATTGTCATTTTGTATACGTCTTCTTGCTTGCTGGATAATAATAATTATTTACATCTTATTTAATTTTTGCTTAAATCTAAATTATAAACCTAATTAACGAAAGTTTGTTTATGCGTCAAGTTTACATGAATAATAAATTAATGAATTTGGGACGTGATGTGGCACTTCAAAGGTAGTCGAGCATCTGTTATTTACACTGGGGACAATATTCTGGTACGATGGGGAAGATGCGGTGACGCAGTGATATGAATGATGATTTAGGAGTAATTATTTACAGAGATAGGTACACATATTGAGCTTAGCTGCCTGCTATGTTCTATGTCATTACATGGATTCGCTGAGTAACCGGATCATCAACATCAATTAAGAGTATCACAGATTAGTTCGTCAGTCCAATTTTGACGGAAAAAATTGTTTTGATTCTTCAGTTGATATCGTTTAGAGACTATCGTTTGTAGAATCCAAGTAATGAGTGAACAGAGGCTGGTTGAGTGTTAAAAGGACGCTTAGCGCGTCGTTCACGTGTTGGGCTGTAGTCCCTTGGGCTTGATCATCATGGACGCTCGCTTGAGTGTGTAGTCCCAACCTCTCCAACGGAACCATACAATGCCTGGAAACAAAACGTTAAATATTTAGATATCTCATTTTAGCTACTTTATTGATGTCTAAAGTAACCTTTAAATATGTAGAAATATGTGTTGTACTTATTTTGAAATAGGTAGGTATATCTGGTATATACATATAGGATAGATGCTTAGGTGTAATAAGGATAACATTAGTTTTTTGGAGCAAAGCCACTTGTAGTTGACCTGCTTTACTTATAATAGCATTACTCAGTAAGCTTTTTTATATTTAAAATAATGTAACAATACGCATGCATTTTTCAACATTTACATGGGAGAGGCATTTTTAGCCACAAATGACCTGGCTCGACCAGAATGATCCTACGATGTGACGCAATTCCTTTATTACTTTTCACCAAGGAAGTCACCTGACTTGATAACCTTGCTATCGAGTGCCCAAAACCCCCTTACTCATGATTTTCGACAAGACTAAATAGGCGGCATCGTATTTACAACTCTTGTTAAGTTGCAGGTACCATCAGCTCACTCGCCTGCTAGCTTATAAAAAAACATTTGGCGTCAAGACTATACCTACAAGTAACTTTCTAATAGAGTAGGTACCTTGTCTAGCAGTAAGATCTTGTGGATCGTGTAGATAGAGGCCGTTGAGTCCTCGGCCGCAAGATTTCCACCACCATCCGCCTTTCAACATGGAAGCGCAGTTCAACGATGATCTATCATTGTCCCTGTAAACAATCATTATGAGTTATGTTACTCTAATAAATAAATAGTATAATTCTGTAATAAAGATATCTCAAAGCTGTCCTGCACGGAATACTGTAAAAGCACTGCTCTGTTCAGCAGTAAACTTATACGATACGACTTTTATGTATATGTTACCGTCAGATTGTCAAAACCGTTAAATTGTAATCTATCTCGCGAGATTGCAAACAGTCGGAAGATTGTGCAATAGTATCAACGAATCGCAGGTCGCGCGCTGATTGGTTGAACAACATATGTCCCGCGCCGCCATATTTTTTATTAATTCGTCTTTGTTGCCGAATATAAAGTATTTTTGTGATTGTATTGACTGTGAGGTATTTTCAACATGAAATCATTCATGTTGAAAATACCTCACAGTTTTAGAATTAGTTATATAAAATTGTTGTTACAGTAAAATTAATTTGTGATTAATTATAGAAGTTCTAACCTAACCGAACCGACCAATCAGGGAAAGTTGACAATTTGACGCGCGTAAGCAGTATATCGTAGTTGACAAACTATCGATAGTTTGCAATCTCGCTAGGTAGATTATAATCTAACGGTTTTTACAATCTTACGGTGACATATACATACTTAAATTAGATTATAAAATAATCTAAAAAAGTAAAGTCTAGTACCGATAGGTATGCCGTTTGTTATTTTATGAAAAACTGGACATGATAGCTGTCAAACCAGCTCATTCTTTTTCGGAACTATTTGAAGGACTCTTTAGGAACCACCCTGATAGTAGAAACCTTTCGTCCAGTTATAACCTCAAACAATCGTAAGCTTGATAGTATCTCGGTAAAAGTACACTATGTCAAGGAATCAAAGTGTTTCCCTGCCAAATTACATTTAAATATATCTCTATTCTTTATCCGTCTAAAGTCTATTCCTTCCCGAGACTTGGACTATATCTATGAGAAATTTCCTATAAATCGGTTCTGCAATTTAAGCGTCAAGAGGTAACTGTCAGGCCGACACGTTCACTTTCGCAGTATAGACTATGTAGGATCTTCTTCTAAAGAACACACGGAGAGAAATATCAGGGAACTGATAAACTTTTGTAACGTTGTAACATCCTCTTTCACGCAGTCCATACATCTTTGGTCGTCCTCTAGTTCATGTTAATTTACTGTGAAATGTCATTTACTACATTTTGCTTGTTTTCAACCGCCTGGTGCTATTTTATCAAACCGAATATATGATGAAATAATTTAGGTCTTAAACACAGGTGTGATCAAACGTGTTTCAATTAGCAAATAAAGTTCTTTAAGATGATGGACACACTAAAGAGATATCAACCGTCAGCCATTTTATATGTTATTTATTAACTGATCATGATATATAGGTAGGTATATATCGTTTGTTACACTAAAAGCCATTTTCGTTATCTTATTTAGATACGAATACCCTTTTGCCATAACTTTGGAAACCTACTATCAAGCTCAATTTATATAAGTTGCTCTAGAAGCATGTTTCGACAAAGAAAGATTGTATTAAAGTGTTGTAGTTTTTTTCTGTTCCTTTCTGTTAAAGTATATAATGGAGAAAAGCGACTATTCTGTTTATTCATGGCTATTTTCTACCAAGAACCATACCTGTTATATGTAGAGAAGGGGCTGTTGTTGGACCCATACCAAGGATCGTTGAGGGAATCGCCAGCGGTGCCTTCATAGCCATCGATTTCAAGTTTGTAGTATTCCGCTTCCGAGTATATCTTGAAGTGCGAATACTGTGCATACCTGTACGAAAAAATCATATGAATTAACGCAGTAATCAACCTGAGCGGTTGAAATGTGTGAACTCCCTTACGTGAAAGGGCATTCAACTTATAATTTAGGGATTGGATTAGTATGTGAATCTGTATCTCTATTTCTTATTTAGAGAGGTCTGTTTCTACTATCTTCATAGTGTTGTAACTTGCATTTAGCAAGATTGTAATTTTGTACTTGTTCATCTTTCATTAACAACAATAATTTTTAAGCGACTTTAAAAAAGGAGGTTTTACGATCCACTGTATGTATTTTTTTGTTTATTAAAAGTGTATTTCTTCGAAACATAAAATAAATGTCGTAGTCATTGAAATTTGTTTGTTTTTTTGTGACCTTTTTTTGTTAGGTTAGAAAATCCGTTTGGGTCTCTGACCCCTTGGTAAGGTTCCCAACCCTCCCGTTGGGTTGCCCGGGAGACTCCGGTAATAATGGTTAACCATTAATTTTCCAACCAACCAAAATTAACCAAAATTAAAAGGATAAATTTCTCAAACATAAAATTCTCCTGGGTTGGTCCTTTCGAGAGTTGGCAACCCTACTCCTTGGGCATAGAGGACTCAAGAGAATGTGGTGATTCTACTATAACCCCTGCTATATAATTTCTGGTCCTCCCCGAAACGACACTGGGCCTAAACAGACCTCATCCCGGAGCCAGGAGGAGGAGGCTTACCCCCAACAATCGCGCCGAGGCGGCCTGATTGTGTCTTATTCGATTAGGCCGCCATCCATTATCCCGATCGGAACGCTGAACGGGATCGGCCTCATCCCGTCTCGATCCCATTCAGCGGTGTGTTTCTGGTGCATTCCAGCTTCAAAGATAGGGACCACTGCGCCCACTCCTAGCCTACCAGCATTTAAACGCTCAAGCCGGGCAATCATCCGGTGTATTCTGGGCGGAGTCCTAATCGGGTGGTGGCATTGTGCCGTCTCCTAGAGTCTGATTCGATTTAGCTACCGAAGCAAACAAGCCTGGTGAGTATCTGCGTCAGTCGGTAGGAGAACGACACCTACCTACCTAAACTTCGAAGTTGTCAGTAGGGCACTCTCACCCGGGCTGATGGCGCGAGTCTGTTCATTACTCGACCCCTGCGTCCATATACGTAAGGATACCTATCAAAAAGCGGGAAACGTGCCAGGATTGTCACTGCCTCCGACGGGAAGGTGCGGTATCCTCGCACGATCCGAATGGCCTCTACGCGTTCTGCTTGATTGAGCTTAGCTCGACAACGGGAGAAGGCGATAGGCGCTTGGCCCATGTCAGCGCTCCATTGAGGGCCATGGATCATATCGTACCTCCTAAATAAGGCAAAAGCCTCTGAAGGGAGCCCACTGCCAACTAAACTCGTGGGATCATCCACTCGAAATGCTCATCGAAGCTCCAGCTACTGTCAAGGGTGAGGCCGAGGTACTTGATGTGCCAGCCGACCTCGACCTCAATTCTCCCCATACTAAAAAGTCAGTGGATGGGAACTGCATCTCCGCGTCTCCCGTGAAGCCATAAGGCTTCCGTCTTAAGAGGCCACCTCCAGGACCTCTTGGAAGCCAAACCCCTATGTCAAGACTGACAGGGGGCGCTACTCTCCCCCCGATAGACAAGGTCTTCCTACAAGGAGGGGACGGTTTAATGACCTAAAACCTAAACCTAAAAACCTTAATGCTTCAAATTTTTTGAACGACTACAAAAATGCTTAGAGACTACGTTCACCAGAATAATTAGGTAGGTACATTCTCTGCCTTTACAGGCCAGAAGGTATTGTTGCGATGAAAAAGTTACCTAGATGTTTTTGAATAAACTTCGTAAGTAATTTTTGTTTTATTTTGATTTTTTAAAGTCGCTACAATATTTTCGAAACTGTTATCCCCAAAAACGTGTTAACGTGTCGCATTCAGTTGCAATAATCAACCAACCTTATTTAGAACCAGCTGTTGCCTCTGGCTCATCACGCGTTTTTGTCGATTATCGCGGTCTCTTTAAACTGATATACCTATTTTATTTGTCAATTAATTGGAATAAAACAAATACTAAAAGTAAAGTGACGTTTACCACAATACCTACAGCGGAGACAACCGCTTCCAAATCGGTTAAGCCACTTCCGAGATTAACGCGCACAAATAAGTAGGTACTACCTACCTATACAGACAAACATTCTAAAAACTGTTCTGTTCGGTAAGTAGGTATTATGTCCAGTGCATTTTATTTTCAATATCTTTAATAATAATAAACTTTATATATTTCTATCAAGGTATTTCAATAAACATGTTAGGTTAATATAAAATAGTATAGGTAGTTAAATTAGGTTGCCAATAGTAAAATAACAGTGTCTACACACACACATTTACGAATTCTTTCGCTGTGATGGTATTGGATGGTATTTACCAGTTAATAGTTTACATACCTTCGTAATAACCAGCGTAAGTTTCTACAATGACTTAGCAGTTTTAGAGCTATGCGAATAATCTTACTTCATTAGTTTGTTTTGAAATCCATCACTCAGTGTTTAATAAAATTTAAATTTTTGTGGTAGTCTGTGTTTTCCACATCACTACTTGAGTTAGGAAAACAGAGACCTACCTAAAACATTTTCAGCATTTAGTATCCAGTTAATCAACTTAACTATTGGATTAAAAATATATCTAACTAGGTTTTGCTTGCGGCTCTGCCCGCGTGTATGTCGGTTATTGCGGCAAATAGTAGCCTATGTGTTACTCTGATTCTGATGTATAAGCTATATTAATGTAAAGTTTCATCCAAATCCGTTCAGTAGTTTTTGGGTGAAAGAGTAGGTAACAACCATCCATCCATACTTACAAACTTTCGCGTTTATAATATTAGTAGGATGTGTATGTAAATTAACCTAAAAAACAGCTTATCTAATACCTTTAAACGATAATTTTGTATATCTGAATCTCGGAAACGGCTCCAACGATTTTCATAAAATTTAATATACCTACAGTTGGTTTCAGTGGCGATAAACCGATCTAGCTAGGATACATTTTTAGAAAATTTACCAAGAAAATACCATGCAATGGTCGTTCATACAGGTACCTACTATTAATGATATGACGGATATGTACTTCCTCAGTTTTCTGCGTTATGTCCTTACCTTTTATTGCCGTCAAAATCTTCAAGTTCTACTCGGAGCATGTAGTCGTCATTGTTGGTAAGCATGTATATGTTCTCGTTGCCAAGCCAAAATTCTTTACTAGGGTCTCCGAACCCGTTCTTGTAATCATTCCAGTCTCGGTTGAAATTCTCAGCTGGAACTCCGAAGTCATCGCGACGATGGATTACCTGTCGATATACGTTAATTAATCGTACTCACGTAGCTGAGATTATGGATTTATGAAAAATTAAGATATCAGGTAAAAGGTTTTTTTTTAATAACGGGGAAGTTCGTCATGGATGTCATCTGTCCTAGGAAGATGTCCTATGATGATGGGAATGACAGAAATATGATATTATGACCGACGTCTTCACTATCTGTTACCGAAGTTCTGGTTCAAAATCAAATTTTCTAGAAAGTCAAATATGATTTTGTTGAGACTATTTATTTATACAAAAAAATAAATTAAATAAACTAAATTTAATAATCATCTACCTTGCCTCGCCCCAATTAATCTTGGGTATTCCCAAGATTAATTGGGGTCGGTTACTAATTCAATCGATTTTATCTAATATTAGTTTTTCCACGGAGCGACTAGCATTGAGCCTCTGCATCCTGAGGGTGAACTGGATTTGAAGGTTGAACTACACACATCAAAAGTGTCTAGGGATCAAGCATTTTTACGCGGATTTCTTGAGATTGAGATGTGGCTTTGGCCCTGGCCTGCTCAGTCGCCAGACTTGAACCCGATTGAGCATGCATGGGATATGCTACAGAGAAGAGCTCTGCCGAATATGGAGGGTATCCAGTCGCAAGAAGACCTTTTTTTGTTGTTGCAACGAACATGGGCGGCCATTCCACAGCGTGTTTGGATGAACTCATTTTGAGTATGCCAAACCGATGTTCTTGTGTTGTTAGTGTTCGCGGTAGAAACACGGATTATTAATTGTTTAAGTTACCTAATAAAATTTTAAAGAAAACTGTTATTTCAGTCTTTTTTCGAACTTTAATGTTAGTGGTTCAAATGTCAAAAATCCCTTTATTAGGAAAATGGCAAATTTCTTTATTAATGCAAAGGTGACTTGGTTTATCGTTACTGTGACAAACGAAAACACTTTATTTGATGAATCCTTAAAGAAATTTTTAATTAATATCAATCAGGAGAAAAGTTATTGCAAAAATATATGTTGATCCTTATACACATATGTTGATCCCTAGACACTTGTGATGTGTGTAGTTGTCAGTATATTTGATGGTATTGACTGCACAATAACGATTTTAGCGGGAAACACCGCCAACTTCCATACTCCGGGCTGCTATTAAGAATTTCTTGTAAGAAAAACCCAAAAGTAGTCCGAGCCAGGAATCGAACCCGAGACCTCTTGATAGGCAGTCGCTTGCGCTAACCGCTAGACCAACGAGGTAGTAACTAAATAAATATATATTTTAAGAAACTAGCAACCCGCCCCGGCTTCGCACGGGTTATTTACGGAGAAGATTATAATTATACCCTACGTTACTCTGAGATGTGCGGCTTAATTTTGCCGACATCTACAACAAATATCGTTATATTTTAGCCAATTTAATCAAACATTTTACAAGTTATACATAAACAATATCCTTCCTCAAGAATCACTCTATGTACCTATTGTTCTTTTTTTTTTTTTAAAAAGACAAATCCCGCACTAGAAATAAATCCTGTGTCGCGGGGGACTTTACAAACATACATGAAACGGACTCAAATAACACCCAGACTCAGAACAACAATTTGTGGATCAAACAAAGTGTTGTCCTACGTGGGATTTGAACCCGCGACACTTGGCGAAGTAGGAAACGGCGTGGTGACCGTTAAACCACTAGGCCAAACGTGCAATCAAAATTATTGGTAGATAAAAACCGCGTAAAAATCCGTGCAGTTGCTTTTGACTTTATTGCGAACAGACAGTTATGTTGTTATTACTTACAGTCCAACCGCCATCAGCTACGTTTTGCTCGCAGTACACCTTCAGGAACCAGTAGGTTGTCCCTCGGATTTGCAAGTAGTACACGCCCGACTCTCGCATGCCGCCGTTCATGAGATCCACGCACGAGTATCCCTGCACAATGACATCACATGTTGTAGACATACTTTCTGAATGTCAAACATTGACTCACACATTCATTTACTTTGGCCATCTGCGGAAACGATTGTGTGGGGGGGCTCTATAAAATTTCTAAAGATACCATGTCTTACACAATACTTTGTTCGCAAAGGCACAATATTATATTCGCGATGCCACTAGAATGATAATTCACATGCCTTTATTATGCAAAGAGAATGAACGTTTCAATGGTTTTGGGATCGCAAGTACGCAAACAATGCTATCAATTTTAATGCCGACATTATGAAGGTATATCGTTACGCAATATGAAATAACTTTCTTTCCATTTTGGTTTGGTGCAGGCAGATTGATTACCGGTTCCCTTTTTAAACTTTCTCGCGATAATTACCGTTTGTCTAAATGTCAAATTTTTACAATTTGCTTACAAATATTTTGTAATTTTTTAACAAACAATTTACAGTAATTATGCCAATTATAGAGAATGGCCTCTGAGCTACACAATTTACTTACACAGAAGAGAGACCGACATTTTTTTTAGGTCAAAAAGAGGTTTATTGTTTTAACACCGCCTTTGTGTGTATGTAGGCAACTATGTAAATAAGTGTAGAATTTGTATAATACAGCGTCACTTACATTTAACAATTTTAGGATTTGACTTATTGAAAAAGTACATAAATAATGTATGATGATATGACAGCTATGAAATATACAGCGTGTTAGGTTACTATGTTCAAAATTTGAAGTAGTATAGAGCACTTACGATGAAGAGGAAAACCAAACCATAGGTATCATGTTTAACTACACAAGTTCACTGTGTCAAGATCAGAGAAACAATATTCAATTCCGTACTCATCATCATCAACAGCTTGTAATAGTCCACTGCTGAAAATAAGTCTTTCCTTCGAAAGGAGGTTTTGATCTACTATACCTACCTCTCTGGGCAGGTGGATTGGTATAGTATAGGGTTTGTTTCAATTTTTTCTTCTTTTTGTTGTGATTTGTCCTGCCTAGTTTGTTCTCTTAATTGCCCCTCTTAAACCGGGTCTCCACCGAACAAAAGTTGTCACTTTTTGTGTTGTCAACAAGTGTTGGTGTCTTGGTGACAAAAGTTTCTGTAATATCCTTGTGTTGGCAACAAATGTTGGGAACAGTGTTTCTGTTTTTGGCGGTAAACGTCAAAAGAATACGCTTGTTGCAAATATTTATTGGCTCTGTGGTGACGCTTAGTTCGATTGTTCTTCAAATTGTTGGCGACTCGGTGTAGACACAATGGAAACAAAAGTTGGCGATTTTCTGAAGTGTTGAAAACAGTTGGAAACACTGAAATTGCCAACAATTTTGGTGGAGACGCGCCTTAACGACACTAATGGAAAGAACAGGGGTGTTGACACCCCTGTTTTTATACGTTTACGTAACGTATAAAAATCCTATAACTTAACTGGATATCAAACACTTAGTAGGAGGTAAATGACTGTAATATTGTTTGCATTCTACTTATCACTATCACTACATAGTATAAAACAAAGTCGCTTTCTCTGTCCCTATGTCCCTATATCCCTATGTGTGCTTAAATCTTTAAAACTACGCAACGGATTTTAATGCGGGTTTCTTTAATAGATAAAGTGATTCAAGAAAACCTTCCGTTTTTATGTATAATAAATGCATAATATAGTATGGAAACACCGTTTATTTTCGAGGTTTCTAATGTGATGTAGCAAATAAACACATTTTTTTGCGCTTACATTGCAAACGCTGGTTGCACCCTACGAGATAGATCAAAATAATGTACTACAGTATTGTACACCTTAAAAAGTACTACAAAAAAGTCCGCGACAGTATATGTCTAGCTCTTAGGGATAACCCACAACAACAATTTTTTATTCCTTTATTTTTACGAGAAATAATGGCTTATTTACGAAGTGATTTTAAGCAATACAGAATGAATCCTTATACAAGTAAGTAAATTAAATACATTGTGCATTTAATATAGATGGCCCTTTACAGTATCTTATTTCAATGAATATATTCGAAGATATTACAGATTTAAAATGCACGAATCGTGTCGTCGGCGGGGGCATCCAAAATCCATCCGTGCGAAGCTGGGGCAGGTCGCTAGTGTATTATAAATTCATGTTCAATTTGATAATAAATAATACTTTACAATTTATTGGCATGAACTTATTTAATAGATGATCCTAATTTATGCTCAAAAATTCTTTAAAGTACAATACACAAAAATGTTTCCAAACAGTACACCGACTCCATGCTATTTTCAAAGACTGCTAAGTATCGTAATCAAAGTAATTTAAATATCTACTGCTACAGATTATTTATTTTCATTTTTATATATGCTACGGCTCCACCTGCGTTAGAGTTAACTTTTGGTAATAGCACACTACGCGTTACTTAACGCGCTAAAAATGCGCGTTGGCTACATTAAGGTTATAATGCCGTTAAGACCTAATTCCTCATGAATTAATGCGTTAACACAGTACCACAATGGAGCTTGAAGCAGCTACACTAGTTGCGACAATGAGCGTCACAAACTATTTTATGCATTTATGCAATTTAAAAAGAGAGTATATATAGAGTATATAATTATAATAAAATTGGAGTGTCTGTTTGTAATATTAAAATAACTGTAAGATTAGCCGGAACAAATTCCGGCTAATCTCTGGATCTGCTGGACAGATTTTGATGGGACTTTCACTGATAGGTAGTTGCCAGTAAAAGTCCCATCAAAATCGGTCCAGCCGTTCCAGAGATTACCCAGAACTAACAGACAGACCAACAGACAAACAAAAATAGACTGATACAAATGATACGTGGGGAATAAATAGGTACGAAAAGTACATACTTTTAAGTACTATATTCTAATAAACGTCAATAGGCTAAAAACATATAAATCATATTTTCCAATAGGGTAGTTGACTGTGTCGTAAATAAATACCTGTCTCCTTCATTAAAACGAATATTAGAAAACATCTCGGAAAATATAATCATTACAGCTTTTCATTTCTATTACAAATTTTAATCAAATAAATGTTGAAACAAATTATAATAAAACTATATTCTATAAACTCTAACGCTTTTTCGTTTGACCACTCCATTGTCGTTCTCAAAAAGCAGTTCCCGCCTAAAACAAAGTGCACACGTCCTTGCTATGCGCGCGCGTCCGATAGAATGAGACGGCGTTAATGTAGCCAACATCAATTAGCGCGCTAAACTACGCGCTAAAACCCTTTGATGTGTCCAAAACCTTTGATGTGTACCTACTTGTCGACTGTAATATGTAGGTAGGTATATGAGACCAAGCGATTTCCTGTATAGGTAAATCTTCACCTCACAACATAGAATCGGTTCAGTAAAAACACTTATTATTTTTTACATTATAATACTAATGTAAAAAAAATGAGTGTTTTTATTGAATTATGGGTACAAAATGTACAGACTAAAATTTTAATGATAAATCTCATACCGCAGAATCATTTTCCCAGTGTTAAAGACATATCTCTACATCTGTGGGTAATTAGTAAAAAAAGCTGATCGTTTAAAATAGAAACAATGAAACAAAATGTTCACTTTTGAAAATCTTTTTACAAGCTCATTCACGCGGTCTAGAATGCCAATTACGTTGTCATTCACATTCATGGCATTGTGAGACGATTCATTCGCGTTTCATTCAGTCAACGCGTTGGACGCTTATTGCTAAACTGTATATTGCTGTCCAAATATGGTATCGATATGTAGTGGCGGCGGAAGCTTCGTTGACAAGATAATTTCTAATGAACAAAGCGTCTTCAAACATCATTCTTTCGTTAAACTTAACTAGACACTTGCGTAATAATTGTTTTATGTTGTTCGTCCCAAGCTTTCCTTTTACTTACATTATTTTCTATACTTGTAGGTGTAGGATATTTAAACCTACACTGAAGTAACTGCATTAATAAATAATAACCCGACTTTTAAGTAATAATCTATTAAAAAAAAGTAGCGGTCGAAATTGGACCATAAATTATTTTTTTGCTTTCTGCGCTTCTGCTCCATTATTATTATACTAACTGTCACAAATTGCATAATCATTCGTTCGCATAATTTGCGTGAAAAGGAAGGTTTTTTGCTTTACGTATTTATATATCAATTTTTTTTTTGTTATAAGTTACTTAAACACATACTGCTAAATACTTAAAAAACTTGGTTCCTAAGGTTTACCGTTTTTAATGTAGGTTCAGGGATTTATTATTGAGTTGTTTAGTATTAATAATTGGTGATCGGCTGTTGTTAATTTTGAAGTGTTACATTTTAATTGAACATTTATAGGAGCTATTCCTATACGACCCGCCGAACTTTGTCTGCGTCGCCTATTGCCCATAGCGTGATGATATACCTACCGTGTAAATAAATTTGTTTACCATAAGACAGATATAATATGCTTTCGCGGACTTTTTAGAACTTTTAAAGAGGAAAAATTCTATCACAGTTATTTTGCGAAACTTTAACAGTTTGCCAAGCGCACGCAATGGAAGCTCTCTCAAGGAATAATTGATATTTTGAAACTCTGCTCTTTTTGATTAGACCGTAATGTTAAATAGCCTATAACCTTCTTCGATAATTATTTTTAAATCGGATTAGTAGTGCCTGAGTTTAACGTGATCAACCAACCAAACACACTCTTCAGCTTTATAACATTAGTAACGATAGATTTCAGTATCGGAATATCTTGTGATAAATAATCAAATAACGTTGCGATGGTTGATATCATTTTCTAAGTAATAGCTTTCTATTTGTCGAGGAATAAAACTTTCAATCATTGGGCATTAAGTACATATCTTATATCTTGGCGTTATACAGTTAAGGAAGTGAGGTACAGTTTCCTACCTCGTGGTGAAACCTGTGGTTACAAAATGGTGACAGTGGTTATTTTCCCGCAATCGTTATACAAAATACTGTTTATAGTTAGTTCGTGATTTTTTAACGAGTATAATTTTTAAATCAAGCCAAACTAACGATTATTGACTATGGTTTGCTTTTCAGAGGATTCGATTGGGTTGTAAATTGAATTCCCATATTGAATAATTGAACATCTGACCACAGTGATTAGTACAAAAATGAAAGTACTGTATGTTTTGTGAGTCGAAGAATTGTAAAAGTCGACGTTAGTCGAAATTTCTTGAACTTATTTTTTCTACGCAACCATCTTACTCTCAATTGTCTCTCTTTCTCTTCTCATTGAGCTATAAGGTTTCTACGCATCATCAGAAGCTATATTGTTGAAGTATCAACTGATATTACGAGTATATGAATGACCTTGAATAATTAATTTGCTACTAATAACTCAAATCACGGCATATGGCATATCAAATCAGATTAACCTATCGCCCTCCACTGCTAAACGAAAGTCTCCCCCAAGGAGCAGTAACTAAATAAAACAAGATTAAAGTTTTGACATAACTGCAAACTTATAGGTAAAAGATTTTGTAGGTATCAATACGATTTAACGTTAGCAAGTTACAACCAACCAACTTAGTTTAAGTACGCCTAATATTTGAAAAAGATCTCGTGTAGTCTAAAGTGGGTCTTCGGAATTTATTCCGACAAATTAAACAAAAGACAATAGAGTTTGGTTATTTTAAGTTTCCGTCAATTCATGTGAAAATTCAAAGCCGAATTCGACTCTGTTTACATATAATAAAAACTTGGTAATTCTCACGAAATTATTTCCCGGAAGTTTGTAAAACAAAGTATTTAAATAATTTAATAATAAATAGGTAAAACAAGTTACACAATGTAATTATACATAATACCATTTGTACCTAGTTGTAACCTCGGCAAAACTTAATTTACAAGACGATAGTAAACAGTTACGTATAAATTATCGGAATAAAACGTTTTTTTGCCTAATTACCTTATATGTTTTTTGTAATCTAAAAATATATTAATCTGCAAAGTTATGTTTTGATATATTTAAAATTTGTTCTCTAGTTTTACTTGCAATTAATAAATACACACATCAAAAGTGTCTAGGGATCAACATATGTGTCTAGGGATCAACATATATTTTTGCAATAACTTTTCTCCTGATTGATATTAATTAAAATTTTCTTTAAGGATTCATCAAATAAAGTGTTTTCGTTTGTCACAGTAACGATAAACCAAGTCACCTTTGCATTAATAAAGAAATTTGCCATTTTCCTAATAAAGGGATTTTTGACATTTGAACCACTAACATTAAAGTTCGAAAAAAAGACTGAAATAACAGTTTTCTTTAAAATTTTATTAGGTAACTTAAACAATTAATAATCCGTGTTTCTACCGCGAACACTAACACAAGAACATCGGTTTGGCATACTCAAAATGAGTTCATCCAAATCACGCTGTGGAATGGCCGCCCATGTTCGTTGCAACAACAAAAAAAGGTCTTCTTGCGACTGGATACCCTCCATATTCGGCAGAGCTCTTCTCTGTAGCATATCCCATGCATGCTCAATCGGGTTCAAGTCTGGCGACTGAGCAGGCCAGGGCCAAAGCCACATCTCAATCTCAAGAAATCCGCATAAAAATGCTTGATCCCTAGACACTTTTGATGTGTGTAGTTTGAAATTCAAATTATGAACATCTTTTGTTATAAGATTTCATCAAAGGAGAACCTTGATGCAATGTCTCACAGAAGAGACAGAAACAAGGAGTAAATTTTTGAATTGAATGGACAAAACATGAACTCAATTTTATACCACATCAAGAAAATACGGAACTTCAGTAGATATATTTTGCTTTTACATAGTGTATAGTTTAAATTGAAATACGTTATACATACTAAATAAAAGGTACATATATGAGGCAAACAACATGGTTTTAAAAGTATTGCTGAGGAGAGCATCCAAAACTTGGGAAAACTTCTGTCTTATATTTCCCCATAACAATATATCCTATATTTATTAGAATTGATTACCATAACAAAAAAAAAGCATTTTCATAAAAAGATTATGGTAAACATAACCTAATACTTATTATTTAGAGCGATGTTTAACCATGAGAGCCACTTAGACACATCTTGTGGTAACATTAATTATAGAGACAATAAGAGTCAGAATTACAGACAGGTGTTTACACAGATATCCGGTGTAAACATTGAGAATATGTACGTGTATAATGCTCTAATCTCAACATAATTTAGGAGACTTGAAGATGACAATATCAACAAATATATTAAATAAAAACCGTATTGTGTTAAAACGTTATTTTGGAATTCATCATCTTCCTAGCCTTTATTATTCCTAAGATTAATTGGGGTCGGCTACTAATTCAACCAGTTTTACCTGAATATCGGAGCGACTGGCATCGGACCACCGCAACCCTGAGGGTGAACTGAATTCGAAGTCTGAATTAGTTGTCAGTATATTTGAAGGCACTGACTTCCCAATAACGATTGTCATAGGTGTAATTATTTTGTAATTAGCAACATGATTTAAGTTTTTATTCTGTTTTCATGTGTCTCTATAAATTTAAAATATTTTTACCACTTATCCTAAGCTTGGTATTGCAAACTTAAAAAAAAGTATCACTGACTTCAATGCGACTAAATTATCATAAATTGTGTGAAAATGGAACCAACCTTGAGTACAGCTAATTTGATTAGGAAATAAATTATATTCGTGGTTCACACACAGCTAAGGTATTGCGTATCATAGACAAAAATATATAAGCATATTAAGTTGAATTGAGAACCTCCTAGATTATGAAATACATTAAAAATACGCAATTACTCCATCAAGTAACGTTATTTTGTATTACCAATCTGCCCTAATTATTTCCCTAAAAAGTAGTTCAGGGCTGGTGCACATGATTCAGAGAATAGGTTATTATACCCATTTTTGAAAAGTGTCTTAATTAGATTCCATAGTGCTATTAAACCTCTGAAAAAAACACAAAAATTTTATTCAATCCATAAGTATCATAAAAATGCATTAAAAATTTTACATTTCCAAATTTCGCGCGTAATTTGTCAAAAACGCTGGACGCAGTGGACGTCATATTGCTCTGTGGTATTGACGTCAGTTCGCTTTGTAAACAAAAACAAATGCATTGACAATTTAAAGCATACGCTGATCAGTTGACAATTAACACTTTAGTTTACACTGCGGTTTGACGTAATAACATGGCAGCTATACTATTTCATGGTGTTAAAGAACAGTTAAAAAAAACTGAAAACTTTAAAATAAATTATAAAAAATATTTTATTATTTCATGAACTAAAACTAACATTTTCCGACTGCTTTTTGCCTAAGGTATCTCAATGACATATTTTTAGATTTTTTCTCATATACAGTAAAATACCCTGTTGACCTGCCTGCACATCATCAGACATAGTTTATTAGGTGTTTCCTTGGCAAGGAGGTTTTGGACCACTATACATGCCACAGTGGCTAGACGGGTCGGTAAAGGATTTGATTCAAGTTTTGCCTTCTCTTCGCAGTGATGTTGCCTGCGTCGTTTGCTTCCTTAGTCGCCTCTTACGAGTACGACACTTCACTACATATTATACAAGTAAAAATTTAACAAAATAAAAACCGACTTCAAGATTAGACTCGATTTATCTTGGATGCCATCATCAGATCTTAGTGTCCTTATCATGGTACCACCGTTGGGATATATATATATATGTACGGTCGAATTGAGAAACCTCCTCCTTTTTTGAAGTCGGTTAAAAACAAAGTCCTCCACCTCGTCTGTATGTCTGTTCGCGATAAACTCATAAGTTACTGCATGCATTTTTATGCGGGTTTTACCAATAGATAGAGTGATTCTTGAGGAAGGTTTTCGTATATAATTTGTTACATTTTTGAGTATCATCATCTTCCTAGCCTTTATTATTCCCAAATAATGTACTTAATTTACTCAATTTAATAAAAACTAAGCTTGCACACAATTTATTGAAAAAGAAAAGGGGGGAAGGATTTTATCTATTACATGCAATACACTTGTACTAACCACATTCATTGAAAAATGAATCAAATGAAAATAATGAAATGTACCTATTCGTAAAATTTTGCTCAATCTAGATTTTAGAGAATTAAATATGATAACTAATGGCGCTGTGTCGAAATATTTATTATTATTATTTATTATTATTAACATCTTCAATTTTATTTATTTGTATATAAATTAATTATTATTTATTGGGAATTTATTTGTCAAAGAATTACATTAGGTCAGTGTTTCAATGTCTTCATTACTTTGTTGCCTGTATTCTACTAAGTTTAAATGTACCATTGAAATTCTGCACTCTTCTGCACGATTCTTACTAGAGTTTATCCCACGTAGATAGTAGGTTAGGTACATACTCGCTTACAACACCAGAGAAATCAAAACAGCTATAAACTATGATTCCCTTAAACATTGTATAAAAGCCAATCCTATTATATTTTGAACATGCCTTTCTTTTGTTAAGCGTTTCTTTTTTTAAATTGCCTGTGTCACTAGACGTAGTCTGCTGTCTGTGGTCTTATGTTCGTGATTTCTGAGTACATTTATTTATTGTGTACTATTAGATAGTAAGACAAGTGTATATTGCAACATTATATCGTAGGCGTATATTGCGTCTATTGCAGGAAGTTTCTCGCAAAACTTATGACTAATTAAGGTAAGTTGTGAAACCCGTACAACTCGATACAGTTAACAGAGTGCCATTTAATGTTTTATGTTCCCTAAAATTACTACTATTATTAGGACTGCGCAACATGACACATGTTCGCTTTCGGAATCGACCCCAAGGAGTGGGAAGACTTCCCTAAGAACCGCAACGGGTGAGGAACTCTTTAAAGGAGGGCTGCAGAGCTCACGACAGGAGCTGGTTGCTGGCTGGTGGAAAAGAACGAGAGGGTCTCATCTGATCGAACACAAAACGGTCCTCTACTTAAGTGTCAATAGTGTGGACGTTACTGCCGCTCTCGTATTGGGCTCTACAGCCATACCAAGATCTAAATCATCTGGAAAGATGGAAAGGTCATATGATGATCCAAAATTAATAATAAATGATTAATCGGGTGGCATAGTGGTCATAGCAGTAGCCACGATGCTTTCTTCTGCTCTGAGTGCTGTTGGTTCGACACACCACAAATTGTTGTTCTGATGTTGTGAATCAAAGTGTTCTTTGTATTCTTTTTTGCATTTATTATATAAAGTCGGTATGTTTCTGAAGTAGGTATACGGACTACACAGAACATATTCCTTTGCTGGGGCTACACTAACGAGAAACGCCGTTAATTATTGCGATGATGAACGTTTGACGTTGGTGTAGCCACGACTTATTGCGATAATTTTACAACGGCATTCACATTGCCGTTTCCCGTTTGGCGATAACTCGAGTGACGGTACATCAGAGATTATTGCGTTGAAGCGGCCACACTACGTTTGTAGTTGTGAACAAAATTAACGTAATAAATAACGCAGTATTTATCGCGATGATCATCATTGACGTTTCCCGGTAGTCGGTAGTGTGGCCCCAGCATTAATGGAGGCGTTATCTATAAATATAATATATTTATAGTTGTGTCAACAACGTGTTTTTATTCGTCTTCTATCCAAACTTCTTGCTTAATGACTTTTTAACTTTGGGAACAATTAACGGACGTAATATTTATACTTGTGATTAAATGAAATGAATCGGAAATATAAAACGTTTTTGATAAAAGTTATAAATCCGGTTAAGTTTGTGCCGCAACAGTTGCATACGAGTCTGAAAATTGAAAAATATTTCATAACTTATAAAAAAATGTATTTCAATTCCTTTGAGGATAAATATGTGGGAGCAGGTCCCTACTAAATGAGGTAGGTAAACTATTAATAGCTAAGAAATGACATTGGATCAAACCACTTAATAAATGTTACGATTTTCTACAGGTGTAATTTTCTCGATATGTAAGCATGTTATAAAACATTACATCATGGGGCTCTACATAACCACCAGTTCTCGTATACTAAGAACAATAAACACTTGTAATCATTGGTAATTGTCGCCTGGGTGGGAACGCCAAGTTTTTACGCGGCACTCACAAAGGCGCGGAAAGCGCAGCCGTGTGTACCTACCAGCACGATTTCGAACCAGATTTACGTAACAAGAGCCACGCAACTTTCCTTGCACGGAAATGTCGTGCCTCCGAAGCTTACCGCTTTTTTAACATACATCACCATATTCGGATTTTTTCTATAAAATACAAGCAGTTATCTCAATTTTACTTACAGTATTAAAGACGTTTTATTTTTTTAACAGGAAATCAGTTTGCAACGAGATACGACAACGGACGTTATTACGTTCATGTCAAATTTCATTAAGCACTCGCCCGTTAGGCTGCCCCACATATATTATGTATCTAAAATGCAAAATATTGTGATAGCTACATACCAGACCGTTTATTGCGCACTAGCTGGTTCCTTATTGCTAAATCGGGAAACCTAAATGGCAGTGTATTGGAATATATAGATGGCGCGAGCGTTCGAGTTGTGCGGATTTAAGTGCCTCGAGAGCCACTGCGCTGCCACTGATTAAAATGCCGACCATACAGCCTAAACATTACTGTAACTTATTTCAACCAATACTTAGATTGACAATTTACACAAGTCCCTATCCGATATCGATGTAATCGCTTCCACTTCACTTAACCTACGTTTAGACTAGAATCTATAAGACTGTTAGAACAGCTGTTGTGAATAATCTAGTTTTTGTTAAAATATGTTAAGACGCGGCGTGAATTGCATCCACCATTGAGGAGGTTGTATATCATTGGTTTTAGAATACAATATGTGATGTACATAATTTTAAGTTATAAACTTTTAGTTTTAAGAGCCCAGAGCACGTTTCCCCATTCCTTAATATGTATATTATTTAGCCCGAACTCACAAATAGTAGTTATGTGTGTATGTGACTTAAATGATGCCTTTAAGCGCTATGATACCATGTCGCTTAGAAAATTACGATAATAGCTATGAAATGACATAGCAGGTTTATATTTTACACTTCAATACAAGTCATATCATTCGCTCGATGTGCACATTTTATTATTTGCATCTTTAAGAATTGTTCAACTATAACGATAGGTGTGTAATGATGAGTGAAATTCTTTATGTAACTTTAACTCACTTTCACGTCTTTATAGTTGGCGACGATTTCCGAGGCAAAAGTATTATTGCCGATGATGGGTTTATTCTTGACGCTGGGGAAAATGATGCCGCCCTTGCGACTGACTGATCGCGGGCTTGTGCTGCCGGTGCTGGCCGGTGTAACAATTACTGTGGCGCCTGCATTCGATGTCGAGCTGGATGTGCTCGCTGCACTCGTGGTGCTGGAGGCGCTCGAAGTGCTCGATGTGCTCGGGCTGCATGCGACATCAATATTAGTTATCATACATACCCATACCCTACACCATATTCTTATCATGACTTTTTCAATATACAAAATATCGCATGTCAGTGTGGGAACAGAATTATAAATTCGCCACGGCTCGCATTACAAAGTCGCGTGTAGGTCATAAATAAGTCATAAATCGCAAAGGCTTTTAAAAAATAGAAAGATGTCACCTGTTGCTAAAGATAGAAGCAGGCGGTATCGTTGTGGCAGCAACAGTACTCGTCGTAGGATCCGTTACGAGTTCGTCGATACGGTATCTCGTCGGCGCGTACTCTACAAGCCTGTCTATAGTCGGATCGAGTAATAATTCAGGGGGCACAGGCCGCTGCGCCAGGGTTGCTACATCGTCCTCCTGTTTCTTCAATCTTTTCTCAACCATATCCAAGTTTTCGATAATGAGATTCGTTTTGAGTCGTAAATCATTATGGATCTGTCCGATTGCACGTTCTTGACGTTGAGTCTGCGTTAGTAATTCATCTGACTTCGGTACCAAGTCATCCACTGAACTTTTCGTTCCAACTACTACGTCCCAAACTTCATCCATCTTTTCAGAGACGCTCATCATGGGTATTATTTTATTGACGAGGGTATCAATTTTATTGTTTTTCATGATTGGGGTTTGAGTGCTAGTTGCAGTACGATTTTTAAACAAACTGTTAACATTTATAGAAGCGTCTTCAGGTTCAACAATGGCGGCGTGAACATCAGCCATCATATAAAGTACTTTACCCAAGTTTTCAGATACAAGGTTGATATGGAACTGTAATTTTCGATCAACAGTAGATACTGAGTTCCTCAATTGGTCAACTTCCTTTGTGATTTCATGAATAACTTCAGAATTTAATCCCTTTGCTATTTCTATGACATTCAAATTAATTGGTTTCTTTTCACTTGCTTCTGCGTTAATGTCATCAACTGGCAAAAAGTTGCTGTCGATTTGATTCTTGAGGCCCACAAGTTTTGAATCGATATTTGTGACTTTCTGATCTAGTGATTCCAATTTTCTGTCAAGCAACTGTGCGTCACTTATCTTATTTGCGTTCGGCCTCTTGATAACTTTTTCAGTGACGGTTGGCTCCTCTTGTACCATATAACTAAAAAGCTTTAGGTCAAGGTTCCCTAATTTGGATATTATAGCGTCAGTTTTATGGATATTATCATTAACTCTTGAGTCTAACGCTTCCACTCTTCTCATAAGGTGTTCGACGGCTTTATCTAAGTTCTCTATCCTTTGCAGCTTCGTCTCCAGTGTACTCACTATGACCTCGAATACGTTGAATATATATTGCTCCCTGAAACAATAAAAAAAAAAATTAATTGGTGTTTCGTAACATTTCTACTCAGTTTTACAATTATAGTATAAGTTTCAAAGAAATCTTCTTGCACTTTTCAATTCCAGTTAAGGATTATTAGATTACTACTTGTTGCCCGCGGCACCGCCCGCGTGTATGTCGCTTATCGCGGCAAATAGTATCCCATGTGTTATTCTGATGTATAAGCTATATTATTGTAAAGTTTCATCCAAATCCGTTCAATATTTTTGCGTGAAAGAGTAACAAACATCTATCCATACATCCATACTTACAAACTTTCGCGTTTATAATATTAGAAGGATATATAAATAAATATTTCGAACATTTCACACACAACGCCATCTATCTTCAAACTAAGTCAGTCACCACTTAAGTTCGCTGGGGAACGGTCGCGTCCACTTCGAATATATATACAGAGTTGATAAAACCGTAATCACCCGTTTTTAGAAGCAGTTTTACTTAGTAGTTTAACAACGCAGTAGTATCAACAACTCTAAGTAGATACAACACGTAGACGAACATCGAGTCAGTGCCGTGAGTTCACACATACATCGACCGCACTATACGTATCTCAAACTTTTTGTTCGAAAGAAAATAATTGATAATGTTTATGTGCAAGAGCTGCGAGAACGAGGCCACGGATGGAGTTACATGCACACAGTGTGGAGGTCAGTACGACTTCCCATGCGCGGGTATTACTGAAGCCAGATGGAGAAGACTTGGTTCGGCCAATAAAGCCACGTGGAAATGTAATACCTGCAAGTCTAGCACCCCAACAAGTCCACATATTGGAGCTGTCAAGGTCACTCCTGCGGACTCGGACGCCATCATGTCGGAGATCAAACGTCTATCGACACAGATGGAGGCATTACCAACCCTAATAGAAAGCATGCAGGCCATCAAGGCGGAATTGGTGGAATTGAAAACCATGAGGTCTGAATTTATAGATTTGAAGTCCTCTTTGGAGTTTGTCCACGATGCTGTCCAGGCTCTGACTAACAAGGTATCGTCTCTGGATCAGGAAGTAGAGGCCATGAAGGCATCTAAAGCAGAAGTCATGCTCCTTCAGGACCGTGTCCTTAAGCTGGAAAACATGCATCACGAAAATGAACAAAGGTCACGTATGAACAACATTGAAATAAAAGGTGTACCGACGTCAAACAGCGAGAACTTATTCTCCGTTATAGCGAAAATTGGCAAGATAGTAGGTTGTGAGATCCCTAAAGAAGGCATAAATTATGTTGCTAGGGTACCAATGCGAAATAACAGCCAAAATAAAAATATAATTTGCTCAGTACATAGCAGTTATATGAAAAATGATTTTGTGGCTGCCGCGAAGAAGCACAAGACCCTTAAGCCTAGCGACATAGGACTGCAAGGCACAAATAGAATCTTCGTAAACGACCATCTAACTATTGAGAATAAAGTTCTATTAAACAAAACCAAAATCAGAGCCAGGGAACGGGGTTTTGAACACGTTTGGGTTCAAGGATGCAAGATTATGCTAAGGAAAAACGTCACCTCGCCTAAACTGCATATCAAGTCAGAACACGATCTACGCAAATTTTTAAACTGAGTATGTTCATTCATCACCCGGGCGTGTCGCTTGGTATGTGCGGCTCGCTCATGTTGAGAACCACAGGTAACCATTTTTTCTGTGCATTTAAAAGGAACCGGCTTTTTGCTTGCTCGACACCTGCTAATAATTCACTTACACATTTTGGCTGTACAAACTATCAACCTTATCGCTATGCAATTAAAAATGTATTTAGCTTATACCTGCAAAATATATTAGCTAAAAATTATTTATATTTTTATCTGAATACCCCGCAGTACTTTGGATATAATATGCTTTATTTGCACGAGACTAAAGCTTATAATTGCTTATCTTTTACTACGCAACGGTCATTCATTTTTATAATCTTTTGCTTAGAATTGAATGTATCTCATAAATCTTTTTCTATTATTATTTTGGTATTTTTTTACATTTTGATGTTTAATGGCGCCTCTTAGTATCTACTACCAGAATGTACGGGGACTGCGAACGAAAACAGGGTTATTTTACAGAAATGTATGTATCAATAAATATGACATCATTTGTTTAACGGAAACTTGGCTTACTGATGGCATATCTGACTGTGAGCTGTTTGATGACAGGTATATTGTGTGGAGACGGGATAGGGACTACGCTAGTACTAATCAGGCATTAGGCGGAGGCGTATTAATAGCAGTGAAGCGGGAACTTATCGCGGACGCCCGCATGGAATGGTGTTCCTCTGCTGAGGATCTGTGGGTTACCCTAACATTGCAACGTAAACGACCAAGAGTAATTTACAAAATGCATATCTGTGTTGTATATATCTGTACACAGGGGGCAGGCCACTCACTATCAAAACAACTTACACTTTTTTCTGACAATTTAACTGACGTATTTCTTAGACATTCCGCTGACAAGTTTGTAGTTCTAGGTGATTTTAATCAGCCGGGTATCACTTGGCAACCTGACGAAGATGGTCGCTCACAACGTCCTATTTACGCACAAAATGAGATTTACACGAATCTAATTGACAATTTTAATACATGTAATCTGTCACAATACAACTCTTACCCTAACAAAAATAACAGAATACTGGACTTAATACTATCGAACGATGATTTGACTGTTACATGTTGCGACTCGCCTATGGTGTCAGAGGATCCTCATCACAGAGCGTTATGTGTCTCTGCGGAGTTTTTTGAACTGCACAGTTTACCAATCCAACCTTACACTAAGTTTTTATATGCATCTGCCAATTACGTTGCTATCAGAGACGAAATTATTAACATTGACTGGGAGAGCGAGTTATGCCCTAGACCACTGGAAGATGCTGTTTCATTTTTCTACGATACTCTGTATAGACTACGTAACCAGTATACTCCAAAAAAGATCGTGAAAAGCTCTTCCAAATATCCGCCGTGGTACAAAGCACCGCTATTAAAAGTAATTAGGGAAAAATATAGATTTCACACAAAATACAAAAAGTATAAAAATTGTTCTGACTACCACTCTTTTGTCATGCTGCGTCAAAGGGCTAAAGTACTGGAAAAAGAAATGTTTGATGACTACATAACAAAAATTGAAACAGACATCGTAAACAATCCTCGTGCTTTCTGGAGTTATGTTAAATCAAAACGACAATCGAATTCTTTTCCCTCAACATTAAAGCGTGGACAACATACATCTGACGATGGCGAGGAAATATGTAACATGTTTAGTGACTACTTCTACTCAAATTTCCTGGAACGTAATGACATTGAATCCACCTCTGCGTCAGACCAATACACGAACCTGCCTGAGTATAAATCTGGAGATATTTACAGCGTAAATGTTAATATTAGGGATGTAATATCGTTACTTTCAAAAGTCGACACTAACAAATCTGCGGGCCCGGATAACGTATCACCTGTATTCATTAAGCACTGCGCTGAATGTCTTGCAGTGCCGCTCACCATCTTGTTTCAGTTATCCCTTAACGCCGGTGTCATGCCCTCGGTTTGGAAGTCGGCATATATAACCCCAATACACAAAAAAGGACCAAATAACGATATAGAGAACTATAGACCGATCTCTAAACTATGCGTGTTCGCAAAAATATTAGAAAAAATCGTATATGCACAAGTATATTCCGCTTTACAGCACACTTTCATAGAACAACAACACGGTTTTCTAAAAGGAAGATCCACTACAACAAATTTAATCCTTTGCAGCGACTTTATCTCGGACTGTATGTCACAACGTTCACAAGTCGACGTTATATATACCGACTACAGTAAATGTTTCGATCGGATAGATCATGACACCCTAATTAACAAACTCTTTGCCATCGGTATCAGGGGTAATCTGTTTAGATGGTTCAAATCTTACGTTGACAATAGGTGCCAGACAGTGGTCTTGAATGGGTACTCTTCGAGATCCGTTTTTATACCTTCCGGGGTACCCCAGGGATCCCTGTTAGGACCACTTTTATTTAACATATTTATTAATGACATTGATTGCTGTTTTCGACATTCTAAAATACTTTTGTATGCAGATGACATGAAAATAATGAAACAAATTAATTCTACTGACGACGCTATGCTACTGCAGGAAGACCTACAGAGATTTCAGACGTACTGTTTAAGAAACAAGCTTGACCTTAATCCTATTAAATGCAATGTCAGCTCATTTACCCGTAAACCCATCCCAATATTACACACTTACAAGCTCTTAGATACCACATTAGCTAGAATGACTACGGTTAGGGATCTCGGGGTCACCTTTGACTCTAAGCTTTTGTTTGATGTGCACATTGAAAACATAATTAAAAAAGCATCTCGCTCGCTGGGTTTCGTCTTCAGAGTTTCGGCAGATTTCAAAAGCATCAAAACTATAAAAATTCTGTACTGTTCTTTCGTTCGCAGTCATCTTGAGTACGCATCTCAAGTATGGAACCCGTGTTATAACATCTACAAAAATCGTTTAGAGGCCATACAGAAGAGATTTCTGAGATACATTCAGTATCGATCACACTGCTACTTACCTAACTATTACAGCAGGTGTAAAAAATTCCATCTTCTTCCACTAGAGGAAAGAAGAAAAGTTGCGGATCTATCCCTACTGGCAACAATCGCGAAAGGTTTAATAAACGTTGGTGAACTGGTGAGTAAAGTAGGCTTGCGCGTGCCATCTACGTTCCTACGTAAAGCACAGTTGCTACACATACCTAAAGCAAATACGACCTACAGGCAAAACTCATATATTGTTCGAGCGAGTCGTATGTTCAATGCGACATGCCGGAGTGTTGATATGGACTTGTTTGTGCATGGAAACAACCAGCTCAGGAAAACCCTGACTGACTCCTTCTTCGCTTCTTGCAACCAGGATTGATGATATTTATTTATTCATTATGTCTCTCTTGCTTGTATCTGTGTTGTTGTGTGAATGTGTATTTCTATCTATTTCCACTTACTTGTTCTGCTATCTGTGAAAACTTTTAATTGGCCTTCTTGTTTTGTATAAAGTTTGTATAATGGAATAATATAGCTGTAAGTTTTCCTATAATTGTAAAATAAAATAAAAATAAAATAAAATAAGCAGAGCTTGTATTATGATAGCTAGATTGACTGATAGAATACTTATATACATTTTTTTGTAAATACATAACTGCATCTCTAGCCTCCTAATCCAGTCACGAATTATTTTTAACAGTAGATTTTGCTACTGAATGTAAGTAGATGTGCACCTTGAATTATTCCTATGCTTAATAGGTTCAAACCTTCAACAGTATCACTGAGTGTTTTTTTTTGTTGGTACGTTAGCTTTTGAAGCATCATCATCTTCCTAGCCTTTATTATTCCCATGATTTTGGGGTCGGCTACTAGTTCAACCGGTTTTACCCGAATATCAGTTTTTACGCGGAGCAACTGGCATTGGACCTCCGCAACCCAGAGGGTGAACTGAATTCGACGGTTGAACTAGTTGTCAGTATTTTTGAGGGCACTGATTTCCCAATAACGATTGCCATAGATGTTCATGACAACCGGTACCGACGGCTTAACGTGCTCTTCGAGGCACCGGCGGGAAACACCGCCATATTCCATACTCCCGGCTGCTGTTAAGAATTTCTTGTAAGAAAAACCCAACAACATTCCTACCCTGGAATCGAACCCAATACCTCGTGATCTGCAGTCGCTTACGCTAACCACTAGACCAACGAAGCAGTATGTTAGCTTTTGAATCATTTCAATAAAATGAAATTCAGGTGGCAACAACTAGCATACTGTTTACCTTTCATGTAATACTAAAACGATTGTACCTGAATATCAGACTTTAAAAAAAAGTGGCCATGAGTTTCTTTGACAGTATTTTTTCTTCTCATAAGGCTCTATGTACTTTGGAAATTGGAAGTTATAGATCGACACAAGCAGGAAGTAGATTTTGATGTTTTCACCTAATTTACCATGATAATCTAGTACATGCCGTGGCGTCTGTTTGTATCGATCTATGATTTTTAACTGTAGCTTTAATCTAACGTTCATAAATGTCATTTAGTGTCTTAATTGAATAAATGATTTTGAATTTGTTATTTTGAGTTTTTTTGGTTTCTGTGTCCATTTCATGTATTATTGTAAAGCCCCTGTGGCACATTTCTAGTGCCATGCATTTTTTTAATTTACAATAAATGTAAATTTAAAAAAATACAGTATTGTGCTGTGCAAGACTGTAGCGACAGATAATCTTGTATTACTCTTCTAGATTTAGCTAATGCTTTTTTTATATTTGGCCCTGCTAAAATGACTCTACTCTGCCTGATGAAAAGCATAAGTAGAATCCAAGAGTGGTGGTCACCATTCTGCGAATGCAGACAATGCAACAATGCAGCATGGCGACCCACACCATGGGGGACTAATGATGCTTCTGCATCTTTGGACCTCCGGTCTCGCACTCTCCAACGAAACACGAAGGCAGGATCGCTATCATTTTACGTTGATTTTCTGTGCGAGAGTAGTACGCCCCGGTCGAGCCGGCCCAACCGTGCTGAAATAAGCGTGGATCTACTACCTTTTATGTGTTGTGTTCGTCAGATAGCAATGGACCTAATATAAACATATAACTTACGCTAGTTGAATTGCCAAAACAATTTTGGAATGTCCTGGCATTTCCAGTGTCTAGTACGTTCACATGACCTCGGACATTTGAAATGTGAGTGATTAAGGAAGTTAAAGCTTCCTTCAAGGCAGTCTATTTATCAATTTCTAGCTAGATTTTATCTAAAAATTGTTGCAGATGTAAGAGTGTGGTGGGTGACATCTCTTACAATAACAAAAAATTAAAGTTAATTATGATTTAACTTAAGTATTCAAACTTTGATATTCATTCATTAATTTGCTCTTTAAAATTATTTGATCTTCGAACGAAACTTTTCTGTAACTGAAACCGACAATTTCAATTGTCTGAAAAAAAGGCAGATTAAATGCAAGACTGAAAGGTTTGGGTCGGAATGATAGAAGGATTGAATTAAATACTCAGGAGCTATTGAACATCAAGAAATGTTTTAGATAACAGAGACCTTGATTACATTCTAGTCATAGACAAAATATTTTACATTCCTAATATGACTAAAATGTGTTAGTGATAAACTAATTTTCTTTTGCTAAACTTTAATTTCTTTATATTCTTCTGAATCATCTAAGAGCCTGATAACAATATTATTGTAATATGAATAGTTATGTCTTGAACATAACTTTTTGTGTCGGAACAAGTAGGAACTAATGTCTATTTAGAAGGGTGTTGCTCAACGAAAGTTCTGTACTAGTCCTATTATGTATTCTGTGCTCAAGTAAAGCGAATGGTGTTATGCAAATTTGCATTAAAATTGCCAGTAAAGTTGAGTAAATCAAATTCCTATTACGACTTGTCCTATCCGATACGTGAATAACTTCCTGAAATCGAAATATTAGCTAAAGTGTAGCAACGGCATTGACAATTTTGCAACACTAGACTCCTTTCAAACACATTAGGTAGGTATATTAGAGGTAGTCCACGGAATTTTGCAGAAATTAAACCCAACGATTATTGATTAATGAGCCATTCACTGCGGCTCGTTGGTGAATGGCTTAAGCCGGTATTATTTTGTAAATTCAGTTCGGTGTAATTTTCTCAGTTACACAGGTTGTTGGCTTCTTAACGAAGTTCGTTCTAGCGAGAAGGTTTATCTTTATTTAGATTTGACTGCACGGATGGCGTAGCAGTGCTGCAGTGTTGTGAGCTCAACCCCCGCTTGTGACAACACTTTGTTTATTTTTTGTACACATTTTTTTATCTTTTGCACATCATATTTAGAAATAGTAAAAAAAATATTTATGAAGAATATGTCATTAACTTAAATGTATTGTTTTTATTGCCATAAAGATATCGCAATCGTCAACAATACGAGTTTGGCAACAATTTCAACTCTTGCCGTGTTTTGTATTGTGTGAAGTCCGCACTGTATCATTTCCTTGAGGACACTGCGAATTGGGTATACACCACACGGTGTATCATCACTTCATCACAGATAAATGCACGACCAAGAAACAACTAAATGGCTAATATTTCATCTCTAAGTAACCTACTTGCGATTCTCATAAAGAACTGACATTATATGAACCTACTATTAATTTTCTGCTCAGTATATGCTCTTAATCGCCAATAATTTAAATTTACATGTTGTAATTTCGTAATTACTTTAATTGCGGATTTATGCATCGTATTAATTATAGAGATCAAGTTTATGTGTTTCAAGTGTATTAGAATTTGTGTTGATGATGATGATCTAATTATAAGAGTAACGAGTATTTGCAATTTACCTAATTGTAATTGAAATACCTTAGTTTTACCTAAATTATACCAATTGTTTATTAATTCTTACCATAAATATCTAGATCTTATATCTACCTACATACATTGCATTATCTGTAATACATACTTATACGGTAGTAAAGGCATGAATAGAAATTAAATTATACATTTCTATAGTGGTTGCCTGAAATTATAGAAGACTCAATTTCTGAGCAATACTTAAATTAAATTTATCTTAGAGTTTTTTACTTTGAGTTTATACTAGAAATAAAGTATTATTAAAACATCAACAATATCACCTAAAATTAAATTACAATTCACATGATGTAGAGTTTAATGTTATGTATAAGTTATGTAAGTGTTCACTAATTGATTAAAATCGCCTCTGCAATTAAAATATATAGGCTTTCTTATACAACAATGGTGTTAAAATTCATAATGGTTGTGTCATGGAAGTTCTTCACGCCTCCGAAGTTTTCTTCGCCCGATCATAAAATTATTTTGCATTACTTCACTGTCTGTGTGATTAATAAGATTTTTCTTCATTGGAAGTTCTCATTTCGCAAATCGAATTAATAATCCTCTCCTTAGAAAGGAGGGCGTGGCCAGCTTACACGCAGACCAAATGGTTTGGAATAGGGTTTGTTTGTTAAAGGTTTGTTTGTTAAATATCAAATTGATACTGGCTAGTATTGAACTGAAAACCGATAAAACTATGAACATGTATTGTACGTTTTTTAAAGCGATTGAGTTATGATTTATTTCCAAGAAAAAAAAAGTTTTAATCTTAAGTAAATGTGCGGCAAGCGAACAATCTAGCTTGTTTTAAGCAAATTATGAAAACCTGTAGTTACCGGACATAAAATTGCACCAAGAATTTAAACAATTATATTATTTATCTATCATATTATTTAAAACTTGTTAACACTTTATTAGTGAGACGAAAGTCTCACTAATAAAGTGTTTGCAACATATTTCATTATAACTAGATACTTCTTACAAATGACAGCGTTCGTACTGCCGTGTTTCGTTGGTGAGTGCGAGACCGGAGGCCCAATGATGCAGAAGCATCACTAGGCCGCCATGGTGTGGGTCATCATGCTGCATTATTGCATTGTCTGCATTCGCAATGAGTATGGTGACCATCACTTTTGAATTCTGCTTATGCTTTCCATCAGGCAGAGTAGAGTCATTTTGGCAGAGCCATACATAAAAAAACTGCCTGTCAGGGATAGAAGAAAGAATGAAAATAGAATTATTTCCACCCAATGGCTTATATTGAAAAGAATCTCACAATCTTAAGATGATATTCAATCGTGTTCCATGTACTTAAATTCTATATTATCTACCAATACGCTTGACTGCGCCCTGCGGGTGCTTTCTGCAACATGCTTTTGTAGCAGAATTTGGTGACATATAGAGTTCAAATAGTACGTTTACGATTTAATATCACTTACATATTTTAAAATTCTTTCAGATAGAGACCGTTCGTTGGAAATCATCCTAAAGAATTCTATCAAGGTACTTGCTACCGCGCAGTACGAATTGATGGAGAGCAGCAGGTTATTCGCTCTAATGTCTCGAATGTGGTTCAGGGTCCCTTATATTGTATTAGGCTTTGATTGCGAGTGCACAACCCGCGCAACGTTTTGTTACTACTATACACGGAGAATCCATTGTCACATGAATATACGTTCAATAGAAACTACCCACATACGATCGTTTTATTTATTTAAGTTACTGATTACATTGTAGAATTGTAATTGTAAATAATATGAAAGAGAAGAAAATCTTGCAAAAATCCCTATACCCACCTACAGGCCAGGCCAGTGTGGTAGGCTAAAATCTCCTTTCTAAGGAGAGACAGGAGGAGGATTATTATAAGGTGGAGCAGGACGTATTAAAAAGTTACTGTCGACGAAGTTTTAGGAAGTTCTTAATTTATGGTATTATTTGAATCGTAACCTAATCTATCTAATCTAATTCTTTATAACATACTGTTTTCTTTCTCTGAAGGAATTTCTGGCTAAAGAAGTGGCTAATAATAATAATTAGCCATTATTGATACATTTTGTTGATTGACAGCTTTATTGATCTTTTTGACAACTTCAAAACAGGAAGCGAATTTCAATTCGTTTGTATGTGTACGAGTATGTAGATAATTTTTACTATTTTTCTTATCTCAAGAATCCGTCATTTAAAAACTTAATTTAGAAAATTATTTTATTGGTCCTATAGAATAACTATTCTATATTCGATATATGGATGTGTTTGTCAGTTATATAAATTGAAGTAATAGGTACCTAATTTCCTAAACCCGGTGCAGGGATTTCATATTTCTAATATATTATTCTTTTAAAAAAATAATACTTTTTGTACATTATTGCATAGGTATACACACAGAGAGTATTCCAAGAAAGCTAGGCAGAGACAATTGATCTTCAATTACGGTCCTGACACACCTCTTTCCAATGTATATATATACAGACTCTTTTTTAGAAATAATTTTCTGGCCCCTTATCTTAAATTATGCTTTATGCCACGGGCCGATTAAAATACACACATCAAAAGTGTCTAGGGATCAAGCATTTTTATGCGGATTTCTTGAGATTGAGATGTGGCTTTGGCCCTGGCCTGCTCAGTCGCCAGACTTGAACCCGATTGAGCATGCATGGGATATGCTACAGAGAAGAGCTCTGCCGAATATGGAGGGTATCCAGTCGCAAGAAGACCTTTTTTTGTTGTTGCAACGAACATGGGCGGCCATTTCACAGCGTGTTTGGATGAACTCATTTTGAGTATGCCAAACCGATGTTCTTGTGTTGTTAGTGTTTACGGTAGAAACACGGATTATTAATTGTTTAAGTTACCTAATAAAATTTTAAAGAAAACTGTTATTTCAGTCTTTTTTTCGAACTTTAATGTTAGTGGTTCAAATGTCAAAAATCCCTTTATTAGGAAAATGGCAAATTTCTTTATTAATGCAAAGGTGACTTGGTTTATCGTTACTGTGACAAACGAAAACACTTTATTTGATGAATCCTTAAAGAAAATTTTAATTAATATCAATCAGGAGAAAAGTTATTGCAAAAATATATGTTGATCTCTAGACACATATGTTGATCCCTAGACACTTTTGATGTGTGTATATACCTATTACGGTAAGTATATATAAAATATGATCGACTGCCGTTAATCGGTTTGCGAATGCGACCGCTGATTATAAGGTCTCGTGTTCGAATCCCGGGTTGGGCCAAAAAGTGCTAATGAGTTTTTCTGATTATAGAAATGCATAATAATAGGTCGGAATGTGGAAGTTGGGATCTTAGCCGCGTGCCTCGGAGAGCACGTAAAGCCGTCGGTCCTGCGCCTGATCTTTCCTCCGTCGTGTCGGATAACCGTCCCATCGGATTAAGAGGCTGAGAGAACAGAGAGTGCACCTGTGTTTGCGCACACACTTGAGCACTATAATATCTCCTGCGTCGTGGGCTGGTCTCCGTTGAGAATAACCACCGTGGCCGTGGCTAGGAGAACATCATCATAATATTATGATTAGAGACCGGATTATATGCACATGCATGTTTAAGCCATGCTCAGCAGTAATAGCATATTTTACCTAAGATCTAGTTAAGATGCATATTATGGGTACAATTTTTTTTATTGCAGTGCAATTACCCTACCTCGACCGGGTCGGTACTACCCTCACACAGAAAATCAACGTAAAGTGACAGCGATCGTGCTGTCGTGTTTCGTTGGTGAGTTCGGAGGCCCAAAGATGCAGAAGCATCACTAGCCCGCCATGGTGTGGGTCACCATGCTGCATTGTTGCATTGTCTGCATTCGCAGTATGGTGTCTACCACTCTTGGATTCTACTTATGCTTTCCATCAGGCAGAGTAGAGTCATTTTGGCAGGGCCAAACATAAAAATAATAATAATAACAATTGTGACTGGTCGAATTCGCATCGCATCGGATCGCATTTCGGTCATTAGCTGCGCATGTCTATTGTTTTGAAGAAATGATCGAAGACACAATCTTACCACTGAATATTTGGAACAATGTACAATGAAATGTTTACGTTTACAACAATATTAAATAATTTGAATGTCATATAATGTTCCTGTACCTATTATCGCCTATCAAAGGATAAGTTACTAATTGTATGCTGGTTTTGTAATAAAAGAATTAAAACTAGTTTTTAACCGACTTCCAAAAAGGAGGAGGTTCTATGTTCCACTGTATGTTTTTTTTTTATGTATGTTCACCGATTACTCCGTCAATTGTGGACCGATTTTGATTTTTTTTTGTATTCGGAAGGGTATGCTCCCGAGGTGGTCCCATTGCCGCCATATCAGGATCTGATAATGGGATCCCAGGGAAATCGAGGGAAACCCTCATTTTTTATAGGCACATACTATGTTTTTCGTATATTTTCTGAAGTTACACCGGTATTTGCGTCTGGTAGTCATCATTTTATGATGATGACCTGATGATGTAAGGTACAACTCCTTAACGGTTAGTAGTTGGAGGATAAATCTTTAAATATCGTATATATATATATGTTACCTTCAAATTATTTAGGTAAGCTGATAATAGAAGGTGGAAGGTATAACTCCTCAACGGTTAGGAGTTGGAGGATAATTCTTTCAATTTCATAGGTATCTAAAGACCTTCAGTCGTATACTTTCAAGTTATTTAGGTGAGCTGATGATAAAAGGTTAAACTCTTCAATAGTTAGGGATTAGAGGATGATTTTAATATTACACGTACGCATAGACCTTAATTTGTATTCTTGATGATGAAATTTGATGAAATAGTTCAACTTACTACTTGAAAATAAAAACTTTTTATAAAAAAAACCGACTTTCAAAAACATCCAACGAAAACTCTCTGCCAAAAAAACACTTAAAAGCGTAAAATAAACTGGTTCTTCATAAGTTGCCTATACCTAATTCTTTATTCATTTAAATGATAGTATTATAATGTGTGCTAGGTACCTAAAATCTGTTTGAAGTCGGTGCCGGTTTGTATAGGCAACTTATGAAGAACCAGTTTATTTTACGCTTTTAAGTGTTTTTTTGGCAGAGAGTTTTCGTTGGATGTTTTTTGGCAGTCGGTTTTTTTTTCTTGTTTTTTATTCCTAAAATTAGTCATTTACTTTTGCAAATTTTCGTGCATATTTCAATCATTTTTCATGCATATTTGCATGCATATAACAAGCATTATATGTTGCATATAATTGGTCTCTAATTATGATATATCTACACAATAATTAGTCAAAGCTTACAAAGAATATTCAACATTCTTTAAGAAAAATAATTATGTTTGGGACTCTGGTTTTCAATCAAGGGTTTGTTAAATAACATTTTAAAGCAATGAAACCATTCCTTTAAATTATGTTCCATTTGGGTCAACAAGTTAAGAATTTTAGTTCATTGTTGTTTGTACACTGCGATAGATTAATTATCTATAAAATATTTTACGCTGCCCCTTACATAAATGGTACTATAATACAAGGACTTTATAAGAATGTAGATAAATATAATTAGCCTGAACTTAGCCGAGATACACGACAATGGTGCGCTCTCATAAACTATGTACTTACAGAAAAACACTGAACATATTTTTATGGGAACAAAATGTCATATGGTTATAGCCTTGTGGTTCCATGGTTATTTAGGTTGTAGTTGTTTACAGATTTATGCACGATATACCTACCGTATATCGTGAATTTTATGTTATCTCCAAATACGGTATTAATGGTTAGGGTATATTTTCTTTTTATTTGAAATTAGTGACGCCCTCACCCATTATCGATTCGATTTGAAACGAATAGCGATTTTATTTATGACGAACTTTCAATCGATTTAATTAAATATTTTTTGTTGAAATATTAATTATTCCTTGTTAGTTTTTTATATTATGTAAGAAATAAACAAAAATATAAATAATAAATCAGTAAATTAGATGAATGAACAGAGTTATTGTTCTTTACTCTTGGTTTGACCCTAAATTCCAAGATTTCGACTTAATTCCTTGCAAAAATTCAATCTTGGAGTCATAGATACTATTTTTATTTCCTTTTTTTATTAAATTTAGAGAAAAAATACTTACATGAAGTCAAATTATTTTTATCATATCATCGATTTATCGTATTTCAAGTACTGTTTTATATTCTGTGGTTGTTTGTTATGCACAGACCACTTCACTAAAGTACCGTCACCGTCAATAAAGTACGACATTACTGTAGTACATAATTCCGAAAAAAAATATGGTAATTTATAGGCGTGAGCTGTCAAAAAGAAAATAAACGAATGTACAAAGTATAGTGTGTGTTGAAAATTCACTCATTCATACTAGTTAATTGAAGTATTTTTGTTTGGACGTGTATTTTTTTTTTAAACTATCATTGTAGATTGTAATATTATTGTTATATTTAATTAAATAGTTAAACACATTATTGTGTCAGATATGTGAGGATAATATTATTATAACGAAATTTGTCCTACTAATACTATAAACGCGAAAGTTTGTAAGTATGGATGGATGTTTGGTACTCTTTCACGCAAAACCTACTGAACGGATTTTGATGAAACTTTACAATAATATAGCTTATACATCAGAATAATACACAGGCTACTATTTGCCGCGATAACCGACATATGCGTAGGCGGAACCGCGGGCAACAACTAGTATTGAATAAATTATTAGGCATGTAATATACCCCATCGTAAATGTAGTGTAGCCGCGGTGACGGCCTCGTTAAGTAGTCATTATTTTTACAAATATTAATTAATACCCTCTACAAATCCATTTTCGGGTGGTTTTATAATCTGTGTATTATTATTTATATAGTCGGTCACGGTATCATCAAATGCTTATTCTGAATATAAGTTCACTCGTAATCTACATGAAAGGTTTCATTGATTTAACATTTACCCTATACAATTGTCGTGTCACGTTGTTCCTCACAATGAACTCCAAACTATCTAACTATTTTTCTTCTTTTTTCAATGTGTATTTTGCTGGCCTGCTTAAGAGAGGATAGTTAACATCACGCCTAGAACAACAAGCCGAGCATGATTAAAAAGCGACGTAGACGAAATTGTGTGGGTAGCTAGGAACTTAAAGATGTGACATTTTCCCTCAGTTATAAACGAAGCAAAATATCAAATCTATATGAGTCATAATCTATATAAATAAAAATGAATCACCAAAATGTATGTACGCACATAACTTCTGCTCGGCGGCACCAAATTGGATAATTATTATTTTAATGCGTTGGAAAGCTGAAACGGGTATAAATATTAAAACTATTGTTTCAGAAATGTTGAAAATATCACGAAATAACATGTGACGGTACGAAGTCAGAAAGTTTCTAATAAAAAGATTGTATATCTGTCCAGTACCGGTTATGAAAGAAGATTCTAATTATGACTTGACTGTCGTCTCGGTGTGATTAAGTTGACGTTCTAGTCAAAATGAAAATCAGAATTCAGACGGTATTCAAACGGCCAAGCTTAGTTGAGTGCCTGTTAGTGATCATTAGTAAAGATTACTCAACAGATCGTGTGGTTCACTTGTACCTAAATACCTACAAATTACAAACACGCTTTAAACTGTAACATGTAGAATAGATACTTTTACTCCCGAATTTGGCGTTATTTAATTAATATTGATAGGCGGAAATATGGCGATGACGGGATGTGATGACGCAAACAAATTTGCCATGTAGGTACGTGCTGAACTTCCTTAATTATTTTTATGCGGTTTTATTGCCTCTCTTGCCTCGTTGGTCTAGTAGTTAGCGTAAGCGACTGCTGCTCAAGAGGTCTCGGGTTTGATGTCCGGGTCGGTCTGCTGTTGGGTTTTTCTTACAAGAAATTCTTAACAGCAGCCCGGAGTATGGAAGATGGCCGTGTTTCCCGCCCGTGCCTCGGAGAGCACGTTAAGCCGTCGGTCCCGGATGTCATGAACACCTATGACAATTGTTAACAATTGTTATTGGGCAGTCAGTGCCCTCAAATATACTGACAACTAGTTCAACCTTCGAATTAACTTCACCCTCAGGGTTGCGGAGGTCTGATGCAAAAACTGATATTCAGGTAAAACCGGTTGAAATAGAAGCCGACCCCAATAAATATTGGGAATAAAAAAGGATAGGAAGATGATATAATGATATATTTATTTTGAAATTGAGAGCAATCCAATTACACTTAGATGGATATGGAAGATTAGAGGCAGGGCGAGAGATGAATTTTCGCGTATTTTAAATACAAACTACACGTGACGAGTTAAGCCCTTTAGAACATGCCGAAAGGTTAAAAGTCAACGATACATTAAAAATATTTGAGAATTATTCTGCCCGGTAAATATCAACCCAAACACGTAATTAAAACGGAACGGAATTACGAACCGATTCAGTTTTTGATGGCGAGTCAATCACAAGAAAATAATTTAAAATATACTTTAATAATGGATGTAAATCTATGATAGGTACATACTAAGAAATACTGTAAGTGCATGAACGACACGACTTTAAAAAATTGTGGTTAACTCAAGTAATACTAATTTTGTGAAATTATAAGTGTTTATTTACTTCAGTTCAAAAAATTATAATTAGTACACGCTACTACTTTTTAAAATATCGTGTTTTGATAGGTTGTTTGTCATTAATGTTTTTGTTAATCACTCTTAGAATTTCATGTGTAGGTATAGTTCAACCGTATAGTTTTTATTAAAATATTAGAAATATTTATATTTATTTTCATCTCAATAATCTACCGGCTGATAGACAAACAGACTGTGGACGCTCAGTATTGTTGGTCGGAAGGTACTTCTTTTTTATTTATTTTTATACTATAACTCTCTCATTTTACATACATAAAACAGATATAAAGAACACCCAGACTCAAAACAATAATTAGTATTGTCCCATATGGAAATCAAACCGAAAACACTGTAGTAGCAAGCGTTTAAACAACTACATCATACGTCCAGTCAAAGTATTGTTTGTACCTTCTGAGTACGGAACCCTAAAAAATGTTATACATTAGTAAACAGTTTTAAAATTGGAAACGTTGCATGACTTGTATAAATCAAGATTATCCTTTCTTACTGAAGTGACAGCAAACACAAGTTTAAATTGAGGCCATTTACTGTCTTTTAATAATTAACTCTTATTTATAATTATTGCCACTTAATGTTCAATAAATATTTATTGATTAGATACAAAAATAAATTGTAAATGCATTTGATAAATTACATCGACACACAAGCAACACACACCTGTATCATAAAACGCTTATTACATTGTTATACCTACATAGATATATTAATTTCAAGAGCATGAGAAAACACTGATTGTCTTGCCAGAAATTAGATCATAATATATTACGAAGTAAATTTGCTTCAATTGCGTTTATTTCTGCACTCTTTACGGAATAAAATGTAATACTAAAGCGATTGCCTCAAGTTCTTGTTTAATTGTCTATGTGTATTACCACAGATCGAACTGGGCAACTCTTCTGTATGCAATATCATACACGTACACGGCAGATATTGTATGAGAGCAGTGTGAAGCGTGGCTTGGCATTATTTAGTTTAATCCACATTAAAATAATAGGTGAGTATTAAGAAACAATAGCAAATGGTTGGTCCATTTTGAGGAACGATTAAAAATACTCAAGCAGCGTCCAAGAGAGCGCGGTACGTTAATATTTTTAGCTAATTTCAAAAAAGTTGGTTTCAATTTTTTGACCCATTAAATTTGAAGAAAGTCCGAAAAACAAAATAATTAAGGTGAAAAGTAAGAAATAAAGGAAACATAAAAAAAATGAATATGTATAATGTTAACCAATTTGATTTGCAAATAATATTGAAAAAACCCTAATATTACGTAAAAAAGCAACATTTTTCATTGACAAACACTCTGGTCTTAGAATTGTCGACAATTCGACGAAGCCATACCTGTCAAATGTGAGAATATAGTTTAGTTTTAGCGTTAAATTGCTATATTTTGAATATTTTCGTCTATCATTTTGTGTTTTGCAAGAATATATAATTATGTGTTTAAATGTAGAAACTAATTATTTTGGTGGTTCTTATTATTGCGCATTACTTGGACATTAATAGGGTATTTTACTCTATATGAGAAAAAATCTAAAAGTATATTTATGAGATGCTAAAAAAATTAGTACAATCATAGTTTTAGTTTTATAAAAATAACAATATACTTAAATTTCAAGTGCAATTCAAAGCTTTCGGGTTTTAATCTATTTTTAACACCACGAAAAAGTAGCCACCATGGTAACGGCATACTACTGTAGAACTAATAACAGTCAGTCTCAACTGTCAACTGATCGCATTTGTTTACATAACTAACTGACGTCATGACCACTGACTTCACTGGTCAAATTGCGAGCGAAATTTGAAAACCTAAAATTACAAAGCATTCTTATAATTCTTATAAATTGAATAAAGTTTTAGGTTTTCCAATGGTTTACTCTTAGAACTAGCTTAAATTGAAATTGACATTTTAAAAATAGGTATACATATGTGTATTAATAACATGTCATGATTTATCTATACTTTTTTCTGTACTCGTAACAAATTCAAGTATAACTGATTATAATTGTCAATAGAATTAACATTACCATATCATCTCAAAGTTTAATTGACAATTGGATTTGTGAGAATAATGATTGGGTGTTAGATATTCTGTCAATAGTACAAAAAAACTGATAAATTGAGAATTTATTTTGTTTTACCATACATAAAGGTCTTTTACAGATGGTTTTATGGATAACTATTTAGATCTAAACAGACACAGTTCATTATAAACACCAATGTCGTGATCCACGGGACGTTGACGATACCCATATAAATCCCGTATACAATAGCACACTAGGTAGATAATTAGGTATAAAACCGCTCCAAAAGGCATAAGTCTTTACAGTATTATATTCGAATATTTATAAGTCTTGCATTAAGTAGCCAATATTCTCACTATGACGTTTTGCACGCACCAATTGCGCCGAGTTATCCGGCGATTCTCAGACGAAGAAATGAAATTAGATCAGATTGCCAATCACGGGTAATTGTTTTTTTCTGATAAATATTCAAAGCAGTTGTTCTAAGGAGTTTTTCATTTACCTTCAGAATATGGTGTTCTGTACATTTTTTTTATTTTGTATACATAAATATGATTATGCACGCAATGAGTACAGAGACTGATAGAGAGTTTAAGAAATACATACAATTTACCGTCGAACTTAAGTATCCGAGTAAGTATATATCCGAACGTTATTGTTAGACATTTTTGTCACAGCGATTTCGTTTTTGATTCCTGTTGCAAATAGAGATATAGAGAAGATTTTAATTTTTATTCAATCACATTAACATAATCCTATTGCAGTCCCGAACCGCTCCGTGCTTTGCATTTTTTCATTTATTTCAGTTCATTTTGTGTTAAATAAATAGATAATAAATAAAATAACCGAGAAATAAGAATAAAGTGAAAAGAACATAAACAAACTATCCGCTTATTATATGGTTTAGTACTACATATTCATAAATCGCTTTTATCTCTTTTGATTCAGCCCCCCTAGCCAAGTTGCAAGCGTTCTTCTTTCTGCAATCGTTAACGCCTAAATTCTCGTGTGTCATTGGCAAATGCTTTGTCTAAAATTACTTTGTCTAAGATAAGCCAATGACACACGAGAATTTAGGCATTAACGATTGCAGAAAGAAAGCGCTTGCAACTTGGCTAGGGGGGCCAGTATTCATCACAATGCTTCGAAATTTAGTCTCGCCCTAACAAACGTCTTGTTCAACAGACCGTGCATGACAGCTATTATTTTCAACAAAAATGAAATCGACATGTCAAAAAACACTTTAAAGTTAAATTCATTATTATAGTAGAGGATACACTAAGGAACGACCTTCACCCATCTGTTTATTGGATGAAAAGTATTTTACATCAACTTTAATATATTAAATAATAAATCGCGGGTGGGTTGGCTAAAAAAATCCTGGCCAAACAATTATTATTAAAAAATTAAAAAGTGACTTTTTATGAAACAGTGTACCCATGAGTTTAACGAATAAATTTAAAACCAACCGAAAGTTTAAAGCCTGTAGAACATACAGACCTTGTTGTTTATTTGTTTCCTGGCATAGCTACTGGTTGGCACGTATAAACAGGTATGTCGATATTAGTTAATTGCACCCATTTGTTTAGTAAATAAGTTTTATATCAAATTAATCGTTATTTCATTGCGAATACGATGATATAGGGTTGTCTGCCAAAAACCTGGCCGTAGTAACGGTTGTCGAGTTTTGAAAAGTGAAATTTTGATGCGAATGGAAAAGAGGTCATCCATGTATAGCGATACACTAGTAAATGCTAAGCATTATTTTTAACCGACTTCCTGTAGTCATAGTAACCTATTATATTAGTAACCGAAAGTAATATATAAGGCCTATAGAATATACAAACATTGGATTGTCTTTAAGTTTCCTGGCACAGCTTTGGTGTTGCAGGTGTCCATGGGCGGCGGTAATCATTTACCATCAGGCGATACGTCTGCTCGTTTGCCCGCCTATTCCAAAAAAATAATAAAAAAAAATAAAGCTACCGTGTTGTTATTTTCACCCATTTGTTTAATAAAAAATTTTGTAACAAAATAAGCGCTGTTTCATTGCAAATGCGATGATATAGGGTTGTCTGCAAAAATCTGGCTTAAATAACGGTTGTCGAGTTTTGAAAAGTGATTTTTTTTTGTTTTTCAAGAAAGCAAAATAAAAATTAACAAAGTGAATAATTTAAATTTGACTGCACGGTTGGCCTAGTGGTTTAAGCGGTCACCACGCCGCTCTCTACTACGCCAAGTGTTGTGGGTTCACAAATTTTTGTTCAGTTTATAAAGTTCCTCGCAACACACGATGTATATTCCTTAGCGGGAGTTTTCTTGTTATCGAATTACTCAACACAATTAAACATTTTTAAAGCCAGTTTTACCCCTTCCTGATAAAGTCTGATCGACTAATGTCAACTTATCTGTAAAATAACTACAGATCTTGATTATTATTTATTTATTATTCATTTATTAAAAATAAAACAAACTGGGTTACATATTTGTCCCCCAAAACTTAGTTTTTGTTTGTTTGATTACCCAAGTCTTGAATAGAGACAGCCAGAGATGCTTATATTTATCTGTTAAATAGTATTAAATTGTAGATAACTATACAAAACTTTAATAAGAACTGTTGAAACTGGCCATTATGGTATTAGGTAATAAGTAACTAAGTAACTAACTAACTAACAAAACTCATAAACTAAACTAATTTGTTTCGGAGTTTGGGTGTTTTCTATGTATAGTATGTATGTATTTACAAAAAAAAAAGGATTTATGTATTTGTATCAGTTGTCTAGTGCCCATAACACAAGCTCTGCTTAGCTTGGGACTAGATGGCGTTGTGTTATAGATGTCCAAAATATTTATTTATTTATTAATTACATTGTAATCGAAAAGAGCTAATGTCAATTTTAATGGGTACCTGGAGTTAATCAGTCCAAAATGGCGTGAACTTAATATATATTTATAATAGGTCTTTACCTATGAATTTGCCGTTTTGTATGCAATAAGTGAAAGTACTTATTTTTTCAAACTTTTTTATTTCTGTTATTCGAAGTAATCACCCATACAATCGACGCATCTTTGCCAACGCATTGGCAGTTTATTGATGCCCTTCTTGTAAAAATCAGCTGGACGGGAGGCAACAAACTCTTCAAAGGCATTTTGTACTGCCTCTCGGGAATTGAAATTTTTACCCACTAAATAGTTGTCTAAATTTTGGAAAAAGTAATAGTCGGTAGGTGCAAGGTCTGGTGAGTATGGCGGATGAGGGAGAGCTTCCAACCCCAGCTCTTGCAGCTGCTTCACGACAACGTGCGACCCCATACTGCGCAACAGACAGTCTCCCACTCTTCCGATGTAAGTAAACACTCGAAGTGTATTAGTGTCTGGTACTCTTTAAAAAAATAATAGAAAAGGTACATGCAAATGTAGGTATTTAAGATAATGCAACGTATTAGAATTGGTAATGATGGTTGACCTATTTAGACTCAAAAACGATTCTTTATGGGTCGAGGTAAGATTGGTGAGCCAACATCTCCATCCAGAAGTGCAGAAATTCACAGACTTTTGTAGAGATTTTCTATTTTACATTGCGACCTTTAAAACACTTTAGTTTCTGTTTTCTAATGAAAAAGAAAACCGCAAGATTGACCGTCGTATCAAGTGTTTATAATATAGTATATAATTATTATGCATCAATAGCCATTATCAAATTCATATGCGTGGCTAACGTGAATATAGATAAATGCGAGTTAGACACGCAGATGAGTTTGACAACGGGTAAAAATCGTCAATTTCCACGACTAAATAGTTTGTTTATTCGGTGCTTTACTATATCGAATCAAATTCGTTTTGTATAACAGCGGGCGGTCCTATCTGTATTAATTCCAATAATTTATAATTATACTCATGATTATATTATACGACATGCTTGTTGATTTCGAATATTTAATGAATGTAGGGACTGTTATTTGAGAACTTTAATTTGTAGAAAGTCTGTATTATACAATCGTGAACTATTAATAAATGACAGCCTTTTCTGCATTACCACATTTTTCTATACTTTGAGTAAATTTTTATGTGTACATTTAAATGTGAGTGGACATACTCCGCAAAGATTTCAAACACTGCGTTGCGTGATTAAAATATTTTGCAAGTTATTGCCAAGTATGATTGCTATTTCCTTTTTATTACTTAACTATATTTCGTCCTCAGCTAAGTAAATCTTGTTTCGCTTCTAGGTTCCTATGTAAAAATTCAAGACACTGTCAATGCGAGAGCGATCTAAATCCATTATGTTTTTGTGTAGTATGATTGAGTAACAAACATCTCAAACTTTCACAATTATAACGACACCGATTAATAGTCAGATTAAGGATAATAGAATATAATTACTAAAAATATAATACTTTGAGAGTTATGTAATAACATCTAAGATTCAATAAACATAATAATAATAAAACCACATGAAGAGATTCCGCATCCGTGTTATCCCAATGTTTTAGAATCTAAGTCTAAGTATATAGTAAGACGCAAAGAAAAGTCATTGTAACCCTCTTTAACCTAATGTAGAGCACGAAAACGCATCATCATATTTGGAATCCATACTTACATACTAATATCATAAATTCGAAAGTAACTCTGTCTATCTGTCTGTCTGTTACGATTTCAGGGAAATTTGGCATGGAAATATTTTAATTCTCTAAACCGCGATATCGACATACACGCGGCAGAGCGGCGAGCAAAAACTAGTTATTTATAACGAGCTTTTGCCCGCTGCTCAGTTATCGCGGCAAATAGTAGCCTATGTGTTATTCTGATGTATAAGCTATATTACTGTAAAGTTTCATCCAAATCCGTTCAGTAGTTTTTGCGTGAAAGAGTAACAAACATCAATCCATCCATCCATCCATACTTATAATCTTTCGCGTTTATAATATTAGTAGGATAATCACAAATTCAACAAAAAAAAAACGACTTCTAGAACTGGACCAAGCACCAGCTTTCAAATAAAAAAAAATCATCAAAATGGATTCACCCAGTCGAAAGTTATGAGGTATCAAACATAAAAAAATACAGTCTAATTTACAACCTCCTCCTTTTTTGAAGTCGGTTAGTAATAAGATAGCACTGACATGTTATAGAAATATTTTAAGACCTAATTTGTTTGGTGATGCAAAACTTAACATATTGAAGCCTAGTTATTAGTTTATCTATACTAATATAATAGAGGTAAAGTTTCTAACTTTGCATGGTTGTAGGGGGTAATCTTCAGAAGTACTGATCCGATCCTGAAAATGTTTTCACTGACTGAAAGCGGCATTATTCAGGAATGACATAGGTCATATTTTATTATGATTGAACAAAAAATTCAGTAAAAAATAATTGTATTTGTAAATCAAGTGTAAAAAAAAACGGACGGTTAACGCCCAACGAAGTGGGCACGGGTCGGCTAGTTTAGTATGTGTCATCTAATTTGTGACACAGGCACATATATAATATGTCATTATACTATGTAAGTAGATATTTCGTTCAGACACAATCAGTTGGTTAAGGTGCAGGTTTGACGTGTTTGACATATCTCTTATGTAGGTATTTGTACCGCGCCATATTTCTATCTCGTTACGACCAAATAATTATATCTGATTCTGTTTAAGAATTCGGCCTGTTAGTTGACTAATACGGTCGCGCGGCACAGATGTAGATATGTACTCGACATAAACACTTGCTTGATATGAATGTCCAGCGTTAATCGACGGTTGTTAAGTCCGCTCTGATTTTATCTATTTACGTATTAGTAAATGACACATTTGAAATATTGATTTATAATAACCTCGTTGTAGAGCGCTATGTAACGACAATATAATATTTTCTATGGTATTATTATAAAGAGGTAAAGTTTGTGAGTTGGTAGGGGTAGTTTCTGGATCTATTGAACTGATTTTGAATCTTCTTTTATCAATAGAAAATCACATTATTTCTGAGTGTTTATAGACTTTGAAAACTTATACCCAGATATCCATCATACACGCGAGCAGAGCCGCGGGGAAAAGTTAGTGTTATCCAAACTAATCCCCTATAGCGGTTGTGCCTGTCATCTGTTGAACCATTACTTAATTCGTTGTAAGCTATCCTTTATATGCAGTACAATTTCGATATTAGATTGATACGGTGTTTGAGTATTGGAAGTTCCTTAAACAGTTAATATTCAAATTTTAACGCCATGTATGAGTGAATTCAAATTGTAATCTTAATATAGACCTGAATAATCATATTGAACTCTATATAAACCTTTCCTTCTTGCAACGATAACTGTCGCTTCATTGAAGTCTTAGGGCTCCCACACATAACTGCGAATTCGCAACGCATAGCAAATATCTGCGAGTTCATACGAATGCACCGCAAGAACTTCACGCCGCGCCGCATAGCATCGCATCGCAGCCCTTAAATGAAGCGTGAACTCAGAACTGTAGTGTGTAGTAAAACAATTAAAAACTCGTGAAGAATAATTATAAATAAATATATTTATAAATAATTGTTGACCTTGAAAAACCTTTGACAAAAAGGATAGACCTATTTCTTAGCGTTCCATGGATTCACCGTGCGGGTGCCGGGTCCATCGCGTGATAGATGGGGGCAACACATGGGACTTCGACAGTGCCTGGGAATTGCGACCCAGGTTTAGGTTTAAGGAGCACTCCTTACGACGCGTCAACGCTCACCTCCACTGTTCGCCGTGTTGCCCCCTCTACCTAACCATATTTTAAATGAGCCTAGCAATGCCGCTTTGGATATTCGTTCAAGAAAAGAGCTTACTGAAGCTCTTGGCAATCCAAGGTCTTTAAGCAGGTTATAGAGGGATTTGGCTGGTATACCCCTCGCACCCACTTCCACGGCATACATCGCAACCACATAACCATTTTTAGCTATTTCGTTGGTTAAGTCAAAGTACTTGTTTCTTTTTAAAGCGTGGTCTTTAGGGATGTTCGTTTCCCACGGCACCGTGAGTTCTACTAGTACTACACGCTTAATTGACATTGCATAAAGAAATATGTCCGGTCTGGACGCCGAGGCACAGATATCCTCCGGTATTCTGTAGTGATTTTCATACGTGTCCACTAATAATGTACAGTCACTGGCGGTATTTATAATTGAGTACGGCTTTTGTGTGAGTGAAGTCTTTTTTGTTGAACCTTCCTTTACAAACGCGATGTTAGTTTTTGTTTGTTGTTATTCCTTTTTTCGCTCTCGCCAGTGATAAACTCATAGCTTCGCGTATGATGTGTAATACCCTATCATGGCGACGTGAATAATGACCCCGGTCTAATAGCGCCTTACAACCTGTCAGTAAGTGCCTGGCTGTACCTATTGCCGCTAGTATAAACAGATCTAGTTCGTAAATTTATGAAGCGTAACTATACGATTAGGAAACGTCTAGACTTACCAAACCAGTGCGTTGGAAGTCGCTTAGTTCGTGACATTTGAAATTATGATTAATGAACAATATGTAGATATTAATATATTATATTTTGCCAGTGGCTCCTGCTGTACCTCGAGAATCAAAGTATCTCCTTACCAAATTTCATTAAAATCGGTGCAGCGGTTTAGCTGTGCAAACGAAGCAGAGAGACAGATAGAGTAACTTTCGAACTCATAATGTTGATATGGATTTTTTGAATTAATTTTAAACCTTAATGTACATAGTATAATCCAGCCCAAGTGTTAATACGACTCTAACAATCGACTGTGACCGTATACAAAGCGGGGACGTTTCACATGGTTATCTTAATATATATAAATCTCGTATCACAATGTTTGTCCTCAATGGACTCCTAAACCACTTAACCGATTATAATAAAATTTGCACACCATGTGCAGTTCGATCCAAATTGAGAGATAGGATAGTTTAAATCTCAAATTATGACTCAAATTATAAATAACTGATGTTCTCTTATTGTTCCTCTTAGATTGTTTACTATAATGTAATATAACAAAAACTTTAGCAACAGGAACGCGTGGCCGGGTCAGCTAGTTTTACATTAAATTTCGTTAGGCTTACTTAATTTATATTTGAGGGATTTCCCCATCATAGTTTAAACAACAAGACGTATACTGAAATACTTCTCGGCATTAAGCGCATAAAGAACTGGTCACCATTACAGTTTGAGACAAAGGAAAAACCAGAAAGATACGGAAGTGTTTGAGGTAGGTAGGTATATATTACATGTTCAATGATTTCCATAATAATGGTATTATAAATTCCTTTATTTTAAATATGTGTTAAAAATAAGTTGACAATGCAAGAATATATAAATACACACATCAAAAGTGTCTAGGGATCAAGCATTTTTATGCGGATTTCTTGAGATTGAGATGTGGCTTTGGCCCTGGCCTGCTCAGTCGCCAGACTTGAACCCGATTGAGCATGCATGGGATATGCTACAGAGAAGAGCTCTGCCGAATATGGAGGGTATCCAGTCACAAGAAGACCTTTTTTTGTTGTTGCAACGAACATGGGCGGCCATTCCACAGCGTGATTTGGATGAACTCATTTTGAGTATGCCAAACCGATTCTTGTGCTGTTAGTGTTCGCGGTAGAAACACGGATTATTAATTGTTTAAGTTACCTAATAAAATTTTAAAGAAAACTGTTATTTCAGTCTTTTTTCGAACTTTAATGTTAGTGGTTCAAATGTCAAAAATCCCTTTATAAGAAAATGGCAAATTTCTTTATTAATGCAAAGGTGACTTGGTTTATCGTTACTGTGACAAACGAAAACACTCTATTTGATGAGTCCTTAAAGAAAATTTTAATTAATATCAATCAGGAGAAAAGTTATTGCAAAAATATATGTTGATCCCTAGACACATATGTTGATCCCTAGACACTTTTGATGTGTGTATATGTTTAAGCTTTGATTTCCGTGCCATTATTGCCTCTGTTTCAGTTACCCAGAATATGTAAATTGTAAGTACTAAATGCCAATTTGTGTCATTTGTCTCCTGTACATGGATCCAAAAATTGACTTTAAACATTGGAAAAGATAAGATAAGTATTGTTATCGAAACATGTTTTATTTTTTCATAACAAATTTCTTCTAAAGCTCCAAGATAAAGTATTTCTTGATATTCTTGTTTATTAACCGACTTCAAAAAAAGGAGGAGGTTTCTCAATTCGACCGTATATATTTATATATATTTTTATGTGTGTTCGGGGATAACTTCGTCGTTTATGAACCGATTTTGATTATTCTTCTTTTGTTGGAAAGGAGATGTCCCGACAGTGGTACCATGACAAGGAAACTAGGATCTGATGATGGCATCCCAGAGAAATCGAGGGGAACCCTCATTTTTTTCAGGCACGTACTATGTTTTTCGTATATTTTCTGAATCTACTCCGGTATTTGCTGCTGATGAAAGGTACAACTCCTTAACGGTTAGGAGTTGGAGGATAAATCTTTAAATGTCATATGTATGTATGTTACCTTTAGCCGTATTCTTTCAATTTATTTAGGTAAGCTGATGATGGAAGGTACAACTCCTCAACGGTTAGGAGTTGGAGGATAATTCTTTCAATTTCATACGTATCTATAGACCTTTAGTTGTATACTTTTAACTATTACATTTGGCTTGGCGCCGACTTCAAACAGATTATAGGTACCTAGCACACATAGTAATACTACTATTTAAATGAATAAAGAATTAGGTATAGACAAGAATTAGCACATAGCAATTTATAAAGAGCCAGTTTATTTTACGCTTTTTAGTGTTTTTTGGCAGGGACTTTTCGTTAGATGGTTTTTGGAAGTCGGTTTTTTTTTAATGCTAGCTTTTGCTCGTGGTTCGGGTATGTCTGTTATCGCGTTTAAGAGTAGCCTATGTCCTTCCTCAAGAATAAAAGTATCCAATTGTCATATTTCATTGAAATCAGCGCAGTGGTTTAGCCACGAAAGCCTAACAGACAGGCAAAGCGACAGAGTTACTTTCACATTTATAATAGTTTGGGTTTTCTAATAGTCTATTTAAATCTAAAAAAAATGTTCTAGTTGCTATGATGATGTTTTGAGCACTGTTTAATTGTACATATCTACCATTTAAATACATACAGCTACTGAATTGTATTTATTTACTATTTTTTGCTGAATTAATTGCTTTTTTATTATTTTATTTTTATCTACCAAAGACATTTGTGACCACAGTTTATTGTTAATTATTTTTATTATATCCACGTGGTCTCCTATAATTGAGGAAGCACAAGTCACTAATAATTTTTACCACAAAATTAGCAAACTCAAACAAAATAAAAATACCACTATCACAGAAACTGTGATAGTGGTATTTTTATGGTGAACACAGCAGTAAAGAAATGATATAGGACAAAATACCAAAATACATATTAAACCGGCTTAGTATTGAGCTTAATTTGTAACTAGATTTTGCCTGAGGCTCCACCCGCGTTTATGTATTATATATTTATATATTATGATTAAAAAAACAGACTAAATGGGACCACGCGGGAAGCACCAGCTTTCAAATAAAAAAAGAATCATCAAAATCGGTTCACCCAGTCGAAAGTTATGAGGTAACAAACATAAAAAAAACATTCGAATTGAGAACCTTGTTCTTTTTTTGAAGTCGGTTTAAAATAAAAACAAACACACACAGAAAAACAAACAAAAAGTTTATGAACTGTTCTTTTGAGTTCTATTATATTAAAAAAAACCCTTCATTAGTTTCTTTTTACACAATGACATCAACCTTTTACAAGTTTATTATATGTATAGATTGAATGAAGTGTTAGGATCAGGTTCGACGCGTGGTTCGGGTGATACCATCGGACTCAAGTTGATTGACGTCTCGCCCACCAGGGAAAGGTGGTTACGTAATGTCACATTAATTATACGTGACTCAGAACCGAGTACCGCTGATGTGTGTAACTGATATTGCCAGAGTATGTATCAGTAATATATTAACCTGCTTATTTGAGCGTATCAGTGACGGACAGTGCCGCCCTCATGTCTACTACTGAATCATCAGACTAATGTGTCTGTAAAGAAATAGTTAGCTGTAATGAAAGTCGGTCGCTTATTTCGAAGTGCACCATTCATCACGACGCAATACTGTTTCTGACAAGTGCATATCTATAATATATACTTATATAAATATATTATGTTGGTTTGTGTACCTTTCAAAAACTTAAAAAAATCGGCACTAATTTATTTATCAAAACATTATTGAACAAGTTTAACATCATCATAATCAATCCGTTGCAGTTCACTGCTTCACGTAGGCAGTATGCTTGGCAGTGTGGTATCGTGTCCGGCAGGGCAGAATAGCACCAACCCATTTACAATTCGGGTATCGTGCGAGGCGACTAATGTATGATGCAGAAAATCTGAAGCTTCCGTAGACCAGAGATTGGGTAGCTGCGTTTTCTGGTATGCTTCTGCGATCGACAATCCGCTCGTACACCATGTCGATTAGGGCTAATGATATTATATAATTAAAGCGGCCAAGTGCGAGTCGGACTCGCCCATGAAGAGTTCCGCAGCAGCAAGTAACATAATATAATTTTTATTTTATTTTTATAATAGGTCTTTGAAATTGCCGTTTTGTATGCAATAAGTGAAAGTACTTATTTTTTCAAACTTTTTTATTTCTGTTATTCGAAGTAATCACCCATGCATTCGACGCATCTTTGCCAACACATTGGCAGTTTATTGATGCCCTTCTTGTAAAAATCAGCTGGACGGGAGGCAACAAACTCTTCAAAGGCATTTTGTACTGCCTCTCGAGAATTGAATTTTTTACCCACTAAAAAGTTGTTAGTTGGTACCTAGCACACATAATAATACTACAATTTAAATGAATAAAGAATTAGGTATAGACAAGAATTGGCACATAGCATTTTGTGAAGAGCCAGTTTATTTTACGCTTTTTAGTGTTTTTGGCAGGGAGTTTTCGTTGGATGGTTTTTGGAAGTCGGTTTTTTTTATAAATAGTTTTTTTTACTTCCAGTACTTATTTTAAGTAGACGTGGCATCGAATATTTGGGGTGTACTCAGTACTTACATTTAAAAACCTAGTATGCATATACTAAATAATTTCTTTACGTCTTTTGCTCAGTATTAATAGATATTGTGTAATAACAACAGACACGTCTGTCGGCTATTACGGTCAGTAAGTACGTGCTCTATTATTTTTACATCAACCTGACAATTTTGTAATGATAAGGCCTTGACAAATTTCCTTCAACTAAGAGTTTGTTGAGTAGAATCAATTACATAGCTATAAAGGCCCTCGAAGAATAAAAAGAAAGTCAGTTTCGCAAAACTACTACAGCAATTTACTAACTTATAAAAAAAACGTAAAAATATGTACAACTTTGTTTTAATTCATAATTGTTTGGAAGATATAGATTAGCACCATAAAAATGTACTTCATACCAACAACATAACAATACATTTGAACTTACAATGAAGAGACGACCAAGGGACTGTGTGCTTAGGCTCTCCTAAGCTATGAACGTACCAAGTACATAATATAAGTAAGTAGAACAAACAAGAGGTGCTCGAGAACCATATCATAGTATAAGGACTCCCACACATAACTGCGATGCGATGCGAAGTTCGTGCGGTGCATTCGTGCGAGCTCGCAGATATTTGCGATGCGTTGCGAATTCGCAGTTATGTGTGGGAGTCCTTACAGGCTTAGATCGTCTTACTTTTACTTTCATTAATTTTTTTAATGGAAAATAAACAAGGCGAGTTATTATTTTAACGTTCGCTTGTCAAACTGCTATACTTACTGAAAAAAAGTGCTTTTGTAGTAAACAAAATACACAGCAAATTGTTCTTTAAAAATAATACTTTTTATTTAACTGTAAAAAAGAATATTATTATTATTATTTTCAGATACACGACCTCTTTAGACCTTTGTGAGACCTTTGTGTGCAGAGATGTTTTTAGCAGGTGTTTGATTGGAGCATGTGAGAAGGATTATTTAACTTACGTACAAATTATTTCAAAACAATATATGTATATAAAAATATGGAAACACGTACATTTATAGTATTTCTGTAGTGATTATAATCCTGTAAAAAAATATCATTTAATATATCTACACTATTATATAAAGAGGTAAAGTTTGTGTGTTTGTATATTTGTTAAATTGTAAGGGGTAATCTCGGGATGTATTGAACCGATTTTGAAAATTCTTTTACCAATAGAAGGCTACGTTATTTGGGAGTGACATAGGTTATATAATAACCCGAAAAGTGTAAAGACTTTTTCGTGGTAGCTGAATTTGCAAAGTAAGTAGGAGAAAAAAATGTTTACCGCCCAACGAAGGGGGCACGGGTCAGCTAGTATATATATATGTATATATTTTTATGTATGGCCCGCCAAAATGACTCTACTCTGCCTGATGGAAAGCATAAGCAAAATCCAAGAATGGTGGTCACCATACTCATTGCGAATGCAGACAATGCAGCTTGGCGACCCACACTATGGCGTCCTAGTGATGCTTCTGCATCTTTTAGTCTAGTCAACAAGTATGGAACTTGTTGACTAGACTATTTGGGCCTAACCTACAAAATCAATATTAATCGAATAGTCGGTACACATAAGTGATTTAGTGTATGTCGGCATGGTTGTCGGCGTCAATTACACCTTATATGCCTATATATGTGTGTACATTAATTACGAGAGCTTTATATAAAACTGTTCAACATCAATCGCTGGGCCGTGATCCACCAGTCTTAATCATTTACCCTCTAGGAACCTCCTCTACTAAGTTATCCTTAGGTTATCCCTATTCCGCAGTCTTTGCATTAATGAAATCTTCATGATGAATATCTATCATCTTTTTATAACTTTACAATAGCGCAACTTTATTTTTAGGATATAACTAATGTTCTTCTATAAATCAATGGCTATTGACATCCGCTGCCATTACTGCGGGTCTGTAATGCTATAAAATGAACATAATAACACTGAAACAATGGGTCTGTTATTACCGAGCCAATCAACAGTGAATGTAATAATACCAAAACTGTTTAATGACGCCATTTATTTACAAATCAATTACTAACGTTTTAGCCAAAAGCTGTTCCTAATACGTTTCATGAATCTTGACTTTATTTTGACATGACTTGACATAGTTTTCTTTGCTTGTTGAGACTCAGTCAGGACTTTATTGTTTGCTTCTTAACTTCGTGATTAGAGTCTCCGCAAATAGTTCTAAGTTGACTCTCAAATAATAAATGGATTGTTCTGCCATAAAGCATATATTATCAAAATACATATTATAAAAATGTGATCTAAAAATTATCCTATTTCTGCTTTCATTTATTTAAGAAATCAAAGGGTTTTCAGTGACTTAACTCGATTTTTACTTCGTAAAACTGTTTAAATTATATCAATAAATTATCTATATACATATAATTCTCGTTTAACGTTGTTGCTCACGATGAACTCCGAAACTATGTAACCGATTTTTATGTTAATTTTGTTTTGAACTAGCTGACCCGGCGAACTTCGTACCGCCATATTTACATATCTGTCTAAGCTTCCCACAGACAGTGTACAGTCCGGGCAAAAAAAAAAGACTTTTCCCGTTATCTTTTATTTTTTCTTTCTAGCAAAAAAAGAATGAAAGAAATTGGACTATGCGTTATTGAATTACAACTAAGTACATATTTTGACTTACTCTCCAAGAAACCGTGCTGAATTTCGGGATAAAAAGTATCCCATGTCCTACCTCGTAGTATGAACTCAAATCATGCCAAATTTCAATTGAATCCATTCAGTAGTTTCAGTCCACCAAGAATACAAGATACAGACAGGCGCGGCCAAGATACAGACAGACATACAGACAAAAATGAAAAAAAAAACAGTTTTGCCCTCAGTATAGATTATAGTCTTCCAAAAAAGTTTTCAAAATATCTTTAATGCACAGAATTGGATCTGTTATTATTGTAACTATAAAAATAGATGTGTGTTTTGCTGGCGTGCCTAAAATAGGATAGTTAACATCACGCTTAGATCAATTGGAGTCGAGCATGATTGAAAAAGACTTGTCAATGATTTAAAATTACCACAAACAAACAAAATATAAATGTTGCTGTATCTTGAATAACTGTTAATTCGAGAATCACGATCAAATCATTTCATATCACCCAGAAGTCATTAAATCTAACGTTAGTTTGCAGGTAAAGCTACAAACTCTGACGCAATAGGTAAACTCGTAAAAGCTTTCTATCAGTGTACAGAATTACATTCTATTGTAAGGTTTGTTTATTTATCTATCTATACCATTTATAATTTTACGAAGATGAAAAGGTTAACATCATAACCCTGCCTACACTTTAACTAATTAGAAATAGACAGCACATTCGATTTGGTTCTTAAATATATAAGCAGCACGACTATTTATGCAAAGCTATCTGTTTAATCATCTTTTGCAAAAAAAGATATATTGTAGTCATTGTAGAGTGTAGATTTTTGACCAGCGCTCACAAACAGGACTTAATAAGACGACTTAATTTTCCGCGTTTAAATGAAGTTTATGCCACTGCACTTAAGACACTAAGGGCCACTTGTACGACATATATACATTTAAGACATATTAAATGCGTTATAAAAGGCTAAACACAATTGGCATCTTGCACAACGATAAAGTCGAACGTTGTGCAAGTCGCCCTAAATATAATAGAGAGCGGAGAGAGTATAATATTATCATATCATAGATGACCCGTAACTTATTTTTTATATTTGACCCTGCCAAAAGGACTTTACTCTGCCTGATGGCAAGCATAAGCAGAATCTAAGAGTAGTGGTCACAATACTCATTGCGAATGCAGATATCAATGCAGCATGGTGACCCACACCATGGCGGCCTAATGATGCTTCTGCCTCATTGGGCCTCCGGACTCCCACTCATCAACGAAACACGACAGCAAGAACGCTGTCATTTTACGGTGATCTTGTGTGCGAGGTTAGTACCGCCCCGGTCGAGCCGGTCCGTTTGTGCTGAAATCGGCGTGGCTCAACTACCTTGAAGACTACTGCTACTGTAACTAGCCAGCGATAGCCCTAACAGTGAAATACTTCTTCTATCTGATTAGATACATATAGTCCCATGTGGGATTAGCACCCACAACACTTGGCGCAGTAGAAAGCGGCTAATCCTACATAGGAATTTATGTGATCCACAAATTGTTTTTCTGAGTCTGAGTATTCATAGTGTCCGTTTCATGTGTGTTTGTAAAGTCCCCCGCGACACAGGATGTACCTAAATATTCCTAATGCGGGAGTTGTCTTAAAAAAGCAAAAAAATAAATACGCTTCTTTGTGTGAGATAATAAAGTATTGACCCTAAAAACTAAAGCTATGAAATTAAACTACTTCATGTATTTTTGTCCCATCTTGTTATTATTAGATTGACTGAATCCGCAGGCAAAAAACTGTAACATTCTGGTAGGCACCACTATTTTCGGTAAGGCAAGCATTTCATTGTTTTGATCGCAGTGACTGAAATGTTTAATTTTAAAACGACAATTCTCATACTGTAGTAACTTTCAGTTTTTAATTTCAAAATTAAGCTGTTTAAGAAGCCGTAAACACGAGTAATGATGTATTTTTGTTTATTTATCGAAATTAAATTGTGATAATAAGCTCTCATAAAAGTGCTACCTGTTTTTGTAAGACGTCTCCTGTTTACGGAACGACCTGCAGTACTTCAGAGTTTTCAATGTCGGGCCGTAATCTTAAACAGACGATAGAGTTGCCAGACGATCAGTTAGATAATAGAGTTAAAAAGAGTTACCAGACTTAAAAGACGACGAAAAACTTTGTCATCGATTTGAATAACTTTTCATTTGAGACCCCCCTCGTTGATATTTTTGCAGACATTCGGTTATCCTTCCCCACTTTCACCCCATAAATAACTTTTAAACGGCTTAACCGATTTTCATGAAATATGTCTAAGAACACTCGCACGTAACTCACCTTTCATACAAAAAAAAACTAAATTGAAATCGCTTCATCCGTTCGGGAGCTACGGTACAGACATACAGACAGACACGTCAAACTTATAACACCCCTCTTTTTGCATCGGGGGTTAAAAAGATTCAAATTTCGCAACCTTACATGATAGAGACACTCTGGCTATTAAAATGCAAATTTCCAACGCTCGACAAAGTACAGATTTTTGAAGTGAAAACTTCTTTAGCCGCGTTGAACTCTTTTTGTTAGGGGAAAATCTTATCAGTTCCCGTCACCGCGTCACCATCAAGTAATAAGTTTTCACTTCTATCGGCAGTGCCTCATGACGACCTTTTTTTAAATACATATAGCTTGATTTCTATTGTTTTTTGTTCAAACAGTTACAGCGATAAAGAAACGAAGTAAATATTTTTTAATTGTCTGAATAAGACTGAAATTTCGTATTTCATTGTCCAATTAAGTGTCCGTGTTTTAGAAGCTGAAGAATTTTCTGTCACCCTACCACTATTATTATATACGTATATACATGTTATTATGTTACCAGAAACAAGTTGAACTACAAATTGAAAAAAAAACATTTAGGAAATGTAATTTGTTTTATCTAGTTTCTTGCATAAAAATATATTTACCAAACTTATTTACTAACATAATATTTGTGAAAATTACAGCTACTAAATTAATTACAAACCTTTGAAGTTACTTTAACATCTTCTTTTAATTGCATATATTTCATCAACGGTTAATACCTGAAACAAATATAATAAAAATTTACATACAAGATACTTTAAAAACAATGGTATCAAGATACTTTAAAAAGAATATTTATCTAAAATCATTAATCCGGTTTTTAAAAGTAGTTAAAATTGTAAAAAAACAATGCACTTGTAAATTATACGTTTTGCAGATTCTCAACTAAAACATAAGTAAAGCCTTTACCTACGCACAAATCAAAGGAAAGAAGTCTTTTTATTATTATTGCAAGATGTTAATGTTATTATATTCGATGAAATACAACATATTTAAGAGAACAAGGCTGTTAGCCATTACTTCAAAAATAAAACGTCAAAGAAATCTCTACATAATTAAACACACCTTAATTTGAGAATTGATGGTTGCAAATCTGTTACAATAGTATGTTAAAGTTGCCTAAGGCAATCCAGTTTTGAATAGAAGACAATTTGCAATATTTGTACTAGTAGCCTTAGTACATGGTACATTGAGTAATTAAGCTTTTTGATAAGTACTAGAGCATGTCAGATTCATTTCTGTTCAACGCAGAGTTGCAAAATCTAGGCTCCGTTTTACCACGCACTGGCTTTAGCAATTATAGTTTAAAACAATCTAAAACATGGATTAGGTATTTACGAGCACAATATGGTAACAAGATTCGACGTTAGCTTGTAAGTTAATTTAATTTCCGTTCATGGAAATAACAAAAAAACACTATTGACAAACAATATTGTTATAGAATTTATTATCAGTTAAGGTGCAGTAGCCATAATATCTACAGGTACACAGACTTAGGTAAAATCTAGTTCATCTAGTTGTAGGTTTAAATCTTACCTAGTACACTATCGATGGCAAATCTCTTTCGATTGCTAACACAAACATTACTTAGGTTCCAGGTGTCTGGTATTAACAATTTTATAAATAATTCAAAACTGAATCTAAAGAAATACCGTTCAAATCCTAACAGAACATATATTTGTACATGGTTAATGCAATTACTAGACTTTAAGTTTATACTGATTAAAGTTCTTAGACAAAATAAATTCAACTCAACAACAGCTATTGGAACAGAACCAGTTTAAATTGTGCTTTTCCTTTTTCGTTTAATATAAATCTAGTTCACGATACAAATTTTAAACGAGCGATAAATCATATAAAGATACACAATTTTCCCATGATTACTGAGTAGGTAGCTCGTATAAACGTAATTCTTGTTAGTTACATCATTATGATGGAGTACTTGATATATTGACATTGTGTACTGTATAATGCATCGAAACAAATAGAGGACAGTACAAGCGCTATTTTGTAATCTTATATATAAAATTCTCGTGTCACAATGCTAGTTACCATACTACTCGGAAACGGCTGTACCGATTTTTATGAAATTTGGTGTGCATATCGGGTAGGTCTGAGAATCGACCAACATCTATTTTTATAGCAATTTTTTTTATGGCAAAACAACGTTTGCCGTATCAGTTAGTATTATCATAAAATCGTTCGGAATCTTGTTGTGACCACATAATGGCGTTTAAATAGCAAAAAAGTTAGGTTTTGTAAGTACAATTGACAACAAACTGAATGAAATTAGTGTATATGGCCATTTTATACGTATTTGTGTTCACGTACCTATGTTATTTTAAGGAAATCTTTTTCCGCTCGTCAGGTTACCTAGAATGATAGAATTAAAAGTAAAGATTGAATTAAATGAAATGTATTATTAAAATTATTAATTATAAATCTAAATTTCATTTTTTGTATGTACTTAGTGGGCTCTGAATTTATACCTACTCTTTGAGGTTCTATAAAGCTCAAGGTGTTCTCGGCATACGAGCTTGCGCAGTGCACATTTCAACTTTTTTTGCACACAGATATACTTAATTATATATGTGAGTAAACTTTGTAATTTTGTCAGGATAATTTTGTAATTTTGATTCTCATAATAAGCCTAATAATATCACTTTGTATATTTTTAAACCGCAATTGTTGTGAAATAAAGAAACTGTAAAAAATAATCTTTTGTAAGGGGTCATTAAAAATGTGTTAACTTTGCGTCGGGAAGAGGGGCGTTTTACACATTTAATAAAATTCAAATGTGACAAAACAGAACATTTGATTTTATTAAATAAGGTACAGGCACTGATGATGGGCCACTTAATATTTGAAATCATTTAAAATCATTCAACGGTCAATACCTTTTTTTTATGTATGGCTCGCCAAAATGGCTCTACTCTGCCTGATGGAAAGCATAAGCAACTAAGCTTCACGATTGTTATCCTATGATAACAACCGGGGCCGAATGCTTAACGTGACTTGCAAATCACGGAGACGCTCACGGTATCATACCACCAGCGGACACCCATCCAGGTGTATTACCATTAGTAGAGCCACGCTGATTTCAGCATAGTAGAGCCACGCTGATTTCAGCACGAACGGGCCGGCTCGACCGGGGCGGTACTACCCTCGCACAGAAAATCAACTTAAAATGACAGCAATCGTGCTGTCGTGTTTCGACAACGAAACACGACAGCACGATTGCTGTCATTTTAAGTTGATTTTCTTGAGTTTGATTTGAACGAAACACGACAAGTTGTTGTTGTTGTTGGAGGCCCAAATAGTCTGGTCAAAAAGTTCCATACTTGTTGACTAGACTAAAAGATGCAGAAGCATCACTAGGCCGCCATGGTGTGGGTCACCATGCTGCATTGTCTGCATTCACAATGAGGATGGTGACCACCACGCTTGGACACTACTGATGCTTATCATCAGGCAGAGTAGAGTCATTTTGGCAGGCCCATACGTAAAAAGAAAAAAAAATATATTAATAGGTAAAATTAATGGATATTAAATACCTGCTTTAACTAGAAATACCTGCTTTAACTAGATGGATTTCTTATACCCTTTCTCTTCTGCAGGACGGAGTTCTATCTTAGAGACCATTACTTAAATCGTAATAAATCGAAACCAATACAACATGAATTTGTCACTTATCTTTGATATGTAAAAGCTTTCATTCAAACACTTGTTTGCTGTTTTATATTAGTGTAAAATTTATTGTTATTTATGATAAAGTTAATTAATTAGGACTGAATTATAGTGGAATATACGTCTTTGCTTTGATTAATGTCGATGAAACTATTTTAACTTGGTGTACCTAGTATCTGCATATACCGAAATCCAGAGATGCCTTGTAGGTATAAGACTATTTGATAAGTACACCCAAACTTGTAGATGTCATAAAATGCAATCAATCAATTTCTAAATAACTGTTGTGACGGATGTTTAAATCTACTTGTAATATATATATTATTTTTTAGTTTAAATAAGCTGAGACTAGTACTTCTATGACATGTTTGGTAAGTTTGTTTAACAAAGTTACGCCATGTCGCAATGCTGTCATGTTCACATGGCCTGACATTAAGAAAACTAGAGGCAAATGACTAAATTCATATGTCACATTATTACAGATGGTTCATTTGTTAAAAATAGCAACTTCCTCATGTACTATGTAATGAAACAACTTTCTCTCACAGCTAATAATGTCTCCAAACATTATTCTGTACTAACACAATAGAGGTGAAGGAATAATGTTATGTATTCGAATTCCATAAGATCAACTCTTTAAATATTTTGCGGATTAGCAAATCTCTTCATTGAGCAAGCTTACAAAACATCACGCCGCACTTTATAATCGATGAAAAGCAAATACATTTAGAATATAATAGTAAGTAGTAAGAGGAAAATTTATGATTGTATTCAATGTATTGTGTTACATCCGTTTTAGAGGATTAATTATTCTCTTGTTAGGAAGGCATATTTTGATCTACTACCTACATACAGTCTAATCATTTTACCTACACAGTGAAACTGTATAATTATTGATTATGTATCTTCATAGAGGCATTATAGTCCAGACAACAGAAAGTTACGGCCAGCGCCTACCAGACCTATTGAAATTGTTTTACAAGACTCAATTAAAAGTTATTCTGACAATAAAGATACCAAAAACCAAGAACCAAATAAATTTTTGAAGATTATTTTTGAAGACACGTTAAAAGTTATAATTACCGCACACATCTCACACACGGCTGTGTGATCCCAAACTAGATAGACTAGACAAAACTAGACTAGACTATAAAATAATGTTATCTATTACGTATTTGCTTAATAAGAACTTTGTCACAGCTATCAGGTTTTGATTTATAGTAATTTATATACTTTTCAAATAAGCTGCAATCATCGACAATTTACCGATTACTTCCATAGTGCCGCGGTTACCGCTATTGCGTAATATTAGCGACTTTATAATAAACCCACTTTTCCTCTTCAACTAAGTAATTGAGTATGTTCAGTGCAGTTTTGAGAGAAAATATTCAACGACTTTTACGTAATATAATATGTGACGGTCCTAATAAAATTAAGAAAAAGCTCAATTTGAATAATAAGGAATATTACGGAATTCTCGTTAATGTATTTATGAAATCACTTGCACATTTTGCGTGTAGACAATTAAATGTATTAAGTATGTTAATTCTCAAAGTAATAACATCAAATTATACGTGTGAACTAGGTTTAAGTGAAAAAGGTCGTCGTTATATAGGATCACGTAATACTCAAAGTATTGCAGTTGACTTCTTGATCACGAACTGTAAACAAAAAACGGTTAGACCTATTTCTTGTTTCCGTTACGCAGTGGGATTAGGTATAGACAGTTAAAAATACAGCCAAAGACAACAACTAAGAATAAGATAACTTTCCTCAATCGTGACGAAAAAGTAATTTAGGAAAGCAGATTGAACAGTGATATAAATCAGAACGTTTGATGATACTCATTCACTCATACTCTGGCTTGTTTTCGGAAAAGTGGTTAGAGGAAATATATTATGTTAGAAATTAAACGTCATTGTAATGGCAACATTTTTGATTGTCATTTTTCTTGTTTGACGTTTTGACGTCGACAGATAGAACTTGAGACGCTTGGATCGGCCGAACACGGTTTTCGCAATTGACTGCCGGTTTAAGTTAATTGAATTGATAATTAGCTAATTTTCCAACGACTCGGTGTTTCGTCGGTCACCGTTATGATTGGTCTGGTTTGGACTAGCGAGTTTTAGTAGTCACGTTCAAAAGGGCGTGATCCGCGATAGTTAATACGAGTTTATTGTAATTCGAATGCCATGCAGGTTGTAACGCCTTGTTGGCTACACTCCAGAGGGAGTTTTGGATTTTGTCTGGGCGTCGTACCATACGGAACATCGTGTTTCGGTGCATGCCTTGTTATAGGAGCAAGGCTGCCACGATGCAGCCTCACATGGGGGATCTGCCCTCTGATCGGGTGAATGAGGCTAGGCCATGGGCTGGTGTTGGTACAGACTTTGCGGGCCCATTCTTAGTAAAAAGCTCGCGGCTGCGGAACGCGAAACAATACAAGGCGTACCTTTGTGTGTTCGTCTGTTTATCCACCAAGGCGGTGCATCTCGAGCTCGTTGCTGACCTCACGACGGAAGCTTTTATTGCGTGCTTGGACAGATTCGTTTCCCGAAGGGGACTGCCAGCACTGATTCGTTCCGATAATGGAACCAACTTCGTAGGTGCAGAACGATACTTGCGAGATGTAGTTAGGTTTTTAAATGAAAACAAAGTGGATATTGGAACAGCCCTCTCCCGTCGGGGTATACAATGGACCTTCAGTCCACCAGGTTGCCCCCACTGGGGCGGGATTTTTGAAGCCGTAGTTAAGTCAGCTAAGACGCATTTAGGGCGTATTGTAGGTCAGACCGCGCTGACATTTGAGGAACTCGCGACGTTGTTTTGTAAGATCGAAGCCGTTCTCAACTCGCGACCGTTGTGTCCGCTCAGCTCGGATCCAAATGACCTGGAGGCGTTGACTCCAGGCCATTTCTTAATTGGTCAGCCACTTAACGCGCTGCCCGAACACCCGTTCGAAGGTGTGAAATTGTTTCGGTTGTCTCGGTATCAGATGTTGCAGCAGTTTTCACAGAATTTTTGTACTCTCTGGTCCCTAAATCTTAGGCAGGCGGCCACACCATGGCCATCCTGTTTACAATATGGGCAGGCATCCCGTTCAGGTGTTGAGGCACCCACGTGCCCATACAACTGCCTTGGCCCTCTCTGCGGAAGTCCCCTCCTCACAGGGCTCCGAGTAGCCTTCTGTGGCTCCGCAGCGGGCTTCACGAACGGGATGCCTATAACAGTGTTGAGACATATTATCTGTACAAAAAAGTAAGTAATGTACCTACACAGTGATATAGGATAATTAGAGAAAAATCTATCTATTCGGGGTTGGGAAGCTAGGAAGGAGTAATACAAGTTTACTGAGTATGGGCTCCTGTCTCCTACCCAAAACTTTTTGGTTCGTAGTTGTGTTTTGATGTTTATTGTGGGAAACATTAAATTAATTTATTATTATTATGATCTTTCTCTCTCTAGATAATTTTCATAACTTCTAATATCACAAAACAGATGCAAGATTATACTTTCGTAATCATCCAAAACAGTGCTTTACGTAAGTTGGCGATCGTACAGAATCAAGTTCATGTAATGAAAAGAAACGAAGTAGGCTTTTATTTTGCACATAATTGAGGGATCAACACATACTATAGGTACACAGCTACCTGAATGTACCCTTCTTTTGCTAAATATACTTTTTTTGTTAAATATACCTATGCAAGCTTAGTGTTAACGTTTCAACGGCGATAAATTAATCAGAGTGTCGACTTTACGATTTATAACGGCTTTATGTCTTAACCTACCAAATGCGATTCATGTGTTAGAAATCAAAACTCATCGTCTCAATTAATTACTTATTTCACTGCTCTCTTCATGTGAATAATTTACAATGATAATTAATTAATTAAAAAATCATGCAATTTAAAGGTAAACTATATTTCTAAGCTATTTAATCTTTTAGTTTTGAAAGTTCGCATAAGTTAAACCAATTAATTTTAGCCTAATCGAAGATTGTTCAACATAGAATGTTCGCCATTTAGTTTGGAACTAAATCAACTAACTGTTTATTTTATCATCTTAGAACAAAAATTTATCAGAGTTTAAATTGAGTACCATCTAAAATTTCAAGGAAAATTTCAGGATTCTAGGTTCAGCGGTTTGATCTGTGCGTTGATCTCTGGGTATGTCAGTCAGTCAGTCAGTCACCTGACTCTTTTATATATATAGATAGATGATTATTTTACTTAGTTATTGAAAGGTTCTGCAAATGAGCAACGCGAACGTTTAGATTCATTCTAATATTTCTAATTGACTTCCTGGGTGTCCTTCCTTATCCTATGCCTAACCTTTAGGAAACATGGGCCTAACAATAAGTGATACGAAACGCTAAACGCCGACATATTCTGCAGAACATAGAGTCATCTTCTTCTTCCAGCATTTGGAAGTTTCTCGGTACTTTAGGTATTGGCAATAAGCAACTTCCTGAGTTTAAGAACACCATTGGTTTAAACGAAATCAATCGTCATTTCTCTTCCACAACTACGCTGGATCCTCAAACAAAGTATCAAACGTTGAATTATCTATCTGGTCTTACCAGCCCCAATATCGACTCTTTCGATTTTTCTCCAGTGCCTTCTGGGGATATCAAGAAGACCATATTATCTATCCACTCTAATGCTTTGGGATGCGATGGCATTAGCCGACGCATGATCATTACCATCTTGGATTATACACTCTCAGCAATAACTCACCTAATTAACTTCTCTCTGGACTCCGGAACTTTCCCATCTCTTTGGCGTAAGGCTTTCATCAAACCCCTTCCTAAAAAAAATAATCCTTCACTACCCGAACACTTTCGACCTATCTCCATCCTCCCCTTCCTATCTAAGGTGCTTGAGGCCTGTGCATACAAGCAGCTTTCCGAATTTGTATACCGACATGAATTGCTAAGTCCTCTACAGTCCGGCTTTAGGCCCGGCCATAGTACTGTTACCGCCCTCCTCAAAGTGACTGGCGATATTAGAAAGGGCATGGAAGACACCAAAGTCACTGTTCTGGTCTTGGTGGATTTTTCTAATGCCTTGAATACCGTCAGTCACGAAATCCTACTATCAATCCTCGGGTATCTTGGGGTGTCCCCCTGGAATGGTTCTCTACCTATCTTCAGGGGCGTCAGCAGTGTGTTCGTGTTCAAGATTCGTCATCGAATTGGTGCGACCTTCACACTGGCGTCCCTCAAGGCGGAATTTTATCTCCTCTTCTTTTTTCCATTTTTATCAACCTCATTACTGACCAAATTCGGTGTTCGTATCACCTGTATGCCGATGATCTGCAGCTGTACTCACAGGCAAGGGTGGAGGACATTTCACAAGCCATCGACAACATCAACAGAGACCTGGAAGTAATAAAGTCTTGGTCGATGAGATTCGGGCTCTCAGTTAACCCTTCTAAATGCCAAGCAATTTTAGTGGGTAGCAAGCATATGATAAATCGACTGGATACTTTATCAATCTCACCGGTCGTCTTCAACGGCTTAGTCATACTTTGGAGCCAGGTAGTCAGGGACCTTGGCCTATTCATCGACTCAACTCTGGATTGGCGAGCTCAGGTTGCTCATGTGAGCCAGAAAGTGACAGGTAATCTGCGAACACTATACCGTCTTAAGAACTTATTGCCTACTAAAACGAAACTCTCTCTCACACAGTCCCTAATTATCCCTTTAATCGACTATGGTGATATGTGTTATTACGAGCTGAATGCAGACCTCCTTAATAAACTTGACCGCCTTCTTAATAACTGCATTCGATTCATATTCAACCTCCGCAAAAGTACGACCACGTGCCTACTTTACGTTCTCAATTACAATGGTTACCAATTCGCCAGCGCCGCAGTCAGCGAGCGCTGACCTATCTCTTTTCGTTCCTTAACTCCCCATCTTCACCTACTTACCTCGAACCCTACCTCCGTTTTTTGTCCTCGAACCACGACAGAAATCTTCGCTCATCAAATAATTTGTCTTGTGTCTTGTGTCCCTCTCACAATTCTGACTTCGTGAACTCTTCGTTCTTCGTGCAAGCAGTACTGCTATAGAATACGCTCCCACTTGAAATCAGGATGTCAACTAGTCGTTTCTCGTTCAAAAAGAACGTCAAGAACTATCTCTTGACGCGATGGCAGGAAATCAATAACTAAAATACAATCTAGTACCTAGTCACAGTGTACGAATGTAATGGTGTGTATATTATATGTAATTATGAATATATAGGTATCCATATTTCTTTATGTATATGTGTGTAGTTGTATTATATTAGTTTATGTCAGTTCTAGATATTTATTGACAAAATTATTACCTCTGACTTCCACCACAGTGCACCTACCTTACAAAATTTCTATATCACCCAAAGGTTGGCTGGTAGAGAATGCCTTGAGCATTAAGCCCGCCGATGTACATGTGTGCATGAAGTTTTAAAATAAAATAAAAATGAATAAATACTCTATAGTACCTTTATTGTAAAATAAAGTTAAATAAATACATATTTGTAAAATTCATTTATTGTAGTTATTTGTTATACAAGAGTGCAAAGTAGTATTTTAAACGCGCCGCGTTTATTAAAATTTAGAATACTGAGCGATAGCGAGGGAATCAAAAGAGCACGGGGTGAAAAATCTTTGCACTCGAGTGCAACACGTAACTTTTCATCCCACCTCAGCGAGGAAATGACTAAATGCAAAAAAGAAAATGGCGCGGGCAAAGCAAATTAAAAAAAGAAATACACCAAGAAGATTCCCGAGTCTGAGTTTTTAACAAATTAAAAAAGGTTGTATGATAAATTCGGCACCATTGAGGTAGAAGTAAATAGGTTTAATGATGTTTTGAATTCACAAGCGGATAAAAACGGCTTTCGCATCCAGATATTGAAGGGCAAAAATACTCTTTCCGAGATGGGGGGATGAAAAAGTAATTACCTACGATGTTCAACAAAGAAATATTACATCAAATTATATCAGCTGATCGTAGTTAGCGTGTTTGCCTTTAAACCGCTGGTAAGAAGGAAATAGGTATACATACCATACATAAAAAATACACACAGCTTATCATTAACAGTCTTTAATAAACCACTACTGGACATAGGCCTGTCTTTAGCAACTAGACTTTGGCGACTTTCACATATAATGCAAACAGACAAATTCACTACAGCGCCATCTACTAAAGATACGACGAACTATGGAGTAATGAGGGAAACAAAGAAACTACCAATCCTGAATCGCACAATAGTAGTTCTTACGCCGATTAACATAGCTATACTAATATTATAAAGCTAAAGAGTATTGTATACTAGCTGACCCACGCAACGTTGTTTACGTCTCCTATTGCCCGTAGCGTAAAAAAATTCCCCCGTTTTTGTAACATTCTTCATAGGTGCTCCGCTCCTATTGGTCTTAGCGTGATGATATATAGCCTTCCTCGATAAATGTACTATCCAACACTGAAATATTTTTTCAAATCAGACCAGCGGTTCTTGAGATTAGCGCGTTCAAATAAACAAACAAACTCTTCAGCTTTATAATATTAAGTATAGATTAGTATAGATTATACAACATCCCAACATCAACCGTTGAGCCGCGGCCTGACAGGCATGATCACCTCGCCTGGTCGGAGGATCCTCCCTTTGTGTTGGAGAGACATGACACCCGTTCCTCCACAAGACTTTGGCCTACTAATACCACGCTATCCTAACGGATTGGTATAGAGTTTGTTTTAAGTTTTCATTCTCCTTGATGTTGTCTGTTGTTTGTCCCTGAATGCAGTACCTCTATTTTCGGAAGTCCGTGGCAATTGGACTTTTAGCACTACATTTACATCTATCTATATAAATACAATGACTCACCGAAATGTATGTACGTGCATTAACTTCGTCTGCACCAAATTGGACGATTCTTTTTTTATGTCTTTATTGTTGTCAGGACAAGGTTTATGTAGAGGAAAATATATAACCCTTCCAAATCGGAAGGCTATAAGCCTTCCGATTTGGAAGGGTTATATATTTCTTAGTGGTACGTAAATACTAAAACAAGTATTTCGGAACCTTAGGTATGGCGAAGTTCGCCGGGTCAACTAGTAACTGATAACGAATGCATGCATATGTAAAGATTAGTGAGAAGGTATTTTACAAGTAGTAAAATTCTAGTTGACTAACTTGACTGAAGATATATCTACATCTTTATTTTGTCACTTTACTTTGAGACTTTTCAATTTTCAGTATTTTTAATTTTGTGTCACCATTCAATGTTGAATGAGAATACTGTTTAATTCTCTCTACCGTTTACTTTCTAAACGGTGGCCTTGACATATTTTTCTGTCGTGGGTGATCTATTGGTTGCAGCACCTAGCCACACAAATAGTTTTACTATCTGTTATTGAAACTTAACGGCTGTTTTCTTTAAATATGTAATAGAGCTACAATGCCACTTAAGTTATTTAGAATATCTTAAAATTCTTTATGATCAACTATTGTCTTGTTTTGTACAAAAATAAACTTTGACAGTTTTTAAACGACTTCAAAATGTGGTTCTCAATCGCCATCCAAAACGTGGATTATAAAGAAATGATAGATACCTATACACCTATGATTTCTCACAAACAGCTGCTTAAGCTGGACATACACGTTCAAGTATACTTGCGCAAACCCAGACTGTTTTGTCTGTCTGTCTCTGACAGGCAGATTCGTTGATTCGTCGTTCGGAGCAGCTCGTCTCGATCCGTGCGAGCTTCGGGTATCAGGTTTTATTTTCGTTACGTTACGGAATTTCTTGATTCGGTCGCCGCGCTCCAAAAGGCCTCAAAGCCCGCGATAAATGCTATGCAATCTATATATATAAAAGCGAAATACTAGCAGGTAGGTTCCTTATAGTATGTAGACATTCGCTAAGAACGGATTTTACGCAACTCCACCCCTAAGGGGGTAAAACGGGGTTTGGACGTTTGTATGAAAGTCCTATGTTTTTGAAGTAAGAGACTTGAAATTTAAAATGTATCCTCTATAGAAGGTGTGGAGGTGTACTAATAATGTATCTTTCGAAATCAACCCACTTTTAGGGTTAAAATGGGGGATGGTAGTTTAGACGTAAACGAAGTTGCTTGGACGAGCTAGTAGCTTAATAAATGGTAAACCTCTATTCTAACTAGAAAAATTTAGTTATATCTTAACAAGACGCAAAAATAATTTAAATCTGAAGGGGTAAATACAATTCTGATCACTTCTGTATTATCCTGTGATATAATACAACTATTTACAACACTTTATTTAGTCTGTGTCCAAGTGGGTGCGGATTGAAAATACGGAATGTCACTACCTCTGCTTATCCTGAGGGGTCCTAAGGGACCAAACAACGCTCGACAAAAACATTGCAAAAAGAAAAGGAAAATTTGAAACAAATCCTACTATCCTACTAATATTATAAACGCGAAAGTTTGTAAGTATGGATAGATGTTTGTTACTCTTTCACGCAAAAACTACTGAACGGATTTGGATGAAACTTTACAATAATATAGCTTATACCTCAGAATAGCACATAGGCTACTATTTGCAGTGATAACCGACATACACGCGGGCGGAGCCGCGGGCAACACCTATTCCTATATAAATGCGTCTGATCTGGTGGGTATGTTAGCCAAAAACCTCCTTTCTAACAAGAGCTCTACATCCATGTTGGTCAAAGCACTTCTACACTAGATGTATAATTACCATTCTCTTAGATGATTACCTATAACCCCAATACTGATATAAGTACAATTCTATCAATCTATAGCGACGCTGCGACGTACTGGCTGACTAGCGTTCTAAATATTTGTGGTAAAGCACCTGGCCTGGCATATACCTACATATTATGTACAAATATATTGTAAAGTAGGTATTGTTTCAAATAAAATCAACTACTACCAGTGAAGTTCATTCTTGCTTTATAGGTACAGGTGGAACTGAACGCAAGCACAGGGAGGTCGGCGAGTGGTCATTATAAAGCGTTTATCAAATGCGTCTGCACAAGGTCTCGTTCTAAGCAACTTAAACTAGCATTTTATAAGTGCATGTATTTAGGACGAACTTTAAAGGATACAAGCAAGTTGAATGCGATTCCATTATCTAAACGAAGTACAATAGTGGAAAGTTCAAGTAGCCTAAGTAATGATTACAGAACTTAACTGTCTCGACTTTCATCATTTACATACGATTCGTTTAGGTAACCAATAGAAACTAATAAATATTTGATTTGTTTTCACAATTTCTTGTCCGTTTACACTTCTTGACCTCGGTAAAGCGTAGGTACGCAGTTTGTTAACTAATTATTACAGGCTATGAACTGTGTGGCAACTTGTATCCCATATTTTCATGACGATCACTTATGCATTTTATTTATAAACTAGCTGACCCGGCGAACTTCGTACCGCCATATTTACATATCTGTCTCAGCTTCCCACAGGCAGTGTACAGTCACGGACAAAAAAAAGACTTTTCCCGTTATCTTTGATTTTTTTTCTTTCTAGCAAAAAAAGAATGAAAGAAATCTGACTATGTGTTATTGAATTACAAATAAGTACATATTTTGACTTTCATCCCCTCTCTCCAGGAAACCGTGCTGAATTTCGGGATAAAAAGTATCCCATGTCCTACCTCGTAGTATGAACTCAAATCATGCCAAGTTTCATTTGAATACATTCAGTAGTTTCAGCGTGATGCGCGGCCAAGATACAGACAGACAGACAAAAATGAAAAAAAATACCGTTTTGGCTTCAGTATCGATTATAGGGAGCCCTCCAAAAAAAAATTTCTAAATATCTTTAATGTACATACAGAATTGGACCTGTTACATTTTTATTATAAGTATATACAAATATATAGAGTAAGACTACCTATATAAAGCTTGTAATTGAAGGGAGTGGTTCAATCTTTAGAAAGTTATATGTAATAAGTCTAAAAATATCTAAATCAGCTTGAAAACTCGGCAGATTTCTAAACATCATTTTATTTGTGTGTTTTATGTTAATATTATTTTTTCTTCGCAGACATTCATTTTTACAGAAAATCTTTTATACAAAATTGCGACCTAGTGTGAGTATTAATGTTGGATATATATATTTTTGTTAGTAGACTTCATAGTTTATTTCTTTCTGTTGCTTTTATGTAAAACCCTGATATTTTGAATGTTGACATTTTGGTTGGATATTATTAAACTGTGTTTGGCGTGTGTGTGTGTGCACGCATAACGGATTACGGTTCGTATTACACTTTGGCGCTGACCTACTAAATACCTCACTATTTATATCTATACTTATAATATCTGTAATAGTCGCAAGCTACGTCCTTGAAAACCAGATCTACCAATAAAAAATATATTAGTTTCATAATGTACGTTATAAGTAGGTATAATAGAAACAGGACCTATGAGACCTAGTTAATTACTTCCTGGTATACATTCAAATCCAATATTTATTGTCGTAAAAAACTTTATGCTACTATATTGACTGTATATGAAAATACCTACTGAATTTAAAGACAGACTCGATGACCAGCATGCCGACATGGTTTAATTGTCTGCTTTAAAATTAAATTGATCCGGCAACTGTGACCACGGTCCAAGTTAATTGCGGTTTCAGACGTCACAAACCTCTGCAATCCGTCATGATATCCTGTAATCATCATAGAATTAGTTTCGAAAATTGCATATTTCGCGATAAAGGTACTCAACATTGGCAAGGAAAAATGATTTAGTTAGGTGCACTTGTTTATTTTTCTTGCATAAAATCAGTTTGATATCAATCGATTCTAGCAGTATTCGTCACTGAAGAGTTTGTTTGTTTGTTTGAAAACGCTAATCTCAGGAACTACTGGTCCGATTTGAAAAATTCTTTCAGTGTTAGATAGCCCATTTATCGAGGGTGGCTATAAGCTATATAACATCATGCTAAGACCAATAGGTATCGTATCAATGAAGAATGTTACAAAAACGGGGGAAAATTATTACTCTACGGGCAAGAGACGTAAACGACGTTGCGTGGGTCAGCTAGTTATGTATACAGATGAAGCACCGTGTACTTTCGGTATATCTGACCGCTTTCCGACCCCAAAAGCAATATCAATCACCTATACGTGTATTCCTTTGGTATAGTGTGACGATATGTTTATATATAAACATATCGTCACACTATTGTTTTAAGGTACTTCTGATAAATAAAAAAAGACACACGGTAGGTCGGTAGGTTACAGTGTAGGTAGTAGGTACCTATATGGACTAAAAATAGAAACAACTTAGAATATAATAGGTATATCGTCTATCTATCGCAGTTGACAGTATTACAATTTTACAATACAAACTCTAACGATTATTTTCTAAGTATAGAATCACACAATCAAGACATGATTGAAAATTTTCACTTGAATGTAAAGATGTGATTGATACTTTTACTTTTTTATGTGACGATAGTTTTCTAATCTATGAGTTTCTAAACATCTTTTAATAATTAATGAATTCGGAGAGGTTGAATCATACAACCGATGTAATAGTATAAAATCTTTACCTCTGTTATCATACAGATATTTGACAAGCTTTGCTCGTATGGTTTATTAGAATTCTTGATTATATTAAGAATAAATTAAAATACTCGTGTGTACATACATTTTTATGTTTATTTATTTTATGTGTTTAAAACTGGTAATTGTTGAAGGTGGAAGTTATGGTTAATGACTTTGTTGTATTTTTACACTAGGAAGCAAACTGTACACGTTGTTATCAATATAGTTAATTTTACTTTATAATTCATATTCAATTATTCATCGGAAGATATAATGATAAATGACTTGCTTGTCGTGGAATTCCTAAAGTTTTAATATGTATATCCTTCCAGTTGTGAACATTCAATATTTTTTTTTATATATCTAATATCTTAGATATAAGATGAATCTTTATATTCTTAGGTGATAAAAATTGCCCTCTCCAGAATTTTTAATTAATTTTTAAGACATGTATTTTAAATTTTTTGTATTTGGCTTTAAACAGCACTTACATAAAACCCTTTTTTCACTCTTCTACAGAATCAACCCATATTTTTTCTGTTTAAATTCATGTCGATTGTTTTTATACGATAAGTATCTAATAACTTGTTCAGGATACGATGGAACTGGCATACGCTGTGCTTAAAAGTTCCAAAAAATAATAGAAAAAGAAAACCCATATTTTTTACCAATGTTTTCACTAGAAAAAATTAAAATTGACAAATCAGCTTTTGGTGGGTCACTTAGTTTATATATAATCAGGACATGTTATTTTGTAAATATAGATTATAATTATAATACATCATTAAGTTATCAAAGTACGACAAATACTTTTGTTCAATCGATTAGAAATTTTTATTTCACTTATTAGTCAACGATATAAGCGTCGTGACGTATTTTAAAACGAAAACAAGCAGGAAACTGTAAACAGTCTTGATATACAGGTTTGTCCAGTGACCACTAATATGTGTCAATGACAGATTTACAATTATGTATTTCATAATAGAGATGGCTTTACACACGTAACTGGGCCTGCGGTAATACAACTCCCAACTCCGCTTCTGAGTTAAAAACCAAGCGTACTGTCTCGTTCATGCTCGGTTGTCACTTATTGCTATAGGAAAACGGTTCGTATGACCGCTGGTTAGTTTTGTTTTAGTGGTGTTGAAAAGTACTGATCGAGCCCTGATGACCTACGTGGCGTACTGATAGTAGATACGTGTACTACTATAGAATATTAATATACTAATACACAATGTTTCCTGTCGCAAGCGCGGTCAAAATCGGTCAACCAGTAAACTTTCATGTCAATATTATTATTTTAGATATATAGGCAACTAAGGAATGAAACTAAAAAAAGCCTATAACAGTGTTTGTCTTCCTCTCAGACTAAGTTCACAAGGTCTTAAGCCTTGTTTGTTAAGCTGCAAGATTTGATGAGAGTCTATATTCAAGTAGTACGGAAAATAAAGTCTGCTTTGGGATTTGATATATTTAGTAAGAACTTAAAAAAAGTTTAATCTTATGTATGATATGATGTCTTGAATCTATGAAGTATTTGTACATTTAGTTGGACTCGTGGTGCATAATTGACTTGATGTCGAAACTACTTCAAAACACATTACATTGTTTAATTATTTTTTGATAATATTTCTCGCTCGCTGAAATACAACGAGAGTATGTTTTATCCAACAAAGTAAAGAATAAATATTCTGTATCTCTTCTATTCAGTGACTGCCTCGGTGGCGTAGTGGCAGCGTATGCGACTGCTGTTCTTGAGGTTTCGGGTTCGATTCCCGGGTCGGGTCAAATGTTTGTATGATCTGCAAATATTTGTTTCGGAGTTTGGATGTTTTCTATGTATAATATGTATGTATTTACAAAGAAAAAAGTATATATGTATTTATATCGGTTGTTTAGTACCCATACTAGATGAGGTTGTGTTTTAGATGTCCGAAATATTTGTTTTATTTATTTATATTCAGTGGCATGATCTTGAAATAATGCAATATATTAGCATATCAATAATTAAGTGTCATAATCAAATTTTGAACTCATAGCACTGATTTAAATAACAATACCTATAAATTCTCAAAATTAAAAAAATACCCCGACATAATGACCTGAGTTCCCTTTAAAAAGTAAAAAACACGTTATGCGCTTTCATTTGAAACCCCACTCTATGATATTTTTGCAGACATTCTGTTACTCTTCCCCACTTTCACCCCCATAACTTTTAAACGGCTCAACCGATTTTCATGAAACATGTCTAAGAACTCGCACGTAAGTCACCTTTCATACAAAAAAAACTAAATCGAAATCGCTTCACCCGTTCGGGAGCTACGGTGCCACAGACAGACACGTGAAACTTATAACACCCCTCTTTTTGGTAGGGGCTTAAAAAAATTTGATTGGAATAAACGGTAGGTACCAATAAATAGGAGAATCCATTACGAAAATCAGAACAGTTCTAAGTAAAGCTGGTATAATTTATACATACGATATGATATCGTTCAATATGTTAATCATACTAAAGATTCTCCAAAGGAAATTCACTTGTAAATGCATTTTAAATAATTCAATCCACTTTAAGTGCAATCATCTTGAATTACAGTTAAATCCAAGATTAGGAGTAAATGAGTGCTTTATTTATTTGGAGCAGATGATTTTAACTGCAATTATATTTTAACTAGCGACCCGCTCCGGCTTCGCACGGGTGGATTTCCGACCCCGCTGACGACACGATTCGTGCATTTTAAATCTATATCTTCGAATATATTCATTTAAATTAGATACTGTAAAGGGCCATTTTAATCTATAATAAATGCACAATGTATTTAATTTACTTAATTGTATAAAGATTCATTATGTATTGCTTAAAATAGCTTCCTAAATAAGCCATTATTTCTCGTGAAAAGAAAGGAATAAAATGGTTATTGTGGGTTTTCCCTAAGAGATAGACATATATCGTTACGAATTTTTTTGTAGACCTTTTTAAGGTGTACAATACTATAGTACATTATTTTGATCTATCTCGTAGGGTGCAACCAGCGTTTGCAATGTAAGCGCAAAAAAATATGTTTATATTGCTACATTACATTAGAAACCTCGAAAATTAACAGTGTTTCCATACTATATTATGCATTTATTATGAATAAAAACCTTCCTCTTGAATCACTCTATCTATTAAAGAAACCCGCATCATAATCCGTTGCGTAGTTTAAAAGATCTATGCATATAAAGGGGACAGACAGAGAGCGGAAGCGACTTTGTTTTATACTAGTGATGTAAATTTTTTGTGGATTGTGGACCGTATATTGTGGTTAAGGTTTGGTTGCACTGAGATAGGGAATTATTTAGCAGAGAATGCTAATATTTAATATGGCTATTATCAGTACATTATCAACTTACCTAGATGTATTGTTCTTTTCTTTTACAACCTGAAAGCAAACTATTTCATTTTTGTTTTAATAGAATCGTATTAGAGTACATCCTATGATCGTGTGTGTGTATTATGTGGTCTATAAGTCGTGAAATCGAAATTTAAATGCTATGGTATTTAAGGTACATTCTTAATCTTTATCCCCTTTCATTTTATTCATAAATCGGGGTAAGTGCAGTATCGTTTACATTGAAATCACACGTCGAGCGCCAAAAGCCGACAAGTTTAAGTGAAAACAACTCATACTCCTGTTTCCTGCGTAGGATTAGGAGCCGGAGATCTTAAGAGATTTTCCACCTGGTTAAGAAAAAAATCGTGTAGCTTTGTCGATTGCTAACTGAACTACTTAATACTTTATTTTGTAGACGCAAAGAAAATCGAAAATATAAGTTACATTGATACATAAGGATAAGTGTAGAAAATCAGAGCATCATCAAACTGCGGGTGGGCCTTGCCATGCAGCAGTACCAGTAATTTTATTAAGAGACTAGTTTGATACGCAACACGGACTTGCTAGCGCATGTCGCAATACTCGCGCTCGGCTCACTTGCACTCGCATGGATAACCCGATCACAATCTATTTGTTCGTTACCTCGATTGTTAACTACTGTTTAATACCTCTGAGTCTGACCACCTAACTATTTTTTGACTTGACCACCTGTTTCTGGCTATTCTTATTTCAATTTCAGGTCTGTTCATACAATTTATATATATATATATATTATATATATACATTAAACATCTATTGTAATATTTTAAGAACTACACGATACTTTAGGAATGCTAATATATATCCTATTTTGCTGAATAAGTATTTAAATTTAGTGTTACAAAAAAAAATGTCAAAAATTCAAAATAAATGTTTCAATTTTTAATCCTGTTGTTTCAAGTGAATCCTAATGACATATTTAGTGTTGTTCACTAACAAGGTAACTAAGCTACTAAATTTAATCTAAATACATTTATTCTGGCACATACTAATGCAACCAATGTGCTTTTTGTTCAAGTAATTGGCAAGTGTTAGAGTTTGACATATATTCAATTAACGACTTCCTAATTCGGTTTTCATGTAAATTGTATTTGATCTACAAATATTTCGAACAGTTACAGCCGCTTTCATATCTGTTAAAAGTATATAGAGCTCAAATTTTATGTTTATTACGTTGACTATATTTTGATATGATTATGACCCAGTAATGGAGAGAAAACAAATCGATATCTTGTTGGCGATTATGTAATATGATTGGAACAAAAAGTTCAACGTCCTATTTTATATGAAAACCACTTTTTAAAACCAGTTCCTTTAGTTGAATCTTTTGACAAGCAAAATACAAAATTCACTCCATGAGTTTCTGTTTACTCACACGTATACTACTACACATTGTGAATGAGATTATATTGATAATTACTAAATCTATACTTTATGTACTGCTACCACATAAAATTATTATGTAATCAGATAACAGTGTAAGTAGTTTCTACTGCAATACTCGTAATGTATGAGACAAGGACGTAGTATTTAAAATACTAATTTATTTACAGCTGGTTTTTGACAGATGAATTGGTATGCACGACTGCCAGTGACTCATTACCTTCACAGAGCTGCCTACATGTCTCGAGAAATTAGTCGTGCTAAGAACAGATACATCGGCAAGGAATCAGTACTAACTTCATCATTGTCAACAGTTTTTACTGGTCCACTGCTGGACAAAGGCCTCTTTTTAGAAAAGAGGTTAAGAGGTTCATTCATTGCTGAGTTATGCTGTATCGCCAATATGTTTCTTTCCAATCTCGAGTACATTTATACTTAATTTTTATTTAGTGACCCGAAAGAACGTTGCATATTGCCGTACGCAACAACATTTTTATTTACTAAAATATTATTTAATTTGATATGGATGTGAGCATGCTTAATTTATGTAACAACATTACTATTTATACAAACATTTTTTAACTGCTCATAAAACTATTTGCCCTGCCCGGTTTGTACTTGTAATGGGTATTACGCAACGATGTCAGAAAATTGCTTTGGAGTCTGATAATTTAATAATAGTAAAGATAAGAAAAAGCAATTGAGTACTTACGTCGCGAATTATGTTTGATAGGTAGTTCCTTTTCCTTTCTTATATCAGAAAGAGAAATTCTCTCCAATTCCAAGCTCTGCAGCAACAATGGTTTTAGTCACTTAATTAACTTGATTTGTGGGTTTTTGCATAAATATCTGTATTAAGCCGAAAGCCCTTTCCCCGTTCCTAGTGAAAGTTTGAAGTGGACATTTAGCGAATTACCTAGGTACTCGGTTTCGCAATATGCTCTGTAGGCATGTCGTATTAATAAATACCGGGAAAGGTATTTTACCAAGCTGTAATCTCGTTGACTAGCGGCGAATTGTAATTTTCTTTAGATTTAAGTTATACTTTTTTGCAAGTTTATGTACCTACCCGGTCAGGTTTTATGCTGACAGTCCACCTTGACCGAGTATAAACATGACCCTGCACTATCTGGTAAGTTCATTGTATAATAAACTTCTTTTAATTTTGCTTTTTGTGCCACGACCGTAGACAAAAGAAGAGCTCATAACGTTGATGAATATTGACAGGAGTATTATTAAGATCTAAAGAATTTCAACACAAGAAGTATCAATAGGAGATCTATACATACATATAAATAAATTGGGGTGTATGTTTGTGTATATGAGGTCTTTATGGTATTTAAATAAAAAAACTATTTTTACGATTAATTTCAGTCTATCTGTTTGTTGCTGCTAATCTAGGTAACAGCTGACCGATTTTGTCGGGACTTTCACTAAACACTTTTACAAATTCTTTGAACGTTTGGTGTCGTCAGAATCCAAAGTACGACCAAACACTGAACCTCTCTTTTAATGGTAATATAATTTTATATTGCCCTTCGTTCATATGGAAAATGATATCTATAATGCAGTTTTAAAGAAAGATTCCCTAAAATAGTTATTTTATACTAGCTACATAGCTATATAGCATACATTACCACTAGGCCTACTAAGTGTTTAAATCATAGAATAACTTTAATCCTCTACGACGAAATTACTCATCAACATTAACATTTAGAAGGGGCGCACATTAACAGTAAATCATTAATTCAATGTTAATCGTTATCGTTTAACTTTACCTACTTTAACGTATGTCTAAGCTCTTTTATTATGATGCTTATTGTGTCTAACTATTATTTTATTATATATTATATTATATAAACTATTACGAGCGCAATTGAACAGCCTATAATATGAACCATATAGGTAGTAGGTACCACGAACCATTTACAAAAAGTTTAACAATACGCCTACATGGCACTGTTATTTATATTAATAGTAAATTGTATAGATTACGTAGGTATTTGACATTTTGTACTCATACAAAAGTGTGTAATATAAGTAAATAATTTCAAAAGTTACATTTAGAGTGAAGTTGCAGTAGTCAAAAACTATAGTATTTTTAATTGATCGTTTCATAAGAGGTCACCGCGCGATAAGCCATATAATTGCAGTATATGACAAATTTGTGACGATATAATTTATGTAAATGATAAACATGAAGAGATGTGTATGAATATAGTTAAGAAAATATTTATTAACCAATCGTTCGATTGGCTTCGTTTAGAAGTGGTCACATGGTGAGTTTATGTTATTTTTAACGACATCTTAATGATTACGACCATCAGATTTGTGTTACCGGCGGTCGGAGTGTTTAAAGTAGGAGGTAAGCGGGACAAACAGTGCGAGTATTTGCCAATTGCACTCATACCGAGAAGTTGCACAAACCGAGCCTCTACTCACCTGTTCTGATTTGTGGCCACTAAGCCATATTTCGCTGTCGCGGAAGCGGAGCTCGATATCGTATCTCAGCACATTAGGTAATATAGGCCAACTGTAACTAGTGCAGCTAAATGCCACAGTCTGAGAATGCTTCTGAACTATACAAACCAGCTCTATTTTCACTGTGTTTAGAACGTAACTTTATCTTCACCATAAGTAACTTAGCTAGTTTGTTGTACAACAGTCAGTAAACGCAATCGCCTTATTAAAATATAAATAGACTATCTACATCAATGGCTGGTTACATTTGCCGATAGTTGAAGTGCTGACAAATAGTACTATGAATATTTACACATTTTTCATAAATGCAACAACTAATATTATAGATACGGATATGAGTTTATTTCATCGACGTCGTACTTTGATCACGTCGCATAAAAACGAATATTTCTTCTATAAAGGAAAGCAAGTTTACAAATGATGTTTTATAGCACAATTTGAAAACTGCTTTTTCAATGTTCTTCAAATTTCGAAATGCGTTCTAAACACATAGAGTGTAAGAGTTTTAACAAAATAAACTACCAACGCAACGTCGTTTGCGTCTCCTATTGCCTGTTCATTTGTTACGAAAAATGTGATAAATGAAGAACCGCTCGACCGATTCTGTGCAAACTTCACATAAACCATTATCTAAATAGTCCGAAGAAAGCCTAAACATTTGGTCTGGATAGGTTATCCCGTTCTTGAGTTATAAAATTACAACGAAAAGTGGCATTGATTTTTATTATATATCTTGATATGCACAAATAATTTGTGAAAAACGAAAATCGTTTAAAAATCACTCCGTTTTTCTATTTGTTACACTTTCACGCTTAAACCATTGAACCGATTTAAAAAATCCTAATCATAATTTATACTTTATCCCCATATAATAATGTTGGGTCGACGAATAACCAATGAGGTCATGATATTTCATATACCTACATATATATATACAATGATAAATGTGGGCGAAATAAATTGGCTTTTATCAAAAACATATATGTCACCTTGAGCTTCACTGTGGCCCCACCGTGTGATGAATCAATTTGACTTTTAAATGGCTTTTTATAACAGCTAAAGGTGACCACTCACCGCGGTAGTTGAAAAACTATCGTAGTTTAAATGAGTGTACTTCATACAAATTCCATATTGCGTGTCATAACAATATGTTTCGAGGTTTATGATTATAATTATACAATGTACAATATGGTTTGCATACCGTTTCAATAAATTTGTTATTAGGTAACTCTTTTTATTTTTGTACATTATCAAATCATTTTAAATCGTAGCGGCATCTAAAAACTTTTTTAAATAAAGACATAAGATTATTTTCTTTTCGACTTATGGTTGCTTCAAGAAATAAGATTAAACAATTGCTCTTTGGTTTCCGTTATGGACGGTGACCTTCATTTCAGCCTTTTTCATAGCTCTGGTAAATGTCACGAGAAGAATCTTGATCGCCCACCAAAACATCTACAAGTACTACTACATTATTTTGGTATTGATTAATAATGCTTTGGTAAAGGAAAGTTGGTGCTAAAATAAAAACTGACAAAACTATGCGATCAATTTAAATACCTACATTGTAAGATCAAAATAACGACGAATTTCAACTTTAAATTGGAATAAATAAATTGTGAACTATGTGAAAGGCTAACACTCAAAAATTTACAGAACACTTTGCCGTATGTTTGCCAAAGGCACTGAAAGACATAAAAGTAATGTCAAAGATTAACTTAAAAAAAATCTAGCACACTAGTCAAATTATTCAACAATTAAACCATTAAGAAGCTACTCTAGTTTCCGATGGTAATTTATAAACTAGACGTACAAACATTAAAAAGTAGTTGTCGTTGCGTACAACCATTAGATATTGCAAGAAACACACAACTTATCGCCTTTTTACGCATATATACAATCTTATCTCATAAAATATTATTGGTATTCTAATTAACTCATGTTCATAGTCTACTTCGCAATACTTTCATCATTTTATGTCTATTCATGTCATAATCTTTATAACTATAAATCTATTGAACACTGGTGCTGTTAATAAATTACTTTTAGACAATATTAATATTTGAAAACTTTTCTTCCGAGTCTTTTTTTCAAATTACATAGATTGAAGTCTTCTTTCAGTCTGCTATGACACAGCAAAACTTCGATTTTTACGCAGAACGACTACCATTAGACCTGCACAAACGAATGTTGCTATTTCTCGTAATAGCACAAGCCTTTAAGCACTAAAACACGGGTTTTTCTTAATTTTAGGGACGTAATTATCTCCGTGGATTTTTGGTAGGTATATCTCGTGAAACTCGCGGCAAAAATCGGATTTTAACCAATTCATGCCCAAATCCTTAAGAATTTGCCTATAAAAGTTGTCACACAAATAAATAAATTTATCTTTCTCGTCCGTTTGAATGTAAACTCACTGCTCTGCAATTAAATGAGTGTATTAATTTCTTATTAGCACCAGTGGTATAGAAATTTCAAAAGAGTTAGTTTTAGTTGATTTACATAAATTAAGACAAAAATGTATATATAATAGTTCTACATTTCCACATTTTAATGTAATAAGTGTGATAACCAGTCTTAAATCATCAAGAAAATTTGTTATTTTGTTGCAATAGAAGGCTATAAATACGTACATAATTGTATGTGTGCGCACGCTCGAGGCAGTTGTTAAAAATGTAACAAGGTGGTCAGGCGTTCATTCTAATCTTTCTATTTTTGGATCGGTCTGCCATAACATATAAGCTATTAAATCGGGACGACAGTATAAATAATCATGAATATGTAGCATGTTCGTATAAGCCGTACTTTGATGTCAATCATTCTTAATGCACGCTGCACCGAACATTTAGAATCAGATGTGTGGCAGGTAATTTATAAATAAATACATGTGTAATGTCGCTTTGTTAATATATATTTTGACATTATACATCATTTACTTTACAGTCTTCCACTACATTGGTTACATTGATTTGTCAAACGTACAATTATTAAAAGAAAAGAAAAAAACATTTAATCTTTTTAATTATATAGCATAAAAACGAACGCATTTTTAGGATCATCTGTAAACCGGTGTTAAGTTAATGTCAAAAGTTTTTTTTTTGCTTTATTTAATCTTTTAGTCCCTCGGAACTACGCCACTCCATTAGATCAACAACATTTATAAAACATCCAACAAGAACTATTTATACAGCTCTTTTGCCGTCTCCGAAAGGGGAAAAGCCAATATCTCGTTACAAATGCCAAGTTGTGTTAGGTTATTTGTAATAAATAACAAATTATATCTCACGTCTTCGTTCCGCACACACTCCATCACATAATATGATACGCATCTTCTAAAATAACACACTCTGAACAATACTGAAGCAATAAGTACAGTAAGTTTTATTAAAATAACAACTTAACACATCTTCATACGACCAATACGAAACAAACAAACCAATACGAAACTAGGCAGAATACGTACCTACTATAGTTACTTGAATCGACAATCATTAGTGCATTGCATGTTTTATCATCAATTCTGATTTCAACAGTAAATACATTGAATACTAATAAAACTTATAAGTTTAATCTGGAGCAAATAGCAAATAACGCCTCTTAGCTAAAATCATTGAGATAATAGATCAAGGGCTAAAATGCACAAAGCATATATATTTTAAACAAGAAGAATAATCCCACAATAATATAATCTTTAAATAGATTACCATTATGTATACTATTTGTGTATATTACTTACTAGCTGTGTCCTGACAATTTGATTTCCTTATTGAGAAATAAGGACCAAAGGTGACGTTAAACAAAATAGATAAAAACCATATTTGAAGAAGGTCGTATATGACATGGTAAATTAATCGACAGAACTTTAACAGTTTTTGAAGCGTAACCATACCAATTTAACATTTTAACATATAAGGAAAAGAAAGATAATAATCCAGGCGAAGGAAAAATAAAACAGAGCTGTCTAGTAACAATTTTATGGTTGGGAACTGCCACTAACTATATTTTTACTTTGACTAATACCCCTTCTTATGACGATAAAGGGAAAGTTGTTTTTCATCATACAATAGCTTGGGAACTTATTCACTTTTCTAGCGATATCATTCTTGCTGTGCATAAATATAGCCCTGTTGCGACACATCGCAAAGACGGTTGACCCCGCATTATCTGACTGCAGGTAGCTATAGAAAGTACGTTATAATTGTTGTTCATTAAATTCACTATTGTGAATTATAATTAAACATTCACAATTAAGGCTTTCGATTCCCACAGGTATGTCTCTACGAATCAAAGAAATCTCCGGTATTCTGGTACTACCGTTCGTGTAACTAACGGTGTTATTAAAACACTACTTACTTATTAAATTAGATTTTACTGTACAAGTACAGTATTTAACATTTCAACAATTCGACTACACGGATGGGTTAGTGGTTTAAAGCCCCGCCGCTACCTACTGCGATTGGGTTGAGTTTTGTAGGTTCGACCCCGATTGATTAGTTGGAGTGTTCTTTGTAATCATTGTATTTATGTTTGTGAAGTTCCCGCGACACAGGATAGTTGGAGATAGTGACACAAAGTGTAGGAGTAGTTAACGAAAATTCAGATCAGGGGATAATTTTCTTGAGTAAATTTAACATTTCTCACATATTTGGCTTACTATAATGGATGCTTTTGATTCGGTTTGATAAGAGGTTTTATAAGTTGTACTTTATATTTTAAGTCGTGTCGAGGCAACTTTAAAGAAAATGATACTTGAGAAACAGAAAGATCACGTAATAATTCTATCAAGGATCCGTTGCTCTACACACACAACCAAGCGTTCAAATGTAATAACTTAGAAATATAATATTACAGATATTATTAAAAGTTATCATGTACTACATAGGTGCCAATATTAGATAGTGGCACACCGATGCCGACCGCGGCGATGAACAACGCACTTGGCTTCAAGTTCGATGTTAGATACCTTCGCTTCGTAATGAGTTCCCAACGCGTGCAAATTGTTAAGCAGCGCTTTGTTTTCAACATCAAGATTAAAATTGAATAGCACAATGTGCATTTTTGCTGTGTATTTAGCTTTGAGTATTAACTGGTATTTTCTGAAAATTGCGATGAGATTAGATTAATTTATTTACAATTACTGTTACCGCGGCTGCTTCAATCTATTATGCGTGTAGGTATTATCTCGAGGCGGCATCTTACATGTTGCGGAATTGGAAACATTGTCCCTAAGACCTTAACATCAATAGGTGTTTGTACTGTGTTATTTGACAAGAAAATATATATCATTAACTTATAACAAGCGATAGTACCTACTTTATTTTATACTAGCTGACCCACGCAACGTCGCTCCTATTGCCCGTAGCGTAATAATTTTCCCCCGTTTTTGTAACATTCTTCATTGATGCGCCGCTCCTATTGGTCTTAGCGTGCTGATGTATAGCCTATAACCTTCCCCGATAAATGGGCTATCTAACACTGAAAGAATTTTTCAAATCGAACCAGTATCGTACCAGTTCCTGAGATTAGCGCGTTCAAACAAACAAAAAACACACTTCAGTTTTATAATATTATAATATATTAATCCAAACGTTGTTTTGCAGTAAAAAAAATGGGGTATAAAAAATAAATGTTGGTCGATTCTCAGAACTACCCGATATGCACACCAAATTTCATAAAAATCGGTCCAGCCGTTTCAGAGGAGTATGGTAACTTACATTGTGACACGAGAATTTTATATATAAGATTATCCTACTAATATTATAAACGCGAAAGTTTGTATGGATGGATGTTTGTTACTCTTTCACGCAAAAACTACTGAACGGATTTGGATGAAACTTTACAGTAATATAGCTTATACATCAGAATAACACATAACACTATTTGCAGCGATAACCAACATACACGCGGGCGGAGCCGCGGACAACAGCTAGTATAGTATAGATGTGTGTACGACAGACAGCGCGGGCTTTTCGCCAGTCGACCGCATGGTCTGTTTGTCGTGAGGTCGTGAAGGCCATTGGAAATAGTAGGTATAGGTACGTGTTATGGTATGGTCCAAATGATTAAACACTTGGTACTATTTGTAATGTCCGGGTACTATCTATGTATTGTAATGACAATTCAAAGTTTTATTACAAACACCTGTTTCATGTCTGATTGGCAAGTAAATAATTTAGTAAATTAAGGGTAGTAATTTCAAATAAGCGTCACAGAATGTAATTGCTTTCTATTCAGCCCCTAGCAAGTTGATATTCTATAGTCCGGCCAACGAGAAGCGATACAAAAGTTCGTATGACCAAAAAATATTTTCATGATTACAAATATTTGTTTCAAAGTTTGGGTGTTTTCTAAGTGAAAAAAAGTATATATGTATTTATATCAGTTGTCTAGTATCCATAACACAAGCTCTGCTTAACGTGGGACTAGATGGCGTTGTGTGTTAGGTGTCCAATATTTACTTATTTATTAATATACAAATATAAACGATAATAGAGAAAACTAAGGAAAGGATGGGAATGACGTCCCTCAACGCTAAGTCTCGTGGGCTAAACTAAATATTAGCCAACTAGCTTTTACACGCAGCTTCGCTCACGCAGACTTTCATCCCCTGATTTACCCCCTTAGGGGTGGAATTTCGAATATTCCTTTCTTAGTGCTCACTTACGTTATACAAAGAACCTACATGCAAAATTTCAGGATTCTAGCTTCAGCGGTTTAGGCTGTGCGTTGATCTCTGGGTATGTCAGTCAGTCACCTTACTCTTTTATATATATAGATAGATATGCAAGAGAGTAGAGACCTTAGCAATTTTAGAAAGAGATTCGACGCGAAAATGTTGCATTTTGGCGTCGAATAAGGTAGTAGTTTATGAGTAGAATTGCAACTAACAACGGTGAAAGAGTTGTACAGTCTCGATGGAAAAATGGTAGAAACTTTCTATATTGAATTATTAAAAAAAATGAGGGCTACAGTTAATCAAGATTATGTACGTATTTAGAAACATATAAGTACCTAGGTCTATTTAGAAACTACCTGCGCCCCGGTATCATCAATTTTTTTTTGCTCTTGAATTGGATATAATATTTACTATTTCATTGGTTTTAATTTTGATTTCGCGTAACCCAATTCTTTTCTGAAATAAAAGTAGCCTAAAAGCCTTACTCCTTATAACATAAGATGTTTCAGAGATTAACCGAACAAACAGACAGACAAAAAATTTAAAGACTTTTTTTATGTAAGTATGTAAGTAGTATGTGTAAAGTTTCAAATGAATTTACAAGAAGCTAATTACGGTTATCGAAATTACGAATAGACACTTCGATATTATTTATTTGTCTAGATATTTGACTGGTTGACGGCATTAAGTTTGTTTAAATCGCGTAAATAGGATTTAAGTTATATTCTGCACATTTTTTTGCGATTTTTGCGTTTACTATTCGTTTTTGTATAGACTTTATGCCCGAAAGGGTAGACTTTTGGGTATAAAAATATGTTAAAATGGCAGCAGATGAGGTTGTGAAGATGGTGTGTATCTGACAGATGTAGGTTAGTTACAAAAATTTAACCCGTGCATCCTATAACTTCTTTCATAAACGAGTAAAAACACAACAAAAAATAGTGTTTTTTGACGACTTTTAGACAAAATAACACTTGCAAAAATTGAGATTGCAATAAAAATATTCATTTAAAATATGAAATGAGCAAAAATGTATAATAATTGTATATTGTGCCGGCATTAAATGATGACTGTGTGTAACAGCGTTAAATTCATAATTTAGATGCAAATTAAGTTGTAAATATGATAGTCGTTGTAATGTAAATGGAACAGCTTCATAAGTTTCTAATAAAATGCATAATTCTCTTGAACTTCATTCGATTATTTAAATATTCGTGTTTGCAAATATATAGATTTTTTCCTTGAGCATTAACTAAGTAATTTGTTTCGAACCGATTGAATGATGTTACTTACTTACTTCAAGAAGATTTTTACCGCGTCGTCTCCGAGGCAATTTAGCATAATCACAATATCTGATCCATATTTTGTCGTTTTGGGTGTTCACGGAAATGTACAGTTGAAATCCTAACTTATATTATAAATGCCATCATGAGTTTGTTTGTTTATTAAGTTTTCACGCCTAAATTATTAAACCCATTTTAAAATTATTCCACCAATGGAAAGATAAATTATTATTATCGAGTAACATAGGCTACTTTTACGGCAAAAACCCATATACCCACGGGCAGAGCCTCGGTCAAGAGCTAATATTACTTATTCTAGAGATTTTGGAGCTAATAAAACCCCTTGTATGCGAATTAACACACATAACATAGCCGTTGAGCAAGATGCTCTAAACCAAAGACCACAGAAATGTTGATTTAAAAACAATAATAGAAACTGTTATTTTGCTATTTTACAACTAGCTAAGCAACTTATTGACCAGAAGGCCGGCCTTTTTCTAGGACAGAGAATTAGCATTGTCATTCCACGTGGAAATGCTGCCAGCCTCTTGGGAACGCTACCAGTAAGCGATGGTGCTGAGGAATGTTTTGACGCTTGTAAGTAAATGTTGTTGTTTCTTTTTTATTATTATTTCCTAGTATTTTAATTTAATTTTAATATAGTCTCAAATTATAATTATTCTATTTTGTTTTATTAAATTATTTAAAGGAACAACAACATTTTAAATTAATAACAAAGTAAACGATTAGCATAAACGGAACTAAAAGTTCGAACGAAAATGAGAAGTACAAAAATACATGAGAAGTATAAAAATAACTGATACTTCTATTCTAAGAGACATCTTAAGTAGATGTCTCTTAGAAGTATCAGTTATTAACCTGTAAAAGTATGAATGCTGACTATATTGTATAATGCCATATATAAAAAGCTTTCCGCAGGCGTTTGAGGTAGGACTGGTTTAAGTTAGCACTACTGCTAAGTAAACAAACTAAGTTAGCACTGTTAGCACTTAAGTTTGATTTGTTTTGAATTTTTATGTAACGGATTAACAATACCATAGTAAGATACGATAGCAAAGCGAAGGAAAATTTGACACAAATCTTATAGGTACTACTGAGTTAGGGCTGCGTGGTATAGTAGGTCAGAACAAATTGGCCTTATATTAAGCTTATATTGTACCTACTTTAAATATATACATGAAATAAAAGTATACGATGAAAAGGATTGATAGTGCAGCTGGTTAAATTGAATCAAAATTTTTTTTGCCACGGTCTAGGGTACAGCATTCGCATTTTAAGTTGTATCAATATGAAGGTAAAATAAATATAAAGAGTCTCATTCTTGAACTCTCTGTTCTACATTTAACAACAACGAAAAAAGTACAACTAAACTAAAAAAATAATATGCAAACGTAATTTACTGTAAATTTCATAAACTTGGTTACTTATATTATCATTAAGTAATACTACGTGATATTTTTAAAAGGAATATACTAAGAAAGGAAAATCTTGAAACAAACCCTATATCTATACCAATTCGTCGAGCCAGAGTAGTATCGTTATCATCAGCTTACGGTAAAATTTATTTTAAAGTACGTGTTTCATTAATTTTTTATCAATAATCCTATTTTTAGCGTCCGGTTTTGGTATTCAAAAGTCCGACTTTTAAATATGTGATTTATTTGAAATTTTTGTCATTTCTTTTTTTTTTGTCCGGATTTGGGTCCCAAAAGTCCGGCTTTTTGATTTTTAGAGATGGCAACCCTAAGCTTACCTATGGCAGCAGACAGCTAAACTTAGACCTCTTCCATTGCCCCCAATCAGATCGATTATAGTGTGGTGTGGTCTCAGATCAAATAATAAGACGGGTGGCACTCGGGGACTGCCGCGGTAAAGTTATTGCATAGCATTTTTTTTCAACTTATGCAATTACAATTATTTATTAATTTTTCATTTATGCAATATGTATAATATTGTGAATGAAAAATACTAAACTATTCAATTAGTACCTACATCGTCACTAGATGGCGTTGATCACTTTTTTTAAGTAGCGTTATGGTTTCGTTATACAGCATACTACATATATACAAGGTTTAAACAATTCGTAATAAATGTCTTCGTCATTGAACGGGTTGTTTTATTCACAGTTTTTTTTTCTTTGAACATATATTATTATTAACTGCACATGCGGTGAGTGTGGCATTATAAAGAAATTATAGATACTTATACACCTATATACTTTCTCACAAACAGCTGCTTAAGCCGGACATACACGTTCAAATATACATGCGCAAACCCAGACTGTTTTGTCTGTCTGTCTCTGACAGACAGATTCGTTGATTCGTCGTTCGGAGCAGCTCGTCTCGATCCGTGCGAGCTTCGGGTGTCAGGTTTTATTTTCGTTACGTTACGGAATTTCTTGATTCGGTCGCCGCGCTCAAAGGCCTCAAAGCCCGCGATAAAAGCGATGCAATAGATTAAAAAAGGTAGATAACGCAAGGCCTTTGTTCTTGTTGAAGCAAAAAAAACTCAGCTACTTCCAAGTGAACACACGCGTTAACGCACACACATGCTAAGAAACTACGCTAATTTTCGTCAGTATCGTACAAGTTGTCGATACTTGTCGTTGATACAAGAACAAAGGTCGTGCGTTATCTCCCTATTTTTTTGATCTGAGGGTGTGGTATCACTATACCTATATATACTATACTGGTCCACTGACCAAAATCTCCTTGTTAAGGATAGGCCTGTACTTAGCAATAGACTCTCATATACTGTTCATGATACTAACTTGATTCTCGTTATTACTCAATGCATGTGCTAGGATTGATTTATGCAACGGATTTTTTTATTTCGATTACGTATTAATCTTATTTACACCACTCGAAATTTAGATTTAATTCTACTCAAACTTTTGATTAACAATAATGCTAATTAATGTTTTAAACCCTTATTATGGATCAGTTACAACTAAGTTACATAAATATTAGATTCGAGCCTGCGTTAGAAGCGGATTAATGAGGTAAAAAAATCTGACCTAAAGGGATTTAAATAAGTTTTTTTACGATTTATAGTAATAAAAAACCAATTAGATACGCAATTATCTGATTCTTATTCAAAATATAGATACTTGCTATATTACAACGTTTCTAGTTCAAGAGTCAGTTTACCGTATTTATTGCAATCCATTTACAATTAAATTGCATCGACATACAATTCATAACAAAAAACCAACGAATTAAACTTATATTTATTGGACCATAACATTTTGCGCGAGAGTGCTTTTTACAGTGACCACTACTAAGCGGCAGTTCTTAAGACATTCTACAATTGTCATTAATCCACTAACATTGTATGTACTTATTTCACCTGTTCCTAGTAAGTCTATCATTCAGATATCAACCATATGGCGTTTACGGAAAGTATAAAATGTTACGCAAGTATGTCGTGCTCCACGCGGACGTAAATTAGATGTGTATCTGTAAATAAAGCAAACTTTAACTTAATCCATACGCGAAAATTTAATACCGATCTAGTAAGCGGTACCAGTTATTTCTTTATCGGGCTATTAAATACAAGTATTGCATTTTGTAGATATGTCTTGATGGCAAAACGTAATTTCCATTCCTTCTCACAAATAATTGTCTGTATTATAGATCACAGAACAGGTTCCGTCTAGAATGTAGCTACCTTCAAATTCCCTAGTGCCTATTCATTTAATCATTCCAGTTGCCACTATTGAGTTAAAACGACTATAATTCTCGTCAATGTAATGAATAGTTTCTAGATGCTCGTACCTTATGTTTGTTATATGTAAAATATGTTTTAATAGGAAAGACACAACAATTTTACTAACTACCTGACCCGGCGAACTTCGTACCGCCATATTTACATATCTGTCTCAGCTTCCCACAGGCAGTGTACAGTCGCAGACAAAAAAAAACTTTTCCCGTTATCTTTTATTTATTTTCTTTCTAGCAAAAAAAGGATGAATGAAATCGGACTATGTGTTATTGAATGACAACTAAGTACATATTTTGACTTTCATCCCCTTTCTCCAGGAAACCGTACTGAATTTCGGGATAAAAAGTATCCTATGTCCTACCTCGTAGTATGAACTCAAATCATGCCAAGTTTCATTTGAACCCATTCAGTAGTTTTGGCGTGTTGCGCGGCTAAGATACAGACAGACAGACGGCCAGACAGACAAACAAAAATGAAAAAAATACAGTTTTGGCTTCAGTATCGATAATAGAGACCCCTTCAAAAAAAAAATCCAAAATATCTTTAATGTACAGAATTGGACCTGTTACATTTTATTATAAGTAATATATAGAAGTTTCACTTAAGCTTTAGTGAGTAGGTACAACATTCATCTATATTTTACGGAACACGTGGTGAAAAAAATATTCCTATACTATCATAATACATGATGAGAAGTAATATGTAATGTTTTTATTAGAACATATTTGTAAATTTCGTAGCAGGTTATCGACAATTCTCGTGACCAGAAATTCGGCTATATTTTGGAACGAACGATTAGGTACGATGCAATACAATGCTGCTGTGTCCTAGTCAGGTTACCACGCAATTAATTGTTATGCCATTACAAAGAGTACTATGAGGCTTATTAAGGTTTTTTAATCGGTTTCTATTTTATAAAAAATGTATCATTGCAAGTTAACTCACATAGTAATAAAAACTATTATATGAAACATGTTTGCATATTGCACCCGTGCGAAGCCGCTGCATGTCGTTAGTAGGTAATAATTGCACTACGAGTATAAGTTCCTACGACAGAATGAAATGAAAAAATGGGATTCACTACAAAACGACTCATTGTGAGAACGAAGACACCTCATAAAAGTATTTTTCATCCCACCAGCTCGTAAAGAGTATTTTTGCCCTTCGATATCTGAGTGTAAAAGCCGTTTTTTATCCTCTAGAGAATAAAGTAAATTGAATTTAGAACATCGCTCAGGTGCACTAAGTTTGTGAATTCAAAACATCATTAAACCTATTTACTTCTACCTCCATGGTACCGAATTAATCATACAATATTTTTTAATTTGTTAAAAACTCAGACTCGGAACCTTCTTGGTGTAATTTTTTTTTAATTTGCTCTAGCCGTACCATTTTCTTCTTAAGTAACTATAGCAACGTAACTTTAAATTTTTCTTAATTTATCTATACCTACATCCGTACACATAAATAAAATTGAAATGTCTGTTTGTTATAATATTAAAATAATCGCTTTTTACTAAATGCATATTTATGTATACGCGGTACATATACTAAAATATTTTTTTTATAATTTCTGTTACATTGTCTGTCTGTCTGTTTGTTCAGGGTAATCTCTGGAACGGCTGGACTGATATTGACGGGATTTTCACTGGCAGATAGCTGATAATCTAAGGAGTAACTAAAGCTACTTTTGTTAGACTAGCTTTCTCCCGCGGTGTAACTCGCAGTACGACAAAAATCGCGGGTAACACCGCAGGTAAGTCTGAGTCTTTAACAAATAAAAATATATTGTATGATTAATTGGACACCATGGAGGTAGAAGTAAATAGGTTTAATGATGTTTTGAATTCACAAACTTAGTGCACTCGAGCGATGTTCTAAATTCAATTTACTTTATACCTCTAGAGGATAAAAACGGCTTTTACACTCAGATATCGAAGGGCAAAAATACTCTTTACGAGCTGGTGGGATGAAAATAACTATTAATGTTACTTTCACCTTTTAAAGGCAAGTAATTATTGATGTAGTTATTTATAAAAATTAATTATAAAACACACGATACCAATAAGTACCTACCTAAAGCTTTATTGTAAAGGTCTTTGTAAATATATGATTGTGCTACAATTGCGTGCAAGTTCATATCACGCGGTGGCCATTCGGTGTAACCCAAGGTCATAAGCGTTATTGGCGTATAAATATAGCCTGCTGATACAGGTGCAGTATGATTAAAATTTATGGACATACAATCATTCGCGCGTTTTCTCTGTAAGGGGTAAACAGCGACGATAGAACCTGTTTGTTAGGCAAAGATTGCTGAACGAATTTATATAAAACTTTATAGCATCATAGGTACATCAAAATAAGACATAGCCTACTTTTTACCGCGATTTCCGACATACACGCGGATAGAGCCGCAAGCAAAGCTACTTATAAACTAAGTAAAGACCTGCATAATAAAAGAATAAAGTAATACAACTCCCGCACTAGGATTATGTTGCAGGGGACTTAATGAAACGGACACAAAAAATATACAGACTCACACTCACATTACAGAACACAACAATATGTGGACAACATAAAGTGTTGTCCCATGTGAAAATGGAACCCATAATACTAATACTAATAGAAGCGGTGAGTTGACCGCTTAAACCAATACGCCATACGTGTAGCATAAACTAGCTGCTCTAGTCTTTCCCAATCAAGATTTAAGACTAATATACATAACGCCATTCTGTACTAGGTCTACGGAAAACCGGTAAAGACTGACGTATTATTAGACAATCGCTGGATAAGTTTGATTTGATGTTGAAGTTTGTAGACTACCGGTAAGTGTGCTTTAATCGTGAATGTAAATACCGGAATAGGCACACACCATTAACTAAAGAAACGTATGCATTACGGAAGAAAGAAGGCAATTATTTCATGTCTACATTGCACACAGTGTTATTACGTTGCTCATCAATCAGATTATGCACATCTTTTTGCCATCTACATTTATTATCTTGCTCATTCACTGTAGTGCACTGTAATTAAGCTTTTTTGAGCTCGAAATATATAAGTGCATGTATTACATATATCTATTTATCTATGTTTACATAAGGTATGCAATATAGGTTTGTATTTTCACCACCAATGTTTCTTATTTCAGGAAGATTTTTACAGGTTTTCCAATAATTTACAGATACCGCAATAATACATTGGCACGCATTTTTATGTATTAACTTTGAGTATTATTCCAATAAAAATAATTTTATTAATTTCGATTGCAATTTATAATTGTTTAAAATAATAGAGTTTTGATTATTTAAATATTTATTTTATATTTTGGTGAAAAAGCGAAATCCATGTTACGCTTTAGTGCTTTTGAAATTCAGTAAATTAGAAAGATTGAATAAGACAAGTATAATTTGTTGTGCATAGAAACATTGAACCTTCGATTTATGCACTTATTGAACTCAATCAAAGTTTAGTTAATCAGTGAAAAAATTGATAGTTGCCGAACAATAAAATAAACAACAACAATAACAACACACATAAAATAGTGACCTTTATAAAATTTTAGACAGTTTAAAACTTCGGGTATAATAGTTCGTTAGCAGTGACGAATTTGAAAGGTATACCAACCATTATTACCATATTTTTTGTGAATTACTATCTGAACGAGTTTTATGAATATAGGAAATTATCCAATACAATTGCTCCGTAGAAGCAACTTTTACCCAGCTACCTACAACATGTGTACCTAAAACAAGTGACCTTATGTTCGACACGTTGATTTCCTTGTTGGCTATACAGTACACGATTATATTGATATGTCAAATGTCTGTGTGTATGTGCATGAAGGTAATTAGAAAATCTCGTCATTGAACTAGATATCTAAGCATTAACTACATCGAGACCGAAGCGTCAATAGGATCACGTCTGCTCGACATGCTAATCGGCCTCGCTGGTCTAATTCTAAAATGTCTTTAAGATATTTTTTGCAAATTACCAATAATAGTCAATGTGATCTTCTATTAAAACTGTTTTATAAAGTAGAAGGTCTCTTTGACTCCGACAAGTTGTCGATCCCAGGGGATTTCCCCAAAGACTTGGTATGTAAAATTTAAATAGTTATTTGTTATACAAGAGTGCAAAGTTGCTTTTTAACCGCGTGCTCAATTTTGATGACTGAGCAAGCGAAGGATTCTAAAATTAGAATCCTGAGCGTCAGCGAGGGAATCAGAAGAGCACGAAGTGAAAAATCTTTGCACTCGAGTGCAACACGTAACTTTTCATTCCACCTCAGCGAGGAAACAACTAAATGCAAAAAAAGCATTAACAATCACAAGGTACTTTTATTTCAGTTAAGGTATTAATATTTATTAGGTACTTACATTATGATAGGTAAGTATTACAGATTTATTTTTAAATTATTTCAAAAATACTTAGGTACTCGCTCAACCCCGCGGTGTTACTCGCGATTTTTGTCGTACCGCGAGTTACACCGCGGGATAAAGCTAGTTAGTCTAAAAAAAGTAGCCTAAGTTACTCCTTAGATTATCAGCTATCTGCCAGTGAAAGTCCCGTCAAAATCAGTCCAGCCGTTCCAGAGATTACCCGGAACAAACAGACAGACAGACTGACTGACAGACAGACAATGTAACAGAAATTGTAAAAAAAAAATATTCTAGTATATGTACCGTGTATACATACATATGCATTTAGTAAAAAGCGATTATTTTAATATTACAAACAATTTTATTTATTTGTATGGATGTATAAGATAAATTAAGAAAAATTTAAAGTTACGTTGCTATAGTTACTTCAGAAGAAAATGGTGCGACCAGAGCAAATAAAAAAAAAACTACAACAAGAAGGTTCCGAGTCTTGGTTTTTAACAAATTAAAAAATATTATATGATTAATTCGGTACCATGGAGGTAGAAGTAAATAGGTTTAACGATGTTTTGAATTCACAAACTTAGTGCACCCGAGCGATGTTCTAAATTCAATTTACTTTATTCTCTAGAGGATAAAAACGGCTTTTACACTCAGATATCGAAGGGCAAAAATACTCTTTACGAGCTGTTGGGATGAAACATATATTATTGACGCAAAAACTCCTATTTTAAGACAGTTTTGATAGGAGGTTACATTGACTACGGTTGGTAATATCTTTATAAAATTCTTGAGAAAAATTATCGTAAAGTGGTGTGAAGGATTACGACACACTAAAACGATACAGTGCTCTGTCATCAGATCTTTTGCCGGCGCATGAGGTGCACTCGAGAAGTGATATCCCTGAGAGCCCCGGCATAATTACTTAGCCTATTACAAATAATCTTACATTTATTCTTCAATAATAATTTCTTTTTAAGGATATCTTTTTTAAATATGATTTCTTTATCTTTAATATGGATCTTTAAACCAAAAAGTTGGACGGTATTAACTGATATATGCTAGATTTTCAATTTATGATTATATCTACAAATTATTTAAATGCTAATTAAAATAAAATAAAAACTCAACTGCCCTACTAAATCAAGTGCAATCTGAGATAAGCAAATTACGTGGAGGCATGTCTATGTCTGGTTAGTCGTGAGGATGTGATCTGCGGGGTTGCGTTGATGAGCTCGAGGTTCTATGGGAACGTAATAAACGTGACTACTGCTGCAGCGTTTCAACAATAATCCTCAATTACAACAGACTGGCTCAAGTTTTCAATACGTTTTAGGCATCTTCTTAGATATATCTGGCGCCTTTGACGATGCGTGGTGGCCCATGCTATTGCTAAATTAAAATTAAGAGGTTGCTTATATTTGCGTAGTCGGATTTGGGATCCGACTACTCGGATCCCAAATCCTTCAGACCAATAAGCCTAACCTCCTTCCTCCTAAAAACACTGGAGAGGTTATGCGACAGGCACCTGAGGGAAACGGCGCTGACACAAGCACCGCTACACCTGAACCAACATGCCTACAGTCCAGGTAAATCAACAGAGTCGGCACTTCATGCGGTCACAACCAAAATTGAGGTGGCGATCAAAAACAAGATGTTGTGCTTAGGCACCTTCATAGATATAGAGGTAGCCTTCGACAAAACGAAATTCACCAGCATAAAAGCAGCACTGGTAAGGCACGGAGTGCATGCAGTCATGATAGAGTGGATAAACAAGATGCTGAGCCAGAGAGTCATCAGACTCGAAGCAGACGCTACCAAACAAGCACTGGTGGCGAAGGGCTGCCCCCAAGGTGGCGTCCTCTCACCAATCCTATGGAACCTAGTGGTTAACGACCTTATCACCACTCTGAACAACAATCACCATTATACCATCGGATACGCGGATGACATAGTGATATTAACAAGCGGCATGCACGCAGGTATAGTATGCGATGTCACGCGCTCGGCAATGGCAATAGTGGAACGCTGGTGCGTGGACAACGAACTGTCAGTCAACCCAAGGAAGACTGAAATGGTAATGTTTACCAACAAACGGAACCTGGGAAACCACCGACTTCCGAAGCTGTTCAATACAGAGCTCCAACTTTCGTCTGAGGTAAAGTATCTAGGGGTAATATTCGACCACAGACTAAACTGGAGCGCCCACCTCAACAACAAAATTGAAAAAGCAATAGTCGTATTCTGGCAGTGCCGCAGAATGGTAGGTAAAACTTGGGGACTAAGCCCAAAAACCACTCTGTGGCTCTACGAGGCAGTTATCCGACCAATGGTAAGTTACGGCGCGATAGTCTGGTGGCCACGGACCAAGCTATCCACAGCCGAAGCTAAACTACAACGACTCCAGAGATTGGCCTGTCTGGCGGCCACGGGCTGTATGAGGACTACACCGACTGCGGCTCTGGAAGCCATTATAGGTCTTCCACCACTCCACCTCTTTATAAGGCAGGAGGCTCTAGCTGCAGCAATGCGGCTAAAGAAACAAAATCTCTGGAGACCGTCTAGGGTACCACACACCGAAATCCTCTATGAGGCCATAGGTAAAGAACCGCTCATGGAAGCAGTAACTGACACAATACCCAGGCAATTCGTCTTCGACAAAAAGTACAAGATACAACTGCACGAGGATCCCCAAGAAGGAGTTAACCCAAGGGAGTTAAGAATCTTCACCGACGGATCCAAAACAAGGTCAGGCACTGGCTCAGGAGCATTCTCTGAGGACCTGAACATACACATCTCGACACCATTAGGAGCCCACAACACAGTCTTCCAGGCAGAGTGCATGGGTATAATAATGGCAGCACATGCGATCATCTCCAGAAAGGTAACGGAATACCCCATCCGCATACTTTCCGACAGCCGATCAGTCTTACAAGCTCTACAAAGTCACACGACTACCTCAGGGCTGATCTACGAATGCCACAGAGCCCTGACAGAGGTAAGTACTACAAATAGTATAACTCTCCAGTGGATTAAAGGACATAGCAACTTACGCGGAAACGACGCAGCTGATGCACTGGCAAGGAGCGGATCGGAGACAAGGGCAGTCGGCCCAGAACCAATATTGCCCTTGCCAGCTGCTTGGCTACGACGGACACTGCAACAGGACACCAAGGTAGAACACCAGTTATATTGGTCCAACCTTTTTACCTGCAGGCAGACCAAGGAGGCCCTCCCGACGATCAACCCCGATTGTCACGGAAGCTGAAACAACTTAAGAGGCCGCCGCTTCGACTTCTGATCGGAGCAATGACTGGTCATGCACTATTAAACAAACATCTTTTTACTCTAGGTGTAACGGACAGCCCTCTGTGCAGAGCATGCATGGAGGAGGAGGAAACAGCCGCCCATGTCATCTTGGCATGTCCTGGGGTGGCAGAATACCGGGCGAAACACCTTGGATCGCCGAGGTCACTTCAGGAGGTTGTCGGCAACGCCAGGGGTCTGCTAGGCTTCCTGGAGGAACTGGGATGGCACCACTAGTGCCGACCCACTACGCAAAATAGGCGCATCAAAGTTGTCGAGTTGCGGAAACCCGGCCCGCGAGTTCAAGTTCAAGAGGTTGCTTTAAAAATATTTATTCCCTTATCTCCTCGTACTTCTTACAAGGTACTACTAAATTGAGACTTGGGCATCATTCTGTGTCGAAGGCGCTTGCGATGGGGTGTCCTCAAGGGTCAGTGCTACGTCCATACTTGTGGAACATAGGCTTCGACGATTTTCTGGCAATGCCTGTGCCGTCCGGATGTACCCTGAACGCGTACGCGGACGACGGTTTGTTATTGATAGAGTCGGATACTAGAACGGGGCTTGAGAGGCTGGCCAGTGAATGTTTGGACTTAATATCTCGGTGGGGTGGGCGTAATCGGTTGACTTTTGCACCAAACAAAACCTTCCAGCTACTTCTGAAAGGTAACCTCAAATCACCGCCGTGTATTAAATTTGAAAATGTTACTATTAAAAATAAAACCTCGGTTTGTTATTTGGGATTGGTTTTAGAAAGAAATTTTTCATTTATTGAACATATTAGAACAGTTAATGAAAAGTCTAAAAAGAGTTTCTTTGCACTGACGAGGATATCAACTGCGACATGGGGTCTGTCATATAATACACTAAAGATCATATATGGAGCTACTTATTTGGGTTCTATTTGCTATGGTGCTCCTGTATGGGCAGATAGGGCGACTGTAGGTGCTGTCCGTCGCAAACTGTTACAAGGCCAACGACCTGCATTGATTTTCTTGTGCAAGGCATATAGGACGGTTAGCACTGAGGCTTTACCGGTGTTGGCAGATGTTCTTCCGGTCGATCTCGAGGTGCAAAGACGTGCAGCCATATATTATTCCACACTACAAAACATGGAATGCGATTTTTTGGGCATACGAGACCGCGGCAAAATCATAAGATTGTTTCAACAGCAATCCAATGTCTATAACGACCTCTTGGATGAATGGCAGCAACGATGGGACGAATCATCTAAGGGGCGCCACCTCTACCAGTTCTTTCCATCTGTTCGCGAACGGTTGTCAAGGACATGGCTCGAGGTGGATCACTGTGTCGCTCAATTTCTTACAGGCCACGGTAACTTTAAAAGCAAACTATACTTATTTAAATTAGTCGATTCACCATTGTGTCAATGCTCAATACCTGATTCTAGCTGTGAACAGTCGGAATGTAGTCTTTGGTACAATGAACGTAACATGATGCTAAATAGCTTACAAATTACGTCTGGGGTAGTATATTATGGGGATCTTGTGTCAACTGCGGTGAATTTCCGTGCGTTTAAGCGATTCTGCCATACATACTATAGAAATCAAATATAGCTCACTTAGGACCCATAAAGGATTCCCGGTTTGAAAAAGGCGTCTGCCTATTTTGACTTAATTTTGTCAAAGAACACACCTTTTACCACTTTGGAAGTGTCTCTCGCGCAAACTATTCAGTTTAGAAAAAAATGATAGTAGAAATCTCAATACCATTTTCGAAAACCTATCCATAGATACACCACAGGTATGGGTTTGATGAAAAAAAAATTTTTGAGTTTCAGTTCTAAGTATGGGGACATCTTTGGGTGTGAAAATCTTAATGCGGTTCACAGAATACATCTACTTAACAATAATACGGACGGACAGATAGACAGACATGACGAATCTATAAGGGTTCCGTATTTTGCCTTTGGCACGGAACCCTAAAAAGGTGCAATATTAAATATACAAAAAGAAAAAATCTTCTATCTAATTGTTTGACAGTGAACCAAATTAGGGACAAAAATATTTTGTTATGGATTGTTTCTTATTTGAATAGAAACAGTCAAGTTTTGGCTTCAATTTACATTTAATTGAAATGTAAACACAATTTAAGTCATAAATTGGCCTTGACCTCTTTATGATTTTTAATTTAAGAATGAACATTATTGTGTTGTTAACGTTTTCTATCCTCGAGCTATGATACAGTAAAGTAGCAAATGTCAAACAGTCAGGATTCTTATCTGCACAGATCACGTGGAATTAACATATAATTAAAATAAAAACAGAACTGGTTAACAACTTTAAACACATGCTACAACATGAGATTTGAAAATCTTACTTGAATCCGATGAACCGGTACCTGGAGACATACCTATAAAAACAAAATATATATTAGTATTTTCAAATTACCATAAGAAAACAATTTATTTATTGTCTAACCAGCTTAGATCGAGTTTACTATTAATAGCCAGTATACATATAATACAGTACCTACTTCATGTTTTTAACATCACATTAAATCTTCCTAGCCTTTATTAATCCCAAGATTAATTGGGGTTGGCTACTAGTTCAACTGGTTTTATGTGTATGGTAATTTTTTCACAGAACCGATGGTATCGCATCTCCGCAATTTGAACTAGTTTTCAGTATACTGGCACTGACTACCCGATAACGATTGCCATAAATGCACCTACTGCTTACGTGCTCTCCGAGGACAGTTTTTAATAATTTCAATAATACTTTTTGGTACAACCCGGGTATCGAAACCGAGACCTCTTGCTACGATATATACCATTAGAACAACGAGACACGCCAACATTACGTTACATTCGGATAAAAATAAAGCCTTTTAAAGTCTCGACGCGTTAGTGATATCAGTGTAAGTTACTGCAAGCACTTTGCATTCCATTATGTTAATACGCACATCACTAATTTATTTATAACTAATTAACGTTGGAAGTGGAAAGTCGAGGACGTAACACGCCCGGAAAACATTCTGTACATTGAATGCCAATGGCATCGATACTAAGATTCACGTCATTTAAGTGTTGTGTAAATCTTTAGGTCCTCAACAGATATGTATGGACATACTTTTTATGTCTAAATTAACACCGGAATTAGGTATAGATAAATTAAATAAATATTTACAATCTAAGCTTAAGTTTATGTGATATGTATTTGAGAGAAACTTTTAAGAGGTTCCTGAGAAAGAATTAAAGTTACAATGTGGAATTGGAATCATTTACACTGATAAAAATATAACATCATAAAATGTAACTTGATCTGCATAATATCATAAACATAATACTTATTTTAATAGAGACATTAATGTAATACCTTCAAACGAGATAGGAAATATTCGAGATATAAATACTCTGAATTTCAGGGGCGATAAATCGATCTAGCTAGGATTCATTTTTAACCCCCGACGCAAAAAGAGGAGTGTTATAAGTCTTTCTGTGGCATCGTAGCTCTCAAACGGATGGACCGATTTCGATGCGGTTTTCTCCATTTGAAAGCCACTTCCTTGCTACTAAGAACTACCTCTTAACTATGTTTGGTATATGGGTCCAGCAGTGTAAGAGTATCAGCTCCTTTCCAAAATAATGTAAGGCATTTTCGGCGTATGATTACTGGATTAAGGGCTTGCGTAGGGGCTTTTTTTTTTATTTAAGCTTGTTAGAAAATTTACCATAAAAAAAGCCGAGCAAAGTTGGTCATCCATATACCTATATAATTCTCGTATCACGTTGTTGCTCACGACGACGAACTTCGAAACCAAACTATCTAAGCGATTTCCACTTTCTTTAATGTGTGCATTGCTCGCGTGCCTAACGGCCTGTGTTCACTTTGATTAGTGCGAGTGCAGGTGTGAAGTGCAGGTGATCGGTGATTAGTAGAAAATATGTGTGGACTGGACTTCACACCTGCACTCGCACTAATCAAAGTGAATACGGGCCTTAAGACAGGATAGTTACATCTCGCTCAGACGCATAGAAGCCGAGCATGATTGAAAACAACGCATATGAAGTTTCGAGAGTCAGCTAGTAAAATATAAATACATAGAAACTCCAAAAAACTAGTGAATTAAAATCTGATAAACTTTGAATCGTATACGATTGGCGTCCTAGATCTCAGTCGCATATCATTACTGACTGACATTGCATCTCCATTATTGTATAAAACTTTTTTCTTTTTGTTTGGATAATTTGAAAGTGTTGGTACATACATACCACACTTCTTAAATAAATATAACTACATTAATTCCTTTTATTAATCAAAAAAGTTTATAGCTCAGTAGAAATAGGTATTTTTGTTTTTAAAGAAGTTTTTGTTATTGTATTAAAACACAGTTTAAACCTTAAATAACAACGACAACGTTTCTTGACTATGGCTTTTACGAGTAGTTATAAGTTTCACTTTCTATAGAAAATCTTTGGTTAAGTGTCACTAAATACATACTTAAACACACTAGTTGCGCATTGCGCTATTACACGCGGTTTTTGTTGTACGTTACTAATTCCACGAAAACAATAATAAAAAGCTGTAGTCCATATGTTAATCCCTGACACCCTAGCTAGCTAATACCGAATTTTATAAAAATTGGTCCAACCATGTAAGCGCAACGTTCTCACAAACTTTCGCTATCATAACATTAGTGTGATTAAATGGTGCTATACTTAACATGACATCGCGTGAAGTAAAACCAAGAGCAACAATACTGTAGAATACCAACTTAATAAAAATAATTTTGATTTTTTAATACATTCCATTATGCATAAACTAATATGTTTTTAATGTATTGCTATGTGAAAGTGCTGTAATATAAGATTGTCTTGGAATCAGACATAAGTTATGCATCTTTACGTAAAAACATTTTGTAGTACTATTGTCGAATTATGCAAACTTGACTGCAATTTATTCATGCATTTACTTCGAAAAGTATAATTATTTTACACTTTCAAATTGTCTTAACATAAAAGAATAAATGTTAAAAGGAAAGTAATTTTTCAATTGTCCCACATACTACTCTTTTAGACGAAACTTCCCTATCTGCTCACGCATTTTTGCCTGTGATCCAAAAAATATACCCAGAATTAAAAATTTTAAAATTATGAAAAGTTTAACAAACAACAACCAGACTATGTAAAAAGTTTTCAAAAAAATTATTGAACCGATGTCACTCGGGTCATTATAACAAATCATTAATTAAAATTGGCTCAGTAGTTTAGGACTTACGGTGGAACATACTAACATACATAGACTGCCAAAACTATTATCTTTCCTTTTGGCTTCGCCGTAGACGGCTATAAAGTATGACCGATTTCAATAAGCTTACATAGATTTTTTTTAACAATCCATAACGTCCCACTGCTGGGCTCGGTCTTCTCTCAGGAGAGGGTTAAGGCCATAGGTCCCCACGCTGGCCAAGTGCAGGTTGGGGACTGACAATACGATATAGATTTTCTTTCCTTAATTTTTCGACCTTACGGGTAGTATATCTTCTTCAAATTTGGGGTACCTTCTTCGGTTGAAATCAATTAAATAAATACCTACCTATACTAATAAAATTAACCTGGTTAATTATATTTATTTGTTTGATCCTGCACAAAATGACTCTACTCTATTTGTGTTTGAATTGTAAACATAATAGGTCTTTACCTATGAAATTGCCGTTTTGTATGCAATAAGTGAAACTACTTATTTTTTCAAACTTTTTTATTTCTGTTATTCGAAATAATCACCCATGCAATCGACGCATCTTTGCCAACGCATTGGCAGTTTATTAATGCCCTTCTTGTAAAAATCAGCTGGACTGTACTGCCTCTCGGGAATTGAATTTTTTACCCACTAAAAAGTTGTCTAAATTTTGGAAAAAGTAATAGTCAGTAGGTGCAAGGTCTGGTGAGTATGGCGGATGAGGGAGAGCTTCCAACCCCAGCTCTTGCAGCTTGGAGACTGTCTTAACTGACAACATCATTTGGTACAGTTCGCAACATCGGTCTCCAAGCTGCAAGAGCTGGGGTTGGAAGCTCTCCCTCATCCGCCATACTCACCAGACCTTGCACCTACCGACTATTACTTTTTCCAAAATTTAGACAAGTTTTTAGTGGGTAAGAAATTCAATTCCCGAGAGGCAGTACAAAATGCCATTGAAGAGTTTGTTGCCTCCCGTCCAGCTGATTTTTACAAGAAGCGCATCAATAAACTGCCAATGCGTTGGCAAAGATGCGTCGATTGCATGGGTGATTACTTCGAATAACAGAAATAAAAAAGTTTGAAAAAATAAGTACTTTCACTTATTGCATACAAAACGGCAATTTCATAGGTAAAGACCTTTTAGTTTGTATCCTTTTCTTTTTCTTTGTGATTTTATTATCTGTATTTTAATTCGATCTCTTAATGTAATGTAGCTATAAATCTTGTGTTCGAAAAATAGTATTATTATTATCTATCAACGTGACCTTTTGAAGATTCTTAACCCTGTTTATAGAAAACCCTTCAAACAACTAATGAACCTCTCATCTTTCAAGTCGTTCATTTTAAAACTTTTTCAGAATTTTATCTTCAACTAGCTGATCCGGCAAAAGTTATTTGCCATAAAAAAAAAAAATGGGGTATAAAAAATAGATGTTGGTCGATTCTCAGACCTACCCGATATGCACACCAAATTTCATAAAAATCGGTCCAGCCGTTTCAGAGGAGTATGGTAACTAACATTGTGACACGAGAATTTTATATATAAGATTACGACGTAAATAAATCACAAACCTTATACATTCACATTTATTTCTATCGAATTTTTATTATGAATTAAATAAAAAATTATCATGATTTAGAATAAATTAATATGTGTTATAATGATTAACTTATTGGTCTCAGAGATCACACATTTTTTGGTATATATTCTTAGTTTACATATTGTAAGTTTATGTAACGAAATGTGTGTGTGAGCAATATGAATCTCGTCTAAACCTATTAAAAACAAACTTTTTTTTATTTTTATTTTTTTTATTTAATATGTATGGCCCACCAAAATGACTCTACTCTGCCTGATGAAAAGCATAAGCAGAATCCAAGAGTATTGGTCACCATAATCACTGCGAATGCAGACAATGCAGTATGGCGACCCACACCATGGTGGCCTAGTGATGCTGCTGCATCTTTTCTTCAAACATGAAGAAATATTGTAATTTCCTTTAGGTAGTATCTGACTTCGGACTTCGATACATTTATTTACCTAGATATATTTTGTATAAAAATATGATCGTCTAATAATAAACATAAAAGATTTTACGTAGTTTACAAACATTTCTTTAATTAGAAGTCTTTGAAAGATGAGAATGATAAATTATAAAATGAGCTTATGAATCACAATATCACATAAACAACCTCAAGTAGTGGGTTACGTTAATATTTATTAGTATATTAGAAGGTTAATATAGAATGGTAAAATGTCATAATTCTTTTGAACCTTACCTACTGTAATACCCCTGACTCGTGGCAACGGCCTGTTACGGTAGCATAATGACCTCGTGTTGGTAAATAGCCAACCAACGTTCTAACACAATGTTTATTTATTTAACGAGACCCAGAGTTCGATGATTATTGCGTGTGTATAGGATCGAACTAATACCAGCCAGAAAGAATATCAAGTCGAGGAGAGCACCTTCAAATTCATCTGTGCAGATATAAAAAAGTTTTAAATTTATTTACCACTAACTTTGACCCGTGGCTAGGCTCGCATTTAATAAAAAAGTATCCTATGTTACTTCTAATACCTCCACGAATATGTGTACAAAGTTTCATGAAGATCGGTTAAGTAGATTTCCCGTGAAAGTGTAACAAACAAACTTACTTTATAATATAAGTTTGAACCTAGTATATTATTACCTAATAATAATAATCTTTATGGTACATTACATATATATTGTATTTGAGACACGACAATAAAACACAAAACATGAACCCATATAGAGTAAAACTAGTTTATAGCAATATGAATTGTTTACTTAACACTTTAAACTTACCATTATTAAGAATATTTTATTTGTATGGCATCATAAAACATAATTCAAATGATTTTAAAATATAATTATGTCGCACCTCAAAACATTTGAAATACAGAAATATCGGTTGTCAAATTTTCCGCAACGGACCTATTAATATTTCAAAAACCAGTTTGGAATGATTAATTAATAATATATTACTAGATTTGTTAAGTATCTAAAATATTAAAAACGCAATCATTAGCTGTGGAACAGTACAATATCGATTTTAATAATCAATTAAGAGTGTGCAATTTTGTGGAAATTGTTGTTGCATATGAAGTTAGGTAGCTAAAATACATTTACTATATTCATGAAATCTTTAATTCATAAACTATAAACAGGGTTAAGCACTTATATATTGTATGTAATAATAATAATATATTGTAAACAAAATTAATCTAGGCTATAAATATCTGCACTGTATGGATTAGGAGAAAATCAAAGCAAATAAATATTGCGATGGTGCTGAAAAATAAATAAAAACGTAGAGCGATAGAAAGGTAGCATCGGTCCCTATTTTAAATGACTCTGTAGGGTTTAGCATTTCTGCATGTTTTAGAGTAAAAAAAATATAAACAAATCAAAGATTGCTCAATACAGACTAATCTTTATTATATTGTGTAAAATGACAATATTTGGAGCATTATCTAAAATGTACATTTACATAAATCGGCACGAAGCGCAGTTCAAATTGTGTGCATTGTGATGTATGGATCGTTAGTTATGAAAGTAAAGTCAAGAAACTAGATAAACTTTGAATTTTTGGTTGGTATAGGTGCTGTTCTTTAACTACGTTAGTACTATTAGTTATTCTGTGCTTTAACTAAGCCTGTAGCTTTATGAAAGGACCCGTATTCACTTTGATTAGTGTGAGTGCAGGTGTGAAGTGCAGGTGATCAATGATTGGTAGAAAATACGTGTGGACAGCGAATTTGCGGTCATCAATCATTGATCACCTGCACTTCACACCTGCACGCGCACTAATCAAAGTGAATACGGGCCTAAACGGGTAGTACAATAGTTTTGCAATATGTAAATTTTTAATTGTTGATAACAAGGAGGTAATGTTCCCTACATTACCTCCTTGTTAGTACAGGTAGATATTTACATACATAGCAGCTAAGATAATATAGCCCATTTGACTCTAACAATCCCTAAACACGTAATGTGAACTCACATTACGCGTTTAGGGATTGTCTTTAAGTCGGTCTCAAGATTAAGTTGGTAATGCGAGTACAAGAAGAACTTAATGAATCTACTTCGAGATAATCTTAGTATCAAGATAATAATTATGTATTTAAGTTAGAACAGCAACTTTTAAACGTTAGAACTCATTTGGATAATTTCTTGAATTCGTTTTAAGTGTCTGTGTTTCTGTAACAAATTGTACATCTAACTTCACAAGAATCATATACGATTTTAACAATGTGTTTGTCAAAATTAACATTTACACAAGCAAATCTACGGGCAAAAGCAACTAATACATAAATATAGAATGGTTACCTAAGTGTTTGATCTGACAAGTCTAGGGTCGTGAGCACTCATGAGTGTTCATAAGCAGTTGCAAAATGCATACTCAACGTTAACAGTCAAATATATTGGTATATAGTAATATAACAGTAAAATAAATTACGTACCTTTAAACATTCCGACATAGTTATAAATATTTGGTAATTATTTTTATTGAACCAACACAAAAGAAACTGATCACGATCTCTAATACTATAGCCCTATTGAACAATACTTAAATTCTCCAATAAACCCTCCTTTGCTCAATTGGGAAATCAATGTCTCCAATACCAAACCATATTCTGGATACTTACCTTTACGCTTTCTCAAGGTAGTATAGCCACGCTGATTTCAGCACGAACGGGCTGACTCAACCTGGGGCGGCAGCCAAGCTCATTATAAAAAAAAAATGTTGCAGGGTCACCTTTTAAAGTAGTTATTTAAGATTATGATTTAACAGGTTGTGGTAGATACAATGTGTGACACTGTTACAACACAAACCTAAATTAACGATCTATGTCTGTGACTCCCGCACCTTGAACTGTCGACTTCGATTCGTATTATGAATTTGATTTTAATTCATATTGCGGAATGTCCGTTCAGAGTTACATCAATTGTGTTCTAAGAGATTTTTAAAGTACTTTAAATAGAAACCATTTTTTACTACTGTTGGTTTTTGGTTTGAATATTTTATTAATTGTTAAATACTGTCAGAAACAATTCTCATAATTATTTTAAATCGATACTAACAACATAAAGTTAAAGGGTTTGTTTGTTTGGTTGAAGTGTTCAGGCATTGAAAAGTTTTTTGATGTTGGGTAGCCCAGACTAAATAAACTGTTGGTATGCAGACTACAAATATCATGTAACTACTAATAAGATCCGACCATCAATGAAAGATGTTGCAAAAAACTGAGTACATCCAGTTGAGAGACACAAACGAAGTTGCACGAGTCGGAAAGTAATTCATACTAGGAAAGAGGAACTTTTAAATTTGTAAAGTTAAATATTACAATATGTGTATGTAAAACAAGTCATGAAACTTGTTATTGTCAACGTTGTGACTATGCGGAAACTGTAGTCAATTTATGCGTAATAAAATCACTATATTAAAAGCCTGTTACCGACATTTTCAGGACATTATAAACTTTAAAATTTAAGTTAGTCGTTTAAATATGTATTTTATAATGATTTTTATGTAGGTATTTCCTGTCGATAATAATATATGGACATTTAGTTATTGCCTCCGACACGCAATTACCATTTACCTAATGTAGCAAGTACTAATATTGGAAACAGTATACGGACACATAACGCAATGTTGGTCACGTATAAAGACCTTGTTGCTTTTTGTGGCTGCTTGATTTTGGCAACAAAAAATAGTATCTTAGATTTAAACAAAAATTCAAAACGTGTACCAAGGTTTTCAATTTTCATTTTAACTAGTAGGAGCGGCTGTAGTTAGAAGATCAATAGGTCACAAGTTCGACCCCAGTGTACAATATGACAAGAATACAAGTAAGGTGTGTCACACAAAGCGTGTCTTTTTTAAGTTCAAGAGGCTAGAGATAGGTAATATTTAAGACTTTAATGAAGTACTTAAGAAGTTACTCCCTGTATTAGAAAAGGATACCTAAAACTGAGATTATCTCGACTCTCGGAGACTCGAATCGAATGGAATAAAATAAATAAGTTGGTAATAAGTTATACCGCTTTACCGCCTACTAATCCTTAATCTTGCAATATTAGTTAAGTTTCACGTCTCAATGATCAGAGAAAAAATTATTTGTAGTCTTGTACGTATGAATTAATGAATTTCAAAAATACTGGGTAACTCATCGTAAAATAATGATGGAAAAACGTTTTTGAGCATAAGAAACTCTATTCTATAATAAACATGAATTGAAGTCACGAAACATTTGTCACCAATGACAATAGTAACCAGTTAGAGAGTTAATACGGTGTTTTCGACGCACGCAAGTATATTTACAAAAACTGGTCAAATGCGTGTCAGGCCAAGCATATAATAGGGTTCTGTAGTCACCTATAATGGCACATGGATTTACAAGACAAGGGTTAGTATTTATTCCTAAGAATAAAATAAAATGTTATCTTATTACTTCGTAATTTTTGTAGGAAGTTTCACAAGCAAGAGCAACAAAGAAAGATTTTTAATATCAGGCCTCTTTAATTTCTGAACCAACAAAGTTATCTAAACCGTAATAGTTTTTCTTTAAAATTCATCACATGAACTACCATCATAATTTTTTACAGATTTTCCGATACAGCCGTTTAGATTTTAGAGCCCCCCCCCCCCCCCCCCATATACAACAGAGTTGTAACGTAATAAACTTTAAAAAAATCAACCGAAACGAGAAAGAAAGGAGGAAGCCTTTTTACAAATTGATTAAAAATGGGATTTCGGTAATTATAATATTAATTAGTGTTAGTCTTAGTAGGTATTGATTTATGTGAAATTATATCTATACTAATATTATAAACGCGAAAGTTTGTAAGTATGGATGGATGGATGGATGGATGTATGGATGGATGTTTGTTACTCTTTCACGCAAAAACTACTGAACGGATTTGGATGAATCTTTACAGTAATATAGCTAATACATCGGAACTACTACTATTTGCCGCGATAATCGACTGATACGCGGGCGGAGCCGCGGGCAAAAACTAGTGTGCCATAAGTAAAAGTCATGCGTGGTTCATTACAACAATCCACCTTTTTAACGCAGAAATTGATGAAGGCACTGTAAAAATCAATGCCCTTGCTGTTAAAAGTTCAGGGTATGATTGGTAAAACGCTTGTTCCGTGTATTACCTTATATTACAGGTGCAAACGTTTAATTTATATTGTAAAGTATACCGCCGAGGCGGCTTAAGAGGTAGATTTTTATTGAATTTGGATGTAGTGCAGATGTGATGCATTAATTAAGCTTTTAATCATTAGAAGTTAATAAATAGTGCTACTCAGAATCGTGCTGGATTACTTTATTTATTCGTTTCATTTAGTAATTACGCCTTCACACAGTGGTGAATTTAGAGATTTGCGCCAGTAGGCTATTAAATTTTTGCCGCTCCTACTAACTTACAATTTAATATTTTCCTGCTCTTTTCATATCCCTTTCGATACCCTCTTAGCTTCCGTCTCCGCGCATCACGCCCCTCCCTCTTTCTGAGCCTCTCATGTCCAGCTTTTTGCAGGAAGTGGTTGACGGCCCTTTCCCACAACAGTCACTCAACAGTGTGTGTGTGGTGACCAGGGTACCATGGTCCTATCTCTAATATCACACTAGCGTGTTTCTGCTGCTACCTCGAGGTCAACGATTTTAGCCTTCAAAGTCGTTCAGTAATCTCGAGCTCCTGAACTGAGTGCAGGATATGGACCTTTTCCAGGCCTGGTCGACTAAGCTCTCTCCTTCACTCTGTTCTGTTACACTCTCTGTGAGAGCTGAATGTGATCTCCAAAGTATGTTTTCTGGACATCATCTGCGTCAGCTGGTACGAGAGTGTGCCGTGTTTCCTCTCGGGCCCATCCTCTCAAACGGGTCTTACCGCCATAATACTAGTGTACCCCGATTTATCCGTCTCATGACTTATCGGACGTTAAACTATCACTCAGCTTGGTAAATTTGAATCGCCATATCTTACTCTCTTTTACCTATCTTGTTTGAGAGGATCTCTCGACCCACAACGTCTGCCATTTCTGTGAGGTAGGCCCGATCTGTAGGAATGCCTAATTCGGATTTTGAGCAGCGCGTTTGACGATCGGCACAGTGTTGCGTCAAATGACCACTTGCGATTATTATTTTTAAAGTTGAGAGTAAATTATAGGCACACTCTTTGGTCATCATCATCATCATACCTATGTTGATTTAAATTTTTGTAAAAAAAATGGGCCAATTCTGCCGCCCCCTAAAATTTGCCGCTCTAGGCTCCAGCCTACTCAGCCTAGTAGTAAATCCACCACTGCCTTCACAGCTGTCAATATAAAGATTAGAATAGTAATATTCGAACCATATTCCATCGTAATTAAAAATTCATGTAAAATATGATAAAACATTTATAACAATTACTGTTAAAACACTTTTTCGACAAAATTTTTGAAATGTGCACCTCGCGTCAGATACTTGTTTGGTAAGGGTGATTTCCACTCGTTAACTAAAGAAATAAATACCATCGATTGGAAATGTGAATTCTCCTCTCGTTCAGTGGATATATCAGTGGATTTTTTTAATGAAAATAATTCTAACCTTCAAAATAAATATGTACCACATAAACTTGAACATAAGGGTAAGTACCCAATATGGTACAATTCTTCATTAATAAGAGCGCTTAGGGAGAAATATAAATACATGAAAAAGTTTAGTAAATATGGTAATTTGGCTGATAAACATACTTTGAAATTATTACGCGAGAGGACTAAATCAATGGAATCTATCTGCTACACTAACTACATTAAAAAAACTGATTCTTCTATAAAAAATAATCCGCGGTGTTTCTGGTCCTATGTTAAAAATCGATACAATTCACGCGCTATTCCTGGCACACTTGTTGATCATCATACAAATCAGATATCAACAGGAGAATCAATTTGTGAGGCGTTCTCCTCTTACTTTAAATCAACTTTTCTCAAACAAGACACTAGCAATACTGGCATTCTGCTTTCCTCTTTATCTCCTTCCTTATTGAGAGAGAGAGAATTGTCTATAACCAGCTTTACTCTGCAATCTCAAATTCATTGAGCCCATTGGCTCTCCTCTTACATTGAGAATAGATCTCAGGCTGTAGCGATGCAAAACTATCGATCTAATTGGGTATCTGCATCCAGTGGCGTGCTCCAAGGTTCCCTGCTCGGACCCCTCTTGTTTGTAATCTATGTGAACGAGATCGGCAAGTGCATTCAATCATCAAAGTTATTATGCTTCGCCGATGATATGAAAAATTTGAAAACAATATCTTCTCCAGAAGATACAAGATTACTGCCATCTAAATAAACTAGATATTGACCCTGCTAAATATTAATTTGTAACATACACTAGAACACATAACGTCTTGAACACCTCTTATTCTTTGGGGGGTCATACTCTTCAAAGAAATAGTACTAGCCGAGACCTGGGAGTGTACCATGGCTCTAAGTTACTTTTTGACACGCACATTGACACAATTGTTAAAAGAGCATCCAAATCACTTGGGTTTATAATGTGTGAAGGTAAAATCTTTTCTGAAGCAAAAACTCTTAAAATACTATACTGGACCTACGTAAGGACTCATTTGGAATATGTGCCTCAAATATGGAACCCGTGCTGTCTGGTGTACAGCAATCGTATCGAAAACATACAAAAACGCTTCATTACATATCTCTGTTACCATCAGAAAATTCCGTACCATTCCAAGGATTATCTCAAACTATGCAAAAAGTTTCAACTCCTCCCACTTATAGATAGACGTAAAATAGCAGACTTTACTTTTCTTGTCAAAATTTTGAACCACAATATCGACTGTCCTGATTTGCTTGAGCAGATATTTTTAATGTGCCATCTAAATCACTTCGCTTTAGCGTTAGCCCCCCTCTTCACATTCCTGTTGCTAAAACAAATTTTAGACAGAAAAGCTACTTGGTACGCACAAGCAGAAGGCGCAAGCAGACATTTTAATGAATTATGTAAACTACATAATTTTGATCCCTTTTTGATAAGTGTATCCTCGGCAAGAAGGCGTCTAAGCCTTACTTTTTTTGAGCAGACATAGTGTTACCTAAATTTGCGTTGAAGCAATTATATATGTATTACTTATTTGGCGCTTCCGTATTGTGTGAGATTTTTCTTTTTGTTTTATGTTCGGTTTATGTTTTGTTTCTCAATATTTAATATTAGTCTATAACTATAAGTGAAAACTTGTTATTGGCTCTCTGATGACCAATCTGATTTGTTGTACCAACATATCTAGCTGTAAGTTTTCCATGAATAAATATATAAATAGCATTTAACTTAGGTATACCTTAACTGTTATCTATTCAAACTACAACTGTTACTAATCTTCATGTACATACAAGCGATTCAAGACTACTGTATTAGATCTTATAAATTAAAAATATTAAACAGAAACCTGGTCGTTGTACCGCTAAGGTAATATGGTGCCTCAATGTTATTTGTAAAGTGTCAAAATAGAAACGAGCAAATATGATGATAGCCTTGCCTCGCACACATGTTTACCAGAATACGAGTGTATACAAGAGTATGACGTGACATTATATTTACTAACTCGAGAAGGCCTTTATATGTATACGGAGTTACATGACATGCTTTACACGGTGTGAAAGCGTAACTCGTTAGTAATATTTTTAAAACGTAGTAAGTAAGTAAACTTTATATGTATTTGTAAGCTATTTTGTAATAACTCTGATTTAGATTTAAATTTTAGATAATGACTGACCTTGGACTTTTGCTTTTTCGTTAATACTAAGTTTTGTATTTAAAATTAATTTTATTAAAACACAAAGATGTTTTAATTTTTTTTTTTCTTTTCAGCCATGATAGGAAAAAACGATGTTGCTTGAAAAAGTACTAAAGCATTATGAATTGTCCTTCTTTTTAAAGATTTATATACTACCTTTCGACCGCGGCTTCGCTCGCATTTAATAAAAAGTATCCTATTTACTTCTAATACCTCCAAGAATATGTGGCAAAGTTTCATGATGATCAGATCAGTTTAGTAGTTTTCGCGTGAAAGCGTAACAAACAAACTTACATTCACATTTATAGTAATAAATAGGACAAGTAGCTATATTAATTTTGTGTTTTTATTGCGCATTAGATTTTAAATACTATATTTTGCTAAGACTTTTTGATATATTATTATTTAAACTCATCAATCACACTTTGTGTGTGCTATCACTAAGTTTATCATCGAGTATTATGGTCCTATCTGTAACACAGTTGGGATATCTTTGCAAGACTATCTCTGGCACTAGTCTGTAACAAATGTCCGTCCAACACAAAGGGAGAATCTCACGACCAGGCAAGAACCAGAGCCTAAAGCCTCTGTTACACAAGGAGAGTTTCTCGCATTCGAGTGGCGAATAAATCGTATGCGATTATCCCATGGCAAAACTCGCTAGTCGATTCTCGCCTGCGGTTGTTTACATTTTGACAAAAACTCGTATTATTCAAGCGATTCTCGAATGCGAGTTTCACAGGCGAGACTCGCTTTTCTTAATATGTTTACACTACAGGCGAGTAATCGTGGATCTATAGACGCATACGTGTCTCGACTTGTATAAACAATGCTCGAGCGAGAATCGCAAGCTCCGATGCGAAACTAGCACAAATCACTCCGTACTGATTTTGACACGAGACTCGCCATTCTTGACCTAATTTTTTCAAAGGCAGGACGTCTTTAAAAATGTCAAAAACTATTGTTAAATTTGGTACGCAAGACAATGTAGAATTTGTCGAAATTTATAGAAATTATGAGTGTCTCTGGAACACTCAAACTCCACAATATAAATATAGGGATGCTAGGGATGAAACTCTAAAATTATTTGCAGACGAACTAGCTATCGATAACTTTGGGCCGAGGGAAATACACGTACCACTGCGCCACCGAGGCAGTAGTAAATTATGTACCTATACTTAAACTTGGGGCAATGTAATAATTACAATACAAATATTTTTTTGTCTGTTTGTACACGCTAATCTCCGATACTACTGGACGAATTGGAATTAAACTTTTTGTGGTAATCAATATAAATTGGCTTTGATTAAAACTAGGGGCGGTTTGATGATGATTTTTTATTTGAATGTAATTGAAGTGCAAAATTGTATTAAAGTACGAGTTAGTATATCCAAGTTTGTATAACATTAAAGTCCTAAAAAGTCTAAAAGCTACAAATAAAATGAATACTACACATACATAATAAGGTATTGTTTACAATAATTATAGCACCACCACTGACACTACTAGACTGAACAAAAAATCGTGTTTTCGAATGGCGAGACTCGCAGGAGAAACTTGTTTACACAGACTAGCGGCCCAGGAGAGCTTACATAGCGAGAATCGTATTCGAGAGGCGAAGCTCGGAGCATTTGTTTACACTAGGCGACCATTATTATTGCCTCTAAGAAATCGCCGCTCGCATGCGAGAAACTCTCCTTGTGTAACAGAGGCTTAACGGTTAATGTTGGGAAGTTGTATATATGTTAACGGAAATGTATGTAATACGTCATTGTATACAATTCCTAGGAAATGTATGTGATTCCTAAAATCGCACGGAAATGTGTGAAATAAATTATATTATACTTACACATTACACATTTCCTAGGAAATCTATACATTTCCTAAATATCAATCGGAAATGTAAAACATTTAAGATATTGGTGGGTAATTATTTTTAGGTTAGGTTAGAACATATGAACATATTATTATTATTTTACGGTATTAAGATAATATGAGTGCTATAATAAAAATATTATTAACAACGTGTTTTATTACAGAAAGCATTTAGGTACTTTATACATTTCCTAATACGATATTGGAATTATATACAATTCCGAGGAAATGTATACGTTTCCTAGGATATCTATGTATTAAATAGTTTTTCAAACAATATTTTATACATTTCCTAAATAGTATCGGAATTGTACACATTTCCTGGGATTTGTATATAATTCCTTCATTTCATACATTTCCGGTAACATATATACTAATCGACGCGAGTATTTCTATATCGCGATACAGGATAATGGTATAGAAAAAAGTTATGGTATAATATAATTATTAGTATTATAAGTAACAGATCAATTATGGGCAATCAGGTTGATAAGCCTCCTAGTGGTGTCTATGAACATCATGGACATCTGTAGGTACCTACACTTGTGACTTAAAAGTGTTGCCGGCCTTAAAGGTAGTACCTACGCTCTAATCTTGGTTTGAAGGTCTTATCTGTGTGGAAATCCCAAAGGTGACAATCATTCAATCATTAATGTGTCTTGGAACAAAAAGTCCTCGAGTACCTACCAATTTTTCAAGAGTCGGTGATGGAAGTTATTTCGCGTTGAACGACGACAAAAGCTAGTCCAAATAAATCTTTGGACCCCTTCCCATGAATCTTGCTTAGGCAGGTATAAAAGGCGTCTCCCATAATATATTATCATCTGCACATCAGCGAATGCTACTTATTTTCAATCTACAATTCATATGCCGAAGAAACAGAACACAATAACACACAGATGGGTCGTAGTATCGTGCCTGACAGAGAAACTCAATTCGATCTTGACGAGGCATGGTCTTACTCTAAGTCAGAGTCGATAACGACCTTGATACTTTAGTCTTCAAGAAAACTGGTGACATTTACACGGTATAGACTCACAGATAACATCATATAAGGACATATTGTGAGGTAATCTTTACCATAAATTGTTTGTAGTATTTCATCTTAATTGCAAATTCAATGCGGCTATTTAATTTTTTTGGATTTTCATCATATTGGTAAATTATTATTCCAGTGAAAATATTAACAATGTTATCACACATTTCATACTCGGCTGTCAGATTCAAAACTAGGGAATGCCTGTACTATGGCCACCAGAACGCTGATAGTAACTCTGTCTGTCTGTCCTGCTTTCTCGGCCAAACCGCTGCACCGATTTTAATGAAATTTGGCGTAGAGATACTTTGATTCTTAAGGAAGGCCTTCCTCAAGAGTCAAAGCTATGATGTTATGTGTGAGTCTACCGTGTAAATGTCACCAGTTTTCTTGCAGACAAAAGTATCAGACAATTTTTCAAGAGTCGGCGATGGAAGTTATTTCGCGTTGAAAGACGACAAAACCTGCAGCCTAGTCCAAACACATGTTTGGACCCCTTCCCATGAATCTTGCTTAGGCAGGTATAAAAGGCGTCTCCCATAATATATAATTTCCTTTGTCTTTACAAAGGCTAATCTTTGCTGCGATAACCGACAGACACGCGGGCGGAGCCGAACGCAAAAGTTAGTACTTGTATATTTGTAAATACATACGAGTATATAGTATAGATAAACACCCTGATACAGAACAAATAATACTGTTCGTCACACAAAGGAATGGAACCATTGACTTCTGGTTTTGTAGTCTGGATCACTGACTAACAGACTCGTCGAATCAATATTTTAGAAGCTGCCAAGATTCGTGAAAACTTTTAGTGCTTGCACTATCTCTATTAAATACGGATAGGATGAAAACAAGCACATGGAAAACCTATTACAGACACATAGCACTAGCAGTGCGTTCATCTTGTTGTGTGTGTGTATTCTATTCATTGGAATAAATCTTGATTTATCACAATATATAGAACACAAAATGTAATTCATCATGGATAAACATGTCCTAAGCATTGGTATCTATGAAATCAAACATGATTCAGATACGTAGTAATAAAAAGTTGCTAGACATACCATCATTTACCGGTCAAGCTAATACATTTTTTACAGACGCGCCTAGTATTGCCTCAATACAAGGCATTTAGTAATGCAGATCAGGACAAATTACTGACGTTCTTCACACTACTACTGTGTCAATACTAATGAGAGATATTTTTGTACACCATTTGTATTCAATAAAAACCGAACAAAAAGGGTAATGCAGGAAGTGTTGATAAAAAAATATGCATTAATAGGTGGTTTCGTGAAATGAAGATTTTATTAGGTACCTAATGAGACATCTCTCCAGGTTTTATGAAGTATCATTCTCCACAGAGTAAATACATGCCAAAGACAAGCTTTGCAGATTTTTTATTGGAAACATATATGAGTCATAGAAATCGCAACAAGCGCTAAGGCCATCTACTGCTTTTAATTTATTCAATTTTAAATATTGAAATAGAAATTAGTCAGTTGTGCCAAAGTTTAATTAACGAATAAAGTAAGTTTATCTGGTATGTCAAAATACATAGAGTAATTTAAAACGTAATCAAAGTCAGAACAGAAAATGATTTCATTTTTCGCAAGGTACCTATTAACTTGTAATCTTGTATACGATCTTGAAGCTGTATCTTAGTGTTTAGACACGAGCTTAATGTATTGTAAAATTGTTACATTATATTAGTTTATACCACGTGCTGCGTTTGATGCGATGTTGTAAGATCGCACCGATTGTAAAGTCGTTCGTTCTAAAGCCAACAACAGCACAAACCGGACAGTGTGAAACTATTGCAGATACACTCGAACTGTCTGATACATACTTATAATAATTAGCTAATCAATATATTGCACAATCGAAGGCTCGCCGCAGTAGCCTATTTATCTCAACTAGTGTACACTTATTAAAGCTAAAGTAATACCTGTTGGACATTAAATTAAATATCATACAGTTTTTCTATCTATTAATCAATATTAAATCTGTATCGAGCACGTATTTAGAATTTAGAGGTAGGCACAGCGTGGGAAAATGTGCCGCAAAGACCATTAATCTAGTTTTAAATTAAAGAAACATTGTTAATAAAATTGAAATAAAATAAAACTTACATGAGTTTTATTAGATGTCATTGCAAGTAACTGACAAGCATCAACAATAAATTTAGGTAGTTTGATTGTATTGCTAACAAGTTTTGACCACTACACAAATGACTGGTGTAAAAAAGTTAAATTTTCGTCTCGGTTGCGAGGTTATGTTGCCCGAATGCCTATTTGTAGGGCACAAAAAACAAATTGCCGATTGACGCTTGCGTAGCGCGCCGCTGTACCTTACTTTTACAGTTTGCCGCACAAGGTGCACCAACCGCTGTATTAGTTAGAAATGCTTTATGTCAAATATTTTTAAAGATTTCAGTAACTCCAAATTCTCGCAACAATTAGACAATTACACTTGCTGACTGAATGACAAACTCGAGTTATGCGAGAGTACTTTAGCTACCAATAGGTAACATAATCATTCGTCAAAATTATTGTATAATCCATCCATCCACCTAAACTTTGGAGTTTAGATTTAGATTATAGTTTAGATTTGATTTAGGCTTAGATTATTTTAAAGTAATTTAAATCAGTAAAAGTGGACATTGTTTCTTTTACAGGAGGCACATCCGATTAAGAATTTACTTTGCAGTCTCAAAATTAGACTGCAAGAATATACAGTAGTTAAACGTGCTCTTTAACTAAATAAAATACCTATTTAATTGCATAGGCAAAAGGGTCAAATAATTTAAAATATTACTACACACATAAATATAAGCGTGGCGGATGGTTTTGATTATCTAAGAGTTACCCAGGTGTCAATGACATCAACATTATAATGAAATATGAGTGACCCATTGCCTTTCACGATGTTGCGCGGGAGTCACTCTTCGCTTACTTTGTATAACAACACGTTAAGCGAGTGACTATTGTTATCAATTGTTGTAATAATTGATGATTAAATAATTTATTCGTGCTTTTCCTACAAGATTACTTTACTTACTTAACACAAGATTATCCCTATCCAACGTTTCATCTTCATGTAAGCTCTGTGCTCTGTCCCTAAAGGTCGTAGTGTGTAGTCCCGTAATATAATTTCTTTCAGTGAGTGTTATTTATATATACAAAGGAAAAATAACATTTAAATAAATAATAAATAAATAAATCGGCCTATCGGTTCCATACAATTTCAATACCTGTTCTAATCGAAGGAGAAATCGAGGGTTACTACCCCCTTCCCTTCACCAGTACTCAGTTGGACAGCTTACAAGTGACGGCATAATGTTGAATGTTACTGTTTTATACCCCTCTATCTTTCTAAAAAGGTCTCATGGTGGTTCACATGACCCATAAATGTTCGACAAGTGCCCGTAGTCTATTGTTTGAACACGCTAATCTCAGGAACCGTTAGTCCGATTTGAAAAGTTCTTTCAGTGTTGGATAGTACATTTATCGAGAAATACTATAGGTTATATATCATTACGCTAAGACCAATAGGAGCAGAGCACCAATGAAGAATGTCACAAAAACGGGGGATTTTTTTACGCTACGGGCAATAGGAGACGTAAACGACGTTGCATGCGTCAGCTAGTACTAGCTAAAAATGTGTTTCTCGTATGAGAGTCGCCCTCAGGAAATAACTGAAGGTTAGCTAGTCAAATTCCTAACATTTTCAAGTCAGTTGTATAATGCCACTTTTATTATTATCCAATGTCGTTCTTTTTCAAATTAGTGACATTTATTGTCCTGTTGTATTGTGTGTTGTGATCCTGGATAGCTTACATAAATGTAGTGCCGGTAAGTATTTTCTAGTGTTGGGTTTTAACGAGACCGTGACTAATTTCAAAACAATTACTTATAAATGAAAATTTTAAAATGTCTTTAACTTATTACTCAAACATTCCTAATATACAGCATTATAACTTTAGAAAAAGTTTTGTGAAGAACTCAATATTATACACAAGTAACTCTTTATCTATCTTTCTATTTATATAAGAAACTCGTGTTAGTTACACTATTTATAACTCAAGAGCAGCTGAACCGATTTAGCTGAAAATTGGTGGGAAGGTAGCTTAGAACCAGGAGACGGACATAGGACTATTATATATACATAGGAATATTACGGTTTTTTTAATTTGCCCCGCGGCCTTATTCGCTGTTGTTGTACTGCGGGTAACACCGCGGGGCTCAGCTAGTTTTACATAATTCTCGTGTTTTGTTTGTTGCTCACGATAAACTCCGAAAGTATTTGACCGATTTTCAAGTTTTTTAAAATGTGTGTTATGCTGGCGTGCCTAAGATAGGATAGTTAACATCACGTTTACACCAATAGGACCCAAGCATGATTGAAAGGAGACGAAATAAATTTATATTGAAAAACAAGTGACGGTCGTGCTATTCAAACATTACAGTAGCGGTATCTAAATGTCAAAGTAGTGAAACTTATTTACCTTACTTAAAGCTTATTATCAAGAGTTTTAATAGTCCACTGGTTACGCGTTTACAACATTGTCTTAGGGTACTAAGACAATGTTATAAATGTGAAACCTTGTAAATCAAGTGATAAAGCTCCATTTATTCATGGTGTACAAACAAAGTTTTCATCCCGCTTTTCCGCGGGTACCGACTTAGAGCACAAGTGTAGCATTACTTGTATGCGTACAGAACGTAAAAAAGCAAAAAAAACGTCGTAACGTAAAGATTGTAAACAATTAATTTTTCTCCTAATCGCAAAGGGTATTATAGGTACTATTGCAATATTCGGTAAATAAAATTAGCATATAGTTGAAGTCAGCTCTCTCTCTGAAGGCAAGGTCACACACTCGAAGATGTACCTACCTACAGTAAACTTGTCAATACTTAGTACACGAGTTGTTTCCTACCATATTTAGTAACTTGTGTTTGGTTAATTCAACAATCTGGAGGTCATTGCTGTTTTAATTGGCTCTATTTAGAACTGATAATTATCAATCATGTCCCAGTTTTGTCAAGATACTTCACGTAGCAATAGCAGTTTATGGTCTTAAATCATCCCAATATATCTAAGACACCACTTAACAAAAGAATATATTTAATAATGGGGCTAGATAACAATCTGGGAACGTACTGATAAAAGCTGTTCATTACTAAAAGTTCTAACCAAAGGTAGAAACAGTACTTACAAATAAGAACCTAACAATTTTCAAATAATGATACGATCAAAATAACCTTCCTTGGAGTAACTTAGAGAACATAATTCAAGTTTTCAACAATCGTATTGTTATCGAATCTATCTCATGCGGCGAGGCAGCGGCGAAACCGAGGTCAGGCGGGTGAGTCCAGTAATAGCGCATACCACACACAACAATAGCCATCGAAAAATTATCACTGGTATATTGAAGTTGGCCACCAATCGATCCCAACCTTCCAGCTTACAGTTGTAGCTATCCGTTTTAGGCCAATATCTACTGTTATTAGGAAGAAGGCTGCAGCAGAGTGATACTTAAATCATCGTCATCTAATAGAATGTGTAACATTTGTACCGTTTAGAATATGATACAAATAAAGTCTGGAATACTAATAACTGTACTTTACAATTGAACTTATGATACTCTGCATATGATATCACCACAACCGCCCTTGATTACAATCTAAATATGTCGTAGAAATATCACCAACGGAGAGTTTAGATGTTCAATTGGATGTGTATGTTTCTATCTATATTTATATATTTTGTAAGTATTATTATGTATATATTTTATTGACAACAGTGTTCTTATTTCATAGCGGATATAGACTCGGCATGAACATTATAATTAATCGTTAAAGGTACCGTGAATGTTGTCCGCACAAATAGGCACAACCTTATGAAGGACAATGTTCGAATAGTTCAATTCGTTTAATAGGTGCTAATACACCAACATGTTCTCTGTGTAGTTGTAATCGCATATACATAAATATACCTTATTTTTAACCATTGTACAACTACTTAATAATTGGCTGCCATTCAGCAGGTTGCTGACACAACATTAACAGTAAAATAAAGCTAAAAGAAATTAATTAATCGCTATCTGTAGTATTAATTTATAACAGGCTTTGTTCAAAATTGGCGTTTTGTATCTTAGGTAATGATAGTGAATTGCAAAACTGACAATTTAAGATTAAATCTTAATATATATATTTCTTGTGTGCGTGTGTATGTGACTGAACTCCTCCTAAACTACTGTACCAATTTTGATGAAATTTTTTGTGTGTGTTCAAGGGGATCTGGGAATGGTTTAGATTCACAAAAACGACTAGACCGATTTTGATGAAATTTTTTTTTTTTGTTCAAGGGGATCTGGGAATGGTTTAGATTCACAAAAACGTAAACGATGTTACGTGGGTCATAAATATGGCGGTACGAAGTTCGCCGGATCAGCTAGTAATAAATAAATAATAAATTTAGATAAATTACTGAGTTGCAGTTAAACATAGTTTAAAGAAGAATCAAAAGCAATCGGACTGCGGCAGATTAGGTCAAGGGAAGGTTGTATCGAAGTGTCAAATGAACGGACTTTATAAATCGATATCGAAAGACCGCACATGCGGAGACCCATTGACCCCTCCGCCTCGATGATTCTCTTTACTACTCTCTACTTTACAGGTTACATATATTAACCTAAAAACGTTTCTTATATCGATGTCAATAATGATTATGTAAAACCTGAATATATCATAGATATATAATCGCCTGCTGACCGGTGACAAAAGGTCACTGCTGATACAGTGCGTTGACTTTCGACTAGCGGAGATTGTAAACATTGGACAGATTTGCATATTTGCAAACGTCGTCTTTATAGCTACGTCATTGAATACATTACATATTATGAGATGCTATTTTGTTCTCAGTGTACAAATACTGTGACGAGGTTGCCGTGTTCAATAGCGTCAACCTACGAACGCTCACATGGTTCACAGTTCGTTATAGCCAATTATTTAGAAATAAATAAAACGTCGAGTCCCCATTCGGATGTTCAACACATCAAACAATAAACCACAAAGGTTACCTACGTCCGCCGCGATTTTTTTTTTATTTATAAAAAATTATCTGCTGAAATAAGCTATTGTTGTTACTTATGTACGAGTATTGAAGAAAAAAATGCATAACGTTCGTGAGTTACTCAAGCGGGTCAGTAACACAATGTCACCTTAATTTGCTGTAGCAGCCTCCATTCAGTTAGATGTCGGTCTCTCGAATGTAAAAGTTTAGATAATCTGATGTTTGAAGGTCGACAATTTCGAAATGTAATCCCCCACGAGCTTTATAAAACTTGACTAGCTTTTAGTGGGCCCACCATAACCCGAGTTGTGATTTATTAGAGTATTGATGATAGCCATGTCATTGTTGGTTTAATTATAAATATTGAGAGAAGCGTGGGTTATGCAATGAAGGTATGAATGAATACATACTATTTGAAGAGATTTGTGAAAGTTTTGTGCGTGTTGTTGGGTCTGGTGAGGAGTGACTTAAAGTGTATCGCAGTTACGGATTGTTGTAAACAAATAACGAGTGTTTAAACAATTGTTTGGCACGAATTTTCGTGTCGAGCTCTGAGCACTAACACTTGTGATGAAATCGTCTTTCGTCGAACGCAATTTAAGAATTATGTTCCAAATGATTTCAACAGTCTGTTCGTAGTTCGCTTTTGTCGATATATTTTGCGATCTTAATCACTTTGTTATCTTTTCTTTCGCTAACGTAACAGGACCAGTAAAAGTATTCGATTATCCTGGGAAATTTAAACTTTAAAGTTATTAATAGCCTATTTAATTTGATATCTAATTAAAACGTCTTAGACTAGAATTGTTTATTTCATGAAACAGAATGGTTGTAAGTACGGCAATTGTTTTTCAGGGAATTACCGAATACCGAAGGCCAGATCATCAATTTTCGTACTTAAAGGTTGTTTGTAATTATTACAAAGGTCCTAGATGCATTTGTTTTTTTGAGATGATGAAATATGATTGCGGTTTTGGTAAAACATACCAGCCTGTCTGCCTATGCATATATAATATGCTGAAACAATAAACTTTACCAAAGTGACTTTGAATCGTTGAGTCCTTGTTGCGTAAAGGCAATGTGAACTAAACATCATAATATCTGCAGTGCACAATATTGGTGAGGAAGTGACTATTGCATGGTTCCGATATTATTATTTAGTTATTTTAGTAATAGCACATTCAAAATGTCACAGATATATTCAAGGTCTTTGTTGTACTGAAATGGGAAATACATTTCTGAATAGGCATGTTACTGGTTGCGATATTTAAAGTTTACTAGCAAACTCCGCTGCGCGTTGCCGTTGCTTGATTTAATTACTTATTTAATTATCAGATTAATAAAAAGTACGTGATAAAAACTATCCTATCTTAGACAAGCCAGCATCGTGTGTGCAAAAGTGAGCATCGGGCATCAGTACAAACTTAGTCTTTAACGTACAATATAAGCCATTGCTTACTAACGTTGATTGATCCAGTTCACACCTCCTTTCTACGGAGAAGCTAAGTCCAGCTGTGGACTTACAGTTGACGACTCTAATCAAATTAAATATTTCTTGATATTAAAAGTGCACATAAATACTTTAACATTAGAGTGAATAAGTCATCGTAAGATTTGGCGATTAAAGTTATTAAGTTACGACAGTGAACAAAGCACTACTGCAATAATAAAGTAATAGAAGTAAGCTTATCTAGTCTATAAGATTAAAGAATGATTTCGAAACTATAAAATACAGTTTTTATATAAGTGAATGCATAATATGCAAAAATATTTGAGACCTTATTCGCTGTAGCATAGCCAATCGTAATGTAAATGTGTTTGATTTCGCTCGTGTGTCGTAATTCTGCACTTCTAAACATGACAGATTTCTGAGTTATACGTGGTTATACCAAAGTATACATAATTACTTATATTCTAGTATTCCGTGTATATCGAACAGTATTGAATGAAATATAACAACAGTTATAGTCAAGTGTGTTTAGAAAAAACTAGATAAATAGTTCTCTACATAAATCATTTTCTTATAATCACACTGTTGCGATTATACATTGTATACATTTTAAATATAAATTTCCTTGAAATGTTTTTGTGATCTCATTTCAAGGAAATCTACATTTATTTTTATATTATTGCGCATAATAACAAATGACACGGTACCTAACATCAACAAATCAATTTTTGTGTATTTATGTAATAATAGACAAAAAAAATATAAGACATGTAGGATTCAATTATTATCTTGACTTCCTCAGAAACAGTAAACCTAAATCAATCTATACTTTTAAAGCATTGTATGAAATAAATATTTATATCGTACCAATACGGTTTGGTCTATCTGTAATTTTACAAGTTTTTTTTATTATGTTTTGAGGTCAATGTTGTTACATATTATGTAAGCTTTAACACAAATGTGATAAGCCTATAATTATTTTTTATTAAACATTAGTTCAAATGAGCTCTTAAGAGACGTGTGCACACTCTATCGAGGTTAACAAAAATGACTTACAATCACCTGTCATTAATTCAGTTTATATCGCCGATATTATCTGCAAAACAACCTTTAGTTTTTGTAGTATATTAAAATACTGTTCATATAAGTATTTTTTAATGATTCATGTTCAAATTATTTGAATGATTTAGTTGTGTATGAGAGTATTAGAATTTTATCAAGTTTAAAAGAAATGAAGTACTCTCAGAAGTATTTATGAAATAATGGATCGCATCTTATTATAGAGTGAGGTATTAAAAGCTTTTTAACTTTGGTAGATATCATTATTAAATATTTTAGCTAAGTTACCTGTACAAATTGCACAGGCAATCTTAATTCACCTACGATAACATCTTAAAGTTATAATGTATGAGAGAATCAAGAAGTCAATAAATAAACTGTAACAGCCGTGTGGTGTGGTGACGGATTATACTCTTTGCGCTGTAGCATGGTGTGGGTGATAGTTGCCTGTATGTCGTTGACTAGAACATTCTGGTTGGTTTATTTTTATTTACTATATATTATTCGACTGTAAATCGGGACTTAATCGCGATAATATCTACAAGGTACAATACCTTTTTTGGTTACCCGATGTTTCGATCGAATTGCACCGATCGTGGTCACGGGACGTAAGTACATATTCTTATCTATGGTCACGGGTAGACTGGTGAGAGCTTAGCGATGCCTCTGTGAAGTGCGAGTTTCAACACCAATCCGCACTTGGTCTTCTTTATTTTGATTATCTTTCGCACTGTCGGTATTTCGACATACCACACTTACGACGTCCGTTGAGTCTTGACGAGTTACAGTTGAATAATATGTATAGTCGCAAAAATTTAAAAACAATAATTTACTACAGTTATTAATGATTTAATATATTGCGAATGTGGTACAGCTGAAATACTAAGTCATAATTTGTAAATCGTGGCAACTTTCAAGAGTGAAACGAAATGTTACTATAACTGTCCCCGCACCATGCTACAGCGCAAGGGTATAAGAACACGGAGTGTCACCACGTCACCACGACATCTCGTGGGTGTCCGGCGACTAAGGGACAAGCTACGCATGACAACATCACTGTAAAGAAAAGGAACATTTTGAAACAAACCCTATAACAACCCGTCTGGCCAGAGTGATAAAGTAGGACGAATCCTCTTTTTTATTTATGATATAGGGGGAAAACGAGCAGACGTATCGCCTGATGGTAAGCGATTACCGCCGCCCATGGACACCCGCAACACCAGAGGCGTCACAAGTGCGTTGCAGGACCAATTTCCACGTTTATTCAATATGTATTTTGCTAGCGTGCCTAAGATAGGATAGTTAACGTCAATGGAAGCCAAGAGTGATTTACAAAAGTGACGCGAGAAGTTGCGTGGGTCAGCTAGTGCTTGCTTGTACGCTCAGTGTTAGGGTCAATATAGATCCAGGATGTTACATTAAGTTATTTCTTACTATAATACAATATTTATAGCATGGATAGAAACTGTAGCCGAAAACAATGATTTCTTTAAAGCTGATGTGCAATTTGTAACTTCATTCATCTCCCACACGATAATTTGATGCCTAACTAGACAGAGGTAACCAAACTTAAGATAAAGATACTTGTATATTTCTAAATATATATATACACACACACCAATTTATACATTGTAAATAGTAGCTTATGTGTTATCCTGACGTATAGGCATATAATAAGTTAAAACTACTGAACGGATTTAGAGAAAAAATTATATTAATATTGTAATGTTTAATCTAAATTCCTTGAGTAGTTTCAGCGTAAAAGAGTAATCAACATACATCTTCTAACACTTTATAATATTAGTAGGAATAAAGTGTCCGTCTATGATTTTCAAATATATGCTTTTTAACTAAGCTGTTGCAATTGTTTACATTGTCCATTCCTTTTTTATACCTTTTACTTAGAAAAAAAAAGATAATTTTCCTCACAAACAATGTCGCGGGCAACAGTTAGTATGAAATAAGAAAGTGTTTGTGTCATCACAAATGCTATGAGAGCTAGACTTGATTAGCATATTTATGTATATGTGAATATGCATAAATATACCATAATGAAACCACATAAAACGCTAACTTTGATATAAATAAAAACTGCAAAGATTTTCCCGGAATGTAAATATAGGTATTTATACCTAAAAGTGTAGCAGATGTTTACATGATATAAAAGCAAATAAATTAATCACTCACGGTAGCCCTTTTTAAAGTTAATTTTTGACAGTTTTTTTTTTTTTATATTGTGTTAAAGGAGACTTTATAAACGTGAACATGAAACAGATACAAAAGAACACCAACAATTTGTGGATCACACAAAGTGTTATAAACATGTGGGAGTGGAAGCCACAACAGTCAGCGCAGTAGAATGCAGCATGGCGACCGTTTAAACCGCTACGTCCTCCATGCAGTCAAGATGTTTTACTTTGCTACCCAGCTATTTTTTTATGTTTAGGTACAAGATAAAACAGAAGAAGGCATTTCAGTAACACCTTAACATGCTATTGAATAATTACGTACTACGATGTAAAAATAATTAATTTTGATGTGACTACGTCTAATAAATTGATGAACGCCGGCTGCATGCACGAAAAACATCCAACGAAAACTCTCTGCCAAAAAAAACACTTAAAAGCGTAAAATAATCTGGTTCTTCATAAATTGCGTATACCTAATTCTTTATTCATTTAAATAGTAGTATTATAATGTCTGCTAGGTACCTAAAATCTGTTTGAAGTCAGTGCTAAGCCAAAAAGAATACAAACAAACATTTACAAAAGTCTACGCGATAGTCACTTGGCACCGACTTCAAACAGATTCTAGGTACCTAGCACACATTATAATACTACTATTTAAATGAATAAAGAATTAGGTATACGCAATTTATGAAGAACCAGTTTATTTTACGCTTTTAAGTGTTTTTTTTTGGCAGAGAGTTTTCGTTGGATGTTTTTTTGGAAGTCGGTTTTTTTTTTTTAAGTTTTTATTTTTCAGTTTTTAGTGCAATCAATCGTAGGTCAGTAGTAAGTTGAACTATTTCATCAAATTTCATCATAAAGAACACAAATTAAGGTCTATACGTACGTGTAATATTAAAATCATCCTCCAATCCCTAACTGTTGAAGAGTTTAACCTTCTATCATCAGCTCACCTAAATAACTTGAAAGTATAGGACTGAAGGTCTTTAGATACGTATGAAATTGAAAGAATTATCCTCCAACTCCTAACCGTTGAGGAGTTGTACCTTCCACCTTCCATCATCAGCTTACCTAAATAATTTGAAAGAATACGACTAAAGGTAACATATATACATATGATATTTAAAGATTTATCCTCCAACTCCTAACCGTTAAGGAGTTGTACCTTATATCATCAGCTCATCATCATAAAATGATGACTACCAGACGCAAATACCGGTGTACCTTCAGAAAATATACGAAAAACATAGTATGTGCCTATAAAAAATGAGGGTTTCTCTCGATTTCCCTGGGATCCCATCATCAGATCCTGATATGGTGGCAATGAGACCACCTCGGGAGCATACCCTTTCGAATACAAAAAAAATATTCAAAATCGGTCCACAACTGACGGAGTAATGTGACGGTGAACATACATAAAAAAAAATAAAAAAAATACATACAGTGGAACATAGAACCTCCTCCTTTTTGGAAGTGGGTTAAAAAGGATGACTCTTTGTCCTGTTACGCCCATTGTCCCGTCACGCTCATAGTACATCGTTGTATGAGAGATAGCATCTATCTCTCATCATTTCATTAATGTTTTGTTATGACATCGTCCAAACCGTAAACCAAATTTCTGATTATTGTGAACCTCATTTTTTAAATGCATTGCTTAAATAAATTAAAAGAGCAGTTTTTTGACAATCCTAAAATACAATGCATTTTATTTTCGTATTTAGGTGTTGACTTCAAAATAATAAACCCAAGAAACTACTAATACAAGTGTAACTAAAACACGAACGCTCCATTTACGAAACAAACGAGCTAATATCAGTATTCAAAGACCACTACTGCCCACTTGTTAACTTCAGATGTCAATCTATGTTAAAACATGTCAATGGAAAAGACATTCGGTTGTATTGACTCAAGTAGGCTTCCGCCCTACAATTGAGGTGCCTTACGTAAATCGTAGACAGTCACTAACGTTTAGGGGCTTGCAATACAAATGCGAGCGTCTATCTAGTATGCACTTTTGACTTGATTTCTATTCGACATGACAGTGTTTGAATGATAACGCAATACTCGCTACTAATGACTCGAATGCTAATTGCATATTAAAGTAAGTTAGCACATGCAGCTTTATAAGTGGGTACAGACAATGGAAACAAAATTTATCATATTATGAGTAATTTGTTTTTTACTCACTGTCATTACCTTGAACTGTATGTAATTCATAATTAGACAGACATAAAATATACTCAAAAATAAATTGTTATTGAAATTAATTTAATAAACGTTTTAAATATGTAAAAAGTTAACGCAATAAACATTATTTTTAGAAGTAACTTTTTACATCGTTGAATGATTTATTAAATTTCTTTGTGATATTAAGCTCAGGTCACTTTAAAGTCACTCACAGATTTATGATCTGCCGGAGGTGGTGGTTTTGATTCCCGCCCAAGACAAATGATTATGCGATGAGCACTATCGTTCTTTCTGTGCGTGAGTGTAATTTATCTACAATATACGTATTAGGAATAATAATATAAGTATATTTACCAGCAGCTGCAGTCTGGTTGATTTGCCTTTTTTACGTGTGGAAACGCCCTCGGGCCGTCAACTCACCGTGGTTTGCGGCAGGGTTGTGTTGGAATCGGACCGACTAAAACCACACGGTGTGCTACTCTATGCCGGAAGTAGAAGCGATCTGGTAGCTACTGTAATTAAGACTCCCGGATACGTCCTAGCGTCTGCTCCCAATAGTGTGCACCACCATCGTTCTAAATCTCAAATAAGGCGACGGTACATAGGGTCGTCGCCTTCTCACAATACAGTGGGATATCTTTGACTATATCTACTCCACTTTACGAATCCATGGTACAATGTGCAGAATTCATAACAATGTATACCTTTATTACATCATCATTGACTATGTTGACGGCACTCAGAAGGTGAAAAAAAACGAAACAATTGCTTAAAACCTATTTTTGATAGGGTTGTGGTGTTACTCCAGTTGAACTGGTCTATTTATGCCAAAGCGTGGCCTTTTGATTTTATTTTATGTTTCTGTAATTTTTATATTTATATATCGGTATAGAATCATATTACATCACCACACCAACAGCTTGTAATAGTTTAACACTGCTGGACATAAGCCTATCCTTAGAAAAGGGGCTTTGGCCTACTATAGAACCCTGGCCAGACGGGTTGGTACAGGATTTGTCCGACATTCATCTGAGAGGATTGTTCATCGGAGGGGATCTCTCGCTACCGGCCGTCATACGCTCCATGGCCGGTAGCGACAGCAGTTTTACCGCGGTTGCAACTTTCTGCGAAGACGTAATCTCGCAGAAGGAGGTGGCGGAGAAGGCCCGGGAGGATGATATCCACTCGGACCCAATCCGCCGCCGGCGAACCGGACGGCGGGACGGGCTTTCCCTTCCATCCGCTCTAGTGGCCGCCCGCGAGGAGGCGACTTTACGCGTTTGCCGTACGTACGTCGCCTAAATTGAGACTTTAACAGCTGACGGTGCCCGCTTCTGTGCGGGAGGGGTCCGGACGTGTTAATAACTGCAGTTCCCGGATTCCTCCCTTCACAGGCGCAGAGGGGCACACCGTGTGGTTTTAGTCGGTTCGAGTCCGACACACCGCCCCGCCGCAAGCCCCGGCGCGGGTGACGGTCAGAGGGGATTTCCACACGTTAAAAAAAAAAAAAAAAAAGGATTTGTCCGACACACCGCCCCGCCGCAAGCCCCGGCGCGGGTGACGGTCCGAGGGGATTTCCACACGTTAAAAAAAAAAAAAAAAAGGATTTGTCCGACGATTTCTCTTGGACGCCATCATCAGATCTTAGAGTCCTTATCATGGTAATACCGTTCTGATATCTCCTTTCAGTTAAAAAAAGAATCATCAAAATCGGTTCATAAACGACAAAGTTATCCCCGAAGACACATAAAAAAATATAATATAAATACAGTCGAATTGAGAACCCTCCTCCTTTTTTGAAGTCGGTTAAAAATGAGAAACCATATAACTATTTATTGTATGTAATGTGAACATGTGAATTTCTATACAAAACTTTTTTTATCGTGTATTCATTTAATTACCGCAACTTTAAATGCAATTAAACCTAGTCTCAACTGTAAAGCGGTGGCCGGTGGGTGACACAACCGTTCCTCATTGTTTGTTTTAAGTTACAGTAACTCAATGAATAATTTTAAAGTAATTAAGTGTTGTTTTCGTATAATAAATATTGTTCGTATAACATCAAGAAACTAAGCAGTATTATTTTATTTGAAAGATAATTAAGTTTTCAAATAGTACTACAGACTTTTAAGTGGATACAATTCGGGATCTATGTACCATAGAAACTAAAAACCAATATTAACTTTTAAAGTTACTACATTTTTTTTGCATCTTGCAATCCATTTTTTTTTCTACGTACTGTTTAAATAAAAACCTTAGAAAATATATATTATTTGATAATATATATTATATATAGTATCTTTATATATTTTACGGGCAATGTGATTAACTGGGCATTATTAATAAGGACCGGCCATTATTAATAATGCTCAAGAGCGTCGGGCAATGTTTTTGATGATTAATTCAAATGTGGATTTAAGGCGTTATTGATAAATACATTGTATTTAAAACAGCGGTTGTATTCTCTAGGTCTATAATTAGACTTGTGACAGTGACAATGCTTGATGAACAATCTGAGCATGACATGATGACTACATTACCTCTTTCTATTAAAAATACGAAGTCTACTTTGGAATAGATATATATATATTTCAATATAAAATATAATATATATTTATATTATGTTTTCCAAAGTTCATATAAACTAAATATTTCTGTACATTATTTTATTTCCTTACAACGATATTAAGTATGCCATCTTGTAAAATATTTTTTAACCTTAGGATATAGGTAATATAAAAGAAAACTATATTTAGACTAACAATTACTATTGCGTAGAAAACTAAAAAGTTTTTGTTTATTTCCAGTGAAAATCTTATATAATAGTGTAAGTAACCATTAGGCGATGTTCTTCCTCAGTGAACAACTGCGCTATCACAAATGAAGCATGTCAGTAATACTATTCCACTTAATTATATGAAAGTAGTTGACTTCAAATCATATAATATGTTCATATTACGATTCGGGCTGTTATCTGGTTAATACCTAGTAATAGAGATATATATTTTATACCACAGAGGTCACAATAAAAATGTATTCGAGGCGAAGAAAAGACACTGCACTAGTCACCGTTTACTCTGCATGTTTATTTTTTTATACAAGAAGACATTTCAAAAAATTCTTACGCTCAGTGGCCACTACTAAAATTGCACCACTCTGGTGGTCGTATTAGTTAAAGTAAAAAACAGTAAAAATGAGTATGAATACTTGAGTCAAAAGTGGAAAGAAGATTTAAAAACATGCTTCTTATGACACACCTCTTTTGAAGAGGTGCACTCCGAAAGCATTTTTCCATATTATTTTTAACTAGTATTCGAATAAGGAATTCTTATAAAATATGAATCTATAGCTAGATTTCTTTCAAACATTTATTAGTAAAATTTATTGGCAGAATAGTTAGAAAAGAAAGTTTAGTGTATGTATGTGAAACCAGTCTGTGTGTAGACTTCAACATTTAAATAAAGATGAAAACAACATTCTTGTAATACTGTTTTATTAAATAACTAGCTTTTGCGTGCGGCTCCGCCCGCGTGTATGTCCGTTATCGCAGCAAAGAGTAGCCTATGACCTTCCTCAAGATTCAAAATATCTGCAAGCTAAATTTCATTGAAATCGGTGCAACGGTTTAACCGTGAAAGTGTAACTTGATTACTTTCAAATTTATATTAAAAGTATGGTTTTCTTAGAAATGTTTTGATTTTTGTACCTAATAGTTGCATAAAAGTTTGCAATTGTTCTTGAATAAATTTAAATAGTATTTATTACTATTTACTTCTACAACTTGGTTTATTTATTAAACCAAGTTGTAGAAACAATAAGTGTCAGAAATAAATATCTGGCTTATTTCTGTTCTTGTTCACAATTGCCAAGCGTAACTTAAACGTGTTTGGACACACTCATAGGTATAGGCTTCGCGTAAAGTGACTTAGTTATGCCCTAGTTCCTGCTCTAACGTCAACCCTAGGTACATGTTACGTCTACTATTAAACAGATTATACAATATTTTCAGCTTTACCAGTGAATTTCCTATTCCTCTACATCTGAAATATACATCCAGTGTCACGGTGGACTTTGCAAACATACATGAAACGGACACCATGAACACTCAGAACAACAATTTGTGGTACACACAAAGTTTTTAAGTTATTGCATAGCTTTTATTGCTGGCTTTGTACGCGGCGACCGAATCAAGAAATTCCGTAACGAAAAAAAAATCGAGACGAGCTGCTTCGAAATCGGACGAATACGTAAGCAGCTGTCTGTGAGAAAGTATATAGGTGTATCGGTATCTATCATATCTTTATAATGCCACACTCCACACTCACCGCTTGTGCGCCCCGTAAGTATACGTGTTCAAAGAAAAAAAAATACTGTGAATAAAACAACCCGTTCAATGACGAAGACATTTGCTAGGAATAGTTTAAAACTTTTATAGTATGCTGTGTAACGAAACCTTATCGCTACTTAAAAAAAAGTGATCAACGCCATCTAGTGACGATGTTGGTACTAATTTAATAGTTTGGTATTTTTCATTTACAATATTATACATACTGCATAAATAAAAATAAATAAATAATTGCATAAGTTGATACAAAATGCTATGCAATAGCTTTACCGCGGCAATCGCCGAGTGCCACACGTCTTTTTTTAAATGGATGTTCACCGATAACTCCGTCATTTCTGATTTGTTTAATCTTTTTTTGTGTGTATTAATCAGATATTTTAAATCATCAGAATTGTTTATGTATTTAAATGATGTTAAAATGGCTACCAAAAGCTAAAAAGCTTAAAGAATTATCTATATACTAGCTGAACCACGCAACCTCGTTTGCGTCTCCTATTGCCCGTAGCGTAACAATTTTCCACCGTTTTTGAAACATTCTTCATTGGTGCACCGCTTCTATTGGTCTTAGCGTGATGATATATAGCCTATAGCCTTCCTAGCCTAGATTAGCGCGGTCAAAAAAACAAACAAACTCTTCAGCTTTATAATATAAGTAAAGATACTCGTCATAGGAAAGTCTACTATAACAGTTTAAGCTACATATATTGGATAAAGAAATGATTAATTTAAAATTCAATTACTCAAAAATAAGTCCATAAGTAGAGCTTTTAGAGCCTTAAATTTGGTATTCGGTGGCAATAAATCGATCTAGCTATTAATTTTTAGAAAATTTACCAAAATAAGAATACCAAGCAAAGTTCAGTCATCCAGGTTATCCAGGTTATCCAGGTACTACGTAAATATTAGAAAATAGTTATTGAATAAACTCAATAGTTTTATTCGGTACATTTGAAAATGTTCTTTTTGAAAAGTTTGCGTTAGTAAGTAAATAATTCAAAACAAATAGAAATCATTTGTTTTCTTTTTATGGATAGAAAGTGTAAGCACTTATACTTGAAGAACTACAACACCTTTTGGACGTTGATAAAAGATCTACCTACAACCTACAACATAACATAACAACATACGTATGTACATACACTCGAAAAATATTATCCTCTTTCTTCCGATTTATATATATGCGAATATTCATGTGTATTTAATAAAGTACGACAATTAAATCTTCAATTTTTAATCTTTAGTATATTTAATCTAAGTATTCGTAAAATATGAGATGGAGGTCTCAACCATATTTATTAATCATTCAGTTTCTATTCGAAATTACGAGTAGAATATGAAGCTAGCGAATAAAAAAAGAATGATATAAAGGTTGAGGTTGACATTATGGGTGGTATAATAATAATCATTTTTATTATTTATTTATTTTTATTTTATTAACGCGATCACTTATTTCAAGGTATTACCTACATTACAAAAAAAAACATTATGGTAAATACGAATGGTAGGAATATATAAATGTAGTAGCCAATTGTTTTAAAAGATTGTAAGCAAGCCTAAGGGCCAGTTTCACCACTCAGTCCCTGATAGACTATCATGAACATAACTGTCAAATAGCTACAGGTTTCAGTTTTACAAATCGTAGGCCTTGTTTCACCGGTTACAGATAAGTTTCGGATAGCTTATATAACAGACCATTTGACGTATCTTTCTTGTCAATTATGTCAAAGCATCTATCAGATAGTCGGTGAAACAGGGCCTTAGATGGAGACATATATATGTCTCATGACATATGTCAGATTCATAAATCTATACGTTACGTCAAAAATAGTGTTATATGGTAGTTAACTACCATAACTACTTTATCAGGAATTGGTGAAACTGCCCTAAGGGTTTTTAAACCTCCTAAAAGTAGCGACTACGACTATTAATGCGGTATATTCTTACCCGCAAAAGACTTTCTTAAGTCATAGATTTAAAAATTAAATCGAATTAAAATATATTTTAATATTTGATGGAATTTGGAATGATTTTTGGACAGCACTTCGCAAGCGTACAGTTGCAATCCCATCTCTTATTTTATCGAATCTATCCAAACACCTAAATATATGTTTTTAAATTATATATAATATATAAACATGTTGTAATCATTGGACTGGTCTGGTCTTAGGCTAGTTCTGAGAGGCATGACGATGGCAAAGCCGCGACAGTGAAGTTGACGTAGATACGCCCACATAAGCACCGTCGCCAGCTATAGATCACTTTATTATTTTGACATCTAATTTACTAAATTAGTTGATAAATCTAGTTATGTATAATATAAGTAAGATCCGCAAATTAGAATAAAAATAAAATATTAAAAACTAGTATGATTACATTTGTATCAGGTACGTCTCACTAGCAGCATATGGACCGCTACTGCATGTGGTTTAAGCGGTTTTAGTAAAATACAACGGTAGCAAACATAATACAAAACAATTATAATAAAATATATTCAATTATTTAAATGCCACATACATATAAATTTATTTTTTAAGAATTATTAAATATCACCGGCCGGTATTGGCCTCAAATACCTAATAATTTTATGAGATATCACTGTGTCTCATAGAGACCTTGTTATAGATACGTTTATGTGACATCGATATTTTGCCAGTCACTTCTTCCTGTACGTGTACAAGAATCGACATTGACATTTAGGCGGCGCATTTCTCGTGCACACTGATCCGCCAACATGCGCAACAGAGACATAAGCTCCAAAGGCCGCTTGTACTGAAAAAACTCCGAGTAATATTTTTAGATCAGTTTGCAAAGTTCGTATATTGCATGCCATACATTCTCTCAATTATTGTCCTTGGTAGGCCCACTGTCCTTTCTAGAAGGGCATTGTAGCCGCAATTGGAGTGTACATCTCGCATCTATTCTACAAAACACGAATGGAGGACGTCTTAAATGATTTATGGACACTTTGTAACATCGTTAGTAGTAGCGTTACCACGTCATTGAAGGGTGCAAGTATCAATAGATATTAGAATCCGTAATTAGTAATATAGTATAATAAGGGTCATGGGAGTAAACTTTATCACCCGTCAGAGCATTATTAAACTGTAATTTTGCATACATTACACAGTGTAATATGATTTGAGATCGCAATGGTTTCATCATCGTCTTGTCATTCGAGAACTTCGATTTCATACTACTAATGTTTATCGGCTCTCGATATCTAGCGCTCCAACCTTTCCTTGCGAATCTTACATATATATATATATATAATTATAAAGTCAGATTTAGTATTAGGTATTGTCGGTCAGCGAAAGACGCTGGATGTTGCGTTATTTTACATAAGTTTGTTACGCCAAGAGTATCAGGATATTGACAATGCTACTTGATTTATAACTAGGCCTATGTGGCCAATATTTATCTAATTTTACACTATCAATTTTTATCTATAAATTGTATATTTACTCACAGTGTAACTAGTGTCCGCCCAGTGGTCGAAGTTCGATCATAATTAACAGTTTTTTTTTTATTGTTTAACTTTCTGCACTCCTCCTCCAATAAATCTTTAACTGTACCAAATTTCATACTTATCCATTAGCATATTTTTTTCAAAGGGTACAGTACTAAAGCTCTGCTTCACATAGATATTAAGAATCATAAATAAAAGACTTGATATGTATAGAAACACGGTATCTGTATTAGAAACTGTGAATCTTATGTTCAGCCAAAAGATCGTGTACCTAAATGAAACCAACGCAGCAAGTAGGTATATACGGGCGCTATTTAAAAAAAATATTTTTTTCGTTTTTCATTGTTTTTCGATATACATATTTATTAGCAAATAATATAATTGCTCATCGAAGCTCATTGCACCTTCAACTTCCACTGTCTCTCCTATACATTCTGATCCGTCTTAAGGTAGCCTGGAAGAGATTGCATTTGGCAATAAGGCCGCCCTTTGTACACTACATCTCACATTTTATGTACTCTTGTAACTATGTTATATTATTATGGTGTACAAATAAAGAGTTTTCTATCTATTATATCTATCTATTTTTATTGCATTTCTATATTTTGGTAAATAAACTTTTAATTTTTTGCCAGTCAAACTGTGGAAGATTTGCGGACTCAGTTTCATCAGTAAAATATGCGCCCGGGGTAACTTTTATACATAACTTTGTGGTCTTTTATGTAGATATCTTTCTAAGGTTCTGTATATAGTGCCACTCTTAATAATAGCACTACGACTTCTGTCTATCTTTAGAAATAAATAGCAAAAATAGTTGGTACTGTACTGTACCTGTATTTAAGCAGTAATAAATAACACAATAAATTTGAACAATACGGAACTAGATACGAATATGACCATGATATTGTTCGCCTTTCAATCAGCTATAATACAAATTATAAGTGTGTATAAAAAACGACACGTGGTACAGAGAAATGTAAGTAAACATGTACTTAATGAATTTATAAGACGGAAAACAACATCTGACGAGAATGTGGAAAGCGGAGATTATTCAGACAACACGCACCTGGCACGATTTACTCGACTGATTAGTAGCAGTAGTGCACTAAACATACGATGCTGATAGAAATATGTATAAATTATTAACTAGAAAATAATTAAATCGCTGAGCAGTCCTACTCTTCCTCCTTGAAGCTGAATATAATTGAAATGTTTTAATATTCACGTGGTCATCCACGCTTATCAAAATTGATATAGTAGGTACTTTATAGAAACTTATATTTTGACACAGTATCAAATTATAAATTGCAGGATTCAAAATTCTTTATAAAGTTTTCAATTTTATTTTTTTAATCGCTTTTAAGTGCAGCTTGGCTAGTGTAAAAGTTACATTTGTATGTGTCAGAACAGTTATTTTTTCAAGCTACGTCTATGACATACTTAGCGTACCCATACGAAACATTGTGGGGTTAAAAGTAAAATACAGAGGTAACAAGCAAATAAAAAACAAACATTGCATTTTTCTAATTAAAACTATAAAATATTTATTACGTAATTTAACATGTCTCTACAGTTTTTTTATTCTTTGTCCTACTATGGTAAAAATATTGTTTATATAAATATATATATTATTATATTAAATGTATATTAAAATGTATTTCAATCATTTAAAATGGTCGTGTAAAAGTCAACTGAGTCTCCTTTCTACGAGCTATGTCTAGTAATGCACTGTTAAAGCCTGTTGACGAAGTAAATAAAAACTAAATTAAAAATAAATATCAAATTTGACATAAACCTCTATTAGTGTTCCATAAATCGATAACAATGTTCATTAGAATTCAGTAAAGAATTTCCTTTAATAATCTCTATGGTCAGTAATTTATTCACTTTAAACAAAAATATCGTTATATTAAAACACATTAGGTTTAGTTTCCCACAGTAACAGTTTGATTGTTATTGCAGCTTCTGTTCTTTGTTATGTGTTTGCGCAACTAATTAAATGTGTGAAATTTTCAAAGTCGCTAAAACTGTAACCCTTTTTAATAGATCTGTGATGCGAAATAAGTAGACTAGTGCGTGTGTTGTTCCCGATACCCGCCTCACTGTGAGCTTGTTTGAATAAAATGGTAGGATAGATGTAAATAGAATATTAAGTTAACTCTCAACTAATGTTAATGAAAAAACTGTCAGTATTAAAATTGTAACAATTTCATTATGAGAAAAAATGCAATCCTAGTACGTGAGAATGTTATTTTACTTAAGTTATTCGTCGTTTTAAATATCATGCAGTAAATACAGTTGCGAATCATTTAACAGAAATGAGAAAAGAAAACGGTTTTTCGTGAAAACTAGCATTCATTCAAAGCTTTTTACATAATAGTTTAGATATTCAGACGGGTAAGCTACTCTTTAGTAACAAGTGCAGGTACATTCTGTTGAATGATTGAAGACCAGAGGGTCAACACTCGTAATAAAAAAATGGTTTCGATCTATGCTCGATGTCAAAATTATCAGAAAAGGCATTTTCATTTTTTTTTTTTTTTTTATGTATGGCCCGCCATAATGACTCTACTCTGCCTGATGGAAAGCCTAAGCAGAATCCAAGAGTGGTGGTCACCATACTCACTGCGAATGCAGACAATGCAGTATGGCGACCCACACCATGGCGGCCTAGTGATGCTGCTGCATCTTTTAGTCTAGTCAACAAGTATGGAACTTGTTGACTAGACTAATTGGGCCTCCGGTCTCGCACTCACCATGGTAAAATAGTAAAGAATTTAAGATTTTATCGATTCAATTTTCGATCACAACACGATTTAAGCACATTACAAACAAAGATGGATGTGTCATACTTTACTACTCTTGCTTCTTATCGATTCTTCTTATTAGATCCAGAGCAGATAGGAATTTTCGAATTTTTATATTGAGAATTTATATTTTTTTTCTTAAAAAGACAACGCCCGCATTAGGATTAAACATCCTGTGTCGCGGGGGACTTTACAGACATACATGAAACGGACACAATTAACACCCAAACTCAGAACAACAATTTGTGGATCAAACAAAGTGTTGTCCCGTGTAGGATTTGAACCCACAACACTTGGCGAATTGGCAAGCGGCGTGGCGACCGCCTAAATCACTAGGCCAACCGTGCAGTCAGAATTGGCCTTCAGCTTTTAGCTATTATAATCTATATATATAAAAGAGGAAGGTGACTGACTGACTGATTGACTGACTGACATACCCAGAGATCAACGCACAGCCCAAACCGCTGAAGCTAGAATCCTGAAATTTTGCTTACTGTAGGTTCTTTATATAACGTACGTGAGCACTAAGAAAGGAATTTTTGAAATTCCACCTCTAAGGGAGTAAATCAGGGGTTGAAAGTCTGCGTGAGCGAAGCCGCGTGTAAAAGCTAGTACTTAATATTTTCGTCTATATATCGATCTGTGTCACTGACCTTTGAAATAAATACATAGCATCGTAATAGAACACATTTTATCAATAGAATACATCTCATTACCTGTTAATTACCTGAGTATGAAGTAACTGAGTATCCCTTTGAATAAGGTCATTAATGCGAAAGTTAGTTTTCCCAGTTTTTAAAGCCTACGATACAAGTGTATTTGTTTTTAAGGAAACAAGTTTTGTAGAATTTATCCAGAGATATTGTATGTCCGAACATTTTTATCAAATGGTTATATTTCATAGTAGCCGAGCCGTGCTGACTTCGCTGGGCGTTAACGAACTTGATTTAGAACTATTATTTAAAATGATTTTTTTGTTCAGTCATAATAAAATATGCCTATGTCACTCCTGAATTGTGTCGCTTTCTGTCAGTGAAAGAATTTTCAGGATCGGATCAGTATTTCCGACGATTAGCCTCTACAACCATGCAAACAAAGTTAGAAACTTTACCTTTTTACAATATTAGTATAGATAATATATAAAGAGCTGAAAATGATCGTAAATTAGATGCGTTTATTTACTCTGAGCCTAACCTTTAACACTTTATTAACCACGTTAAACAAGGTTGAACAATTAAAGTCTAAATAACGAAGGAGCCTGTATATTGCTTTTGTTATTTTTGGTGGTGGTTTGCGATACAAAACAGTCTGTAGTTTTTGCGTAGGGAAATCTTCATACATACACATTTTAGACTCATATACAAAATCAAACGCCTGTCACTACAAACTCACTCATAACAATTAAAACAAAACATTCAGAATTACACGCACACATAAATGCAAATAGATAGAACGGGAAAGACATACGGCTACCTATAAGCGGAAACGTCTTACGGTTAAAAAGAGAGAGAAGATCGTGGTACCCCATCTATCTTTCTCTACTGACGCATGCGCAGTAAAGAACTAATAATGGTAATCCAATCACAACAATTAACCGTCCAATCGTTCCCCTGCTCTATCTATACTAATATATGAAGCTAAAGAGTTTGTTTGTTTGTTTGCACGCGCTAATCTCAGGAACTACTTTGACCACTTTGAAAAAATCTTTCAGTGTTAGATTTGTCGAGATTTTCCCATTTATCGAGGAAGCCTATAGGCATATAGCCTATAGGCTTCCTCGTCATCATCACGCTGAGACCAATAGGAGCGGAGCACCAATAAAAATGTTTCAAAAACGGGGAAAAATTATCACGCTACGGGCAATAGGAGACGCAAACGAGGTTGCGTGGGTCAGCTAGTCTATAATAACTCTATGGTGATAACAATGTGAAAACAACAACAACGCGTAGGCCCATTTGAGCTTAATTCATTGACAGAGGATAACGCCTGCATATTGCTACTCCCTACCGTGTTGCTCTATGTAACTATGTAACCGACGAACCAATAGATGACATAACGTGCTTAATACCTACATTGGAATGTTGTCAAAGTAACATTTCATCATAATTTATAGACAATCTATGCATACAGGTCAAACTGCATGTCTTAATCTGTACTAGGTATACTATAAAACATTCAATTTGTTTAAAGGCGCTTATTTATTAAGCTTCAACTTATGTGAATGCAGTGGCATACTGGAAAATTTAATCGGTTTTATTCAATTTTTTTTTGATTACGCTGATTACATGGTTGCTTGTTTTCTTTTTAATTTTTATATAACGAACTGGAAAGAAAACTTATTACTACCTACAAAATTATAGTAAACTTTGCATTACCTAACAAATTTCATATAACGTCTTTGTATACCTGTCCTTCGTTATTAGTTCTACCTTAATTGAAAGTTAAAATTTATCCTGTAATATCTGCAGGGAATGAAAGATTTGACATCTCGTTAGTTGTCTTTTTTCCTGTAAATTTAATCTGCTTTACCGGCTGATTTAAAACATAGAAACAATAGGTAGCACACATTGTCTAAAATATGTCAAGACATGTTTAAGAAATGTGAACTTAATTAACATTTACAATAAATCAAACTACACATAATCAAGTCTAAACTATTAATTACGACATAATGCCTATCAGTAGTAACGTAAAAAATTTGAATACGGGCAGTAATAATTATAATATTACTTTAAATCAGAAATTATGTATGTCGGTGACTTTTGATTCTTCGTTGCGCAAAATTGCCAATTTAAGCATGTTGGTTTTCATCGTGGTGTTTGGTTGGTGTCATGTTAAGTGTTTACATTACATGCGTGTTCGCAAATACTGATTTAAATTATCTTCAGAGTTAGAAATATAATATACATACATAAGTAGGGATTACAGAACAAATTATTTCAAAACTGGGGCGTAGTATTTCATTGATACCGCGTTGACATCGTGCGGATAGCTAAAGCAGTCGTACTTGACAAGTTAATGCACAAAAGCTTGTGTTCGTTTAATGTTGCTTAACAAGAGACGGCCGACCACCAAGTATCACATAATACTTACTCAATGTTAACTGAATCTAACTACTGTATATTGTAACTACTCCCTTGAGACCAATACATTAATTTATACACATATTGTAACCGGTTGGCTAAGAAATTGTACTCAAACTGCAATATTTAATAAAAATATGGACAACGACGCCATAATTTAGCATCACTTTTGCACATCTATGATTAGTGTTAATGTCATTCACATTATATTTGGATAGGTCTCGAAAAATATCATTCAGTTACGTATGTTGAACTGACCTGTTTCTAACTGAAGATCTGGAAGCGAGGGTGAGATTCCTTTGGGGTAAGCGCGGGACTGCAGAGGGCGCTGGCGCAACCTGCGGCGCGGGCTGGGAGGTACGGGGCAAACGGCCTCCCGCAGCCGCCGCACCCGCTGCTAATAGCACCACCATCCACCACCTGGACATCACGAGACACGGTACGCACGAGATGCGCAAATCACGCTCACAAACGTACTGTCACACGGGCGCGAGCCGACTCACAGCGTCTTACGCGCACGCATCGACGTTCACTTTTGTTGTGCTGTAAAGCGCCCCACTCCGATGAAAGTGGGCTTTCACTGCCGAGTAGTGCCGAGTGTTGACAGAGTCGCTAGCCGGCAGCCGCTGGTACTAGAACAGCGTTTGCCGGTTTATCTCTTACTGATGAACTGTGATGCCCAATGTCGTGTTCCGACATATATCTGAAGCTACGATTAGGATCACTTATCATAAAACCTCCTTGCACCGATTAAATTTATGTGGGATCTCATGATGATAATCAGCAGGGCTGATAAAAGAAATTAAAAATATATATTTATCTCATGAAAATGTTTGAGGCTTGAAATGTACCTACCTACCTGGTTCCACACAGAAATTGGGTCTTATCCACAAATAAGTATACGGAACCGCTAATAGTTAGCATCTACCTGATAGATAAAACGTCTTTTTACCGTAAATTATAGGGAATTCAGTAGGGATAAAATAATGTGTCCCAATTCAAGCAACAATCAATTTAGTAACTAGATTTCATGTATCCTACCTATCTCTTTTTAGCTAGTCGGTCTAAGAAAGGTTCCACTGTGCTCCGTTCTACGAATCGATTAATATAATTAAGATCTATAAACCTATAACTGAACACCAAAATTTAAAATCATAATATAAATGCTATACAAGTCTGCCAAGAGATTAAACCGGGAATTCAATGAAAATTCATTCAGTTATCACGAAGGGAGAGGAAGTAAGTACTGACAAAAATTCTTAAAACTCCAAAATATTCCATTAAATTAGTGGGTTATACAAACAGAATATAATCATCCCTATGTACATAAATATAGAAGTTGACAATGACATCCATTTTATTTATCTTTATCTTACGTCTTATTTCATAATTTAAGTAATTTTATGTACGTATATTATGAAATAATTACTGAACAAACGCGTTGACCATAACTATGAAATTCATTATATTTGTACCATGCATAATGATTTTCTTTAAATTATTAATGAGACAACCGAATATGAATTTTAATTATTATGAGGAAATTCAGAAATACAAGTTAATTCGGCATTTGAAAATGCGGTTTGTATAATTTAGTATGATTTATAGTTGCATACATATTTAAGACCAATTTAGATTTCACGTGAAACTAGATTTATTAAACCTGAACAAATCATACTACTAAAACCACTCCGAAACGTGAAGCCAGATAGTTTAAATCCTACGCTAAAAAACAAAATTAAATGGTTGCCTGCAAGGGATTGCCTCCGAGCGATAAGGCCGCCACTTATAAGCCTAAGTAAACTTTGTAATAATTAATCTGAAGAAACACATATGAAAAACAATAATAATGAGAAACATATATCATATTAATATTATGACTATTATTATTAAAATTTTCGAAATAGAAATCAAAGCGCCGAATAATAAACTAATCAATACTAATCTAAGTATCTATTTAAAAAATCTTAGATGTTACTTCTCGATAAGTATAAAATACTTTTAGAATAATCTTAAATAACATTACCCTAAATAATAATATTATCCATAGCAATGTTATAACTGCAAATATGATTTATTTCTTACATTTGTTACACTTTCACGCCTGAACCGGTAAAACGATTTAAACATTCTTTCACCAATTGAAAGCTGATGCACGCGAGTGAAGCCGTGGGCAAAAGCTAGCATATAATAAGACGAGTTCAAATATATAGGTACAAACATTCTTTAACGTTTTGAATGATCATGTATCAAATTGTTTGTATTCTTGTTCTAAATAGACAGCTTCCCCTAAATATCTTCACTTCCTTATTCGTATGGATTCCCATGAAAACAAGGAAGCGTAGACATAAATGAGAAAAAACTGATTTTCTTATAAGTGTCTTCATTTCCTTGTCAATCCTGTCTGGTTATGTATAATTATTTTAATAAAATGATTATGTAGGTACTTATTATTCTTAAAACAAGTATTATTTTGATTTCCTTGAAGCAAATGACGATTTGTTTTTCTTAATTTCATTAGTGTGCCAGAGTCAACATAAACACAATGTAAATTCAACACGGTAGTATCTCATTTACTAAGCTTCATTATTTTCAAAAGAAAAACAAGATGAGGTTAGGTAATTTACTCTCAAAAATATTTATACATCAAATAAACCATAACAATAGATTCAATTCAGCAGACCCAATAATGTTAAATACACACATCAAAAGTGCCTAGGGATCAACATGTGTGTCTAGGGATCAACATATATTTTTGCAATAACTTTTCTCCTGATTGATATTAATTAAAATTTTCTTTAAGGATTCATCAAATAAAGTGTTTTCGTTTGTCACAGTAACGATAAACCAAGTCACCTTTGCATTAATAAAGAAATTTGCCATTTTCCTAATAAAGGGATTTTTGACATTTGAACCACTAACATTAAAGTTCGAAAAAAAGACTGAAATAACAGTTTTCTTTAAAATTTTATTAGGTAACTTAAACAATTAATAATCCGTGTTTCTACCGCGAACACTAACAACACAAGAATCGGTTTGGCATACTCAAAATGAGTTCATCCAAATCACGCTGTGGAATGGCCGCCCATGTTCGTTGCAACAACAAAAAAAGGTCTTCTTGCGACTGGATACCCTCCATATTCAGCAGAGCTCTTCTCTGTAGCATATCCCATGCATGCTCAATCGGGTTCAAGTCTGGCGACTGAGCAGGCCAGGGCCAAATGCCACATCTCAATCTCAAGAAATCCGCATAAAAATGCTTGATCCCTAGACAGTTTTGATGTGTGTATGTTTTGGTGTACGTGTTTTTTTTTCGAGAACATTCTATACAGAACAACAGCTAAAAGTCATTTTTTTTCAGTTTGTGTCTTTCTGGTCTGTCTGTATTCATCACATAAACTCCTGAATTGTTGTAATGTGGTTTTATTTATTTTTTATCGTATATATTCTATCGTTAAGATAAACGGTAGAGTTGATAAATAGGTTAAATTTGAATGCATTTAGATGTTTAGGGATGAAATATTATACTTTACATAAAAATAGAAATCTACGGGATTGCTACCATGTACCTTGTTGTTTGTGAGTATTCGATATTTCGGCGCTGTTGCAAGCGCCATGATGAGTAACTGAAGATCTTGCGGGTGGGATGTTCTATTCCAGCCCTTAACATGTTCGTCTTCGAACGTAGGCCTCCTCTCCATCCTTCCACCAGCACCTGTCCCGGGCCACTTGCATCCAATTTATACCGGCTTGTTGCCGGATGTCGTCTGTCCATCTCTTGGGCGCTCTTCCCCGTCCGCGAGTGTTAGCGCGGGGTCTCCATTTCAGAGTTCTCCTTGCCCATCTTCTGGGGTCCATCCTGGCGATGTAGCCAGCCCATCTCCATTTACGGGCTTCTATTTCCTGTACCACGTCCCTGACTTGTGTCTTCTCCCTAATCCACTCGTTTCTTTTGCGGTCCAATAAGGATATTCCGAGCATTGATCTCTCCATTGCCGCAGGATATGGCTGTTTGCTCCAAAGGATGCCCATGCCCGTGCAATGCGTCTGTCAATTTCCGCCACCTATTCTCCAACGCAAGAGTGATTTTGTGGCCCAGATAAATATAGTGGTCGACAAGTTCTACAGGAAATTTGTGATTTTCCGCCTCTTGGATGTTTGTCATGATTTTTGTTTTTGATTTGTTGAGTTTCAATCCTATTTTAGCTGATTCAGTTTCTAGTTCCTTAAACATAGTGATCATGTCTTCCACACTATCGGCAACCAGAGCAATATCGTCCGCAAATCGAAGATTGTTTAGCCTTTCGCCGTCAATCAATATCCCCCTGCCAGACCAATCGAGTTCCCTGAAAATATTCTCTAGGGCGGCGTTGAAAACCTTTTTTTTTTATGTTTAAGCTACCAAAATGACTCTACTCTGCCTGATGGAAAGCATAAGTAGAATCCAAAAGTGGTGGTCACTATACTCAATGTGAACGTGGACAGAGCAGCATAGTGACCCACACTATGGTGGCCTAGTGAGATGCTTTTTCACGCCCCGCTTAAAGGACCCGGGATCATAATGGGAAGGGAACACGTGTGGTGGTAGTAAGTTCCATGTTTTGATCGCTCGACACAAGAAGGAAGAGCCGAAACGTTGCGTTCGAGAGCGTATGTCTTCCACTCTAAAAGGGTGACTGCGAAGGCCGGCACGTGTTATCCTGTAGAGGAAAGGAGAAGGGGGGCAAAATCGTATCGCCTTGGCGTACCCCTCGCTCCAGTTTAAAGGTATCTGTTAGCTTATGGAGACTTATTGAAGATGTTCCAGATACTTGCAGGTGCTTAATGATTTGGATGTACCTCTCGTCCCCTCTGCTGTCCACCAAGGCCTTCTCGACCGCCCACGCTTCTACAGAATCAAAGGCTTTTTCGTAGTCGACAAACGCAACCACGATTGGTTTCCGGTACTCATGGCATTTCTCGATGATGGTCTTTAAAGTGTGCAAGTGATGACTCGTTCCGTAACCCGAACGGAACCCCGCCTGCTCCCTTGGTTGGTACTCATCTAGTTTCCTATTTATTCTGTTCAGGATGACTCTAGTGAACAATTTATAGCAATGCGACAAAAGGCTTATCGGACGGTAGTTGTCTAATTTCCGGATGTCTCCCTTTTTATGAAGAAGAACTATTACCGCATTGTGCCAGGCATCAGGTATCCTACCGTTTGATATGCAATCTGTAAACAGTAATGCTAGCGCTCTCCAAAGTGCCTCAGATCCAAGCTTCAGCATTTCTGGCATGATATTATCTTGGCCAGGAGATTTTCTATTTTTGAGTTGACTGAGCGCTAAACGAATCTCCTCCATGGTAACATCCGGAACTTCCTCTGAACCAACGTTAGCAACAGGAGGCCTATTCCTCTCTCCTTCAGCCTGCGAGTCCACCAATGGCACCTTACTTTTGTAGAGAGACTCGAAGTACCTCCTCGCCACCTCCAATAGCTGTTCCCTGTTGGTTACGATAATGCCCTTTTCGTCCATAAGTTGGAAAATCTCCTTTCTGCCGTTAGATATCTGTGTTCTCAGAACACGTTTGCTGGTGTTCAGCTCAATTGCTTTAGCGATATTATCATGTTGATATTTCAGCAGATCTTCTTTTATCCTCTGGCGGATCGTGTAATGCAGGAGATGGTAAACTGGAGTATTTGATTTAAATCCCTACGGTTACTGATTATGTAGTCGTATTCGCTTTTATCTATGCGATTTGGATGCCTCCATGTCCACTTTTGTTGAGGTTTTTTGTCAAAAAAGGTGTTCATGACGTACATATTGCTTTGCATCACGTAGTTTTCCAGTATTTTCCCTCTATAATTTCTGGTGCCTAGGCCAAAATTCCCGATACAACCCTCGACATCCATTTCCTTCCTTCCGACCCTAGCGTTGAAATCTCCCACAACTATTGCATAATGTGACTTACATTTTTGCACAGGCATGGTCACCCCTTCGTTAGGTTCTCAACTTCGTCATCTGGGTGGCTTATTGTGGGAGCATATACACACATCAAAAGTGTCTAGGGATCAACATATGTGTCTAGGGATCAACATATATTTTTGCAATAACTTTTCTCCTGATTGATATTAATTAAAATTTTCTTTAAGGATTCATCAAATAAAGTGTTTTCGTTTGTCACAGTAACGATAAACCAAGTCACCTTTGCATTAATAAAGAAATTTGCCATTTTCCTAATAAAAGGATTTTTGACATTTGAACCACTAACATTAAAGTTCGAAAAAAAGACTGAAATAACAGTTTTCTTTAAAATTTTATTAGGTAACTTAAACAATTAATAATCCGTGTTTCTACCGCGAACACTAACACAAGAATATCGGTTTGGCATACTCAAAATGAGTTCATCCAAATCACGCCGTGGAATGGCCGCCCATGTTCGTTGCAACAACAAAAAAAGGTCTTCTTGCGACTGGATACCCTCCATATTCGGCAGAGCTCTTCTCTGTAGCATATCCCATGCATGCTCAATCGGGTTCAAGTCTAGCGACTGAGCAGGCCAGGGCCAAAGCCACATCTCAATCTCAAGAAATCCGCATAAAAATGCTTGATCCCTAGACACTTTTGATGTGTGTATTTGTACTATGGCAAGTGTGTATTTGGCAGATAATTTTAACTTCGTGTATGCCACTCTATTGGATTCACAACCAAATTCAAGTACGCGATCCTTTATTTCCCCATTGACTAGAAAACCAATACCTCCTGTTCCCCTGGTTTCTCCCTCTTTGTAGTACAGTATATTACCTGATGGTAGCGTAATAAGTTCTTCGCCCTCTCTTCGGATTTCACAGAGGCCAAGAATGTCCCACTTGATGCGTTGCAGCTCTGTTTCAAGTTCCAAGAGTCTATCGTCCGTAGATAGCGTCTGCACATTGTACGTGGCTATATAAAGTTGATTTCGGCAGTTAGTCAACTTCCAGGGATTCCTTTTTGCACCCCTGCCCCGTGTCACCTGGCTACTGCTCGGGCCAGAGAGTGACGGAACGCTGTGAACTCGGGGTCGATACGTGTTTTATGCAGTCATGATTTGTGGAGAGGGGGGTTTAGCAATAATCACCACGTCAGCAACGACGGGTTGGTGATCGCAGTACTGCATCCGGTTATGACGGACTCCATCACCGCACACAGGTATTCATTTCTTCGGTCGTATAATCGCGAAGAACGCTGGCAGGCTGCTGCCCTCTGCCAGGGCGATGCACTTATTTAAGTGGCGGTGCAAACTCGCCATGTCGTAAGGTATTTACGGGCCATGTGGTATTTCTTGGAGATAACTGTGCCACGAGATATCCCGCCACACCCTGATACCTTACCGCCTCGGTCCGGGACTGCTTATTTGGCAAACCTTATTCGCAGCTGACCTGTATATCTACAGGACGTTCCACTATCCGCCACCTGTGGATCCGGTAGGTAGCTGAGACTCGCCCCCTAGTCGTTTACTACGATCGCCCCCGAAGACTGTGAAAGAGGGTAGACCGATATGTCTGCCAATAACATCCCACCCGCAAGATCTTCAGTTACTCCGTGATCATGGCGCTTGCAACAGCGCCGAAATATCGGATACTCACAAACAAAAAGGTACATGGTAGCAATCCCGTAGATTTTTATTTTCAACCGACTTCCAAAAAGGAGGAGGTTCTATGTTCCACTGTATGTATTATTTTTTTTATGTATGTTCACCGATTATTCCGTCAGTTGTGGACCGATTTTGTTTTTTTTTGTATTCGTGAGGGTATGCTTCCGAGGTGGTCCCATTGTCAGCATATCAGGATCTGATGATGGGATCCCAGGGAAATCGAGGAAAACCCTCATTTTTTATAGGCACATACTATGTTTTACGTATATTTTCTGAAGTTACACCGGTATTTGCGTCTGGTAGTCATCATTTTATGATGATGAGCTGATGATGTAAGGTACAACTCCTTAACGGTTAGGAGTTGGAGGATAAATGTTTAAATATCTTATGTACATATGTTACCTTTAGTCGTATCCTTTCAAATTATTTAGGTAAGCTGATGATGGAAGGTGGAAGGTACAACTCCTCAACGGTTAGGAGTTGGAGGATATTTTTTTTTTTTTTTTTTTTTAAAGACAACTCCCGCATTAGGAATAAACATCCTGTGTCGCGGGGGACTTTACAGACATACATGAAACGGACACAATTAACACCCAAACTCAGAACAACACTTTGTGGAACACACAAAGTGTTGTTCCGTGTAGGATTTGAACCCACAACACTTGGCGAATTGGCAAGCGGCATGGCGACCGCCTAAACCACTAGGCCAACCGTTCTTTCTTCCCAATTCTTTCAATTTCATACGCATCTAAAGACCTTCAGTCGTATACTTTCAAGTTATTTAGGTGAGCTGATGATAGAAGGTTAAACTCTTCAACAGTTAGGGATTAGAGGATGATTTTAATATTACACGTACGTATAGACCTTAATTTGTATTCTTGATGATGAAATTGATGAAATAGTTCAACTTACTACTTACCTACGATTGTTTGCACTAAAAACTGAAAAAAAAACTTTTTATAAGAAAAAAAACCGACTTCCAAAAAACATCCAACGAAAACTCTCTGCCAAAAAACACTTATAAGCGTAGGTATAGGCAATTTATGAAGAACCAGTTTATTTTACGCTTTTAAGTGTTTTTTTTGGCAGAGAGTTTTCGTTGGATGTTTTTTGGAAGTCGGTTTTTTTTTATAAAAAGTTTTAATGTTAATGACCATAAAAGTTTAAAACAATATATTATACTTTACATACTTTTAAATAATGTTAGGTATGTGTTGAAATGCTCCATGTACACACATCAAAAGTGTCTAGGGATCAAGCATTTTTATGCGGATTTCTTGAGATTGAGATGTGGCTTTGGCCCTGGCCTGCTCAGTCGCCAGACTTGAACCCGATTGAGCATGCATGGGATATGCTACAGAGAAGAGCTCTGCCGAATATGGAGGGTATCCAGTCGCAAGAAGACCTTTTTTTGTTGTTGCAACGAACATGGGCGGCCATTCCACAGCGTGATTTGGATGAACTCATTTTGAGTATGCCAAACCGATGTTCTTTTGTTAGTGTTCGCGGTAGAAACACGGATTATTAATTGTTTAAGTTACCTAATAAAATTTTAAAGAAAACTGTTATTTCAGTCTTTTTTTCGAACTTTAATGTTAGTGGTTTAAATGTCAAAAATCCTTTTATTAGGAAAATGGCAAATTTCTTTATTAATGCAAAGGTGACTTGGTTTATCGTTACTGTGACAAACGAAAACACTTTATTTGATGAATCCTTAAAGAAAATTTTAATTAATATCAATCAGGAGAAAAGTTATTGCAAAAATATATGTTGATCCCTAGACACATATGTTGATCCCTAGACACTTTTGATGTGTGTAGTTCCAAAAGACGTATATTCGTTCTAATATGTATCTTATTAAAACTTGAAATCCGTTGTTATCCTTTTTCTCTAATTCAGTGATCTGTTGATCTGAAAACGTTTTTTGAGATAAAGAGGTTTGTGATTTTTTATTTTTTATTTTAATAACACTCGTATTCACGTAATCTGTAAACCTACTGCGAATAAGTCCGTATTTGTACACTTATGTTTATTTTAGGTACTTACTGAAGCGGTCGAATCAGCTTTTTTTACTCGCGTGTATAAATCTCAGTGTAGATATAATAATCACAGCAAAACCAAAAATTCACTGCCACAAACACCGATACTGGTTATAAAAATTAATTCATTTTTTTTTTTAATATATCTCTTACAAAACGGTATGTGGCTACCCTGGTTTATCAACCTGTTAAAAAACTATACCTCTGCAAATAATAATCAAAACCGTATGTTATATATTACATTAAAGTTTAGAACGTTATGGAATAGTTTATCTGATGATTGGATGTATATGACAATTGAACAGTGGGAGAGCTACGCTTCGGCTTTTGTCGATATCCGTAAAGTTGAGTGTATATTATATTTCTGACCTCTCTCTTATTGATTTTCACTACGTTAAATAACCACAGGCTCTATTAATAAGGCATGAACATTCGTTTAGTATTTTTGGTAATTTTAGTTAGGTTAGGTTAGTTAGTTAGGCTAGTCAGGCTTCCATTGTAAGCAATCCATGAAAATAAAATATAACCAATTAAATCTTGACAAATTGGAGTGGACAGGTACAGAACATGTACAGGACTGATATAGTATTAAAGTTTAAAAGCTATAACCCGACTACGTCGTAAACAACGTCATCATAATCAGCCTATCGCCTTCCACTACTGGACATAGGCCTCCTCACTTGCACGCCAATTAGTTTGATACTCGGCTTCTCGCATCCAGGTCCTGCCAACCGTCATGCGCAAATCATCACTTCCCTTGACCTGTGGACGTCCTACACTTCTTTTGCCAAGACGCGGTCTCCACTCAAGAATCCGTTAACCCTAACGGTTATCAGTTCCGCAGCCAACATGCTAATCCTGTGGGCTATGTCGATGATCTTAGGTCTCTGCCGGATCTCTTCATTCCTGACACGATCCCTTAGAGAAACGCCAAGCATAGCCATGTCCATGGCACGTTGAGTGATTTTGAACTTGTGGACCAACCGTGTCGTTCGTATCCACGTTTCAGCTCCATATGTCGGGACGGGTAGGACACACTAATTGAAGGAACCTCATAAGGCTTAGTTATAGACACTTTCCGAACTGTAAAACCATATTTTCAGAGACTTTTCACGTGTCACTATCATGGTATTTCCAGTTATAATCCCAATTATTATGAAGTGTGTTTTTTATTAGTAAATTTTTCTTTAAACTGAATGAGACATAATGGAATGTATATGCCTGTATGATGATGGAGTTCTGAACATAAAAACCAGGAGCCAGAGTTCTTTCTTTCCAGACTTAGTAGACTAAACCAAAACCCCTCTAAGTTAGGCTTTGTTTACATTTTAACGGTAAATAACGTAATATGGATGTTACGAAATTGCACAGTGACATTTATTTAAGCCTTAAAACTGACAAGCAAATGAATTACGTATGTTTTTCCTTGGGCGAATGTTATTAATAAAATCAGAGAGCTCACTCATCTGTTATGTTTTAATTTCTAAGTTCGTTATAAATACTACGATCATTACTTTTTTTCATATGATTCAAACCAACAGTTAGCTTTGTGGGAAGAAAAGGGAAATGGGATGGTCTATCTATATCTATTCTGAACAAAATAAATCAAATCGAAAATAGTCTTCGCAACTTCTTGAATAATACTCCACAGTATCAGAAAGCAGAACAAAAACATCAATCAGACTGCACGTGAGGTTAAAAATTTGAACAATTAAAGAACCTTATCCTTCCTTATACCTAAGTCGTAAAAAATTGTTATAAATCATCAAAAAACTAATATGGCTGAAATAATACACACATTGATAATTAAAAGTGATTTTATTATCCTTGCAATAGATATAAAGGCATGTTCAGACACAAGCAAGCTACACACATTCGCGGCTGCCTACGGCATCAAATCGCATGAGCTTAATCAACATGGGTACTACGAGTATATACACACTCATTGCGTCGCGTCGTTTAGATATTCGCTAAACGTTGAAGTAAGGGTGCATCGCAATAGAATAAAAAACGATCACTCTTTGGTACACACACACACACACCTATCTGGTTTTAGCTGCTCCACGTAACTTCGTCTGTCTCTCAAAAATAAAACATTTTTTCCCCTTTGTAACTTTTTAATTGGAACCAGTAGTTTCTGAAATTAGCGCGTTCAATTAAACAAACTCTTCAGTTTCACAATATTAGTATACATGTACCAAAGTGTAATTGTTAACATATTGATGATACCGCAAGCAGCTATGCTTCATCGTAGCAATCTGAACAGCCTCGAAAGCCTTATTACATGAGATCGATGAACAATATTAATAGTTATAACCTCTAGCTAGATATTTATTTAAGTTAAATAAATCTTGAAATAGAGATTTGACTGCGTTGAGTATTGGGAATCATACGTTGCAGTGTACACTACGAGTGCTATTTAATTAGCCAGCTGTTTATTTCATTCTAATTTGTTATTATATAATGAAAGTACTTTGATGTTATTTATATTTTCCGTTATTGTTGTACCGTTGTATTATTGTTTGTGTACATAGCAACAGTATGGCTCTATTTGAGCATATTATGTACGGTCATTAAAGACATAGTATGAGTGATTGCAAACTCGACATAGCCAAATCTGAAATCACAGGGGCTGATATCGATTACAAATTGTTGTGCTTTGCTTGGCTTTATTTTCTTCACTTATATACTCCAACTTTCTTTGGCTTGATTTTTTGCACCCACGTGTAAACAGAATGTTTCTAAATATACAATTTGATCTTTAATCTATGTACCTATATAAAAATATCATAGTATCTTTAAACATATTCGTTTAATAGATTCACAAACAGAACTTAGTATAAATAAATTCAATATGTTTTAGGCGCATACATAGAAATATAATAAATAAATTTACGGATTTTAATCACAATAACAAAGTTATTAAAAATTTATTTACTTATAAAATGTTTCATCTTTTAAAATTCATAATATATTTTCGTTTAAAAGTAAAATTATCTAAATGGACATTTCTTTCAATTATATTATAACTCTATTAATTTCAATAATATCTAACAAATTATATTTATCGGCAAAAATATGTTTTTTTTGGTTTTTGTCTCATTCATTAAAAGTTATGTAATGAAAGTTAACACCATAGTTTTCATTGCGATTAATCATAACTGATCTTATATAAAATCATAAGCTCCAATCGTTAGATATACTTATGTAATCATAATATTTTTCTAAATATTTTTTTTGAGAATTTAGAAACATCCTATATTCGAAAGGGATACAGTGTGGCATCCATCCTGTATTCCACGCAACCCTGTCGACCATAATATCAACATTTATAAAATTCCCTGGTTAATTACACGAAGGGGTTTAAAGTAGTAAACATCATATAAAATTATGAGAAATTAACAAATATTAAGTTGTACGATAAAGGAAAGACGAATAAGACACGTCTAACTGTTACGTGAAGGAATATACTTCGTAAGGCTAAAGTAAAATGTATATTTAATATACAGTACATATACAGTTAGTTATAAACTATAGTCGATATAACATTATGTAGTTCACAACACTTATTATTTCAGAATCTGCAAGTCAGAGAGCTCATCTAACAGTATGAAGGAGACGTGTAGTAACTAGACCTGAAACGAAGAAATGACACATTATATGTAAGTGCAGATGTTGGTATTCAAGAAGTCAATGGTACCTACTTGACATATAGTTTGAAATCGCATATGATGCATTATTAGCCTTAATGATTTTTTTTAATGAAAAAATGAAATTAAATAAAACATAAATCTTTTCATACGACAGGTTTTGTTTTGTCAATATCATAGCATTTAAAATAATTTTGTCAGGCTTTTCTACAATTTAGTGATGTTTTCAATTATTGATTGAAACACACACTTCCTTCATAGGAAAACTCGGAAAATAAATCAAATAAAAGCAGGGTCTCCACCGAACAAAAGTTGCAAACTTTTGTGTTGTCAACAGGTGTTGGTGACCAAAGATTCTGTAATTTCCTTGTGTTGGCAACAAAAATTGTAAACAAATGTTGGAATACGTGTTTCTGTTTTTGGCGTTAAACCTCCAAAGAATACGCTTGTTGCAGATATTAATTAGCTAAGAGGAGACGCTTATTTAGAAACAAAAAGAAACATGCCTGACACGTGAACGAACGAATCAATCGGGTTGTTTATTGAGCTGTATCGCATACAGATACGATGAACGTTTCTGATTTGTCCATCACTAATGCGGCCTGCCAACAAATCATCTCTTCTCAAAGCATTTAATAGTTCAATCGCTCCATGTACTTTTCTTTCTTTTAGGCTTGGTCGTACCCAACACTTATGCTTCCGTTTCCGCATTTTGCATAAAATATTTAATACTGCGGCTGCCTGCATAATGTCATCGTCGTTCGATTACATTTTAACGTGGAGACAACTTGTTGTCAACTCAAATGTTTTTTAAATTGTTAGCGACTCGGTGTAGACACAATGGAAACAAAAGTTGGCAATTTTTTGAAGAGTTACAAACAGTTGGAAACACTGAAACGGCCAACAATTTTGGTGGAGATGCGCCTTGAGGTCCCTAACCTTCTCGTCTTTCTTTCTGTATATCGCCTAAGGAATTGATATAATATTACTGCCGTTTCATTTTTAGTTAGTATAAGTAATACACAACACATATATTATTACACTGGTCACAGTGTAATAATATACCCGACATTGTGTAGTGTTGGCTTTTTTTTTGATAGTCTACAGTTTTGTGTCAGAAAAAATAAATCATCATCTTGGTAACCTATTCGTAAAAATCGGTTTCGTTAAAATGACGTTACTTTACTTACCTTTTTACTCAGAAGGATTGGCCATGTAGATTCGCCCGCGTCGAACGATAGCAGCTTTAGGAATAAAGCTTTCACGATGTTTATCGCGGGGACGTTTTATTTTCCCACCTTTCGATTTGTTATCTTTCTGGGCATCCGGGCTCTGGCTCGCACCGCTCGCAGATTCCGCGGAGTCCGCGGTTACGATTATGGTATCAGAATCGTCTACTTCATCAGGACTAACGTCTTCCCTCAATAATTTAATCAGCACGATGGTGTATCCCTCTATCTCCCTCATTCCCTCTGTTAAGTCCGACATTTTTTGATAGGTGAATACAACTTTTGTTACACTAGGAATTATTTAATTTACTTAAATCAGTAAATAAGTCGACTGTAATTTCAACAGCTGTGTGGGATCAAAACTAAAGAGACCTCTATGGAAGACGTCCACGATCAATACCGACATGCGCACTGTGATATACTTTTTTTAAATCAGTAACTAGGATTATATACCATGTAGATGGCAACCTACCTTATTACATTACCCTATTATGAAAGTTAAAAACCCAAGTATGAGAAATGTTATACTTAGCTAAGGTACTTCCCATCCGCCTTACTTATCTCTAAAAACAAGAAGTTTGAGTTCTTTTTTATATTGTGCCGAATCAGAATTTTTACTTATTCAGATGTCAACATTTGTAACCTTCTGTCCAGCGTGAGATAAATAGCAGTATACAGCCTCTATAAATATATAGTGTAAGGAAAATTTAAATTTCAACTATCCGACATTGAGATTTTTTTGCTACAGTGGGAGTATTAAAAATTCTAAATTATTTTTAATTCTGGCAAACGTCTCAAACGTTGCAATCGATGTTTTCATATTGGACCCATACGCATGCGCGACGGTAAATATATATATGTATATTCAGGTCAATCAGCGGCGTTCTATTTGGGTAGTATTTTCAAGTCAAAGTTGCTAAAAACAGAAATAAATAGATAGTTACATAAATACTGGCACTATGTACCGCTACATAGAAGTGCTGAGGTTGGTGGAGGAACAACGCAAGCTTGAAAAACGTCTGAAGTGGCTGATGCAAAAAACGAAGATAGTAGAACGATATGCAAGAAGAGACAGCGCAGAATTTAATGGAATACCCGAAGAGGAGAACGAAAACCTTAAGAATATCATCATACGCGTGAGTAGTTTCATAGGCTGTTCGATCAGAGAGGAAGACATAGTCTTTGCCAAGCGTGTTGGCCACAGGAGCCCTCGCCCCATCATCGTCAAATTCACAAATAGATTTGTGCGTGATCGACTGGTATTAACATCTATCAATTATGACCTGGGACATCTGCATGAGACCCTGAATACCCGTCAGGTGGGATTCGCTGATAAGGATCTTCCCGTGCTTATATCTTCACACCCTTCCAGTTTGAACAAATTTCACCGCAAGAGGGCTAGGGAAGCTGAGCTCAGGAACAGGAGAATAAGCAGGACAGCAACCATCGGCATCCAGCCTCCTCGCAGGTCACCTCGACCAATGTACTACCGTGTAAAAAGTCTTCGCACTCTGGCTGTTCTCGCAATGAATAAACACAACATAAGGCTGTAAATGAACACTTCTTTTGTTTTTATCAACAATATTCAAAATTATTATAAATCGATGTCATAGTTATTTCAGTAGATTTAATCTAATGTAAACGGAATTTCTTTTTAACAAAAACAATGTTGTCTATTAACCCATCTTTTAAAATAAATATAATTAATAACTACCTAAACATTCATTAATGTAATCATTAAAAATCGATGTTATAGTCAGTAGATTTTAGATGATGTGAACCACACTTGTTTTTAACAAATACATGTTTATTTGTGTAATCGTTAAATTGATGTTAAATCGTGATTTCAGTAGAATTAAGATAAGATAATATATAAAATAAAATAGAACTTTATTTTTACATAAAAATATGTATTCTACTTACACACCTATTCAAATACATAATATTAATAAACATTCATTTATATGCTCATTAAGAATTGATGTTGTAGTCATTTCGGTAGATATAAGCCATGGTAACTGTGTTTTATTCTAACATAAAAACATATTGTAGGTAATCTCCAACACATCTATACAAAAAAGTATTATTCAAAATCGATGTTATACTTTCATGTTATAATTCTTTTAGTAGATTTAAGTAAACCGTATTTTATTTAAATATAAAAGAAATTTTACTCTTTTTACACATCTATACAAATCAATAAAATAAAGGTCTCTTTTAAATGTCATACAGTTTTTTTTACTAAATCAACCTGTTTATTTCATCATCTTCATCATCTTCCTAGCTTTTATTATTCTCAAGATTTGGGGTCGGCTACTAGTTCAACCGGTTTTACCTGAATATCAGTTTTTACACGGAGCAACTAGCATTGGAGTCCGATGCCAGTCGCTCCGTGTAAAAACCGATGATCGGACCTCCGCAACCCTGAGGGTAAACTGAATTTGAAGGTTGAACTAGTTGTCAGTATATTTGAGGGCACTGACTTCCTAATAACGATTGCCAGAGATGTTCATGACAACCGGGACGACGACGGTGAGTGCGAGACCGGAGGCCCAATTAGTCTAGTCAACAAGTTCCAAACTTGTTGACTAGACTAAAAGATGCAGCAGCATCACTAGACCGCCATGGTGTGGGTCGCCATGCTGCATTGTCTGCATTCGCAGTGAGCATGGTGACCACCACTCTTGGATTCTGCTTATGCTTTCCATCAGGCAGAGTAGAGTCATTTTGGCGGGCCAAACATAAAAAAAAAGTATGCAAACTTTCTACACAGATTTAAATTGAAACGTCTAGATTGGTTCGTTAGCTTTAAAACAGCGTAGGGTCCCTTAATTTTGTTTACTGGAAAGGACCTTAAAACTTTTTTGAAGAAAAATAGAAATTTAAAGAAAATTGGTATAATAAAAAATTTGGTTTTAACAATAGACACAAGCTTTATGCTAGGGTTTTTTTATTTTTTAATAAGGTGTATTACCTCCACGTGTCCCTATTATGGATTCTAATCGGTTCCGCATAGATTTGATTAGGGTTATTAAAACATATTGCGGAATATTGTCCAATTCTTCTGAAAATGCTGTTCTTAGTTGTGCCACTGTCGTAGGCACAGGATTCCTCGCATATACAGCTCTTTTTAAATTGTCCCAAAGATGCTCAATGGGATTAAGATCCGGGCTGCGTGCTGGCCAATTCATTGTACGTATCCCAACCTCTTCGCAATATTGTCGAACTTGTGCAGCAGCGTGCGGCCGGGTATTATCCTGCATTTAAGTAAAATTTTCGCCTATAAATCCCATGTAAGGCACCGCGTGATCTTCTAAGATCTCTGTTATGTAGCGATGTGCAGTCAAACCCCCTCTACTACCTTTGTTTGTTTTGACGGTCCATGTCTATGAACACAAGTTCTGTTCGCCCGTTCATCGATATGCTACCCCAGACCATGCACGAACCGCCTCCAAAAGGAACACGCTCCTCAATGCAACTTTGAGCATATCGCTCCCCACGTCGACGATAGACTCTTCTGCGACCATCTGCACCATATAAACATGTCCTACACTCGACTGTGAACAATACGGAGGCCCATTGCTCATCTGTCCAACTTAGGTGATCACGCGCAAATCTTAAGCGAGCTTGTCTGTGAGCTATAGACAACTTTGGACCATTTGCTGGTCTAAAAGGGGGTATCCGCTTCCTTTAACCGTCTTCTTATTGTTCGTGAACTAACGTTTACTCCACGCACTTCAATAAGCTCTGTTTTGATGTTAACTGACGTGAGGAAACGATTTCGAAGGGAAGTTGTAACAATAAATCGGTCATCACGAGCGGTGGTTGCTCGAGTTCTGCCTGTACCACGTTTCCTTTTGTAAGAACCTGTCTCGACAAACCTTCTGTATATTCTAGAAACCGTAGACTGGTTTAAATTTAAATTTTCGCAATTGGATGAATGAATTGGGAATAGGCATACCCGTACTGCCATGTAACATAATCAGGGAACAAAACAGTTGCTTTAACTTAGATCATTTTAGTTCCAGATATTGTAAGGTATTTGAAGACGGTCTCGGACGGTTCACTGGCGGTACGGTCGGGTTTCGTTTGCGGGAGGGGGCGCGGCCCGTGTTCCTGCGCACGCGGCCGCTCGCCTATGCCCTGCGCGAACCTGTAGAGCGCGCGCTTGATCAGATGACACGCGACGGCATCATCACACCAGTCACCACGTCCGACTAAGCCACTACGATTGTGCCAGTGATGAAAAAGGATGGTACTATCAGAGTATGTGCTGATTTTAAATTAACTTTGAATAAATGTCTTGAGGTGGATCACTATCCTTTACCTAAAGTTGAGGATTTACTTACAAAGCTGCACGGGGGGGGAGAAATTTACGAAGCTCGATTTATCACAAGCATACACTCAATTAGAGCTTGATGAATCAAAAAAATTCACTGTTATTAATACTCACAAAGGTCTATTCATGTACAATCGACTCATTTACGGCTTATCGTCGAGTCCGGGTATTTTTCAAAGAAAACTAGAGCAACTATTCGCGGGCATGCCTCGAGTAGGGGTCTTCTTAGATGACGTCATAATTACGGGGGTAGATAACTTGTCACATTTGGCCACGTTACACGAGGTATTTGAGAGATTGCAAAAATTTGCATTGAAAATCAATAAAGAAAAGTGCACCTTCTTTGCCGAATCAGTGACTTATTTAGTTTTTGTGATAAGTAAAAACGGGGTACACACCTGTTCGGAAAAGATCGAAGCTATTAAAAATGCTCCCGTGCCTTCTAACGTAACAGAATTGCGTTCCTTCTTAGGTTTAGTGATGTATTATGCAAAGTTTGTACCTAATATCAGTACAATATTATCACCATTGTACGCGTTGCTGAGGAAGGACTCGAAGTATGAATGGACTGAGAGTTGTAAGCTATCATTTGAGAGAGTTAAGGGGCGCGTCCCTAAAAACACGCAAAAAGGCACTTGCAGTTTTCAAAACAAAAACAACTCAATTCATTATTTGACACAAAAAAAAATATCTCAGTAGTTTAATAAATCAGTCTACCAATCTACCGAGTGACATATATAAAATAATTCTTTACTTTTGTGAAAAAAAGCCTTAACAAAGATTAAAATCATCGAAATCGACCCTTTTTATTAGCACACTTTGTCCTATTTCGTGCTCTATTTTAAATGTATTTTTTCTTATTTCGCGAGAAAAAAGTATGGAGAAAAGATTTACCGTTTTAGTTTTTTATTAATTCTCACCAAAAAGCCATAATCTAAGGCTAAACATCATTCATTTTTAGCGACAAAAGTTCCATACATTTTAGTACGTAGATATCGTCTCCCGTAAATTGCAATAAATAAGTTTTATCGCGCTCAAAAAATTCAGTGCACAGAGTACAATGTATATATTATAGATAGAGAGTCATCTTGGCGCTGTCAATTGTCCCCGATGTTTGGCGCCATCTATTAATCTTGACCCGTAAACTACATTACATGTTTTACTCAAACATACGTAATCTAATCTTTGTGTGCTACAACGTTTAATAAAATTGGTTTACGTATGTCTACACTACCTAATTCTTAAAAACACAGTTTTTGTTTGTAATAATTTATTTGCGTGAATTAAAAAAAAATACTATTATTGATAACAAAAGCTGCGTTTTTGAGAAGTAGTGTAGATTACAAGAAAGGAAAGTGGTAAATAAAACGAATTATTTTATTTCTTTGTTTTATTATGTTTGTGTTTATTAAAATATTCTTGAGGCATTTTTCACATCGTCATTCCCTTCATACACAATAATAATTAATAATAAAAAACAATATTAGCAGATTCTAAATTGATGACTCAAGTTTATGGTCCTGATTGAAATTTCTTCACAACATTGTATCAAAACCATGTTTTTTGGACAACATTTTCCAAATGGCTTGCATACCTTGAATGCGTAGTCTTAGTGACAAATTTAGTAGGCCGCCAGCGTGTGCGTTCAGGTTGTGTTTCTGAAAATGAAATCAAAATATCTTTATGCTAAATGCAACACTTTAGTATTGTCTAATCATCAAAATCTGTTCATAAACGACGATGTTATCCGCGAACACACATAAAAATATATGTATATACGGTCGAATTGAGAACCTCCTCCTTTTTAGAAGTCTATTAATAATAAATAAAATTGGGAGTGTCTGTTTGTAATATTACAAGTAAAATTATAACAAAAACCGACTTCAAGTTTCGACTCGATTTCTCTTGGATGCCATCATCAGATCTTAATGTCCTTATCATGGACACCGTTGGGACATATCCTTTTCATTAAAAAAAGAAAATCAAAATCGGTTCATAAACGACGAAGTTATCCGTGAACACACATAAAAAAAACATATATACGGCCGAATTGAGAACCTCCTCCTTTTTTGAAGTCGGTTAAAAATACCGCTTTTACTTAATGCATATTGTACACTTATGTGTACACGATACATGGACCAAAATAACATTATTTTTTCAATTTTTGTCTGTCTGTTTGTTCCGGCTAATCTCTGGAATAGCTGGACCGATTTTAACGGGACTTTCACTGGCAGATAGCTGGTGATAAAAGGAGTAATTTAGGCTACTTTTTAAGACTAGCTTTGCCCCGTGGCGTTACCCGCGGTTGTTGTTGTACCGCGGGTAACACCGCGGGGCTTAGCTAGTCATCTATACAAATAAATAAAATTGGAGTGTCTGTTTGTAATATTAAAACAACCGCTTTTTACTAAATGCATAATTATGTATGTAAGGTATACATGGTACATATACCAAAACAACATTTTTTACAAATCTTGTTTGTCTGTTTGTTCCGGCTAATCTCTGGAATACCTGGACCGATTTTGACGGGACTTTCACTGGCAGATAGCTGTGATAAAAGGAGTAATTTAGGCTACTTTTTAAGACTAGCTTTGCCCCGTGGCGTTACCCGCGGTTGTTGTTGTACCGCGGGTAACACCGCGGGGCTTAGCTAGTCATCTATACAAATAAATAAAATTGGAGTGTCTGTTTGTAATATTAAAACAACCGCTTTTTACTAAATGCATAATTATGTATGTAAGGTATACATGGTACATATACCAAAACAACATTTTTTACAAATCTTGTTTGTCTGTTTGTTCCGGCTAATCTCTGGAATACCTGGACCGATTTTGACGGGACTTTCACTGGCAGATAGCTGTGATAAAAGGAGTAATTTAGGCTACTTTTTAAGACTAGCTTTGCCCCGTGGCGTTACCCGCGGTTGTTGTTGTACCGCGGGTAACACCGCGGGGCTTAGCTAGTTATCTATACAAATAAATAAAATTGGAGTGTCTGTTTGTAATATTAAAACAACCGCTTTTTACTAAATGCATATGTATGTAAGGTATACATGGTACATATACCAAAACAACATTTTTACTAAAAAATGTTGTTTTGGTATATGTACCATGTAATTTTTTTTTACAATTCTTGTCTGTCTGTTTGTTTCGGCTAATCTCTGGAACGGCTGGACCGATTTTGACGGGACTTTCACTGGCAAATAGCTGATGATAGACGGAGTGATTTAGGCTAAGACTAGCTTTGCCCCGTGGCATTACCTGCGGTTGTCGTTGTACCACAGATAACACCGCGGGGCTCAACTAGTCATCTACGAGTATACAAATAAATAAAATTGGAGTGTCTGTTTGTAATATTAAAACAACTGCTTTTTAGTAAATGCATATGTATGTAGGTATACATGGTACATATACCAAAACAACATTTTTTTAAATTTTTGTCCGTCTGTTTGTTCTGGCTAATTACTGGAACGGCTGGACCGATTTTGACGGGATTTTCGCTAATGATGATACAAGGAGTAACTTAGGCTACTTTTAAGGATTCTGTAGCCAAATGGCAAAAAACGGAACTCTTAGGGATTCGTCTGTCTATCTGTCTGTCTGTCCGTCCGTATGTCACAGCCATTTTTTTCCCAAACTATAAGAACTATACTGTTGAAAATTGGTAAGTAGATGTATTCTGTGAAACGCATTAAGATTTTCACACAGAAATATTTAAAAAAAACAATACATTTTGGGGGTTCTCATACTTAGAACTGAAACTCAATTTTCTTTTTCATCAAACCCATACATGTGGGGTATCTCTAAGGATAGGTCTTCAAAAATGATATTGAGGATTTTATTCTCATTTTTTTCTAAAATGAATAGTTTGCGCGAGAGACACTTCCAAAGTGGCAAAATGCCCCCCCCCCCCCCCTATAACTTCGAAATAAGAGAATGATAAAACTAAAATAAATATATGATGTACATTACCATGCAAACTTCCACTGAAAAATTAGTTTGAACGAGATCTAGTAAGTATTTTTTTTTAATACGTCATAAATAGTAAACCGCAATTTCCCTTTCATTCAATCAACTCAAATATAAAAAAAATACACTATACACGGCATATATATACCAAAAATGTATTTTTTACAATTTTTGTCTGTCTGTCGGCCTGTCCGTTTGTTCCGGGTAATCTCTGGAACGGCTGGACCGATTTTGACAGGACTTTTACTGATATGTAGCTGATGATATAGGGAGTAACAGGCTAGTTTTTTTAGACTAGCTTCGCCCCGCGACGTTACCCGCTGTACGGCAAAAACCGCGGGTGACACCGCGGGACTCAGCTAGTTGTAAATCTTAATATATATATTTCTTGTGTGCGTGTGTATGTGACTGAACTCCTCCTAAACGACTGGACCAATTTTGATGAAATTTTTTGTGTGTGTTCAAGGGGATCTGGGAATGGTTTAGATTCACAAAAAAGACTGGACCGATTTTGATGAAATTTTTTGTGTGTGTTCAAGGGGATCTGGGAATGGTTTAGATTCACAAAACCGTAAACGATGTTACGTGGGTCATAAATATGGCGGTACGAAGTTCGCCGCATCAGCTAGTATAATTATATAATACTAGCAGCCGATCCCGGCTTCACGCGATAAACATAGGTATTTAACCAAAAATTTAAATACCGTGGCCGTGAGCGATAAGACCGCCAATTGATATACATACTTTGTAACTGATTTTGTTGTACTATTTAACTTTGTGTATACAATGAAGATAAATAAATTTAAAAATATGATTAATTATAACACGCTCTTAGCAAACTTTCCAGGCTTAGAAAACTCGGCCAAGTCAGCCGATCCCGGCTTCACGCGATAAACATAGGTATTTAACCAAAAATTTAAATACCGTGGCCGTGAGCGATAAGACCGCCAATTGATATACATACTTTGTAACTGATTTTGTTGTACTATTTAACTTTGTGTATACAATGAAGATAAATAAATTAAAAAATATTATTAATTATAACACGCTCTTAGCAAACTTTCCAGGCTTAGAAAACTCGGCCAAGTCAGCCGATCCCGGCTTCACGCGATAAACATAGGTATTTAACCAAAAATTTAAATACCGTGGCCGTGAGCGATAAGACCGCCAATTGATATACATACTTTGTAACTGATTTTGTTGTACTATTTAACTTTGTGTATACAATGAAGATAAATAAATTAAAAAATATTATTAATTATAACACGCTCTTAGCAAACTTTCCAGGCTTAGAAAACTCGGCCAAGTCTTTTTTGGCAAAATAAATAATCAAAATCATCCGTTTAGGAGCTATGATGCCACAAGAACCCACAGAGAGATATACACACATAGACACATTGATTCACTCGTAAAACTCATACCTAACACGAAGTGTGAGAGGAGGGCTCTCACACTTCGTGTCGGAGCTTGATAAAAAATAGCAAATAACCGCGATGTTACCCGCGGTTATTATCATACCGTATGTGACGCCATGGGGCGAAGCCAGTCTAAAAAAAAGCGGCCAAGTGCGAGTCGGACTCGCCCATGGAGGGTTCCACAGCAGCAAGTAACATAATATAATTTTTATTTTATAATACCAAATTTCGGTGGAAGTTTACATGGTAATGTACATCATATTTTTTTTTTTTAGTTTTATCATTCTCCTATTTTAGAAGTTACAAGAGGGGGGGGGGGGACACATTTTACCACTTTGGAAGTGTCTCGGCGCAAACTATTCAGTTTAGAAAAAAAAAAAAAAAAAACATATCATTTTGGAAGACCTATCCATAGATACCCCGTATAGGTTTCATGAAAAAAAAAATTGAGTTTCAGTTCTATGTATGGGGACTCCCAAAATTTATTGTTTTTTTTCTATTTTTGTGTGAAAATGTTAATGCGGTTCACAGAATACATCTACTTACCAAGTTTCAACATTATAGTTCTTATAGTTTCGGAAAAAAGTGGCTGTGACATACGGACGGACAGACAGACAGATAGACGGACGGACGGACAGACAGACAGACATGACGAATCTATAAGGATTCCATTTTTTGCCTTTGGTACGGAACCCTAAAAAGTAGCCTAAATTACTTCTTATATCATTAGCTATCTATCAGTGAAAGTTCCGTCAAAATCGGTACAGCCGTTTCAGAGATTAGCCGGACCAAGTAAAGAGACAGACAGACAAAAATTGTAAAAATATTTTGGTGTATGTATCATGTATACATACATATCCATTTAGTAAAAGCGGTTATTTTAATACTAGCTTTTACATGCGGCTTCGCTCACGCAGACTTTCATCCCCTGATTTTACCCTTAGGGGTGGAATTTCAAAAATTCCGTTCTTAGTGCTCACTTACTTTATATAAAGAACCTATATGCAAAATTTCAGGATTCTAGTAAGGAAACAAAAAATGCTCTTTTAATTAATGGTTGATGTTAATAAATACAAACTTATTAAGAAAATGAAAAGAAAGACGAGAGACGAGATAAAAGTAAAAATTAATCTCGATTTGTGCTGCACAACACTAAACTAAGTAAGGGAGTTGTAAAAAAAAAAATTCTTTGTGACTTTTTTCTTGAATATATTTTAATAAACTAAAAACAAAAAAAACTATTTCACGACTTTTTATTTTCAGTCAGTCAGTCACCTTACTTTTCTATATATATAGAAGATAGATTACAAACAGACACTCCGATTTTATTTATTTGTAAAAATTACATATAAAGACCTTTTTAATTATTTTATACACTTAAGTTTGTGAAACATTATAAAATGGAATTGGCTTTTGTCAAAAAATTCACGAACAAAATGTATATTTCTAGCCCTTCGGGTTCTTTAAATGATAGATTTACACTACATATAAAACTTTGATGTAAATAAGATTATCGTTACAACACAAATAAAACCCCGTTGCTTATAAGTAATGAACTGAATAGGCAAAAAACAAATATCACAACATATATTTATATAATTAGATTGACTAACTGACATTGTTTTGTAAGCTTACTAAATACTTTATAATGCCGTCCTATTTCTGACGCAGTTGGGTAAAAACAAATAAACCTTTTTAGATTAATGGAACAATTTATCAATTAAAATAATTAGTTGCAACAAGAATGATACATACCTGGTTGTAGTAGTGAAGGAACAGCAAGAGCATTCAAATGATTGTTCCTGTCTTGTGGTTTAAAATGTTTATCACACACTTTCCTTCTGAGATAAATTTCATCATCAGTTAAACCACTTAACAATGTTCCGGCCAAATTCCCTCAGGTCTTAAATCGCTGTGGATTTTCGTAGGTTGGGTGATAGAGATAGTGACACCTTAAAAAAATGATTTTATTTTAAATAAATACACACAAATTAGGGCCAATTCCCATGTATCTTATAAAGTTTTAAATAGTTATGTATAATTTGTCATTGCTGGTGATATTTAAATGTATACCTAATACTTATGTCTCTATATGAAACCTAAATCCATAGTTATTTGGAAAATATGTTTAAATTAGTCCATCAGGGTTTTTAATACTTTGTGGTGAAACTGGTCCTTATTATACATTTCATAACTGTTTTTAGCTTTTAATGCATTTTACACATAGTTTGTTATACAGAGGGCTTAGAAGGGATCATACCTTTTAAAAAATTAAATTGCGAATAAGTCCCACTGTTAAACAAAAACTATTCATTATAGAGTCAGTACTATAATCAACTTGTGCAGTTATTTAGGTCGTCCTTTTCATTCTTTATGGAAAATGATTCAATCCACTAAATAGTAGCTATTGAGATTTTTGATTTTAATTTTTTGCAGTCTGTTATAATAATTATGTATCTATATGGGAATTCATGTGATCACTAAACAGATACAATCCATTGAATTTCCTGACATTTCAACCAAATTACACTGGCTGTGATCACAGGCTGTCTAAATTTAAAAATACTTCATTGTTTTATAGGTCCGGCAATGTTTTGTCTATGTCTCCTTTATTTTTATTATTATTTTTCATAACAATTTTGTATTTGGTATTGTAAGAGCCAACTAAGTAGTAAACTATGCAAGAGAACAGCATGGCAAACAGAAGGAAAACTTAAAACAAAACTCTGGCCAACATGCTATAGTAGGCCAAAGCCTCCTCTACAGAGTGCTCTATATCCACTAGTAGGCTACTAAAGGCTGTTGATTATGGTGATTCTTTTAGTGTAGGAATTTAATTAATTGTTTGATATTCTATATTTCCTACAAGCATTTACATTAAAATAAAATATGGTGTCGTATCCCGCAATTATTCCATTGTAAATTATGATTAGTTAATTAACATGTATCCCTTTCGTGGTATGATAATATCGGGTATAAAAGAGACTAAATAAATAACTTATTTATATAAAAATATGACTTTTTCGTTAACTGACATTCAATTATTTGCTCCAATAAATTTACTCTGGTAATACGTTTAACAAACATAATATTTGCCATTATTACTTAGTAGAGGTTATTGATATTATCATATTAATGAAATTTCATCCTTACCTGTCGTTTTACATCCAAAAACACAACGTCTTGTAGTTGGCAATAAGAAACTTATAAAAATAACTATAACCTCCAAAATATCGTAAAATTGCGAGACACACACAGTAAAATTCTTCACAAGGTCTAGTTCTTCACAACTAGAAATTTAAATAATAAAGCATTCAAACTATCGCAATTAGAGAATTTTTTAAAAGTAAAGCGTCCAAACCATCGCAAGTAACTGGAACAAGCGTTCCAAATATCGCAAATAACTGGTGGAATTAAACACTAACACGTGGAGCTAACTCAAGTCTAATATAGTTGCGGAGAAAAAATACTCAACGCAAGGAAATTCACTAATAATACCAAAAGAAAACATTAAAAAGTTTTGTATACCGATTTGAAACCAACAAAATCAGTCAAAATTTTTAAAAATAAAATGTTGCCATGGAATGGAAATAAAAGCATACCTAGTTATAAATTTTGGAGGAAAAAAAATAACATAAAATAACTCTAAAAAAATATTTAAAAACAAAATCTAAAAATCCAAAGTCACTTTGCATGACTTTGATTTCTAAAACGCTTCCTTGAAACCTATATTAATGAAATTATTCGTCAGAATTAAACAATTCATCAGTATTAGCTTCTTACTTATATAATATAATTCTTTAAAATGTCAGATGTATAATTCACCTCGTCTTCTTAGTAAATAATATAGTCTTTCCCATTAAGTGTTTGGGGACTGATTCTTTCACTGAGGGACTCCAATAACAATAACTGCTACCAGTATCAAGGTCTTTAATATTAAAAGCACATACAATTCAAAACACATATTATTCACATCACAATCCTTTTCTTTCTAATCATCTCAAAACGTCCGACCGCTGTCAGTGTCAAAGAGAATTCGTTTTGGAAATAGAATTCGCCACACCACCCCCCCACGGAGAAGGATAAAACATGAGCTTTAGCTGCAGTAATCGGCATATTCCTTGAATTTGACCCGCCTGCCTGAGCGTGTTGTGTATGACAGGGGTTTGGTGTTTGCAGTATTTGATGGCAACGAAGGAGAGGAAGCAGGAGGTATGATTGAAGAGGGTGATATGGGCTTAGAAATTTGTTGGGGAACTGAAGGAATGGGTAATGGCGGTAATGGAGCTTCGGGAGATGAACAATTGAAATTATCGATGAAGGCAGGCTTGATTCGATCAACACTTACCACGACGCGTTTTCCCTTAATTTCCAAGGTCACAGTCTTTCCGTCTCTGGCGCGATCAATAACCTGGTACGGGCCCATATATGGTGGCTGTAAGGGACGTCGAACGGTATCGTCCCGAAGAAAAACATGTGTGGTTGATGAAAGACTTTTATGGATGAAGGGTGCTGGTTGGGAATGACGGGATGCGGGAATGGGGCGAACTATGGACATTTTATGTCGTAACTGTACCACAAAGTCTGCCGGGTCACTAAAATTATCTTGATTGGATTCTTGAACTAGCAACTCACCAGGTAAACGGAGAGGTTCTCCAAAAACTAATTCAGCAGCAGTAGCTTTAATATCCTCTTTGAAAACTGACCGCATGCCGAGAAGTACAAGAGGTAGCGCGGGAACCCAGGAATCATAGTGGCATGAAAGCGCGGCCTTGAGTTGTCGATGAACACGTTCAATCATGCCGTTGGCACAAGGGTGGTACGAGGTTGTCCTGATGCGTTTCGTAGCATATTGAATCATTAAACGTTTAAACAAATCGGATTCGAATTGAGTACCTTGGTCCGTAGTGATAACCAACGGTACTCCAAAACGAGATATCCACTCACGTGTGAAAGTATCAGCTACTTCTTCAGCAGTGATGGAACGCATGGGCCAAACCTCAGGCCATCTGGTGAATCTGTCAATTGCGGTTAAACAATAACGATAGTCATTACAGACTGGCAAGGGCCCGACGATGTCTATGTGGACATGCTGAAACCGCCCGGAGGGCAGGTCAAAATTTCCAAGAGGAGCGGAGTTATGGCGCGATACTTTAGCTCGTTGACATTCTTGACAAGTGCGGGCCCACTCTTTGCAGTCTCTATTCACCGATGGCCAAACGTAACGCTCAGTAACGAGGCGCGTAGTAGCCCGTGCACCGGGGTGGCTTAATTCATGAAGCTTTTTAAAGGTGGACCTACGGAAAGCAAGCGTCAGATATGGCCGCGGCTTCCCAGTAGACACATCGCAAGTTACTGAGATATTGGTACCAGGTATCAACAGATTAGTCAACTGTAAGCTGGAAGAGCGTTGTTGTCGTAGATGCGATAACTCTTGGTCTGCTTCCTGTGATTTAGCAAGAGCTTCGTAATCCTGCTCAAGAGTAATGGCATCGATACGAGACATTGCGTCAGCCACGACATTGTCCTCTCCTTTTATGTACTGAATATCGGTGGTAAACTGGCTAATGAAAGATAACTGATTTAGTTGAGCTGGAGGGAGTTTCTCCCGACGCTGCACGAAGGCATATAACAGCGGCTTGTGATCCGTGAATATAGTTACATGTTGGACCTCAAGGATATATCTGAAATGTTGTACACTTTCGTACACTGCTAGAAGCTCGCGGTAATAAGCAGGCCATTGTGATTGTTTGGTGGTTAACTTCTTGCTAAAGAAAGCAAGGGGAAACCACTGACCGTTCCTATACTGCTGAAGGCAAGACCCGATGTGAACGCTGGAGGCGTCTGTAAATAATCCGAGACGCATACCATTTACAGGATGCTGCAACAGCGTAGCATTGGACAAACTCTTCTTACAGGCATCAAATTGCTGCAAAAGCTCGGGTGACCATATAAATGGCTTTGCACCTTTGCCATCAACTGAGACTACTGCGTCTATTAGCGGAGCCTGAAACTGAGCAGCGTGAGGAATAAAACGACGGTAGTAATTCAACATACCGAGGAAACGTCTCATCCCTTGAACGGTTTTAGGAGGGGGAAAGTCCAAAATGGCTTGGATACGATCTTGAGGGGGTCGAGTTCCTTCAGGGCTGATAGATATCCCAGAAAAGTAACTTCACGTGCACCGAAAACACATTTGGAGAGGTTTATCACGACACCATAATCTTGTAGTCGGCGGAATAAGATTCTTAGATGTTCACGGTGGAGGACCTCGTCTGCCGAAAAGACCAAAATGTCATCCACGTATGGGAAACAGAAATCGAGACCCCGAGTGACCTCATCAATAAACCTTTGAAATGTCTGACCAGCATTTCTGAGACCGAATGTCATGAAAGGGAATTCGAAGAGGCCAAACGGAGTAACGATAGCCGTTTTCGGAACATCCTCTTCGGCCACTGGGATTTGATGGTAGGCTTTCACGAGGTCGATGGTACTGAAGATCTTGGTACCAGTGAGGTTGTGTGCGAAATCGTGTATGAGGCGAACAGGGTATCGGTCCGGTATGGTCCTTGCATTCAGAGCGCGGTAGTCGCCGCATGGACGCCATGTGTTATCCTTTTTTAACGTCATATGAAGAGGAGACGACCAGGGGCTCTTGGATGGTCGCGCTGTACCGGATTGCACCATATTCTCGAATTCTTTTTTGGCTGAATTTAATTTTTGAGGGGCTAAGCGACGAGGACGACATGAAATTGGGGGACCATCGGTTGTTTTAATGAAGTGAACAGTATCATGTTTTATCATCCTGGGGAGACCAGGAGGACGAGTGATCTCTGGGAACTCTGCTAGCACTTGTGCAAAAGCAGACTTATCCAAAACTACGGCCTTAACACTAGGCTGTTCCGAAAACGCTGTAGAGGCCGGTGTTGATATGTTTGTGACGCCATCAACCAGTCTCTTTACACGACAATCTGGCAGAAGATGGTAATGCGCCAGGAAATCAGAGCCGATAATAGCAGTCGTGACATCGGCGACGACGAATTGCCAAATAAAATTACGCCGGAGACCAAAATTAAGAGACATTGTTATTGATCCATATATCCGTTAGCCGCACTGAGCTCGTAATCAGAGGGTTTCCTGTGATCTGTAAGCCAGCGGTGGGGATAGCAACATAAATCCGATCCAGTGTCAACAAGAAATTGCCGTTTGGTGACTCGGTCGGTAACAAAAAGACGACGGCTTGGGTTAGGTTTGCAATCAGCTGCCGCCACTACTGAGTGCTCTGGTAGTTTTCCGACTTCCAGCTGCAGGGTTTGGTACATTTACTGGCATTACTTCCAAAGCGCATGTGGTACCAACAAATTTTGGGCTCAGTAGTAGGGCTGCGAGGACGTCTGGTCCTGGAGACAGATCTGCTTCGTGGCCGGGATTTCTCAGAAAATGCTGTTGTTAGGGCAGCTACCTGTTTGTTTAAATCTTCGATTTGAGCCATCATACTCGTGAGCGGAGATGTTGCTGTGGCGTACACATTAGCCGGCCCAGCTTGCACTTCGGCGATCTTATCTGCAATATCTGCAATTCGATCTAAACTCAAATCAGCTTGGGCGACAAGAATGCCCTGAACGTGCTGCGGTAAACGACGAAGCCATAGCTGACGCAAGATGTTTTCATCAGAAAGCGTAGTGCCTGCGAGTGACCGTAAGTGACGTAAGAATTGGGATGGTTTTTTATCCCCGAGCTCTTCGTCATTGAGCAGTCTCTTTAGGCGTTGCTCCTCTGATGAGGACAGCCTGTTGATGAGAGTTTCTTTCAGTTTTTCGTATTTTCCTTGTACAGGTGGATTAATAACAATATCTTCAATTTCCCCGGCAATCCTATGGTCTATCTGGCTGAGGACATAACTATATTTCGTAGCGTCTTGGGTAATGTCTGCAAGAAGAAACTGTGCTTCTGCTTGAGCAAACCAAACATGAACTCTGTCAGGCCAGAAAGGTGGTAGTTTAATAGCGACCCGGCAAATCTGCAGAGTAGTCTCAGGCTTTGACTGAATAATCTCATTCTTAGGCTGCGAAGGTCCAGCTCGTAATGCAGCATTTTCGGCTTCAAGGACAGCGAGACGTGCTTGTAGGTCTTCCATAGTGTAACAAATAATAGTAAAGTAGAGAGAGAGAAATGTAAGTAGAATGATGATGAAAGACACACACACAAATACCAAACCAAACGGGCACATAAAACTAATTGTATCCGGAAACTGTGAGACCTAAACCGTGGGAAAATGATGCTGGCAGACAAATTTAATAATTATGACAGTAGTTACACGTATTTACGATGTAATTAAATATTAAAACAGGAACTGCAACCTAACATTAAATGGACACACAATAATGCAAGGTACAAAGCTAACAAGAAAAGAAAAAAAAAAATAAAGTAATTAAATCACGAATTTGTTGTAGTCGTAGACAATTAAAAGTAATAAATAATCAACCTTAAACTTATTTGGTTGATTGATAAGTAGTAAATTTAAATAAATCTGCCACATTACATAACATTTTTTTAAGACTAAATTTAATTACAAAAAAATTAATAAAAACTCCTTTTTATATTTCTTTAGATTTTGAGTGAATCGGGACGTGTCACCGGTCGATGACAGTTAGGGCCGTCGGTCGAATGTCAAAAAGTTATCTTCTTGTTTACATGCTTGACGACCAATTGCTGGAAGAAAATTAACGGTTTAAATTATATTCTTGCAATTGGCAAACCTACGTGCGATGACGAAAAGCTTATTATTTTATGACTTTCAGCATTAAAATACACTGGTTTTGTCAATCTGTTACACTTCCTTGCACTTGAATACGGTTGAAATATAAGAAGCAGGTGATGAATCTTGGTTCGGTAGGCAGCTTCCGCAGTGTAGCGAGTCGCCTCAGGTCAGATGATGTCCACCAATCAACTCAAAGTCTTCGTTTGACGCGTAAACGCAATGTGTTGTAATCACGTCGGGGTCACCAGTTTGGGGACTGATTCTTTCACTGAGGGACTCCAATAACAATAACTGCTACCAGTATCAAGGTCTTTAATATTAAAAGCACATACAATTCAAAACACATATTATTCACATCACAATCCTTTTCTTTCTAATCATCTCAAAACGTCCGACCGCTGTCAGTGTCAAAGAGAATTCGTTTTGGAAATAGAATTCGCCACAAGTGCACGATTGGCATCTGGTGTCGAAACCCCACAAGGCGTTGGGTTTAATTAGCATGTTCTCACCTTAAAGTAAGATAGGCGTACTTTTATGCAAGGTTGAGACATTACATATTCTATAAATAAGTTCTTGGTTTGTAAATAAGTTTTGTACTTGAGGATTGAAATTATATTTTGATGTAACCCTAAATTTTATGTGTCAATTAAATTACTGAAATGGTTGTAGACTATTGAGTTGCAACACTGAGATGTATTTAAAAAAAAAGTGTGAGTTAAAAATGAATTAACGCCATCTATCTATAATTTTAAGAATTATGTGTGATCATAAAAAGATTGTAGAGGTAATAGTTAAGGAACAAGAACCATAGAGAGCAGGACCTTATTCGTAAAAACGGCTTATAAGGGACATTCACCCCATTCAGTGCCCTCCGAATATTCAAGGCGACACCATGTCCGTTTGTAGTTCGCACTGAGCTCCATAATACGTAAATGACAAGTTTTAGGGTGGGTTGCTAGTGGTGTCGAATTGTAACTGTTAATTTGTATTCTTGAATTTAATTTCATTTTTTAAAGAATAATTTCAAAGAAAAATATTAGTATTTTTTATTAACACAGAACTTATTTTTATACGTTTTTTTTAAATTGCTATGTATGTATATATCTAACTATATTTGTTAAGACGGAATCTTGCAACTCAATTTTGCTGATATCTTCAACCGATTGTGTTGAATTTTTGTAGGCATATGTATATAGCGTGACAATGCGATATTATGATGACATGGAGCTGAACTGATGTTGGAGCTGGAAGGTGGTCATAGGAACTTTGTAACGACGGAACCTATCGAGTTTGGAGTCGTTTGATTTGTCTTGACGTGTACTTTGAAGACACTTTGACAGACCAAGACACTTTGAGAAATTGTTTTTAAAAAAGTAAAAAAAAAATTTTTTTATGATTTCTGTTAGAATTGAATAACTACTACCGAAATAATGAAAGATCTTAAAATTACAGTTTTATTTTAGACTGCATGGTTGGTCTAGTGGTTTAAGTGGTTGCCTCGCCGCTTCCTACTGTATCAGGTGTGGGTTCAAATCCCACATGGGACAATACTGTGTGATCCACGAATTGTTGTTCTGAGTCTGGGTGTCCATTGTGTCCGTTTCATGTATGTTTGTAAAGTTTACCTCCAACACAGGATTTATTGGATATATACGGGAATTGCCTTTATTGAAAAAAAAAACTAGCTGAGCCCCACGGTCTTACCCGCGATACAACACCAACCGCGGTTACTCCTTATATCATCAGCTACCTATCAGTAAAAATCCCATCAAAATCGCTCCAGCCGTTCCATAGATTAACCGGCACAAACAAACAGACAGACAAAAATTGTAAAAACGGGTCCCATCTACACTTTACATCATTTCTATTATTATTCATCCCTTAAGTTCGAATTTAATCAATTGGTGAATTGTAAAACAATAGATGCCCTATCCCTTACATTATCTGATACCTGTAATCTATATAAATAAAAGAGTAAGGTAAAGAAGGAAAAAGAGATAAATATGCCGTGTTTGGTATCATCGGAAAGGGTGTTACTTGTACATTTCAAATATATATATAGGTATTATTAGCATTTGCTGGTGAATTTGTTCGTATTTATTCATTTTTTTTTATATTTCTATGTTAGGTATTTAAAATATACTTTGCTTAAAAATCATTATTATCACTACACCAAAACATTTTAAATAAAAAAAAGTAAAAACTTAAATTAAAATAGAAACGTACCATAAGCGTCGTTTTTTGTCAAAAAGTAAAAAAGTGGGGCGTACATCTATGTAGTAAAATTTAGTCAATATGAGCAATAAAAGCGATCAAAAATTATATTTTTAAGAAACATTAACATTATGTTCCATTATTATAACATATATCATACAAATTTTATTTCATAACATAGCATTAAAATCCGTTGATTACTTTAAAAGATCTAAGCTGACAGAGAGCGCGAGCGACTTAATTTTATACTGTGTAAAAACATATTATTTGTCCATGAAATGAATTAAAAATGAATACACTTGAACCCCATTCTCGGCCGTTGACGAGTTACTTAAAGCCCGCGGGCTTTCCGATATGACTAAGATACATTGCGTGCTTTGTGGGACATTCTAAACATTCTTCAAAGGCGAACAGTTAATGAATATGTAACTAGAAGAAAAAACCGAAAGTAAATTTATTAGTTGCCAGGGATAGTATGCAACAGTGCCCGATGCGTTTGTGTGCATGTACCTAAAATATGAATGTGGGTGTTCAATCACAAATTCCCACGCTCAAGGACTACAGTCTTAAGAGTATGTTAGTTTCGAGTGAAGTACTGGCACATTATTCACCGGAGTTGCCGCTGGTCTTAACGACGGATGCGAGTAGCACAGGTGTCGGCGCCGTCATAGCGCGTCTAATGCCAGAGGGCGGGGAGCGCCTGGTGGCTTATGCTTCGCGAGTACTTAACACGGCGGAAAAGGCGTATTCTCAAATAGAACGGGAGGCCTTGGCTATTATATATGGCGTCAGAAAGTTTCACCAGTACCTTTATGGACGAAAATTTACTTTAAGGACCGACCATAAGCCATTAGTGACTATATTTGGAGATAAAAGGGGAATTCCAGTGATGGCCGCCAGCAGGATGCAACGTTGGGCGGTGATCTTGGCAGGATATGATTACAACATAGAATATGTGCGTAGCGACAAAAACGCCGCGGACGCGCTTTCGCGGTTACCGGTCGGGGAGGAAAAGTACAAAGGCGAAGAAATTACGTATTTTAATTTTGTCCAGAATTTTTTGCCAATCACCAGGAAAGCATTGCAGGTCGAAATAGGCAGAGATGCAGTTCTACAGAAAGTATTTTTATTTATTCAATCCGGTTGGCCGGCTGATTGTAAAGATGAGGAATTAAAGTCATTTTTCACCCGACGTAACGAGCTTTATGTAGATAGGGGTTGCATAATTTGGGGATATCGGTTAGTGATTCCTAGTTCTTTAAGAATTCAAGTCTTAAAAGAGTTACATGTAGGACACTCGGGAATAGTAAAAATGAAGAGCTTGGCTTGTAGCATGTTGTGGTGGCCCGGCGTGGACGGCGACATCGAGGGCGAGTGTCGGCGCTGCGAGACCTGAGCGTTGGAGGGCCCGGCGCCACCGCGGGCGCCGCCGCAACCGTGGCCGTACCACGCGGAAGCGTGGACTCGTCTTCATTTAGATTTCTTGGGGCCTTTTCAGGGTAGAACGTTTCTGGTGTTAATTGATTCCACTTCTAAATGGTTAGAAGTTTTCTCGATGCTAAAAACGACGGCCAGTGCGGTTATTAAGTATTTGCGTGAAACCTTTGCAAGGTTCGGGTTACCAAGAGAAGTAGTATCTGATAATGGTCCCCCATTCACGAGTTGGGAATACAATGAATTTATGACTAAAAATGGCATAAAAATTACATTCACTCCCGCTTATCACCCCTCGTCGAATGGCGCCGCGGAGAATTCGGTAAAATTCGTTAAATGTGCTATTAAGAAGGCAAATAGAGATGGTGTCGATATAGACGTGGCTTTACAAACATATCTGTTAGCGTATAGGAACGTGGAGCATAGTACGACGGGAGTCTCTCCGGCAGTTCTGCTACAACGTAGAAGTCTAAGGTCCAGGTTGGATCTTTTAAGGGAAGATAGGGAGATAATTACAAAAGTACAAGAGACCCAGCAAAAGCAAGTGGCTAACGCGGGAGGTACACAAAGGGAGTTTAGAGTTAGGGAGACAATATGGGCGCGTGATTTTACGGGGGGAAAATGGATAGGTGGTCGGGTCGAGAATGTAGTTGGTGCACGTAATTATATTATTAGAAGGGAGAGTGGTCCACCAATTAACAGACACGTTGATCAAATTAAACGACGTAGTAGTTACGGAGTGTCAGCATCAGCAGATTCTGATAGTCCACCCGAAAGTCCCAAGTCTCTATCTAACATTAGGGATAATACAATAATAGAGAAACAGTAACGCCGAGAAATCGGCGAACTAAAAGGCGAACTATTAAACCCGTTAAGAGATATGGATTCGAAATTGATTTATTACTTGTGTCACCTAGTATAGTAACATTGTTATTTCTATTTATTAATGTAGTTATATATATATTACCAATGACACAATATACTAAATAGACCGACCCTCCCCTGGCCCAAACTGTACACCGATAAAAGCTAGAAAAATTCACCTAAATCTAGATGGCGCGCAAAAATAAGGTACTAGAAATAGTTTAACAAACTCTATCACTATTTTATTGACATGCTTCAATTATAGTAATTATTTTATTATTTTTCGAATATAAATCTTTCTTTCTAATGCTTGTTTAAAAAAAAATTTTTTCAATTGCGTAACTATAAGTTATCACCTATTTTTAGGAGATGTCGTTGCAATCGATTTAAATAAACTTGAATATAATGACCTACACACATCAAAAGTGTCTAGGGATCAAGCATTTTTATGCGGATTTCTTGAGATTGAGATGTGGCTTTGGCCCTGGCCTGCTCAGTCGCCAGACTTGAACCCGATTGAGCATGCATGGGATATGCTACAGAGAAGAGCTCTGCCGAATATGGAGGGTATCCAGTCGCAAGAAGACCTTTTTTTGTTGTTGCAACGAACATGGGCGGCCATTCCACAGCGTGATTTGGATGAACTCATTTTGAGTATGCCAAACCAACGTTCTTGTGTTAGTGTTCGCGGTAGAAACACGGATTATTAATTGTTTAAGTTACCTAATAAAATTTTAAAGAAAACTGTTATTTCAGTCTTTTTTTCGAACTTTAATGTTAGTGGTTCAAATGTCAAAAATCCTTTTATTAGGAAAATGGCAAATTTCTTTATTAATGCAAAGGTGACTTGGTTTATCGTTACTGTGACAAACGAAAACACTTTATTTGATGAATCCTTAAAGAAAATTTTAATTAATATCAATCAGGAGAAAAGTTATTGCAAAAATATATGTTGATCCCTAGACACTTTTGATGTGTGTATTTACTACGCTAGATGTCACATTTATAAGTTATTGATATGACATATAGAATATCATATGCTGGATGCGCGATGATAGCGCCACCAAGTGGCTACAATTACGTCGGACTTTGATATGTCAAATGGTTAGTTGTCTTACGTAGAGAAAGTAAACAAACAAATTATTTCAACGAAACATCGTAAAGGGGCGTCCATTAATTACGTGAGGCATTTTTGAGAATTTTTTGACCTCCCCTCCCGCCTTGGTGAGATATCGTAAGATTTTCCTCAACTCCCTCCACGGTCCCCTAATCTCACGCGAGATTCTTCAAATTTATGTTTTGGCTGTAAACGTGTTGGATTATTGAACTTGTTCTATTACTTCTATTGAAGACTAGCAAAGAAAAATTGAATGCTACTTCGCTGCTCTGCGGAGTTCGGACGAATACGACAAACACTATTGTGTCAGATTTGGCCATATTTTTTAGGAAATAATTTTTCACGCAATTTACACAATAATTACGTGATATTTGCCAAGACCCCCCTAAGTGAGATTTGAAAAGATTTAGCTCAATCCCCCCCCCCCCCCCTCTAAAACACCTTACGTAATTAATGGAAGCCCCCTAATTTGAATATATTCTATTCGATGATGTAAATCTATGGTGCAGATAATAATGTTGAGCGATTTTATTTCCTGTCTGATATGGCATAATCAATACATTTTAGGTCATTATATGTCATTTTAATATAAAATAAATGATTTAACTGCAAAGTATAATCTTTATTTTGGAACGAAGTTCCTTATCGCGCGTTGCGAAAGGGGGCTAGACGGAAAAAAATGTAACGACACTTTTCGTGCCAATAGTTGTAACGACGCTTTTAACATTGAATTGACGTCATAGTGCTGAATAATCAACGTTAAATATAACAAACTGATTGCGAACGTCCATACCATGTTGAATACACCGGTTCTCGTCCGATCATCGAAGTTAAGCAACATCGGGTGTGGTTAGTACTTGGATAGGTGACCGCCTGGGAATACCACGTGATGTTGGGTTTTTGCATTTATTTACAGAAAATATATTGTTTTATAGTATATTTTGTAAAGCTTGATTATTTCTAAAATAATTTGAGTATTTTATGCGCATTTTTATTAGTAGTAGCATAACAAATATAATATATATATATAAAATTCGTTCCATCCGGGTGTTCCTTGACACCTCTCAAGTTTTTATTATACATATTTTAATTTGTACAACAGGTAATATGAAAATCACATTAAATCAGTCAGGAGATTAACAAATAAATATTATTTCATATACATACACTTTAAACAGTTTTCTAACAATTTTTTTATCCTATTATTTAAATTACGGCAAAAACCAAAATCTGATGACAGCATTTTAAAATCTAAAGAGTTCAGAAGAGGTTTCTAGAGAATTGGCATTGATGCAGCTACGAAAATAAAGCTTAAGAATTGGACAGAAGACGAAAATAAATTCAGTTTGTCATTATTTTACAAATCTAAAGTGTATTTTTTTCTAAGGTGGCAAGGTGTAGTACTTGCCGCTCCAACCACAATCCGAAACTCCGAAAGTGTCTAGCAAAATCCGATTGTTTTGCCCCGATCTATTTAAAAAAAGAATAACAGAAACATTACTTACGACAGAATTACAACTCTTTTAAAAGCTACTATAAATAAACTATTTGATAATAAGTGGGCTTCTGCTAAACGCTGTGTTTTGCGGTCGGGCTACGAAAAACCAAAATACATGCACGAAATCAGGGATATCTAGTAACTTTCCCTTTTTATTTTGTAACGTTTTGTAAAATTATTTGCGTTTTTTGATGTGCCACATTTAATTAAAAGTATTCAAAATCATTTTTTAAACAATAACTTTCTTAACGGCAATGAGCAAATTTCGTTTCAAGATGTTACCAAACCATACGAAATAGACAAAACTTAAAACTTGAGTCGATCACTTACAAAATTGACAGATCGGCACATTGAACAGTAATAAAAAAAAAAGGGATGCCATAGAAACACGCATTGTTTAAAAAAGTAACACATGCATTAAATGCGATAAAGAAGGGCAAAAATTCTTTGAAAAATTACACAAAAATTGAATCAGGATGTAATAGAAAATTTGTTTGCGCAATTTCGGCAAAAGGGTTGCTGAAACAAAAATCCAACAGCAAAATTGCTAAGTACCATATTTAGGAGTAATTTAGTTAATTCCTTAAAGAGTCCCCATAACAAAAAACTGTGAGGATGAAGATGGTGATTTTATCCAGTTAGCCGTTGGAGAAAGCAAATAATTTTCTCCAAAACCATCATTATCATCAAAACACGCAGTAAACAATGAGAAACAACGCACTCATCAACGGCAACTTATTTATTTATTATTTACCGCTGCCCATGGATACCCACAACACCAGAGGTGTCACAAGGCTTTTAAGGAGAAGTATGCTCTTTTCTTGAAGATTGATTGAAGGTCGTATTGGTCCGGGAATACCGCAGTCGACAGTTAATTCCACAGTTTTGTTGTGTAGGGCAGAAATTTTCTCGAAAAGCGCACAGTTGACACCTAAATGATGAGGATGAAACTGCAGTCGCGTAGGATGATGGCGGAAAAAGGAGGCAGGGGTCAATTCAATCAATTGCTCGGATTACTCCCCATTGTAAATACGATAGCAGATGCGTATTGAAGCCACGTCTCTACACAGCGCGTGCAGCGCCAGAGATTCCAGCCGAATTGAAACTTCTTGACAATTGACGATTCGATTCGATTGTATATTAGTATTTCAATCATAGACGAATTGAAATTTGCGTGAAATAAGAAATAGGTACATTTTGTATACTCAGAACAATAAAATTACTTGAAGAACTTGATGAACTTGTAAGTGTTGGTTTGCAGATGTTTATATTTGTGCAAAAAATAAAGCTGGCAGGTGGCTTAGAAACTTCAGTCAACACATGAAATATCGAAGCACTGTGAAGAAACATCTCCTTTCTGAAACGCATATTGAAAAAATGAATGGCTGAATGGGCGTGCGAAAACAAAGACCGTGATTGGGACAAGATGTTTTTTTTCTGGTGAGGCTTCATTTTGGGCAACCGGTTACTTGACTCGAGCTTGGCCTTGTTTACTTGGATGCAGAGAAGATGAAGAAAATTTACGATAAAGCATTATTGCCGTAGGCTAAGAAGATGTTTCCACACCAAAATTATTTCTGGATTTTGGAAGAGGATAATGATCCTAAACACCGAAGTCGGCTCTGCACCACTTGGAAAGCAGAACATAATTATATATATTATATGACGTATTGGATTGGCTCTCACAGTCCACTGATGCTAATCCAATTGAAAATATTTGGGCGTGGATAAAGCTTAAACTAAGGGCAAAAAATGTAGTGACCGTCGCTGACCTTACTCGTGAACTGAAGTCCGCGTGGACGTCTTTACCTCGCATCTATGCTGAAAAATTGGCGGAAAGTATGCCGCGAAGATGCCAAGCGATTATGGACAATAATGGAGATTGGACGCCGACGGATAAAGCATCAAACAGCAACAATAGACTTAATTGATTACAATTTATCGTTTAATATTTCTAGGATGCTCATTAAATTTTGCCGGTCATGCTCTTTTCGCATATAGTGTACATAGTTATCATACATAGAAAACCCCCAAACTTCGAAAGAAATATTTGCAGATCATACAAACATTTGGTCCGACCCGGGAATCGAACCCGAGACCTCAAGCACAGCAGTCGCATACTAGTGTATGCCACTGCGCCACCAAGGCAGTCAATTGAACAAACTTGAGCAGCTCCAAAATGTCTTTCTCTTCAAATCCAAATGTCTTCATATTCGGTTTACATACCTAAAAAAAAAACTGTGACCTCCCTTTGTGTACAGCTTAAGTAGTTGTTTTGATTTTACCACCCTAGTCCCTATTCTTTTTTAAATTTATCAGTTAAGAAATGACTAGGTGAGCGTCTCTTATAGGCTACAAGTCATCTTTTAAAATACGTGATGTGGTTCTAGGTGCTATCCTCATCTCCCGAGATAAAATCTTTTGCTTTCGGGCAGGATTTCTTCGAATTATTTCCCGTACTGCTTTGATCGCGTTTTTCGTACGAACACTACGTGGACGGCCAGATCTGTTTCTGTCACAATTAGATGAAGTTTCATTGTACCTATCTATATAACCGGTACAGAATCATTTGACTAATACCAAGTGTATGGAGGAGTTTGTCATTAAGAGTGGATCTCTTATAATGAATGCCAAACCATCAAAGCAAGCCCTTTTCAATCCCTATCACTACATCTTCTTTCAATCTACAACGTTCTTTTATAACTACATATCTGACACTGTCACTAATATTCACACCACAAATACTTCTTAGGGAGCGCATCTCCACAGCATTTATTTTACTTTCGTGCCTCTTCTGCCATACCCAAGGTTCGCTACCATACATATCTAAGGGTTGAGACGAGCACACCATAGTGCACCGCTAAACGTGCCCTTTTTGACATGCTTTTGCTGGCAACAAAGTAGTGCAGGGCATTTACCTTATTACCCGCTTTCACTCTCCTTTCTATATATCGTCTGCATGCACTCCATTTCTTGTGAACATAGAATCTAAATATACAAACTCCCTCACTTGCTCTACTCTGTCATCTTCAATCGTAATATTCAAATCAGACATACTATTTTCCTTTCAAAAATCTTTACTTTGGTTTCTATAACCTTCATATTCTTACCTTTCATTTTAAATCCCTCATTCATAAGTGTACCATCTCCTACAACTCCTGCGCTGACGACGCTACGCGACGAAGTACTACTTGTACTTGGTTATCAGCATAGAGAAGGCATTTGATTGATAACTCTCCCAGTCTCACATCGTAAATATCTGCGAGCTCGCACCGCAAGAACGTCCGATGTAATTCGCATCATCGTGCATTCGTGTGATGTTACGTCACACTTATTGACAACATTTTTGGCCACTGTGAGACTTTACTAAACGGCACTACTTTCTTTCTTTTTCTTTACTTTATCTTTGGTAGATAGCGTTGTGTGTTAGATCTCCTAAATATGTATTATTATTTTATACATATGTAGTGTAAAGTTACCTAACTAGGTAACTATACAATACGCTACGCATAATTTGCAGTATCTGAGATGTTATTAATTGTATGCATACATCATTTATATTATTTTTATTCTATTTTTTTTATATTATTCTTTCATACAAAAATCTCATTCGGACATCTCTTTGTGGTCGAAAGTATGGTCACATGAACCAACGTTTTGCCGCACGAATTCGTATCGTAGCAATTCGCTTCGAAAGTTCCTACGATGCGGCGTCGCATAGCATTGCATCGTAGTTATGTGTGGGAGCCCTAAGCCCATATTTTAGACTATTTTGCACATGCCACATTGTTCCGTCCTTTTCTTTCATCATTTTCTCAATCAAAACCTTAGCATAAAATTTGTCGAAGATACTGGGCAGACTGATTTGCCCCCTGCCGTGACCCCTTCTCCTTAAACAGCAGAACGATGACAGCTTTACACCAGTCTTCTGGTACTCAGCCGTACCGCCAGCATATATTAAAAAGTCGATTCAGCAGGTTAACCACCGAGACATCCTCTCTTTTCATCTCACTTGACACTCTGTCATACCCTGGAGCCAGTCCAGCTTTCATACTCTTCATCGCTCATAATATTTCATTCATACTAATGTCACTCGCAATATTAATTTCACTGACACAATGTACATTCGCGATGTCAGTACTTTTTAACCGACTTCCAAAAGGAGGAGGTTCTCAATTTCATCGGTATTTTTTTTTATTCTATACAGTATGTTGTATGTTACCTTTAGTCGTATTCTTTCAAGTTATTTAGGTGAAATGATGATGAGAGACTTGAGAAAAACTAAAAAGCGAAAAATAAAAATAAACTTCGTTTAAAAAAACCGACTTCAAAAACTGAAAAGTATAAAATAACTTAATTTGTATGTGCTACCTATTCATAGGTTTGAAGTCGGTGCCGAGCCAAAATGTAGTAGTAGGACTCGCCGCGCGTGACCTTGAGCGGGATAGCTGCTCTTCGCGTAGGACAAAACAACCGAAGCGTCGGTGACGTCGTTGACGTTCGTCTCGAAATATAGCGAGTGTGGTACCTACTATTACATTTGGCTTGGCGCCGAATTCAAACCTATGAATACTTAGGTAGCACATACAAATTAAGTTATTTTATACTTTTCAGTTTTTGAAGTCGGTTTTTTTAAACGAAGTTTTTTTTTTATTATCAGAGATCACTCCCCCATATTCAAATAAACTCTCAAAATATTTCTTCCAACGAACTGATTTCTTTCCTCATTCAGAATATTACCATTTACAATACTTCTACTAGATATAGATAGATAGGTGTAAACAAAAGTATTTGTCAAGCTAAAGAGTAGGTAGGTATATCGATGGGACTCGTTGGATGCAGGCCGCCACCGACCGGTCGAAATGGAAATCAATGGGGGAGGCCTACGTGCAGCAGTGGACTTCCTACGGCTGATATGATGATGATGATGATGAAAGAGTATATCTGTATATTAATACGTGAAGCAAAAACTTGATATTCATTTTTACGGAAATTCACGAGTATGAAATTTAGCAAGGCAAAGTTTATATTGATGGAGGATGAATACAGAGAGCAGAAATTTTGACCACTAGGTGCCCACTAGAGTATCAGCCATTTTTAACTAGCTGACCCGTGCCCACTTCGTTGGGCGGTAAACATTTTTTTCTCCGACTTACTTTGCAAATTCAGCTACCACGAATAAGTCTTTCCACTTTTCGCTATTATATAGCCTATGTCACTCCCCAATAACGTAGCCTTCTATAGCTAAAAGAATTTTCAAAATCGGTTCAGTAGATCCAGATTCAGATTACCCCCTACAACGTCACAAACTCACAAACTTTACCTCTTTATAATAATATAATAAGTATAGATAGAATAGATATAGAAGTATAGATAAACTATGCCAGACAATAATATAATAAGCATATCAATTAAAACAAATAAAATAATTATTAGAGGACCGAAGGAGAGAGTGAGGTGGGAGGGACAACAAAGGAGAAGGTTATCGTTCTCCTTCGTTGCCCTCCCATACATCTGAGTTTCTTGGTTCATCCTTTATGTGCAGTCTGTTTTACTTTGTACAGGTAGTAGAGCCACGCTGATTTCAACAAGAACGTGCGGGCTCAACTGGGGCGGTACTACCCTCGCACAGAAGATCAACGTAAAATGACAGCGTTCGTGCTGTTGTTTTTTTTTTTTAATACAACTCCCGCATTAGGAATAAAAATCCTGTGTCGCGGGGGACTTTACAGACATTCATGAAACGGACAATTAACACCCAAACTCAGAACAACAATTTGTGGATCACACAGTGTTGTCCCGTGTAGGATTTGAACCCACAACACTTGGCGAATTGGCAAGCGGCAATTTGTTGGTGAGTGCGAGACCGGAGGCCCAATAATGCAAAAGCATCACTAGGCCGCCATAGTGTGGGTCACCATGCTGCATTGTTTGGATTCGTAATAAGTATGATGACCTACTGGAAGCATAGAATCCAAGATTACCTACTGGTAATCTTGGATTCTATGCTTCCCATCAGGCAGAGTAGTTTCGTTTTGGCAGGTACATACATAAAAAAAAAGAAAGAGCTTGTCCTCGCGATCAGGATAGCCACCAACGGCTTTTCATTCCAGACAAAGATAAAACAGTATCTATTACTAACAGCTGGCAGAATCAACCAATACATGAATGTCATCTTAAATTAGTTATGATATTTAGTTATGTATTTCGGTATATATTCAAGTATATGTAGGTATGTACTTATTTATTAGTTAGTGTGTTGTTAGTTTTTAACCGACTTCTTAGTCTATATTGTTGAGAACTAAGAACGCCTATGCTAACTTATATAGACATGACGCGTATGTCTGCCGTAAATAATAGCAGCTTGGACTAGGTCTATAGATAGTAATTTCTGAGATTTAGGCTATGCCACTATGTTCGCGTCTAGACCTTACTTATTATAATAACTCTATGGTCTAAACTGAGAGCCCAAGTTACTTGATCATTAAAAAAATCTAAAATTCTTCCTTTAGATAATCGCTAATACCCCTATGGTCCTTTAGTTCACACGCACATAGCCAATTGAAAGTGGAACAAATGACAATAGCAAGTCGATATTCGTTAATCTTCTTATTTATAAAAATCAATTCCTGTTCGTTTGTCTCGCTAAAACACGAGAACGGCGGGGCCGATTTAGCTGATTTTGGTTTTGAAATGTTTGTCGTAGTCCAGGGAAGGTTTAAACGGTGAAAAATTAAAAATAACTTGAATATCCAAATGTCACGTGTACGTAGTGGGCACAGCTAGCTACGTATTATTACTTATCTAATACCTTTAAACGAGCAATTCTTGTATATATATTATCTGAATCTCGGAAACGGCTCCAACGATTTTCATAAAATTTTGTATGCAGGGGGTTTCGGGGGCGATAAATCGAAAAAATGTCGTTTTATTCGTGTTTTTAACAATCAAATATATAAAATCAATGTACATCTAGCGCCATCTATCGCAACTCGAGCGAACTACATTAAACTATACTGGAATAAGGTGCAGAATAATGAATATCAGGGCGTACTAAGAGAGGGCGCCACATAACTTATTGGAAGAAAAATAACAAAAAGGTGGCGTTTGGATAGTCCCAATGTTACTAAAAAATCTATTTATAAAAAGAAAATACCAGACGCTCGGTCATCCAGGTACTGTATCGATATTAGAATAAATAACCAATTAAAAGACAGTTATCAAAATATTCGATTAAATTATGATGGTGAATATTTTGGCTTATAAGCGCCACTTAAATTGTACAGGAAATCATAAAGAAATTGTCAATTTTGGAAAAATATTTATTTGGTAACTCCGTCAATTTCATAAACAGTATAAAATATTTCTTTTACACACACATACATATAAATTGGAAAATACAGAACTAATAAAGATATAATATACCATATTATGGTACAGATCAATTTTAATCACATTTTATGCTTGTGGCAACAGCTACATCTTCGGGCACGGCGTCTTTCGCAAGTATTTCTTGCCAGATGGTAGAGAAATCTCTTTAACACCCTGAGGGAACACTGTTGCAATTTGATCTTGAGGTACAGTGGGCAGAACCATGCACTCGTCTCCCACCTAGAATTTTAAATAAAAAAAAATATTGATAAGATCTAGTAATTAAAATCAATTCAAAAGTAATTAAATCTGAGTTATTTAAATGACATTAGCATTTACTTATAAACATATGATACTGCACTTATCAAAAAAGATTTGCACCACTTAAAATGCAACCTGACCCTCAGTCTATGAGAGCCACCGTTCGGCACACTTACGGTATACCGCGGTATAGTAGCAAAGTCCATATTAATGCTAGGTATACTATTTGACCTGCTGTAGGTGAAATGGGCATTCACTATTCCCATCAAGGGTTCCTTTGGGCGTGACTAGAAGTCGAAAACCATGAAAATTATGCAAATTTACGTTATTTTAGCATGTCTGCCGTTTTGATATCTTAAAATATATGTTTTTTTAATATGTAAAGATTAAATGGCAGACACTAATTCCGGTTCCTACTATATACTATAATTATAGCATTATAGCTATAATTATAGCACAGGTCAAATAGTATACCTAGCATTAATGTGGACTTTGCTACTATACCGTAAGTCTGCCGAACGGTGGCTCTTAGTATATGTGTAATTATTATAATTTACGTTTTCCCGTTTGTCCCGCGTCAATTTTATCATCATTGTCCTAAAATACTGTAATGTTTATTATTTTATTGATTTATCCGAAAGTTTGCAGTAATCCACAACCCATAAGGCCGTCACACACAATGAAGATACTATAAAAATATACGTATCTTATCTTCGGCATATCGCTAACCATACATTTCAATGGACCACCACACACAGTTAAAGGAGCATTTCACGTCAAGCGGACAACGAAAAAAAATATGAGGTCGTGAATTTTGTTTATACTCTGGTCAGTTATACTTCTAGGAGACGTGGATGTGTACACACAATATTTTTTTCGTATGATGCTTTATTGCCGAGTTATGAGCTTTTAAAAATTTACAAAAAATTTAGTTTGTTATTTTTGGATACTTATTATTTGCATCAATTAATTTGTAAAAAAAACTATAAAGTATTGTTTCTTATAGTTAAATAGTTGAAATTTTGTTTTTTTAATCTAATTCTAAATTTGATTTTTTACGTATAGTAAACCGGAAGTGAACATTTCAAATCGATTTTTGAGTAACTTCGACATATTTTATTTTTATTTTTTTAATCTTGAATTAAAGCTTTACATGTAGTAATTCTTCACAAAAAAAAATGAAAACGTGATCTCTAATAGTTTAGGAGTTAGGTTTTATTAATAGAGAGTGAAACAATATTAATTAAAATGGAGAGTTTTATTTTCAATTTTTTTCAATTTTACCATTTGCAATAGTGCTAATGCTTTTTACACATACATTTTAGTTGGTTGGAAGAAAAGCATGCATTTTTCGAGTTCCTGGGACGGTGATAGCAAAAGCAAAAGTGACTCGTAGAAAAGCTCGCTCTTGTTTAACACTTTCCTTCGAGCAGTAGTATATAGAATGTCATTTAATGTCTACAAAGACAGTAAAATCAGCAAATGGGAGTTGCTCTTCCTGTCCTGGTTTTAGCGGAATACGTGATCATTTAAAAATGGCAATTGATGAAACCGTCACACACAACGAATATAATATATATTTTAACGTCTAATCTATATATATAAAAGCGAAATATCACTCACTTATTAATCACGAAATCTCAGAAACTATAACACCTACAAACTTGAAATTTGGCAGGTAGATTCCTTATAGGGTGTAAACATCCGCTAAGAACGGATTTGACTAAACTCCAACCCTAAGGCGGTAAATCTGGGGATGAAAGTCTGCGTGAGCGAAGCTGCGTGCAAAAGCTAGTATAAATATATAATAGGTCTGTACCTATGAAATTGCCGTTTTGTATGCAATAAGTGAAAGTACTTATTTTTTCAAACTTTTTTATTTCTGTTATTCGAAGTAATCACCCATGCAATCGACGCATCTTTGCCAACGCGGCAGTTTATTGATGCCCTTGTAAAAATCAGCTGGACGGGAGGCAACAAACTCTTCAAAGGCATTTTTTTGGAAAAAGTAATAGTCGGTAGGTGCAAGGTCTGTTGAGTATGGCGGATGAGGGAGAGCTTCCAACCCCAGCTCTTGCAGCTTGGAAACTGTCTGTTGCGCAGTATGGGGTCGCGCGTTGTCGTGAAGCAGCTGCAAGAGCTGGGGTTGGAAGCTCTCCCTCATCCGCCATACTCACCAGACCTTGCACCTACCAACTATTACTTTTTCCAAAATTTAGACAACTTTTTAGTGGGTAAAAATTTCAATTCCCGAGAGGCAGTACAAAATGCCTTTGAAGAGTTAGTTGCCTCCCGTCCAGCTGATTTTTACAAGAAGGGCATCAATAAACTGCCAATGCGTTGGCAAAGATGCGTCGATTGCATGGGTGATTACTTCAAATAACAGAAATAAAAAGTTTGAAAAAATAAGTACTTTCACTTATTGCATACAAAACGGCAATTTCTTAGGTAAAGACCTAATATTATCTTAAAGGTGCTTTATCTTAAGATAAAGTCGCCGATTATGTTAACGTATATTCCAATATCTAGATGTCTTTGGTATGTTAAGATATCGTTTACATATCGGTCAGTATCTTAAGATACTCGAATGTGAAATATATATCATATTAATTGTGTGTGGTGGTCCATTGAAATGTATGGTTAGCGATATGCCGTAGATAAGATATATTTTTATAGTATCTTCATTGTGTGTGACGGCCTTTATGTTCCGCGACTTAGCAAGAGATGTGTAACGCACGAGTGTTAAAAGCAATTGTTGTGTAGCGTTAAGCCAACGCGGGCAACATACGAGTATATTTTTAGATATTTTTACACATGTAGACTACACGGTCCTCAATTGTGATGTGAACCATGTGACCTTGATCATTTTCCAGTGTTCATATTATATTCTTTAACTGTTCTCTTTGCACATACATGCCCAGTTTATAAAACACTGTACAGTAACAACTATTATTTGCTAAGTACGCAGCTGCGACCGAGAAGAAAGAGAAGACTCACTCATCCTTTCGACACGCTTACGCACGATAAACTTGTTGATCTCTAACATACTGATCACTAGATTTATCTTCATTTACTTGTTGGAGAATGAAACATCCTTTAAACAAGATAAGGACAGTTATCCATTTCAAAATACTTATACGACAAACTTTCCCTAAGATTAATTAATTAATAAATTTAAATTTAGTAAACATATAACAGATTATATAATAAAAGAAAAAGGATATGTCACGTTGCTCTTGTGGAAATAATTGTTATTTCCTCAAGCCAAATCATGTTCTTAGAGGATTAAAAGTAGCGCTTACTTGCCAATCCACGGGGGTCGCAATTTTAGATTTATCTGTGATCTGCAAGGAGTCCAAAACACGCAGAATCTCACTGAAACGAAACATATTTTTATCAATATGTGTCCCAATTCTCATTGGCTTTTCAAGGATACAATAATTAGTGTATGATCGAAATTTACAGAGTCAACTCCTCAAACATTGTTTCCAAATTGACTATATAAGTATATGTATGTATTTGTATTACAAAAGGTGAATTTTAAACAGGTAGCATACAATTATAATATTTATAACCTGATGTGTTTTTACAGTCATGTTTGTTTAGGTGTGAAAATTTTGAGCAAGTCAATTAGTTAACATTCCTATGAGTAAAACAAGTTACCACTTACGAGTAAATGCAACACAATAGCGTTTTAATACTATTATTTAATGTAACAGAGATTCAAAATGTGAATTGTGACCGAAAGGTATTCACAATCATAATATTTGTGTACTCAATAGAATCTATTTACACTTTTATTACATTTAAATTTTATTGTATTCCTATTTTTATATTTGTGTGAAGTTTCTTGTGCATGATGTGGTCTCCTATAAGTGAGGAAGCACATAACTTATTATACCGTTAATTATTTTTGTTTTGTTTTTGTGTATTCATCATTGTGAGATTTTTTAATAAATAAATAAATCTGAATAACATATCTTATACTCCTTGATGTAGCCTTGATCTTGATGTTTAAAATATTTAACTAAGAGTAAACAGTGTTGGATATTTATTTATAAAGTAAAGTGCCATACTAAAAAAAATGTATGTAGATTAGTTGCCGCCTATAAAATGTAGTAGTACACAAGGTAGTAGAGCCACGCTGATTTCAGCACGAACGGGCCGGCTCGACCGGGCCGGTAGTAGTACCATTTCACGTTGATTTTCAGTGCGAGGGTAGCCTCGCACTGAAAATCAACGTAAAATGACAGCGTTCGTGCTGTCGTGTTTCGTTGGTGAGTGCGAGACCGGAGGCCCAATTAGTCTAGTCAACAAGTTCCATACTTGTTGACTAGACTAAAAGATGCAGCAGCATCACTAAGCCGCCATAGTGTGGGTCGCCATACTACATTGTCTGCATTCGCAATGAGTATGGTGACCACCACTCTTGGATTCTGCTTATGCTTTCCATCAGGCAGAGTAGAGTCATTTTGGCGGGCCAAACATTAAAAAAAAATATTACTTTGGATTAAGGTAATGGAGAAGATTTATTTAATCTACACTAATATTATAAAGCTGCAGAGTTTGTTTGTTTGTTTGAACGCGCTAATCTCAGGAACTACTGGTCCGATTTCAAAAATTCTTTCAGTGTCGGATAGTCCATTTATCGAGGAAGGCTATAGGCTATATTTTATTTTCAAAAAATTAGGGATCCGTAAGAAAATTGCTACTTTGTAACCCAAGGTGGGAAATCGAAAACCTATTTTTGCGTGCGCTGCAATAACTATTGACCATAGAACAAAATAATGTATTTCGGGTTTGTAGGTCCCATTTAACTGCCTCGTTGGTCTCGCGGTTGTCGTGTGCGACTGCTGATCATGAGGTCTCGGGTTCGATTCCCGGGTCGGACCAAATGTTTGTATGATCTACAAATATTTGTTTCCGGAGTTTGGGTGTTTTCTATGTATAATATGTATGTATTTACAAAAAAAAAAAGTATATATGTATTTACAAAAAAAAAAAAAGTATATATGTATTTGTATCATCTGTCTAGTACCCATAACACAAGCTCTGCTTGGCTTGGGACTGGATGGCGTTGTGTGTTAGATGTCCGAAATATTTATTTATTTAGATCTACAAAAAAGTCCGCGAGAGCATATATCTAACTGTCATGGTTTTGTCACAATAACCGCTTTTGTGTTAAAAAAAATGATTAAATCGTCTGAAGAAAGAAACTACGTTAAATATGTATTGTAATATTAATCCTTATCAAAATTAAGCATTATGTTATCAAGGGTATTTATGTAAAAGTAAAATACTTTTTGTTTCATCCCAATCGGACATTTCGTTTAGAAGTTATCACGAGTATAAGACGCTAAAGAGTTGGTACCTAATAATGAGTTATTTGCCAAAGAGTTGTTATCAACATAATACCTAATATTAATCTTTATCCAAATAAATGTGTTGTTGATTATGAGCACTGACGAAATATATACTAGACCAACACTCTACTAGGCGAGACCTGTACGCGGATTTATAGTAAGCTTAATGTTCCCTAGATGTCACTAAGTGCATCAAATCGTGAATTACAACGATATTTTCTGACCCCGAACACCAATACGAACCCAACAGTCAACTGTCAAGTTTATTGTCATTGTATTATTGCGAAATGTACCACTAGATGTCGTTTTTTAAATAATTAATTATCTTGGTAGCTACATAATTTATGTAATATTTTATCGTCAGAGAGATCTACACAAATAAATAAAATTGAAATGTCTGTTTTTAATTTTAAAATAACCGCTTTTCTCTTTACAATCTTTTTTTTTTATTAATTGTTTGAAACTTTATTTATTTTCATTGGATTCACTTTAAACTTTGCATGTATGTTTCTCAATTGACATAGGTAAGGAAGTAAGGACTGACATTTTATTTTTTTAATGGATTCAAAAAACAAAATAAAAATTAATGAATTAATATATTATTAAATATTATATATAATATTAATACAGTTGCATGTTGCAGTTGCAATTCCCGTCCTTAATGACACATGTCTAAAAACAGTTTTTGGCGTTTATAAATGTTGTTGATCGTGAATGTATGCAAATAAAAAACTTGATAATTATGAGTTGATAATGTCGAGAATTGCTTGCACATATTAATTAACAACTGTAGATGACAAAAAGGTGTAATTAAGGATTTTCTTTCGGTTTGAGTCTTATAAATAATCCTAATGTTAAAAATGCGAACGTAAGTTCCTTTGTTACGCTTTCCGGCGAAAACTACTTAGCTGATCAATCTGATCATCATGAAACACATATTCTTGTAGAGGTATTAGAAGTAACATAGGATACTTTTTATTAAATGCGAACGAAGTCGCGGGCGAACGAAGTCGCAGGCGAAACCTAGTTATTAATAAAACAATCAGAAATGTTTTTGGAACGAAGTTCCCTAACGCGCTTTTCGCGCCAAAAGTTGTAGCGACACTTAACATTGAGTTGACGTCATAGTGCTGGATACTCAACGTTAAATATAACAAACTGATTGCCAACGTCCATACCGTGTTGAATGCACCGGTTCTCGTCCGATCACCGAAGTTAAGCCACATCGGGCGTGGTTGGTAATTGGATGGGTGACCGCCTGGGAATACCACGCGTGTTGTTGACTTTTTGCATTTATTTACAGAAAATAATATATTGTTTTATAGTATATTTTGTAAAGTTTGATTATTTTGAAAATAATTTGATAAATGCGTTACCGGCCTTTGGGGCATAGTGGAGTGGGATGGGGGGAGAGGTTGGGGTATGAGCCTCCGGTATCCTCACTCACTCGGTGAAACACAGCGCAAGCACTTTTTCACATCGGTTTTCTGTGAGGCCGTGGTATTACCAGGGGCAGGGGTCATATTACGTCGCGTCGCGCGTAACTAAGTAAAATAATATCCAGAAACGGTTAAATACGTATCTACTCATTTTTAATCAGTAGCCCAAAGTTAAAGTTTCATGTTTCTAACTTAAAAATGACGGACTTTCGTCCACACTTTCAACCCGTATTTCACCCCCTTAGGGGTAGAAATTCCAAAATACCTTCCTTAGTGGATATCTACTCAATAAAACGATCCATATGAATAACTGAAAGAATACAACTTAAGGTATATACGTACGTGTAATATTAAAATCATCATCTTATCCCTAACTGTTGAAGAGTTTAACCTTCTATCATCAGCTCACCTAAATAACTTGAAAGTATACGACTAAAGGTCTATAGATACGTATGAAATTGAAAGAATTATCCTCCAACTCCTAACCGTTGAGGAGTTGTACCTTCGATCATCAGCTTACCTAAATAATTTGAAAGAATACGACTAAAGGTAACATACATACATATGATATTTAAAGATTTATCCTCCAACTCCTAACGTTAAGGAGTTGTACCTTACACCATCACCTCATCATCATAAAATGATGACTACCAGACGCAAATACCGGGTTAACTTCAGAAAATATACGAAAACATAATATGTGCCTAAAAAAATGAGGGTTTCCCTCGATTTCCCTCGGATCCCATCATCAGTTCCTGATATGGTGACAATGAGACCACCTCGGGAGCATACCCTTTCGAATACAAAAAGAATTTTCAAAATCGGTCCACAATTGACGCAGTAATCGGTGAACATACATAAAAAAAACACAGTGGAACATAGAACCTCCTCCTTTTTGGAAGTCGGTTAAAATAAACATTCATATTAATTAAATTTTTGAACTGAGTACGCGGCTCAAGCGACGTTGCCGTTCCGTATTAACTACTGGAAGATATGAACGATTTTTGCAATGTTGCCATTCATGAGTGCATTATTTCTCTGATTCAACCAAATAACTTATAAATGTGACATCTAGCGTAATAAATAGGTCATTATTTTCAAGTTTATTTAAATCGATTGCAACGACATCTCCTAAACATAGGTGATAACTTTTAGTTATGCAATTGAAAATCATTTTTTTAAAGCAAGCAATACAAAGCAAGTTTTATATTTGAAAAATAATAATATAGTTACTAGAATTGAAGCACATCAATAAAATACTGTTAAACTTTGTTAAACTGCTTTTTAGAGCTTATTTTGAGCGCCATCTAGATTTAGTTGAACTTTTCTAGCTTTTTACGGCGTACAGTATTGGCCAAGGGAGGGACGGTCTATAGTATATTGTGTCATTGATTATGAGTATTAGATCTTAGAAGAGTATAATAAATACATCTATACTAATATATAAAGCTGAAGAGTTTGTTTGTTTGTTTGAACGCGCTAATCTCAGGAACTACTGGTCCAATTTGAAAAATTCTTTCAGTGTTAGATAGCCCATTTATCGAGGAAGGCTATAGGCTATATATCATCACGCTAAGACCAATAGGAGCGGAACACCAATGAACAATGTTTCAAAAACGGGGGAAAATTATCACGCTACGGGCAATAGGAGACGCAAACGACGTTGCGTGGGTCAGCTAGTTCACAAATATACTCACTTAAAATTTCGGCCGGTAGTTGCTGGATACAACAATTGCAGTCTGAATTTCTTAAGAGGATCTATGATGAACACAGCACGAGCTGATAGTGGCATGCCTTTGTTGTCAAGCTCATCTTTATCTATCATACCTAGCTTCAATGCTAATTGTCTATCCTTGTCTTCTATTATGGGGTACGGAAATTTCTCATCTTCACAGATACCTGTAAGTGTATTTTAAGAGTAAACAAAAGGAATATAATATTTTACATGATGGTAGGTGATTCCCCTGTACATGGGGCATCTGCTAGTCACGAGTATGTTGTATTTCTAGATAGTATCATAGGCACCTATGATGCTTAGTAAAGGTTTAATTTACCAGACTCCGTAAGAATCTGGTGAACAGTTCTTTTGACATCAGATAAGCACTAACTATTCCATGTAGAACAATAACCATAGCACTGTACATATTTTAATACATAAATAAATGCAATTAGCTGTAAATGAATGCGAGTCAAAATGCTTTACCACAGCTCAACATGTTATTTATGCTACATAGACAACTTTTACTATAATAATTTAATTACTGAAATCTTTATATTTTTTTGACCTTGCATTATTTCTTTTAAAATAAATCATATCAATTCTGCTCAAAAATTTCAGTCATCTGGTTTTTTTACAGATCTTACTTATCTTTCATTTTTGTGTTTTTGACCATTGTTTTTTTTACTCAATTAACAACAAGCCCTTCATGAATGCCTGGTACATGGCATGCAGTAAATAATTAAAATAAATATAGATATCTTATCTACATAAGATAGGAAGCACTGAAACCATTAATAACCACGGTACCATTTTCTTGTACATACCAGAGCAATAATTGAATGCAATAACTTAAGCGCAATAATTGATCTTCAAGACTTGTAAGCAACAACAGTTTTGACGTAAAATAATTGCAAATGTGTTTTGTTTACACCAATACAACTATGTTAAGGAGATTATTGCTTTCAAGATTTGACATGTCTAAACTCAGGCTTGTATGAGCGTGTACCATTTATTGGCAGGTTGCTTCAAGTATTGTACGTATTTGCATCGGTGAATTTTTTATTCAACTATTGAATGTGTTAGAAGAGGCTGTTCACGAAAAAATTTGAGTCGAAAAAGTGTTGAAATTTGGGTCTGCTGATTAAAGTTTATTGAGATTTATCACAATGAGTGTGAAAGACTGAAGAAACATAGGACATCGAAAATGTGAATTATAAGAATCGCAATGCACGTAACGCTGCAAAAGCAGCATTTGCACGGGAGTTTGGGGTTGACGGTTTTGGACCTAAATAAATAACAAAATTAAAAAAATTTGGTTAGTATGTAGGTATTTATATGAAAAGTACAGGAGCATGATATGTACAGAGATGTCCAGCAACATCGCGTGCGCAGATTTCGTTTAATTTTTCTCATTAAAAATGGCACTGACCTGCCAAGGTACAACACCATCACACTAACTGCACTCATATTTGCAAATGAAGACAAATGAATACAAGAATTGCTTATAAAATTATTGTATGTGCTGTTTACACTAGAAAAGTTTTTAAAGCAATATTTGTCCAATAGATCAAAAATGTTACGTGTTGTTTAGCCCATGCAAGTCATTTATTGCTTCAATTTAATTGTATGCAACAAGCAAGAAACATGCACCATGTAAATAGTGCTTTACTCTAATACTATATTTATAAATAATAATAAACTACTTACACAAAGATTACTTCTATTGCTATTTCTTAACAACAACAGAAGTAATCTTCAGAATAGCACCTATAAATTAGTAAAATATTGAGCAAAATTGTTTTTTAATACAATGACTTACCAATCAGGATAAGGACATGAGCATAAAAATGTTTATTATTACAATAGCTAACCATGATATTACCTGAATAATACTGGATATCTTTGCACCACTCTTCATGGGAAGCAATAGAGTCACAAGAGAGTCCTATCACTTTTGTATTGCGTTTGGTAAATTCCGGTAGTAGAGTTAACACTCTAGCTAATTCTGTAGTGCAGACAGGTGTGAAGTCCGATGGATGAGAAAAAAGTATGCCCCATCTGAAAATTCATAGTTCTGTATACAAATACATCTTTAGCTTTTTTTAAATATCAGCAGCCTTTAATTACGCTCCACTTTGGGACAAAGCTCCCTCCTTAGAAAGGAGGTTTTGACCTGTTATACCTTGTGGTCAAGATGGGTTGGTATAGGCTTTGTTTCAAGTTTTCATTCTCTGCTTTGGCTTACTTAGTTGGTCTACAAACACGTATCTAAAGCTAGGGATGCTGAAACAGGGCACTGTTAATTACAAGGCCTTATTTTAGAAAATATAATGTAGGAGGATTAACTTACGAGTCACTAAGCCAAGTGTGAAAATCTATTTCTCCTTCAGTCGTGTTAGCAGTGAAATTGGGAAAAGTGTCACCTAAATATAACATTTTTAGGTTACGTTTTGTTTACTCGACGATATATGATACGCGAGAGTATACGTTAAAAATTTATAATGGTCTTCAGTCCTGCAAAATTAAGACCAAAATGCACTAGATGACCAAAAAGACAAATTTTGGTAATGGAAAGCAGTTGCTTGAATTTAAATTGTTTTTTCTTTCCCGCCGGTATTTTATTAGCACAATATTTACTGCCAGCATGCAATATGCCGGGTACAAATATTAAACGAATAATACTTTTTTAGAAATTGTCTATGCATTTTATACGACTGAGTAGAGGTGAACTAAAGACTACAATTACCATGGAATAAAACCAACTTAAGCCTATAATAAAAGTTTTCACTTCTATCGGCAGTCTTTAATTCTTTATAACTAAATATTGTTTTTTTTTGAGTCCAGTTACTACTGACAGGCATGGCACTTTAAATACATATTTAGTTAATAAAGTGTATTTAAATTACATCAGTAGATTATAATTATTTATTTCATTATTTATTTGATCCTAAGCGTCAAGCTAATTTTCTAACAGCTTGTCGTTTTTCCGTCTTTCTGTTTCTAGAAATGTATTTGAATTGGTCTTCTGCTAAAGAATTCAAAAGTATTTTATTCTATGATTTTATTAAAAAAAGTCGAATTTAACTTAAATCGATTTTGACTCGAATCGATTATTTTGGTTCAACTCTATTCCTTCAATCAATGGCGTCACCGTCAATGACCCAGCCCGCTAAGTACAGTTTTGTAATTTTCAACATATTTACAACGTGTTACAATTAAAATTCGTAATTTAAATTGGTGATATCTTTAAAAGGTGAGTGAAATGTAAGATATATGTTGTAATTAGTCTATAATTATACGATAATATTAGTTGTGATCGAATCCTACACAAAATGGACGTCAAAGCTATTGTGACGTGATTATGTAAAAAATACTTATCAATACTGGTTGTTAATGTAATAGTTGTTTCGGCACGTAGGCCATATACTTTAGTAGAGTATGTGATCGATAAAAATGTGCAAAACCACTTAAAATTAGCATGTTATGTGTATATTTATGTCGATCAAGTCACGGCGGAAATGTACAGGAAGACATGTCTGTGAGTACGAACACATAGACACTACTATCGGACTGTCGTTTCATCTAGAGAAACACCTTTGTTATTTGCTTCAGTGATACACGCAATTACCATACTTTATTTATTACATGACCCTCTTCTGGGTCAATGCCCACTGTATTTAATTTAGGTTTGTTCTGCTGTTACCTATATTTGCTTTGCGACTTCACCTATTTTTTATTACGCCCACAAGTCAAATATTAATGTCGTGTGTGTAGCTTTGTGGATAAAGTAAATATTTGTTTTTAATGGTTTTTATTTTTGTTTATATCAATATGTTCATATGAAATGAGATAGTAATAAATTGTACTATCATTACTTACAACAATCTAGGTTTTACATGATCACTAGATGGTGTTCAATATTCACATCATATACATATTGTGATCATTTGGGTGGGAACAATAGACACATGTTGTTATTAATACAGTGGAAATGCAGATACAAATAAGCAGCAAGTGGCTCAAGCGAATGTATATTGTTTTGCATACAAATGTTACAACTGCGAATTTAATGACATTTAACTGATACATATCTGGGGATAGACAGGGATTCTTTTAAAGAATTATATATTTTCAGACCAAATAAGTAAATTCCCCTGTTTATTTACACACTCATTATTCCACTGTTTTCTTATGGCATTTCTGTAAGATTTAGTATAGATTTAAGTGCCCTAAAGAGGTTCATAAACTAACCTTATAAAATTAGATTGCTCCAAACAAATTTAGATGTTGGAATTTCTCTATGAACTTTATCCCTGTACACAAATTATTTCTACACTAAAGAGTTCAAGATTTGTATGCTTAATATTATCATTATAATAGGTTTGATTGTCAGTCTACTAACCCAATTTGCATATAGCTGAGTGAATTCTAAAATTTTTATTTGAAATGACTACGGTAACACAATAATCCTTAATGATTGATGAATCTATGACTACTTTCCACAGAACAGACCAAGTGGTAGTTCGTGCATTTAACATGAAAAAAAAATCATACTTTGTTAAAATCATACTTTGTGCTACAGTAAATACTCAATTTTTTAATTAGAAATTTCTACATATTGTTTACATGATGTGGTGTATAGTATATTATAAATCACAAAATTATTTAACATATTCAGATGTACCAAATCATATTACAAAATGTATGGATCTATAGCTACATAGATGTTACTTAAATTGTAAAAAAGTATTACAACTCTTCCTAATGAGTATCATTAGAATACACTTAGTAAAATTTTATCTAGATAGGTTTGAACATTGCTTTATATTCTAGTGATAACAGCATTTGGAATGCATTGTTTTAAAGTATGAGTAATTCATAGTATGTGCGCATTGAGTAGCATAAAAATTAATGCTGATTGCTACACAACACTCAATTTAATTGTAACATTTTATATATGAGTTTTTTTATACACATTTTTCAAATGAATGTATATCCCTTCTTAAATGTAAGTCTCTCAGATGCTTACATTTAAGAAGGGATGTGTTTCTCAGTTGTCAGTTAATCAAAAATTGACAAAAAAAAAATTTGCAAGTCTCTAAGTTTCAAGAAAAAGAAATCAAGAAGCATGTTTTTAATTTTATCCATTTTAAATGTAAGTAATACATTTTGGTTGTGTTGATTCCCATGTAAACAATTATTTACATCATCATTCCAGTAAAATGAAAATAATTTGTTGAAAAACAGCTGTAAATTTTTTTTTCTCAAAAATATTTTGTAAAATTTTACTGAAAAACATTACAACCACAAGAACTTGCAAATTCCGAAATCTAAAATTTGTTTCTGAATATATTTTATTAAATGCCTGTAATTCTAGCAATCTTCATTATTTTGGTCTCTAGCAAAGACTGTACAAATATGATAACAAAAAAAGGTGAATAATATGAGCATGAGTCATTTGTTCTTTTCTCTAATTCACTAAAGTGTCACACTGTTAATAAAAATAATAGCATTCTTTGTGAATGTAGTATTTATGAAACTTATGCGCTTTAATCAATTGAGGAAGTTTAGTTTGATTTTATGTGCATTCTTAAAAGTTTTCTATCATACATGTCGGTACAAATAAAGATGTGGGTAATAAATTTATTGTGTCAACAGATACAATCTAGTCATATTAATACAGTTGACAGACATTACTACAACAAGTAACTTGTTTCGACTTCCATGTGAAGGTGTTATGGAAAACTTTGTTTGTTTTAAACACAAAATGAACTCTTTATAGAAATCACACAATATTTCTTTTTTTTTTTTGTTCGAATATATTTTTTACATATGTATAAACTATGATAATTGTAGTTATTTTTATTTATCTCTAGTTTGTGTATTTTGTTGTGATGTAAATGAGACATCATAGAAACAATGTATAGAAGTGATAAGTTGAAAATAAAATAGATCCTCATACAAACTTACTCCCTTTTTATTGTTGTTTAGAAAAAATTGTAACAACATTTTATAACTTTTATAGAGTATTTACTGTTGGTCTGAAAATGCTACTACCAAGAATGACAAAGTTTTATTTCAATCCCCATTTTCGCCTGGGTGTAGTTTCTTAAAAACCTTTTCTGTGCCACTTGAGGAACATTTGTGCAAAGTATGCTTTTAGACCCAGTGGTTTAAGCTGCATATTGATTGATCAGTCATGAATTAGTCTTCAACTGTGTAAAATATTTTTAAAGAAATAGATTTTAATTTAATCTTTTTCTCTTTGGAACAATTGTCTGATTGAAAGGATTATACATGCTGTATTTTGTGAATGTGTATGCAAATAAGACATGTTTTCGAAACTTATGTTTATTAATAGAATGGCTGTAAAGTAATTACTAACATGATTATGCTTTGCGCTAGAGCTTTGTTCTGGTCTCTCTGTTTAAAAATACCATGCAAAACTATATGTTCTCTTAAAGTGTTTCAATAGAACAGCAGTTGCGAGTTCTTTATATGGTTGGAAATTAAATTGTTTTATTGTATTGGTTTTGTATTGTTTCAGGTTCATTTGTTGCTATGGTCACAGAATCGTTTTGGTACGAAAACAGCAAGTAAACATTCATAATAAACTGGTGGCAATCAAACATTAGACAAGATGCAGACGATAAAGTGTGTTGTTGTGGGAGACGGCGCGGTCGGAAAAACATGCCTGCTTATTAGTTACACCACTAACAAGTTCCCGTCGGAATACGTGCCAACTGTGTTTGATAACTATGCAGTCACTGTCATGATAGGAGGGGAGCCATACACCTTGGGACTCTTTGATACAGCTGGTAAATATACACATAGTAAAATAATATCTTCACCTGCTTACGAAATTAATAATATAATCTATATATTACTACAAATAATATAATTACTAATTTAAAATGTTACGAAAAATATGAGAACGTACGTGTACGAAATTTGCCACATTTAAAGTTTGCATGGAGGAGAAGTGCAGAAAGCTAAAAAATAAATGAATGAATCATGGTTGCATTTCGACCAACGGCGACCACTAGTAATTGTCCAGCCTTGTTAGAACAAAAGAAAACACTAAATAAATGTAATAAAATGGTGAATTTCAAATAAATTACATTTCAGGGAATTTATCTTTTTGTTTACAAGATAAGCAAAATGACCTTGAGAGATGAAACTAGACATTTTTACGATTACGATTTACGTTTTTTATCATTACAATAAATAGATAATATCATATAGACATATCAGAATATTTGAAGAAACTGACTTTAACATATACAAAGTAGTCATCATGGTACGAAGAGCTGTCTTTTAATTAAATAACTACTGTAATAGAAAGTAGCTGTAAGAATTCAATTTGGTTCTAGTATTACTTTTTTATGTGAGATTGTTATAATGAAGTACTTTTATTGAACTACTTCATATCAATATTAGAAATTAGACACACTATTAACATGCCTATAATTAAACGAAATATTTTGAAGATAACACATAACAACATAATTACGTCATTAATATGTTATTTGTGTTTAACAGGTCAGGAGGATTATGACAGGTTGCGGCCGCTCAGTTATCCACAGACGGATGTTTTCCTTGTATGCTTCAGTGTAGTGAGCCCCAGTTCATTTGAAAACGTAAAGGAAAAAGTAAGTATTAATAAAATTGTGGGACATTAGCTAAATGTTAATGTTATTCATTCTTGTCCATGTGTTGTCCATATTACACAAATTGTTACTGAATAAGATGATACAAATACATACAAAACAAAACCTTAAAAACTGTCATATGTACATTTAATTGTTTTTGAGAGTATAGACACTAAGGCTCTCTCTCTCAGTTAATATAAATTGTCCAATTTTAGTAGTCGTTAATTACATGAACTGCTCAGATCTAATCTCACTAATTCACATACAAGACCAGATATGCACTTATTTATTGTACAAATCTTTCAGTGGGTCCCAGAAATTACTCATCATCAACAAAAGACGCCATTCCTCCTTGTTGGTACTCAGATAGATTTGCGAGATGATTCTGCGACATTGGAAAAGCTAGCAAAAATAAAGCAAAAACCTGTTTCACCAGAACAGGGTGAGAAACTTGCGAAGGAACTCAAGGCTGTCAAATACGTAGAGTGCTCAGCCCTCACGCAGGTTCGTCTATTATTTATTTCTATCATTATCACTTGATGGTCTTGCAATAACAATTATATATCCGATTGAAGGCATTTTTAATAAGATAATAGCTAATTAATATTGAAATGCTCTTTATTTTTTTAGGAGATTGTAAGCTGAATGTCATTTCCGTGCCTCGGAGAGCTCGTTAAGAATAAGATATAAAAGTTTAATTTCTCCTAGAGTAGGACAAAGTTAATCCTTTCAATAAATGGACTTAATAAAACAAATGGTGCTTGTCACAGGTCAATTTTGTATAAGTTTGTTTGTTGACAAACTTTACCGTCAAAAAAAGTTGAAACAGTTTTATCTTTTGTATCATCATCATCAACAACCTGATATAGTCCACTGGACATAAGCTTCATCTTATAAACTAGGTTTTGGTTTAAACTTCAGTATGTGTCAAAGACATAAAAAAAGATGGAATTTATGAATACTGCTTGTCTACTCACAAGTAAACTATCTATACTTTACCAGTCCAACATGATAAAACTAAATAGTTAAATAAGTTTATATCATGAAAAGTCTTTTTGTTTTGGTAGTAATTAGTAACTTAATAGTCTTCCATTATTATCTATGATATTTATAATATTCCAAACCTGTAGGTTACAACCAAAACCTTTCCTATCTAATAGTGTGTCTATAAGTATTTGAACCAAAACCGTGTCTTTTTCAATAACATTGACAATACGTCTTATGTTTCAGAATGTAATGATTGTTAAAACAAACTACTAAAGAGTACTTTATTGATATTAAACACGATTGTGTCTCGATCTATGTTTGAATAATTTATGGTGTTGTAGTGTAAACATGATTTTGTGATGCATTAATTACACTGTTGATTAATTAAAATTATTGCGATTTGCTTAGCAATGAATGGTATTAAGTCAAAAACAATATGTTTCTGAAATCAATACATTTATTAATATAAATATATTGTCAGCACCGAACAGGCTCGGGATGTATCTCACGCTGGCCTTTCATGCCCACAATTTTTTTCTTGGATGTGTGGTAATCCTCTCGGATACCACCACTGGATTCACCACAAACCGCATGCCGTCTGAGGTACTAGTAGCCAGGGAGCCAAGTAAACTCTAGAAAGGAAATATCTGGAACTCTGGCGTACCTCGGGCCATCTACAGCTTGCAGATGACCTCCCTTCTGTGTGGGAACCCCGATGTTCCCTTTCTGCCCCTAAAAGGGCGCCACCATGGGCTGCTTCTGCTAGAGTCACAGATAATAATAATGTTCTCCTAGCCGATAAAGGCCACGGCGGCCAGTCTCAACAGAGACGCGCCAACTACGCAGGAGATATTATAGTGCTCAAGTGTGTGCGCTAACACAGATGCACTCTCTGTTCCTTCTCTCTCATAATCCGATGGGACGGTTAACCGACACGACCGGGGAGAGATCAGGCGTAGGACCGACATCTTTACGTGTTCTCCGAGGCACAGGGGTTCAGACACCAACTTCCAAACTCTAAGCTGTTATTAAGTATTTCAATAATAAAAAAAAAACTCATTAACACTTTTGGCCCGACCCGGGATTCGAACCCAAAACATCATGCAGTCGCATACGTCAACCGCAAGACCAACAAGGCAGTTAAAGAGTCCCAGATAGGTAGCTATCATCCCTAAGTTTGCGCTTTTGGAGGATGGAGATTATTCTAATCTCGCGTCTCCTAAAATGTCTGTGGTACCTGGCTCATTCTCGGGCCTAGGGGATTGGCAGGATTCTAAATCTCTCGCAAGCAAAACTTGCTCGCAGAAACAAACGTCGGAGTACCATTCGCTCTCGCTGCGTACCGTGGCCGCATTCATGTTACCATGCGACAGAATTCACTCTCTGCTCCACCCATGCTGTTCATTCTGCCAGCGTATGGAACGTGTTCACGGTCCGTCCATCGCTGTGATACTCAGGCGTTGGCCCCTTGCGGATCAGCCACAGGTGATACCTGAATCTGTGTCAGCCCGTACGACAGGAGAATAGTATCGATTGCGGACATAACACCTGGCACAGGATTTACTCATATGTACTCAGAAGCAGACTCATGTTGCCTAGCTAAGTTGGTTCTGGCTTGTCTCGCCTCATTTTAATATGACTGGTGATAAATTTCGGATTTATGAGTATGATCCAGAAAGTAAGCACGCCTGTGGCGTGTATGGAGGTTTTACACTATGTTAAAGAAAGTGTATTAATTTAAAAACTCTGAGAAGTTTTTGATTTCCCAATTCCCTGAACACCCCATCAGTCAAACTACTAGTGCATCCTACTAACAAGCCAGATTAGGCATTAAATCAGAATGCAAAATGCCACCTAATAACACAATGTTATTATTTCTCCTTAATTTTTTTTTATTTGTATTTTTATTTTATTATAATTCTTTACAGAAAGGATTGAAGAACGTGTTCGACGAGGCCATATTAGCAGCTTTGGAGCCGCCGGAACCCGCCAGGAAAAAGAAATGCGTTCTTTTGTAATCTGTCGAGGGGCAGACGCCTCGCTAACCACCGCGCGACGTGAGCCGTATCCGTACTCGGCCACACAACGCAACATTTTAGTATTTTACCATATAATATTATTAATACGAAACCGACCTTCGAACAAGTAATGAATTAATTATTATTTATAATGAATATTAAGTCATTGGTACCTATTATCATTGTGCATTATCTTTCATAATTACATATTATTACTCTTCAGTAACTACATCCATATTTCAAGTGATATTTTAACTTGTATGGATTCTAAGTGCTGAAGCCAAATTTATCACATTATTTATACGAAAGTTAACATTGAAAAATAAATTTCTTTACTGCAATAATGTTATTTAAGATTTAAAAATGAAAATTCCAATTACAGTCTAAATTACTGATTTTGGTGGTAAGGCAGTGTTGTTGGGCATTGTGTATTCCACGCGAAGACGGAAATTGTAACACAATCTGTCTGAATTATAAAGGGATGAATAATACTTTGAGGGGAGGTGCGAGTTCGCGGGCAAGTGTATATGTGTATTTATATATACATATAATTATTCTATATATTATTTTATATAAAAGACCATTCACTTGTATGACTGATTTAAAAAAGAAATAACTTTTGGTATTTGTATGGTTAATGTAATGATTGGATAACGAATTTGCCTACGCTGTGTAAGCTTGAATCGATGAAGCAACTTCATGCACAATATTTGCTATGCACACTGCGAACTATGTATTTTTATAAGTATTACTTGATAACATACTGACTTTTGTGAAAATCAACTTGTTTTAATTGAATACTACGCCTGTCCGGGTGGGCAGCCGTCCATGTCTGTGTGTTAATATATTATATTGATGTGTTCTTTATATTTTAAAAGATAAGTTGTGGATATATATTGTTACAGGATTTTTAGTAAGATCGACAATTAGCATAATATTTCAATTTTCATCCCTTTTTGTAATAGCTATAAACTTGGTGGAAAATATATTTACAGATTTATGTTTATAATTTAATATTTTCCTTGCAAATTATATGCGGGTTTGTTGGCAAGATTATCTTTCAACAATAGTAGTAAATGTAGTCTTTGACATCGTTTAATTTCAGTACAATAAGGTTGATTATGGTTTCATTAAACCTAATGAGAATGGACGCAAGACAAGAAGGCAATCATTGGGGAATTAATTTTGCTGTGGATCGGCATTATACGTAAACTTGATGACTTTGGGTGCATTCATTAACCTGTCGTTATATAGTTTTACGGTCGTTTTCAATAACCTATCTTGTTAAAACTGGAGATAGTTTTTTCTATATTTTCATTAAAAAGCAGGGTCATCTCTTTCTTTTTTTTTAACAACTACTAGTTGTCAAAAAAGAACAATTAATCTTTTTAAGGTAAATTCAAACCATATTCAATAATCGTATCTCTAGTTAAACCTGGAGATCGCTTATTGAAAACGGCCGTTAATGTATTATCATAACAATGATTGTCCATTATTACAAATTCGTATCTTTATTTATTGTGATTAGTAACTTTGCTACCAATACATCACGTAAAATGATAGCTTTAATCGACTTATTTATTAATTATTATCCACATTACATAAATAGAGTACGAATTTGAAGTCATCAGACAACCTTTCGTTCTGTATCATATAACAATTATCGTTACATGATAAAAGAACGCTATTGGTGTTTTGGTCAGTTTCTATTGTAGAATGATAGTCTTAACACAAAACCGTTACATAATATTGTGATAGGACTCGTCTCACATTATACCTATGCACATCATGTTGTCACACATCGCTAGCTAGGCCCAAATTGAGCAGAGCTTATACAATGGAGCATGGGCTTTAGAACACTCATAAACATACATAGATACATTTTTTTAAATCTAACTGATATTTAAAAAACTTTCATTCCAATTCCATGTAATATTTTTGCATTTATGTAACATTATATGTCTAATGTCATAAAGATCGTCCGTTATCCAATGACTGATGATGAATTTGTTCACGTGTATGCGTGTTTATGAGCGTGACTTAGTCATCTTATAAAGTTTCGTCCCGTTTGTCTAACATCGATTGATGTTAGTAACATATACTCAATGACTTCCATGTTCAAGGATTCATATAAAAAATAAACACGGGTCGATCCCGTCCATAAAGTAGCACATGACATAGACACTTCAAAAAAAATTATAATTTTTTACGGATCACTTTTATAGAAAGTCAGTTTTTAATAAACAATTTTAATACTCTAAAATATACGCATGCAGATAATATTGTAATGGGTGCAAGTAACTATAACAAATTATAAAACATGTATAGACTTTGGGGGCTAAATGTATTAAGCACATATAGCAATTATACATGTACTCAAAATTATAACTACATTTTTGTATATAAATGCTATTGTGTACTTTTTTACGCATTGGAAAAGGTAACATTTTTCAGAACTAATATTTATTTCCCGTTCTTTATTATTCACGAGAGCGATGATTATTTTGTATGATTATGCATTAACAGTGCAGTTATGTTCTTTGTGTCAAGATGTAGTTAATAGGTGTATATGGAATAAATATATAATGAGATTGACATCAAGTTTTATTTAAACAATACGATTCTACTCCTAATATTGAAATTTCCTCCTCCCAGTCTTATTTCCAAACTCCCAAATTAAGTTGGGGTTGGCTGTAAGTCTGCTACGATAATGCTGAACTTAGATAAGTCGGACAATAGTATATCTATAGAATAAAACTTCGACATCGCCTAGTAGTTGGGTTGTGGAAGTCGCTGACTGCATACTTTTTAGAGCTCAAACTAGTAACTACCCGTATTGTTTGTTACAGAATTTAGTACTGACTGAGGACACGGAGGTGTGTCTATGTGTGTAATGGACATCTAATCATAAATTGACCTGGCTGTGTTGCTTCACTTGCAAGGTGTTAAGCTAATCCATTGTTACTATCGACAAACTTGAATCATGACCCACTTTGCCAATAAATTGTTTGAAACTGTCAAAACAAAGATTTTTCTCCTTTTCAAGTTTACAGTGCATGCCGCACTTAGGGCGTTTTAAATATTGTGCAAGCTACGTCACAACTGGTCGGAGTCTATGCAATTTTTACCTTTATCATCATCGCAGTTTATATTAGATAAAACAGTAATAATCATATTTTCAATACATGCCGTTTGGAATTAACTATAACTCAACAAAAGCAGTTACCTATAGTGGCTATGTACTTAGCCACGAGATCCCCCAATACAGGAGTATAAAGCGAATATTGAAATACAAGTTGATAGTGCATGTTACCTATGCCATGACAAGGTTCTTCATTAACAAGCAAAACAAAACAATGCTGTATCTATTCGTCAGATTTCGGCCACGAGGCCGTAATCTCTATTAGAATTTAATACAGTAAGATACAGTACGACGTAACATTATTACTTAAAATATTTAAAATAAAAATTTGCATCAATATTTTGTATTTAACAGTTAAACTTAAAAATAAGTTAAAGTAGGTAGTAGAGCCACGCTGATTTCAGCACGAATGGGCCGGCCCGACCGGGGCGGTACTACCACAGAACACATATACTCCTAGCGGAGAAGAAGTACAACTTCATACAAAAAAAATGCTAACACGATAACACACTAGCGCTGCAATTAATGCCACTGAAAACTTTCGTGGTGCTAATCAAGCGCGGCAAATTTAAACGTATTACACCAAATAATATATATATATAGGTATATGTCGCAGGTATATTGTGATATTTTAATAAAAGGGTAGATTTTTTTTTTTTTTTTTTTTTATTTAATATTTATTGTTTACAATAATAAAACCTTATTCTAAAACATAAGGTCCACAAAACTGTTTTAAACAGTTTGTCTGTGGACTCAGTTGAGTCTCTATATACAATATGCTTGTACGCAACACTGCACAAGTCACACCCATGCATTAGCTACCTCAGATAGGTACATGATACGTGCGCATGCACAGTCCTACGCACAATGCACAGTCACAAATGCATATTTACATAGGTACATGCGATACACATAACACTATATAGTAAATATAAAACTTATAATAATATGTGGGTATAATATATTTAACTACATCCATATATACATATATTTATATATATTTTTGCCATCAAACAAGATCCAATAATAATTGCTTTAATTTTCTTTTAAGTTTGTTTATATTGGGTTCTTGTCTAATATCCACCGGCAAACGGTTCAGTACATATGGTAACCGTTTTTTTGCCGATTGTCAATCGACTTCATTTAACTAGTGGTTAAATTAGGTTATTTTTATTATTTCTTTTAAAACAAAAAATTACACTCACCTAACCTTACAATGTCATTAAAACAAGGTTGTTAAATTGTAAGAAACGAAGTCGATTAAGAATCTACCGTTTTATTCTAATATCACTAGTAAAATTGTAATGTTATAGCTTTGACAATATACCTGCCACATTTTGTATGCATATTGACAAAATAAACAACTTGGAACCCTAATAAATAAAACGACATTTTAGACATGATATAATATTTTTCTTTTTTAATTATTTTTAAATATTTATTTACATAAACGGCTCATGCATTGACGGGAGAGGAAATCTGTGGAAAGTAAATGAGGGTTCTTCTTTCGAGGTAATGCCGCATTTTGCGCATTTAATGGTATTTCATCCCACCATAGTCACAAATTACAAGCACTTAAAGCGTCAATATCGCACTCAAAATGAATCTTTATACCGAATTAAACATCAGTTCGCACACACATCCAAAAACACAAAAAGCGTCAATTTCGCACTGTCGTCTCTATCTCATAAAATATTACTGGCAGCTTATAGCACACACAGCACTAAACTTTAGCAAACGAAAAAGAATAGGATATGCAGAAACTCCAGAATAAATAATTGAAAAATAAATAGCTGAACTTTTATGAGCTGTCAAAACAGACAAGTCGCCATCTTTAACAACATGAAACGTCATTTTACCAAAAAACATTCGATCTCTTTTTGTTGTATGGCGCTGTCTCAAGTTTCTAATAAGTCCGCCGTTGGCATTGGCTTACTAGAGAGCTGACCACCCCTGGGTACTACCCTCGCACAGAAAATCAACGTAAAATGACAGCGTTTGTGCTGTCGTGTTTCGTTGGTGAGTGCGAGACCGGAGGCCCAATTAGTCTAGTCAACAAGTTCCATACTTGTTGACTAGACTAAAAGATGCACAAGCATCACTAGGCCGCCATAGTGTGGGTCGCCATACTGCATTGCTGTATTCGCAATGAGTATGGTGGCCACCACTCGTGGATTCTGCTAATGCTTTCCATCAGGCAGAGTGGAGTCATTTTGGCAGGCCAAACATAAAAAAAAAAAAAAACAAAAGGCGAGTAGATGGGTAGTCATGAAATTTATTTACGTTTTAGGTAAGCAAAAGTATGTGTTCGGGATAAAATAAAACGGTCGGACAGTGACATTTTTAAATAAATTTATTTGTGTTACGTATGTTCAGCGCCGATTGACGGACTGACGATGAAGAGCAGTTTAGAAGTCGTATGAAGTCGGATAAAACTCACTGAGCGGCGCACGGTCGTCTACGCGCCACGCCGATAATTCAATTTTGGGGCATTTCACGTGAAGCGGACAGCGAAAAAAGGGTCAGGATTCCGATTTCGTTTATATTTTAGTATGTTATACCTGTACATATCCTCGACACAGATACCAAATATTTTTGCATTTGCAAGCTTAGTTTTTAAATTAAAGGTCTTTGAAGATTTCAGAAAACGTGAGGAATGCACTACTTCGAATGTCATTATCAGTTCAAAAATAGTAATTTTGGGACAAATTGAACACTGAGTTATGTACTACATTTAATAACCTTTATATCCTAATAATTTGAATTTTTATTTTCATTTTTAATCCCTAAAAAAAAAGATTCTTATATTATGTTTAAGCATCTTGCCAAGTTTTATAGTGGGCCGCGCAGTCGTTTGGAGCTACATGTATAATAATGACGAAGCGGGGTAATGGCCCCCTTCTAGCGCCTAGTCAGCTAGCGAGACTTACTGAAATATTTCTTTAAATAACAGGTAATTAACACTGTCTTTGGTATATCTTCGCTTAGATAAAGCAGTAGTCCCACCGCCAGCGAGAAAACAACTAACTAGCCGATAGTTAGTTGTTTTCTCGCTGGCTTTTTTCGCTCAAGAAACTAACAATAGAGAAACATACATAAACAAACAAAACTTTTTATTAAAAAAAAAACCGACTTCCAAAAAACCATCCGATGAAAACTCCCTGCCAAAAAACACTAAAAAGCGTAAAATAAACTGGCTCTTCATAAATTGCTATGTGCCAATTCTTGTCTATACCTAATTCTTTATTCATTTAAATAGGAGTATTATTGTGTATGCTAGGTACCTAAAATCTGTTTGAAGTCGGCGCCAAGCCTAATGTAATAGTAGTTACCACACTCGCTTTATTTCGAGACGACCATCAACGACGTCGCGTCAGCCCGCGCGTGTCTGCTCGCTTGGGTTGTTTTATGCTCGCTACCCGGCAGCGGCGAGTGCGGTACCTCCTATTACATTTTGGCTTGGCGCCGACTTCAAACAGATTTTAGGTACCTAGCATACACAATAATACTCCTATTTAAATGAATAAAGAATTAGGTATAGACAAGAATTGGCACATAGCAATTTATGAAGAGCCAGTTTATTTTACGCTTTTTAGTGTTTTTTGGCAGGGAGTTTTCATCGGATGGTTTTTTGGAAGTCGGTTTTTTTTTATAAAAAGTTTTTATTTTTCCATTTTTAGTGCAAACAATCATAGGTTATCAGTAAGTTGAACTATTTCATATAATTTCTGCTAATGCGAATAGCTTTAGTGGTTTGAACACGTATTAAAACTGAGTATGATCAGTTTCCAAAATTATGCTGAGATGCAAGATTTCTGTTAGGATAGTGGAGGGACGGGTGTGATGTCCCTCCAACACAAAGGGAGGATCCTCCGACCATGCGAGGTGATCATGCCTGGCGGGCCAACTGCCCCACGGTTGATGTTGGGATGTTGTATATATGATTATCGGCGCGAGAGCTTTCACTGCGCGATTTAGGATTGATAGTTTCTTAGTTTCCTTCGTTACTCCGTAGTTCAGTGTATCTTCGGTAGATGGCGCTGTAGTATATTTCTGTTGCGCTGTATATGGAAGTCGCCACACCGAGAACGTGGTCTACGGGGCAATAGGAATCGTGTTCAAGCTTAAATGTCGTGATGAAATAGAAGCAGGCGAGTTAGTTAAAGCAAAAAACATTAAGGGGTTAGTCATAATAGCGCATGTGACATCAGCTCACCTAAATAACTTAAAAGTATACAACTAAAGGTCTATAGATACGTATGAAATTGAAAGAATTATCCTCCAACTCCTAACTGTTGAGGAGTTGTACCTTCCATCATCAGCTTACCTAAATAACTTGAAAGAACACGACTAAGGGTAACATACATACATATGACATTTAAAGATTTATCCTCCAACTCCTAACCGTTAAGGAGTTTTACCTTTCATCATCAGCTCATCATCATTATATGATGACTAACAGACGCAAATACCGGCGTAGCTTCAGAAAATATACGGAAAAATTAGTACGTGCCTGAAAAAAATGAGGGTTACCCTCGATTTCTCTGGGATGCCATCATCAGATCCAAGTTTCCTTATTATGGTACCACCGTCGGGACATCTACTTTCAATTTTAAAAAGAATCATCAAAATCGGATCATAAACGACGAAGTTATGCCCGAACACACAATAAAAAAAAAATATACGGTCGATTGAGAAACCTCCTCCTTTTTTTGAAGTCGGTTAAAAAAGACATTTCAGTTGAGCTGAAAAATATTCACTTCAAGGAAGCACTTATTCAGTTCTTTGCTGAAAATTGGGAACAAGATTATATAGCATCATACATGAGCAACAAAACTGTTTCTGTGAATACCGATATGTGTTACAGATACGTGGTCACTGATGGAAAAGTTGTTCGTGTCCAGCTCATGAAGAAGCGGATACTAAAATGATTTTTCACGCTTGTCAAATCGATTTTAATGCTAACTTAACGATTCGTTGTTCTGACACTGACGTATTGGTTATAATGTTAGATAGTATGGCTCATGTTTCACAACACGTTAATGTTTTTATTGAAGTCGGCGTTGGAAAACATATGAGGTTCATCAATGTCACTCGACTTTATAAAATTTTGGGATCGAATTTGAGCGCAACACTTCCAGCATTTCATGCATTTGCAGGTTGTGACTACAACCCTGCATTTTTTAGGAAAAGCAAGAAGCGTCCATTTTCAATAATGTCAAAGTCTGAAGCCTTTACATAATGTTTCGTACACATGTCAGAGTCATCGATGAACAGTGAGAATTTATTTAGCAAAATTGAAGAGTTTGCTTGTCAAATGTATGGCTTCAATCGCTTTTCACAGATAATGATGATGAAGACATGATTGCATGGAACTCTAACAGTAACTCTGACAGTGAATCAGAGAGAGATGAAAGCTACTCAAGCCAAAGCGAGAATGAAAATGATTAGTTGTCATTATAATTTTAATCACTTCACTAATACAAAAGTTCGTTAATTGAAAACTTATGCCATTAATTCATTTACTTATTTACATTTCCTCCATTATTAAACTCCATATTGGTTATCAAAACTCTCCAATCAAGTATACCACCGTATCACTTAAGAAACGTGATTTCCTTTGGGATGAAAATTTATAAGAGAGAAAATTTATTTAACATGCTCTAGTAAATACTGAAAAGAATCAGCTAGCTGTAAGTCAAGGAAAAAGTCGTCAGCTGATAAAATTTATTAGGTGATAGATGCAGCTGCGTTACACTTTTCAAGGTGCCAGCTGACAAACTTTCCACCGGGATAGAGCAAGCTGACATGCATTTTTATTCTTGGTAGCATATGAACTATCACCAGAAAAATTTTTAGATGAGAGGAAATCATTGAAAAAAATTTTTTTTTGTCATGTTCAAGTGCCCAACTGACGTATAATCCACCATGTTATGATCAGCTGACTTTATTTTTCCTTCAAGATATTAGGTACCTAAACTATATTTCTACAAATTTTGAAATGGGAGGAAGTGACTGAATTTTTTTTTTCTGCATGCTTGGGCTGCCACTGCCTGCCCCACTGCAACTGATGGTCACGAGTATTCATAATATACATTCCTAATGCCTTTTACGAAGTTTGGCTCGAGAGGAAATAATTGACCGAATTTGTACCTGGCTCCCGGACCAATATTAGAGACATGAGACATACATTTATAGTTGATCGCTGACTGTTTACACTGCCGGCGAGGACGCTCTTATAGTTTGTAGCTGAGCGACAAGAGTTATCATAGATACCTAATTTTTTAAATTTTTTTTTGCATATAAAAATGAAAATAAAAATTCAAATTTTGAGGATATAAAGGTTATTAAATGTAGTAATAACTCAGTGTTAAATTTGTCCCAAAATTACTATTTTTGAACGTTTTCTGAAATCTTCAAAGACCTATATTTTAAAAACTAAGCTTGCAAATGCAAAAATATTTGGTATCTGTGTCGAGGATATGTACAGGTATAACATACTAAAATATAAACGAAATCGGAATCCTGACCCTTTTTTCGCTGTCCGCTTCACGTGAAATGCCCTTTTATTACTCACTAGCGGAGCGGAGTGCCTACGTGCGATTCTGAGCCTGAGCGCCACTGCACGACTCTGAGCCCCGCCGCCGTCTATAGAGGTTGAATGCTAATATGCGTTCCTGGAGCTCCTCTCGACTGCCGAGATCGGCTGCCGTGGTGGTTTAGTGGGTAGACCGGTTCTCACACGCCCTTCCTTTTCCCCACGAAGGGTATGGTGCGGAAAGCATTCCCCGCGTTAACCGCGACTGCGGAAATATGCATTAAGGTATTATTATATGCCATTCTCAATAATGCAATCAGAGGTCTATGTCCAGCAGTGGATTGTTAAAGACTATTGATATGAATGTGTTGCGACCTCATGCGACGTGTGTCAATGCTCTGCAGCTTTGTAGTAGTGATAGTGACTTCAAAGAGGAACATATTATACTTTGTACCAGATGTAGAAAATTATAGTAGAAAAATCGATTGTCGAAGTCATCTAGAAAGCGGAGAGGATTTATTTTATTTATTTTTATTTTATTTTAATTTATTTGGACAACCAAAAAGAACATACACCTTAAAAGCTAAGAGGCACATAACGGTAGGTAATATACAAACATTGGTGCTGCCATAATTACAGGTTTCCACGGAAAGCAAAAATATGTATAAGCAGATAGTTGGGAGCATAAGGCATCCCCTAACTTAAAAAAGAAAAGTACATAATTAAAACACGAGAATAACAAGTAAATACAATACAAAAAATTCCAAGAAGGCCACAATAAAAAATAAAAAAAACAAATACATAAATAACTGACACAATATATAAGGAAATCCAAATTCGTTTGTTCTAGCTCAGCAATGACAATTTCTTCTTAAAAGATGGTAAACTTAAATTAAATATATCAATGTCCTTATTTTTGCACACAAAATTATACTCTGCTTGGATTCTATTTAGAGGAGAGAAATGGCTTAGGTTTGTTTTGGACCTCTTAGGTGTAAATAATATAATAATTTAACACTTTGTATAAAAAAAACACAAGATATTCTTGATCTCTAATATTTTTTATTACGGTTACGCTTTGATTATCGGTTACGCTACGCCGCATAATGCACATAGATTTTCAGCAAAATGAGGTGAAATACCAAAATCTGATGCTTCTTTGTTTAAACGTTATTATTTTGACAACATTGACGTTGATTTTCTTTTACTAACATCCGTTTTATACCTTTATAGGTATTGTTATTTAGTCGTTTATTTTAATATTAGCATCGATCTTTAAAGTGGAGTGCTATAAAAATTTCAAGTTAATATGGGCGACGTTTATAAAATACCTAAAGGTAAATAAATGTCTTTATGTTTCAGTGCAAGAAAACCTGTGTTATTGGACTTTGTAAACCAGTTCGTATGCAAGTAATATCCTTCGTCCTATCCTGCGTCTGTGCTGTACAGTATTTAGTAGCGTTTTAAATGAAAAGCATTTACACTATAAATGGGTTCCCACAGAGGAACAGTTTGAAATATACCTACATATGTTTTCAAGGCTTCGGCTCTCTTCCTGATTTGAGGTCGTGTATGAGATAGATCAAATAAAATTAAAGAAAATTATTCTAAATAACAATATAAGTAGGTTCTTAAAAAAAACAAATACCGTGTGGTCACTTGTTAAACAACATTCGTTGAAAGACCTTCAATTTTTTTTATTAGAAGTACCTAATCTGAAAAATACAAAAGAAGTTGGTTTGGTTGCTTTTCACCGAGTGAGTGGAGAGGTAGTGGAGTACTGGAGCCCGAACTCCCCCTTCTAACTCTAGGTGGAGGTACTCCGAGACCGGGTGTGCGGTTTTCAGTCGGTTCGAACCCGATTTTTTGAATTCCGTTTCATTGCCAAAAAGGGGGGGAGGGACTTCTAGCAGGTACGACAACGCACTTCTGACTCTTGAGTCACATGTGCGGCGGCGGCGGTAGGCACTTAGTGCCCCGTCTGATCGTCTGTCACTTTATACCATAAAAAATTAAGATTAAAAGTAAAAATATGACATCATGACTGACATACTTACTTTTTTTGAATAACGTTCATGGGTGAAGATTAGGGTGGTGGCGCAGCAACGCAGGTAAACCTGTTTTCGAAACCATCGGGCAGATCGCTCCGCTGCCGCCCCGCTCCTGCTGAGTTGGTGTACATGACCCTCGAAATATTAATAGAATATAATAACTGAATAATTTCCAGATAAGCGTCACAGGAGCTCAAGTAGCCTGGCTGGAGTCGTATTGGATGGCACACGTTCAGAACGAAAACTGGACTTGAATGGTGCGTCACATACCTTCAAATCCGTCTGTTTTGGCTACCGCATTAACCTGGTCATTGTTTTGTACATACATGACAAACATAGCCCCCGAAGAGCCCTTGAACCAACTATTTTGTCTTATACATAGGCATATATCAATTCCTTTAGAGTAAAGGAATTTGGATTAAAATTAGCTATTAAAATGTTCGCAAATTAGGAAAAAGTCCTTTTCTTGACTCCTGTTAATTAGCCGTAGATGGAACTTAATCTGGTATTAATGGTCAATCTAAGGAACATGAATTAACTCATTCTAAAACTAATGTGTGAGATGTTTATGTTTGTAGTAGCGTCAATTCAAGAGGTGGATGACCAGTTTGCAGGAGCTGAAGCACGTTGTAATGAACTTCAAGAAAAAATAAATTTAATTCAAGCTTTAAAAAGAAAAAAGAAAATTAAAAAGCGAAGGTATACCTACTACTCGTATTCGCTTATTCTAGTAGTTTATAGTTTCTTATACTTTAGAAGGAAGACATTGCTCTTATCATCATCATCAGCTTGTCGCAGTCCACTGCTGACGCCAGCCCTCCCCAAAAGTAATCGTTCTCCTTGCACAGTACGAAGCAAAATAATTATATTAGTAAAATTGTCCTACCAACTAGACACACAGTCCTTACAATACATGTCATGGTAACTGTATTATAATTATACGGACTATACGGTAGGTAACAGTAATTGATTTTATTCCTACAAATTTTAGTAAAAATTGCTTTTTTGTTAGCATGACAAAAGTAATGGACCAGACCCAGACGTCAGAGAAGTATCCTTGTATATCTGTGAGGACATATCCGAAGAAAAGTAAGTACTGACTGATTTTAAAGGTAGAAAAAGTAAAATTCTAAATTCCTTTGTCGATATTATTAAAAAAACTTTCAATCTACAAACTTAATTATTTTCTCTCATACGGGTGAAATCCATGTAATGGATTGAGTGCTTGTACCTATCTTAATAATGTCTGTAAGGCAACCTTTTTTAACTTGAAGAAATACTTCTTATTATTATATAAATATATACTTCGAACTTTACCACCCACGTTCAAATTGCTTGATGGAAAGTATGAGCGGAATTCAGGCAACCCATTCTGTGGCGGAGAAGAGACCCATTCTGTGAGAAGCTTCTGTACCATTGAGCATCCGGTCTCGCACTCATCTATGGAACACGACAGCACAAATGCTGTTATTTTAGGTTGGTCTTCTGTGAAAGAGTAGTACCACCCCATACTGAAATCAATATGGCTCTACTACCTCGAGAACTTCCCGGTACAAAATCAATAACAAATCATGTAAAACATAATATTTACATAATGAATTGTTTTTAACATTTGTCATCAGCTAGTTACCTTTTCCTTATTTGCTTCAATCATAATCCCAACATACATAAACCGACATCAATGACGATCTTCAACTCCGTGAACAAAAAGGAAATTATCCTGCTCATCGTACCACTATTAGTCCCACGTGGGACCGTAAAAGTCAGGGTCACTAAGCCAACAGTAAATTGGATAAAGGAAAACTTTAGTAGGTTTGCTTATTACAGAGGTGTCACAACAAGCGTCGAGGATGCATAGGTTTGAGGTACCACCAAATCCTACTCGTGGATATTTGGATCCAGCCACTATTGAACAACACCGTATGATCGGTCAAGTACGCGGCTACAACAAAGCCTTCAACCGACCCCTACAGGAGCGGTCTAAGGTGAGTGAAACTTAAGCAAGTAAAAACTAAATCTCAAAAAATGTAATACCCGTTACTCTTTTAAGTATTATATACTCTTAGCTTATTTATTATAAGTTCTTCTAAAATACTAGTAGTTATAGGATAAAAACTGGTAAATTTAATGAAAACCGTTAGAGATTCTTTATAATTTTCGCAAGAATAATCTTGTGATAATTTCTGAAGGAATGTATTTATAGATTGTTTTGTCTGGTACTAAGGCAAAAAAGCTGTAAAACGCGTTATTATGTTGCTTAATAATTGTACAGGTAGATGTGTAGCTTCCATGGTTCCTTGCCAATTTAAATCGCTTTTTATGAATGCAGAACGAAATAAGTAGTGAACAAAACAAGCATAAGACAAAAATACGAGCGACTCGACAACATCGATCTCAAGCTGAAGGAGACAGTATGTATATATATAAATATGTATATATAGGCTATAAATTGATAAATTCGCTAATTATTCTCTAATTCAAAATTCGTCTGCGATATGAAAATTATATCATTTAAACGTAAAAGGTCCAGTATTTTTACTTGAAAATGATATCATTTACCTAAAAGTTAGAGGGCAAGTATTCTTACATTTTGTATTTGTACATTGCTATAAAAATTATGAAATTGATATGAGAATGTTGAGATTGTTACCACTCGAAATTTTGGAGCTTTATAACGTCAACTATGAACTAACCCTCAACGGTTGGCGCTTCGTGTGACTTTTTTATAAAGTGCTAAAAAGCCATTCTCTTATTCATTCATTCACTGCTACAAGTGAAACTTTTCGTTCGCAAAAGTATATTAGAACTAGTCTTGAGCACAAACTTATATGTTACAGGTATGTACGGTCAAGATATCAATATTTCTAATGGTCCAGCAGAAGCAGCTTGCGGCCCGGATGACGAATATTCTTATTACAGCCATAGTAATGAGGACTTTGATCGTCCACCAGAAATGTACGTATAATTTTTCTGTCAGGCTTTCAAATTGTGAGATTAGAGTAACATAAGAAAGTAATGTAACCTTCAACAGACAAATAAATAAATTAAACTATTCAGTCATTTTGAGACATTGAGATAACGGTTTTATCTTTGGTCAAGTAAAGAAATAGTGTATACTCGTAGTAGTGATTAAACCTAGTCCAGAAACTACTAATTTTAGGAAATATTTTGGTTTTCAAAACATTTTACAGGTATTTTTAATCCTTTTTAACTTGACCTCCATTACTTATAATAGGGGTCACAGTAGTAGTAATTTTTCCCAATTATTTAATTAATCATTTATTGGGATAGTCATTTGCTAATTACAGTAAATCAGAAAGCCTCCGCAAGACTAAAACCTTGGCAGGTCGACGAAGGCACATACCGAATAATTTGCCTGTAAAAGAAGGTAACGTACAGTCACGCCGCTGTGAACTTGGCCTTACCCATGGTTTGCGGGACACGGGGTGGGTGTAGCTCGACTCGACCAATTAGCTAGTGGAAGTAAATAAACAGAAAAAAAAATATTTTTGTTACATCTACACAATAAATCTGATGTTATCGAGTTCTCGTACATCGTGTCGTGTATAGACGAGCGTTCCTGCATTCCGCAAACAATTAGGAGGGCCAAGCTTACAGCAGTTCGACCAGTATACCACAAACTTTTCAGGTTTTTTTATGTTTGACCATGCCAAAATGACTCTACTCTCCTGTTGGAAAGCATAAGCAGAATCCAAGAGTAGTGGTCACTATACTCACGCCGAATGCAGACATTGCAGCATGGTGACCCACACCACGGCGGGCTAGTGAAGCTTCTGCATCATTGAGCCTCCAGTCTCGCACTCACCAACGAAACACGACAGAACGAACGCTGTCATTAAGAAATCAATCTCAAGAGTATTAAATTCCCCGTATGTCAAGTGAACGAAAACTTTGTATTTAATACCTATATATATATATATATATTTATAATCTGAATCTCGGAAACGGCTCCAACGATTTTCATGAAATTTTGTATGCAGGGGTTTTCGGGGGCGATAAATCGACCTAGCTAGGATTCATTTTATTCGTGTTTTTAACAATCAAATATATAAAATCAATGTACATCTAGCGCCATCTATCACAACTCGAGATAACTACATTAAAGTATACTGGAATAAGGTGCAGAATAAACAGTATCAGGGCGTACCAAGAGAGGGCGCCACTTATTTTTTTTATTGGAAGAAAAATAACAAAAAGGTGGCATTTGGATAGTCCCAATGTTGCCAAAAAACCCATTTATAAAAAAATATACCGAGCACCGCTCGGTCATTCAGGTACTTAGTTATTTACCAGAGCAACTGATGCGCGTTTCATTAGTTTATATCAATATAAGAAAAAAATGGATGTACGAAGTATGAAATGAGAAACTTGATAAATTCATTATGGTACAACTTTTTTGTTTTCAATATTATGGATTAGTTAATTTCTGACAAAAAATGCTATTTTTTGTATAGTTGCCTTTTACTGAGTACATAATAAACAACTGACGAACTCTGACGCACTTTAAGAACCAGTAATTGTGTCTTAAAACTTCTTTATTGCCTTTACATCACGAAAAACAAATTTCGAAAGTTAATGTACCTAATTGAAAATGTTCAGTGAAAATGAAAAACACTTAGACACAATTACATATTAATTGTTACATTTCATATTTTTTTCACTAGATATATGTGTATCTATAATCGTAACATAATAATATTTGTTTAAACCAGCTGCAAATTGGTTGGAAGAAAGGCCAGTAGTCGAATTGTTTAACAAAAGACATGGATCACCACAACAAGAGCGGCAAAATATACAACCTGGCCCTGTAGAACCTCAGCGTGTCGAGTCCGAGAGAGGAAGCTCTCCTCGTAAGCCGAAAAAAAATAAAAAAGGTAATAAATACATTTTTAAATGAACCTCTAAAATTTGTAAAGGCCTGTCTAAACAGTCCCTATAATTGTAGGTTTATTTTGAAAATCTTTTATTGCCTGACCTTATTATATAATTCCAATAAGTACTTTCCATAAGGAAGAAAAAAGTATTAACGTACTGAAATATCTAGCTTATACTTAATATAATAGTATATTTATACATTTGCAGGACGATTTAATAGTGAAGACCTCACCCAGTTGGAAAATATCACACAGTATCAGGAAAAGGCACAGTCAAGAAAAGTAATGCTTATAAATGTTTCATTTTGTTAATATTTCTTAATATAACATAACATAGGATGGTGTCATTGATCTAGTTATCAAACTTATCATTATCAAGCAGCTTTAACTTTAACTTTGTTTCTGATAAATTGTCCGTCTAAAACGTTTAATGAAAGTATTGAAGTGTGACATCATTGAGGAGTTACTAACAAAAAAGTTTACATTATAATAAAAAAATATTTCAAAAGCTCGTATTGCAACAGTTGGCGTCTTCCATACACAATCTTTTAGATACTTCCTTTAATATTTACATTGTAAACAGTCCCTATAATATTAAAACAGGCACTTTAATCACTTGAAATTTATACTTGAATTTGAAATTTATACAAAAAGTTGTCTAAATTTTGGAAAAAGTAATAGTCGGTAGGTGCAAGGCCTGGTGAGTATGGCGGATGAGGGAGAGCTTCCAACCTCAGCTCTTGCAGCTTGGAGACCGCCTGTTCAGCTGATTTTTACAAGAAGGGCTTCATTAAACTGCCAATGCGTTGGCAAAGATGCGTCGATTGCATGGGTGATTATTTCGAATAACAGAAATAAAAAAGTTTGAAAAAATAAGTACTTTCACTTATTGCATACAAAACGGCAATTTCATAGGTAAAGACCTATTATATATGTAATTAGGTACATGTGCACAAAACCCACTTTTTTCATACATTCGATCCGGATTTTCGATTATCCTAATCCCTAAAGTGCCTACCGCACGCGCAACCGCTACTCGCCGCGCGGGACCTGGAGCGGGATAACTGCTCTTCGTGTAGAACAAAACAACCCAAGCGGGCAGACACGCGCGGGCTGACGTCGTAGACGGTCGTCTCGAAATTTACTAAATAATATAGCGAGTGTGGTATCTACTACTACTACTACATTTGGGTTGGCACCGACTTCAAACCTATGAATAGGTAGCACATACAAATAATAGTGTTTCATCAATATTAATAAGGTGTATTTAATTAAATCTTTATTAAGTTATTTTATACTTTTTAGTTTTTGAAGTCGGTTTTTTTAAACGAAGTTTTTTTTTATTATAATAATATTTTTTTCGTGCATCCTATGTATCAGGAAAATCACCAAAGGCGTGTCAAGTACAAAAGTCGTCGTTACGAGTTGCCTACCGTCGCATCACAGATGAAACAAGCAAGCATTCGATACTATTATGATACTACAAACCACACTAATATACCGTTCGTGGTGTCGAAAAGTACAGCGCCCTCGCACAATATTGGTGTAAATATTCAACAAGTAAGTTTCCACATAGCATTAACACTTTTACTGCATTTCTTCATGACACTATTCAAAATGACTTTGTTGCTTAGAAACAAACGAGGTCTTGTAGTCTTATTGATCCCGAAATAATTATTTTCAGGTTTTGAATTGTCTTAAAATGCAACAACCGCTGTCTGGGATACCACTAACTATTGCTCATCACATGGGTTAGTGTTTACAAAATAAATAGAAAATCTAAAATGTGTCTTACTAATACATAACAAACTTGGTGACTGTTTGACATGTAAGAGAATTACAACAGCGAATTTTCTACTTTCAATTTGTGTCTTAATTTTCTTGGGGGACCATAAACAAGTGTATTTACTTCAACGTCTCAAAATGATAAGTTCAAGTTTACTTTTGTGTTTGTTAGTAATATTTATCATTATTACTAAGCCTTTATTGCTGAAACTAAACATAAATAATAATTAATCTAACTTATTGTTGCGCCTTCGAGAAAAATAGTCTAGAACAATCTACCAGTCGCGAGAATTGAATTGAAGGCGCCATCTAGTGTCAAGTAGCCGGCAACTGTGGAGTAACTCTGATATTCGACGCTAGATGGCGCTAGATTACTCACTCTGGTAATTTCTGTTTAGTGTAGAATGTTCTATCGAATATTATAGATCTTTCTAGGGATTTCAAAGCCATATATAAGCAGATTGGGTTACCCGTACGAGTCAGTATTGTTTCACGATACAGCGGAGTTAACATCGAAGCGATCTTCTAGTGCGATTAACAAGTGACAGCGAATTATTATAGTAAAAGGGTTGTAAATAAACAGTGTGTTATTTTTTGGTAATTAACCGACTATTTTTCATTATTTAATACCCGGCTCGTAACATTATAAACTAACACATCTGGTTCTCCGGTTTAGTGATCAGCGTGTCCTGTGACACATAGGCCTCTGCCAGCTGTTTCCTCTTTTTTCTGTCTCCAGTTTGTCTCGACCAGGTATCGTCTCCGACTTTCCTTATGTCATCCATTCATGTTTTTGCCTGCCTGCCTCTTTTTCTTTATTATTTTCTTAGTATTTCTTCTTTTCCTTAATATTCATCATAGCTGTATAATTATTTTCTTTTATTGAAGGTTTAAGCCACGTGCCTACGAGTCATTCAAAAAGTGTTGCGGTCGTGGTAAGTAGTATTAGAGTAAAAAATGCAATTGAAGATTTCTGAGTGAATTTAATTGAATATTGTTATTACAATGACGAAAGTTTTTTTTTAAATCTCTTTTTGACTTTCTATAATATAATATCTGCGTTAGCTTTTCAAATGGTTAGAGCCCTACTGTGTTTACAGAGATAACTTGTAACCTTTCGTTATAACAACTCTTGGTTATCAGTTGGTATCACTGGGTCCGAGTGGAGGTCGTCCTCCCGGGCCTTCTCCGCCACCTCCTTCTGCGAGATTACATCTTCGCAGAAGGTTGCGACCGCGGTAAAAAGCAGATTATCAAACTGATCTTTTAAATAACTTCGGTTGCTGTTGAGTAGTTGACAAACAGACAAATAAATATACCTATGTACTTTTACATTTACAATACTTATTAATTAAATCATTCAAAGAAATTCGTTTAGCAACCAGATATGGAACAGCAAGCCATCAACACAATCCGAGTAGGACAGCGTATGCTGCGCTTGCCGTCTTACAAGTATGTTTCGTATAAGCGTTTGCTGTCTATGTACCGTGAGGGAGAAGGAATGGTGCCTCGCTTCCTGAGAGCTATCAGCCGGCCTCACTACTTCTATACATCAATGTACAAGTGAGTTTTTCATGACAGAACTACAGTGCAGCTATGGTATCAGATTTTCGTTGAAGTTTTGGTTTGTCTGGGGAGATAGTTGTATACACTTTTGCATTTCGTGCTTCTCGGCAAGAGAATCTCATGGGCATTTGAGTATCTTTGCGGCACATTCGATCTAGTCGCCCAGTGGCCGAAATTCAACCATAATTATTTTTTTTTATGGGAAAAGGGCAAACGAGCAGACGTGTCGCCTGATGGTAAGCGATTACCGTCGCCCATGGACACCCGCAACACCAGATGCGTCAAAAGTATGTGGCAGGCCTTTTAAAAAGGAGTACACTCTTTTTAAGTTTGAAGGTCGTATTGGTCTGGTAAGTTTGAACAATTTCTCTAAGTACCCCTCATAATCTCCCTAATAAAAGCGATAGAAGAGCTTTAATAGAGAAATGTTATGTATTAACATATAGGCTTTTTTTTTTTTTTTTTTATGTATGGCCAAAATGACTCTACTCTGCCTGATGGAAAGCATAAGCAGAATCCAAGAGTGGCGGTCACCATACTCACTGCGAATGCAGGCAATGCAGTATGGCGACCCACACCATGGCGGCCTAGTGATGCTACTGCATCTTTTAGTCTAGTCAACAAGTATGGAACTTGTTGACTAGACTATTTGGGCCTTCGGTCTCGCACTCACCAACGAAACACGACAGCACTGCTGCTGTCATTTTACGTTGATTTTCTGTGCGAGGGTAGTACCGCCCCGATCGAGCCAGCCCATTCATGCTGAAATCAGCGTGGCTCTACTACTACTAAAATAAGGAAGGAAAGGCTTCCTAAAATAAGGAAGGAAAACAAAATTATACCTATACTTTTCTTTTCTTGTACAGCAATATGAGAAAATAGTATATTTTTATTTATTTTACCTTTTATTTGAATAACCTTAAGCAGTCTAGCGACACATCATGAAGACTTTGACGGCGCCACGTCAAAAGGTAACGCAGCGTGCCAAGAGGCTAAGCAGAATATCGCAGAATTTGCTAATTTATACCGTGAATATGAGAATTTGAATCGGTGTACTAAAGATGGCAAATATGAACCTGAATTGGAGCTGCGCAAGGAAGAATTATCAAAAGATTTGGCTGCGCGAGAACAACAACTACGAAAGGTACATCAATATAGTATAATCCAGAATATTTTTTTAAAGATGTGCCAATGATGATTGAAACAGTATTTAAATCGCATCACTTTTAGTTGTTGCAGGACAACCGGTCGCTGGATCTGGACCAGAACTTGCGTGCATCTGCATCTATGGCTGAAGATAATCATCGACAATCCAAATACAAGTTATTGGGGGATTCACCACAATAATGTCAAAATCCCAGCCGTGATATTTTTTCCTTACCGCGTTCCTTGTTTATTAATTTCCAGAATAACATTTCAATGCACAGTTTGTACTACTAAATCAATTGATTATGAAATATGCAGATATTGCATTTGTACTCAAGGCCTAGTTTTTTGTTTGTGGTTCTAAGGGAAAGTAACATAGTAAAAGGAAGTTTGTCAAGAGTGAATTAGCCCTGTGCTGAGTATACTGCATATTGCATTTGTACTGTTGTTATTCATTTTCACCCTGAAATCCCTGTGGATCATCTGCGTAGTATGTTAGCATCAAATTCGACGTTAAATACCATTGATCTGCACCAGGAGACCAAATAATTTTGTTTACAACATTAGTATTGTTACTAGATCACCATATTTTCCAAGAGATAGTTAAATATTTTCGGACATATAGTCCTAAACTAAGCAGAGCTTGTACTATGGGTACTAGACACTTAAATATATAATATATATATGTATATTTGTGAATACATACATATTATACATAGATAAATCAATAATAATTCAATGCCGCCGAATAAAAATAACCTTAAACCATTTAATTAGGACATCGGAAAAACAAATGACTACTCTTTGCGCTGTAGCATGGTGCGGGTGAGGGTTTCAGTAACTTTCGTTTTACTCTTGAACGTTGCCGCGATTTACAAATTATAACTTAGAATTTCAGCTGTACCACATTCGCAATATATTAAATCATTAATAACTGTAGTAAATTAAATTAAACCAACCAGAATGTTCTAGTCTACAAATAAAATCAAAGCACATCCCGCACCATGCTACAGCGCAAAGAGTAGGTATAGTGGAGAAACAAACATACTATTTCCAACTAATATTATAAATGTGAAAGTTCGTGAAAACGGATGTATAGATACTCGTAGATCTATAGTTGTGGATTTAAAAAGTAGAATAGATAAGAAACGTTGCAAGCGGTGGTATTAAGTCAATTCAAATTGTTGAAGTTAGTGAGACGGGTGAGACCTGATAATAACGAGCCGAGAAATGTCTCCAATTCTGTAAATAGGGACACTTTGTTGACCCAAGCCAAATTTATAAACCCCTAAAATTTATTATATTAATAAAATGACCAAAATATTTGTTACAATCTCTTTTTAACCGACTACGGCAAATCCAAAGGAGGGTTTGATTTTGACAGGCTATGTATGTTCATTTGTTCATAGCTCCTTAACTACTTATTAGAACTGGACAAATGAGGTATTAGAAGCGTTTTGATCGTCCGCTGGTTATAGGCTAAATGACGTGTCACTGAATCTAATGGGGCGCCCTCTAGCCAACATAAAGTACTGTATTAAAAAAATAATTTGAGATAAATATGCCGTGTTTGGTATCATTCAAAAGGGCTTCACTAGTACATTTCAAAAATATATATATTATTAGCATTTTCTCGTGACTTTGTCCGTATTTATTCGATAATTGTGATGTAAATGTGTGTGCAAAGAAATTAATATTACAGAGGCACCAAAACATTTTAAATAAAAAAAAGTAAAAACTAAAACCCAACTACGACAAAAAACAACGCTGAAAAAGTATGAAACAAGTTTCAAAAGCCGTCACGCGTTGTTAAAGTGATATGGACTACGGTACATTACTAAGTTTCAAAAGCTGTAGTCCATGTAGTTTAATTAATTAACATTTAAAAAAAAGTCAAAATCAACAGTAATGTGCATAATCATAACTGATATTGTTGGTTCTAATCTATATATATATATAAATGAATCGCCGAAATGTATAAGTACGCACATAACTTCCGATCGGCTGCACTAAATATACTAATTCTTTTTTTATGTGTTCGTTATTGTTAGGACATTGTATGTATTTATAAGATGTGAGTATAAAATGTGTGTATAAGAAAAAATTAAAGAAAACGGGAAATGTCATTTTTTTGTCCGCGACGGGAACCTGAGACGTAAGAGAGATACGTAAATATGGCGGTTCAAAGTTCGCCGGGTCAGCTGGTAATAATATATATATGTTGGTTGCACGTTATAACACTATATTCAGTCAAACTGAAGCTAGCCATATACGGCAGAGTGTACATACCTAACTAGTTTAGCGGCACAGATACACACGACATGTAAGCTTGAGGTGAGTAGAGGAAAAAGACCCCTGACCAAAAAGAGGGGTGTTATAAGTTTCACGTGTCTGTCTGTCTATCGGTCTGTCTGTCTGTCTGTCTGTGGCACCGTAGCTCCCGAACGGATGAAGCAATTTCAATTCAGTTTTTTTTGTATGAAAGGTGAGTTACGTGCGAGTGTTCTTAAACATGTTTCATGAAAATCGGTTGAGCCGTTTAAAAGTTATGGGGGTGAAAGTGGGGAAGAGTAACCGAATGTCTGCAAAAATATCATCGAGTGGGATCTCAAATGAAAGCGCATAATGTGTTTTTTACTTTTCAAAGGAAACTCAGGTTATTACATCGGGGGTTTTTTAAAAGTTTTTTATATATATTTTATAGTTATTACCCGTAAAGTTCAACTGTATAGACAAACCTGTCGGGTAACATGACCATACGTCTCGCTCTTAGGCTGTCTGTACCGCGCGCTTTTCCCAGCAATGACATTAAATTTCTCGCTTTCGCAAACTTTTGTGTAATATGGGTACCAAACCGTAATTTGATTTTTGTACCCTATGTCACTACCGAGAAGTTACCCCACTAGGTTATTAATTTTTTAGTTACTAGTTAGTGTGTTAATAAGTTCACACTTTGCTTAATTTTTATTATTAATTTTCTATGAGATTTATTACTTTGTGTAATAAAAAACTAGTAAAACAATAATAGAGGTTTTTGACATAACTCCACTGAAGACGTTCTGCTGTGACAAAAAGAAAATGGTCACATTAGGTATAAACTAACGTGAATGTTCGATGGTAAATATTTGACAAAATATTTATGGGAATAACGCGACTCTGAAGAAATATGAATTTACAAAAGTATTCATTCGTAAACTGTATGAAATGAGTTACAATAACACAGTGCAGGTAGTTTCTTTTGAATTTATTTAATTAAACGGTTCTAGTGTCTAATCATCTCGTTTGATGGTAGACGTGATTTAATATGTATCTGATCACTGGAGTGTATATACACGACACCAAAACATTATTTTAATACCTAAGTACCATCTAATATTTTAAAAACATTAAACAAGATTTTTTTGTATTTACAGAAGTTAATAGTTAACAAGATTTAATGGTTTAATTACCATCTAGACCATAACTACAAAGAAAATAGGCTTTTAATAAAAGTTTCAAGATACGTGCGCGAACATAACAATAAATTTGCTCGTAAAACACAACTTGAAATCTATTTACAAGTTAATAAGTAACAATTTATTATCTAAATTTTAGTCTAATATCGTAATATGTCATAGAGCAATACAGTATTGAGTAGCCATACGCCAGCCTCCCCTCTGTTAAAGTATTGCTAATTTAAATAAAGCTAATACTTTGATAACACATAGGCGTTGCACTGTTATTGAAACAATGTATTTATGTGAGCGTGAAATTCTGAATGTTTCATTTTAAGAACCTTCGCAGACTATACACTTTTTAATCTGCCGATAGTTTGCTCGGGTTGGCTTTTGTTTATTTGTCGGCCGATACCAAATCAGTGTAGTGTGCGCACTGTCATACATGTTCATACTGATTAAGAGACCCGCAAACTGCAGACTTTCGATCGACCGAGAGTTTTGTTGGTTTCTTAATCAGTATGAAGATGTATGAGAGTGCGAACATTATAACGAATCGGTTTCGGCCGACAACTGCCTTCAAGATAAACTATCGTTCGTTTAAAAGTTTGTAGTCTGCGGGGGCTCTTACAGCCCGATTGAACTATCGGTCGATTAAAAGTGTGCAGTCTGCGGGGGCTCTTATGGTTATGTATGTTATTATGTACGTCGTGACAGGTGATTGTTTTGGATGACTACTCCTCTCCCGGTGTTCGGTGGCCCGTGTTGCGCTATGTTATATGTATTTTATTTTACTTAAATTTATAATCACTATATTAAATAACATTTAAGTATTTTTATTAGTTTTATATAAGTAATGAAAGACCGTTTCACTACAATTCAACAATAATGCAAGGAATTCTACTACTAAATAATAAGAACAATTTTTGTCAAACAAAGTTTTGTGTCGGTGAAGAAATGTCTGATTCGGACTGCAGGTTGCCGTACTATCCTTATATTTACAGGAATATGGATATCTGAAAGCTACATTATCGTTTATATTGATTATTACTTACTTACATAAATTATTTTATTTACATTATATAAATAATAATTATAAAAGCCTGTGTAGCAAAGCGTAGTTTTTATTGACTGACAAGTGGAACTAATAAAGCGAAATAGATATCTCTGAAATGTGTGTTTTAGTCACTTCAAAAACAAAACTAATTTAAAGTTTTATGCAAAGAATATGGGTAATCAGTTAATTACAACATCCACATTTGATGACCTCTTATTAAAATCAAGCACTAATTTGGTCGAGCTTTTATGCTCTTAGTAGGTTAGGTACACTAATTTATCCTTATATGTAATTACAAGCTGTTATTATATAGACATAGTCGGTTTTACCCATAAAAAATTTTCAAAATCAGTTTATTAGAATCAGAGATTCCTCCTAATAAATCACAAACTCACAAACTTTACTTCTTTACAATATGTATTAGTACAGAATATATGATAAAAGTATAGATTTAGATTGCTATAGATCACATAGGTACAACAACATAGCAAGTAAGATTATTAAAATTATTATCACGGAAGCATTAAATAGAATTGCTGATCATTAGCGAACGGTAGCACTAAAATAATAGTGTAATCTGAATTATGTAACTAATAGATTCGTAATAAGATATTGATGAATTCTGAGGCTTTAGTGATGTTAAAACAAGTATAAGTAATTATACAAGTCTCATTAATACATATTCAGTTGTGTACGGAACAAGTTATATTTTTTTAAAGAACTTTTACTTAAGTTTCTTATATGATTCGTGATTGCATACAAGATCATCCATGATAAGATATAACCCAAAACCGAAGATAATTATTAAGTTGGTTTCACAATGCTGTATTTATCGGCTGAGTAGTCAATTGCGGGAGTCGGTAGAAGAAGGTAAGTTTTCGCCATCCATCTTGTGGCGTGCAGCCTGCATGTAGGCCTCCGCAGCGAGCGCCGGCCATGCGTCGGGGGCTGCTGCCCACTCGGTAGTAGACACCTCGGCTGGACGCTCCGCGTTCTCGGTCTTCGCAGGACACTCCACTGACATGGACTTTGGCGTCTCAATCCTGAACATACACATTGTTCTAACCATTTAACTAGTACTTGTTAAGAGGTTAAATTAAAGACTTCATGAAAAATCATAACTTTGAGTATTAGCGATTGATCGCCTTTTCTACATATTTAAGGGCATGAATACATCAATGGTTACTAGCTTCCATAATATGTTATTATTTATTTTGAAATACTACTGAAATCCAATCTTATTAACTAAGTTTGCTTGCAAAATTTGAGATTTAAAAGTTAGTTTTCTATCTTAGCTATATTTGGGTAGTTCCACAAATTTAAATATTCGTTAACGTGACGGAAGTTAGAAGGACAAGGCGAGGTTTGGACTCTTAGAGAAAAAATACCTCACGCGTTCAGGTGACTGCATGGCATCGTTAGTGCTCGAGATCTCGAGGTCTTCTGCGTAGCCCAGGTGCAATTTCTCAACCTCATTGCGAGGCTCTTTCTCTGAAAATAGCATCGAATATTTACAGGCGTATGCATATGCCTTACCATATTTATATAAATATCTAGATATTTCAAGATACTGGGAGCATAAATGATGGTGAAACGAGGACATTGTATATTGTCTCGTTTTTATTCATGCCATGTCATGTTAGTCGATATACCTATTTTCGATTTTCTGAAAGGTGGAGAAAAAAAATATCTAAAACACGCTCCACTGTACTCCACTCTTAGCTATTGTCAATTATTATGATTCACGTGGCCGTTCGCAGCATGTACCTACACATTTTCTTAAGTTTCAAATAAATGTAAAGAAATTATTAGAAAATATGAAAAAATGAAAATCATAATGCCATATTAGATATATTCATTCGAACTCTAACATACCATCCACATTAATAGCTGCTTCGGGCCACCCAAGCGAATCGCCTTCAACATCAACTGGTTCATCTTCGGCGTCGTACTGCCTGGGTTCACGGGGACGCTCTTCTCGCCTCTCTTCTTCGAGGTCGTATCCGAGCATACTTTCTACTGTGTGGTGTCGCTTGCGGGTCCTAAGTTTCAGGCGTCGCTGGCGATTCGCACGGATGCGTTGATACGTCTGGGAACGGCCAAGATAGCGACCAAATAAAATTCGTGTTTGATAACTAAACTGTATGATGCTTGGCACTGGAACGATATGTACAAAAATGAAATTGAACAAAATGATCCCGTGACATTGTCATTTAGGGTAACTTGCTCCTTTTATACATGGTAAAATTTATTAGAGACACTTAGTATTTACCTCCCAACGTGCATCTTCGTCCTGATGATGAAGTGAGTGTGAGGGTGGTGCAGTAGCATCTCGTGGTAAGGCACTGAGGCTGTACAAGTGCTGTAGTTCTTGTAGAAAATGCGCTTGCGCAACACCTGGACCCAGACGTGCGCCGCATACCCCGCAGGAGGACTTACGCTCACCGTCCGCTGGGTTAGTAAACATTCGATTTACCGGCAACATTTATTTCATGCTATGATAATATTCTGGTCTCTTGGATAATTTGAGGTTGCGGCAAAATTGCTGCAGGCATATTTTTTAAGATAAAGGATGCAAACAAGCAGACGTGTCACTAATAATAAGTGTTTACCCCTGCCCACAAGACCGTTGTCAGCCTTTCAGGAGGGAGTATGTGCTTTTCTTGAATATTTGGCCAACGTATAGTTTAGTTTAAAACTTACGAATAAAAAAAGAATAACTAAAAACTACTATGATCATCAACACTTCAGTTGTATTTAATATCATGGTGCCTTTTTACCAATATGTTATGATTATTAAGTACTCGTGAGTTCATAATTTACCCGAAGATACTCCTAACAAGCCAAAGTAAAAATATCAAATAATACTAAAATGACGTTTCGTACCATGTGTTCTATACTTACGAGAGAAAAAGTCATGTGAGTCGGTACAGGGCGTCGGCGGCTGCACTTCGTCATCTTTGCAAGGTCTCGGTGACGCAGAAGCAGCCGAACCCGGTGAGCTCGTATCGTCTCTTGCTGCATAGCCGTGCCGGTACAAAGGTGGGGTGTTGCTCTCGTCACGCACGCTCTGACCAACACAATGATGTTTATTCCATCCGTTTACATCTTTATGACTCCCGGTAAATAACTGTGGACCAGTCAAAAGGAATTACCTATAACGCGACGGGGTAGAAAGTACTTGGAGCATTAAAGAAAGTCATCTACTATTTTCTGTTGAAGAAATTTAATAAAACATTTCTAATTATAATTCCCATGAAATAATAATCAGTAAATGAAAACTGACCAGTTATTCCTTTCACTCTTTCCATCGTCAATATTTTTAGTTTACTGGATCGGAATTTACTAACGATCTGCGCAAGAGGAACATAGAGCCAAGTGATAGATACATCTATATCCAACAATAAACCTTTCAGGTATTGTGAAAGAAAAATGTAACCGACTTACCTACTTTTCTTTTTTTTTTTTTTTTCGTTATGTTATATACGATACTATATTACGATGCATACCACAAACTTTTACTAAAATAACAATTTATTCAGTTTAAAATTTAGTAACCTGTATTGAAGTTTGTTCCTACAGAGTTGAATTTTATATGTTGGTACAGTTCCGATGACAAAATATATCATGATTAGCGTAGCCGGACTCTACGCCCAGATTCCCATCCAGGCGAGAGGAATAGTTAGCTATCCATTGTACAGTGCAACAATACGCAATCGTTTTACAGTTACTTCGAATCTAAATGTTTTTATACACGATCAATGTTTTTAATGATTAATTATTTTACCTTCAATATAAAATAAATTGAAATAATAATATACTTAACGAGGTACAATCCGCTACAGATCTCAGAAAAGTTTCATTCTTTTTGTAATTTATATGTTGTTAACGGTTTTATTTATTAATTACTCTCATCGATAATATTAACTTTTTTAAATATTCTATATTTATCATAGGAAATAAAATCATGTAGTACCAAGATTGCAGTTTGAAACCATATTAACGTGTAAGAACAATCTTTCGGCAACACCACTTTCTTTTACACTCAACATAAAGTTCTAATCTTTATACATGTCACCGTAAGATTGTAAATACCATAGATCATAATCAACCTAGCGAGATTGTAGACTGTCGAAAGATTATCAACTGTGACATACTGCTTACAATTTAACGTACCTAGATATCGAAGTAAAACCGTTAATTCACAATCTGTCGCGCGTCAAATTGTCAACTGTCCCTGATTGTTAGGTCTTGTAGTAGGCCGTTCTATGGCCATAGAGTTCGGTTAGGTTAGAACTTCTTTGATTAATCACAAATTCATTTTACTGCCACAATAATTTTATGTAACTAATTCTAAAGCTGTAAGGTATTTCCAACATGAAATCAATTTACAATCACAAAAATACTTTACATTCGGCAACAAACGAATTAACAAACAAATATGGCGGCGCGGGATATTTGCTGTTTTACCCATTCACTTTCGATAGATTATAATGTAACTAAAAATAATACGTTAAATTGAAAGCAGTTTACAATCTTTCGACAATTTACAATCTCGCGAGTTAGATTACAATGTAACGGTTTTAAGAATCTCAAGGTGACATACCTATATAAAAAATTTAATAAAATACTCTTTACAGAAACTACCCACATATTGCTCTATAATTATGGGAAGTAGCAACTATCGAACTTAAGGCTATACACTATCAAAGCAAATAATACTTAACATTGTTGTCATTACTAACCTTATCCAATATACACAAAACCTACACAAATTTAATTACCAAGGGTGGCCAAAAATGCCTTTATGTACATTTTTTATTATAGTTTGGTAACCACGTGAGTTACCTGCTTCATTAATTTTGAATTCATAAAACAAAACAAAAACAACTTACTCTCAAAGCTTGTCCAACGCTTTGTCCAAGAGCATACTGTTCTCCAAGATGCCTAGCGAACGCTTTTCCCGGATATAGCGGATGGAATGCACCTCCAATTGGTCGAAAGGCGCCACAGCCGAAGCTCTGGAGTGCAGGATGTAGAAACTGCGGAGCCATGTGGTGCAGAAACCCCTCCATAATCGATGCGACGCTCTACACAGAGACTATGTTTAATTTATCAATTCTATTACAAGTTCAACGCCAGCGAGTAACCCCAGAGGATTAAATAGCTGTGTAATATGGAAAAAAATGATAATACTAGTTACTTAATGTATTACGTTTAAGACCCAATTCTGGTCTCGTGAGGAAAAGCAGATAATTTGGTAAAATGTAGGAGCTAGATTACTGATTACACTATAGTACTTATACGAGTACTACTGATCTTCATAATATACAGGTTAGCTTGCATACAGTTGAGCTAAGTCTTATAAAATAGTACATATTTGCTAACAGTTATCCAAGACAACTTTTTGTTAAACCACAGAAACCAAAAGTTGTCTTGGATACTGGTACTGATGACTGTTGAGATTAGTATCAAGCAAAACAGAGCAAAGCACGGCTATTTTTCGACATTTCATCAATCTAAGTTCTAATTATAGTACTTATGATATGTTAAAACAATTATGAGTAGCTATATAACATTAAAAAATACTGATAACTCGCCAGCTTTTTATGCATTGAAGTGATATATTGCATTATTTTATATAAATGCAGATAAGTCAATGGTTTGTTTTGATTTAATCACGCAGAGAAACTCCAAGCATTGCCCTTTGTTGCTTCAAGCATTGTCCTTTGCTCTTTGTTGGGTGCGGGCAGCACTGGACCGGTTGTTGTGGAGAGTCTTGGAGGAGGCCTATGTCCTGCAGTGGACATCTTCCAGTTGAAACGACGATGATGATGAAGTCAATGAGTTATCATTCAAAGCGGAGTAATACAATGTCTCAGGTGAACATAACAATTTGGACGCAAATGAATTTCCCAAAATGCCCTGTGTTAGAAGAGTATTCATTTTCCAGAATGTTCCTTTTCCGGAAAGCGTCCATTCTTAACTTTATAAAGTCCTTTTACTTTTTAACTGACTTCAAAAAATATGGTTTTTATTTCATCGGATTTATTTTATGAATGTTTGTCGACGAATGAATGAATCGTCGTTTATGAACCGATTGTAAAAAATATTTTTACATTGGGTTTGGTATAGCTACCAGGTGGCCCCATTGTCACTATATCGGGATCTGATGATAGGATTCTAAGGAAGTCGAGAGCAAACCTCAAATTTTATATTCACGTGTCATGTGTTTTATATTTTTTCTCAAAATATTTAAATATACCCGTCTAGTAGTCATCTTATGATGATGAGCCGATGATGACAGATACTTAACGGTCAGGAGTTGGTGAATAAGTTTTTGTGACCTATGCTCAATTTCAACACATTCTTCAAACCACTACACCTATTCGTATCAGGAGGGGTAACATTTTATGGTGGCCGTTTTTTTAGGTTGACTACTATTGGCACGTTTGCAGTTGACACTCGCCAGTAAATATTATATTTAGCTATGGTTGACACTAAAAATGAAAAGACAAAGTGAAACATTTTTAAGAAACCACCCAGTAGGATAATGACGTACGTGGGGCATTTCTATAATATTTTTATTGTTTATTTTTGCTTGGCACCGACTTCAAACAGATTTTAGGTGCCTAGCATACATTATAATTCTACTTTATATAAATTATTAGATAATTAGGTATAGACAAGAATTGTCACATAGTAATTTATGGCAGCAAAATTAAAGCCAGTTTATTTCACGCTTTTTAGTGTTTCCATACAGGCTGTTTTCGTTTTTTTTTCGTTTCGTTCGAACCTGTCATTCATCAAATCATTACATGTCGTATGCATACTGTTGGGGTAAAGTAAAAGACATGTAATTTTATCGTGACAAAGACAAAACAGCTCGAAGCCGCGCACAACTGATGAATAAAATAACACATTTTGATTGTAAAATTTATTTCATAAAAACTGGCTGGATATCTTTCTCCTGTCTGAATCTCTGGGTAGTGATCCTATTGATATTAAAATATTAAAGGGTTGTCCGCAATTTTGAAGTTTTCTCTTAATTTCAGCTATTAAATGTATGTATTTATAATATAATGTAATTATAATATACTCTGTAATCTATTTTTGTTATTGAATAGAGGGCAAACGAGCAGATGTATCACCTGATAGCGATTACCGCCGCCCATGGGCACGCGCAACACCAGAGGCGTCACATGTGCGTTGCCGACCTTTCAAGAAGGAATATGCTCTTTTCTTGAAGGTTTGAAGGTCGTATTGGTCCGGGAATACCGCAGGCGGCAGTTCATTACACAGTTTTGTTGTGCGAGGCTGAAAGTTCCTAGAAAATCGCACAGTTGTGGACTGCCATCTAAATGATAGGGATGAAACTGCTGTCGCGTAGGACGATGGCGGAAAGAGACGGCAGGAATCATTTATAAATTATTTGACAACTTATAACATGCGAGTAACTTGTTATAAATTCACAGAATATTGATAGATAAATACATCTATTTAAAGTACTGACCATCGGTTTGCCTGTGTACAGAAAAGAAATATTTAAAGCTGTTTTCACACTTTGTCATATTAAATACAACAATACATAAAACCCGAAACATTTCCACATAAAGCGGCCATCATATGGTTCGAAGAAACAAACAAAAAATTAGAATTACAACCACTTAACCTCACACGAATAGAATATGTGTTTATTTTGTAACCGTTCATAATGCGTTGTTTAAAGATGAGCTTTTGCTTCTACTAGATGCGGCTTCGGTCGACCAAGAGAACAAATAAACATCTGCGTTTAGTGCTGACCAGATTCTTAGTTAAGTTAAAGTAAGATTAGCTATGGAGATTTTATTGTATTCTTCGATTGGTACTAAACACCAATATTAGACTAGCATGAACCAACATCTTGTAGAAATTTACATGCTTAAACTTATTTAACAATGATGTTTTTCAAAATTTTTAAGGATCTTTGTTTCAAAGATGCTTATACTTTTATGTTTCCGAATAATAAGTGAATCAAATGAATATTATATAGATTATGTATATGTCACAACTTTAACTTATAACCATTTACCTATAGGGCCTATAAAACCGAACCTATTTTGAATAGGAGCCAGTCCACAGGTCTAATAGTTTTCACCTTCCAGAAAATATAACACTATATTAAAATAACATCATTTTTAAATACAAATGTTTACATTATTTCTCATACATTGTCATACACTAGTAATAAATTAAATTAAAAAGCTTTTTAAAAACAAGCTTTTACTGGAATGCCTCGAGACGAATCAATCGAGTCCAAACTCGATGATGTTGCGACGTTTTTTTACAGAGTTCCTATGGCCATCTTCCAGCTCCAGCATCATATCAGCTCCATGTCATCATAATATTGTATTGTCACGCTGTATACATATACTTGAAAATCGGTTGAAGATACAAGCATACATACATACATACATTCATTGCAAGTTAATAAAAAGCTTGTAAAATTAAGACAAACCCCAGTAAGTTATTGGAAATACTTGTATCAGGGTTTCTTCTTTCCGTGATTTATAAATATACAATGACGAGAACAGAATTATAACAGATAGACATTGTTCGCATCATACAGTTAACTACGATTAGCGACTTAAAACGTCCAAATTATTGAGCCAATTCAAGTGATAAGGTAGGAGATTATGGATTATGTAATTGTCACAGCATTATCTAAATACGGTATTAACGGAATTGGATTTGTGCTTAACTGTCCATGAATGGATGCGGCTAGATTGTTTGTGACATCTAAATAGCTCACAGCTCGTACAAAGCTAAGTGGTGTTTACTTCCGATTGATTACACACTGGGACTTAATACGTTGTGTCTAAGGACTAATTGGAGATTCAAACGGTCTATATCAATTACTTGTATTATCTGTCCAGGTTTGTAATTGAAATGTCTAATGGGCCTACCACATGCGCAAGTAACACCACAGCTTTGCCTGCGCAGGCCGGCTTGTACACGGAACACCGTGCGTGTGGTTGATATAATTGTATCACGCGCCAACCAACTGAATCACGACAGTTTTACCTGCGCAGTTATAACTGTGGTGTTACTTGCGCCTGTGGTAGGCACTTAACGGAGACTTCCGCAAATTGGCCTGAATACCTTTTTGACCATACGATTGAGAATATTGGATCCTGACTAAATTTCACTATCGAAAGTTTTGAGATTACATTTAATGACGCCCAGGATTAATAAAACATTTTTAAAACGATGTTAATAGGTATATATGCATGTGATAAAACTTCTTGAACATAAATAAACTAACTAGGTACACTAAACACTAACTTTCATGTATAATAAATATCATAGGAAAATTCATTACTTTTCTTATTAATATGGTCGTCATAAGGATTAAAAATAAACGTTGTTGGTGATAAAACTTATGGTCATAGGCTGAATACTATGTTTACCAACTTAACCTGTTTTCATAAAGTACTTTGGTACAGATAGTTAACGTTCACCCAGCTTTTCCTAAACTTGGTTGCGGTAGCATTTCCGACTGTTGTCTGACTTATTAACACTCCAACTAGGTATCCGTAACTACTGCATAGATGTTCGATGGCTTGCCGTGCTCTCCGAGACCCGGTGGAAGAGTGACCCGTCACTAAAAATGTTTGCACTGAGAACATTGATTTTAACAATGATAAAAAAATACATCGTAATCCCTCACAAAAATTAAAATTAGTGTAATATAGTAACAAATAAACCTTCAAAAAAAGAGCGTATTCCTTCTTAAAAGGCCGGCAACGCACTTGTAACGCCTTTGGTGTTGCGGTCCATGGGCGGCGTTAATCGCTTACCATCAGGCGATGCGTCTGATCCTTTGCCCCCTATATATTTAATAAAAAAATAATACCTTTTTAACCCTTCAATAACTAATTGTATCAAACTTTGTGTATACCATTATTAGTATTAATCCCTATACCTAAAGTCCGATTGTAAATCGTATAATAGCTAGCCGCGATACAGGCTAGGCCTAGTGCGGCTAACATAGATACACAAGTATGTACAAACTGTAATGTGAATAAGGATTATTATTATATGGTTAATAGTTTAAAAAGCATACTAATGTGAATTGAGGCAATTAATATAAGGTTGCTTTGACCATGCTATCCGTGTTTGGCCGCACGGATGGCCTAGTGGTTTAAAAAGCGGTCGCATCGCCGCTTTCGGCTGCGCTTAGTGTTGTGGGTTCGATTGCCACATGGAACTACACTATGTGTGATCCACAAATTGTTATTCTAGTGTATTTTGTCGGCTTCTTATAAGTTTATAAAGTAACGTGACACGGGATATAAAATATCTAATGTTCTCAATTACAAAATAAAATGCATCAAAAATTTAACAAAAACTCTGAACAAATTTGCAGAGAATAAAATACATCTTGTGCATCTACCATCAAACATGTATATATTATGCTAGATGACGCCTTAATATATATACCTAAAGATAAGAAAGAAAAAGTGTTAATGCATTAACAGGGTTTCCTATTTTCAATAATAATTGCAGTACAATGTGTCGACACCCTTACGCCCGCCTACTTAGGCGGGAGCAGTTGGCTCGCGTTACTGACGCTATCTATTCTATTGCCACTACGTGTAAACACTGAGAAAAGAATAGTATGGCCGGAACAGTAGGCGATAAACACTCCAAATGTAAACGTTATGAAATGATACATACGGTGCATTCAAATGCTCACCACTTCAAATTTAATTATACCTACGTACATGTATACAACTTCTGGGTGTTCTTTAGTAACAGTTAAAACAAAGTAGCTGGAGAATATAAAATACTGGTCTTATATCTTCTCTAGTAAAATAAAAGAAAGGTCTTAGATAACGTGTATTTGTAAGTATGCGTATTAGTAAGTGTGGCCAATTATTTCCATATAATATTAATGTTAACTCCTTGTTTGCCTGCAACTTTATCTTGGTCGTTAAAACATTCTAATTGTCATGTTTTTATTTCAAACATTTGTTTTGGTTTTTAATTCGGTGCCAACATGTGCCAGGACCGGTTGCTGTGGAGAACCTTTGGGCAAACGTCCAGCAGTGGACGTCTCTTGACTGAGATGATGATGTAACTTAGGTGACATATAATTTATGTGAGATTCGTTGCTGTGTCCTTGTTAACCTATGTAGTATTTCATCGTTATCTCTGTGGACTTCGCAGTATTCCTCCAATTACAAAAAAATATTATTTCCACAACTGAATCAATATATCCAGTGCAAAAATATTAAAAGCAAGTATAGAATACACAATTATAATTAGGAGTGCAAGTAATAGACACATACCATAGAAGACACCAAATCAAAAACTGTTTTTTCTGTGTTAGTAAAATAGAGACTCTTGTTAAAATTAACTAAAAACTATTGCGGAAGATCGACCAGTGTAAAATTACTATAGTAAAGAAGACAAAAAATACAGACGAATTAAGAACTTTCTCCTTTTTTGAAGTCGGTTAAAAACTAGAATTCATAGACTCAAATAAAATTAGCCATCCATAAATATACCTAGTCTGGCCATAAATACTGCTCCATTAAAAAAAAAAAAGTATTACTTTTGGATTTGGAATCTGTAATTTTTATACGATTGTTCATTGTATTATATATTTGTAAAATATTGTGTGATATTAAAATGGAGAGGGGTGATAAAGAGAACAGAATCGCTGTGATTGCATTACATAAAGTAGGTATGGATTCAAATACAATTTTTAAAATCCTCCATACGCTTGGTATTAGTCAAATGTTTGTGTGCCGGGCTATTGATAGGCACAATGACACCTCTTCTGTTTGTGAATGAAAAAAATCTGGCCGTCCACGTAGTGTTCTTACGAAAAAGGCGATCAAACCAGTAAGGGAAAGAATCTTTAAAAAAAAATCGAAGAAATTCTGTCCGAAAGTAAAAGATTTTATACCGGGAGATGAAGATAGTACCTAGAACCATGTCGCGTATTTTAAAAGATGACTTAGGAATTGCATCCTATAAGAGACGCACTGGTCCTTTCTCAACTGATAATTTAAAAAAGAATAGGGTGATAAAATCGAAACAACTACTTAAGCGGTAATCAAAGGGAGTTCTCGGAGGTCACAGTGAAATTTTGTTTACTGATGAGATTTTTTTTACAATTAAGCAATATTTTAACAAACAAAATGACCCTATTTAAGCTAAAGGCTCTAAAGAAGCTTCCTAATTAGTCAACAGAGTACAACGTCGGCATTATCCGACTTCAGCGATCATTTAGTGGGGTGTTAGTTATGAAGGAGTGACAGCCATATTTTTGTGAAAAACGTATTCAAACATTGTCTTCGGGTCTATTTCATGTGTATTTGTAAAGTACCCTGCGATACAGAATTATTTCAAATCAAATCAAAATCATTTATTCATCTAAGACACCAAGTGACACTCATGAACGTCAAATTGAAGCTATAGTTAAAAATCATAGATCGACACAAACAGAAGCATGTGCTGTATTGTCGAGGTAAATTAGGTGAAAACACTAAAAATCTACTGCCTGCCTGTGTCGATCCATAACTTCCAGTTTCCAAAATGCGTAGAGCTCATGAGAAGAATACTGGCAAAGAAACTCATGGCTACTCTTTTTCAAAATCTGATTTTCAGGGACAATAGTGTTAGTATTACACGTAAGGTAAACAGTATGCAAGCTGTTGCCACCTGAAATTCCTTTTATTAAAAAGCTCCAAAATCTAACGCACAAACAAAAAAAACACTCAGTGGTAAGGTTAAAGGTTTGAGTCTATTAAACATAGAAATCATTCAAGGTGCACATCTACTTACATTCAATTGCAAAATCTATTGTTAAAAATAATTCGTGACTGGATTAAGAGGCTAGGGCTGCAGTTGAACGAACCAGAATAATAGTATTGTCTAAAGCATCGCTGACTAGGCCGACCAGTCACCCCAAGTAGCACCCGTTCACGAGTATGACGCATGGACTAGCCATCATCTCCTTCGCCATGTCAGAGGGAAGGAAACGACCCGCCCCACGACGACAATCAAGCAATGACATTTTAGTGAGCACGACAAACCATAGTCGAGATACTGATAAAAATCACTACTAATTAAATTACCATAATAATCATCACGCATTACTTTCAACTAACAATGGATTGTTAATATTTAGCTTTATTATAAGACAAAGAAGTTTGTGTGTATCTATCTAAATTCTAATGACACCTTAAGCCCCTGACTGTCTGTCGTTTAGATAATCGTTGATGGTATAGTAGGCTTTCCTAATAAGGTGATTTTTTACAGTTAGCTTGAATTTATTTACAGGAAGGTCGATTACATGTATAGGAATTTTATTATAAAAACGTACACCAAGACCTTCGAACGAGTTGTGTACCTTATGTAATCGATGATAGGTACCAACGAGTTTAGATTTGTTTCTAGTATTAATATTGTGTACATCACTGTTTTTCTTATGGTTATTAATGTTGTGTCTAACAAACATAATATTAGCAAATATATACTTTGATGCAACAGTTAAAATAGCTATATCTTTAAACAACTCTCGAAGAGAGACTCTAGCACCTAAATTGTACACTGAGCGGATGGCTCGTTTTGTAGAATAAAAATCGTTTCAATATCAGCCGCTTTGCCCCAAAGTAGTATACTATAGGACATGACGCTATGAAAGTAGCTAAAATAAACTAACCTAGCTGTATCCGTAACAGTGAGCTGCCGTACCTTCCATACTGCATAAGCTGCGGAACTAAGTCTACCCGCAAGGCTATCTATCTGGGCTCCCCATTGAAGTTTACTATCTAAAGTAATTCCTAAGAATACTGTTGAGTCTACAATACTTATGATTTCATTATTTATCGTTAGATTATTGCCTAGTTGTTTTTACTGCCTCGTTGGTCTAGCGGTTGACGTGTGCGACTGCTGATCATAAGGTCTTGGGTTCGATTCCTGGGTCGGACCAAATGTTTGTATGATCTACAAATATTTGTTTCGGAGTTTGGGTGTTTTCTATGTATAATATGTATGTATTTACAAAAAAAAAGTATATATGTATTTGTATCAGTTGTCTAGTACCCATAACACAAGCTCTGCTTAGCATGGGACTAGATGGCGATGTGTTAGATGTCCGAAATATTTATTTATTATTTATTTTACATTTGGCATAGAAAATCTCACACACTTTTTTTTATTTGAATTCAGTAGGAGATTATTCGTTGTAAACCAATTCAATACATTATTTAGTGCCCTATTCACATCGTCAAAAACGGTTTTCTTACGATCGACTTTAAAAATAAGTGACGTATCATCAGCAAATAGAACTATATCACAGAGATCTTTTAAATAATATGGTAAGTCATTTATATATATGAGAAAAAGTAGAGGACCCAGTATAGAGCCCTGCGGAACGCCCATAGTAACAGGTAATCCAGATGACCTTTGATATCTACATGTTGAATTCTATTTTTCAAGTAGAAAACGATTAGTTCCAAAGCAATACCATTAACACCATAATGCCTAAGTTTAAGAAAAAGCGTGTTATGTTCTACACAGTCAAAAGCTTTTGAGAGATCGCAAAATACACCTATCGCATCTTGCGAATTCTTTCTAATAATACATTTAACAAATACATTTCTTTCTAATACGGATGTTCTCTTTTATATATAAAAAAAAGTTTGACAGCATCCTCGTCAGAGACTTGCTGATGGACACCACAACTACTTAAACATCATTAACAGCTTTTAATAGTTCATACTGTTGCATTGTCTGCATTCGCAATGAGTATGGTGACCGCCACTCTTGGATTCTGCTTATGCTTTACATCAGGCAGAGTAGAGTCATTTCGGCAGGCCCATACATAAAAAATACTTAAACATAGCAAATGCTAATTCTCAAACCAATTCAAGTCAACCTAAAATGTTATAATTATATGTAAAAACAACACGAAGGAGATGCAAAGCATTACTTCCTACATGTACATGGCCCCACAGAAAAATTTTTCGTTTCAAGGGGCACAGATCCATGCTTCACCTAAAATCTCCACTTAGGTGAATCACGGGGACTAAACAGTTCTCGTGCTCTAACTGATGTTATTGTACAGTGATTTAGTTAAATTATTTTCCCATTAGTAAAGTTAACAACAATATTTAAATATTACTCAATTTTTTCATTAAACACGGTGTAATAATATATTTTTATTCATTCTCTTAACTTTACTAATCGTTTAATTGGAGCACGGAACCCCAAATCTTCCTCGTGCTCCACCGGGGTAGAGATCTTAGGTGAAGCGTGGGTCTGTCTCCGATTCGATATTATCTGATATATCATTAGTAAACGAGTCACTACCACAGCAGGTAAACTGCTACTAACAGTCCCCACTCTCTGTGGGTTCGCGGTCCCGTCCGAGGGTTATATGCGTCTTACGCTCACGATGGCCCTCTCCGTTCCTTTTGTAGAGCTTTATAACTTTACAGATAAAGACCCCTGCACATTGTCCCTCCTCTAGAGATGCAAAAGGTGAGAGATTCCTCTATTTTTAATGGTAAAACGACTGTGTTACATTTAATTTATTCAAACATATGAATAAACTATACAGAAATGGCTCTCGTTAAAGAAAACAAAAATCTAATTGATATTTGAAACTATCAACTATGTACTATATTCATATCCCTAAGATAATAAACGCTTTGCAGCCTACCTCCTCAATGTAAGATCCCAAAGATAAGGTAATGATAATGTCTTATCTATTTTTTGAAACTCTCACATATCTATTTTTATGTGATTTGAACTCGTGAATAAAAAATCCAAGCAAACCGCCAGTAAAATTCGAAAAGTGACTACATAGAGAAAATGAAGACAAATAAATTATATTTAACATTTTTACTCGAATAGAAAGAGCCTTGTAAAAAAGCGATTTAATTGCATACCTCGGCGGCTGTCACGCGGCGATATGCAATGATTCTTATCAGAGCCCTTATTGAAAAGGGGCGGCCGCGTTCCGATCACGCATAAATCAGGAAAGGCGTATTTCTTTCTGCCGATCCAACGTCGTTTTATTGCCCGCTTATTGGTAACTACCATCTGATATATTACGGCGATAGAATTAATTGTGTTACATAGTAACTATCACATTGAATTATGTTCCTCAATTAACAGTAATTTTTCTGAAAATGATTAACTGTCTGATATCAATCTTTCATAATTTCACATACAGGAAGGAGTCGCGGAGTCTGAGGAAAAGTTTTCTGTGACACTACAGAAAACGGAGTTAGATTTTTAGTCCATACAATTAAGAATGTGGTACATCTATCAAAAACAATTAATTGCTCTTAAAAATATCGTTGAGAGCTACAGAATTACAGATAAACTAGATCTCCCTATTCCTTTATCTGTCGAGGTTAAGCGGTGTCTTTAGTGTGTTACGTAATGTTGATGTTATTCGTTGGTGTGTAAGCTTTTACTCGTGAAAAAATTACTCACTGTCGTTATTTTAAACGAATACTTATTTAAGTTTATCGGTTGCAAATCTGATGATGAAATCTGATTTGAATGACGATTTTTCAGTGTTCTTTCTCCTTTTTCTATTTCTACCTTAATAACCTTACTATATATTATTCCATGCATTGTCACTCCTTAAAACTGTATTGTATGTAGTTACGATGAGAGAATAGACCGGTTTAATAAGTCCATTTAATCCAGTAAGATTCGCACCCTACCCTTTAACACCCTCAAGAGACTGCGCCTATACGGCGCTATCATTACTGGCCAACAATAGGTAAAATTAAGAATAAATAAATTCGCATTTGCATAATACGAGTATTGCAAATAATTACCATTTAATGATTTAATACATAACTGTAAGACTCCATCATTATACTCGTCCAGCCAAAGGTAAGAGCTGCAAAACAATTATATTTTAAAGTTTATTGTTTATCTATGTCTATTTTCATTAAATTTATAAATTTTAGCAATATAGGCTTAACAAATATCAGACCTAGCTTTTTGTCACTTAAAATATTTACGGAAAAACTATTTTAAAATTTTGAGTATTGTTTACTTTATAATTTTTTACTAAGCTATCACATTATAATTCCTAATTATGAATATCTTTGATTCTTTATTTCAACCAAGGGAAACCTTCTTACCATCTCTGTACCTATGTCGTAAGCAGGATACTTACCTCTCTAACACATACAATTAAATAGAACATCATAATGTCATCAAAAACTATTCGATAATATTTGCAACGTTATGTGGAATACATAGTGTTAAAACAGAGAGAAGTGTGATTTAGAAGGTCATTTTAAGCAGCCTGTATAGTAGCTATACATGATTCGTAGTTTAGAGTGCGTTATAGCGATCACAAGGGCGCTCGGCCGTTTTGTTCACCGATGCGCACTTGGGCATTTTTGCAAACTACCAGTTTTTTTTTGTTTTTACACTTATTATTTATTAATTTTATTTAATACAACGACGTTAATGATGTACAATAAAACACGAACAAGTTAAAGTTGCAACATCTTTTGTGAACGTATTCCGAATACAGTGGAATAACATTTTCTCAAATTAAAATAAGTTAATTATATTATTAAATTTGTTCAAATTTATACTCGTTAAACTGGATATGATGAATTACTACATCCTGTCAAAACATGAGAAGAACAGAACACGGTGATTTAGAAGAATGATTTAGAATTTTTGAAAAGTTACTAAGCACAACACAATAACAATACCTACTTAAAATGGAAAGTGAAAATTTAACGTGGAAAACGTACAAAAGTCATATTTTTGGTATATATATATATATTAATACATGAACCAAAAACTTTGGACTCCTTTTTAAGACAATTATGTGAACGCATACACACAGTTACATTTTATATGGAAGAGGAAGTGCAACTCCATAAAATCAACTAAAAAGTTTATGAACAAACAAAACTAATCAATCACACTATTTTTTATTAAAATTGGTTTGAAATAAATTTGAAATTATTTACATTCTTCAATTTTTAAATGTGACAACAAATTACTAAGCCCCTGATGTACATGCATACTTACTGTTAGTTCACTTACCACAAGTTGCACAATTAGCACAAAACCACACAATCAACTAAAAGTTCAAGAACAAACGAAACCAATCAATCACACAATTTTATTGCATAATTGCTTGAAATGAACGATATTGTTTTTTCATTTATATTTTGTAGTAAACCAGTAATTAATGTTGCTGTTTAGTAAATTTTCAGTTAATCCACTGACTTACTCAATTAAGAAACGATGTTTAATTTGGTAAAATTGTAGATCAAATTTTAGACATTAAAAAAGCGTACTGATCAGGCCATATATTACAACATGTTATTTTGTGTATTTTTGGTAATAAAAATGTAGGTCTAGGTACAAATCATTAATAGATTTATTAGTTAGAAGTACCAAGCTAACATAAGAGCGGTTTTGATGTTTTTGTAAGTTCCTTAGACGTTGTTGCATAAATCTTTTTAGCTCAAGCTTAATAATATGCGGTAGTTGGACTACTTAATAAAAAAAATATTAAAAAAAAACGCCCGTACTTCTGTCATCAGACTTGAACCTTTTCACCGTATTCATTAATTCTTTTTTTAAAACGACTGTTAAATTTATAGTAGTCAACTTGTACATCAACTATTTATTATCATAATTTATACATGTTTTTTTATTTATTAAAAACCTGGTAACTTAAAAAATGATGTTTATAATTGTTCACATTGTATTTTATCTTATAATGATCTTTTTACTATTTAATTTGAATTTAAGTCTAAAACAAAAAGTTTCCATCACACTTCATGTAAAATCAGAACTAAAAACGCATTTTTGTTGAAATTACTTTTATTACGAACTGTTACAACCAACCTAGAAAAATACACTTTAAAATTAAAACTAAAAAGTGCAAATTATCATTTAATTTGCAATTACCTGTCTCAGGTATAAATAATAATATAGACATCAAGGACACCACTATAAGTGTAAAATTTTATTATTTTACGGCAATAAACATGACTTAAATTACTGGAATTAAATAATTTTATATTAACGATATTTTAAAATACAGAATATATTTTATTTTCTCTATCCTGTTTGCGATTCATACTTACACACTATTTATAGAAATACTAGTTACATTATTATACTGTTTGCCTTTTATTAATTTCAGAAGAAAATACAATCAAATTCTGTAATTTATTTTGGTAAAATAAGTCAACTTTTAGAGGTTAAAATATGTGAGAATATTTTAAAAGTAGTAAAAATTTACTAAAACACTCTTGTTTGAAAAACGATTATGTTAGAGATAATATTAATTTTTTTTAACAATTTAGACAAACAATTAGATATGTAATAGAATTATAACTTACCAAATTTCCAGCGGTAAAGACGGTGCGTAACGAGATACCGACGGAGAGATTTTGACAGTGCACTGAAACGTGTTCACGACGCGGCGGCAACGGTGCGACTACGGACGGGTGCGCCGCGGCATTGGGCGGGCGAAACAAACGACACGCCCCTACATTCTATGCTCTCAAGAAAAACATTTTCCAACAATCTAGAAACATCCAATTGCTTTCAGTATCAATGTTGAAATTTAAAACACTAAACTCATATTTAAAATTTAAAAAAAAATGCTGTTCTTAAAAACAATTAGTAATAAATTATTTTATATGATTTACAGCATGTGCAAAAAGTGCTACTATTTTATGGAAGCTTAGGCAATTTTATTAAATAGAAAATAAATATAATAAAATATGTAGATACTTTCCTTCACATTTATTTTTATCAGACTTTGTTGAAGATTATTCATGTTTATAGTCTTTATTATAGAAATAAGAGTGTGACAGAAAACTGTTTGAGCAGAGTGAGCGAGGCGGAGCGAGCGACCACTCCCAGCGATGAAATTCTGGATTACTCCTGACAATGCATTGATCAGACGCGGATTTGTTCTTTTTAACGTATATATCATCTCCACAATCCGCCGTGATTAAACCAAAGCCATTTTAACGGGATATTAAACATATTATTTCTGGTGGATGGTCCTTAATCTTTTATCTTACTGAATAAAAAATAGTTATTGGTTCAATGGATGTTGTGATTAACACAAATTTTCATTATGCATTTACATTAGACAGCACATTTTTTAATAGATCTCTATAGCACATTCTTATTTAAAACTAGCTGACCCGGCGAAATTCGTAGCGCCATATTTACATATCTGTCACAACTTCCCGTCGCGGAAAAAAAAAGACTTTTCCGTTATCTTTTAATTTTTCTTATACACAAACCTTGTCCTTACAATAACGAACACATAAAAAAGAATTATCAACACATCAACATCCATATAACTCTTGTATCGCTTTTTGCTCATGATGAACATCGAACATTCCAAAGAAGAACAGAGCGAACAACAAAAGATGAACCAACAAATTCAGAAGTAGGTATAGGCGGGACAAGGAAGAAGGAAGTTATTAGTGAACCGAAGGTTTCTGTTGTGATTGCTACATAGTAGTTGGAAGTTAGAGGTTAAATATGTTGGTGATAAAGGGTTATTTAAAGTGGAGAATAATACTGTCAGAGCACGTAGTTCTCGTCTTGGACGGGTTGGTAACCAGTTGAGCTTCAAGCGGAAAGAGGATACCTGATCATATTTACGGAGATTAAAAACGAATCGAATGCAGTTATTAAAAAGACGGTCTAGTTTATCGAGAAGAGATGCATTCAGGTCATAACAGCACACGTCACCATAGTCTATTATAGGAAAGATGAGGCCTTGCACAAGCATAGTCTTGGTTTTCGGAGGCAGAAAATTTCTCAGGCGATAAAGCGCGCAAAGAGTACCAGTCACCTTCTGACACTGACTTGCAACCTGCTCACGCCAGCCCAGTGTTCAATCAAGATGCAAGCCAAGATCCTTCACAGATTGGCTAATAGGTATCGCAGTCCCATTAAAAATTATAGCCGGAAGAGTCACGACGTTTATCCTGCTGATCAATCGCTGACTTCCTACTACAATTGCTTGACATTTAAATGGGCTTACTGGTAGTCCAAACCTTTTGGACAACACATTAAGCGTTTCCAGGTCTCCATTAACCCTATCAATTGCCAGAGTAATACATCAACCCTTTCTTGCGAGTAGAGTTGAAGATCATCGGCATACAGATGAAACGCACACTGAAGTTCCAGGGTAAGGAGATTAATATAAACAGAGAACAATAAAGGAGTAAAGTAATAAAGGATTAAAAGGTAGTAGAGCCACGCTGATTTCAGCACGGATGGGCCGGCTCGACCGGGGCGGTACTACCCTCGCACAGAAAATCAACGTAAAATGACAGCGTTCGTGCTGTCGTGTTTCGTTGGTGAGTGCGAGATCGGAGGCCCAATGAGTCTAGTCAACAAGTTCCATACTTGTTGACTAGACTAAAAGATGCAGAAGCATCACTAGGCCACCATGGTGTGGGTCGCCATGCTGCATTGTCTGCATTCGCAATGAGCATGGTGACCACCACTCTTGGATTCTGCTTATGCTTTCCATCAGGCAGAGTAGAGTCATTTTGGCGGGCAAACATAAAAAAAAAAAAAAGGAGAAAGAATATCGCCTTGAGATACACCAGCGTCAAGATCACACCAGCTTGATCAAGAGTCTTCCATGCGGACGGACTGCTGACCCCCCCGCTTTATCTAATATAATTATGTTATTATACGTTTGGCTATGAATAATCGACTTTTTAAATTTAACTTAATAATGAATTTTCTTCAAAATACTAGCTTTTCTTCGTGGCTCCGCCCGCGTGTATCTCGGTTATCGTGATAAAAAGTAGCCTAGGTCCTTCCTCAGGAATCAAAGTATCTCCATGCCAAATTTCATTGAAATCTGTAGAGTGGTTTAGACGTAAATGCGAGACAGACAGAGTTACTTTCGCATTTATAATATTAAGTATGGATTACAATGTCAATTTTAAATTATTCCCTATCACTTTTATTTCCATACTTAACTAATTTTGATATTCATACTAAAAAAGTATGAATATCAAAATAAAGGATAGTAATACTATAACAGGTACTAAAAGTGCGATTACTTTTTTTTGACAAACTGCGCAGTAGAACATCACTGCAAAAAGAAGGAAACTTTTAAATAAACCCTATACCAACCCGTCTGGCGAGCGTATACTAGACCAAACCCTCCTTTCGAAGGATATTCTTGTGTCCAGTAGAGGACTATTTTAAAAGCTGTTGATTTAATGTGATTCGACCCTTAAAAATAGAATTATGATGAATTGTAATAACCTGTATCGCAAATGTCCTACATGCTACGATCCACTGAGCTACGCTAAGTGCTACGGTTTCATATCTACGTGCATAACACATCATTTATTTGGGAACGAACCTTTTTTATGCGACAATTAAAATAATATTCTATTAATAGCAGTTATTTATAGGTATATTAAGGTTAAAAAAAGGGACTTAAATCATTAGAATGCAATGGATTTTCTTTAAAATACTTAAGTACCTACTAGTTTCTTAATATATTTGAAAAATAAATAATTATAATGTCAATGCTAAATTAATCCTTATTGCTTTCTTGTTTATATAGAAATTTTCATAAATATTATAAGAAGATTAAGAAGGCACTAAGAAGTGCGAATAATTAGATGGTCATCGCTTTTTGAGGAAAGCCTTCGTTAAACAGTGGACGGTAATAGGCTGAAGATAAAAATTAGTAGATTTGTTTACAAATTCAGTTTAAGTGTTATATTAATAGATCATAAATTAAAACCTCATTGGTAATTTTTTTTCATCAAAAATAATTAGGTATATTTGCTTAGTCATCCCGATCAACAAACGTCTTTATATAATACTAGCTGACCCACGTAACATCGTTTACGTTTTTGTTAAATCTAAACCATTCCCAGATCCCCTTGAACACACACAAAAAAATTCATCAAAATCGGTCCAGTCGTTTTTGTGAATCTAAACCATTCCCAGATCCCCTTGAACACACACAAAAAATTTCATCAAAATCGGTCCAGTCGTTTGAGAGAAGTTCAGTGACATACACACTCACACAAGAATTATATATATAAAGACTAGCTGATGCGGCAAACGTTGTTTTTTTGCCTATAAAAAAAATTGGGGTATAAAAAATAGATGTTGGTCAATTCTCAGACCTACCCGATATGCACACCAAATTTCATAAAAATCAGTCCAGCCGTTTTAGAGGAGTATGGTAACTAACATTGTGACACGAGAATTTTATATATAAGATAACCGTGGTACATTGGACTATTCAAACAAAAATCACGTTATCAATAACTGAGTAATCCAATGAAAACATACCTAGATATATTTATTACCTACCACGTGTACTCGCCACCTTAAATAACAATGATTGTGATAAAATTGTAGTCATTTATTACACTAGTGCTTAAGAGCGGGCAATAAAAATGAGAAATTATTTTTAATAATATTGCCGGTGCGCGGGGGTGCGGTGACTAGGCACAATATTTTGGGGAGGCTAATACCGACCCCTTATTACCCAACATTCTTTGCTCGCCTCTAGTGCGTAATAATAGTGAGGAGACTTACTTTACGACCTTACTGATGTTTATGTCAGAATAAACGTGCGATTACTTGACGCTTATTTATAAAGGTTTATTTAGACTGTGATTTAGAAAAAAAAGGTAATGTTCTACTCATAAGCGTTTGTCAACGGTATCTATTCTTGATGTAAAAAGCTAACAAAAAAAAGTTAAATTAACATTGTACTTGTAAATACTTCATTTGCACCATCATTTGACTTTCCTTGCTATCTTTCCTTCCCAATTCTATTTACAGTATTTGTAATGTATAACATTCGTGATGAAAATAATTAGTAAGAATAGAAAATTATGAAAAGTGTTTTTGTTATGTATATTTTTTTAGAAGTCTTTTGAATTTTTTTAGTTAGAAGGGGCCTATGAGCTATATGTTTACTTCCCCTGACTTACTGGTTCATTAACGCAGAGCCTAAACCAATGGGGCAAAAAACTTGATATATTCAAAGCTGATATTTTTTGTGTTGTTGGATATGTTGAAAAATACACCTACATGGGAGTAAAATAATCAATAAGTACCAACGAACGAACGAAAAGAAATTATAACACAAGTAAAGTTGAAGAGGTTGAAATTAAAATGAGATCATACCACACAGTTGCATAACCACAAGTGTAGCAAACATTTTTTAGAAATAAATTTTTAGTTTCGGTTAGCTTTTAGGTTTTGAGCTACACTATTAATTCTAAATTCTATTTTATATTGCAATATTCAAAAATACTGAAACAGAATTCGTTGACAACTTTTATACTTAACATCAAATTGAAAAATATACCTTTTTTCTCCTTTTAATATAGCATGTGTAGCACATATAGGATCCCCTATGTGTATTCACACCCATACATAAATTATTTTACTAGTAGAACAAATAGTATAAGATATGGGAACGGCTCACTATTTTTTATAGTGTAATCAAATTCCAAACCTAATGCTTGTAATCCCATCCTCTGAACAATGAGCGCGATTAATAAAATCTTTACTTGCTATAAAGTGTCACATTGAAGTCCGATCATTAGTTGGGAACAGTCACTGTGTATTTATTAGCTAAATTGATACTTCAGTAAGCCACACCGGTAATGTACGGTATTACTAATTGACATTAAGTAGTATAAAACTGTGTCTTGGTTAATATAAGAGCCATTACGATGTATGACTATTCAACAACTTAACGTTCTATCTTATTGAAATTATGCACATAATTGACTTGCGAGAATTTTCTAGGATGATTGTGTTCAAAGACAGATCTAGGAGTCTTTTTGTCAGACACACCCTTACTACTAATATTATAAATGCGAAAGTTTTTGGGGATGTATGAATGTTTGTTATTCTTTAACACAAAAACTACTGAAATGATTTATATGAAACTTTACAGTAATATAACCTCTACATCGGAATAATGCATAGACGACTTTTTACCGCGATATCTGACAAAAACGTAGGCAGAACCGCGGGCAAAGCTAGTATATTTGATGTTTATAGTGAAATCTATTGTTGAAACATTTTCAGTACATATTATTCAGTAATAATAATGTACTGAAAATGATGATTTCTAGCTCTGAGACTACGTTAATAAGAATGCTTCTCCTGTTTTACTTACACAAATAACGGTAAAATCACTCATACTTGGGATACTTATTTGTGGGTGATATAAAAATTAAAATTGTTTATTGGCTCATAATTTCCATTTACATTTTTTTTTTTTTTTTTTTTTTTTTTATGTATGGCCCGCCAAAATGACTCTACTCTGCCTGATGGAAAGCATAAGCAGAATCCAAGAGTATTGGTCGCCATACTCACTGCGAATGCAGACAATGCAGTATGGCGACCCACACCATGGCGGCCTAGTGATGCTGCTGCATCTTTTAGTCTAGTCAACAAGTATGGAACTTGTTGACTGGACTATTTGGGCCTCCGGTCTCACACTCACCAACGAAACACGACAGCACGAACGTGGTCATTTTACGTTGATTTTCTGTGCGAGGGTAGTACCGCCCCGGTCGAGCCGGCCCATTCGTGCTGAAATCAGCGTGGCTCTACTACCTCTTACATCAAGGTTTTAAAGTTAAGGACAGCGTTTTTTAACACTAGCAGTAGTGTAAGTACCTAAAATTTATTGCAGAGTAATAGAGCCCAGCATTGCAGAAGAGTATGAATAAACTAGAGCGTAAAGCAGATAATTCTTATTAAAAAAGCCAATGCAATGGAATTCGGTTAGAAGTGCTACGTAAACATTAGTCAGTTCCGGTGACACCACACGAGGTAATTTCATAACAACAGACATATTTTCAACGGGGAGGACAATCCTGGATGGTTGTGACGAGGCTTGGAATGCAACACGATTATGATACGCCATTTGTCAAGTTTTTATTGGGCACCCTAGAGCAACGTCTATTGTGGTGAACCCTCTGACTGCTCCCGGTGCCCCGCCTGACCCTCGTCTTTCTGACATTAAGTAATTCATAATTTTTATAACTTGTTAACGTTTTGTGGTTTACACACAAACCCAATGTAACATGTACAATTTTAATTAAAGTTTGTAGGTAATCATTTGAATTAGTATTACCTAAGTCATGTACTCATTTATAAACACACTCTGTTCTGTGAATTCTGGTGAGGGTAAAATTAAAGAAACCGAGAATCGAACCTTACAGGAAGCAGCGTCTTTTAGCTTCAATCACATAAGTTGAAAACACATCACACTCATATATCTTCACGCAATATAGCATATTCATAGTGGATAACAAATCAATTTGGCAAACTTTGTATTCAAACCATATTAAACTCATAACTCACGAATTTTGATTATCAAATCCATCAAAATTCATTCGGTTTTGATATCAAAGTCAGCCAGTGGTGGAAGTTCCCGGTGTGCATCCATATTTCACAGTCGGTTGATCAAAGCGAGACTCAACTGGCGTACGCCACAGCAAAGAGCTGTCTTCTATAATAACGGATTTTAACATCCATGCACTATATTTAATGTCTGAATAATAAGTTATTAAATAGTATCATACAGTAACTTGACAGCTATTTCTAGTAATTTAAGTACCTAATTCGTTTTGCATGATTTATTTTTATTAATTTATGTATTACAACATTACCTTCACTATCATTACAGGTTGCGATTACGATAGGGAGGCTAACTTACATTTCTATTATAACATTTATTGCTTTACAAGTGAACAAAGAATCACATACAGTAACGAAATATAAACTCAGAAAAAGTAACAATCTATCTTAAAAATAAAAATATAGAACAAAATATTGCAACTCTTTTAGGTCTTGTAAAAATTAAATTTGCAAGTACTCTCAATTGACGCGAAAAAATAACTAAATCTTTGAGAACGTCGTTAATTAGATGGATAATTCGCGTAATATGATTAATGGACTCGCGTGTCTACGTCTACGTGGTGTAAACTACAATTTTTTCAATTACATATTATATTTTAAAAACACGTTTAATGACTAAATTAAAAATGAATTCCTTTATCGCCTCTTAGCTTCATCAATAATTACCACAAGCTAAAATTAAAAAAATCGAAAATCCCCTACCCGAGCACTTAATTAATCGAGTAACCATACGCCAAAAATGCCTTACATCATTTTGGAAAATAGCTGATACTCTTACACTGCTGGACCGATATTAACCAAACATGGAACCATAGATTGGAAACAGGATTTCAAATGAAATAAACCGCATTGAAATCGGTCCATCCGTTTAATAGCCACGATGCCACAGACAGACACACAAACACAGAGACTAATAGACATCGACGTCAAAATTATAATACCTCTCATTTTACGTCGGACGTGAAAAACCAATCTCTTAGTGTGGGCGCACACCAGACTCGACGAGGTTGCCGTAAAAAGCGTTGTCTTAGGTGGGACCACGAAGCAAATACAAAGAGGAGATGGCATAAGCGCATAGGTCCCGTGACAAAATACAGGTCCCGACGTCATCGCAGTAATCGCGACTTACAAATTAGACTGTCAACGTCAATGTTCTAGAACTTTATCGAAAAATCGCAATCCTTGAATATTCTCGGATTATTCCTTATAAAAGATGAAGTGTTGTGTTTTATCTTGTACAAATAATTTGGATAGACGTTCTGGTGCCATGAATGGCATAATATTTCATTTGTAAGTAATTTTATACTTAATTTCTTAAAATAGTTCTAGAAAAATCTCTCAGTGTGTTGTTGAAATATAGTTAAATCTATTCGCCACTAGATGGAAAAACTTTGTGTGATGGGAAATAAAAATACAAAGGTTCGTAGAGCTGAGTATTTATAAAGTAAATCATAAAAAAATATTGAAATATGTTCTGCATTCTTGCCTAAAGAATTTTTAATCGAAAAAGTATTATTTTTTTGTATTTTTTGTAATCATTTTGTGAACACTGACGTCTATCGTCAACTAGGAAAACAAACATCAACAGAACAAAGAGACAGGGTCGTAATTAGATTTTTTTTTTCTATATTCAAATTATATCTATATTAATCTAGAATTTAAAGTACTTGAAAATGAAACAAATTTTACTTATACTGATTATTTGATAGGTTTTCTAACTAACTAAAATTCTATCCCAGGAATCCCAGGAAAATTAAACTTTCTTGGAACCCACAACGAAATCAAGCAAACGAAAACTGAAGAATTTGAAAATATAATAAATGAAAAACTAATTTGTATAAACATTTTTTTTTTGTATTATACTCCTACTTGTATGTTATTGTTCTCTTTATTGTATGTGTTTGTTGTTGTACTATATTTCTTTGTTTTTGTTCTCTCTCTTTAATATATATGTTACCGTCAGATTGTCAAAACCGTTTGATTGTAATCTATCTCGCGAGATTGTAAAATGGTATCTACGAATCGCAAGTCGCGCGCTGATTGGTTGAACCGCATATGTCCCTGCGCCGCCATATTTGTTTGTTAATTTGTCTTTGATGCCAAATGTAAAGTATTTCTGTGATTGTAAATAGATTTCATGTTGAAAATACCTCACAGCTTTAGGATTAGTTATATAAAGTTGCTGTGGCAGAAAAAATAATTTGTGATTAATCAAAGAAGTAATAACCTAAACTATCTCTATGGGCATTGATCGGCCTACTATAAAACCGAACAATCAGGGAAAGTTGACAATTTGACGCGCGTAAGTAGTATATCACATCGATAGTTGGCAATCTCGCTAGGTAGATTATAATCTAACGGTTTTTATAATCTTACGGTGACATATTTAAATAAGTAATAAATTAAATACATCACCAAGGTTACGGGGAAGATATAAGGAACACACAAACTTTCACTTTTATACTATACTAGCTGACCCACGCAACTTCGTTTACATCTCCTATTTCCCGTAGCGTAATAATTTTCCCCCGTTTTCGCAACATTCTTCATTGGTGCTCCACTCCTATTGGTCTAAGCGTGATGATATATAGCCTTCCTCGATAAATGGGCTATCTAACACTGAAATATTTTTTTTTTGAAAAAAAAAAAATACACATTTTTTTTCAAATCGGACCAGTAGTTCCTGAGATTAGCGCGTTCAAACAAACAAACTCTTACGCTTCATATATTAGTATAGAATATATTAGTATAGATGTTATGTACGATGTTTCTTACTAATAATATTTTTGCGATACATGCATCAAAATGATTTACAAAATTGACTTTAAAAAAATAACTACCTGATAAGAAAATTCTGAGTACGTCCCTGTATGTCCCTTACATCGTACGCTTAGTGTCAAATAGCTAAACTACATAGCAACATCAACATGTAACGATGCAAGTAGTTTTGCTATTGATTGGTAGATGGCAAAGGGCAAAGTAACCCCCCCTCACCCCCGCAAATTGTCACGCATTGTTTCATACAAAAATTTCATTAGGGCATCTCCTCTTTGTATTTGCTTCGTGGGTGGGACCGTCGCACAACAAAGCTGTTGTCGACAAATTGTCGACGACCGTTTGTCGAGGATTGACTAGGTTGCCGTAAAAAGCGTTGTGTTACGTGGGACGTGCGTTGTGGAATTGTAATGCAGGAAGTATAAGTATAAAACAAGTATAGAAACACTCTTTAAAGGCGTAACATTCATAATCAAATCATCCCTTCCCCTTCTTCGACCGTTTGTTCAGACTCATGCGGTGTGCGTCAGCACAAGACAACTATCGAAAACCGTCTTGTCGCGTACGGTCTTGTCGAAGACCATTTCGGTATGCGCACGGCCTTAGGCTTCTTAAAACAAATCTTGCGAGTTTAATAATGAGAGTTTTTATTTTATATATATTGAGAATTCTCCGTACTTTGGAGAGCATATCAAGCCGTCGGTCCCAGCTGCCAAACGAACATCTGGGGTAATCGTGAAGGCTAGTTGGAGCCCTAAAAAGTCAAACAACAATCTTTCTACATAACTTCGATATCGCTTAGTACCTATAGGCTTTTATAGCATGGCAGTCGCTATGCCATAAAATCGAATCTCAGCCGTATCGCAGTAGAAGAAGGGAATGCATATAAAAGCAATTTTGCGCTCATATTACAAGCTTATATTTAACTTTCAATGTATGTAATGTAACTATGTTCGAGTGGTATTTTGTTACTTAACTTTAAAACTTCTTCAACTGGTTGAGCTATTTTTTTACACGCAATGTAAAGCATGTGACAATTAAACGAGGATGACAAGAATCTGAGCGCATAATAGAGCTGGAAGCTGGCGATAGGAACTCTGTAATAAAACGAAGTAACTCCGTCGTGTTTGTACTCATTTGATTCCTCTTGACTAGTTATTTATCTTTAGATGGTATCCAGGGTCTAATGATAGATCCGGAAGGTGGTCAAATGAACTCCTTTATAATACGACATAACCCTGTCGAGTTTTGTCTCGTATGATTCGTCCTGACGTATACTTTAGAACTATATGGCATCCAGGGTATGATGATGAAGCTGACACTTTCCAGTCATAGGATATTAGTATTAAAAGGACGTAACCAGCTATGGTTTTGATTTTTTTAAACTCGTCTTGATGAGAACTTTAGTTCTAGATAATTTCCATATATAACCTCATCAGATTTGAGACAATAAGTTCGTTCCACTTGTTATGAAATTAGGTAATTTCCATGATAAACCGACTGACAAACCTATCGCGCTAAAACTTAAATTAAAAATAGTTATTAGTTATACAAGAGTGCAAAGTTGCTTTTTAACCGCGTGCTCAATTTTGATAACCGAGCAAGCGAAGGATTCTAAAATAGAATCACGAGCGTAGCGAGTGATTCAAAAAGTAGAATCCTGAGCGTCAGCGAGGGAATCAAAAGAGCACGAGGTGAAAAATATTCGCACTCTGCAACACGTAACTTTTCATTCCACCTCAACCAGGAAACAACTAAATGCAAAAAAATCATTAACAATCACAAGATACTTTTATTTCAGTTTAGGTATTAATATTTATTAGATACTACATTATGATAGGTAAGTATTACAGGTTTATTTAATTATTTCAAGAATACTTAGGTACTCGCTCAACCCCGCGGTGTTATCCGCGATTTTTGTCGTACCGCGAGTTACACTGCGGGACAAAGCTAGTCTAAAAAGTAGCCTAAGTTACTCCTTAGATTATCGGCTATCTGCCAGTGAAAGTCCCGTCAAAATCAGCCGTTCCAGAGATTACCCGGAACAAACAGATAGACAGACCGACTGACAGACAGACAATGTAACAGAAATTGTAAAAAAATAATATTTTAGTATATGTACCGTGTCGTGTATACATACATTATGCATTTTGTAAAAAGCGATTATTTTAATATTACAAACAGACATTTCAATTTTATTTATTTGTATGGATGTTTAGATAAATTAAGAAAAATTGAAAGTTACGTTGCTATAGTTACTTAAGAAGAAAATGGTGCGGCCAGAGAAAATAAAAAAAAACTACACCAAGAAGTTTCCGAGTCTAAGTTTTTAACAAATTAAAAAATATTGTATGATAAATTCGGCACCATGGAGGTGAAGTAAATAGGTTTAATGATGTTTTGAATTCACAAACTTAGTGCACCCGAGCGATATTTTAAATTCAATTTACTTTATTCTCTAGAGCAGTGTTCCGCAAACTTTTTGGGTTCAAGGTACATCTAGGAAGATAAAATTTTTTGGAGGTACACCATAAATAAAAAAAAATAATAATAATAAAAACTATATTTTTATTTTATAGTTTAATTGAGCATAGAAGGTCTCATCTTTTCGTCGATCGTCTTGAGGCGTTCCCTTTTTTTGTTTTTTGATTGTGGTAGGACTTCAAAAATCCTAATTCACATAAATAGGTCATTGCTCCATTCCAAATTATGTTCTTCGAAATATTCTTCCGTTACTTTAAATATTTATTATCTAGTTGTATGGTTAGGCAGTGGCAGACAAAATAAAAAGACCTTAGAAATTACAGAACAAAACAAAGTACTCAGAAATCAGAACAGACTTGTTTGTAAGTGAATTCTGAAAGCTGTTTATATGCACTGACCTCAAACACTTTGAATAGGAAGGGAAGAATAGAAATAGGGCGAAAATTTTCAGGAAGGGAAGAATAAGAATAGGGCGAAAATGTTCAGGAAGAGAAGAATAGAAATATAACGAAAATATTCAGGAAAGGGTAGAATAGTCATAGGACGAAAATGTTTAGGAAGGGAAGAATAGGAATAGGGTGAAAATGTTCAGGAAGGTAAGAATAGGAATAGGGTGAAAATGTTCAGGAAGAGAAGAATAGAAATGGAGCGAAAATATTGTGGAAGGGTAGAATAGAAATAGGGCGAAAATGATCAGGAAGGGAAGAATAGAAATAGAGCGAAAATATTCAGGAAGGGTAAAATAGAAAAAAGAGCGACAATATTCAGGAAGTATAGAATAGAATTCCGGCGGCTCTTGACCAACCCACACTTAGTAGAGATGAACGAAACAAAACGCCTCCCTAGTGCTTTCGCGTAATTAACATCTGTGTACCTAAATATTTTTCTTTAGGCCGTCTAGTTAGGTTTGTGGGATAACCGTATTTTTCTGAGGCACACCAACAGATGACCACGGCACACCAGTGTGCCGCGGCACACCCTTTGCGGAACACTGCTCTAGAGGATAAAAACGGCTTTTACACTCAGTTAACGAAGGGCAAAAATACTCTTTACGAGCTGGTGGGATGAAAAATAATTAAAAATGAAAAACTTCTACGTAATCAAGGTTTTATTTAATTGCGCTAAAAGAATAACAATGGAAAACTTTTACTTTTATATTCAAGTAGCCTTACACAATTTTATATGATGTGTGAGTTTATCGCGAGATTTACCTATTTAATAAACAAGTAAATTTAATAATTAAGTAAATAAAATTATTATTAATTTTTAAAATTATCAAACTAAGTAAATACGAGTACCTACTTAAATTTCAAGACAAGCTTTTGTATCATTTAAATTGTGTAATGAAATTATAAGTCGATAGTAAAAGTTTTAATAAAAGCTTGTTTTATTCTTTTTAACGTAGTTTTACTTAAGTATTAGCTAGTTTTAAAGATCAACGTAGCTTCAATATAAATTCTATCCGGAACTTATCTGTATCCGGTGAAACAGGGCCTTAGTCTAATTAAACTGGTAATAAGCGTGATTTCGTCTCTATTAGTACATAGACTCATCATCATCATCCTAGCGTTGCTCCCGGTTGCTTCCAGAGCTAGCACTTTGGAGCCCGGGGTCCGCTTTCCTGCTCTGTCTTCTCCACTTTGCCCGGTCTTCAGCATCCCTGGTAGTGAGACCATTGGTACGCATGTCACCCGTTACGACGTCAAACCAGCACTTCTTGGGTCTACCCCTTCTACCGGGACCCGGCGGAGGCGGCATGGCCAGACATTTGTTTCCCCCGTAGGTAGGCGGTTGTCGCAAAACGTGGCCGCACCAGCGCAGACGACTCTCCTGCATTTTGTCTGCAATATCACGGACATGAAGACTGCCGCGGATGCGAGAATTTCGCACACGATCTTTTCTCGTGACTCTGCACATCCACCGGAGCATATTCATCTCCGTGACACGCAGCTCTTGTTTGTGTCGTTCCAGCACTGGCCACGCTTCACACCCATGTAAGAGGACAGGCCTAATGATGGTTTTATAGACCTGCCCCTTCAACCTAACGGGCATTTTGGGGTCACAAATGACACCTGTCAGCTCGCGCCACTTGGCCCACGCGGCAGCAATGCGTGCCTTGACGTCGCAATCAATGTCACCGGACGCACGAAGTACAGACCCCAGGTATTTTACCTGGTCCGTGGGCTCAACCAAGTGATCGCCTATGCGCACGGGTGAGGGATCCGCACAGTTCAACGCCAAGTACTCGGTCTTCGCCACATTAAGCTGCAGACCGCCGTTCTCAAGCGCCTCTTTCCACGCCTTCCCACGTCGCACCAATCTACCCCTGTCCGCATCTGCCAGCGCGACATCGTCAGCATACATGAGCAACCATGGGGGCTGCTCATGTGTGTCTCGGATGCTGTCCGACAAAACGTCTAAAATCACGCTAAACAGGAACGGACTAAGGACGGATCCTTGGTGTACCCCGACGGTGATAGGAAAGGGGTTCGTGTCGCCAACAGCGGTTCGAACCATGGAATCAGATTCGTGGTACATATCTCGAATAATGTCAATATAGGTCTCTGGATCCCCTTTGGATCGCAGTGCCCACCAGATCACCGCACGAGGAACACAGTCGAAGGCCTTCTGCATGTCCAGGAAAAGGCAATGCAGAGGCGTGTTCTTCGTCCTGTATTTCTCTGCAACAATTCTTAGGGCAAAAACAGGATCCATGGTCCCGCGACCTTTGCGAAACCCATATTGACACTCCGAGAGTGCACACTCTTGTCGGATCCGGGAGTCAATTATCCTCTCAAGGAGCTTCATGGTGTGGGACATCACTTTTATACCGCGGTAGTTGCCACACTCCTGAACCGATCCCTTGCCTTTGAAGACTGGTGTAATGATACTCAGTCTCCATTGCCTTGGGATCTTGCCGGTAAGGAGTGCGCGGTTGAAGATGTTAGTTAGGATGCTCACACCACGGGGACCCATCGCCTTCCACGCCTCGATGGGGACTCCGTCGGCTCCGACAGCTTTCCGATTTTTCATGCAGCAAAGAGCAGCTTGAACTTCGGCAGGCGTTATCGGGGACACTAGTCCTTGATTTGGAGGGAGATCCGGTGGCTGCACCACTCTGTGTTGCTTGTTAAGCAGCTCGTGGAAGTAAGAGCGCCATCTCTCCTTCACCGCGAGCTCCTCGTGCAATAGTCTACCTCCAGGATCTTTAACACAGAGGCACTTGGAAATATCCTGTGCCGCTTTGATCCTGGAGCGCGCCAACTTATAGATGAGCTTTTGCCCCTCAGACGATTCCAACTTATCATACAACGGTTGTAAGTGGTCACGTCTAGCTCTGGCTACAGCTCTCTTCGTAGCACGCTTTGCAGCTCTATATGCATCGCGGTCTTCAGGAGATCTGGATGCTTGCCACTTTTTAAAGAGGGCTTTCTTCCCCTTAGTCTCAATCTGGACTGTGTCGTTCCACCACCAAGTCTCTCTGTCACACTTGGGTCCCCCTTTAGACATAGACTGTCTCTCTTTTAAAAACAGGTTTTAGCCTGCTTCACCACGAATGGCTAGACGGATTAGTATAGGGTTTATTTAAAGTTTTCCTTCTCTTTGCAGTGATGACTTCCATAATTTGCTCTCTTAGTCGCTTCTTACTACACCCGTTGGATGAAAAGCGAATGGTGACACTCCGTATTCTTCCGTATTCTTAATCTGTCACCACGTGGAGATGTAACTTACAATGGTGGTAATTCTGTTGTTGACATCAGTAAACTAAAATTTGTTGTTGGATTATATACTTTAGTCCGATCTGCTTACAGTCCATTTTTGGATATCTCACATCTCAGCTTTCACTACACAGTGAAACTTGGTTAAGTGGGACCTGGTTATGTAACAAACTTCCATAACTGGAACTCATGCTGACGTCCCAACACTTAAGGTCGGGGCAAACAGCGGACGGGGCGGGACGGTGACGTGACGCTGGCGGGAAGTGAAGAGTTGTTATATATTATGTCACATAGAGCCGACGCGCTCGGCGCTCGGCTAGCGGTCGCGTCACGTCGCCGCCGCTTTCAGCGGGAATTCAAAACGAGTGCGGCGGGACGGAGCGCAATGACATTTTTGTGTTTTATGGATATTCATTCGAGTAGTCATTTGACTACTCTAATGTAACTCTAACGCGACGTGCTCACGTTGCGCTGTCTAAATAGACAACGCGACGTGAGCACGTCGCTTCCGGCGTGACGCCAATTTTGTATCTATTTACAATTACAAATTTTAACAAAAAAAAAACCAACTTCAATCTGGACCAAATTTAAATGGGACCATTCGGGAAGCACCAGCTTTCAAATAAAAAAAGAGTCATCAAAATCGGTTCACCCAGTCCAAAGTTATGAGGTAACAAACATAAAAAAAAAAATACAGTCGAATTGAGAACCTCCTCCTTTTTGAAGTCGGTTGAAAATGAACGTGAAGAAAGTGGAAAAATTTATCGAAATTGTTGGAGGCTACACTTTTATGTATGACTTGAGCCATCAACAGTACAAAAATGCGAATTTGAAGGCTGCGATATGGAAATCCATAGGCAAGGACTTGAATGAAACTCTCTTTTCGAAATGCTCGAGGAATCGCACCGAGTGCGACGGGTCGGCCGACGCGATGCTGGCGCGATCATCACGCCCGCAGTGTGACATCCACGCTGCGATGCCGTCCCGTCCCGTCCGCTGTTTGCCCAGACCTTAAGGCACTGAATTAGCTCTGCTAGTGGGACGAAGCAAATCTCTATATCTGGGATACGATCTTTCGATTTTATCGTCATAGTTACCTCTATAACTAAGACAGCGAGTGAATTTTATATACATTAACCTCTGTAACTGAGATAACATCGTTTTTTGTTCAAAAACAAAGAATATGACGACTCCGATGGGCTCGGAAGTAAATTTAATAAAAAAAACTAAACGCGAAGCAGTAAAAGCACTAGAAATTTTGCACAGTTATTTTGAAATTACAGGAATTAGGGATCAAAGCATTTTTGATTAAATTATAACATCGAAAAACTAAATACTGATACTTCCAAAAGACAAACTAAAAATTACTGATTTTTATAATTGATACATTCTGTTTACATTTTTGTCTCAATTAAAACTCACTAATGTTTACATAATACGTTAATTTATTTAATAATCGCACCTCTATTACTGAAATAACCTGTATTCTGACCTCTATTAATGGAATCCTCTGTTAATGAGCAGATATTTATTTATACCTGGATATCTGAGACACTGGGTAAGTGGGATACCTCTTAAGTAAGACAAATTTGCAGGTCCCTTGATGTCTCACTTAACTAGGTTTCACTGTATTTAGTTCAGTACCAACTAAAAGTTGATTAGAAGTGCACGATTGTTTATTAGTAAAAAAACTAAACTCTAACTGTAAAAATTATTAGAAATAATGATGTAAGTAATTTAGTCGGCATGTATTTAGACGACGTTTAAGTTTAGTGCGACCTGTCAAGTTTTACGTCACACGTTACACGTTTTAAACGTTCAACACAAGAATAGCAAAAAAAAAGGCCTAAATTGAGTAATTTGACTAATTTTGGTTATGCCAAAGTAAATTTTACTTTTTCAAGTAATAAACAAGCATGCGTCTCTGATTAACATTTATTTGGTACTGAACTAAACAAAGTGACAGCTGAGATGTGAAATATCTAAAAATTGACTATAAGCAGATGAGATTAAAGTATATAATCCAACAACAAATTTTAGTGAATTTTAGTTTTGTGATGACAACAACAGAATTACCACAAATATTTAATATTTTAATGCCTAATAGACAAAAACCAATATATTCCACATATATCCAGTCTTTGTAACTCACACATGATACCACTTGTTATCAAAAACGCTTAAGGCATAGATAATAATGTAGTTCTTCTATCTTCCTTTCGGTATCGAATTAATCCAGGTTCTTTTTTTACTTCTAAAAGTGTTTTATGTTGCTTCTGCATTCTATAAAACCAAAAATTATACTTTTTTAGCTCTTACAAAGCTATTTATAAGAGCAACGCGACGTTTATGTGTGGCCCATTGGCATGCACTAATAGTATAAAATGAATCCTTTATAAAGTGGCTCGAAAGACGTCTATTAATCGTTTATTTCATATCATTGATTGTAATAATTGATTAAAAACAATATACACAACACAACAGATATATTACTACATTGTAATAGAGTATTTAGCTCGAGTACGTAGCTATTAATTTGTCATAGACAAATTAATTAGCATTTAACATATCACTTACCACCAAAAGATCTCTGCTATTTTTCAATGGAATGGAATCCAACTTCCAATTTGTTAACAAGTTTGTTTGTATTAAAAAAAAGCTATACCTATGATTGCAGATTAGTCAATAGACACCAGCAAAGTCAAGAGTTAAAGTGTGTTGTGGCCTTTTGAGCCATCCCTTCCCCTTGCCCCACAATCAGGAGAAGAGGGGTTTGGGCTCCGGTTACATCACTCCACACTCGAAAAGAGACGAAAGAATAGCTATCGGTTTTCTGTAAGGCCTTAGCATTACTGAGGTCGAACCTAACCCATATGTGCCGAAGTGCAGCTCTCCTATGGTTAACCTTTACAAATTTAGGGCATGGGGAAGTATAAAATAATTACTATACTTTTTAATATGTTTAACTAAGTACAACGTATACCACTTGTATATAAACATTATGTTTTATTATTTGTTCCAATTATTTTCCATTTTCGATCCTTATAGTATAAATTAACAAAAAAACAACACTGTGTTCATTGCTACTCAGTATCTTACTGCAAAGTACGCTTCTTGTGCAGTCACTATAATGTCGAACTTTGCTAAACTCACAAAAACATGCATTTGTCATATATATAAAATCTCATTAAATATAATACAATTATATACATATGTCACTGGTTAACAAATCCTACGTTTGTGTTCCTAATTCAGGGACAGAGAGTTTTATATGTACTTTTTGTTCGCAGAGTGCTAGCTAAATAAACAATGAAATTAATAGTTGTTTCACTTATTTTAGAGAAATTTTAAAGAAATTTCGTTTTCTAGAATATTTAATGAAATTCTGAAAATGTATTCTAGTCATGTCCCTAAATTATGAGAGGTCTTTGCTTTGGGTTAATAATGTGAGGTTTAATCTGAACGGTCTGGGCACGATACCAAGGAATTAATTTAATATTACTAAATATGAAGTTTTACTAATTAAATATACATTAGAATAACGCCCATAAGTTTTAATCTACATTTTGACGTGAATTTGAGGATGTATTGAAATTTTTAGTGTACGTCTAATTTATTTAAAACTTGTCTTTTAATGTCAGACATATCAAATCTATTTTTTTTGTCAGTATGGCCCTTAAATCTTATGATACACTTATTTTTCTGGTACAATATGGTTGAGTATAGTGTCTGAAATAGCTTTAATGTGGGTAGGTGTAGTTCGAGTTAGACTGGCTAGTGAGTGGGAAAGATTAGCGGACGCTCGCATGAACCGCGCAGCTGCGTAGACGCCACCAGCGCATATGTGCAATGTGCGTAACACACATCGACCAGTACCTACGAATTATTATATTCATTATATAAATTGAAAAATTAAAAAATCACATTTCTAAAGTCTATATCGTCGATGAGCATGCAATACTACGGAAGAGCAGTTTGATCATACCGAGTAACAGTAAAAGGTGCAAAATTTAAATATCGCGCCTATGGATTCTTAATTTCTATTGGCTAAACGAGTTATTGGCTAGACAAAAAAAACTACTTAGTTCGGTCCGATCTCACACCACTGGGTTTGTGGGTTCTACTTTCATCGAACAGTCTATCCTTTTGTGGAACGCACTAACTATCGATGTCAGGATAGCCAGAAGTCGTTACTCTTTTAAGATTAGGGTGAAGGAGCTCTTATTGAGTGAATTGGTGGAACTGGCGAGCTCTTAGTTCATCACCTAATACCTACAGCGGTATATGTATGCGTGGATATATTTATACTATATCTGTGCTTATACCGTGCCACCGTACCATATAAATGCTTATTACCATATATATTTATTCCAGATCAAATAGTTTACATTTCATTAAACCTCTATCATTCAATACTTTACTATTAAATGCACCTACCTCATCTTTTCTCTGCATCGCCCAATCGGTCGGCTGGCAAATAATGCCTTTGGCATTAAGTCAAGTCGTTGGCATGCACGTATTTGTGCATGAAGTTATAAAATAAAATAATCCGTAAAATCGTACTAAAGCAGATACGCGGTATTTACAAACTGCTCGTCCGCGGTTTTGCACGCGCAGCGACGATATATTATTACAGTAAAGAGACCTTTTCGATGAGGTCCAAATATAGCACTTTAACACAAATTATATTTTCAAATCAAAAGCTAATTTACAGTCTACGCAACTTATAAATTAATATCAAAGTGATAAGCTTTGCCATTTCAAAATATTTTTTTATTCTCACCATTACATTTCCTTTGTATTTTATACCACCATGGTCCGACTACTTCATCCGACTGACTACTAGACGACGTGGATTTTTTTCCTGATGGTTCGATGTAAAAACACGATTATATTAATCGGACCAATTAGGAGTGGATGGCTCTCAGAGCAAAATGTCCACATTTGGTGTACGTCCATAGCATGTAACGACACGGAAACAAAACGTACTCAATTGAAATGGTGTTGCATGTGAAAAGCAAAAGGTCCTTGTTATAAAACAGCCGCTACTTAAATGTCATGTTAGCAAAAGTCTGCATTTCAAAAAAAACTCTACATTCAAAATAAATAAAATAAAACAAGTGAAGGCAGGAAAAAATGCTTGAATAAAGTAGTAAATATTTTATTTTATTTATTTTATTTATGTAAGGAAAACATACAGTGATATATATTCGATCGATTACAACTATATAAACAGCTAAACACCATTTAAACGTTTTCACAGATAAATGTCTAAAGCTTACTTTAGGGATGTAATAAACTAATAACAAAACAATTTTTAGAGAGTGAACAAAAATAAAAATAAACACAAAAAATCGTTAATCCGTCGTAGAACCATTAAACCACGAATGAGACAAGACATCTTTGAACTTGTTAGGTTTGGTTGTGAATAAGTCAAGGTTCGGAAAGTCAGTCAGCGCATTCAATTCGTTGGCAGATCTAATTAAAAATGAATTTTGCCTATAATTTGTTGAGCATAATATATATATAATATACATATTTGGGATTGAAAGATAAATTGGTTGCCTTAAAGTCCTGTTTGGCACACGTAATTTAATTTTGGAAAGTAGATGGGGTGAATCTAATTGACTTTGAGCTATTTTGACTAAACACACAATATCCGCTATGTCCCGTCTCTTAATTAAAGGAAGTATATGGTGTCTCTGACATCTCTGTTCGTACAGTAGATCGCTGGAGTTACATTTATACTCGAGGAATCTCAAAAACCTACGTTGAATAGATTCCAGTCTATTAATATAGACTTGGTACCGCGGGTTCCACACTTGAGAGCAATACTCGAGAATACTACGCACAAAAGAACAATACAGTATTTTGATCACCTTTACACTCTTAAATTGTGAACTAGATCTTAATACAAACCCCAATGATTTGTTTGCTTTTTTTGCAATATAATCGATGTGCATATCGTACATAAGTTTGGAGTCGTGTATCACACCCAGGTCACGCACCTTATCAACTCTTTTCAGTTGAAGGCCTTTGATGGTATAACTGAAATTTATTGGTTTAGGTTTCCGAGTGAAAGAGATGATGTGACATTTAACAACATTGAGATCGAGCTTGTTGATTGAACAATAATATTGAAAAGCATTTAGATCGTCCTGGAGCAAATAGCAGTCGCTCACGGAATTAATTGTTTTGTATATCTTCATGTCGTCTGCGTACAAGAGAAATTCTGAGTGTTTTATGCATGTGGTAACGTCGTTTATGAAGATATTAAACAATAAAGGCGCAAGCAGAGAGCCCTGGGGAACACCGGATGGCACGATGCACCATGAGGAAGCATAGCTGTTGAGTACGACTGCCTGAGAACGATTCTCAATGTAAGACGTGAACCATCTGTACAAGTTTCCGTGGATTCCTGAGAGTGAAAGCTTACGCAACAATATGTCGTGATCTATACGGTCGAAGGCTTTGCTATAGTCAGTAAATATGGCATCTACTTGTCCCCCAGATTCCATACCCGAGGCCACGTATTCAGTGAATGTCAGCAAATTCGTCATAGTGGTCATATATATAATATATAAGGCCCAACCAATAGGGTCTGCGTCGTTCGATCAGTGGAACTAACAGGAAAAAAGTCCACGTCGTCCGATCAGTCGTACAAAGTTACTTCTTTTTCCAATAGGACAAAGTGGTAAGTTTTGAAAAACTTGTTAAAATGAGAAAAAGTCCGAGGCACCTAATTCCTATAGTAATTTAATATATATATATATTATCTCAGGTAATGGTAATCTATAGTGGTAATTCTGTTGTTATCATCACTAAATCTCATCTGCTTACAGTCCATTTTTGGATCTCTCTTATCTCAGCTTTCACTATATTTCGTTCGGTTCGGTTGGTTGAGTTCTAGTTATATTTTTTTTGTAATGAACAAGCGTGTACCAAACACGCTTGTTCATTACAAAAAAAATATAACTCTGAATATTAAAAATACAAGAAATAATTACTAAGTAATTTCGGCATGTATATAAAAGACGTCTAAGTTTAGTGTGATCTGTCAAGATTAAAGTATTTAATCCAATAACAAATTTTAATGAATTTTAGTTTAATAATGACAACAACATAATTACCACCAATGTCAAACTAAACACGCTTCTACGGTAAAGTATAGAAATTGTTTAATTATAATTCAGCCATTAAAATAAAATGTATTTGAAACTACTTACTGGAGGCCGAAGAACCAGGTGTATTGCACTGTTCAGTCCAGTTTCGCATGTGAAGTTCGAGCAAGTCTCTATTAAATTCTGACAAGTTGATGATAAGAGCTACCGCCTCTAGGATTGAAGGTGTTCTAATACCCACGTTTATGGCTAAAAATTCGGCCGCTTCCAATGAAGTCCATAACGGTATACGAAAATCTAAAAGTAAATTATTGCTCTTTGATTAACCAAGTGATATTAATATTTCCAAATCCTAGCAAATTTTCATGTCTAATTAAGTAATTACTTCATCATCATCAGCCTATCACAGTCCATTGCTGGACATAGGCCTCTCCAATTTCCCGCCACTTAGTTCGATCCTCGGCTTCTCGCATCCAGCTCCTGCCAGCCGTCTAGCGCAAATCATCACTCCACCTGGCCTGCGGACGTCCTACACTACGTTTACCGAGACGCGGTCTCCACTCAAGAGCCCGTTTACCCCAACGGTTATCGGTTCTACTTTACATAAATAAATAAACGAATGCGGCAATTGACATGTAAACACATATTTGCGGTATTTCAGGTTAGTCAGGTTATATTCAGGTTCTGATCTGTGCAATAGTGAGAATAAGATAAACTTTATTTGTCTCTTTTACATTGCATAGGTACTTAAAATTAACGTGCTGTTAATTTTAAGTACCTATGCAATGTAAACTTAAATATTATTAATGAAAAGACAACATGGTCTTGGACTCGGCATATGGTGACAATTATTATAAAGATACGTTAGCATAAATAATTACTTCTACCGAATAGTGTGAATCTGATCTTGTGTAAAATTTAAGAAAATAATGTGCAACATACACTTACCTAAAGTGTGGTATACTTGAAACTCCATATGCACGATCTCTTCCTTTGAGTGCGCAATGCCTTCCCTGAGAAGTGTTAACCGCACCAAAGAGGCTGTTAATGGTGCCGTAAGGTCAGTCATCTTCGCCGCTAATTGAATGCAGGATACCGCAACCAAGTAATACTGTGAGGCCAACGAAGTCCTATACCGCTCCCATTCATCATGATCTGAAATATATGAGTAATGATATACGCATTTTGAAGATTAGCATAATGTTTTATATTAAGGTAAAACAATAGAAATGCCAATAACTCAAATGGCACTAACATAAAACGTTTTTACCAGTTACCGTTTTTTTAACTTTTTTTTTAAATAGTAGGTTCCACTTAGGGTTTTCAGACACTGTCGCAAAAAGTTCTACCTTAAAGTTCAGCAGTTTCATCGAAGTGGTCTTGTATCTAGATCAATAACAGATCATGGAAAAAACTTGCATCAATATTAATTAATTTATGATTTATTATACGCACTTTATGTCCCAATGTCACTTTAAGTTCATGAAGAAAAAGATAAAACTGCAATCATCCAAAACTAAACTTTTGACACTAGCAATGAAAGCTAAACTGCATATAATAGGTATAATGTATAAACTGTAAACAGTATACTTCTGACGTGATTGCATTAGCTTTCTTTTATCTTTGTTCACTTAAAGATGTATTATTATTCATACCTACTAGTGGTCGCCCAGCGGTCGAAATTTGACTATAATTATTTTATATAAAGGTATATTACTTTTTTTAGCTTTCTCCTGGACGAAAGGAAAAGACGTGTTGAACGAAGGAAAAAATCGTGCCTGCGGCGGGAGTGGACCGGTATCACCTCCGTTGAAAAGCTGTTCCGCCTGGCCAATGACAAGGAGGAGTACAGGAAACTGATGGCCAACCTTCAACATTGAAGAGGCACTTAAAGAAGAAGAAGCTTTATCCTCCTCTATTTCAACTTTAATGTGTCAATTTTCATACTCCTTCGTTCTCATAGTTATCGTGAAAAGGGTTACAAAGTTTTTTATTTTACTTATTTTATATCACTACATAGTATAAAACAAAGTCGCTTTCTCTGTCCCTATGTCCCTTTGTTTGCTTAAATCTTTAAAATTACGCAACAGATTTTGATGCGGGTTTCTTTAATAGATGGAGTGATTCAAGAGGAAGGTTTTTATGTATAATAAATGCATAATATAGTATGGGAACACTGTTAATTTTCGAGATTTCTAATGTGATGTAGCAAATAAACACATTTTTTTGCGGTTACATTGCAAACGCTGGTTGCACCCTACGAGATAGATCAAAATAATGTACTACAGTATTGTACACCTTAAAAAGTACTACAAAAAAGTCCGCGACGGTATATGTCTATCTCTTAGGGATAACCCACAACAACCATTTTTTATTCCTTTCTTTTTACGAGAAATAATGGCTTATTTACGAAGTGATTTTAAGCAATACAGAATGAATCCTTATACAATTAAGTAAATTAAATACATTGTGCATTTAATATAGACTAAAATGGTCCTTTACAGTATCTAATTTAAATGAACATATTCGAAGATATTACAGATTTAAAATGCACGAATCGTGTCGTCGGCGTGGGCATCTGAAATCCACGCGTGCGAAGCCGGGGCGGGTCGCTAGTAATATATATGTATATTTTCACGTAACTATTTAATATATTTAGATCTACTTTCTTGGTCACGAATTTACTTAAGTAAACATAGATGTGCTCAGTGAACATACAGCTACATAAAATTACTCACCTCGCACGTAGTTTCGAATGTGACGAGACAAGAAACGCTCCATTAGCCTACAGGCACTTCCCGGTACTCCTTTGCCATTAACACGAAGCCTACTGCACAAATGCCAAATTAGCTTCCTCCCAGCCGACTGCAGCAACAGTATTGGCCAGCGAGCTTCTTCTTTTACTATTGTAACACAAATTTTAATAATTGTAAAATTAATTATGTACTTATATCTGCTATCTGAGAAAACAAATTTTAATGAATTTGTATTGAACCTAATTTAGCAAGTAGGTACAGTTTTCCTATGCACGCTGTGTGTATTACTATACAGTAGTATCTATTTACTATTCATTGGAGACTGTCATCTCTAGTGTTTAATAACAATAATAATTATCCTAGCGTTTGACAAAGGTTATTTATTACAGGTATCAATTTTGTCATTCATATCACATCATTAAAAAAAAACACCTAATCTTACGGAGACAAATCAGGAATTTTACCTTCCTCCTCGTATTCTTGTAACAAAGCCTCTATCCAGTCTGGTCCAGCAAAGTAGGCTGGTAAAAAATTTGAGCCTTTTTCAGAGCACATCCTTATACTAACTGTAAACCCCTTTCTCCGCTTACATCTACTATTGGAATCTAGTATTTTGTCAACACACATTACTCAAATTTACTTATTTTATAATTATTTTACCATTGTGTCTAATAAAAAATATTTAAAATTAGGTTATGAGCTATATTCAAGTAGTCAATACCATAAACTAAATAACTTATTTTTGGTTAAAGTCATGCAAAGACATTACGTATTGAAAAGTTTGTATCAATATGTCACCTATTTGAAAATAGCTCAAATTTTGAAATAGGTTTACACAAAGCACAAAGATACAATAAAATCATATTCTTGTCAAAATGATGTTTTTTTAAATTGGTTTCTCTATTTTACAATATTTTAAATTGTACATTAAAAACTTTTTGTTCAAACTAATACCGTTTTTAAATTTACACATTATGCATTCTTAATTTAAATTCTTGTTTGTTATATAATCTCTGTTGATAATAATAAATGTTCCATTTTTGAACTTTGCACGTAGTGCAGCCTTGTAGTAGAAAATCCGACCCTAGATCTACCTTAACCGAGCTGTGAATAGAATAAGACTTATTTTATAATAAATTTCGTATATTAGAAAATATGTTAAAAATGGCTTGTTTAAAAAAATTCTGGACAGAATATTTTTAGGTAATTTTTTTTTGTTCATAATAGAACTAATAAATATTAATAATAAATTATTAAACAATATAACATAAATTAAGCAAATAAATAATTTCTTTACTTTGTTATATTTTCTTTAATATATAAGCATTTTATTAACTTGCAATGTATGTATGTATAAGTCCCGCACGTTGATATTGCGACGGAACCTTGTCGCAATAACAGCTGTGTGACGTCATCCATCGCAAAAAAGTACAGATGGCAAACAAAGAAATCTTGTCTGTTTGATACGTTTTCATTTATAAACCTCAAAACCAATTTTAATGGACAAAATAAATAAAACCAATTATTTATAAAATCAATGTTTATTACTACAATTTAATCATTCTAAACTAATTCTACAATTTCACTTATATTATCGTCTAAATCAGAATTCGTTTCAGAATCCGTTGTGTCAGATTCACTGTCGTCTGCCGTATAAATGATAAATAATTCGTCATGTTCGTCGCATTCGGTCTTTATGCCAGTATTCTTCTTCGAGTCTCTTCTTGAGGTTAATTTCTCTCTCCTCTACAAATCTTTTACAATATAATTGTCCACTTTAATTATCATTTCACGAGCACGGCTGTTAATTACTTTCTTTTTAATTTTAACAGAATAAGTATGATAAAAAAACTTTACAACAAAAATAAAACAGGATAACAAAAAGCAATAAAAAATACGTGGTATAGTTACTCAATACGCGTAATTGCGAACGGTACTGACAGTTCGACTACTTCACCAAGATGGACGCCAATCGCAATATCAACGTGCGGGACTTATACTTGTTTTTGTTCGCGGCTCCGCCCGCGTGTATGTCGGTTATCGCGGCAGCAAATAGTAGCCTATGTGCTATTCTGATGTATAAGCTATATAACTGTAAAATTTCATCCAAATCCGTTCAGTAGTGTTTGCGTGAAAGAGTAACAAACATCCATCCATCCATCATTCCATCCATACTCACAAACTTTCGCGTTTATAATATTAGTAGGATTTATGTTAGGGTTGAATTATGCAACTCAATTTTGAAGCTGATATCTTCATCCGATTTTGCTGAAATTTTGCAAGCATATGTAAACAGCGTGACAATGCAATATTAGGATGACATGGAGCTGATCTGATGCTGGAGTTGCAAGGTAGGCATAGGAACTCTGTAAAGTAACGTCGTAACACCATCAAGTTTGGACGCCTTTGATTCGCCACGACGAGTAGTTTATGAGGGTATTTCAATAAAAGCTTGTTTTCAAAAAATGTTTTTAATTTAATTTATTTTTGAAGAACCTTGTGGAAGGCCTATGTCCAGAAGTGGACGACTTTTGACTGAGGTGATGACTTTGTTCGCAATGTAGGTACCTATAGAATCCAGGTCCGATTGACCGTATATAATTTTGTTTTGAGTTTACCTCTGAAGGGATTGATCGAGTCTAGTTTATTTATATTAGCAACTAGTTTTTGCGTGTGGCTCCGCCCGCGTAAATGTCGAATATCGCAGTGATTCTTCAAACTGACATAATTTTTTTTATTTATGAACCGATTTAGATGAAACAAACACTAAATGTTAAATAAAGCAAACTAAAACAGATTGGTGAAAACCGCATTCAAAGTTTTGAGCCGATCCTGAGATTACGGCGCACAAACGCACAGAAAAATAGACAAAAATTCTAAAAATCATTGTTTTGGATTCTATTGCGTACATAAAGCCCCCCCTATAATAGTTTTTCTGATATATGTTCGACTCGTTGTTGCCCGCGGCTCCGCCCGCGTATGTGTCGGTTATCGCGGCGAATAGTAGCTTATGTGTTATTCTGATGTATAAGCTATATTACTGTAAAGTTTCATCCAAATCCGTTCAGTAGTTTTTGCGTGAAAGATTAACAAACATCCATCCATCCATCCACACTTACAAACTTTCGCATTTATAATATTAGTATAGCTACATTAATTTACTTTAAAATATTAATTTACTGTATTAAGTACGTAAATAGATAAAAAGGAATACATGTCTAGTTAGTTAGTTAGCAGTATCATCTTCATCGAGCTCGCTAACAGTCATACGTACAAGTACAGACAGGGTTTAACAACTGTAACTGTTCAATAATTTAAATGTCGTCAAATAAAACTAAAATGCAACAGTAAACCTTATCAATCAAAATAAAAATTAGATGTAAGCGAAGTGGCGGGCTATCAAGCGATCGAGTGCAGCATGAGAGAGAATCAATACGGCGCCGCTGTGTGTGAGCTAACGTTTACTCATACGAAAGCCATAATAAAAGGAAAATAAGTAAAATGGTCGTGTGGAAAAGTGAGACGAGGTGGGCGTGGCGTCACAAAGGCGGAACATTTTTCTTATAAACTCCGCCCAACGGAAAATGTTCGGGACCCGCCCTCACGCCATTACGACACAAACCACATTTAAAACCAGCTATCTACATTCAAATATTTTGCAATGTCTCTCCACTTATTCATGCTATGATTTAATTAAATTTATTTTAAAAACAGGTAAGTTGAAAATATAGTCGCATTGTTTGAGGATGTCAATGGATTAATCATATTTTTTCTAGATCTGATCTGTAGAGGGATCGATAAAGTAAGGAGAGTATGAAAGTTCTGTGGAGGATGTGGTATATTAGATATCTATTAAATAAATTAAATGTACGTCTAACTTTACAAAACTATTTAAAAAAAAGTGTACACCCGCAATAGGAATATTACTCCTGTGTCGTGGGGGACTTATACAAACATACATAAAACGGATACAAAGAACACCCAGACTCAGAACAACAATTTGTGAATCACAGAAAGTGTGGTCCCATGTGGGATTCGAAACCACAACACTTGGCGCAGTAGAAAGCGGCGTGGCGACCGCTTAAACCACTAGGCCAACCGTGTAATATGCTATTGCATGCTATGCAGTATTGATATGCTAGTAATACTTTTTTTGTCTTACATTAAAAAGAAGCGCCTTTACTACATAGTAGAAGACCAAAGACCACGTAAAAAGAAAATCATTGAGTAAAATTTATTAACTTCACATAAAAAAATGATAGAAAAATGAGCTAAAAACTACTCTAATTGAATACCACTAGTAAGCCGCTCACTCAGTAAAACTGCACATTAATTTAATATCATGTATTTTTATGTGTAACTATAATTCTCAAATAAATTCCTTTATGATCGACCGGTTGAATTAGGTAAATCCAAAGATTATTGTAAGCAATTGATAAGCAAAACCATATCATTATACACACATCAAAAGTGTCTAGGGATCAACATATGTGTCTAGGGATCAACATATATTTTTGCAATAACTTTTCTCCTGATTGATATTAATTAAAATTTTCTTTAAGGATTCATCAAATAAAGTGTTTTCGTTTGTCACAGTAACGATAAACCAAGTCACCTTTGCATTAATAAAGAAATTTGCCATTTTCCTAATAAAAGGATTTTTGACTATTGAACCACTAACATTAAAGTTCGAAAAAAAGACTGAAATAACAGTTTTCTTTAAAATTTTATTAGGTAACTTAAACAATTAATAATCCGTGTTTCTACCGCGAACACTAACACAAGAACATCGGTTTGGCATACTCAAAATGAGTTCATCCAAATCACGCTGTGGAATGGCCGCCCATGTTCGTTGCAACAACAAAAAAAGGTCTTCTTGCGACTGGATACCCTCCATATTCGGCAGAGCTCTTCTCTGTAGCATATCCCATGCATGCTCAATCGGGTTCAAGTCTGGCGACTGAGCAGGCCAGGGCCAAAGCCACATCTCAATCTCAAGAAATCCGCATAAAGATGCTTGATCCCTAGACACTTTTGATGTGTGTACTTACTAATACACATTCTTACTGATATAAGTAGTAATTTTGTGTCGACTGTGAAATCTGCTGTCAATACTAAATACCAAAAGCAATCCATAATTGAAAGTTAAAAGTAATATCATTCTTGTACTCTTTAACACATCTTATTGTTAAAATCTATAAATATAAAAATGAATCGCGGAATGTATGTACGCGCATAACTTCCGATCGGCTGCACCAAATTAAATAATTCTTTTTTTATGTGTTCGTTGTTGCTAGGTGTTGGTTTGTGTGAAGAAAAATTAAAAGATAACCTGCAAAGTCATTTTTTCGTCCGCGACGGGAAGCTGAGACAGATATGTAAATATGGCGGTACGAAGTTCGCTGGGTCAGCTAGTATGTAAATAATAGATATCGCAAAATTTTCATTCCATCACTTGGATTACTGATACCAGTGTATTAATCGAAACATTTTTTGACTAGCATTGTTGTGGTTAGTACAACATTTATTTCATACTTTGCTGTGAGTACAACTTGTTGTGTATATGAGGGACAACTGATTTGCTCTGGTGCTTTTATTGTACTGAATTATAAAATTATGTTACAAAAAAATCTAATACCTTTAAACGAGCGATTCTTGTACATATATATAAGTAGGTGTATAAAATGAATCTCTAAAACAGCTTCAACGATTTTCAAGAAGTTTAGTATACAGGTGGTTTCGGGGGCGATAAATCGATCTAGCTAGGATTTATTTTTAGAAAATTTACCAAAAAAAAATCCGGCACACCGCGTTCGTTTCCCTTTCGTGACGGTATGGTAGCGAAACGGCGAAGCCATATATTTTTACTGAGATGTATAGTTTGTGAAGTTAGGCTTGGTAGAGTTAGGGCGTGTAGATACAGAACCTTGGCTCTACATGAGATCTGATATCTTTTTCACAGGGTAAGCCATATGCAGTCGTCTTGGCAACATTTTACATGAAAATGTTTTTGGTGGGATAAATTTATTCAAATACTTTTATTAACAAATATGATTATTTTAATTACTGCAGTTTCATTTCACCTATTTTCACCACATATTAATTTAACTATTGCAACTCTATTGCTGCGTCCTGTTTTTAAACTGAATTGTCCTGGTTGTTCCAACTTCAAGTCCTAGTTTTTTAAATTTGGGGTTGGCAACCCTAACTTATAGACTAATATAAATCTGAAGACTTTGCTTGCTTTAACGCGTTAATCTCAGGAACTACTGGTCCGATTTGAATAAATATTTCAGTGTTAGATAGCCCCTTATCGAGGGAGGCTATAGATTATATATCATCACGCTAAGACAAATAGAAGCGGAACACCAATGAGGAATGTTTCAAATACGGGGAAAAATTATTACGCTAGGGGCAATAGTAGTAAACGAGGTTGCGTGGGTCAGCTAGTCACTTAATATATGGTTAAGAGGCTTTGCTAGATTACTAGGTACTCCCAGTCACTCATCTAAGTTTTTTTCAATGAATTGTGATACTAATCTAAACCCTATCCTAGACACATACCTTGTTAGACGGCTAACTGTACGTATATACTATCCTACTAATATTATAAACGCAAAAGTTTGTAAGTATGGGTGGATGTTTGTTACTCTTTCACGCAAAAACGACTGAACGGATTTGAATGAAACTTTACAGTAATCAAACTTTACAAAAAAAAACTTTAAAAAAACTTTACAAGTATACATCAGCATAACACAAAGGCTACTATTTGCAGCGATAACCGACATAGACGCCAGCGGAGCGGGCATCAGCTAATTTAACGTAATTATCTGCAACTTAGCTGTCATAGATTTTTTTATTTATTCGTCAAAGATTTCTTTTTTCTGGAATTCTTAACCGTGTGTTTCGGTCCAGTTGATTAAGTTAACTATAATTTTGGTAATGGAAATGGATAGGTTTTTGATATTTCATAGTGAAATTCATTAGCAATATTGACTACTACAATCCTTTGAAATATCTAAGTCGACTATGTCAACCGTAATCTTGTATACCTGCACAGTATATTGACTGCACGTTTGGCCTAGTGGGTTAACGGTCACCCCGCCGTTTCCTACTACGTCAAGTGTCGTGGGTTCAAATCCCACGTAGGACAACACTTTGTGTGATCCACAAATTGTTGTTCTGAGTCTGGGTGTTATTTGTATGCGTTTCATGTATGTTTGTCAAGTCCCCCGCGACACAGGATTTATTCCTAGTGCGGGAGTTGTCTTTAAAATAAAAAAAACCTATTCTATGATCGAAAACGACCGCATTCTTTGCCGATTCGGTACCGCAACTTTACACAAGAGCACCTTGTCCTTGTCAAGAAAATATTATTGAATTAGTACAACCTTTAAACTTATGATATATAATAATACCATTAACGATTATATACATACTAGCTGTTGCCCGCGGCTCCGCTCGCGTGTATGTCGGTTATCGCGGCAAATAGTAGCCTATGTGTTATTCTGATGTATAATAAGCTAATATTACTGTAAAGTTTCATCATATCCAATCAGTAGTTTTTGCGTGAAAGAGTAACAAACACACACACATCCTTACAAACTTTCGCATTTATAATATTAGTAGGAAGGATTAAAGATAAATTACAAACAAATAGTGACATGATTATTTGTTATCTCACTCACTTGTACTTAATTCACTATTTTAATTAACTTTAATCCTGACCGGTTTCGCCCTATGACATTTTCAAAGGTTACAAAGGTTGCTACTGAGTTGAATTCTAGAATGTAATTCAATAAGTTCCATCAAGTGCCGACAATCGAGAATATAAATTACTATAATGAATATCGCTACATAGTACTCGTAACACAAATTCGCTTCCGCTGTCTGTCTGTCCCTATAAATGCTAAGATCTTTAAAACTACGCAACGTATTTTGATGCGGTTTTCTTTAATAGATATAGTGATTTAAAAGGAAGGTTTATATGTATATGTATAATACATGTTTAATATAGTAGAAAAATACTCATTTTTTGCACTTAAATTGCAAACGCTGGCTGAAACGTATGAGGTAGATAAAAAAATGTACTACAGTATTATACACCTTAAGAAGGTCTACAAAAAAGTCCATGATGGTATATGTCTATCTCTTAGGGATAACCGACAATAACCATTTTTATTCCTTTCTTTTCACAAGAAATAATAGCTTATTTACGAAACGATTTTAAGCAATACAGCATTAATCTTTATTCAATTAAGTACATTTAATACATTGTGCATTTAATATAGATTAATATGGCCTTAACAGTATGTAATTTAAATGAATATATTTGAAGATATAACAGATTTAAAATGCACGAATCGTGTCGTCGGTGGGTGCATCTGAAATCCACCCGTGCGAAGCCGGGGCGAGTCGCTAGTGTTATACCTTCATACAGCGTGAGATGTCATCAAATGTCAAATTAGGTAGAGCCTGTAATAAATGATAACCATTCTTAATAAACATTTAATTTCGATAAATATTAAGTATATTTACCTGCACGTTTGACTGTACGAATGGCAAATTGGTTATAAGCGGTAGCCACGCGCCGTTATCCACTGCGCTCAGTGTTGTGGGATCAAAGCTTCAAACCCCACATGCTGCAACACTTTGTGAGGATACAAATTGTTGTTTTGTGTCTGGGTGTTCTTTGTGTTCGTTTCATGTATATTTGTAGAGTCCTACGCGACACAAGGGTTTTGCCCTTTGTTGTTGTTGTTGTAAGGGTACCGCGGGTAACATGTCACAGTTGTCGGTACGTGAAGTAACCAGATAGTAACTAACTATTCATTAATTTTTTGGTGATGGTGTACAAAACTCTGTAGGAATAAGTATTTGTAAGTGGGACTAATTCTGTGTCGCGAGGAATTTTTCAAACACATTTGAAACAGATACAACGAACACTTAGACTCAGGACATCAATTTGTGGATCACGCAAAGGTTTCATATGGGAATGGAACCCATAACACTCTGAGCAGTAGAAAGCGGTACGGTGACCGTTTAAACCACTATGACATCCATGTAGTCGATACTTGTGATACATAATTATAAGGCGTGATACAACTTTTCGGGAAAATTAGATACCACGAGGTAGTTATCTCAAAGCGATTGAAAACTATATTTATGGTTATATCTCCACTGTATATAACTACTGTAACATAATTAATATCTAAACATTATTTTCAATATTCGCACAACAATCAATCAATACAATCTGTACCATCAAATATGTAGTTGTGCATTTGCGTGTCTATTTCAAAGAGCTAGAGGCGGGTGAATATCCTTTTTAACGCGCTTTTATTAATTATCATCACCTGTATGTTTGTTTGTTTTTAACAGACTTATGTAAACGTGTATTTTTTTAAAACGATTTAGTTATTTTATTGGCCAGTATACAGGTGGGTACAGCTTTATGGAGACTCTTTTAAATAGTTTTTAATGTTACGTAGACTGTGCAATCACATATGTCCTAGTAATAATACTTCCTACGACCGACAGATTGAACTCTCACCAACACACATATATATTATATACATATTATTAAGCATATACCCACATACAAATTTAATGTTACATAAATTGAACTATTCACGCATACATATATATGTAAATGTGTCTATGCATTATGCATACACATACATGTAATGTGTAAATACATAGATGTGATGTTTTTAGTGTTGTGTACATGCACATTGCACACAGAGGCTCGACTAACACAATCAAACTGTTTAAAACAGTTTCGTAGCCTTATGTTTTAGAATAGGGATTAACAAATGTAATCAATAAATTTTAAATAAAAAACACATTCATTAACATGCAATAGGTCGCTATGTTAAACACTTGCCGCATTGTCCGAAAGTTTTTAATACATCACACACTACATATCCAATCCAAAATCCCACAAATGAACTCCACTTGACTTGGTTTTCATTCTAATACTGAAAAGTTAATGTCGAGATAAATAAATGTATACTGAATAATAATAGGTAGGAATAGGTAGACATAAACGAATGAAAATGCCCTCATTCTTGGCGACTATAATTTTAGTGCCACTTACGTAACAGGTGGAAAGCCTATTGTGGTCAACGGCACACATATGTTTTAAAATAAACATGTAAATAAATGTCTTAATGCAAACAGTACCGCATTATTTAAAAAGCGGCCAAGTGCGAGTCGGACTCACCCATGAAGGGTTCCGCAGCAGTAAGTAAAATTTTTTTTATATTTGTGTTGATTGAATGAAAGGTAAATTGCAGTTTACGATTTATGACGTATTAAAAAAAACTACTTACTACATTTCGTTCAAACCAATTTTCGGTGGAAGTTTGCATGGTAATGTACATCATATTTTGTTTTTAGATTTATCATGCTCTTATTTTAGAAGTAACAGGGGGGACACACACACATTTTACCACTTTGGAAGTGTCTCTCGCGCAAACTATTCAGTTTAGAAAAAAATGATATTAGAAACCTCAATATCATTTTTGAAGACTTATCCATAGATACCCCACACGTATGGGTTTGATGAAAAAAAAATTTTTGAGTTTCAGTTCTAAGTATGGGGACCCCCAAAATTAATTGTTTTTTTTTCTATTTTTGTGTGAAAATCTTAATGCGGTTCACAGAATACATCTTATTATCAAGTTATATTATCAAGTTTCAACATTATGGGTCTTATAGTTTCGGAAAAAAGTGGCTGTGACATACGGACGGACAGACGGACAGACAGACAGACATGACGAATCTATAAGGGTTCCGTTTTTTGCCTTGGCACGGAACCCTAAAAAAACCGGACTGCGTCAATATATGCCATCTTTGTTAAATTCGTTGATGAGCTGAAAAGATAGAAAGAACTTATTTTTTTTTTTTTGATGTACCTTATCAGTGTCACTCTCACGACTAAGAGGAATTTATTGACACCACTCACATAAAAATACGACAAGCCGTTTAGGCTCTAGGGCATGCCAAAGAAATATACATACATAAACACACACATACACTCGAAAAATATAACCCTCCTTCTTTCGCACTCTGGTAAAAAGTTTTTGTGCTAGTTCCGAAAAAAATAATTAAGTATTAAAATTAGAGAATACTTCCATACATTATATTTCTATTAAAAGGTGTGTACAGTCCAGTGCCAGTCATAGGCCTCTGATTACATTATTTGCGTATTTTATTGACGATAGTCACAAACATGGTTAAAAGAAAAACCATGTATTGTTATATACATTTGTGAAGTTATTATACTGTAGAGAGTGATTTCTGTTGACGTTTATCAATCCCGTCACTTCGGGTCGGTACAAATTATCCCCGACATCCATCACATGCATCGAACGTCTGCCGTCCGGCGGCGTCGACCGACGGCTTTGTGGCTAGATACCCATATTTCCTATACTGTCCCCACTGTTCTCTAATCTCATGCAAATTTATACGCTAATGACTATGATTATTGCAAAGCCGTGTTCAGAAATTTTGAAATTGAACAAGTATCGCTTGTGTACTAACGACATCTATTGTCATGTTATTTAAATTAAAATTTACGAAAATTAACATTGCACCAAATAATTCTGAATATCCTTTTAGGAGTAAAGTTCATCGAGTATTTATTAGCACTTTATGCACTTAATTCTTCTTCACTTCATTTTTTAAACAATTATGTACATTTTTCAAAATTGTCTAAATAACACCTTTCAAGTAAAACTAGTCATTGCCTCTGCCTTTAAACAATAATTAAAGAAATAAGTTCTTATTAGTTAAGCCTCCGTCTTTTAAATTCTTATTTTACATCGTGGTCTTAATATGCTTAATTAACCCATAGATTTTTTAAATAGGTACGTCTCCAGTATACAGATATTAAACTATCTACTGTAGTTTTCGATGTTTTATTTTATTGGTACCTTGCATTTCTTTTTATTTCTTATCTATATAATAAATAATAATAAATAAATATTTTGGACATCTAACACACAACGCCATCTAGCCCCAAGCTAAGCAGAGCTTATGTTATGGGTACTAGACAACTGATACAAATACATATATACTTTTGTTTGTAAATACATACATATTATAAATAAAAAACACCCAAACTCCGAAACAAATATTTGTAGATCATACAAACATTTGGTCCGACTCGGGAATCGAACCCGAGACCTCATGATCAGCAGTCGCACACGACAACCGCGAGACCAACGAGGCAGTCTCTGTATATAGTCAGTCAAGTATATCTTGTTTTTATTATTAAACCATACCTTTATTTTAAACTTTAATGGAGATGTTGCGTTGCAGCTAGGACTTGTTGCGACTTAGTTAGTTTTTTAATAGTGTAAACCTATTGCTGTCGTCAAAGGAAAATTTTACGATTATTAGCAAAAATATTGATGACAATGAATTGAAATAAATGTTGGATTTAGAAAGAAGAAAGAAGAAGACAGTGTATAGATACTTGAAAAAAAACCGATGAAATTGAGAACCTCCTCCTTTTGGAAGTCGGTTAAAAATATATCGATGATACCATTGTTACCGATAATATCTGTATTACGGATAAATGTAATCACTACTTACATATATATAGACATATTTTTAGAAGAGAGGGCACGTCGATATGTTTAAAATGAACACTCGCTGTGCGTCGTATTTGAGGTATCGGTACGATTAATGCGAAAAAAAAAAAACAATAAGATGCAATGTAATAAGCAAATTTAAATAACTATTGTGCATATGGGTTCTGTCTGGTAAAATAATAACTATCTTTACAAACAAAATTAACAATGTGCAATCGATTTACATAATATGATAACGTGATTATATTTGAAGCTTTTCAGTCACATGCCTACGATACGATCAATGTAATCATAACTAACTTTTTAACACACTAAGTTGTTGTTAGGGTACATATGTACATACATGTTGGTAGGTAGTTTTAACCTCTGCAAGTGTAATGTCTAAAACTTTGTTACCAGCTTACACATAAAAACGGGAATAGAGAAATCAACACAGGTAAAAAAGAATACAACAATAAATAAATAAATAAATATTTTCGGACATCTAACACACAACGCCATCTAGTCCCAAGCTAAGCAGAGCTTGTGTTATGGGTACTAGACAACTGATACAAATACATATATACTTTTTTTTTGTAAATACATACATATCATACATAGAAAACACCCAAACTCCGAAACAAATATTTGTAGATCATACAAACATTTGGTCCGACCCGGGAATCGAACCCGAGACCTCATGATCACCAGTCGCACACGCCAACCGCGAGACCAACGAGGCAGTATTTTAACAAGCTTTTGCAGTTTTATAATAACAACAAAATAAGCAACCAGCGACCACTTAATTAATTAATGGCACTAGAACACCATACAATAACAACAGATCTCGGCCGTAAGTATTAAACTGCCTTCAGTATCAATTTTCCTTATTTGCCATTAAGTAATGAAAGTGTTCTTACTTCCATTAATAAGGGTAAGGAGCAATAATAGCCGAGCAGTTCAAATAACAACGTGTGCAATTGCATGTTCTTAATTAATTTACATGTTTTACTACAAAAAATTTTGCAAGGATTTGTATACTACAGCGGACTATTTACCTTTTTCACCGTAACATCTAAATAATACTAAAAATATGACAAGTAATTTCTAGAATAATGCGGTATTGATAAAAAGCGATCCCCTACAACACTATTAAAGGTTGACGGGGATTTTTCCGTCAACAACTGATATGTAAATACCTTCTGACTTAAAGATTCGAAAAATTCTCATATTTATATTATAGTTGTTATTTATTTTCTCTGGTGAGCCGTAAAATACGGCTGTATGGAAATGTGGGGATTTACACCGTGTTATAGTTTGACAAGATGACAGTTATAGGAAAAGGCGGGCGGTGCGGGGCGCAACGGAGGGTTAAAAATACACCCGCATTTGAGTTGTCCTGCTAACTCCTTTATTGCCATCTTCCATTCTTTATGTTGCCCTTGTCTCCCTTTCTGATATCATCACATTTTATTGAATTACATCGAAAATATACAACATGTTATACGATACAAAACGACGTAGAATTATGTCTATGCAAATGTTTGTTTCTTTTTGTACTTTAAACGAAACTTTAAACCCCTTCCTGTCCTATTTTAGAGAAAAAAGGTGGAATGTTTACACTCGGTAGACAGTTTTCTTTGCTCGTTGAAGCACGTAATCACGCGAAAACAATATGGGAAATAGTTACTCCAACAATATCCCAATACACAAAGGATTTTAAACTGTTTTGGCGGTGAAAACGATAAAACGACGAAGTTCGAATTGAAGATATTAAAAATCATTATCTATACAAATAGTAAGATATAAATCAAAATATCTATCAAAAGAATAAAGTTTATATGCGTAAAAGGAAGGCAATTAGGTGTTTTCACTAAAACATTTCACAATCAATAGAAGAAATTAAAGATAGATAAATAAAATAAAAACATTTCGCACTTCTAACACACAACGCCATCTAGTCCCAAGCTAAGCACAGCGTGTGTTATGGGTACTAGACAACTGATATAAATAATACATATCTACTTTTTTTGTAAATACTTACATATTATAAAAACTCCGAAACAAATATTTGCAGATCATACAAACATTTGGTCCAGGGAATTAAACCCGAGACCAGCACAGCAGTCGCATACGCTACCACTACGCCACCGAGGCAGTTAAGATGGAGATAGGAATAGTACCAGCACGATATATGTTAATGTAAGTGTAAACCTGTGAATTAACCATCTTTTTTAAATTCCATAGGTAATTATAATACTAATACAACACATTTCTATTAAAAGATAAAGCACGGTTTTTTCATAGCTAAACTAAAAACGCCAGTCTTTTATCTATATTGGCAGAACTAATTACTGCTTAACCGAATTTATTGACACGCAAATAAATTACAGAATAAATTTTTAGCATAGAAACTGCACACATTAGAGCCTATTATTATTAAAGATGTGTGATTATTATTATTAGAACTTATAGTGTCATATGGAAACTTATTTTCTTTACACTAAAATAAAAATTACACTAACGATAAAGAATTGTAGCTCACCGCACGTTGTCCAACAGTATCTGATAAGACTACCTAAGCATCCACAATGACATATGCTTTACGAAATTTTAGTTATACTATTTGGAGTCTAGTTACATATACTATAAAGTACAGTTTCCTATACCGACATAAAAATTTACACACGTATGAATTGCACATTTAGTCGCGAGGGTGCGAAAACTTGTTGTTATCTTCAACGAGCCCAATTTCACCAAATGGATACTAAGTCCTAACTCTCGTATCTTTTTACGCCGTACGGTGTTCACGTTGTTTTAAAATATCGACATATCTCTTCAACAGCTTGTGTGCTGACACGCAATTTAAAAAGGATTTTCTTTACTGCCTCGAGGCCTAACGTAGCTCCGTGAACTTTAAACATAATCTATGATCTTTTACATCTAAAGGTTTAAACTCTTTAGTTTATGTGGTTGGCATAAGTTTGTGTTACAGTTGGTTTTGCAATAAAATTAAAGATTTATAATTATAGTTGAAAAACATACATTATTTTAACTATATAATCTATTTACTGTTTCTTGTGTGTTTTCAACGATACTCACATTCAAATCAAATGAATTGAATGGTTTTGTGGAAAGCGGTGTGATAGTAGATCTGTGCGAACTGTCGACTGTCGGTCGCGCTAGCCACTTTGCGCCTCGCTGGCTGCCCTTTGACGCTAAACCATGCGAGAAGTCATTCACTTATCAACGCGATCTAATGTCGACATTTTTCCCGTTTTTCCCCATCTTTTCGCGTGAACGGCTGTGCTCCAAAAGTGACATAATTGAATCAGCCGTTCCCCGCCGAACGAGGAGACTGTTGCAAATTAATTCTGACAAACGTAAAACAAACACATTTAGACGTTTCACATGTCAATTGACCATTTCTATTTCGTAGTTAAGATGTGTTTTCTTTGTGAATTTATCGTAAATGAGTTTACGTTACATTTGGATACGTTAGGCTATCATGTTACTTTTATGCGAGAGCCCAGTTACTTAAGTTAGCTGTACGCTTGTATGCTGATGCAGTATAATTAGCGATTATGGAAGTAGCTAATAATACTGCTGTCACTTACTGTTTATGTTACATTTAATTCAATAATTTCGAGATTAAACTTTAACTCAAAGATAAAGTTACTTTCGATTTTTCAATATTCCTTCGGCAAGCACTGCGACTAATATAATAATTGGAATTTGGTAGCTAACTAGCTAAGTGATAAAACTTTTTGTAAAAAAATCTCGCTGGTAAAGAAATTTGTGATAAAAATTTTGTACGGTAGACCAGGTATTTTTTAGCATGTGAGATTTAAGAAAATATCAAATCTTTTTTACTACGGGAATAAATCAAAGGGGAATTAGCTAGTATAATATATTTTTACTTATTCAAAGTTTTATTAGTGCTTTTAATTTATTGTATTCATATTCTTAGTACTGGCAGAAATATTTTAAATCTATAAGAACAACTATGTAAACATCCGAATATAAAGTGTCGAATCTTTTAATGGGCGTTTAGCTATTCCTATTTTAGCAATACATATTTTATCAAGTTGCAAAAAAAAATTTCAATTTTAACTTCTATTATCATAGTGTAAAAGTTACTATGTTATTTTTTCTCAACACAGAGTACAGAAATAAAAATGAAATCATTTTCCAAGCTGTAGTTATCTACACAAGTGCAATCGAAATAAAAAGGTAGTTGGGTAAAGGAAAAAGGCTTTGGTTACACTCGTTTCATGGCAAGTGTAATACAATTTGAAGCGAGTATCAAAGCGACGCTCAGAACCCTGTCTCGGTCTATGTCATCACGTATACGACATTTTAAAAACGTTTTTATTTTATGATATATTTGAACTGATTGCGACCTTGGATTATTTTGGCTGCATTTTCATTTGCTTGTATACCTTAGCTGGTAAATTATACATATACGATCTGACAAAGTTGTAATAGAGCGCTATTAGTTTACAATAAAAAAATTCAATTATCAATTTTTTTGACAATTTTTTTTTTAATTAAACTTTTAACCATACTAATAAAAAAGTCTAATTACGTTAAACCCAGTGATACTGCAAAAATTCTAGCAGGTAATATCCAGATACAAAAGTCATTTTTCCACTGTTTGACATAGGTCTCTTCTACAAAATTATTACCTTTTGAAAATGCTAATAATTTTTGGATGCAGTGTAACTCGTAAATATTCAATTCCATTGCGGTTCAGATGTAAATAGTGTTGGTACAAATGTCGCCGGACGCAGTCTGTGGTCGAGTAGTGCAACGGCCGCTGCGTTTTGTCGGTGCTTTTTGCTCCATGCGGCGTTGCGGACACCCTGACCACGCCGTATGTCCTGCGTCAAAATAGAGCTGCAACTTACTTGCTCGATTATCAAATATTAATTTAGATTTTCCCTCTTAAACGTAATTTGTATAGGGAGCTCAGCGCGGTCTGCAGTATTGTTGGTTGTAGAAATAATATTTGTCCATCTTAGAGTTATGTCTCAAAAATAAACAAAACTATACGAAATTAGTATGTAAAGATAAGGAGCTCAGTTCACAGTTTTGTGAATAAAATATATATTTATACAAATAGATTGAACGTCAATTCGTTGCTTGATTCACAAAATGAGTAGGCTAATCGCATTCATACACAACACATCACAGTCTACACCAACAAACTTGGCCGGAGTGCTATAGAAAAAACTTATCACTTGCTAGAGTTCTTGCAGTTTCACTGGTGATAACAGCATTGGATTTTTGGTAAACTGCTTTCCTTTTATATCGCTTTCTTTTATTTTTTAAAAGACAACTCCCGAATTAAAACTATACATCCTTTGTCGCAGTGAACTTCACTGACATACGTGAAACGGTCACAAAGAACACCCAGACTCAAAATAACAATTTGTGAATCACACAAAGTGTCGTCCCATGTGGGATTTGAACCCACAACACTTGCCGCAGTAGAAAGCGGCGTGGTGACCGCTTACGCCACTAGGCCAACTAGGGTTTTTATGTTATAATCAAGGTGTAGATGTGTAATTGGTTAGTGAACTCTTTTTCTTGTGGTTAAGGCTTAATCCCTTCTGGTTATTTTCTTTAAAAATAATAAATGTCTTTAAGCAACACTTGTATGGTATTATAAATAGTCTCAACTAAAATTACTTACATGTAAAATCTGTGTGACTTTTGTGTTGATCGATGATGGTAGATTCCAGGCCTAGTTGAACCGGCAGGCTCGGTGGGTGACGACGTGTTTTGCGCCGCGTGACACGTGACGGCGTAATTAGTGCGTGACCGCCGGCCGACGGCCCGTCCGTCGCAGGGTGCTACAAACACCCACAACCTCATGGCTCTACGTTGTTTATGTTGGCAACACTTTATTACATTAAAATATTTATTATATATGCATACTCTCATTTTGATTTTTATTTTTATGAAAACTTCGATTCATTCAGCATTCTTGTTCAAATTACAGAAAAAGGAAAAGGTTCTCGATTTTTTTTGTATCTTTTACCTCGGAACTACGCCGTTTATCAACCAAAATAATGATGCGAAATTTATTAGTATGTCATCATCCAGGAGGATTTTAATCCTCTATAATCCAACTTCATTCATTTCAAGAAAAAATAGTAATTTTTCTTCAAATGAACTTCTAAGACTGGAAAATTAAGAAAAGATAAATAGAGAGTAGACTTTATTACAATACGATGCAATGTAGGCACACTGAAGCACTGATGCATATATGTGAAATGAAAACAAAGAACATCCAGACTTAGAATTTGAAGATCACTGTACTTAGGAAACGGCGAGGTCATAACTTAAACTACTATGCCATCATATATATCGTAAAAGAATATTGTAGGTACAAGTTGCATCGATAAACTTATTTGAAGCAGTGCCGAGAGGGTTTCAGATGTGTCTGTGTCACAATCAATCCGCGGTAAATTATATAAAAAATACATTTCAAGCTTCAGCTGACTACGAGATGGTTTCTTTATTAGTTTTCCCCGAGGCGCGCGCAGCCACCGCGCCTCGCGGGGGACGTGTGAAAAAAATCTTAGCGGGATTAAGGACCCGTATAACAGGCTCTGAGGCGGACTTATTGCTGTAATACAATCTCTGTTATGTCGCGCACGGATTACCCGTATTGGCGTGTTCCGCGCAAAAACATCGCTCCACACAAACTCATGCGACTTAATACGATGTTCTTGCATACATTACTTACCGCATTTGTTTTAAAGCGTGTTTACTCGTACATTTATGAATATTAAAAGATGTCGCTATAGAACATGGAGTTATATAGTATGATTGAGTTAATATCTGTGTAGTTTCACTATTGGTTCAAGACTTTTTATACTATTTTGTAATTTTGAAACGAAGAGGAGCCATAATAGGTAGTTTGTTGTGAATAGGTGTATACAAGGTGACATTTTCAGCTAAATGAAGAGTCAAGTGTGAAAGCTTAACACAATTGCACAGTAAATATAATGATAAATAAATAAATGTATTTATATATGTATTATTGTAATAAATATATTTAAAAATGTATTTATTACATTAAATAATAATTTAAATGTATTTTCTGTAAAATAAAAACCCTAAAGCACGCACAAAGCTCGCGGTTTGACTACTGTACTTTAAACAGTATACTTAAAAATAAATAAATCATAGTATAACAACGACTGCTCAAAGCTCAAGTTGCAAATCCCCGCAAATTGAAAAGGCCATTATCGAGTGCAAGCAATTTACACGCAGCTGGTGCTACGGGGCGTGAGTATCCGTCGCGGTTACGCCGTAGTCGCTACGAACTGCTACACTAATGTAGACGAGGAATGAATCTATTTTACTATTGCATAAATGATTGAAATGTTTAAAAAATCAGACATATCTTACATTACGCCTTAATTATAGTGTAGGGATCCGTTGATCGTTTGGACCAGACATAAGTAAAATGTAACGACCTACTGTAATGTAATGAACCCTATAATAAAATCAATGATTTCATTATAGGGTTCGTACATAATTTTTTCTTCTTCTTCCTAGCCTTTTTTCACGTTCACGGTGTCAGGACACTCTGTCAAGGGTTGTCGAGTCAGATAAATTCTCTTTCTTCAGGAGCTTGCTCATAGTGGTTTACTATGTCGATGGAGGTCTGGCTCGACTTCTTTCATATTCTAGTAAGCTTAGAGTCGTTATTAAGCTAAGAGGGAAGTGAAGATTCCTTTATATGTCCATTTTACCAACTCAATCTCCTTTCCATTAACTTTCTCTGTATTGGAGCCACCTTAAAAGCAGCAAGGATATACACGTTAATGACGATAATATAATAATATGGTGGGATAATATAATAATATTATTTTACTATTATAATAATTAATATTATTATAATAATTCTACGTATAATAAAATGTATAAATAAGTAACCAAAATGTAATGAGCGGTCATCTCATTTGGTGCCCCACTGAACTCTTAAATCTTTCGTATGGAAATCAATCTTTCCATAGATCTATCTATAACATTTTGATAACCTGTAAGATTTTTTTGTTACAGGATAAAAGACTTGTAATTATCAAAGTAGTTTTCTTGTAACCAGCCAGACTGCAACGGTATATTGTTAGAAAAAATATATTCATGTTACTTATGTGAAAATTGTTAGTAGCCGGCCTAAAAGATAACAGTTTTTTCCAACGTCAGCTGTAAGGTTAGGGTCGGATCTCGTAAATAAGTGAGCTGTTGACGAGTGTGGTGCGCGAGGAATTGAAAATAGCGCCACGGCGCGGGCGTAACGCATTACTTATGATCTCCATCTCCTCGTGTTATCCCGTAGTACCGAATGCCGATCTTAAAACTAAAAATATACGCAACTAAATGTCTAAAAATGCTCAAACAATACCACTCGTATATCGAATAAAATTTCTCATTAAGAGTGGAAGTAATTTAAAGCGTAAGTTAAATGATTAGTTAAAATTTCTAATATGTTTCGTAATTATCTGTATATTATTACGTGAAGCAAATCTTTGTTAAAGCAATGATAATATAATTGGGCACAGTTAAACTTTATATGGAGGAAGAGGACAGAGAGCTAATACAAATAAAAAGAATTGTGATCGTCCATTAGGCTAGTACTAGTAATTTTATTTCGCAAACATTAACATAGCCTAATCATGGTTACTAAACACCAAAACAATTATGCAACTACCACCGAAATTACTATATCAATAATAGTAATTAAAACAAAATACAATATTTATTAACGTCAACGCAGATCATAGCGTGGGCGAGCTATTAATTTGTCATAATGCCAGAATTATATTAAAACAACAGTGGTTGGTTAGGGGCGTGGACAGCTAACATCATTTTAATGAATTTTATCTGTTACGTTACTAATTACTTTTATAACCATTATAACTTGGTTGTTTAACGGGATAAATAATAAAATTGACATCTTTCACCATGCACTGTAAAATTAGACTAAAATAAAATATCGATTTTCATACAAACATCTACAAAAATATTTCCATGTTATAAATGAACGCTGAATAATAATGTCGATGTTTTGATTCAAGCAAAAAGAACAAATTTCAATGTTCTTTAGTTATGGCGATAAATAATTACATTATGGTTCTACTTGAAGAGAAGAGAAAGGAAGACTACAAATAACTAGAAATTATAGTGATAATACATAAATTCAAAATAAAACCAATAAAAATATATATTGATTTCGGCTAAGAAATATTGATTGCTTACTGAAAGTCGTAACAGTAAGCAATTAAGTAATTAACATTTTAATTAATTTAGGTACCAATATAGCTGATGAGTAGACGTCAAAGTGTCGGTTGGCATCCGCAGAATACCACGCGTTTAATATCAGGATAACATCTGTAAAACGAGCAGATTGACTTAATGGTGTTTGCAAAGTTTCGCTCAGAGAAAATTTTAGTTCGCCGCGAGTAACACTAATGTCGAGGGGGGAGGTGTGAGGTCGAGGGGGCGTACACGATTAGTAACAGCTGTCATTCCTCGCGAATATGTTATTTATTGACGACATGAAAGTCAGAAACTTGATTTGACCTTAAAATGTGTTATATCGGAGTAGGTAGTCGTGATATCCAAGTACCTACTATTAATTTTTGTAAATTTTTTTTTTTTTTTTTTTGGGATTTAATGACCTGGTAACTAAGACCTTTAAGTCAAGTCTTATTTTATTTGCACAAACATTGCACTGTCACTTCACTTCATTTTTAAATTGTTTTAATAGTATTTTTAATATATTTATATATTGGTTTGTAAGTGTTTTTGTCTTTTAATAACTGTTCTAGTGGCGGCGGGCGGGATGAAGAATCACACTTAATTTTCACATCACTGAGTTCACTAGCCAACACTAATCTGTCAAGCAAGAATTTTTGACAATCAAAAATCAGATGTTCCATGGTTCCTTCTTGAGATTCGCAATATGGGCATGTATTGTCTGTAATAATGCCAAGTCTAGAAAGGTGTGACGGTGCAGTATTATGGCCAAAGCGCAATCTATTTATCGTAGTTATAAAGTCTCGGCTGGCTTCTTTCAATCTATTGTACCAGGGTGTAACAGGCAATCTTTCTTGAATACTTCCATACCACTTTCCTTTGATGTCTTGGTCTTTCTTCCACATTTCTAGCCATAACTTACATACATTTTCATTGATACTTTGCAGAAAATCAGTCATAGGAATGTCCATTGCATTTCTAACATCAACAGCATTATTACCTTCATATGCGGTTTTATCAACTATTTCATTACCCGAGATACCTCGGTGAGAAGGTACCCATAGGAAAGAAATTTTTATGTACTTAAGATAATATTGATATATTATTTCTTTGATAAAATACAGAATATAATTCGACTTAAATGAAAGTGTAAGGTTAGTTAAGGCTTTTATCAAACTCTTTGAATCAGAAACAATCAAAAAGTATTTACAATTATTAATTTGGCGAATATGTAATAAAGCCTGATAAACCGCATATGCCTCTGCAGTGAATATACTACATGTATTGTGCAGAACAAAGCTTTGAGAGAATTTTGTATGTGGATCATAAATAGCAGAACGTACATAATCACTTCCCTTACTACCATCAGTATAAATAACATAATGATTATCATTATCTGCCAAAAACTGTAGCATATCTGAATTATTATTAATTGAATTTTGTAATTCTTTGATGGGATGTGAAATACACTGATAAGAAAAAGAGTAACATGGCCATGGGCACTGTTTTCTTATATGAGTAAAAGTATTCTCTATTTCTAGCAATATTTTGGACAATGTTGGAGATTTGCCATTCAAAAGATTGTCTCCTGTTGCTAGAGGCCCAGGAGCACCACTTACAGAAGGTATAATTTTGTTGATAATTTTCTTGTGATTTGCAGCAATTAATTTAAGACAAAATCTCTCTGCAAGCAGAATGCGTCTCAAAATTAAGGGCATCAATTTAGTCTCTACTTCCATGGCCCTTATCGGAGTAGAGCACATTGCACCAGAAATAATTCTCAAAGCCCTGTTCTGCAATAGATCTAGTTTATTTACATGAGTACTGTTTATATACACTAGTGAACTATAATCAAAATGACTTCTAACTATACTTTTATATAAATTTGACAATATTTTAGGGTCTGCTCCCCATGAGACACCTGCAAGACATTTAACTATATTTAGGCCTTTTAGAGCATTCTTTGATATATATTTAATATGTTCCTGAAAAGTTAATTTCCTATCTATTACTATGCCTAAAAATTTCTTTGAATTTACTGGGTTTATAAATTCGCCATTATAAACTACTTTTGAATTTGAATTCTCATTTCCAAATATCATGATACTGCTTTTGGAGGCGTTGATTTTTAAATGTAGTACATCATTATAATAGTGAAATAGTTGGGACAAGGCTCTGTTAATATTGTTAATTGCAATTTCTACATTATAATTACTACTGTACAAAACAATATCATCAGCAAACTGCAAAATATCTACATTACTACTATTTACAAATTTACAGATTTCGCTTGTATAAATATTGTAAAGCAAAGGAGATAGTGTCGCACCCTGCATTGTACCTTTAGATGCACATTTTGGACCATGTAGTGTATTATTATATCTTACATAGAGTGTTCTATTATTTAAAAAATTATATATCCATTTACATACTTGGCCTGGCACGCCAAGCCTAAACATAACTTGTACTAGTATAACAGGATCTAGACTGTCAAATGCACCTTGAACATCTAGAAATACACAAACAGTGTGTAACTTTTTATCCTTTGCATGTTTCAGGTCCGAAATTAAAGAAGTGAAGCTGTCTGCACAACTTCGCCCTCTACGAAATCCATATTGTATATGTGGAATGATGCCATTAGATTCTATATACCAATCCAAACGATTTTTAATCATGTTTTCAAATATTTTACCTAGACATGAAGAGAGTGATATTGGTCTGTAAGAGCTGGCTAGCTCTGCAGGTTTATCTGGTTTGAGTATTGGAATGACACATTGTGTTTTCCATGATTGCGGAATACATTTACAATGCCAAAGTAAATTAAGTATATTAAGAAACAATTTTTGCGCAGATTCGTCTAAATTTTTAATAATACTATAGGGGAAATCATCTAATCCAGGTGTAGTGTCTTTCCGAGATAACAAACTAATTTTAAATTCGGACCATGTAAAAGGATCTAGCAAAAATTTTGAATTTAGACTATCATTATTTAATTCGAAAATGTTACCTAAAGTATCAGCATCATTTAAATTGCTATTGTCGGATAATTTGTCTAGAAATGGAGAAATAAACTCATCTTTATGTGATTTATTGCCAGCTCTTATACCTTTAAACATTTTAAGAAGATTCCAAATCTTACTAATAGGGGTAGTTCTATTGAAAGAGTCACATAAGTTATCCCAACCTATTCTTTTTTGCTCTGATATAGTCCTTTTTTTAAGTGCATCTTTTCTTTTGTAATCTAAATAGTTCTCCATTGTAGGTTCACTTCTATAATGTTTCAATGCATTGTAAGAGGCAATTGCACTTTTTTCACAAATGTCATTCCACCAAGGAGCTGGTGGTCTGCTTTTAAAATTATTTGGTTTAGTGAGTTTAGGGATAGTCATATCTTTTAAAGTATTCAATCGAGAACAAAAATCATTATAGGTTGAAATAGGATCATAGAATTTTAACACTAAATCATTAAATATCGTTTTGGAAATATTTTTATACTTTGTCCAATCTGATTTTTTATATATAAACTTATCAACAGGGGGATTAATGTGATATTTATCTATATGTAGTGAAATCTCTGTTATTGTAGGGAAGTGGTAGCTGCCCATGGCATCATCATGTACAGACCACTCGCATATTGAGGCGAGGTTAGCACTAATAAAGCTAACGTCAATTGCAGATGGATTTCGTCTTGGGTTATTACAAGTTGTAAAACTACCATCATTTAAAATACATAAATCCAAGTCGTCTATGATATTAAATAAATTCTGACCTCTACTCTTAGTGGATAGACAACCAAATGCAATGTGGTGAGCATTAAAATCACCACTAACAAAGATAGGTTTTGGCAGATCAATAATTATATTATGTAGTCTGTTGAGATGTATGTGTCCACTAGAAGGAGGACAGTATACACATAGAATAGTCAAGCTACCATGCACAGTAGATAAGGACAGAGCAACAGTTTGAATGTCTTCATAAAATCTAGTGTTTAATAGTTTGTACTTTAAGTATGGCTTAATTAGTATTGCTACACCATTATGAGCATTATTGGAATTTTTATTGTAAATATTATATCCAGGTATTCTAAATTTATTGTCTTTGAACCATGTTTCGTTAAGTAAGCAAATGTCAATATTTTGTTTTTCTAAGAATTGAATCAATAGGGGTTTCTTACTATTAGCACTTTGAATGTTATACTGAGCAATACGTAGCTTAGACAGTGTATGACTTGGATCCATTACTTTAGATTTTTAAGTAGAGTTTCCTTAATACTATTTATGGTAGTGGGCTTAGTATCCCTCTTATTACCCAGTTCCACCAACGTCTGTACTAGGGCCATAAGTACATCGTTGTTGGCAACTATTTGGGCTTTGATGTCTACCTTTGGAGGGACATCTTTAGGTTTATTTACATTATGTACAGGATTATTTACAGATACAGGTTTATTTACAGATAAATGTACAGGCCTATTTATAGATGTATGTACAGGCTTATTTACAGTAGAAATTTTCATTTTTGGAGGTAAAAGAGGTGGAAATTGTTTATTATCATTATTAATATGTTGTTTCTTCAATGTAGCACTTGCATAAGTTATCTTATTTTTCTTTTCTAATATTTTGTTTAACTTAATTGGACATAATCTAGAAATTGCAAGATGAGGCCCACTGCAATAGACACAGCAGAGCTCTGTTGGTTTATCACATTCTTTATATAAATGTTCACCTCCACAAATGGAACATCTTTGTTTACCATTGCATATTTTAGCAGAGTGGTTAAATTTAAAGCAACGGAAACATTGCTGTAATGGTGGTATATATTCAAAAACTCGGTATGAAAATAAATCACATTGTACATTGTCTGGGAGTATGTTTGAAAGAAAAGTAATGCTAACTGTTTGTAGTGGTACTCGCTCTTCCCCAACCTTCTTTGTGAATCTTCTTATAGCTACTATTTCATAGATTGATGATAGTTTTGTATATAATTCTTTGTTCGAGATATTTGCTGGTACAAATCTAATTATACCTGTTTTTTCTATTTCCGCAGCTGGAATAAATGCCTTAAAGCCGTGTTTGTTGAGAAAAGCCGTGTTGTTGATGAAATTATTGGCTGTATTATACTGTTTAAATATTACTGCTATTTTATTTGCATTAATGCGTTGAATCGCCGTCACCCCTTTTATTTCATTGGAAAATATATGGTTGAGATAGATAGGGCTCTTATTGCCTATTCTATCCGAATTGTTGGTAGCTTCAATAAACACTTTAAAGTCTAGATAGGTGCCATTTTCTGGGTGTAGTCTTTTGTAGTTAGGTTTAATATATGGTGAATAGTCAAAACGCTCACCAGCACCGCCGCCATCACCACAGTCCATCTTAGTTCCTCCGTCCCTGACCTCAGGCCGAGGACGTTTATGTGAGGTGGGCGGGTTATCCCCGCCCCCCTCGTTTCCCACCATTGTCACTAATTAATCCACCTGGTAGTTGCTATTGATCACCTCTTTAGGAAAAAAATAGCAAATATTTATTTAAAAAATGAAATTTTTTAAATTTTTTTCCCGCGCGCGCTTTTTTGAGAATTTTTGTCAATTGTAGAAACTAATAAAGTAGGTACGTTAATGCACCCAGTATGAAGACTTAGTAGATAGGAGTGCATCCATAAAAAATGTAAATACAAACAAAATATACAAAAGTAAATTTGTGAAACTATTTTATTTAAAGTAGGAGAGATATGAGAACCATCAAGATCACTTGAAACTTGCAAAGTCCATTTGTCCCTTTATATTTTACATTAAAACTTTGTAAAGACAGCTATAGCCATGCATTTTTATGTTAACTAAATACTAGGTAGTACCTAGTATTTAGTATATAATTGAAAAGTGACCCAATAATTATTTTAATATAAACTGACAAAACCACCTTCAATTTATGGAAAATCTGCTGTTAAAGCAAACGGTTTGACCGCACCTGTCAGAATATTAGATCGGCGACATTAATCTGTCGCCGCAAAGCGCGGCCTCTCTCCCTTGTGTTCTCCCACCTCCTGAATACTAGTTACCGTTTTGGCACTCCAGTGCCCCAATCGAAAACCGAAAGCTCCAATCTAAAGTCACGTTTGTCCTCAATTTTCATCCCCATATCCGGTTGCTGATGACTATTCACGATTGGCGAAAACAACATCAGCACATAGTTTTTTTGTTTTCTTACTTCAATGCTTTTGAAAAGGTTGATTTTGTTTTTATATACACTCGTATATTCCATATAAGCTACTAAAAACTTCACAAAAATGAAAAAAAAAAGACTAACTATATTCTTCACGGCTTTCTATTGCGTAATACAGAGATGAATAAAGGATAAAAGCATAGTGAGTTTAGAAAGAAAAGAATTTTGCAAACTACCTTATAAAACGTATAACATGCAATAAGGCCTCTGTTATTTTGTGGGGTCGAAACTTATTCATCCCGCAAATCCGATCATGTATGAAACAAATCCCGCCCGGTCACCGCTGATTGCATTGTCATGTCTAGTGGACGGTATTTTAATATGGGACTGTAAACCTTATTTCTACTATTTAAGATAAACTTTTCTGTGCAGGTAAGTTGAAGTTACCGGTACCCACGTCGTATCGGTTTGTAAAACAAGCGAGCCAACGTGATTGGAATGTTTTATTCGACCCTCAGAACATATGAGACCGTTATGATGTATGGTTTTGCTTTTGATGTGGAATTTATGGATGCACAATTTAGGTGTTAATGTAATTAAATATTTAATCAACGCTTTTTAACGGTCCATAATATATTTTTATATTAGATTAACATTGGTGTTTATTGTGGCAATGCTACCTGTCTTCTGGTTACATCACAATGCTAGAATTTCATCAAGTAATCATTTATTGATTTTAGTAACATTTTATTCTGACTTAATCGAACATTCAACCTATTTTAAATCCAGAGGGATAGAAAAAAATCTACGCAGTCGAGGGCTTGACTAAAAACTGGTATCCTGTATATCTTTATTTAATACATAAAATGTTTTTTAAAGATTCTCATAGTTTGGGTTTTGCCAGGATTTCCCTCGCGGATATTACAAAAGACGCCCTTTTTGTGTCACGTAACCTAGCGAGGCGGCGGGTGTTTTGATGTCAAACTTGTGCAATAACAGAACAGTTCACGTCACGTTGACTGGTGCCACCTGTTATCTTCAACTCCCGCTCACACTACCAAAAACACTCACGACAATAGTTTAACCATAGTAAAACAATGTCCAAAATATACATTAACCATTATGAAATGGTACCCGATTTTAATTCGACAAGATTATATTGTTTTGTGATTGTACTTATATTTTATAACGAATAATAGCTTGCCAAAATGACTACAAAAAAATAGAAAAATAAAATAAATATGTGTATCACTTTGGAATAGTTGCGGATTATTCGCAAACATTTTTAAATGAGTAGGCCTATTCGTTCGATAATATCAACAAGGTAATTTGAGAAAGAAGAATTGAAAAGTGATCGCAAAAGAGGAAAGTGGGAGACTTCTGAAAAACTGAAATGAATTTTATAGAATTTTGGCTAGACAAAATATGTCTCAGCTTACACTTAGCAGTAATTTGATTATGTAATTATTATAGTTGCTATGGCAACATACTTATGGATGGATTCTACGGAAAACAAAAAAAAACTATAACTGTAAACGCATAAATGCTAAACTTCTTAGTATGTATGCATAACTGTGCTTAACTAATCGTGGCTTATATTTAAATAGGTGTGACCGAACAAGCCAACAGGAGTTTTAAGTCACGTAGACGTGTTAACCCTATTATCAGGGCGGGCTTAACTGTTGCTAAGCCGCGCCGACAGCGGCCGATTTATGACCGTACGGACGCAATTTGCCCAATCTGATCGCCTATATTGCCTATTGGTCGTCCGATCTAATTGTTGATATTGAAATTAAACTACCGATATTGCCATTATTATCATTAGTTGTTATTTTTATCCCGTTTGATTTATTCTGGTACGTATGTAACAGAATCTTTGTATTAAATTTTTACAAGCTTTTTATTAACTTGCAATGTATGTATGTATGCTTGTATGTTCGGGTGGAATCTTGCAGCTCAATTTTGAAGCAGATATCTTCAACCGATTTTGCCAAAATTTTGCAAGTATAAAGCGCGACAGTACAATATTATAATGACATGAATCTGATCTGATGCAGTAGCTGGAAGGTGGCCATACAAACTCTGTAAAAAACGTCGCAACATCATCGAGTTTGGACTCATTTGATTTGTCTCGAGGCATTTCAGTAAAAGTTTGTTTTTAAAGAGCTTTTTAATTTTATTATTATTCACTATACTAAAATATTTTTGTCAAAGTTAAAATCTTTAATACACGCTGTTGAGAGAGCAACACAATTATTAAGCTCTAACTTGTTTTCGACAAAAAATCTTAATAATATACATATCATTTTATTTACATATCTGAAAACATCCACGAAATAATGTTTACTAAAACATCCCGTAGTCGTGCAGCTACGAACCGCTACAAGCTACGCTGCGCTAATCCCTCGATCCGCGAAAGCCGTGTATTTCACGGCTCTTTATTACATTAATTTAAATGTTTGCCTGGCGGATTGCCGCCGATCCGCTCCCTTCAACACGACATAAATATACACAGACATCTGATCACCGGTGTAATGAATATTGCCTAACTACGTACTGTATGCACATACATTACCCGAGTTAGAAAACGAAAAATCACACAGGTTCCTATTATAAGTGTTGCGACAAGTGATGGTGTGTGATAAATCAATCGTCACATCAATAATTAATTAAGGCTTTTTTAGAACTTGATAAGAAAAATAAAAGATCGCGATCGTGACAACTACTACTTACTTACTTACTAGATTATTTTGAACTTTCTTCGTAAACGTAAAGCGTTAGATCGTGATGAGAAATAAATGAGCGGAAGCCTTGAGTCCAAGTAGAAGAAATAGGTTATTTAAAGTGTCTTCAGGAAAAAGCCAGGTGCTCAAAAATGAGGTATTTTAATCAGCTGATCTCAAAGAAAAAGATTTTCGTCAATCAATTTGTTCTTAATTGGAAATACATATATTAGCAGACATTTTATATGATATTGTAATTTAGAAACAGGCTGATCTCGGTAGAACGGTAGATAGATATACCCGTATCTATTGCATTTTTAAATATAGCAACTTTTGAAATGCCCTTGGCATATTTTTTTTCTAGCAGGATCACGGTACATACGGTTACTATATTATTTTATTAATGTTTTAATAAGTATTTTAAAGCAGGCAATGTGATATGACAAGAATTTTAATAACTACTGGAATTTGCTAATACTAAAATAATCGTAGTACATATTTGAAACTCAAATGGTCAAGCATAAGGAGTAGATAATCTACATGTTTATTAACTAAACGGAGCGTTGCATCTTACGACCCAAAAAGATGTCAAAATTTTCTCGCCTACCAGATTACTACGACCTTAATTAATTTGTTTGTTAGTAATATACATTTCTCGTGGCTGTAATCGGATTATAATGTCAACGCACCTGGCTCGGTACAACAAACGGTTGTAATTAGTCAGGCTAAACCGTCGTAGTGCAAACAAAAATATTTACTAAATTCAAGCGCGTTAAGTTATTGCTATATAATCCGATAAACAGAGATCGTTCTCTTGAAAATTGTGTTATCGATGCTGTAAAGCGTTCACAAGTCGCCACTTTATGAGGGCAGGCGACGGGGGCATGCAAACATAAAAATTCTCTATCGGGACTAATAGGAGTGAAACAAATAAAAGGATACGTAAATAGAAGCGTCAGATAAATTCCAGTGGGGCTGGAGTGCGCGTAAATCCGCGCGATTTGTATCTGTGACAGGGCGTACGGGCTCCGGAACCCCGCGACCCCCGCCCCCTGCGTTAGCCACCCTACACCCTTGGCGACTCCTTTCACAATTAATACTATAAATATTTTGACTAATATATATTACAAAGAGTAATATTAAAACAATAACACCAGTACTGTAATGAAACAATAATGTAAAAATAACAGTAAATCCACCATCGTATATTTGTATTTTCCTTGCCGTTTATTCTCTTTGTATGCATAAATCAAGGTTCCTGTAAAGTGATGATATATTGTGAATTAAGTGTTGCGTCAAAATGAACGTTCGAACAATGATGAACCCTTACTTTTTAGTTAAATATCATTAATAGTTCGTGAAATTAAAAAGGGAAGTGATAGTCAGGAACTCATTGGCAACTGTAATCGAAACACGCATTTTCAAAACTTTTAATGTATAAAACAAAAGCTTAAAAAACATTGGCCGACACAAGTGTAATGGTAAAATATAGATACTCATATTTACGCGATACCGCGCACCAGATCACGTCTATGCAAATGATATTAAATTAGAAGCGTTTAATAACAACTGTGGCACCGCTCTCCAGTAAAGAGATGCAATTACACCAATCAAATCTCAATTCTGATGTACTAATTGCGACCGACGTGTTTTACGGTAAGGTTTTAATCCCGCACAGTATGCAATGACGTCTGCATGATTAAGCTAGCAACGTGACGACCCCTTTGAAACGTATTTAAAATATTTTGCCTCACAATTTGTGGTAAATTTCTAAAGTGAACATAATGGATTATAAATTTAAGAATAAGGTTTTTCGATTTTCATATTAAACCTACTTTACGTTCATGATCAGAAAATCAAAATATTTACTTAAACTATTGTATTGCCAACTGATAAAACTGTTTTAATTTACCTATGAACAGAAAATCTAAATTATTACTGAAACTATTTTTTAGACAACTGTTAAAACTGTTGTCTTGCCTTTAGCTTTATTATTCAATGTTATTATCAAATTTCTGTAAGTCCGTTTGCCAGTTTGCAAAGACCTCCTCGTACCTCATGCAGGTACCTATTAGTTTATTAAAATTTCCATCATTTAAAATGTAATTTCTTTAAGGGGTGTAAAATACGTTTTTAATTTCCTGTGACTGTTTTCGCAATTTTTCTGTCCTTAAAAATAAAATAACAATAAAATCTTTATATTATCTTACAGAAAGTAAAGAAGCCCCAAATACACTATACAAATAATGTTAATTATGTAAAATCTGTATGTAAATAGTAGTGCAGTAGTGTAAGAATCGTATGGGTGTTGTATGAATTGTATGTCCGAATTTGCTTTATTATTATTATCAAATTTAATAAATATAAAATTGACGTAAGTGTAAATTACATGGGATAATTAGAACATACATTACTTACCTACAAATTTACAAGGTACATGTATTTATTCTCTTTGTGACATCCCTAGAAGCGCCTATCATCAATAGTGCGGTGAAACCGGTCGGGGCCGTGCGCACCTGCGGCCGCAACGCTAAGCCCACGAGTTAGCACCCCCGAGCCCCAATGCACACTCTCCCAAATAAATCCACACAATGTAACAGAATAAAACTGCTCGGATTACACTCCCACATGTTATGTTAATTTTTATAAGCACTTCATATAAAAATATAGAATAGCACAACAAACAATTTAAATAAATACAACGAACTATCTCTGATACGGTAACAACCCCATTACAAAAAGTTCACCGCAATATCTCGAAAGTAATTATAACATTTCACAAGAACACTAAAAAGTGTAATAACTTTTGAAAACAACGTAAACTCCTGCAAACTCATCGCGAACGAGTACAAAGTGTGCAATTTAAAAGCCAAATAAGCGGCGTATTACAGAGTTTTTCTTAAGGAGTCTCGTCCCAAACTACGTTAAAATGATTTAATTCCCCTCTGATAGCGTTACGGGCGGTGCTATTATTGAGATCGCCGTCTCGGCCGCGCCCGGCTAATAAACGCTTATCAACGCGCTCATTATCACACCCTTAACATCGCTTTAATGTCCTGCTCTTGAACAAAACATATTTAATCTCATTTTTTCTCCGGCGTCGCGCGAACTTTTAAATTTCCTAAATTTACAGCGGAACAGTGACGATGGAAAATCTGAGAAGTGACTTGCCGGATTTATTCTTTGTCTCAGTGGTTTGATATACCTACGTCATTTTTGACCTTAATATTTCAATCACACAATTAGGTTTTTTATAAGGTTAAGTACACATGGAAATATGCCACAAATTGTAAATGCATTACAGTGTACAGGTGTGCAATAGAAATGTCTTCAAACCATTAAGTCGCCACTGTGTCAGATAGGTAGAATATTATTTGTAGACCTCCAACATGTTTGGAGTCTTATATCCATCCATCTTTCTGCAATAGATCTGGATCCCTAGCGAGCGTAGAAATGTTTCATACTCTATGGCAGTAACAATAATGATGTATTGTGTCCAAAGTAACAAGCTATAAACTGCTAAGAGCGTGTTGAGTGCAAAATGCCCCGCGGTGTCACCCGCACTACCACTTGATCTTTTAAGTCCAATTTTACTGCTGGTTTGCGATACTAAATTATAATATAACAGCTCATAAATTTCTGACACTATCCTTCTTTGACGTGCCCGATTTAAGGATTTCTAACGCTGTCGCTTTAATATTGAGGACGTGGAAACGAGTTGGGAAAGTTTGTAAAGTAATTACCTGCATCTTTTTCAGCAAAATGCCTTCTATCAGATCACATTTACCTTAGATGACATTCACACCAATAATTTTAATATTAAAAGAAAAATATTAAACTGGTTCCCTTTTCCGCTACCAACTGTTTTACACCTAATGTAGCTCTTTCTTTGCATTTACAACTACCCTGTGCATTGAAAAATAGATATAATTACATATTTATAGGTTATAATATCGAAGTCGTTGTTAAATTATTTAAACAAACATTTTAACATGAATAAGGTAAATTCGACAAGGTTAAGTATCCATAAGATACAAGTGTAATTTGTAGGTTTACCTTAACATTTTTTAACGATTTCTTTTCATTTGTCCTACATCTGAAAGTACAACATTTATTAAATTTTAATGTCATTAGAGACAGATTTATGAATCTGAATAATGAATGTTTGGGCATTTCATAGCAATTTTTGGCAACTCAGTTTGACATTTCTGGGTTCCACTGTTATTCGACTTACTTGAATTTGATTTCCAGTATACAAAACAAGTGGATTAGAAGGGACTTTAGATAATCATGGTGTCGTTAAATAATAATAATGAAAAACTTCAATACAAATATATATATTTTACTATATATTCGTTCTTATTACAGTCACAAAAAAAATTGAAGTTGGATTCCTAATTGACCAGATATAAATTTGACTCCCAGTATTACTTCAAAGCATGGGGTTTGGCACCAACTTGATATAGACTAAAAGGTATTTATTGCTGTGGCTGTGATAATATTACCCGTAATATTGAGGATCGTACTTTTAATTTAGTTTTTGAATAATACTGATTCAACTTTTTTTTTTAAATTGAATTATAGTGTGTAACGTCATTTGATAAAAATAAACTCGATTACAAAACTGATTTTTAGTTAAGAGCGTTTGTGAACAAAATAATTAGCTCCAAAAACTACGTTTTACCAACTTTTTCAACTTTTACATAAGTCTAGTACACGATGTTATAATACATGATCAACAACTTTATAGCTTAGGTGCCTTGGAAAAACTGCAATTGCATTATTTTTTCCTTAGACGCTTGTATAATACAAGAACTCAGTACTTGCTGTAATAAATTTAGTATTTCATTAAGTTTATTTAAACTAGAGCCCGACGGTGTTACCCACGGTACAAAAACAATCGCTGTTCACGGGTAACACCGCGGGGCAAAGCTAGTCTAAAAAAAGTAATCTAAGCTACTCCTTATATCATCAACTATCTGGCAGTGAAAGTCCCGTCAAAATCGGTGTAGCCGTTTCAGAAACTAGTTGGAACAAACAAACAGAAAAAAAATATTTTGGTAAATGTACCCTGTACATACATTATGCATTTAGTAAAAAGCGGTCATTTAAATATTACAAACAGACACTCCAATTTTATTTATTTGTATATGTGAATAAGAACTTTTAGCGACGTATAATTTTGCGTAAGAAGAAGCTAAGCTAGCTGCATAAAATTGATTGTCATTGCCTCTAGGTTTTATTGGGTACTCTTAAATCCCAAAGCCACATATTTCAATGCTTGTGGAACAGTAAAATAATAATTAAAAACCTGAAAAAGTAGCGGGCACAGCTAGTACATATATGATATTAATGTGTATTGTCAATTCAGAATATTCCGTCTTTATTACAAGCTTCCAAAGCTTCCCTGGAGATCAGCTTAAAACGATGTATAATTTTTACACCGAACACATCTTGTGCACAGTAGTTATCTAACACCAAGAACACAAATTGAAGTTAAATTGACTAGTTCTAAACTCCTTAAATTCAGATTTAAAATTAATACTAGTTTATATTGTGATAATATAATTTCGAAATCAATTTATTTACATCACATCTAGATCTTTTTTAAGTAATAATATTATTACCAGTATCAAATCCTAGTTAAAAATTGTAAATTAAACTAAGTTTATATTAAAATCCTTATACTTATGACCTGGTCAGTTTTGTGATTACTTATGTGAATATAAACTGAATAGGCAGATAATACAAAGTATGGTTCTGCTAAAATATACGATCATTTTCATTTAAGTTATTGCAGAAATCCAATGATTTTAATTATCTATTTTTGCTGGTCCCGCTTCAATTTATATTAAAAAAAAAAACAACGTAAGATCCATAGTAACATAATATATATATATATATATAATAACAACCCTACAGGGACGGGTGAAGAGGCACATTTATTTTCATTATTACTAATATTTTAGAATATATATGCTAATCTATATCCTAAAATGTTTTCAGCGTTTTCACTTACCTCTTTTACTATCCGCCTAGTCAAGCAGATATCTCTGCTATCATGCTCCCCTGAAATTCTTGACTAAACAAATCGTTGACATTTCGACTAAACGGGTTCGAGCGGTAATATTAGTTCCATTATTTAGATGTCTCTGTCACTATAAAATTTTATTATTCTACTAATTAGGTAGCAAAAACATCTCACCACCGTTTACAGTAGAGTTGTACTATTATTTTGTTAGTGAAAAATAAAATAACACATAGCATAATATCATACGAGTAATTATGTCAGTAAAGGGTGTGCTATGATACCAATAACAGTGTACAAATATAAATAATGAAATGAGCAAGTATACACGAGGCTCAGGTGTAACCATGCGCTTAGTCTAGGATTCCTCGAGAGTTCTTTTGAACGTATCTCTCCCCTATATTTAAACTCAAAATTATGAGCCAGTGAGTTAACAGTATCGTTGGCAAAAAAAAGGGTGTCGACGACCAAGTATCTCCTCGTTACTCGCGTAATATTTGAAGCAACGAAAGAACCGAATTGAATATTAAATGAAATAATTTATGCCATATTTATCATTTTGCAAATGAACAGTCTCACCTTAATGAAAATATGGAAAAACGTTAATAAACATTTTTAAAGGTGCTTCTGTTTGTTTTAAGAATAAGTAGAATATTATTTTAAATGAAATATTAACTACATTACATTTACACTCACTACTCAGCAACAACCGGTAATTGTTTCATATTGCTTTTAAGGCGTTCTGCTAATCTTAAGACCATACATTTACAATGCACGTAGCTCATATACATAATATCTATCCACCAAATCAGAAAAATCTCTTATCTCTATTTGACGGTTGCAGTATCTTTACCGGATAGACAAACAACACGATGAATCAAAATTACCTAATGATTAATTGTTTAGATTAATTCCTTTTTTATCTTTTTTTGAGTCACATTCTAATTCAATATCTATTTGAAAAAATTGGTTGGCGTCCATTGTATTTTTAGTAGGTTAAAATTTTAGATGGACATTGTGTTTAGTCAACATGATCAAATAAAAAACTATACCAGTTAAAATCCAATTTTAAAATAGTTAGGCCTTGTCAAAATAGTGATTTAAAAGAATGGCAGTGAGGTGAGTTAATTACTCACTTCCCTGCCACTTTTTTAAATAACCAGTTAGTAATAATATACTGAATTGGTAAAGTTATAGAATTAGAAGCTTCATGGAAAGCTAACATATCATTAAGATTAATAAAACACAAAAAAAATTTGTAATAAAATAAAATAATCAATCGTCAAAAATAAGTTACACAACCTATTTCACATCACATTTCGAAGGAAAAGCATATTCCAAACAATGGATTATCAAAGGCTGTTTAAGTCAACTGTTGGGCATACGCAACTCTTTTCTACAGAAAGCTGTAGAAAGGAGAAAGGAGGTTTTGGCCCACTGCACCTCGTTTATACCAAGTTTTCCTTCCTTTTGTCCAGGCAGCGCTGTTGTCCAGTGACCTGCTAAATGTATAGGGGTGGTGACATTTCGTATTTTTAATCCGTCACGACATAAACTAACTGCCTTAGTGGGGCCGTGGTAGTGAATGCGATGGCTGTGCTTAAGGTCTCGGGTTCAAATCTTGGGTCGGATCAAATGTTTGTGTGATCTACAAATATTTGTTTCGGAGCTTGGGTGTTTTCTATGTATAATATGTATGTATTTACAAAAAAAAGTATAGGTATATGTATTATATCAGTTGTCTAGTACCCATAACACAAGCTCTGCTTAGCTTGGGACTAGATGGTGTTGTGTGTCAGATGTCCAAAATATTTATTTATTATTCAAGTATTCCTCTAAATAATATGATATAAGTAAGATATTCAGAATGTTTTACAATCACAAAAAAACGAATCATTGGTTTAATTAAATTTAATTAATCGAATTAAGTCTTTATTTGAATTAGCTTTATTTTCAATACATGTAACCGTTTATATAGGAGTGAAGGATAAATTATTCATTCGAAATTTTATTACTTATTGAAATATTTCAGTATAGATATCACTAACCCTTTAGTTAAAACAATTTTTCTTAAATTTTAAGTTCGTATGTATATGTACGCTTTGAAAACTTATAGAGTCTTCCACCAATTCAGCTTAATTTTTTACTTGATATAAAATGCGCATTTGAGATTGTTTTTATCTATTTGCTGATTGTCTAACAATCTATATATATAAAAGAGTAAGGTCTGACAGACTGACATACCCAGAGATCAACGCACAGCCCAAACCGCTGAAGCTAGAATCCTAAAATTTTGCATGTAGGTTCTTTATATAATGTAAGTGAGCACTAAGAAAATAATTTTCGAAATTCCACCCCTAAGGGGGTAAATCAGGGGATGAAAGTCTGCGTGAGCGACGCTGCGTGTGAAAGCTAGTCGTGTAATATAACATGCCAAATATTTAGATCAAGATTTAGGTCACTTCAATCTTTGTAAGTGTAAGTCTATAAATTACGTACTACAAAGCTTCTTATAAGCCTATCCTAACAGATAGTTATGTATTGCTTTGTTTATTAATTCTTGTATGAGGTGGCTAAAGTCCTCGTGAAAAGGGTGGGACCTCTTGGTTGTGGCAAGGCTGCGTGCACATTAGCGGTGGAGAGCCGGCCGTAAATCACGCGGGATCATGGCGAGGCTATCAGCGACGTGTGACGGCGGCTACAACCATCCGTCAGATACTGTAACTCTAATTAAGTTTATGCAGAAAACAAACTGTGAAGTTTTACAGAGTTCTGTATAATACGTATGAAATTTCCCTATTTCATTGAAATAGGAAAATCTGGTGATCAAGGTGATTATGTATGTGTGTGAACAGATGGACGTAATAAATTTTTTGGACCCATTGGAATCTTAATTGAATTATATTCAATGTAAAAGAAAGTGATAGGAAACGAATATTGCTTATCGGGATGGATTGAGCAGTGTAAGCAGTAGCAGGAGCAATGAAAGGTCACACTACAAGTTGTAACTTCAACTGGCTGTTAGTGGAAAGGCAAAATCTAGTCCCCTCACCTACTTAGCTCTTCTTTGTTTTCTTGGTAAGTTAATATTATTTCCAAACTATAGTCGCCAACATATTTATACTTAAAGCATAACAGGCCTCACTCAGATCCATATTACCTAAAGGAAGAGGTCGAAAAAAAATACCAACATTTTCTTTGATATTGTCATTACAAGCACTTACAAAAGAAGGAAATAAGTGAAAACAGATTCAAAAATTAAATAAAACATCGAGCAGGTAAGGGTGGCATGAGGTGGCAAAGGGTGGTTAGTGAGGGATCTTCGTTAAGGTTTAATTAAATCGTCCTCCGCGGCCTCTCGCGCTTTAATTCCACCGTTATTAACGCTGTTAAAAAGTGAGTAGCCTGAATAGAAATAATATGGAGTCGCCAAAAAAAAGTTGCAAAATATTTTTAGTGTAACAAAATCTAAAGTGTTATGATTATTTTGCGAACTGTAGCTACAACAACATGATGACGGTGTTTACAATTAAAATGCATATGCCTTTGATGATCTTTTTAATAATATCAATTTACCTCTGTGGCAACACCATGTGTTACAAATAAGTACCTAATCATTAACCTGCTGTTTGAGAGAGGCGCAATAAAAGAGTTCCATATTGAATCAATGATATCTCTAAGTTATTTCTGATAAAAAGATATTGTAACATTTGATATTTTATTTATTTAAGGCCCCACAGTGTAATTTGTTACAAGTCCTGGGTGACATATTACGAACTTGCCCTGAGCACGTGGTTAACAACATTTCACTTCATACTCTCTATAAAAAATATATACCCTAGGTGTACCTAGGGTATATATTTTATATATGTATATATATATATATATATATATATATATATATATATATAAAATTACCTCAGTGAGAATGTATTCTCACTGAGGTAATTTTCCAATGAAATAACGTAAAGAGAAAGAAGGAAGAAAGATATTTCGTATTTCTCTTTATTCAGGTATATCTATCTATGTACCTATATGTAATACGTGCTAATCAATATTCATGGCTTTAGATTAAAAAAATGTTTTTGGACTCCTGACACACTACGCTATCTAGCCTCAGCCTCATACGAAGCAGAGCTTGTGAATGGTTAGAAATTATTTTATTTAAACAATAAATAAGGATAAAATAAAATAGATTAAATTAGTGTTTTTTCTCTACAGATTAGGGACGCGCGTCGAGCTGGGTTGGCCGTTCTACCCGTACGTGTTAATCCTCTGATTTCTTTTATGATATTAATTTTAATGATATGCTGTAAAAGGCAATTTAAATCTATAATATTAGCTGCATAACATATTTAACGTATTGAATTAGTCAAAATTACTTTAAAGTATAACCTACAATGGTGTAATTTCCTACTAAGTACATCATTTTGACTCTTGTAAAGTTTTGTCAGTATTTGCAATAAAGCGCCCAAAAATTCTGTGTTTTTACGAAACATTGACATTTTTATGTGTTCTACTAGTTGTTGCCCGCGGCTCCGCGTATATATCGGTTCTCGCGGCAAAAAGTAGCCTATGTGTTATTCTGATGTATAAGCTATATTACTGTAAAGTTTCATCCAAATCCGTTCAGTAATTTTTGTGTGGAAGAGTAAAAAACATCCATCCATCCATACTTACAAACTTTCGCGTTTATAGTATTAGTATAGACGTATATAACATATTATGTGTATAAAAATATAAAAATCTAATTAATTTATATAAAAATCTTCCTTGAATCAAACTAAATGATGGTGAGAACCGCATTTAAATTCGTTGTACTTTAGAAGACGTAAGCGCTCAAGAAAAAAAAGCAATATCATTTAATATTAAGTAAATATACGTACCTAAAATATTAAATTCCAGGATAATTATTTTCCATAACTTGTTTTTTGGGAAAATAATGGGATTTCAAGGAATTTCTATTATAAGCAATGGCAGCTCCATGATTTGTTTGAACAGGCGGACAAGTGGTCGCGGTGTTTCCGCAGAGAAACACTTGCGATAAGACGACATCGGCTCACAGCCTCAGTCCAACCCCTCCCACCGCCTGAAACATTCCCCAGCTTTCCAAGCTGTTTGGATTTTAATATCAACCTTAAGTGTTGTTGCTAAAGACGTCCCCGACTAAGTACTAATTTGTCCCAACTTGAAACGATTGAGCCGTTTCAACATTTGTTTAATGTTACATCAATTGTTCCATACTACGGACTTTGTGTATATACTGTCGCAATGTGAAAAGTAACTCAAAAAGGCCCTAGCGATATTCAGTCTTTTTTTATTTGTTTTTTTTTGTTAATTAGTAGGTTTACGGGTGTCAGCCACCATACATTGACTAATCTATGAATGTTAAAATAAAGAGTATGCAATATTACCTACTTAGCTAAAAAGTATTGGAGGCTGGTAACACAAAGCTTTGAGATATGTACACAACGTCATCTAGTCTTAAACTAGGCAGAGCTTGTGTTATGGGTACTAGACAACTGATATAAATACTGTATATTTTTTTGTAAATAAATACATACATATTTTAAGGGGACTGTACTGGACTGGACTGTAACTGGGGTGTAAGGGGGTGAACCCCAATCTTTCGCCCCAAGCCAACCTCACCTGCACGCGGTACGTCCTGCTGAAAGACGAACGAGGCTCTGGCAACCAACCGATGGCGGCTATGACCAAAAACGAGATCGATTTCATCATAACGGACAGAAAGCCCATGTTCAGAGACGTCTCAGTGGTCAATAGATTTAACACCGGGATTGATAACCGACTTGTGCGAGGCTCTCTGAATATCAACTTTAAAGCTGAACGTATCCGCTTGATGAAATCCAGGCCCCGACCAACTCTGCTCCAAGCCCCGATGGGATCTGAAAAGTTCCAGTCAAATCTGGAAAACTGATTTGCTGCCATGGAAACAACAACAGACGTAAACCAGAACCTTGAAAATGTGGTTCGAATCCTCAGGGAAGAAGGTACCAGATTTTCTGAAATGCAGCGTAAGGACAGGAAATCGAAGCTTTTGGAAAGGACGCCAGGGCTAATGAAGGAACGACGCGAAAACCCACTTCTTACTTCATCGGCAAAGCGGACTCTAAAACCGAGAGGTCAGTAAACTCGTACGACACGACCACCGATGCTCCAATACTCTTTCGATCGAAAGAGTGATCGAGCAGAATCGGGGTCAAAAGTGTTCGTACAATCTCTCGGAAGAAGCCACATGACGAAGTTGACTACAGCAAGTGGAAAAGTCGCTACTTCCAATCATGCCGTCCTTTCGGAAGTGGAACGTTTCTATGGCGGTTTGTACGCTTCGCATGCATCTCGACCTGATCCCGAAAATGAGAACTCTAGAGCCACATTAACACGCCACTACACCGGAAATCTGCCAGAAGTCAGCACTGACGAAATCGAGATGGGTCTTGGGCAGCTGAAAAATGGAAAAACCCCTGGAGAGGACGGCGTTACAACAGAACTTTTAAAGGCTGGAGCTAAGCCCGTACCGTGGGAGCTTCCAAAGCTTTTTAGCACTGTCCTGTTCGAAATGAGAACTCCAGAGGCGCGGAGCACAAGTGGGGTCATCTTGTTCTTCAAGAAAGGTGACAAGACCAGGTTGGAGAACTATCGACCCATTTCGCTTCTAGGCCACGTCTACAAGCTGTTTTCAAGAGTCATCACGAACCGTCTTGCGCGAAGACTCGACGAATTTCAACCACCGGAGCAAGCTGGATTTGGGAGCGGATATGGCACCATAGACCACACAATACTGCAGATTATGCAGAAGACAGAAGAGTACAATCAGCCCCTGTGTCTAGCATTTGTGGACTATGAGAAGACCTTTGACTCGATCGAGATCTGGTCTGTTCTGGAGTCCCTGCAGCGTTGCCAAGTGGATTGGCGCTACATCCAAGTGCTGAGATGTCTCAGCTCTCGCCACCATATCCGTCCGAGTACAGAATCAGCAAACAAGGCCCATACCATTGCATCGAGGAGTGAGACAAGGGGATTTTATATCCCTGAAATTGTTCACAAATGCAATGGAGGATTTGTTCAAGACGCCACACTGGGAAGGACGTGGCATAGATATCAATGGCAAATACATCTCTCACTTGCGATTTGCGGACGACGTGGTCATCAAGGCAGAGATGCTGCAGGACCTACAATAGATACTGAACGACCTGGCTGACTCTTCTATGCGCATCGGCCTACGGATGAACTTGGACAAAACCAAGGTCATGTTCAATGAACATGTACTACCGGAATCGGTCGCAGTACACGGTGCCATTCTCGAAGTTATTCAAAAATGTGTGTACTTCGGGCAGACTTTGCAGTTAGGTAGAAACAACTTCGAGGACGAGGTGAACAGGAGAATTAAGCTGGGTTGGACAGCGTTTGGGAAACTTCGTCGGGTCTTTTCATCGTTGATTCCACAGTGCCTAAAGACGAAAGTCTTCAATCAGTGCGTCCTACCCGTCATGACATGCGGAACCGAGACGTATACGGCTCGGCTGGTCCACAAGTTCAAAGTCGCTCAGCGTGCTAAGGAGAGAGCTATGCTCGGATTTTCTCTGAGGGATCGCATCAGAAAACGGTGATTCGGCAGAGAACCAAGGTCATCGACATAGCCCAAAGGATAAGCAAGCTGAAGTGGCAGTGGGCTGGTCATATTAGTCGCAGAACTGATTACCATTGGGGTAAACGGGTTCTTGAGTGGAGACCGCGTCTCGGCAAACATAGTGTAGTACGTCCACAGGTCAGGTGGAGTAATGATCTGCGCAAGACGGCTGGCAGGAGCTGAATGCGAGAAGCCGAGGATCGAAACAAGTGGAGAAGCCTATGTCTAGCAGTGGACCGCGATAGGCTGATGATGATGATGAAATACATATTATCCCAAACTACGAAACAAATATTCGCAGTTCACACATACTATAATGCAGTAGTTATTTTGAAGAATTACTCTGTTTATTTTATATTCATTTATTTTAGATCTTATCAACATTGATTTGTGTGACCGCCTTGTTGACGCAACGGGGTAGTGTACGCGACTATTGTGCATGAGGTCTCGGGTTCGATTCCCTGGACGGACCAAATATTGGAAGATCTGCAAATATTGTTTCGGAGTTTGGGTGTTTTCTGTATATAATAGGTATGTATATGTTTATAAAAAAAGTATATTTGTATTTATATCAGTATCTTAGTACCCACAACACAAGCTCTACTTAGATTGGGACTAGATGGCGTTGTCTGTTAGATAGAACATTTTTTTTTCCTATTGTTTTTTTTAAACATAAATAAAAGCAAGTAAAGCTGGAACCAAATTATCGGACGCGGCTGACGCGTAATCTATAGTATGAATATACAATACACTGAGATGTGCAAACTATCAAAGGTAAGTCGTGGACGTGGACGTTTGACTGACCTTGAGCGTTCGGACGACTGACTGAAATCTGGCGCGCTGGATGTTTTTGTCAGCCGAAAACGTCCGCGGACGGTATGCACGGGGTGCGGCAGCGTTCGGAACCGTACGATAATTATCGTACATGTACGCTAATTTCATGCATACGTACGATGTACGATAGCACATTATTTTTTTATTTTTTTTAGAGGTCTGTTTGACCTCGTCGCTTTTCCCCGTCCATAATAACGACAGGACCTTGTCATTCCGTGTGTACATTTAAGTCGTTATATTTGTGTTTTGTTCTCGCACCAAGTGCCTCTCCTTCGTCGTTTGATAGCACATTATTATCGTACGCAGATTGTACGATAATTTCCATCGTGACGCAAAATTTGAGAATTTATTTTATTTTATTCAATTGAAAGTAGGCACAATATAGTTAACACTTTCAGAAGTTACATTTTTCTCCCGCTCGTTTATTTCGTCCAATAAAATATTGGACGAAATAATCGAGCGGGAGAAAAATACAAATTCTCTATTTCTATTGGTTCTTTTATGATCCGCTGTGAGAAGTTATACACCACCACCTGGACTGTAACTTTATTCTGCCGTACATGCCTTCTCATTGGTTAGCATCTACCAATGCGAACAAGAGAATAAGTTTGATACAGTGTTGCCAACTCTACGTCTTTTTACGTAGACCTACGTATTTTAAGTCTTTACTTTCACGAAAAAAATATTAAAAAACGACGATAATAATAAATAATTATAATAATACGGTAGTACGATAATTTCGGCCAATTTCGGTCCATGTACGATAATTCTACGCCCCTGGTACGATAATCAGCTCGCTTCAAGTTGCTAACACTGGGTGCGGCACACGTCCGTGTTCCAAAAGGACGCGGAGTGCGGACCACGCGAGAGCTTGCACGTGCGCATCTAATGTGGATTACAAATTAACTGCCTCGGTGGCGCAAGTGGTAGCGTAAGCAACTGCTGTGCTTGAGGTCTCGGATTCGATTCCCGGGTCGGACCAAATATTTGTATGATCTGCAAATGTTTGTTTCGGAGTTTGGGTGCTCTCTATGTATAATACTATGTATGTATTTACAAAAAAAGTATATATGTATTTCTATCAGTTGTCTAGTACCCATAAAACAAGCTCTGCTTACCTTGGAACTGAATGGCGTTGTGTGTTAGACGTCCGAAAATATTTAATTTGATTTAAATTACGCGCAATAAATGTAAATAAAAAGTGTGGAATTCACCAAACTCTGTTCTTTCTTTATTTATGTCATATGGTGGGCAACATTACCTAAGCATTCGCCACTAACTCGAAAAAATCCTCACTTTAACTACTCGATATAATTCTACGTCTACATAGTCTAGTCAAGACTAGACAATTAACTAACAAACAATAAACAGTGTTTTTAGTTAATTGTTAATAACTTTTGCAATTTTTGCAAGCGCAACTTCATTTTTTTCTAAAATCATCTAGATGCCATTCCGAATCGAATGACACCTCAATCATAATTTTCGGACACTGCTGAAAAAAGTTGACCAAAAAAGCACTTGTTGACTAGAATCAGTTCTTTGCTTAGATAAGTTCTTTGTGGATTAGATATTGGAACGTGTCCACAAGCAGCGTCCCAAAAGACTGTGCACACTTATCAGTCGCGGCTGCGGCTGACAGCATTTGTTTCCAGCTTTAACGATTTGGTAGTACTCCCATGTCTGGGCAGTATATATGTGGCCCAGAACCGGTCAATACTAGAGTCCTTTTATCAAAAGCTTTTGGTAGTCGGGTTATAGTTTTTAAAACTATTTGTGTCATTTAAAATCAGATGAAGTTTTTCTGCTCATCAATGATGTTTTAAAACACTTTTTTTATTTAATATCATTGCTGCTCATCTAAATTTATTGTTCTCAATAGGAATAGGAATAGTTGTCGCGTCGGCGTGTTTGAAATTGTCTCGGTACTATGCTGTTCTTTTATTACTAATAGTGGATTTAATCAATCTACTATCAGCAAACTACATACTTTAAAATTGAGATTGTAAATGAATACGAGTAAAACATACATGGCTGAGAATTAATCATGCACATATGCACATATCCGAATCACTTTGGAATTATAGCGCCATCTGTTTTGCGAAATTAATATTACATTTGACACTAAAAATTTGAAAATTGTGAAAAGAGAAATAATACAAAAGATTTTCTATTTCGTTTTTTTCAATGATTATATTTAGGTACTGTGGTTATGACATGTAAAATTGTTCATAGAGAGTTGGATTAGGTCTCCATGGATATATGTACATATTTTATTTTTTACGCATATTTATATTTTTAATTCATATATGAATCGTTACCATTTCACCCATAGCATAGAGATAAAAGAAAGGATTATAAACGTTCTTGATATTAATTGTTTTTATTAAAAGCCAAGCAGTAACTATTACAAAAGTTATTTATTTTATTTAACCAGACATTTTTTTTACATCAGTTACAGCGCCATCTATGAATGTGAAAGTATTTTCATGATAAACGATGTTAATAATAACTTCAAATATTTTTTCCATTTTATAACCTGCTTCTTAACTGTATTCAAAGTTTTTGTACTTTTTGTTTATTTGAGTCTCAAATAGTCTCAATGGTTATTTTCTTTGATACATGTGCATAATGCATATATACATGGATCCGAAATGATTTTTGTTTTATCTGTGGTATGAGTCATAATTGTCAAAACTTCATTGAGTGTAAATCTGTCAAAACTGCGTGGTTGCTTTGGTTGATGTAATATTTAATAGGTAATTGGTAATAAGTGCACAGTGTACACAGCGGCATGTTCCTGAATTATGCAAAATACCCTAGTATTCGTATATGGTTTTATTGTTTATGCTATCGACCGTAATCAATGCATCCTAAGTAATATAATCGTGTATAAACAACTCTTTAAATTTTCCAAGTGACGTGAATGCATGTGCGATGGTATCTTAAAATCTGTAAACGCAGTTTCTCAGATTGAAACGAATACTTGTTTGATAAGAATGGCCGGGTCTACACTACCCGAAAGGGTGGCACAAATTTATTATACCTACGGTTTAATTTGTTCATCTTATCCTGTGACTGCAATCACATTAACATTATCTATTGTGTTACTCTGTTGGTAAGTAGTTATTCTATATAAATATTATTTTTGTAACATCCAAATGATGTGTTCTCTCTTACTGAGTTATACTTATTTTCAGTTATCCATTACTAAATGTGCCTCTGCCTGGTAACATACCAACTGTAGTGACTTTGCCATTGGAAGTTACTAATCTGGATCCTTTATCTAAGGTAGACTGCAACAGTAACAAATGTCTACAAGGTAATAATGATGTTGAATCAGTTTGACAGTCATTTGCTTAGGCCTTGTACCACCAATAAAATTGTTTAACCTTTTTTCCAGAACCACTTTCACATTTAGACATCCTGTACAATGAAACACAAAAACTACCATATATTTGGGCAAAAGAGAAACCTTTATTATATGTACAGCAGATTATCATGAAAATAGGTAATCCCTTTTAGAATTTATCTAGGTATTTCAAATAAATAAAATAAGCTAAGGTAGTTACTGCATGCTGATCAAGCCATCAGCTCGACATTTTTTATAAAATAAAACACAGTAGGTACTCATTAAACAAGGTATGTCAACAATATTGAATATTTTCCTTAAAATAGTCGTGGATTGAATTGGTAACTCTTTGCTTCACTAATCATAAGGAAAGAAAGTTTCATTGAACAGTTCCAACTCGGTCTTTTTGAATTTTGAAGAATCACTAGTATTTTTTTAATAATTTAGAAAATGTAGGTAGCTTTACTAGAAATGGATTACTTATATCATATCACTTATTATTTATGTTTAGGCATTTCACCATGGAATAATAACCTCAAAATGTGGGATGCATTCAGAGCTCCACTGCAGGAAGTGTTTAGATTGCTGGAAACCATAAGAAATCATGAAGATCCAGATATGTAAGTAATCAGCATTTGTTTTGAAACCAAAGAGCATTATTCTATGTAACACAGTGCTAAACTGCGAATTGATGATGATTTTAGTGGTAGTAGAGCCACGCTTATTACAGCAAGAACAAGCTGGCTCGACTGGGGTGGTACTACTCTCGCACAGAAAATCTATGTAAAATGATACCATTTGTGCTGTCGTGTTTAGTTGGTGAGTGCGATATCGGAGGCCCAATGATGCAAAAGCATCGCTAGGCTGCCATGGTGTGGGTCACCATGCTGCATTGTCGCATTGTTTGCGAGGGTCACCATGCTGCATTGTCGCATTGTTTGCGAGGGTCACCGTGCTGCATTGTCGCATTGTTTGCATTTGCAGTGAGTATGGTGACCACGACTCTTGGATTGAGTGATTTTGGCAGGGCCATACATAAAAAATATGTGAATATGTCCCTAAGCTTATCTTGCTAAATAGTCACAATAGAAAATAGATAGTTATGTTATACACAAAAGTTTTCATCAGAATATTTTAACAGCAGACAGATGTTCCTCTATATCTCTCATCTATAGTATTTCTAGCTTTTTACAACCACAGGATCCAACAGATCTTTCTGTATTTGTCGGATCATGTCATAAGTAGTTGTATACTTCTTTTCTTGCATTATTATATCTTTGGGCTCAGATAGTTACATTGTAACACCATTAGCTGTTTTCATTTTAGAGGCTTCAAATTCATTTATACAATTATAAGACACTAAGAGACCCCTATGAATGTTAAATTGAAGCTACAGTTAAAAATCATAGATCACCACAGCATGAGCTGTATTGTCAAAGTAAATTAGGTGAAAACCCCAAAATCGACTGCCTGTCTGTGTCGATCCATAACTTCCAGTTTCCAAAATGAGTAGAGCCTTATGAGAAGAATACTGGCAAAGAAACTCATGGCCACTCTTTTTAAAAGTCAGATATTCAGGTACAATAGTGTTAGTATAATAGGCGGTACACACTACAACGATTTATCGTAGCGATTTAACTGTGCAGTTCGTTTGTGCAGTTTTATCGATAGTGTGGACAGAAATTGGTTCAGATTTTTTGAGAAATATCTGAGCCGATTTCCGTCCACACTATCGATAAATCTGCACAGTTAATTCGCGATCACGATAAATCATTGTAGTGTGCACCGCCTATAACATGAAAGGTAAACAGTATGCAAGCTGTTGCCACCTGAATTTCATTTTATTAAAATGCTAGAAAAAGTAAAGTACAATTTAATTCTTTCACGTGTTTAATTCTTGTGTAATATTGTTGCTTACAATGTTGCGTGGGTCAGATAGTAAGCCTTAGTGGGTAGTAGTAGCCTTTTGTTGTCCACTATTCAATATAGGCCTATCCTTAGAATAGAGGCTTTCATCTACCATACCAACCTGATCAGATCTGCATATAATCAGCACTACATGATTTATGTATTTTTTTCTTTCTCTATGTAGTTCTGTTATAATCCGTAGATTGTAATCTAATACAACTATTACAACATCTACAGGATATGTATGATGATAAATATGAACTTTAGACCCTAAAGTTAAGAATAGATTAACAAGAATATGCTGTTGACTCTTTTTATGATAACTGAATAGTGATAGGGATTTTTTTTCAAATATGCACTTTTATGTCTATGGTGAAGCCAAAGGGAAGGGCAATAGATTGGTACTCAATGTACCTATGTTTATATGTTCACTGAACCGACTTTAATGAATAAGATGTCAAAAGATTCGTCATAATAACCCAGGTGACATTGGCAATAAAAAATATATCAAAAGTTTTTATGTAGGTAGGTTATAATTTTTTTACTTTTTGTTGAATATCAAGTGAAAACATCATCGTCACACATTTATATAACAATGTAATAATAACTATGAAATTCAATAAAAAACTACTTTTAAAAATAAAGTAAACAAATCTTCTTTTGTTATTTGAACTGAAACATGCCTTAATATATTGTGTGCCCTTTGGCAAAGGTTTCACAAACACTTCATTCTTCTTCCTGTCGTGCTAATCTAGTGTTTAGTCTATGGACCATTACATCTAACTCTTACTATTAGATTTGATGGTTGATATGGAAGTATTATTATCACTAGCTTTTGCACGCGGCTTCGCTCACGCAGACTTTTATCCCCTGATTTACCCCCTTAGGAGTGGACTTTCAAAAATTCCTTTCTCTTTTATATATATAGATGATTGTCCTTCAACCTTCAAAATATTAAAATACATTGTAAATAAGGTATCCATTTTTTTTGTATTCCATCTAGAAATCTATACATTGAAAATCATTTGCTGTTACTAATTGATTCATCAATGCTGTTGCCCTAAACTTGAAATTCTGCTAGCTGATGCTTTCTATACTGTAACTACATAATCACAAAAAAAAAATCGAAAATTTCATCACCGAGGAGGTTGTAAAAAGATTGCACGGTTGTAGGGAAATTCGTCATTTTTAAAGTTACACGAAGTAAGATATAATCACGCTAGCGAAGCCGCTGGCGATTGCTAGTGTCTTATATGAACATGTTCCTAGTTGATTCCTAAATACTAAGTATAAAAACTATATTTAAGATGCTGAATAGATAGAAGTAGATAAATCTATTCTAACTGTGTAGTCAAAAACTATAGCTGGCGAATTAGAGTGAGAAATTAGACCATAATTCTTTTTTAGCTTTCTGCGACCCTGCTCCATAAAAACATTAACTATGCCAAATTTCGTACTCCTCATTTCGTAAAAAAGGGTACAAAGTGTTTGCTTCACATATTTATTATGTAAATTAACTATAATCCACTAGGATTTGCATATTAAATTAAAGGGCTACTCCAGTTAGGAAAGGATGTACCTTACAATAACTTTTTATTTGTTACAGAAAGACTACACTGCTACAACATTGCTATCAAATTGGTGGCATCAAGCGAAAGGATAGTAAAGCGAGTGTTAATCGTGTCCTTCCTGAGTATAGTTGCTTGTTGCTGTCTCCTGCTAATCTGTGGCAGCAAAATTTGCAAACATTTGCACTAGATTCTAGCATCATCTCCAGTGTATACAGTTACCAGGTAATATTTATTACAAGGTGTAATAATAAAACTTAAATTTTGATCAGACCAAAAAGTTGCAAAAATAATTTAGTTTGCTATTATTAAAGTATCGAAAAGTACAAGTAACATACTTATTATTTGGTCCGGATGTCCTAATAACAGCAGTTCCGCGGATCGCTGCTATTTCAGCCTGGAGCGGCAAATCAACATGTAAAAAAGCTTAGTTGTACACTGCTGCCATTTTAGTATATCGACCAATTCATTGCCTGTAGTTCTACTGCGTAGTTCCTACTGTACTGTCAGTAGTACCATGCTACCAGTTGGACCATGGGCATATTTAATTACCTGCAGTCCATATGGTACTACCACGGGCATTTTTTCTTGCCGGCTCTATCTGTTAGACTATAAGAAGAATGACATTATTTAATATTTTGTATTGGCAGTTGTCCTACTGAGTACAGTCAACATCAATATAGAAAAATTACTGGTTCCAAAGCCCATGTTTAAATTTCAAAAACAATAATAGACTAATTAGATCTTTTTAGGATACCGTTTTTGTTGTACCAGATGAATGAATTTTACGTATACGTACTGTTGTGGTAAAAGAATGCATAAAAAACTATTAGAGTTCAAAAGTAAGTTTGAAAAAATAGAAAATGGAATTTTATAGTAAAATATTATTAGTTGAAACTATCAATACTAGCTTTCGCCCACGGCTTTGCTCGCATTTAATAAAAAGTATCATATGGTACTTCTAATACCTCCAAGAATATGTGTGTCCTTACCATACGTATATCGAGAGAGTATGCTAAAAGATTGTGACGTGACACTATTAATAAACACGCGTTTTTAGTTTCTTGAATATCATCTTAATTATATCTATGTTGTATTTGCCTATTAAATGAATGTGATACGACAGTGAAGAATGATTTTTTTCTCTATAATTTCTGAATAACATCAAAGAATACTCTGGAATGAGTTTTGGAAACAATAAAAAAAGGACCCAAGATAGTTGTTTATATTTTTCAGAATTTGCAGAAAGGCAAAACTTCGATTGCAGAGATGGCGTTTGGTATGCATATCCGAGAAACCGGAATCAAACGATACCCTTTGAGATCTCGACCAAGAGTTCTTCAGTATGCTATCACAATTTTTTACGAACACCCTGATCAAAGGTAAGGAATAAGTATATTAAGAACTATATCATTAAATCCTATTTAAAAAAAAATGACATTACGCAAGTTAAAAATCGGTGATTTAATCTAGTAAAAAAAAAGATTTAATTCACGTTAATCTTGATGATGTTCTGAAGAAGGACCAGAAACCGACCAGCAGGCGTGCAGTGATTGCTAAATGTGTGGAAGAAACAATAGAGGTGTGTCAGGACCGTGATAATTTCACGCTTATTTTCCAGAGGGGTAGGCAGAGACAATTGATAAACACTTGCTACGATTCTGAGACAACTCTTTTGCTTCGTCCACAGTCATCCATCCATCGCTACATCAACACTACATACAGCTTTTCCTTTAAAGGCCTACAACATACATACATAATTATGTATGTATGTAAAAACTCGAATTAAGTAAAAACAAAAAAAAAATGACAAGTAAACATTCGTGTTAAATTCTCGCTCACATGGACACCATTTTTTTTACACGCTTTTTTTTTTTTTTTTTTTTTAAAAGACAACTCCCGCGCTAGGAATAAATCCTGTGTCGCGGGGGACTTTACAAACATACATGAAACGGATACAAAGAACACCCAGACTCAGAACAACAATTTGTGGATCACACAAAGTGTTGTCCTACGTGGGATTTGAACCCACAACACTTGGCGAAGTAGGAAACGGCGTGGTGACCGTTAAACCACTAGGCCAAACGTGCAGCTTTTTATTAGCTTCACCTGTATGTTTGTTTGTAACCGACTCTTATGGGCTTGATTTTTGAATTTTTACTTCAACCAAATTTATGACCTATATTATAGGTCCTATAAAGTACTATTAAACCCGGGAACATTTTTTAGACTACTTCTGCAATAACTATTTTATTATCTGAAATGTTATCATAATGTATTTTGTTATCTTGGTGCATATCTAAATCACTAGTAACTTTATTTATTTTTGTTTCAGATTCATGCAATCTTTGACCAATAAACTGAAGGAAATGTACCCTTTATATCAAGAGCCACCGTACACACATATGAATGAATTCACGTTAATTTATTATCCTGGCCAATTTAACTATAAAGAACTAGTACCTCTAACGATTACATTTGTTGGATTATTTTTATATGTATATTTTTCTGTAAGAAAGATTGAATTTATCAAGTCTAAATTGGGCCTAGCGGCGTGCGCAGTTCTCACTATCGGCGGTAGTCTTGCCATGTCCATGGGAATTTGCTTCTTTTTCGGTTTCTCATTAAGTTTACAAGGAAAGGAGATATTTCCTTACCTTGTAATTATAGTAGGACTGGAAAATGTGTTAGTCCTCACTAAGAGCGTAACGTCAACTGATTCCCGGCTAGATGTTAAAATTCGTCTCGCTCAGGGACTCAGCAAAGAGGGTTGGTCTATCACCAAGAACTTACTTACCGAAATAACAATCCTCACCGTTAGCTTCTTCACCTTTGTTCCATTTATTCAAGAGTTCTCAATATTCATGATAGTGAGTCTAATATCAGATTATTTTATACAAATGGCCTTCTTTGCGACTATACTTGGTGTAGACGTGCGACGAATGGAATATTTCCAAGACCAAAATAATAAATTACACCTGAAAGAATATTTCAATGCAAACAACGCTCTCAATTGGCGGTTCAGTAAAAATTACGTAGAAGAAAACAGTTTTTCTCCACAAAGAATGACGAAGTCGAAGTCGCATCCAAGACTGAACGGTTTATCACACAACAGCCCGACAGATGTGGTCGCCAAAAGAAACTCCAGCCCTGGCCACCAGGACCACAGGGTACCCAAACGAATTCGTCTTGTAAATATGTGGGCGAGAACGCGCTTCTTCCAGCGCGCTTTTATGGTATGGATGCTCGTTTGGATATCAATGATCGTTTACGATTCCGGTGTGGTAGATTATTTCATCAGCAATATCGAAAGAAGCGACATTGAGTTAAACAAGAAGTTTGATGAAAAAAAAGAACCGAAACAGCCGATGTACGAGTTCTACAATAGTAGCGAGAGTCCTCTCGTATTCCCACCGTTATTGGATATAGCTGAGACTGAAAAAAGTGATGTAGATGCTAATGATACTATTATGTTAAAACATTCACCACACTCAAGGCCCTGGTCGAGGTAAGACAATGTTAAAATCTGTTACATTTATGTATGTGAACTATAGTCCGGTGACGGATATAGTCTTTACAGTAAACATTCGGAAACCGTTATAACATGTGTATCTCAAAATAGCGAATAATCCCATCTTAATTGAAATTCGTTTTGAATTATTTGTATAGAAAACATTCGAGAAGTTATGTTACACTTAGTTTATTGTTATTTTGATGCAGAATCGATTGCTAGATTTTATAAGTGGTTAAACGATTACTATCGTAATTATAGCCTAACGTGTCTAAAATACAATTTATTTTTCAGATTGTCATCACAACACTGGTCTGGTATTCTTTCTCTGTACAATGAATCGGTGGCAGGACATCACGTAGCCATTTTACCGCCTATATTACTCAGTCATCGTATAGCTCCAGAACTGGCGGCTGGGATCCGTAACCCCGATGAAAGAGATCCGCCTCCAATGCGCTGGCAGGCTCTTGCTGCTGCGCTTGATCCACCAGATTACGTACCAGGCATGCAAATATCTTTTTTATACTTTGTCCATTCGTTTATTTTCTTTTTGACAGCTCACGCCTATAAATTACCATATTTTTTTTCGGAATTATGTACTACAGTAATGTCGTACTTTATTGACGGTGACGGTACTTTAGTGAAGTGGTCTGTGCATAACAAACAACTACAGACTATAAAACAGTACTTGAAATACGATAAGTCGATCATTTGATAAAAATAATTTGACTTCATGTAAGTATTTTTTCTGTAAATTTAATAAAAAAAATGAAATAAAAATAGTATCTATGACTCCAAGATTGAATTTTTGCAAGGAATTAAGTCGAAATCTTGGAATTTAGGATCAAACCAAGAGTAAAAAACAATAACTCTGTTCATTCACCAAATATACTGATTTATTATTTATATGTTTGTTTATTTCTTACATAATATAAAAAACTAATGAAGGAATAATTAATATTTTAACAAAAAATATTTAATTAAATAGATTGAAAGTTCTTCATAAATAAAATCGCTATTCGTTTCAAATCGAATCGGTAATGGGTGAGGGCGTCACTAATTTCAAAATTTATTGAACTGTCAAAAAGAAAATAAAGAAATGGACAGAGTATAATTACCTTAACTTTTTTTGTGTACTCAAATTAAATTCTACGCAGCACAAACACACCAGGCTTTAACTTCAATAATACTAAACATAAACATCTGTTTTTTATACTTATAAAAAACATTGTTAGGAATACTTCAATTAGTTTCTACCATACCTAAATACATTACAATTGTGATTACTTTTTTTAAGGTTATGTAGCCCGAAATCATCTAAAACAAATAAACAACCACGTTTATGAAGTCTATGATCTAATTTTGTTGTGATCTAATATTAATTCATGGATGATATTCTTCTAGTTGAGTTTATTGTGTTTTTATTATTATATTAAATTGCTTCATTTTTTCGCATCTGTATTAAAAATAGTTGTTCAGTACACGTGCGGAACCGTCATTGCAACTTGTTCCGACTGTCAACCCTCACCTTCGGCTGCGCCTCGGCTCGGGTAGACATTTGTCGGAACTCTTTGCAATGAGAGAGTCGGCTTTCCGCACTCGTAATGAAATATACTATTTATGCATTCTAAGAAAAACAAATCGTAGGTACAGCTTGTATCCAAAACTACTGTTAGTGTTTCTAAAAAGATTACTTGTCAAAACCACACCTATACGAGTATAATCTCGAGCGAAGCAGGTACATGGTACTGTTAGAAAAACAGTTTAAAAAATGGTTGTCTGTAAAGTCTGTTAACGGACGATAGTTTAACGTGACAACGTCATAACGAAACATTGATGAAATGATGAGAGATAGATGCGGCGGCTTCAAGTTCGCTTAAGCCTTAAATGGCCTAAGAGCGAGGTCCCGCTTAGAACGAAGTTACCTCGCTATGCGGCGGGACCGTCTTTACCGTTACGACGCATGGGGAGGTAACGCCGCATGTTTTTTCGTGTGTGCAGCCGGCTCCATCAATTTATAAGACGTTGTCACGTCAAAAATTTTAACAATAACCCGTCCCATATTTATCTTATGGGTGTCGTAAGAGGCGACTAAAGACAAACTACGCAGGGCAACATCACTGCAAAGAGAAGGAAAAATGGTTTGAATAATAGTTATTTGTTATACAAGAGTGCAAAGTTGCTTTTTAACCGCGTGCTCAATTTTTGGTGACCGAGCAAGCGAAGGATTCTAAAATTAGAATCCTAAGCGTTAGCGAGGGAATCAAAAGAGCACGAGGTGAATAATCTTTGCATTCTAGTGCAACACGTAACTTTTCATCCCACCTCAGCAAGGAAATGACTAAATGCAAAAAAGCATTTACAATCACAAGATACTTTTATTTCAACGCGTCGTGTTATGAACAAAGCAAATTAAAAAAAAATACACCAAGAAGGTTCCTAGTCTGAGTTTTTTACAAATTAAAAAATGTTGTATTATAAATTCGGCACCATGGAGGTAGAAGTAAATAGGTTTAATGGTGTTTTGAATTCACACACTTAGTGCACACGATGTTCTAAATTCAATTTCAATAAAAACCGCTTTTGCACTCGGATATTGAAGGGCAAAAATAGGCTTTCCGAGATGGGGGGATGATAATGATTTTTAAAAACTCAACTAGGAACCTTCTCGGTATACTTTTTTTTTAATTTGCTATGCCTGCGACATTTTCTTTTTTGCATTTAGTCATTTCCTCGCTGAGGTGGGACGAATAGTTACGTGTTGCACTCGAGTGCAAATATTTTTCACCTCGTGCTCTTTTGATTCTCTCGCGAAAGCTTAGGATTCCAATTTTTAAATCACTCGCTGCGCCCGTGATGCAATTTTAGAATCATTCGCTTGCTCGGTCATCAAAATTTAACACGCGGTTAAAAAGCAACTTTGCACTCTTGTATAACAAATAACTATTATTTACTTGTTTTATTTTATACATAAACGTTTAAAAAAATAGCAGTCCAATTACGTAACAAACAGTGACGTCGAGGAAAAATTACATGTATTCATTATAATAACGACTAAAGGATCGTGCTTTGCATTCGAATGACAGTTTCATTTGTTTTAATATTTACGTTTCGTGTACAACATTAAACGTTTAGTAAATAACAATTTTATTATTAAAGCGATTCTCTGTTTCACTGATTATACGGTGACCAATGTTCTGATACTACCCAAGTTTTCATAACTTCATAGCTTGACCAGTCTTTAGAGAATATATCAAAAAAGTGATTAAAATTTTCCTTATCAGATTTCGACTCGATGGATACCAAGGGCCAGCCTCATCAGTGGGGAAAGGACACCGACTTGCCTATATATCCAACAACACCTATGGAGATACTCCTACTAGCGATCTTATGTACTATAAGTGTCGCTGTCATCGCGTATATGATGGTTGTGTTGTACAGGTAAAGAAAGAAAAGTGATTTATCAGTTATTTATAAATTAAACTAGCCGTCCCACGCAACCTCGTTTGCGTCTCCTATTGCCCGTATCGTGATAATTTTCCCCCGTTGTTAAAACATTTTTCATTGGTGCTCCGCTCCTATTCGTCGTAGCGTGATGATATATAGCCTATAGCCTTTCTTGATAAATGTACTATCCAACACTGAAATAATTTTTCAAATCGGACCAGCGGTTCCTGAGATTAGCGCGTTCAAATAAACAAACTCTTCAGCTTTATATAATAGTATAGATTAGTTTTTATGTATATTGACACACCAGAGGACAGATATTAAACATGGCACTATTACAGATTCCTCTTTGAATTGTCGTACAGTAGACTATTCGCAAAAATTTGCAAGGCAATTTCAGAACAATATTACAGAAAGCCTAGATATAAGTCTTAGTGTTTTATATTTAACCAGCTTTTGCCCGCGGCTCCGGCCATCGCGTTAAATAGTAGCCTGTGTCCTTTTTCAAGAATCAAAGGATCTTCATTGTAAATTTCTTCCAAATCGGTTCAGCGTTTTGACAGACGAAGTTCGAATGTTAATATTAGTATGGATAGAGTAAAGTGAATACCATAAGTACCACCGTTCGGTTCAATTTAATTACTTTCTACCAATAAAATCAATGTCACACACATATCTGAAATGATAGCAAAAACAAAAACCGACTTCAAGGTTCGACCCGATTTCTCTCGGATGACATCATCAGATCTTGGTGTCCTTATCATGGTACCACCGTTGGGATATCTCCTTTCCATTAAAAAAAGAATCATCAAAATCGGTTCATAAACAACGAAGTTATCCGCGAACACACAAAAAAACATATACGGTCGAATTGAGAAACTCCTCCTTTTTTGAAGTCAGTTAAAAATATGTCGCAGATGCGTGTGCTCCCGCCATTATGCCGAGTGGCGAGCTTCCTGGAACGATGACGAAGAGTATAGAAAAATCATTGCAAAGCAACCCGCAGTTCAGGTTTGTGCTTTTTGTTTACAAAACATAATTACATTCAACTATTTAACTAGCTTAGTTTATTCCATTTTATTTTAACTATTCTCTCGAATCATCATAATTTATATAATTGCATTTTTCTGTTAACGATTAGGGTAACAGTACTAGTAGTTGACCATGTACCTATAGTTGACCACTCAAATGAGAATTCGCGGCATCAAAGCCTACACTGCGTGTATCAAAGCGCGCCATTCCACATTTGCCTTTTTGCAATATTACACACGGCCGTCATTTTTATGTTGAGTGACGCAGCGTAAACATATTCTTTGATTATTTTTACCAATTTTCATAACAATTACACTACTTAAATGTAAAATAATAGGAACCCATTAACCTTTTTTATGGTAACTACCATAGGTAACCAAATTATTAGGGACAGTATTGAGATTTTTGTATTTTCTAGTTTAATTAGATTTCTGTAACAAATAATTAGTTGTAGGCCTTTTATATTTTTTTTATTTCTATCTGCATTCTATTGGGATCACGAAAAGTACAAAAACATTGTACAAAACTTTTTTGTATTCTTTGTATGACTAATATATAAATAATGAAAATTATTGGATACATTTTAAAATTTAGTGACGCCACCCTTTACTGCAATAAGAGATTCTATACGTTGGAGCATGCTCTCAATACACGTTTTTGCATATTCCTGAGGTTTGGTTTGGTGATGCCATTATCTGATAAGAGTTTCAATCAAATGCCATTCGGTGGTAATCGCTTTTTTCGCAACCGCACGTTTGGTGAGTTCCCACATGTTTTCTATGGGATTCGTGTCTGGTGAATTCCCTACCCAAGGCAAAACAGTGTCATTTTTCTCAGTAAGAAATGCAGTAACACTACTGGCTTTGTGACACGGAGCCGAGTCATGCATAAAAACGCATTCCTCATCATCACGGAATCATTCATTGACCTGCGGCAGTAACTGGTTTCTAGCACTCGCTTGTATTGGTCTTGTTTCTTTGTCCCATCTCTGATGTATAGGATCACCATGCCTTTAGCTGAGATGACAGACCACACCATGATAGTAATCGCGTGTTTAACCCTATTCACAAGGCAATCAGCGTGGAATCGTTCTCCAGGGCGTCGCCTTACAAAATAACTTTTGTCAACCAAAAGTTGACAGATTGATTCGTCAGAGAAGCACATCTGTAAATTAATAGAATGATGGTAAAAATCGTTATTAACCAATTGCATTAACAAAAATAAGTTATAATTACTCGACTCCAGCCTGCAATAGTCATATTTCAATGTTGTCTAGCCCTTTCGAGTCGTTTCTTTTCATACTGTCGGTGAGGCGTGGTTTTTTGCAAAGCCCTCGTCCCATCAGATCCTCTTGAACCTCCGAAATCTTTACACCATCGTTGTTTATCATCGCTCGTTTTATGATTTTCATGCCAGATGTTCCTGATTTTTCTATCAGTACGAGTTGTGGTGATCCTTTTCCTGTCACATTTCCCAGCATGATTAGCCTCAAGGGACTTTTTACTGTAAATTTGTATTTTATTCGATTGATGATAGACTTTGAAACCCCAGCAATAGTTGCTATATCTCTCTGAAAATGTGTGAAATGCAGTAACAATGATTGTATCTCCTTACATTTTCTTGGAGATCTATCCGAAGATCTACCCATCATTAAAAGTAGAAAATTTGGGATGATCTCGCGAGACCCTTGATAAAATGTAAATTCATACAAAAAACATAGCAAAAGTATTCTTAAACGAAGCATTACTTACATTTTCATTATTTTAGACACAAATTCATACAAAAAACATAGCAAAAGTATTCTTAAACGAAGCATTACTTACCTTTTCATTATTTTAGACATAAATTCATACAAAAAACATAGCAAAAGTATTCTTAAACGAAGCATTACTTACCTTTTCATTATTTTAGACATAAATTCATACAAAAAACATAGCAAAAGTATTCTTAAACGAAGCATTACTTACCTTTTCATTATTTTAGACATATAAGTCGGTAAAAACTAATTTAAAAAATAATATCTAGACAATACTGCAAAACCGCGCTTTTTAACATTGTACAATCATGAAAACAAAATGTCTTACAAGTGATGCACGTATCCTGTTTTGCCACTTGAAAAAACTATAACAATGATACCACTAGCAATATCAGATATAAAATCCCAACTACGAACGTTTTTAAAGTGTTATGGTGTGTTTCTATGTAACGTGTGACTACGGCTTTTCTAACTTGTTTTATACTTTTTCAGCGTCGTTTTTTGTCGTAGTTGGGTTTTATTTAGTTTTTACTTTTTTTATTTAAAATGTTTTGGTGCCGTTATTAATAAATAATATATATATATTTGAAATGTACAAGTAACGCCCTTTCCAATGATACCAAACACGACATATTTATCTCAAATTTATTTTTTAATACAGTACTTTATGTCGGCTAGAGGGCGCAACATTAGATTCATATAGACACGTCATATAGCCTATAACCAGCGGACGATCAAGACGCTTCTAACGATACCTCATTTGTCCAGTTCTAATAAGTAGTTGAGGAGCTATGAGGGAACAAATGAACATACATACATACATACATACATACATACATACATACATACATACATACATACATACATAGCCTGTCAAAATCATAACCCTCCTTTGGCTTTGCCGTAGTCGGGTAAAAATAACCCTTTAAAAAGGACATTATTTATTCAAACACATGTTAAATAAAAAAATACATAAATACGAGCACTGTCCCTAATAATTTGGCCACCTACTGTGTTTTGATATTCTTATTTGTTTTAGGATACTTAAGGTAACAAGGTATTTAAAATATGGTCATCTGCAGGGTCATCTACTGATGCTAAATAGGGCCATCTACTAGTTTTAACATGGTCAACTACTAACTGAAATTGTTAAATATTTATTTTGTTTTCTATACATATATGTTTAATTTATAACTGTACAAGAAAAACATTGCCTTTGCTTAGATAAAATACTTTATCAGAATTTACAAAGATAAACTGATTGAAATCGGAATAAAATTCTGGTAAAACATGAAAAAAGGAAACTTTGTGACCTTAAGGGGTCATCTACTGGTGCTCTTACCTTACATGTCTATATATCTATACAAATACTAAGTGTGTATATTATAATCTGATTTTGTTTTATTTACAATTACCATGACTTAATAGGAAATCTTTTTGATAACATGGGGAAAATTTTGTAGAACTAACTAAATTCTAAAACAATATATTTGTTATTAGTTGGTGATGGAAGCAGTGCCGCTTGTAGTTGCTGGCCACAGCCAGGAGGTGGAGTGTCTAGTCACGGACGGTGAAAAAATAGTCAGTTCGTGTTTGCAAGGGAACATAAAAGTGTGGGACTCGCAGAACGGCGAAATCATTACCAATATTGACCGCGGCTCGTGAGTATCACTAATTGTTCACAGAACTATGTATATCACACATACTATAGTAATCAGATATTGCTCACTTAGGACCCATAATATTTTATGTCCGTGGTGATTCCCTGTTTAAAAAAGGTATTGTGTGTCTGTTCAACTTTTTTTAGTATTTACAAAAAAAAGTATATATGTAATTATTTCAGTTGTCTTAGTGAAATATGCATTTATATCAGTTGTCTAAGCTCTGCTTCGTTTAGGACTAGGTGGCGTTGTGTGTCAGATGTCCGAAACCTTCATTTATATTTTGTTTGTTCTTTGCTAAGGAGAAAAGTAGACGTATTATATTTCAAAGTCCTAGAGTTTTCTTCTGATTAATTTCGTTGCGGGTTCCAAGAGAGTTTATTTATTCTGGAACTGCCCGAATGGTATAACGCGGTGTGTTTGTAGGTCACTGCTGTTGATCCTGTTGTACAGTAGTTACATTGGTGGGCGTGTAGGCTGGATTAGTCCCAATAAAAAAAGATATCATAGTCATGTCATGTTGCACTATTACTCACTTCTTGGCCGCACATATAAATTTCTGTTCCTAAACTGGATATAGCCTAAAGGCCTGTACTATCGGAACCCGACTGCTATTTTATATAACATAATTTTCATAAAAAAAGTGTTGATCAGCAAATAATTTTAAACTATTTTGCTAACTAAATGATTGTAAGGATTTACTTGTAACACTCCTTTTGGATGATGTTATATTTAAATATCTGTTATTCTAATGGTAACAATTCTGCCGTGATAATCGAGAGGGCAGTAAGTCAAAGGCGGCCAGTATTTTTTTTGTGAATGTACTTGAAACGAATCTCTTTCTATCGAGGTTTCATACGTGTACGTAAATTAGGAATGCATTTCATGTTAGATAAAGAGCAGTAAGTACGGTAAGTAAAAACTTCACATTCTTTTCTCGAAACCACCTTTCACGAAACCAACCACCACCTGACCCCTCGATTACCACGGCAGATTTAAAAGAATATAAATAAAAATTACTTATCTTTACTAAAACATAATTTCTAAAAAGGAAACGATAGGAAAATGCATTGCATTTATTGAGGCAAGTATCTATTTTTAACCGACTTTAAAAAAGGAGGAGATTCTCAATTCTATTTTTTTATGTTAGTTTTTAGAACTATCGACTGGGTGGACCGATTTTGATAATTCTTTTTTTATTTGAAAGCTGGTGCTTCCCGTGTGGTCCCATTACAACTTGGTCTAGTTCTTAAAGTCGGTTTTTTTGTTAATATTTTTTCATTGCAGTTTCTTTGTTAATAAATGTATGACGCAAATGTCAGACACCGATCGGTCGATTGACCTCATATTTTGACACGATTTACAAACTTCTTCAACCAATCTTTCAAAATATAATCAATCTTCTGATTCAAATAATGTTTTTATCAATTTCTCGGGTTAGTTTTGTTCCTCTTTTCTCATAATTTGTTAATAGATACAAAATATATTTTTTCAGATATTTCAAGCTGCAAAGGGAGTTATGTGATAAAGTATCTAAGAAAAATAGTATGCCTTACGAAACTATTGAAGGTAGAGTATAATTTTGTGAACTATTCAAACATTTGACTGTCTCCTGTCGTCCCGATGGCTAGCTTTCAGGTTTCGAGAAAATGTATGAAATATTATTACATGCTGCTTTAACTGATCCACCGGCAATGTGTAAAATAAATAGATGTTGGTATGTGTATATCAATGTTATGTAAGTATCAACCTATCTTATGAATTGACGGACACATGAACATGCAATATTTAAGTCATGTATGTTTTAGAACTGCAAAGTATAAAATGAAAAAATATTTCATACATTACCTACACGTTTTAGGTATTGCGTACATTGCATAGAATACCGGATTGCACTGGTTGCCTTCCTCTTGAATCACTCCTGTTGGTGAAAACTGCATGAAAATCCGTCGCGAAGCTTAAAAGATTTTAAGTGTACTAACTTTTAAACTTTTGCGTTCCATGATATAACAATAATAATTTTTATGGGAATTAACGCGATCACTTATTAAAAGGTCTTACATACCTCTGATTTGCCTGACGTTTCGACCAGGTTGCACCGGCCGTGGTCACAGGCTGACTGGCTCAGCGGCGCACGCCCTCCGTCGTCGAATCCGTGAAGTAGAAGGTTCTTCGTCCACCCCCGCACATTTTCGACATTATTGATAAATTTGTTTCGCCATGTACCGTCACATACCACACTAACAGTGTCCCTATTCTGTAAGCAAACCGATGTGTTCCTATTCTGGTGTTTATCCGACTGCGCAGAAAAGCTAGGTGGTATGTTTTTTAACATTGGATTCCACGCTGTAGATAATTTAAAACCATCTTCCCGATTGAAAGTTTTGTGCTTTTTAATCTCAATCGCTTCACGTACTACTCTTGAGTAAAAGTGACGTTCGGTGGAGAGGACTTGCGTGCGGTGAAATTCAATCCAGTGGTTGATGTCTGCATCGAGTGCATGTTCTGCAATCGCTGAACACTGTTTAGATGGCAACTATTTCCTTTTTCAAGGTCAACATTACCTCCAGATTGATGGTGTCGCAATGAGAAGTCCTGTAGCCCCAGTACTTGCCAACATCTGGATGGAACATTTTGTAGAGAAGGCTCTAAGTCTCGGTCCGAAAACCGTTAAGCTGTGGAAGCGATTCGTAGATGACAGAATAGGGACACTGTTAGTGTGGTATGTGATGGTACATGGCGAAACAAACTTATCAATAATGTCGAAAATGTGCGGGTGGACGAAGAACCTTCTACTTCACGGATTCGACGACGGAGGGCGTGCGCCGCTGAGCCAGATTGATCTGTGACCACGGCCGGTGCAACCTGGTCGAAACGTCAGGCAAATCAGAGGTATGTAATACCTTTTAATAAGATTTTAAGTGTACAAGAACAAGAAATGACTTTAATTTACGCTATGTAATGACAACAACCTATTAGGCCTTTTTTTATTCTTCATTAAATTATATTCGTTATTTACTGTTCATTGCGATACTGGGAATGAAATAATATTATTTATACAGTATTTTTTTGGTAGTGTTTATAGAGCCCAGACTATAATTTGAAAGTTTTATATTTTCAAAACGTACATTAAAATCACCGCATCTATTAATCTGATTGTGATGTTGTTTTAGTGAACTGTGACGCTGAAAGCCCACCAAAGAGTACTGAGGTAAGAACATAATATTATTTTCGTATAAACTTTATTGTACTGAACCGTACACTAAAATTATAATTATTGTGTTGCAATCTATAGTAATAAGATACATATGTCGCCTTAAGATTGTAAAAACCGTTAGATTATAATCTACCTATCGAGATTGTAAACGTTCGATAGATTGTCAACTGTGATATACTGCTTACACGCGTCAAATTGTCAACTATCCCTGATTGGTAGGTTTTACAGTAGGCAGTTCAATAGCCATAGAGTTAGGTTGGAACTTCTTTGATTAATCACATGTTCATTTTATATAACTAACAACAATTTTATATAACTAATTCTAAAGCTGTGAGGTATTTTCAACATGAAATCAATTTACAATCACAAAAATACTTTACATTAGGCAACAAACGAATTAACAAACAAATATGATGGCGTGGGACATATGTTGTTCACCCAATCAGCGCGCGACTTGTGATTCGTTGTATACCATTTCATAATCCTTCGACTGTTTGCAATCTCGAGTGATAGATTACAATCTAACGGTGTTTACTATCTTACGGTGACATATATAAATTTAAATCCTGCATATATAGGAGTTTTTTAACTCTCTTGGGCTTTTACCATACCATTGCCATATAAGCTACACCACACAATGCAGTCTCTTGACAATAACCCATTGCTTTTTTCACAGAATGTGCACAGATTATGCAAAGGTTTAAGTAATTATTTGAGTGGACTGCGGTTCCGTCCGGTAATGCGAGACTCGCCGCCCCATCTTTCACCAGCAGAAACAACTAAATATGATTTTGCAAAGAACTACAGGTATTCTATACGAATATATAAGTATTAGATACATTTGCGCTAATATTAACACCCAATGTCAATATTAAATTTACAAAAAAAAAAATATAAGGGTATTAGTATGTGACACACTAATGAGAAATCTTAGAGTTAAATAAATTAAATTGAAGTATCTGTTTGTAATTTCAAATTAACAACATTATGAGAGAGAAAATTATGTGGTAATAAAAATAAAATACAGTCGAATTGATAACCTCCTCTTTTTTTGAAGTCGATAGAAAATGACAAATATCAATATTATTTATTTATTTGTTTTTCTTTTTCAGAAACCTTTACTGCAGTGATGAACAAAATGACTTAAGTATTGAAACTAAAGAAAATGTGGACATTAGTAATTTAAATGTAATTAGCCCAAATATGGACAGTAGTATTAAGAGTAATGACAAATGTGATGAAGATATATTCGTATTTAATTCAAGTGAAAAATATGTGAATAGTGTACGGAATAGAAGTAAGAATAAGTTAGTGTACGAAGGCCCTAAGTTTGGGGACGATCCAGACGTTGACGCTGTGAGTAATTTGAACTGGAGAGGGAAGGCAATCAAAGAATCTCCCGTGTGGTGTATGGACTTTTGTAACGATCTTATTATATTAGGTTGTGCTGATGGCCGCCTTGAGTTTTGGGAAGCTAGTTCAGGCAAACTCATGGTAAGTTGTATGCTTTTAATTTGGTAAAATATTATAGATACCAAATATACTGTAGAAGTTTGATTAAATGGAAAAATGTTTAAGATCTTATCCTAAATAAGTTGTCTAAATGTCCAATTTGTCGCGCATTTTGCTCAACGAATAATATTTGGCGTTCGATTACCGCAAACTTGTCTCGGATATCTCAGAAATGAATCAGAACCGTAGTTAAAGTTTAGTAGCTTATATATAACATAATATGTTATATCTTTACATAATACGAAATGAAGTCTCGTCCACTGTCTGTTCGCTCAGATGTTTCATGCTACTCAACGGATTTTATGTGGTTTTCAGCAATAGATAGTGGTTCAAGAGGAAGGTTAAATATGTATGTATATTATGATAGAGGAAATCCGATAATTTCTAAGGCTTCCGTGCGAAACTGGGCTGGGTCGCTAGTCACTACATAGTATAAAACAAAGTCGCTTTCTCTGTCCCTATGTCCCTTTGTTTGCTTAAATCTTTAAAACTACGCAACGGATTTTGATGCGGGTTTCTTTAATAGATAAAGTGATTCAAGAGGAAGGTTTTTATGTATAATAAATGCATAATATAGTATGGAAACACTGTTAATTTTCGAGGTTTTTAATGTGATGTAGCAAATAAACACTTTTTTTTGCGCTTACATTGCAAACGCTGGTTGCACCCTACGAGATAGATCAAAATAATGTACTACAGTATTGTACACCTTAAAGTACTACAAAAAAGTCCGGGACGGTATATGTCTATCTCTTAGGGATAACCCACAACAACCATTTTTTATTCCTTTCTTTTTACAAGAAATAATGGCTTATTTACGAAGTGATTTTAAGCAACACAGAATGAATCCTTATACAATTAAGTAAATTAAATACATTGTGCATTTAATATAGATCAAAATGGCCCTTGACAGTATCTAATTTAAATAAATATATTCGAAGATATTACAGATTTAAAATGCACGAATCGTGTCGTCGGCGGGGGCATCTGAAATCCACCCGTGCGAAGCCGGGGTGGGTCGCTAGTTTGTTATAAACGTTAATGTAATGAACGTTAACTAAAAAAAATGCGTGGAGTCCATCCGCGCGGAAGAAGTAAAACTTCGTAATGTACAACAGTGCCTTCATACCCCCTTCATGGTAGCGTTAAACGTTAAACGCAACCTTGTTGGAAGTCGCATTAGAAGTTTCACTTCAAAAAAACTAATCTGGCAATCAGCTTGTTACGTTCTATTTTGTACGTTTGTTAATGTTTTTATAAGGGAACTTGTTAGTAGTAATAAATATAATTTTGACAAGCCTGTGACTAAACTGGTTGCCCTTAGACAAGGAATTTACTCACGACTTGTAGATTACCTTATAAAACGTATTAATAACCTAGGATTAGGTCCAACCTCACCGTAAGCGGCAATAACCTTAATAGGTGGCGTGCCTGTTACTATTACTTGGGAGCGAAACACCGGCGAAAAGTGGGCACTTAATTTGCTTCTGCCAACCCCTTTGCGGAAACAGACGTTATTATATTTATGTATGTATGTATATTATTTATTTATCTTTATTATACACTCATAACATATATAAAAAAAGAGTTGCAATAAACAACATGACAATTGGCGGTCTTATCACTCATATAGATCTCTTACTGACAATCTTTATACGTATATAGTAGTAAGGGACAATAATTGGGGTAGTAGTAGTAGGGTGCACAGATTTAAAATTACTATGTGATTAATAAAAAATAACGTGTACGTCTCGGGACGCCCGACAGAAATTATAACTTAAACTAATCTAAGTTGAACTAATTAATGTTGAAATTGTATAACTTGAGAAAAGCTTAGGTTATAACTTTTCGAAATACGACCCGTGCTGTGTGTTAGAGTGAGAGACGAGGAGCCTGCCTACCGCTGCGTGAGAGAAAGGGAAGCCAGACAGACTGGCGCCGTAACGCGTTACGTAACGAAGCGGTTTACACTCCCATAAGAAGTTATCGCTTCAAAAATTAACCTGTTTCTGTTGGATACATAGTGTGTCTGGTGGAGTGGAGATGCGCAGTCGTCGGAAGGAGTTACACACGTGCGCGCTCTCGCAGGCGCACGACGAGTCTGCGCGGCCACTCTCTCGGGACACCTCAGTCTCTTGCGTCTAGACGCTTACAACGCCACATCCGGCACGCAAGTCGACTGGCATTTCAGCACCGCACACAGAAGAAGTAAGTTACCATTATCTGTACATTTCATTCATATTATTGTGTTTTGTTTACTTCTTGCGTTTCATTAATTAATAAGCGCCATATTTTATTAAACTTGTGTAATAAATGTTTGTTTGAGCTTGCGTGCGCTTGCGGATAGTCGTGGAGGCCATTTTATAATCTGTTGATTTTTATAATAATATGTTATAGGCAGCTATTATACCGAACCTCATATAGTGCGATAGCGAATGAATGCGCGAAATAAAAAAAAATTGAAGGGTGTCATTTGTCACACTTTTAAAACAGCAATTTATCTTTAAATCTTATGTCAATGTGCAAATTGCAATCAAACTGTTTATAAATATAAGTCCGTTAACTTTACCTAAGGTTTCGACTGCGTTGACCGCAGTCTCAGCCGGTGACCACGGTCAGTGACTGTTTAATACGAGGCGATTTAATTAAATACAACACTAACAACAAATCAACAAACAATATATAATCTTACACAACCACGCATGGTTGTCTGAGTCCAAACTAGGCAAGTCCCGTGCCATGGTGACTGGACTACTGATAAACATACTGACCTACATATTTATTTTAAATATATACATATTATAAATTCCACCCAGACACAATAAATAATCGTGCTTAATACACAAAACTCGTAGAGGGAGGGTGGGAATCGAAACCACGACCTCCCACTTATTGGCAAAGGTCACTCTCCAGCAAATCCATCGGACTGTAAATAACAGAATGACGGCTGTTTACGACCTCTGAAGTTTCGGGGCCTAAAAATTTGTCTTCAGCTATAAACAATTGTGGGAGCATTTTCAAGAATTATGAATAAAACCAATTATACATTGTAAATTATTAACAAATTATATTTAGAATATTAACATTGTAAACAATTGTGGGAGCATTTTCAAGAATTATGAATCAAACCGCAAAATAAAGAATATTTTTTCAGACATCTAAACACGCCATCTAGTCCCAAGCTAAGCAGAGCTTGTGTTATGGGTACTAGATACAACTGATATAAATACATACAAATATACTTTTCTTTGTAAATACTTACATATCATACATAGAAAACACCCAAACTCCGAAACAAATATTTGCAGATCATACAAACATTTGGTCCGACCCGCGAATCGAACCCTAGACCTCAAGCACTGAAGTCGCATACGCTACCACTGCGCCATCGAGGCAGTAAATAGATCAAAAATATTGTTTCATGAATGTTCGGGTTAAAATTAATTAAGATTTAGTGTAATTTATCTGTAATATTCCGATAAGTATCAAGTACGTTGTAAAAATCAAGTGCGTATAAATAGTAAGATTCGAACAATACACCAATTTATGAAGTAAACATTAATTAATAAAGACAAATACAGAACAAGACTACACACACTATGTTATCTATATCGTTTTCATATAGATAAGTAATGTGTGTAAATAATGTTTATGTCACCGTAAGATTGTAAAAACTGTTAGATTACAATCTACCTAGCGAGATTGAAAACTATAGTGATTGATATAGAGATAGATTGTCAACTGTGTTAAACTGCTTACGGGTGTCATATTGTCAACTGTTCCTGATTGGTCGGTTTTACAGTAGGCCGTTTAATGGCTATGGAGCTAGGTTAGAACTTCTTTAATTAATCACAAATTAATTTTACTGTCACAACAATTTTATATAACTAATTCTAAAGCTCACAGCTTTAATAAGGTATTTTCAACATCAAATCAATTTACAATGACAAAAATAATTTACATTCAGCAACAAAGACCAATTAACAAACAAATATGGCGGCGCGGGACATACCTATGCGGTTCAACCAATCAGCGCGCGACTTGCGATTCGTCGATACCGATTTCGACTGTTTGCAATCTCGCGAGATAGATTACAATCTGACGGTAACATTAAATAGCATGGGAGGGGTGTTCAAGGTACGTAATAGTTAATTTTAATTGTTGCTTTGTTCCAGCCCACAAACGCACAGGTTCTGCAGGTTCTCTGCGTGTCGGGCATCTACCAGATGATGAGACGTCACACGCCAGAATGAGTTTCTCCTACGATTCCAGCCTCGGCGATGGAGAAGGTTACTCATTCCCTACAGATTTATTACTTTTTTAGCATCAAACTAATGTATTAAGTGAACTCTATTAAGGGCTCTCAATCAGAATTAGTTAAGACTGATAGTTTGTTTTTAATGACTACGGCGAAGCCAAAAGGAAGAGTAAAACAAACACATATTTGGTCCGACCCGGGAATCGAATCCGAGACCTTGAGCACAGCAGTCGCATACGCTACCACTGCGCCACAAAGGCAGTTACCTAACGCAGCAGCGCAGATCTGTTATATAACCCGTCTGTTTGCCCTCTATGATGTCACAAACATATATACAATCATGCGTTATATTGTTACAGATGTGATAACATGTATTAGAATAGCGCATTGTCGGCCACACCAACAACCAATTACAGAGATGCAATCGGAAGGAGGACGTATTGTGACCGGTGGGCAGGACCATGTACTCAAGGTAACAACGATATTTAAGATCTATTTCTGTGTAAAGATATTGAACAAAAACGAATGAAGACGTCTTTATTAAAGGAACAAAAATCAAAAACAACAATTTATAAACATTTTGTTTGTCTGTGTGTTTGTGCGCGTTGATCTCAGAAGTGGCTTAACTTCTTTGGATAAAGTTCAGGCACTGAATATTTAGTGTTTGTTTAATTTCAATCGGTTTGTAAATAAATCGACATTTACCTGGGCAGAACCGTGGGTAAAAGATTATACTTAATAGTATTTCGGACATCTAACGCACAATGCCATCTAGTTTCAAACTAAGTAGTCATCATTTTCCTAGCCTTTATTATTCCTAAAATTATTTGGGGTCGAATACTAATAAGGACCCTCACTATGATACTCCTATGACCCTAGAAGACAACGGGTGATGACGAAGATGATTAGCCATGGTATTTTGAAATTTAAAGCTTTTTACAAAAGTATCGTAAATAATACCGATGTCTCCTTCCTTAAAACGAATATTACAAAACACCTCGGAAAATATAAGTATTACATATTTTCATTTCTATTATAATTTTTAATCAAATAAAAATGGAAATATATTGTTCAATTGATTAGTCTGAAACAGTGACGTCACAAGTTTGTATTTAGTACATTTGTCATGCAAAGTTATCGTTTTGACAGATGATAAAAAGTAACTAATTTGACTAACGTGCCAACTACCCCATTATCGCCGCTCTTCCTTGCCTTAGGCAGCAAATAACATAATTATACCAGGACCCTTACTCTTTCAGGTTTTCTCCAGTTCAGACCTCAATCCCCTGTTTACACTGCACGGGCACTGTGGCCCGATCACAAGCTGTTTCATTGATCACGCCACGCCCACAATCGCTGGCAGTGGTTCTCAAGACGGTTTGCTTTGCGTTTGGGACTTGCACACTGGTAAGCTACTTTTAATTGTTTATATGAAGGAAGTAAACTTTTACTATAAAATAGGTTTACAACTACGCCGTTTAAAGCCTCATTACTTATAAAAAAAATATTTACATCGTTTATAATATACAACATATCTACTTAACCGATTTTTTTGGATTTTATCTGCCCCGAATAATAAAATTTATTTCTTTTTTTCTTTCAACTTCAGGTTCACATGTGCATTGACGCCCTTTTTGTAAAAAGTAGCAATAACTCAATGCTATTTTTCTGTGTGGCCACATGTGCACAAGAATACATCTCCTTAGATTAACTACCTAACATGATTGATGATTAAATACATAAATATGAGAAAAGTACCCCTAGAAAAGTCGAAATTCTACAAACGTAAACGTTATTAGAAAACTAACAAATGTATGGAAATGGCATCATCTCAACGTTAAAGTCACTGGTCAGAATAAAATATAAGGGAATACTGCTTTAGAGATTGTAGCATGCAATTCGATGTGAAACACTTGCATCTCAGCTACAAGAGGGCTGGTTTGGTGTGAATTTATTATAATCGTACTTCTGTTTTTAACCGACTTAAAAAAAGGAGGTAGTTGTCAATTCGACTGAATTTTTTTTACGTTTGTTACCTCATAACTTTCGACTCGGTGGACCGATTTTAGTGTTTCTTTTTTTATTTAAAAGCTGGTGCTTCCCGTGACGGCTCATTTCAATTTGGTCCAGATCTTGAGTCGGTTTTTTTATTAAAATGTGTGATGCAAAAATGTCCATTGTCCTTATAATTGTATATTCTAGAGTACATAATACGTTTTCAGATAATGGAATGTTAAGTTAGTGTAGTGGTAGTGTACGTGACTGTTGTGCACGAGGTCTTGGGTTGAATTTCCGGGTCGGACCAAATGTTTGTATGGTTTGCAAATATTTGTTTGGGTGTTTTCTATGTATAATATGAATGTTTTTACAAAAAAAATACGTGTGGCACTCGGGGACTGCCGCGATTAAGCTATTGCATAGCATTTTTTATCAAGTTATGCAATTTTTTATTTTTTTTATTTTGCCAGTTTCTTATTTATAAATAAATGAATAATATATTGTTCAAAAAGTATTTAAAGAATAGAGGGCGTTAGCGTACCTCGTAGTTGCGAAACAGCTCAACAGATGGCGCTGATCGGTTTTTATTTATGCAGTTTTTTTTTCTTTGCACTGTATACTTACGGGGCGCACATGCGGTGAGTGTGGCATTATAAAGATATGATAGATACCTATACACCTATATACACACATCAAAAGTGTCTAGGGATCAAGCATTTTTATGCGGATTTCTTGAGATTGAGATGTGGCTTTGGCCCTGGCCTGCTCAGTCGCCAGACTTGAACCCGATTGAGCATGCATGGGATATGCTACAGAGAAGAGCTCTGCCGAATATGGAGGGTATCCAGTCGCAAGAAGACCTTTTTTTGTTGTTGCAACGAACATGGGCGGCCATTACACAGCGTGATTTGGATGAACTCATTTTGAGTATGCCAAACCGATTCTTGTGTTGTTAGTGTTCGCGGTAGAAACACGGATTATTAATTGTTTAAGTTACCTAATAAAATTTTAAAGAAAACTGTTATTTCAGTCTTTTTTTCGAACTTTACTGTTAGTGGTTCAAATGTCAAAAATCCCTTGATTAGGAAAATGGCAAATTTCTTTATTAATGCAAAGGTGGCTTGGTTTATCGTTACTGTGACAAACGAAAACACTTTATTTGATGAATCCTTAAAGAAAATCTTAATTAATATCAATCAGGAGAAAAGTTATTGCAAAAAGATATGTTGATCCCTAGACACATATGTTGATCCCTAGACACTTTTGATGTGTGTACTTTCTCACAAACAGCTGCTAAAGCCGGACATACATGTTCAAGTATACTTGCGCAAACTCAGACTGTTTTCTCTGTCGAAGTGCATGACAGAGACAGACAGATTCGTTGATTGGTCGTTCGGAGCAGCTCGTCTCGATCCGTGTGAGCTCCGGGTGTCAGGTTTTATTTTCGTTACGTTACGGAATTTCTTGATTCGGTCGCCGCGCTCAAAGGCCACAAAGCCCGCGATAAAAGCTATGCAATAGCTTAAAAATGTATTTATATCAGTTGTCTAGTACCCATAATACAATCTCTGTGTTAGTTTGGGACTAGATGGCGTTGTTTGTTAAATGTCCAAAAATATATATTTATTTATAAATGGGAACCATTATTGTGGCAGGTGCGTGTTTATACAGTATGCAAGCTCACGATGGCGCTGTGACGTCACTAGCGTACACCGCATCTTACGTAGTGTCAGCGGGCGCCGACGAACGACTCTGCATATGGGATCGCTTCCAAGGACACATGCTCAATTCAATACATATTGTAAGTAATTGTTTTGTTTTACTTTTTACCGACTTCAAAAGAGGAGGAGGTTCTCAATTCGACTGTGTTTTTTATGTTTGTTACCTCAGAACTTTCGACTGGGTGAACTGATTTTGATGATTCTTTTTTTATTTGAAAGCTGGTGTTTCTCGTGTGGTCCCATTTAAATTTGGTCAAGTTCTTAAAGTCTTTTTTTTTTTTAAAATTATCTGCGTAAGCTTTCAGGAGCTATACTCAATAGATCTCAAAACATACGCTGCTAAAAATAATCTATTGGTATGATTACTAAACAATACTAAGGCGATTCACACATTGGCGACGCGCCCGGCGCGGAGGCGCGGGGCAGCAGATCCCGCGGGCGGTGACGGAGGAGTAGATCTGCCTCTTCGAGCTAAGAGCTCGTTCCCACTTGTCGTGTGTCGTACCCACGAAGCTTCGTGGTCGTACCCGAATATTAATCGGGTGTCGTCGCCTCTGTTCACACTACGGTTAATAATCGGTTGTCGTCCACAAACCATACCTACAATAAAAAACAACAACTCTGCTGTGTGTGTGAGCGATGCGTGTGTGTGCGATCGCAGCGACGCGAAGCGGCGACGTACGCACGTACGGAACAAGGGGTAGCGGGGAACGCCAGCAGTCGGCACGACACGACACACGACAAATGTGAAGTAATGTGAACAGCGCCATTCTTACTTATAGGCGAGCGAGATACGACATGATTTTTTTCCGGGCTTAGGGGGCTGGCAAAACACCCGACATTTATTGTCGTGGACGACACAAAATCGGTCAACGACAATTGTGAATAGCTTTTTAGGTACTGAGGTGCTAGGTTAAGGTGTCGCTAATTCAAAGAGCTTTAGCAGTATGTGTGTCTTTATTACAATACACTGGTATTTATACTTTTACATAGATGTACATAATAAAATAGTTCGGGTAGGTCCGAATCATACGATGAGCGAGTGAGAGGTGCCATCGCTATCTCGCTCGCGCGCCGCGGACAGGTAGGCAGGACGCCTACGAAGCCCTGGCTCTGCGGTGCCGCCGCGCCGCGCGCCTCCGTCGGCTGTTGTCATTATGAACGTCACAGTACAACGCCTTGACAATAGGTTAAGTGCGCGCCGCTACAGCTTCATGTAGAATGTTCTGCCACTGGAACCCCCGATTAATATTCGGACACACGAAAAGTGTGAACGGGGTGTAAAGGCTACTTTCCATTTGGTCGTCCTGCTGTTAGTTACATTACAATGGGCAATACTGAACTCATTCAAGACGCTGCAATTGTTTTAGCAATGTGGTTTTTGTATAAGCAAATAAGTAGACCTAATAGAAGATAATATTGGATACATCCTTTTTTACGAAATAGATCGAGAAATGGTTCATTTGTACTGAATTACAAGGACATAAGAAAACAATGTACAAGTGTACAAGTCCTTATAGCACGAAAACAGGTGCGATACTGCGGAGCTCAGTGTGTTTCCTGCAGCGGTCCGCCCGCGCCTCCGCGCCTGGCGGCAGGATCTGCTAGCGGGACGTGCTCCCACGCCGTGGCGCGGTTTCGGTGTTTTGGGCCTGACATGTTTTCTATACTAATCAATGTACTTGCATACAATATTAAAATCTGCTACTCCGCACCAGGCGACGGAGCGCGGAGCAGTATGTGAATCGCCTAACTGTACCCTGCCGCGCTTCGCTGTCGCATATTGCGGTTGCATTGATATGAAATGAGTAATAAACGGAAAATGTAAAAACCACATTTAAAGTGCGACTACCGGTCAAAATTTAAACCCAATCGTTGCAGAACTTCTCGAATTATTGAAGTGGACACTACCCATAGTAACTAAACATACATATTATATATTTTAAATAAATAGATAGCTTAAAGCATTCGCGTTTAACTTTTTTTTATGTGCTAGGCGGGCAAACGAGCAGACGTATCGACCGATGGTAAGTGATTACCGCTGCCCATGGACACTTGCAACACCAGATAACAACTAACAATTATAATCTATCTAACTTTTATTCTCATTGCTAATAATATATTTTAAGTACCTACTTTTTAGGTCCGTTTATCACTTAAGTACACATTTTAGTAGTAAACGAACATAGTTTTTTTTGGCAAAAATGGATTTTCAACTTTGACTAAATTTACAATTAGTTTGGGACTAGTTTGCGTTGTGTGTTGAATGTCCGAAATATTATTATTAAAGGATTCTCATTAGGTCCATCATTGCTTTTATTTATTTAATTGTGTCATGGATTTGGCCAATGGATCTTCTGACAATGGACACTTAAAAATGATGAGAGATGTCTTTGAGACCTACAAGATCTTGAATCAAATCAAATCAATTTTTGCTCTTTACAGTCTTTCAAAAAAAGTGAATACAAACACTCTTCTGATAGCATATCATGGTCTAGTGTCGTCAATTTTAAGATTTGGCATTATATTCTGGGGAAACTGCAACCAACGAGAAAGTATATTTAAGGCTCAAAAACGTTGCATAAGATCTATGTTCGGTTTAAAAATGACTGACAGTTGTGTGCCAGTATTTAGGTCCCTCAAAATATTAACATTTCCTTGTTTATATATTTTTGAAGTAGCTGTCTTTGTCAAAATAAATATGAACTTGTTTTCCACGATGTCAGAGACTAGCAAACGCTCAGCACAGTTAAGAAGTAAATATAAAAAAAAAAGTGTTTGACTTTATTTTTACTTGACAAATGCTATTATTCCGTATTATGTTTTCTTAATGACAAATTGTAATTTATTTTCTACTAGATATAGGCTAGACTCGCATCTGGCACAACTCGAGGTGGAACTTGAGAAAATTAGATGGCATATTTTGGGGTTATGTGAAGTCCGAAGAGAGGGGGAGGACACCATAACCCTTGACTCAGGCCATCTCATGTACTTCCGTGAGGGAGACCAACAGTCTCAAGGTGGCGTTGGGTTTCTGGTTAACAAGTCCCTATCTAGCAACGTTGTGGAAATGTCTAGTGTGTCGAACAGGGTAGCGTACCTCATTATCAAGCTCACCGAGAGGTATAGCCTCAAGGTAGTGCAAGTGTACGCACCGACCTCAGCCCACTCGGACGATGAGGTGGAGTGTATGTTCGATGACATATCGAGGGCCCTCCACTTCACTACTAAAACCCACTACAACGTTGTTATGGGTGACTTCAACGCCAAAGTGGGAGTACAAAATTGCAGCGAATCGGTAATAGGATCCCATGGATTTGGAAGCAGAAATCATAGGGGGCAAATGCTCGTCAACTTTCTCGAACGAGAGGGGTTGTTCTTGATGAACTCGTTCTTTAAGAAACGGCCCCAAAGGAAGTGGAGGTGGCGAAGCCCCGACGCTATGACTAAAAATGAGATCGATTTCATCATGACCGACAGAAAGCACATATTCAGAGACGTCTCAGTGATCAATAGGTTTAACACCGGTAGTGATCACCGACTCGTCCGAGGCTCTCTGAATATCAACTTTAAAGCTGAACGTGTCCGATTGATGAAATCCAGGCTCCGACCAACTCTGCTCCAAGCCGCAATGGGATCTGAAAAGTTCCAGTCAAATCTGGAAAACCGATTTGCTGCTATGGAAACCACAACAGGCGTGAACCAGAACCTTGAAAATGTGGTTCGAATCCTCAGGGAAGAAGGTACGAGATTTTGTGAAATGCAGCGTAAGGGCAGGAAATCTAAGCTTTCGGAAAAGACCCTAGGGCTAATGAAGGAACGACGTGAAAACCCACTTCTTACTTCGTCGGCAAAACGGACTCTAAACCGAGAGATCAGCAAACTAGTACGACACGACCTCCGATGCTCCAATACTCTTTCGATCGAAAGAGCGATCGAGCAGAATCGGGGGTCAAAGGTGTTTGTACAATCTCTCGGAAGAAGCCACCTGACGAAGCTGACTACAGCAAGTGGAGAATTCGTTACTTCCAAGCCGGTCGTCCTTTCGGAAGTGGAACGTTTCTATGGCGGTTTGTACGCTTCGCATGCATCTCGACCTGATCCCGAAAATGAGGACTCTAGAGCCACATTAACACGCCACTACACCGAAGATCTGCCAGAAGTCAGCATTGACGAAATCGAGATGGCTCTTGGACAGCTTAAAAATGGAAAAGCCCCTGGAGAGGACGGCATTACAACAGAACTGTTAAAGGCTGGAGGTAAGCCCGTACTGAGGGAGCTCCAAAAACTTTTTAACGCTGTCCTGTTCGAAGGGAGAACTCCAGAGGCGTGGAGCAGAAGTGTGGTCATCTTGTTCTTCAAGAAAGGTGACAAGACCAGGTTGAAGAACTATCGACCCATTTCGCTTTTAAGCCACGTCTACAAGCTGTTCTCAAGAGTCATCACGAACCGTCTTGCGCGAAGACTCGACGAATTTCAACCACCGGAGCAAGCTGGATTTCGGAGCGGATATGGCACCATAGACCACATCCACACAGTGCGGCAAATTATACAGAAGACAGGAGTATAATCAGCCCCTGTGTCTAGCATTGGTGGACTATGAGAAGGCCTTTGACTCGATCGAGATCTGGAGTGTTCTGGAGTCCCTGCAGCGTTGCCAAGTTGATTGGCGATACATCCAAGTGCTGAGATGTCTCTACGAAGCCGCCACCATGTCCGTCCAAGTACAGAATCAGCAAACAAGGCCCATACCATTGCATCGAGGAGTGAGACAAGGGGATGTTATTTCCCCGAAATTGTTCACAAATGCAATGGAGGATCTGTTCAAGACGCTACACTGGAAAGCACGTGGCATAAATATCAATGGCGAATACATCTCTCACTTGCGATTTGCGGACGACATCGTCATTATGGCAGAGACGCTGCAGGACCTACAACAGATGCTGAACGACCTGGCTGACTCTTCTGTGCGCATCGGCCTACGGATGAACTTGGACAAAACCAAGGTCATGTTCAATGAACATGTACTACCGGAACCGATCGCAGTACACGGTGCCGATCTCGAAGTTGTTCAAAATTATGTGTACCTCGGGCAGACTTTGCAGTTAGGTAGAAACAACTTTGAGGATGAGGTGAACAGGAGAATTCAGCTGGGTTGGGCAGCGTTTGGGAAACTTCGTCGGGTCTTTTCATCGTCGATCCCACAGTGCCTTAAGACGAAAGTCTTCAATCAGTACGTCCTACCCGTCATGACATACGGAGCCGAAACGTGGACACTTACGGCACGGCTGGTCCACAAGTTCAAAGTCGCTCAGCGTGCTATGGAGAGGGCTATGCTCGGCGTTTCTCTGAGGGATTGCATCAGGAATGAGGTAATCCGGCAGAGAACCAAGGTCATCGACATAGCCCAAAGGATTAGCAAGCTGAAGTGGCAGTGGGCTGGCCATATTAGCCGCAGAACTGATTACCGTTGGGGTAAACGGGTTCTTGAGTGGAGACCGCGTCTCGGCAAACGTAGTGTAGGACGTCCACAGGCCAGGTGGAGTGATGACCTGCGCAAGACGGCTGGCACGAGCTGGATGCGAGAAGCCGAGGATCGAACCAAGTGGCACGCAATTGGAGAGGCCTATGTCCAGCAGTGGACTGCGATAGGCTGATGATGAGATATATAACGCTCTGACATATCAAATTTAATAATGTATTGGACTCTCATTAATTTAATTTATAAATATCAATCACTATGTATGATATTGAATTGTTTTAATCCAATTGTATATTATTGTAGTATTTATTATTGTTGTAGTATTAATTATTTAATGTTGACATGACTAATTTTATATGACATTAATTTTTGCATGCTTAGATGGCAGAATGTATTGAAACTAACACAGTACTAAAGACCTTATTTATGCTTGACATTGGCAGAATTGTCGACATCGGCACAGTTTGCCATTTATTAAGAAAATGAAAGAAAAACCTTATTTATGTAACTACATGACATACATTCGATGCAAATAAATGATTTCATTTGATACAAGATCTTGAAGCCTATATTCCAAAATACAAGGTTTTTAATTAATTATTTCGTTCTAAACTGTAACTCATAAGTACAATCACTTTTAAGATTATAAAAATAATTATAGGTGAAATAATCTAAATTGTTATTAAATTAAATCTCCTTCTGAAGGATGTCCAGCAGTGAACTATTAAAAGCTGTTTATGAAGATGATGAAATATTAGGTCTTTTCAGAGTTCATCGTGAGCAACAACATCACACAATAATTATATGTAATAGATTTCTTAAGACATATGCATTGATTATTTTATTTTGTTTCAGGGGCTAAACTATATGAGTCGCATGCTACCCTTGACGCATACGATGCTCGTGATGGGTGACCGCAGCGGACTAACCGCATATGACCTAAGCAGTGGGGATGTTATTCGACGTGTATTATTGGGTTAGTATTCATTGATATTATACATCCACCGAACCAGTGTGACTTTCTTTCGCTACGTCAAGTTTTTACAAGCTTTACAAGATTGTGACAATTTTTGTCCACTTTTATTTAACATAGCTGACCCGGTGAACTTCGTACCGCCATATTTACATATCTGTCTCAGCTTCCCACAGGCAGTGTACAGTCGCGAACAAAAAGAACACTTATCCCGTTATCTTTTTTTTTCTTTCTATCAAAAAAATAATGAATGAACTCGGACTATGTGTTCTTGAATTACAACTAAGTACATATTTTGCCTTTCATCCCCTCTCTCCAGGAAACCGTGCTGAATTTCGGAATGAAAAGTATCCTATGTCCTACCTCGTAGTATGAACTCAAATCATGCCAAGTTTCATTTGAATCTGTTCAATAGTTTCGGCGTGATGCGCGGCCAAGACACAGACAGACAGACAGAAATGAAAAAAAATACAGTTTTGGCTTCAGTATTAGGTTATTATTATTATTATAGAGAGCCCTCCAAAAAAAAAATTTCAAAATATCTTTAATGTACAGAATTGGACCTGTTATAATTTTATTATAAGTATAGATTTTAATTTTCTACTTAACAAGTTATTTATTTTGTCATTGCCCGTCAAATTGGTGCAGCCGTTCATAAACATTTATATTATAACTAGCTTTCAAACACTTACAAATGCTAGGCATAAAACTTACAGACACACTATGAGGCTTAAGACTTGTCATAAGACAATCTCGCATCCAAGACCACTATATTCTTTGAGCTGTAGCATGGTGCGGCATTTATGTGTAGACTAGAACCTGTGCATCCATCCCGTGGGCTCAAAGCTGCTTTGAGGATAGGAATCTGTCGTAGAGTGCGTCCGCCGTAGGATGGACTGTCGTTATGGAATATTATATTCCCTACAGAGAAGTCCCTATCCGTCCAGAGGCCTGGAGAGAGGCGAACGTTCAAAGCATCCCCAAAAAATGCGACCGTTCTGATCCAGCCAATTAGCGACCTCTAGTGATCACTTCCTTTCTCTGCAAGATGCTCGAACGGTTCATCAACAAGCAATTGATCCACTAAATGATCTGCAAATATGGCGTTAGGCCGAAACGATTTACGCGTGGTCTTCGCTCTTGGCAACATACATTGCTACTCTGCCTGATGGAAATCATAAGCATTGGTCAACATACTCATTGCGAGAACAATGCAGCATGGTGACCTACACAATGGCGGCCTATAGAGATGCTTCTGCATTATTGGGCCTCCTGTTCCGCATTCACCAGTGAAACACGTTAAATGATGGAACTTTTTGATTTACATTTGAAATATTATTCGCATTTTCGCGAATATTTAGGCAAAATATATTGACAACGAAAGTTAAAATTTTAAATTGGTACTTATGAAAATGTAAGGTCACGTTTTTATCGAGAGATATTAATGCTTTCAACAAAACCCTCAAATATTTCCTCAAAACATAGTGGTAAGGGGCGCTTGTATATTTACAAAAAAATATGGAAACTTCGAAAATTAGCGTGTCCCCAAAGAAGAAGTGACAAAAAAGCCCTGGTTATTGTGGTTTCGTGTACAACAATATTGTAAACATTTATCTATATTATATAGAAAAGAGTTGATTGCACGTATGGCCTAGACTTCGCGTAAGTGTTGTGGGTTCTTATCCCACACGGGACAACTCTTTGTGTAATCCACAAATATTTGTTATGAGTCTGTGTTTTCTTTGTGTCCATTTCATGTGTTTGCAAATTTACTTAAAAAAAAAAAAAGATCGTGCATACACCCTATGCTTTCGTTATAGAAGTCTTATCTTCGAAGATAAAATTTATAGTGAAGTATAAATGTAAATAGATGAAAAATTCCAACCTTTGATTTCTAAATTGTGGCAAAAACTATGGGGTTATACTATTCAATTTCCATTATTTTCAGCTGCGAGTACTTCCTGGTTGTTATAATTCTTCTTGACAAAATATTAAAAATGTTCTTTCATTGTTTCAGGTCAAAGCGATGGCTGCATCTTCGTGAGACAAATCCTACCGTTAAAAGACGCTATAGTGTGTGACTACGCCAATCAACTGCGAATCGTTCGCTTCCCTCTAGTGTCAAGGTTGTCTGATGTGAAGAACGAATAACAGTAAAACACTTTAAAGTAAATGGACAAAAACATTTTGTGTGTCATAAGTGAACTGAAGGGTGTTTGAGTGCCTCGAAAGCGTTATTGCATAGTATTTTGTGAAAGTCACATAGTTGTAAATGTCGCTAATCATCGGTGAAACCTTGTAGACACATAGTCTGCACATCTGAGTGTGATTCGGTATGACAACGGCAAAATTAACGTGCTCATTTTATGTTCAGACGTTAGTTGAAATAGGTGCTTTAATTTCATAATGGCTGTTTACTCATAAAACATACCCAAAGTAAGTGCGCTTGATATGTTTATAGCTAAGCCATTCGATAGTCTAAGAATTTAAAATTTCTTATGATGTGACTCTTGAAATCCTGGTAGTCCTAATCATGTTGCATTCATGCACACTCTTTCTAAATGCTACACTCTCAAGTTCAAAAAATAACACCCTTAAGAACAACTTACCATAAGACTGTTTAAATTATACCGACACACAGTCAAATGTTCGAACTCATCACGTAATAATTTCCCATGCGTCCCCATACTTCCTATTCTAGGAGATTACAGTACAGCTTGTTACTTTTGCCGTCGTCAAAGAGATTAAGGACTATTCTGTTACAAATATATGCTTTTAAAAGGAATCATATCTAACGCACACGTCCAATGCTAATTTACTAAAACGATAGACTTCAACAGTGTCTTATTAAAAGATTTTACGATGCACTTATTTCACAAATAGATACATGAACACATATTTTTGAAATGTATAATGGTTTCAAAAACCTGTATAACTTGTTTCTTTTAATGCACTGTTCATAGTTAACTAAATTAAGATGTGTAGTTGTACATTTGTTTTTATAATGTGAAAGAATAAAAGTAGCGAATCATGAAAAAGGGATTTATTTAATATGTATGTGAGTCAATCTGTAGACATTATATGGATTTATTTATTGACGGGCATATGGTGAGCCTAAAATGACAATAATAAAATGCTATCAACAAACTTGTTTATAGTTAAATTCCTGCTTTACTACTTGACAGATACAAAATCGCTTATGGCAAAGGATTTTGTTGGACCGATTTTTCCACTTTTTTATTTTGACTTCGTAACGATGTTTTGAGGTCTTTTACAATATTTTAAAAAGGCTTGTCATGTCTGAATTGGGACAATTCTCTAAAATCAGGTTAGTATAATATTTAATATTATTGTGGGATATAAGGGTGCGAACGACCATGTTTGCACGAAGCCAATCTTATCTGACGCGGTACATCCTGCGGAAAGTCATGAGGCTCTGACGACCAACTGATTGTTGTATATCCAGTAGTAAGAGGCATTTTTTATGTATGGCCCTGCCAAAATGACTCCACTCTGCCTGATGGAAAGCATAAGTAGAAATTCGAGAGTGGTGGTCACCATATGCAGACAATGCAATAATGCAGCATGGTGACCCACACTGTGGCGGCCTAATGATGCTTCTGCATCATTGGGCCTCCTTTTGGCAAGCAGGCCTTCCATTAGGCATATCTCTAGCATTGAACTATTAACACGCCACTACACCAAAGACCTGCCAGAAGTCATCATCGACGAAAAGCCCCTGTAGATGGCGTTACAACAGAACTGCTAAAGGCTGGAGGTAAACCCGTATTGAGGGAGCTTAGGAGGCGAGGAATAGTAAGGTGGTCGTCCTGTTCTTCAAAAGAATGTGTCAAGACTATGTTGAAGAACATCCACCCATTTCTCTTCTAAGTCACGATAAGCTGTTTTCAAGAGTCATCACGAACCGCAAGCTGGGTTGCGGAGCGGATACGGCATCGTAAACCACATCCACATTGTGTGTCAGTTTGTACAGAAGAGTATAATCAGCCCCTGTGTGTCTAGCATTTCAATCATCTAACACTCAACGCCAGATGGCGTCCCAAGCTAAACAGTGCTCGTGTTATGGATACTAGACAACTGATATAAATACATAAATACTTTTTTTGTAAATACATACATATTATACACAGAAAACATCCAAACTCCGAAACAAATATTTGCAGATCATTGTCCGACACGGGATCGAACACGAGACCTCAAGCACAGCAGTCGCATACGCTACCACCACGCCACTGAGGCAGTCAGTGGACTATGAGAAGCCTTTGACTCGATCGAGATCTGGTCTGTTCTGGATCCCTGCAGCGGTTGCAAGTAGCCTAGCGATACATCCAAGTGATCAGATGTCTCTACGAAACCGCCACCATGTCCGTCCAAGTACAGTACCAGCAAACGAGGCCCATACCGTTGCATCGAGGGATGAGATAAGGGGACGATATTTTCCCGAAATTGTTCACAAATGTAATTGAGATCATGTTCAAGCCGCTACACTGGAAAGAGCGTGGCATCAACATCCGTGTTGAAAAAAAAACTCCCTTGCGTTTTGCAGACGACATCGTCATCATGGTACAGACTCTTCTATACGCCTACAGATGAACTTGAATAAAATCAAGGTCAATGAACATTTACTGCCGGAACCTATCACGGAGCCGGTTGCTAAAAAGAAATATTTACTGCGGGCATAAATGTCTGCTCGCTTCTACCTACTTCAAGGACGAGATACAGTAGAAACTCGATTAACCGGATAAATTGGCGGACATTGTCGTTAATGGCCTACCACACGCGCAAGTATCACCACAGTTTTTGCCTGTGCAGACCGGCTTGTACACGGTACACCGTGCGTGCGTTGGTAAAACTGTATCACGCGCCAACTAACCGTATCACGACAGTTTTACCTATCAGTTAACTTGCGCCTGTGGTTGGCAGTTTAGGGATTAGGATAATCGAAAATCCGGATCGAATGACCTAGTACATACATAATGTAAAACAACAAATACATATCAACGAAAATCAATGTTCAATAAGAAATTATAGATCACGCGGGGCACGGGCGGGTACCTAATGCAAATTCCGACATGTTCATGCTTGCATAAATTCGACTTGTACTTAGTAGGTACATATGTTAACTTGGCTCAATATGATTTAATTGGTCGTGTTTGGTAGTCCGAATAATCGCGAATCCGCGAAACGTTGGGCCGGATAATCGAGTTTCTACTGTAAATAGAAGAATTCAGTTTGGTGTGACAGCACTTAAAAGTTCGTCTAGTCTTCTCGCGGATCCCACAGTGCCTAAAGACGGAGGTCTTAAATGCGTTGTACCCGTCATGATATACGCACACTTTGTAACACCCAAACCTGTCAGGAGGTTCGCAAGTCGCAACCAATGGCCCACCTAGGCGGCAGGTCCAACCATGCAGATCACATGTTGCAACCATCAACCGACCTAGGAGGCGGGTTCGACCTTGCAGTCCCCAAACCTGAACAGGGGGTGCTACCACCGGCACGACCCAGTCAGTTAGAAGAGCAAGAGTTTACCCAGGGCGCCGTTCAACAAATATATATATAATCTAAATAATATTTACACTACTAAAAAAAATAACTTATTGTGTGTGTGGGTAGGTCCCTATTAGGTCACTTCAGAAAAACTCAACTACACATATTCACATTGTATATTCATTATAAAAACATACACACATTATTATATATTTACAACATTAACACTATATCATACAAGTTACTAATAAAATTATCTACATCTTAAAACTAAATCTTAAAATTAATAGTGGGTTAAATACCCTTATATATACATCAGCGGTCAGGCCATCTTCCGCCTACCAGCCGCTCCATCATAAGCTACATCATAGTCGTGGCATCCTCAACATAATGTGACTGCAGTGTTATTCTGCAGTAACCAACGACCCTAAGGAAGAATGGAATACCTCAGTATTGTTTAAGAACTGAAAACGACTAACACAATAAAAAAACATTTTTTCCACTTACCGCTTCACACGGGATGATTTCACAAAATATATCAATACTATTAACGAATGACTATAAATAAATGTTTCTTGATCAGCTCAGGAAAGAAAAGGGCTCCCAAATTGGAAGAAATTCCTTTTATATTCAATCCATCGACTGTTCGAGAACTTTTTTCCTACTTTCTGCTTTCTCCCACCACAGGTAAAAGTAACATTTAAACTTTCGTCCTGAAATGATTCCTTAATTCGTTCAAAAACCTAAATCAATCGGATTTATATATTGTCTAATTTACTGCCATCTCTCGTACAATCCGTGAACTAACATTGAAGTTCCTTACAGAGCCTGACTACACTCTGCGATCACAGAGGTCTCTACTAGTAAAAAAATATAATTCCAATTCTGAAATTACGGTGTTACAACTTATACAGGTACGGTACGGCTAGTCCGCACGCTTAAAGTCGGTCAGCGCGCTATGGAAAGGCTACGCTCGGCGTTTCTCTAAGGGATCGCGTCATTAATGAGATGATGAGAGAGGAGAGAGAGAAATGTTATCCCTACTAATATTAGAAACTTGGAAGTAACTCTGTCTGTCTTTTACGCTTTCACTACTAAACCGCTCCATAAATTTTTTATGAAATTTGTCATTGAGACTCTTGAGACCATAGGCTACTCTTTACCAATATAAACACGTGTGGATCCACAAGCAAAAAGTTGGTAGATAATAAAGTTCGAAAAATCTGAATGTACAGTAAGGGGAAGTGTTTCTCATTCTATGTAATACAGGATAGCCCATAAGTCATTTGAAATTTGAATTTTGAAGTAAATGTAAAAGGTTGCCTGTAAGAAATTGCTTTTTAGCGATAAGGCCTCCATTTGTAGTTTATATATATATATATATAGTTTTTAAGTTGATAAGCTTCTGAATGTAAACTGTTTTAACTGGTGTACAATAAAGTTTATTCTATTCTAAAAAGGCGTGCGGAAATAGCGAGCGCTGTCGCGGTGGGTATCAGCGGCTCCTGGGAATTCAGTCTCCATGGAGCGTTTCACCAGCGCGGACCATATGTGAGTCGGCTATCATTGCGCGACTTAAATTTCGAGAACATCATAATTTAGGTAACTTTATGACACTCCAAGTGTTAAATCGATTAAGAACTAGGTTATTAAGTTTGAGGAGAGTAGTTCGACGTTGAAAAAAAAAAACGACCAGGTCGACCAAGGACATCACGGACGGAAGAAAACATCGACGTAGTGAAACAGTCAATTCGTAAAAATCCTACTCGATCTACTCGTAAGCGTTCCAGTGCACTAAACTTGCCCAGAACATCGATGCAGCGGATTTTAAAGAAAGATTTACGTCTTCACCTCTACAAGATGCAGTTAGTATAGGAATTAAAAAATACTGACGGACTCGATAGACTAAATTCGTAAATGAAATGTTGAGCCGTTTTACTTCGTTTAATAACGTGTTATTCTCCGATGAGGCTCACTTCCACATCAACGGCCATGTCAATAAACAAATTTTGTCGTTACTGGAGTCCGGCAAATCCAAAACGCAAACATGAAAAGCCCTTGCATAGCCCTAAAGTACCAGTATAGCGGCTATGTCAGCGCATGGCATCATATGACCTTGCTTTTTTGAGGACGGCTGAGGTCGAGCTGTTACGATTGCTTCGTAGCGATATGTGGTAATGATCAAGAACTTTTTTACGCCAGAGTTACAGAATTTTCCAGGCTTTAATACGCGGACCTAGTTTCAACAGGATGGAGCAACTGCCCATACTCTAACAACGCAATGCCCGTCGTCCGTCAAGTGTTCCCTAACCAAAGTGGTCTCTGGAAAAGGAGATATTGCCTGGCGGATCTGTCCCCAATGGATTTTTTATGGGGTTATCTGAAAAGCAAAGTGTACGAATCCAACCCGCGGTCAATTAATGACCTGAAAGAAAATATCCGACGAGAAATGGTAAGCATTAGGTACAGAGTGCTTGCCGTGCAGTAATGAATAATTTTAGACGTCGCTTACAGGATTGCCGCGATCGTAACGGATCTTATTTGGTTGATGTTATAAACCGACTTCCAAAAGGAGGAGGTTCTCGATTTCATCGGTTTTTTTTTTTATGTATGTACATTGATTACTCCGTCAATTGTGAACCGATTTTGAAAATTATTTTTGTTTTCGAAAGGGGATGCTCCCCATGTGGTCCCATGGCCACCATATCAGGATCTAATGATGGGATCCCATGGAAATTGAAGAAAACCCTCAAATTTACGTGAGCGCCTGCAATAAAGTTAAGGCAATTGTCTGCATGCTTTCATATTCTGTAAACATCATGTCCGAAATATTTATCTATTATTCTATACAGTATGTTGTATGTTACCTTTAGTCGTATTCTTTCAAGTTATTTAGGTGAAATGATGATGAGAGACTTGAGAAAGACTAAAAAGCGAAAAAAAAAAAACTTCGTTTAAAAAACCGACTTCAAAAACTGAAAAGTATAAAATAACTTAATTTGTATGTGCTACCTATTCATAGGTTTGAAGTCGGTGCCGAGCCAAAATGTAATAGTAGGACTCGCCGCGCGTGACCTTGAGCGGGATAGCTGCTCTTCGCGTAGGACAAAACAACCGAAGCGTCGGTGACGTCGTTGATGTTCGTCTCGAAATATAGCGAGTGTGGTACCTACTATTACATTTGGCTTGGCGCCGAATTCAAACCTATGAATAGGTAGCACATACAAATTAAGTTATTTTATACTTTTCAGTTTTTGAAGTCGGTTTTTTTAAACGAAGTTTTTTTTTTTTATTAAGTCCCATTTTATAATTATTGCAATAAAATAAAATATTTTTCAAAATGCAACCAGTTTAAAAAAAATATTAGTTTACATTTTAAGAGACTTTATGGGCCACCTGTATAAAGTTTTAAATTGAATAAATAGAATAATGATTTTACTACCTTTCAAATTATATAAAAGAGTTTTATACTTGTAATAACTACCTACTACTAACAAACACTACATTTACAACCACTACCGCAAGTAACAGTAGTCTAAAATCAAATTAATCCATCATCAGCTATCTGCCAGTGAGTCCTGGCGAGATCGGTTTTGCCAGTTCCAAAGATTAGTTTGAACAAACAGAAAGACATTTTTTGTTGATTCATCAAAGGAAGCGCAGAACGCAGCACCGCTGTCCATGCTCGTAGAAGACGCACCGGGGGCCGGAAAGCTGTCTTTTGTCGAGGCCACCTTAGGAAGTGACCTGCAGGGGGCATAGAGTTAAACAGGCCAGAGGACCGAAGGTCCATAGCATCCATCCATATCCTGTCCATTACCATTTATATTGTCAAATACATTCAGTGAAAAGCTGTTAATTTGATATTACAAACAGACACTTCAATGTTACCTATTTATTTGTATAGGTAGATATGAACTTCTAAAATATGAGACCTAATGAATGTGTGAACGTCATTCTAAAGCATTTTACTAATTATCGCCTTAAAGGAAGCGATTATTGCTCGCGCTTTTTAATCAATGGCAGTGTTTATTCGCCATGTCACAGGGTACGAGTATGTAGTGCTTAAGATGTAAATTTTGTTCATAACTTTCCACTACTAAAGTGCCCTGCCGCTTCTTGGTTGGGGGCTGCTTATTCTATATATTCGCAGCTAACCACCAGATATGATGGCTGTCCCATTATCCACCACCTATGGACCCCGTTAGTAGCCTGAAGCTCGGCCCTAACTTTTATATGTTAATGTAAAACGGAAGGACGCTGTAATTACATATGTATACAAAGCGTGGTCACCGACGAAGGAGATTTCCTTGTGGTAAGTTTTAAAATTGTCTGTTTGTAAATAACTAACGGTGGCACCTGAAAGAATAGGAAAGACCATTAGTATAACGTAGTACAATTAGGTACAAGAAATGGTTTAAAAAAATATACCTCGACTACCCTAAATTTTTTGATACAATTTATTTAGCATATGGCATCCGGGCTATTATTACAAATCTCTTGACACCTCATTCAATAGTTACTGTGGAACATACAAACATCCACTTCCAAAACTATTACCTTTTCGTTTTGGCTTTACCGTAGTTGGGTAAAAATACATATTATTAATCTAGTAGATACAGCTGGTTGTACTGGCCGACATGTACCTACCAAGTTCCAGTAGAGTTAGCTCTAAATAAGATGTTAGTGTTTTCGGAAAAAAGGGTTACGTTGTAGATTAGTAGTAAATCAAGAACTGTTAGTCAACCAATTAATCCTTACTTTCAATTCACAAATAGCTTTAATACACGGTGAATAATTCATAATAGCTCACTATCCGATAATTTCTGTTTCTTACATTTTCCGATATATATTTACTTTACTCTTTTATATATTCGCTCACTTTTGATAAAAAGTATCGTATGTTACTTCTAATGCCTCCAAGAAAATGTGTACAAAGTTTCATGATGATCGGTTCAGTAGTTATCGCGTGAAAGCGTAACAAACAAACTTACTTTCACCTTTATAATATTAGTGTGATAGTATAGTATGGTTAATAGATTTAGTGTGATTGGTATGGCAATTAGGTTTTACAAAAATATTTAAATGAAAAAATACATTTCTCAAGCATCATTCCTTAGACCATAAACTTTGTCTTTTCGTTTATTTTCTTTTTGACTTCTTTCGTATCTATGACTCCAAGATTGAATATTTACAAGGAATCAAGTCCAAATCTTGGAATTTAAGTTCAAACCAATGGTAAAGAACACTAAACTATTTCCATTTCTTTATTTTTCGATGACAGCTCTTTGTGGAAACTTGAACGAGCGTCTTTTTTACATTATGTATACATTATTTAATAAAAATATGACTCTTACACACGATATTTTTTACAAAGTGTAAGAAACTAAACTATTGCCGGATAATTTTGTACAAATTTATTAACTAATATTACATTTCATTACAAGATGTAATTATATTATGTTGCTTCTTTATTTATTTATTTTAATCAAAATCTGATGAATCGTCACTGTCACTCGATGAGCTCTCCCTAACATTATTATAAGTTCCTGTACTTCTATATTATCGAATGCCACATGAATTTCCCAATCCGATGCTATAATGTTTTACTGCCGCACATGCATGTTTTAATAAATACATCTTGTTTGCCGTAAAAGGGGGCTGGGTATTTTTTCGAGCGGCGTGTCCTTTGATTTGTGCCCATATTAGTTCTATAGCATTGTACTGGCAATGATACGGCGGAAGTCGAAGAACCCAATGACCACATTCGGCAGCTATTTCGTAGGTAATATATCTTTTAGGGAGGCTTTTTTTCGATTTTAAAATATTCACTAATTGTACTTTTAATAAAGTATCATCCACATTTTCGCCATGACGTTAGAGCCAGTCAATTATCTCTTATTTTTTATTGGCCTGCGTAGGCAATTTATCAATTTGTCTGGAGTGATATGTAACATTGACCATAATAATTATCGACGGTTCCTCCAGAGATTGCACTATTTCTTAGATTGCATCATTTCTTTAAACCATCCTTCGTCAATCTCTGCGTTCATTTCTTCGTGGTAGTCCACTGTTTTTTGGATTTCAAGGCCAGTAAAGCATCTGACACGAATCTTTTCGTAGACCTTACCCTGCATGGCATATGATATTGGCAACTAGTGGAAGCGGTGGTATCGTCAGTCCAGTTCTTATTTACTGTGTGGTTTGTATTTAACCAAGTCTCGTCAGTGAAAATAACATTTGACCAATCTGATTTCTTTTTGGCTTCGCTCAAAAATTCGCAGACGCGTGGTTATTAAAGTCTAAATCAAGAGTTATGTTATGAGCAAGCAATCCAAGTAGGAAAATCACATACGTAAGGTATGTGATTTTCCTACTTGGATTGCTTACTTATTTATTTATCAAACTATCTACGTAATTGGGCATAGAAATGAAACAAGTAAAATTATTAAATAATACAATGATCCATCAGACTCTTCTTCATAATTTAGGCACACTATACTTGTCAGTTGAGTCCTCGGTTCCATGAAAAAAATTATTCTTGTTCATGTATTTGTCAACCGTAACGTCCCGATCCCAATCTGACATTATTATTTTTATTTTTTAAACTAAAAATATTTCATTAAATCGAAAGAAAGTTCTTCATAAATATGGCCGGCAACGCACTTGTGACGCCTCTGGTGTTGCAGGTGTCCATGGGCGGCGGTAATCACTTACCATCAGGTGATACGTCTGCTCGTTTGCCCCTTATTCAATAAAAAAAAAAAAACGCTTAACGTTTTAAATCGAATCGGTAACGTGTGATTTTCATACTTTCTTGAACTGTCAAAAAGAAAATAAACGAAGGGACAGAGTATAATAAGCATCTTGCCCACAGAACACATATACTCCTAGCGGAGATCTTGCCACACTTTTACCGTAGGTATACCTACTGCATGATAGTATAATGTGAGTTTCCGGTTACATAATTAATTCCAGTGATATTCAATATTGAAAAATTATTAATTAACTATAATAGATACGTAGAATGGTATGCCGTTTTTCTTCGTGTGGCTACCCCCGCTTGAAAGTACCATCGAGCATTTATGTCGGAGTCGAAACCAGTGTAATTTCAGTTCCTACCTATAATCATATAGTGTATAGTGACTCTCTTCCGACCTTGGTTTTGTCCAGAGTCTGGAGCGAGAGTGCGAGCGGCAATTCAAGTATCAAGTAGAGCGCGACACCGCTGCCTATGCTCGCAGAAGACGCCTCGGGGACCGGAAAGCTTTCTTCGATCTCCGACCACCTTTGAAAGTGGTCTGCAGGCATTGAGTAAAACAGGTCGGTGGACCGGATATACATAGCGTCCATCCATGTCCATGGCATCAAGAGGAGCCATAGCGTCTTTTCTCTATACAAAGCAGTCTGTCATTTTTTTAGGGTTCCGTGCCAAAAGCAACAAACGGAACCCATATAGATTCGTCATGTCTGTCTGTCTGTCTGTCAGTCTGTCCGTCTGTCCGTCCGTATGTCACAGCCACTTTTTTCCGAAACTATAAGACCTATAATGTTGAAACTTGGTAAGTAGATGTATTCTGTGAACCGCATTAAGATTTTCACACAAAAATTTAAAAATAAACAATAAATTTTGGGGGACCCCATACTTAGAACTGAAACTCAAAAAGTTTTTTTCCATCAAACCCATTCGTGTGGGGATATCTATGGATAGGTCTTCGAAAATGATATTGAGGTTTCTAATATCATTTATTTCTAAACTGAATAGTTTGCGCGAGAGACACTTCCAAAGTGTCTCTTGTGTGTCAAAGTGTCGTAACTTCTTAAGAGCATGATAAATCTAAAAATATTCTACGTTGTACCTACATTACCATGCAAACTTCCACCGAAAGTTGGTTTGAACGAAATCTAGTAAGTACTTTTTTTTAATACGTCATAAATCGTAAACTGCAATTTATCTTTCATAACAATAAAATAAAAATTATATTATGTTACTTGCTGCTGCGGAGTCTGACTCGCACTTGATCGCTTTTTAGGGTTCCGTGCCAAGCAAAAAACGGAACCCTTATAGATTCGTCATGTCCGTCTGTCTGTCCGTCCGTATGTCACAGCCATTTTATTCCGAAACTATAAGACCTATAATGTTGAAACTCGGTAGGTAGATGTATTCTGTGAACCGCATTAAGATTTTCACACAAAAATAGAAAAAAAACAATTAATTTTGGGGGTCCCCATACTTAGAACTGAAACTCAAAAAATTTTTTTTCATCCAACCCATACGTGTGGGGTATCTATAGATAGGTCTTCAAAAATGATATTGAGGTTTCTAACATCATTTTTTTCTAAACTGAATATTTTGCGCGAGAGACACTTCCAAAGTGGTAAAATGTGTCCCCCCCCCCTGTAACTTCTAAAATAAGAGAATGATAAATTTAAAAAAAATATATGATGTACTTCCACCGATGTACCATGCAAACTTCCACCGAAAATTGGTTTGAACGAAATCTAGTAAGTAGTTTTTTTTTAATACGTCATAAATCGTAAACTGCATTTTACCTTTTATTCAATCAACACAAATATAAAAATAAAAATTATATCATGTTACTTGCTGCTGCGGAACCCTTCATGGGCGAGTCCGACTCGCACTTGGCCGCTTTTTTTATTTTTGTTGTTGGGGTAATCTTCACACATACCTACCTATAATTACCTACAAATTTTAACAAAAAAAAACCGACTTCAATCTGGACTAAATTTAAATGGGACCATTCGGAAAGCACCAGCTTTCAAATAAAAAAAAAATATCAAAATCGGTTCACCCAGTCAAAAGTTATGAGGTAACAAACATAAAAAAAAAACAGTCGAATTGAGAACCTCCTCCTTTTTTTGAAATCGGTTAATAACACACACATACCTACACATTTTATACTCATATACAATAACAATGGCCTGTCACTACGAATTCGCACAAAAATTAAAACTAAACATTCAGAATTTCACGCACACTTACTTATATACATTCTGTGTCATGATTATCATAACAGTGTAACGCGTGAGCCCACTTAGGCTATGCTATATTACCTATAGCCGGTGAAGCGCGAATCGCAACTTCATTCTTCTGCCAACTCCGACATGCTTGAATCCGTCTCATCTAAGACGTGTCTCGTCTTTCGCTGCCACTATCACCCATCAATGACGTATTCATTCATAAAGGTAGTAGAGCCACGCTGATTTCAGCACGAATGGGCCGGCTCGACCGGGGCGGTACTACCCTCGCACAGAAAATCAACGTAAAATGACAGCGTTCGTGCTGTCGTGTTTCGTTGGTGAGTGCGAGACCGGAGGCCCAATTAGTCTAGTCAACAAGTACCATACTTGTTGACTAGACTAAAAGATGCAGCAGCATCACTCGGCCGCCATAGTGTGGGTCTCCATACTGCATTGTCTGCATTCGCAGTGAGTATGGTGACCACCACTCTTGGATTCTGCTTATGCTTTCCATCAGGCAGAGTAGAGTCATTTTGGCGGGCCAAACATAAAAAAAAAAAAAAAAAAAAATTCTCTAAAATTGTCTTGTGCCTTTAGAGCAACACGGTAGAGAGTAGCCATACGCAAGCGGTTATAGGTTATACTTTAACAGAGGAGAACGCAGGGCTTTTCCATCGCTAAAAGTAGAAACAATATTTTAGCAATATTGGCTAAATTTTCTAAGAGATATTTTATATATACATGTGGGGCAAGATATGACTGCTGATAAAATCTTTGAGAAGGTTATAATTATTACCATGTTAAAATTGTTAAAAAAGTGTGTTCTCTGTAATATCATCCTACGGGCAATAGGAGACGCAGACGAGGTTGGACGGGTCAGCCTGTTATCTATACTATAATATTATAAAGCTGAAGAGTTTGTTTGTTTGTTTGAACGCGCTAATCTCAGGAACTACTGGTCAATGAAGAATGTTACAAAAACGGGGTTAAATTATTACGCTACGGGCAATAGGAGACTTAAACGACGTTGCATGGGTCAGCTAGTAATGTTATAAAGCTGAAGAGTTTGTTTGTTTGAACGCGCTAATCTCAGGAACCGCTGGTCCGATTTGAAAAATTCTTTCAGTGTTAGATAGCCTATTTATCGAGGAAGAGGGCTACATATCATCACGCTAAGACCAATAGGAGCGGATCACCAATGAAGAATGTTACAAAAACGGGGGAAAATTATTACGCTACGGGCAATTGGAGATGTAAACGAGGTTACGTTGCTTAGTTGATATATACAAGGAAATTATTAAAATAGCACAATTGAAAATATAATCAGATTGTTTCCAATTGAATTAATGTTAATAATAGGTCTTTACCTATGAAATTGCCATTTTGTTTGCAATAAGTGAAAGTACTTATTTTTTCAAACTTTTTTATTTCTGTTATTCGAAGTAATCACCCATGCAATCGACGCATCTTTGCCAACGCATTGGCAGTTTATTGATGCCCTTCTTGTAAAAATCAGCTGGACTGGAGGCAACAAACTCTACAAAGGCATTTTGTACTGCCTCTCGAGAATTGAAATTTTTACCCACTAAAAAGTTGTCTAAATTTTGGAAAAAGTAATAGTCGGTAGGTGCAAAGTCTGGTGAGTATGGCGGATGAGGGAGAGCTTCCAACCCCAGCTCTTGCAGCTGCTGCACGACAACGCGCGACCCCATACTGCGCAACAGACAGTCTCCAAGCTGCAAGAGCTCGGGTTGGAAGCTCTCCCTCATCCGCCATACTCACCAGACTTTGCACCTACCGACTATTACTTTTTCCAAAATTTAGACAACTTTTTAGTGGGTAAAAAATTCAATTCTCGAGAGGCAGTTTGGGGACCGATTCTTTCACTGAGGGACTCCAATAACAATAACTGCTACCAGTAACAAGGTCTTTAATATTAAAAGCACATATAATTAAAAACACATAGTATTCACATCACAATCGTTTTCTTTCTAATCATCTCAAAACGTCCGACCGCTGTCAGTGTCAAAGAGAATTCGTTTTGGAAATAGAATTCGCCACACTACCCCCCCACGGAGAAGAATAAAACATGAGCTTTAGCTGCAGTAATCGGCATATTCCTTGAATTTGACCCGCCTGCCTGAGCGTGTTGTGTATGACAGGGGTTTGGTGTTTGCAGTATTTGATGGCAACGAAGGAGAGGAAGCAGGAGGTATGATTGAAGAGGGTGATATGGGCTTAGAAATTTGTCGGGGAACTGAAGGAATGGGTAATGGCGGTAATGGAGCTTTGGGAGATGAATAATTGAAATTATCGATGAAGGCAGGCTTGATTCGATCAACACTTACCACGACGCGTTTTCCCTTAATTTCCAAGATCACAGTCTTTTCGTCTCTGGCGCGATCAATAACCTGGTACGGGCCCATATATGGTGGCTGTAAGGGACGTCGAACGGTATCGTCCCGAAGAAAAATATGTGTGGTTGATGAAAGACTTTTATGGATGAAGGGTGCTGGTTGGGAATGACGGGATGCGGGAATGGGGCGAACTATGGACATTTTATGTCGTAACTGTACCACAAAGTCTGCCGGGTCACTAAAATTATCTTGATTGGATTCTTGAACTAGCAACTCACCAGGTAAACGGAGAGGTTCTCCAAAAACTAATTCAGCAGCAGTAGCTTTAATATCCTCTTTGAAAACTGACCGCATGCCGAGAAGTACAAGAGGTAGCGCGCGAACCCAGGAATCATAGTGGCATGAAAGCGCGGCCTTGAGTTGTCGATGAACACGTTCAATCATGCCGTTGGCACAAGGGTGGTACGAGGTTGTCCTGATGCGTTTCGTAGCATATTGAATCATTAAACGTTTAAACAAATCGGATTCGAATTGAGTACCTTGGTCCGTAGTGATAACCAACGGTACTCCAAAACGAGATATCCACTCACATGTGAAAGTATCAGCTACTTCTTCAGCAGTGATGGAACGCATGGGCCAAACCTCAGGCGATCTGGTGAATCTGTCAATTGCGGTTAAACAGTAACGATAGTCATTACAGACTGGCAAGGGCCCGACGATGTCTATGTGGACATGCCGAAACCGCCCGGAGGGCAGGTCAAAATTTCCAAGAGGATGGGAGTTATGGCGCGATACTCTAGCTCGTTGACATTCTTGACAAGTGCGGGCCCACTCTTTGCAGTCTCTATTCACCGATGGCCAAACGTAACGCTCAGTAACGAGGCGCGTAGTAGCCCGTGCACCGGGGTGGCTTAATTCATGAAGCTTTTTAAAGGTGGACCTACGGAAAGCAAGCGTCAGATATGGCCGCGGCTTCCCAGTAGACACATCGCAAGTGACTGAGATATTGGTACCAGGTATCAACAGATTAGTCAACTGTAAGCTGGAAGAGCGTTGTTGTCGTAGATGCGATAACTCTTGGTCTGCTTCCTGTGATTTAGCAAGAGCTTCGTACTCCTGCTCAAGAGTAATGGCATCGATACGAGACATTGCGTCAGCCACGACATTGTCCTCTCCTTTTATGTACTGAATATCGGTGGTAAACTGGCTAATGAAAGATAACTGATTTAGTAGAGCTGGAGGGAGTTTCTCCCGACGCTGCACGAAGGCATATAACAGCGGCTTGTGATCCGTGAATATAGTTACATGTTGGACCTCAAGGATATATCTGAAATGTTGTACACTTTCGTACACTGCTAGAAGCTCGCGGTAATAAGCAGGCCATTGTGATTGTTTGGTGGTTAACTTCTTGCTAAAGAAAGCAAGGGGAAACCACTGACCGTTCCTATACTGCTGAAGGCAAGACCCGATGTGAACGCTGGAGGCGTCTGTAAATAATCCGAGACGCATACCATTTACAGGATGTTGCAACAGCGTAGCATTGGACAAACTCTTCTTACAGGCATCAAATTGCTGCAAAAGCTCGGGTGACCATATAAATGGCTTTGCACCTTTGCCATCAACTGAGGCTACTGCGTCTATTAGCGGAGCCTGAAACTAAGCAGCGTGAGGAATAAAACGACGGTAGTAATTCAACATACCGAGGAAACGTCTCATCCCTTGAACGGTTTTAGGAGGGGGAAAGTCCAAAATGGCTTGGATACGATCTTGAGGGGGTCGAGTTCCTTCAGGGCTGATACGATATCCCAGAAAAGTAACTTCACGTGCACCGAAAACACATTTGGAGAGGTTTATCACGACACCATAATCTTGTAGTCGGCGGAATAAGATTCTTAGATGTTCACGGTGGAGGACCTCGTCTGCCGAAAAGACCAAAATGTCATCCACGTACGGGAAACAGAAATCGAGACCCCGAGTGACCTCATCAATAAACCTTTGAAATGTCTGACCAGCATTTCTGAGACCGAAAGTCATGAAAGGGAATTCGAAAAGGCCAAACGGAGTAACGATAGCCGTTTTCGGAACATCCTCTTCGGACACTGGGATTTGATGGTAGGCTTTTACGAGGTCGATGGTACTGAAGATCTTGGTACCAGTGAGGTTGTGTGCGAAATCGTGTATGAGGCGAACAGGGTATCGGTCCGGTATGGTCCTTGCATTCAGAGCGCGGTAGCCGCCGCATGGACGCCATGTGTTATCCTTTTTTAACGTCATATGAAGAGGAGACGACCAGGGGCTCTTGGATGGTCGCGCTGTACCGGATTGCACCATATTCTCGAATTCTTTTTTGGCTGAATTTAATTTATGAGGGGTTAAGCGACGAGGACGACATGAAATTGGGGGACCATCGGTTGTTTTAATAAAGTGAACAGTATCATGGTTTATCATCCTGGGGAGACCAGGAGGACGAGTGATCTCTAAATCCACTAAAAAGTTGTCTAAATTTTGGAAAAAGTAATAGTCGGTAGGTGCAAAGTCTGGTGAGTATGGCGGATGAGGGAGAGCTTCCAACCCCAGCTCTTGCAGCTGCTGCACGACAACGCGCGACCCCATACTGCGCAACAGACAGTCTCCAAGCTGCAAGAGCTCGGGTTGGAAGCTCTCCCTCATCCGCCATACTCACCAGACTTTGCACCTACCGACTATTACTTTTTCCAAAATTTAGACAACTTTTTAGTGGGTAAAAAATTCAATTCTCGAGAGGCAGTTTGGGGACCGATTCTTTCACTGAGGGACTCCAATAACAATAACTGCTACCAGTAACAAGGTCTTTAATATTAAAAGCACATATAATTAAAAACACATAGTATTCACATCACAATCGTTTTCTTTCTAATCATCTCAAAACGTCCGACCGCTGTCAGTGTCAAAGAGAATTCGTTTTGGAAATAGAATTCGCCACACTACCCCCCCACGGAGAAGAATAAAACATGAGCTTTAGCTGCAGTAATCGGCATATTCCTTGAATTTGACCCGCCTGCCTGAGCGTGTTGTGTATGACAGGGGTTTGGTGTTTGCAGTATTTGATGGCAACGAAGGAGAGGAAGCAGGAGGTATGATTGAAGAGGGTGATATGGGCTTAGAAATTTGTCGGGGAACTGAAGGAATGGGTAATGGCGGTAATGGAGCTTTGGGAGATGAATAATTGAAATTATCGATGAAGGCAGGCTTGATTCGATCAACACTTACCACGACGCGTTTTCCCTTAATTTCCAAGATCACAGTCTTTCCGTCTCTGGCGCGATCAATAACCTGGTACGGGCCCATATATGGTGGCTGTAAGGGACGTCGAACGGTATCGTCCCGAAGAAAAATATGTGTGGTTGATGAAAGACTTTTATGGATGAAGGGTGCTGGTTGGGAATGACGGGATGCGGGAATGGGGCGAACTATGGACATTTTATGTCGTAACTGTACCACAAAGTCTGCCGGGTCACTAAAATTATCTTGATTGGATTCTTGAACTAGCAACTCACCAGGTAAACGGAGAGGTTCTCCAAAAACTAATTCAGCAGCAGTAGCTTTAATATCCTCTTTGAAAACTGACCGCATGCCGAGAAGTACAAGAGGTAGCGCGTGAACCCAGGAATCATAGTGGCATGAAAGCGCGGCCTTGAGTTGTCGATGAACACGTTCAATCATGCCGTTGGCACAAGGGTGGTACGAGGTTGTCCTGATGCGTTTCGTAGCATATTGAATCATTAAACGTTTAAACAAATCGGATTCGAATTGAGTACCTTGGTCCGTAGTGATAACCAACGGTACTCCAAAACGAGATATCCACTCACGTGTGAAAGTATCAGCTACTTCTTCAGCAGTGATGGAACGCATGGGCCAAACCTCAGGCCATCTGGTGAATCTGTCAATTGCGGTTAAACAGTAACGATAGTCATTACAGACTGGCAAGGGCCCGACGATGTCTATGTGGACATGCCGAAACCGCCCGGAGGGCAGGTCAAAATTTCCAAGAGGATGGGAGTTATGGCGCGATACTCTAGCTCGTTGACATTCTTGACAAGTGCGGGCCCACTCTTTGCAGTCTCTATTCACCGATGGCCAAACGTAACGCTCAGTAACGAGGCGCGTAGTAGCCCGTGCACCGGGGTGGCTTAATTCATGAAGCTTTTTAAAGGTGGACCTACGGAAAGCAAGCGTCAGATATGGCCGCGGCTTCCCAGTAGACACATCGCAAGTGACTGAGATATTGGTACCAGGTATCAACAGATTAGTCAACTGTAAGCTGGAAGAGCGTTGTTGTCGTAGATGCGATAACTCTTGGTCTGCTTCCTGTGATTTAGCAAGAGCTTCGTACTCCTGCTCAAGAGTAATGGCATCGATACGAGACATTGCGTCAGCCACGACATTGTCCTCTCCTTTTATGTACTGAATATCGGTGGTAAACTGGCTAATGAAAGATAACTGATTTAGTAGAGCTGGAGGGAGTTTCTCCCGACGCTGCACGAAGGCATATAACAGCGGCTTGTGATCCGTGAATATAGTTACATGTTGGACCTCAAGGATATATCTGAAATGTTGTACACTTTCGTACACTGCTAGAAGCTCGCGGTAATAAGCAGGCCATTGTGATTGTTTGGTGGTTAACTTCTTGCTAAAGAAAGCAAGGGGAAACCACTGACCGTTCCTATACTGCTGAAGGCAAGACCCGATGTGAACGCTGGAGGCGTCTGTAAATAATCCGAGACGCATACCATTTACAGGATGTTGCAACAGCGTAGCATTGGACAAACTCTTCTTACAGGCATCAAATTGCTGCAAAAGCTCGGGTGACCATATAAATGGCTTTGCACCTTTGCCATCAACTGAGGCTACTGCGTCTATTAGCGGAGCCTGAAACTAAGCAGCGTGAGGAATAAAACGACGGTAGTAATTCAACATACCGAGGAAACGTCTCATCCCTTGAACGGTTTTAGGAGGGGGAAGTCCAAAATGGCTTGGATACGATCTTGAGGGGGTCGAGTTCCTTCAGGGCTGATACGATATCCCAGAAAAGTAACTTCACGTGCACCGAAAACACATTTGGAGAGGTTTATCACGACACCATAATCTTGTAGTCGGCGGAATAAGATTCTTAGATGTTCACGGTGGAGGACCTCGTCTGCCGAAAAGACCAAAATGTCATCCACGTACGGGAAACAGAAATCGAGACCCCGAGTGACCTCATCAATAAACCTTTGAAATGTCTGACCAGCATTTCTGAGACCGAAAGTCATGAAAGGGAATTCGAAAAGGCCAAACGGAGTAACGATAGCCGTTTTCGGAACATCCTCTTCGGACACTGGGATTTGATGGTAGGCTTTTACGAGGTCGATGGTACTGAAGATCTTGGTACCAGTGAGGTTGTGTGCGAAATCGTGTATGAGGCGAACAGGGTATCGGTCCGGTATGGTCCTTGCATTCAGAGCGCGGTAGCCGCCGCATGGACGCCATGTGTTATCCTTTTTTAACGTCATATGAAGAGGAGACGACCAGGGGCTCTTGGATGGTCGCGCTGTACCGGATTGCACCATATTCTCGAATTCTTTTTTGGCTGAATTTAATTTATGAGGGGTTAAGCGACGAGGACGACATGAAATTGGGGGACCATCGGTTGTTTTAATGAAGTGAACAGTATCATGGTTTATCATCCTGGGGAGACCAGGAGGACGAGTGATCTCTGGGAACTCTGCTAGCACTTGTGCAAAAGCAGACTTATCTAAAACTACGGCCTTAACACTAGGCTGTTCCGAAAACGCTGTAGAGGCCGGTGTTGATAAGTTTGTGACGCCATCAACCAGTCTCTTTACACGACAATCTGGCAGAAGATGGTAATGCGCCAGGAAATCAGAGCCGATAATAGCAGTCGTGACATCGGCGACGACGAATTGCCAAATAAAATTACGCCGGAGACCATAATTAAGAGACATTGTTATTGATCCGTATGTCTTAATACTGCTTCCGTTAGCCGCACTGAGCTCGTAATCAGAGGGTTTCCTGTGATCTGTGAGCCAGCGGTGGGGATAGCAACATAAATCCGATCCAGTTTCAACAAGAAATTGCCGTTTGGTGACTCGGTCGGTAACAAAAAGACGACGGCTTGGGTTGGGTTTGCAATCAGCTGCCGCCACTACTGAGTGCTCTGGTAGTTTTCCGACTTCCAGCTGCAGGGTTTGATACATTTACTGGCATTACTTCCAAAGCGCATGTGGTAACAACAAATTTTGGGATCAGTAGTAGGGCTGCGAGGACGTCTGGTCCTGGAGTCAGATCTGCTTCGTGGCCGGGATTTCTCAGAAAATGTTGTTGTTAGGGCAGCTACCTGTTTGTTTAAATCTTCGATTTCAGCCATCATACTCGTGAGCGGAGATGTTGCTGTGGCGTACACATTAGGCGGCCCTGCTTGCACTTCGGCGATTTTATCTGCAATATCTGCAATTCGATCTAAACTCAAATCAGCTTGGGCGACAAGAATGCCCTGAACGTGCTGCGGTAAACGACGAAGCCATAGCTGACGCAAGATGTTTTCATCAGAAAGCGTAGTGCCTGCGAGTGACCGTAAGTGACGTAAGAATTGGGATGGTTTTTTATCCCCGAGCTCTTCGTCATTGAGCAGTCTCTTTAGGCGTTGCTCCTCTGATGAGGACAGCCTGTTGATGAGAGTTTCTTTCAGTTTTTCGTATTTTCCTTGTACAGGTGGATTAATAACAATATCTTCAATTTCCCCGGCAATCCTATGGTCTATCTGGCTGAGGACATAACTATATTTCGTAGCGTCTTGGGTAATGTCTGCAAGAAGAAACTGTGCCTCTGCTTGAGCAAACCAAACATGAACTCTGTCAGGCCAGAAAGGTGGTAGTTTAATAGCGACCCGGCAAATCTGCAGAGTAGACTCAGGCTTTGACTGATTAATCTCATTATTAGGCTGCAAAGGTCCAGCTCGTAATGCAGCATTTTCGGCTTCAAGGACAGCGAGACGTGCTTGTAGGTCTTCCATAGTGTAACAAATAATAGTAAAGTAGAGAGAGAGAAAGGTAAGTAGAATGATGATGATGATGAAAGACACACACAAAAATACCAAACCAAACGGGCACATAAAACTAATTGTATCCGGAAACTGTGAGACCTAAACCGTGGGAAAATGATGCTGGCAGACAAATTTAATAATTATGGCAGTAGTTACACGTATTTACGATGTAATTAAATATTAAAACAGGAACTGCAACCTAACATTAAATGGACACACAATAATGCAAGGTACAAAGCTAACAAGAAAAGAAAAAAAATAAAGTAATTAAATCACGAACTTATTGTTGTAGTCGTAGACAATTAAAAGTAATAAATAATCAACCTTAAACTTATTTGGTTGATTGATAAGTAGTAAATTTAAATAAATCTGTCACATTACATGACATTTTTTTAAGACTAAATTTAATTACAAAAAAATAAATATATAAACTCCTTTTTATTTTTCTTTAGATTTTGAGTGAATCGGGACGTGTCACCGGTCGATGACAGTTAGGGCCGTCGGTCGAATGTCAAAAAGTTCTCTGTAAAATAAAAATGTAACAGGTCAAATTCTGTACATTAAAGACATTTTAAAATTTTTTTTGGAGGGCTCTCCATAATCGATACTGAAGCCAAAACTGTATTTTTTTTCATTTTTGTCTGTCTGTCCGTCTGTCTGTCTGTCTGTCTGTATCTTGGCCGCGCATCACGCCGAAACTACTGAACGAATTCAAATGAAACTTGGCATGATTTGAGTTCATACTACGAGGTAGGACATAGGATACTTTTTATCCCGAAATTCAGCACGGTTTCCTGGAGAGAGGGGATGAAAGTCAAAATATGTATTTAGTTGTAATTCAATAACACATAGTCCGATTTCATTCATTCTTTTTTTGCTAGAAAGAAAAAAAAAACGATAACGGGAAAAGTGTTTTTTTTTGTCCGCGACTGTACACTGCCTGTGGGAAGCTGAGACAGATATGTAAATATGGCGATACGAAGTTCGCCGGGTCAGCTAGTCTTGTATATATGCTTGACGACCAATTGCTGGAAGAAAATTAACGGTTTAAATTATATTCTTGCAATTGGTAAACCTACGTGCGATGACGTAAAGCTTATTATTTTATGACTTTCAGCATTAAAATACACTGGTTTTGTCAATCTGTTACACTTCCTTGCTGATGAATCTTGGTTCGGTAGGCAGCTTCCGCAGTGTAGCGAGTCGCCTCAGGTCAGATGATGTCCACCAATCAACTCAAAGTCTTCGTTTGACGCATAAACGCAATGTGTTGTAATCACGTCGGGGTCACCAGTTTGGGGACCGATTCTTTCACTGAGGGACTCCAATAACAATAACTGCTACCAGTAACAAGGTCTTTAATATTAAAAGCACATACAATTAAAAACACATAGTATTCACATCACAATCGTTTTCTTTCTAATCATCTCAAAACGTCCGACCGCTGTCAGTGTCAAAGAGAATTCGTTTTGGAAATAGAATTCGCCACAGCAGTACAAAATGCCTTTGAAGTTTGTTGCCTCCAGTCCAGCTGATTTTTACAAGAAGGGCATCAATAAACTGCCAATGCGTTGGCAAAGATGCGTCGATTGCATGGGTGATTACTTCGAATAACAGAAATAAAAAAAGTTTGAAAAAATAAGTACTTTCACTTATTGCAAACAAAACGGCAATTTCATAGGTAAAGACCTATTATAATGTACACTGAAAGAATTGAATGTATATTGCGTCACAACTTTGACACACATATTTGAATTTTAAAGTTTGAATTGCCACATCTCAGATTACAAAAGAAAGCCAGATAAACCGTAAAGAACACGACAATGAATCTACAAGGTAAATATGAATTAGAAAGCGAATACATTCTCGCGGCAGTGTTTGACAAACCGCCATATTGTGTACACGTCACTAGTGATTTTTAATTTTATTTTCAAAATGCCGTCTTGCATAACACTGTAAGAGTAGTTCCCAAAAACAAAAAAAGAAGATGGAATATCTTTTCACAGGTAAATACAGTTTATTTAGTTGCTATAATTATTTATTTACCCGATAATTATATAGTTGTGTCGAAACACAAAACCTCAACCGTAGCTCGACCGTGATACCAGTTTTTGTCTATTTTTTCCCTTCATTTAGGGAGATTACTTGTTAGTCCAGACATTAGTGAACCTCATTTCTATATTTAGGAACTTGGTTCCTAACCTCATCTGAAAGTATTCTTTGGTGATACATACAATTATTTCTAATAATTATTACATACAAACAATTTATGGATGTTTCTACAAATTGCTGTTTTGTGTCTAGATGTGTTTCTTTTTTCTTTTCTTTTATAAAAGACATCCCGCACTAGGAATATATCCTGTGTCGCGGGGGACTTTACAAACTTACATGAAATGGACACAAAGAACACCCAGACTCAGAAAAACAATATGTGGATCACACAAAGTGTTGTCCTACGTAGGATTTGAACTCACGACACTTGGCGAAATAGGAAACGGCGTGGTGACCGTTAAACCACCAGGCCAAACGTGCAGTCGACTTTTTATGTTTTTAACTTGTGCTTCACATCATAATAGGCTATTTGACAATATTGAAAATAAACTATGGATTGTGGTCATACTATCAGATAATAGCCTAAAAAGACATATTTCACTATGAATTAAACAAAATAATGTGATTTTTTCGCAGATTGCACAAAATAAATTGTAACAATTTTTTGAAATATTTACTGCGACATGAACGCCTTGTGATTTGTTGCAACTCTGGTGACGTCACACGCTAGTAAACGAATGATTCCTCGACTGAGTATTATTCGCGTTTTGTGAATTTGTTTACTAGCGTATGACGTCACACGTGTCATGTGACCAGCGCCAGTAAAGAAATGTCGTTTTTTGACACGGTTGTCAATCTTGAACTATCTTAATTTTTAATTTTATTACAGTAGAAATTCCGCAAAATATTAACGTAGTGTGCTTATTACGTAATAAATAATAATTTAAAACGATTTCCAAAAATCAGTCAAATAGCCTATTGAATGATTCAGAATAATCGATAGTAGAAAACTTGATTCCCAGGTACTTACCGTTTAACCACAGAATATAATTGTTTTTTTATTAATTATTAATCATATATTACAAGTACTTTCGGTAAAGTAATTGATTTTGCTTTTTATAATTTTTACACGAAATTTACACACAAAACGAAAATATTATAAAAAGTTTGTGCAAAATAAAGGTTGCTCAGAGTTTGCATAGTATGTAACAGTAACTAAAATAAAAACCATAATATCCGAAAGTTCTATAATACTAAAATACCCTTTTTTCAATCTTAATATTTATCAAAAAAATAGGGATTTTTTTACTGCGTATGGTATCATTACACACACAAAGATGTACGTCTTCCTACAGTGTCACTCCGAATGTCACGCACACTAAAATAAATCAATCGGCGTCATGTTATTTGACAAGAACGTTCCATCTGGCTTTCTTTTGTAATCTGAGTGCCACATTATGTTTCACATCAAAAGACCTTTACTCATTTAGTTCATTAAAGATTTAGTAACTAGGTGTCAAATCTGAATCGTACATTATTCAATATCTACGATTTTAATTTAGGTATAAATAGCGGATACAAAATGTTTTGTTTTTCTTGATAGGCACAAATCTTATTTACCTACTTATCGATGATAACTTACACCAATACATTTTTCTTCGTAATGAATTCATTTACCTAAACATGTTTTTAAAAGCAGGGTGGCATTTTTTATGTAAATGTTAGTCAAAATTTAATTGGATTGATGCCTCATTAAAGCTTCCAAATTCGCAAAGAATTTCACAGAGTACCTACAGCGTGGGCATTATTCGACTTTAGTAACGTCTTAGCTATCAAAGAGAAACTCAGTCATATTCTTGTGAAAATGGAGTCAAACATCAGCATAAGTGTCTTAAGTTACGATTCTTGAGAAGGCGGTTTAGCCTCTTAATAACACCATGTTATATCGCCCCTCTATATCCTACTTTACCTACCCATCTTCCATTTTCCCTTTGTCAGCTTTCCGTTCTTCTCTCCCAGACACCCGTCACCTCACATCCTTAGTTCTATCTCATCTCGCTTTCACGCCGGTTTGTTTTAAAAACAATTGATTTGTTTTATAATAAAACTAGGTTTTACACGCGGCTTCGCTCACGCCGACTTTCATCCCCTGATTTACCCCCTTACGGGTGGAATTTCAGAAATTCCTTTCTTAGTGCTCACTTACGGTATATAAAGAACCTACATGCAAAATTTCAGGATTCGAGCTTCAGCGGTTTGGGCTGTGCGTTGATCTCTGGGTATGTCAGTCAGTCAGTCAGTCTGTCAGTCTGTCACCTTCCTCTTTTATACACACATCAAAAGTGTCTAGGGATCAAGCATTTTTATGCGGATTTCTTGAGATTGAGATGTGGCTTTGTAATAAATTTATGATTTTATAAATTTATATGAATCCTTTTTGGTGCATTTCATAATTTGAATCAGAAACTGTCAATCAAATTCGAGTAAAAGATGAAAATCAGCTGTCAATATTTTCCCTATAAAAACATACAACGCATTGAAGACATTATTAGTGCTACTGTTTCCCTACTACTGATTAAAACCAACGTTATTATGGAGCGGCGACGTCATTTAAGCAGGGAAGAAATGCTCAGAGCCATGGGAATGATAGAAGCTGGTTCCCGGCAACGTACTGTGGCTTTAGCTCTGAATACAAGTCAGAGTGTTATCAGTCGACTTTGGACACGTTACCGAAGCACTGGTACCGTGGCTGAGCGCCATGGAGGACGGTATCGCTGCACCACACGGAGACAAGACCGATACATTCAAATCTTAACTCGAAGAGCTCCAACAATAACCGCGATGATGTTAGCCGTGAGGCTTCATCACTCTTCAGGGAACTTAATTAGCGACCAAACATTCAGAAACCGCTTGCATGAAGTGAACCTTCATTCCCGAAGACCGCTACGGGTGCCACCTATAGCAATGCACAATCGTAGGATTCGATATCAATGAGCTCTTGAACACAGAAATTGGGCAGAAGAACAATGGCGTTTCGTGTGCTTTTCTGATGAGTCTCGTTTTGGTATGAGACCGGATACAAGACGTATACGACACTGGAGAACCCCTGGACGCCAACAGCGATTAAAATCCTGCCAGGAAGTCCATCCTTATAGTGGTGGAACCATCATGGTATGGGCGGGTATTTGGATCGGCGGAAGAACTGAGTTGATTTGGATCAGAGGCAACCTCAACGCTCAAATTTATCATCGTTCCTCTACAAGTGCAAATCGGTCCCTTATTTCAGTTAATGCATGATAATGCACGACCGCACACCGCAAGAGTTGTAAGACAGACTCTCGCCGCAGCTAACATCAATGTCCTGCCCTGGCCTGCTCAGTCGCCAGACTTGAACCCGATTGAGCATGCATGGGATATGCTACCGAGAAGAGCTCTGCCGAATATGGAGGGTATCCAGTCGCAAGAAGACCTTTTTTTGTTGTTGCAACGAACATGGGCGGCCATTCCACAGCGTGATTTGGATGAACTCATTTTGAGTATGCCAAACCGATGTTCTTGTGTTGTTAGTTATCGCGGTAGAAACACGGATTATTAATTGTTTAAGTTACCTAATAACATTTTAAAGAAAACTGTTATTTCAGTCTTTTTTTCGAACTTTAATGTCAATATTTTCCCTATAAAAACATACAACGCATTTACAACTCCAACAATAACCGCCATGATGCTAGCCGTGAGGCTTCATCACTCTTCAGGGAACTTAATTAGCGATCAAACAGTCAGAAACCGCTTGCATGAAGTGAACCTTCATTCCCGAAGACCGCTACGGGTACCACCTACTCCTACGTTACGACTGCCTCGTTGGTCTCGCGGTTGGCGTGTACGACTGCTGTTCATGAGGTCTCGGGTTCGATTCCTGGGTCGGACCAAATGTTTGTATGATCTACAAATATTTGTTTCGGAGTTTGGGTGTTTTCTATGTATAATATGTATGTATTTACAAAAAAAAAGTATATATGTATTTGTATCAGTTGTCTAAGCACAGCCTGTGTTATGGAACACAGGCTCTGCTTAGCTTGGGACTAGATGGCGTTGTGTGTTAAAATGTCCGAAATATTTATTTATTTATTTAGTGGTTCAATTGTCAAAAATCCCTTTATTAGGAAAATGGCAAATTTCTTTATTAATGCAAAGGTGACTTGGTTTATCGTTACTGTGACAAACGAAAACACTTTATTTGATGAATCCTTAAAGAAAATTTTAATTAATATCAATCAGGAGAAAAGTTATTGCAAAAATATATGTTGATCCCTAGACACTTTTGATGTGTGTATATATAGATAATTATTTAAGTTCTTTTTATTCAATTTCTTTTTTAAAATTTATTTTACAAGGCCGCTATAATAGTTCCATAGTTCCGGTCCTATCAGCAACCACGCTTAGGTGAAACGCACGCGTTCTACTCTAGTGTGGTTAGAAACGAACGTTTCTGAGTAAGCTGTAGACTGAGCATCATCAAGTCTTGATTTTAAACAGTCCATCGTTGAAGGCCTTCAGTACATACGCTGAATTGTATATGGTGAATTTTAAACTCTATGAGAATTTGGAGTATCTAAGATAATCCATAAGATTGTACATATTACTACACTAAAATGTGTGAATAGATTATTATACACCTTAGTGGAATACTATATTATGATTAAGTCTTGTCTACCAAGAAGTTTCTTATGCTAGGTTGCGTCTAATGTGATAGATCACAATTACTATCGTGATAGCATGATCCTACGTTATAGTGCATGGGATTTCACTGCTTCGTTTTGTATCTAAGTATTTTCTCCAAAAGGGGTAACAGAAGAGAAATGGACAATGCCAGTACTCTCCCGTCTCAGAGAAGAGTCAAGGCAAAGGAGAACGTATAGTACGAGCCGACTCAACTGTACTAAGGCTTCACAGAAAAAAAAAAAAACACTTTTTCGTTGTTTTTCGTCGAGTAAGTATGTTAACTTCCACCACCCTCTATAGCTGTTGGCACTCAAATTGCAGCGACGATCTTCTGTCGCTTAAGTTTCAGGAGTCTATTAGCAGCGGTCGTCACTTATTATCAAGTGAAACCGTCTACCTCTTTGATCACAATAAAAGAAGTACAATGAGTTTCACTCGCGGCTTCCAAAACAAAAAAGGACAAGGCGTCTTTTACAGGCAAGACAAAGGAGGTTTATGAACGATAAAAAAGGTCTCTCAAGCAAAAAATAAAGCCAAAATTAAACGACATTTCGATTAATCAAATCGACCTATCGCATTCCTCTGCTGAACGAAGGTCTCTCCCAAGGAGCACCAACTATCCCGATCTTGGGCAGTCCACATCCATCTAATTTATTTGGGGCGGATCACTATATTGCTTAGTTTCTTACAGGCTATATTAACTTTAAGAGCAAACTACACTCATTTAAATTAGTCGCGTCACCATTGTGTCAATGCTCTATAATATAGCGAACTTGTAGGTAATAAGAATAACAACGGCGATGAGCAACGATAGGAGTTATATTTATTGTGCAGGAGCTCCGGCTTCTTAAAACTCTAATATTACAAAAGTAGAGTAGTAACGTTATGCTAGTGATACCAACTTACATCTACAGTATATATTCTAAAATCCATCGGTACAATGCATTTAATCACGTCTTATTCAAGACGAGATAAGTCGTGTCTGATAACTACGTAATCGATAGTATACTCATATCTGAAATATGCTGATATAGCTGGTCAGGCTTAGCTATGTATAAATTCTATTAATTTAACAATATATGACGTAGGAATATAACTCCCGACAACAGACAACCTTTATCCTTTATTGAATATTTACAATTATGACCCTGAAATATAACAATTAATATAACAATTATAACATTAAACATGACTGCCCCGACTGCCTCGTTGGCGCAGTGGTAGCGTACGCGACTGCTGTGCATGAGGTCTCGGGGTTCGATTCCCAGGTCGGACCAAATGTTTGTATGATCTGCAAATATTTGTTTCGGAGTTTGGGTGTTTTCTATGTATAATATGTATGTATTTACAAAAAAAATATATATATGTATTTATATCAGTTGTCTAGTACCCATAACACAAGCTCTGCTTAGCTTGGGACTAGATGGCGTTGTGTGTTAGATGTCCGAAATATTTATTTATTTATAAAAACATGAACTCGACACTACAAACTTATTTTACGATAAACAACAAACAATACAAACTTGGCACGCACGTCGCGACCTTTATATATCAGCAAAATTTACAAACTACACCGTCATCACCTTACAAATATTTCCCAGTCAACAAAACCATTTTAGTATGATTATCACCACCAGACCTACACTGTGTCGACACGCCCTTGCATGGCCTTCATCAACTTCTTCTGCAGACACTTGCTTACCTGGTGGTACATCACGTACACCACCAGCAGCAAAATAGCTTTGATTCCCAAGCTCTTCTAATACGGCCTCATGGTTTTCTTGTGTGTTTACATCGTTCTGCACCATGCTAGTCTGTTCTTATTCTACTAATTTGGTTGCCGTTCCGCCCATCTTTCCGAAGTCAATTATTTTAAGTTCAATTTGCACAAAATAGCTATCAGCCTCCAGTTTCTCCTCTAGCGAGTGCTATCCTACCGACAAACACTGTGTAATATATTAAATCTCACAACCAGCCGGACGTGCCTTCCTGACTTAGTAATTATCGGCTTAGATGATTCCTCCGTTTTGTCAGCACGTTTCTCCTTAAGTACCGGCTTATCACTCTACTTGTTTGTTTCGCTTAAAAATGCTGGTTTTACACGATCGAGACACGTACCGCTCGGTGTTCATCCTTCCGAATACAGATCAACTTGTTTGTCCTACTGACCACAGGAAACGGTCCCTCATAGGGGGGAGTAAGGACTTTCTTTAACCAATCAATACGTACGAATACATGTGAACAGCTCTTTAATGCTGGATGAACAAAGGTAAATCGACCTGATCGCTCTCTCCTCGGCAATGACAGTATTCGACTGATATCTTGCTTTAGCTGCGACATGAAATCATCGTAATACTTCTTGTCGTTATTTTGCTCAAACACCTCTCTAGGCAACTTTATAGGCGCACCATACGCCATCTCGGCAGAACTTAGCCCGATATCATCTTTAATGCTGGCTCTCAAACCCAACATAACCGTAGGTAATTCTCTGACCCAGTTTTCTCCTGATTCTCTGGCCATCAATGCACTCTTCAAACTTCGATGGAACCTCTCAATTTTAGAATTTGCTTCTGGATGATAAGGACTGGACCTTATTCTAGTCACTCCCAAGAATCCTGTCAGTTACCTAAATAATGCTGACGCAAACTGTCTGCCCTGGTCCGTAGGTAGTGATAATGTCCATACAACGAAATCGTGAATTTCATCCAATATACACCACTCGATCTACAGTATCAGCAGAAATATCAGCAACAGCAATACTCGTACGATAAAAGTTGATCATACCGAGAAGTCTTCTAAGCTCTTGCACCGTCTTTGGTTTGGGAAAAGTAATGATCGCCTCTGTTTTCTCTTTTGACGGTGTTGGCGCGACTACTAGCGCCATCTTTTGTTAGAAAAACTATCATCGAGAGGTCGAGGTTGTAAATTAATTAACACAGGTGGCGTCTTTTTACACTTTGCAACATTGGAAAAGGACTTTGAACGAAGCTTTGGCACAACGAATTTTTCTCTGCGATCAATACCATTCAATTCCCGCTTTTAAAATTTATAAGTTTATTAAATAAATAGCTAAACGTGTAAATCAAATAAACAATTTATTGAAGAGTCCTGAAGACCCCCGTTACTGAATAGTCGGCTTTATCCCTTGGCTCGTTATATGATAACCAATCAAGCTCTGATTCGAAAATTCACACTTTTCAAGATTAATTGTTATTCCATAATTATTCAGTCGCTCAAATATCGCCTCAAGGTGCTTAGCGTGCTCCGTTTCCGTCTCCGACACACACAAACAGTCGTCAACGAACACATACACAAAATCTAAATCTCTGAATATATCATCCATGAACCTCTGAAAACTTAAGCCACTGTTACGCAATCCAAAACTTATTAGTGCGAACTCAAAAGCCCCAAACGGCGTAATAACGCTGGTCCTCTTAATATCCTCTTTAGCTACCGGAATAGCATGATAAGCTTTATTTATATAAATTTTGGACATGGCCACATTCTTCTTTTTTTCAAAAATAAAAGTAAAATCTAACAATCTCGGCAGTGAATAACGATCTGGCACTGTATTCTTATTTAACATCCTGTAATCTCCACATTGCCTCCATTCTCCACTCTTCTTTTTAACCATATGCAACTCGCTCACGGACTGTTCGACGGAGGACATATTCCCATCTTCACCATATCTTGAAACTCTTCTTTGGAATATTGTACTTGTGTGCGGGCAAAGGTCGCGCTTTACTGAACACCGGAGGGTCCATTGTCTCAATATAGTGCTCCACGTTATGCTTAGCGGGCTCCTTAAAGGAACAAGGATGAGTTATATATTATATAAATACTTTTCCAACAACTGCCGAACAACTCCTTGCATATTAATAAGTTTTCGCTAATTATTTTCTTCTTTTTCTTTAAAAAGACAACTCCCGCACTAGGAATAAATCCTGTGTCGCGGTGGACTTTACAAACATACATGAAACGGACACAAAGAACACCCAGACTCAGAACAACAATTTGTGGATCACAAAAAGTGTTGTCCTACGTGGGATTTGAACCCACGACAATTGGCGAAGTAGGAAACGGCAAGGTGACCGTTAAACCACTAGGCCAAACGTGCAGTCAGTCAATTGTACGTATAGTGACTTGTTTTGCTCTTGAAATAATGGCAGGCGTTTTGATACCTGTAACTCCATCAACAAGGCGCTTACCACGCACATCCACAAGTAAATTGTAGTGCTCCAGTATATCTGCACCTAATTAATATTGGCATACTGACGTCAGCGACGACAACATTCCACTGTATCGGTCTTCGAATATTTAAATCAAGCGTCAGCATTTTTTCTCCATATGACATGTCAATTACTGTATCATTTGCCGCATACAACTTGTCGTCTGATAACTGTGCTATACGTTTGTTCTTACACGGCAATAAACTAATATTGGCCCCCGTATCGACAAAACCTCATACCACTTTGTCGGTCGGTAATCATGAGGCGGTTAGAGGGATTGATAGTGCAGACTCCCACCTTCTTCTGCACTAATCGAAGTTTTCCGACTGCTCCTGCGACCTTTTCTTTCCATAGCTGGAATATCCCGTGGCGCCTGAATCATTTTTCCTGGCACAAAGAGTCTCGCATCTATATGCTTTATCCTTATACTTTATTTGATAAAAACACAATCTATGACGCGATGGCGAACGTGATCTAGATTTTGATTGTCTGCGACCGTGAAACCACCTATGTGTAAATCTGCTACGCTGATTCTGCATATTCTCAGCACGTAGCGACGCAATCTCTAACTGCATGCTTGCTAATTGCACCGTGAGATTGATGATGACACTGATATCGGCTGCTTTTAATGGTTGGCCTAATGACGATGATTTTGAACGGTCAAATACCTTGTCCGCCAGCTTGCCTAATTTGTCCAAAGTTAAGTTGTTCGCCACCGTAAGCACAGTTGTGATCGATTTCGGCAGACGACTGAGCCATAACATCTGGACCGCGTCATCAGTTAATTTGTTCCTTCCTAGTTCCTGCATACGCCTTAACAGCTGGGACGGTTTTTGATCAGCCAAATCTGATTTTGATAACAACATCTGGAACTTCCGCTGCTCTGATTCTTCGCAAAAACCAATTAACCTCTCTTTGAGGCTCCCATATTTATCAGTTTCCGGAGGGTTTATTATGAGATCACTTATGTGCTGAATTTCGTCCTTACCCAATTTGGATAAAATTAGGTTGTACTTATACTCGTCACCCTGTTTTTGGGGAGCGACAATAGCCTCAAATTGCGTGAACCATAAACGTGGCTGGTCAGTCCAAAAATGCCAAATTCTCTTCAGCACGGTGACTGACGATACCTCTGCTACCATTTCGCTTGAAACTCCGGCAATTGCAGCACTTCCAGCGTCTTGAAAGCGTCGACTGCTTCTTCACCGGACTGGAACAATAGACCACGAAGACTTTTCTTAATTTTAGGAAATTTAAAGAAATCATTAGGGCTTAGGTCAGGACTCTATGGAGGATGGTCAAGAATGTCTACTTTTTCCTGCTTCAATTACTCATCCGTTTGACGAGCGCTATGTGAGCTTGCTTTGTCGTGGTGCAGGATGATGCGTCGCTTTGAGTTAGATTTTCGAAGTTCGGCGATGACTTATGGTAAACAAACTGTTGTATTCCACTCTGCGTTAACCGTTCTACGATCTTCAAGTGCAATAGCCGCAACATGGCCGGTTTTTCCAACGAACGCGGCCACCATCATATTTGAAGTACTTCGAGAACGAACAACTTTAGTCGGCTTTGAAAGACCCAGATTGTAGATTGTTGTTTGGAATCAGGATCGTAGGCATAGATCCAAGATTCGTCACCACTGATGATGTCGTAGACGTGATTTTTTTTTTTTTTTTTATGTATGGCCCGCCAAAATGACTCTACTCTGCCTGATGGAAAGCATACGCAGAATCCAAGAGTATTGGTCACCATACTCACTACGAATGCAGACAATGCAGTATGGCGACCCACACCATGGCGGCCTAGTGATGCTGCTGCATCTTTTAGTCTAGTCAACAAGTATGGAACTTGTTGACTAGACTATTTGGGCCTCCGGTCTCGCACTCACCAACGAAACACGACAGCACGAACGTGGTCATTTTACGTTGATTTTCTGTGCGAGGGTAGTACCGCCCCGGTCGAGCCGGCCCATTCGTGCTGAAATCAGCGTGGCTCTACTACCTCTATAAACTTTTGTTGACTCTCCTCGGTTGAACCTTTGCAGAGTTTTCTTACACCATCTGACGCGGGCCGCCTTGTGATCGTCGGAAAGCAGATGCGGTATCCAACGGCAAACTAGCTTTCTCTCACCAAGGGCATCATGCAGGACCTCCGGATTGGTGTCCCTGAGATGCCTAATAGAGCCTCTATCTCTCGACGATCTTCGAGAATTAGTTGTCTCACAGCAATGATGTTATCTTCAGTGAAGGCGGATTTTGGGCGTCCATCGCGAGATTTGTCACTAACACTAGTATGTCCACGCTGGAATTCTAAATAACAGCGTTCGACCCGCAGACATGGGGCTTCATCACTGAACACAGATGTTAGCTCTTCAAAACACTGAAGCCGTGTCAGGCCTCTTCTAAAGTTGTAGAAAATTATTGCACGAACAGTTTCCTTAGAAAGATTCATTTTCGTACGTAACCTGTCAGTCCAATCGACGCTGTGGCTGTGAATAAACAATAGCATTAATCCTAATACTTTCAACTGTTTTGAGATTCAAAATTTAAACACATTCGAATTTAGAACAGTTCCAAATTCAAAATTATAAGGGAAATATGAAAACGACAGTCCGGGAATGAAGTCTTTGGTACAATGAACGTAATCTATTGCTGAATAGGCAAATGACACCTGGGGTAGTATACTGTGAGTCAACTAGAGTGAATTTCTGTGTGTTTAGGTGATTCTGCCTGCCTGGTGATAGAAATCAAATATAGCTAAGGTAGGGCCGTTATAGAGCAAGAGCCCACGAAAGCCAGACCTTCGTTATTTTATAAAAGCTGAAAGTTTTTCTAGCGGCTATAGAGATTGGGTTGTGGTTACTTGGTCTGCAGGTAGTAAATGTGTATAAAATAGTACCTAATTTTCGTTAAAGTATAAAGCTCAATTTTTTTATATTTTCTTTGGGATAACTTTAGAAATCTCGTCATCCATTGCTGGACACTTATGACAGTTGCTACCCCCGGCCAGAAACCCCTAAACTTTCATAAATTATAGTTGTAGGTACTTTCGTTAGAGTATAAAAGCTAAATCTTAAATAAGTTACTTGAGGACCTATAAAAAAATGTTACCTCAATAGCCGGACAGTTTTAATGGTTTTTACATCTTGCCAGACACATTTAAAGTCCACTGTAGGTGCGAGCGCGAATTCTTATTCGATTACGATCTTTTAAGATTTTCGATAAAAAATATTTTTTTACGTTCATAGCCATGTTACATAAAGTAAAATAATTATTTTAATATCATGAAATACAAAAAAAAGAATGATTACGTGTAAAAAAATGTCTAATATTTTTCAGTCACCATTCTGTTAAAAAAAGGGGCCAAGTGCGAGTCGGACACGCCCATGAAGGGTTCCGAAGCAGCAAGTAACATAATATAAAAGTTCTTGTAGTTCGTTGTAACTTTGATCGATGTTTTAATAATAATGTTTTTTTTTTTGCGGTTCACGATTTATGACGTATTAAAAAAAACTACTTACTAGATCTCGTTCAAACCAATTTTCGACGGAAGTTTGCATGGTAATGTACATAATTTTTTTTTTTGGTTTTATCATGTTGTTATTTTAGAAGTTACAGGGGGGAAGTTACAAACGACCTTGCAATAATTAATACTTTCTTCACAAAATCTGTAGAACATCTAATAACCTATAAGAGTGGCGGGGTGTGTACTCAGATAGACTACATTCTAACTGATAGAAAACAGCTGAAGACATGCAAAGACTGCAAAGTCATACCCGGGGAACCTCTCACCTCCCAGCATAGAATACTAGTAGCAGAGTTCAAAATACCAAAAACATACAAAGTTAAGAAAGAGAAAGTTATAAGAACACGGTGGCATAAATTGGAGAGTGAGGAGGGCCTCAGACCATGTGAAGACATCGCACACCACCTCCAGGAGCAGCAGGATGACACAGCCGATGCAATGTGGAGAGATTTTCAACTAACTGCAATTAAAAATAAGTTATGGAATCAGGCGTTACTTTGCGGAAATCCATGACATTAAATGCTATGAAATATATTTAGCTTTAATTCCGCGAGACAAATATCCAGGTCTGAAAGCAGGACACAAATCCCACCGTCATGCATACTCACATGCACATATGGGTATCATGCATATGCACACATACAAAACAAGTGAGAAATAATTAGCATGCCATGCAACCAAACCTATACTCGACACGTGTTTCGCCCATCCACGGGGCATCCTCAGGAGATGTTGGCTCGTCGAGCGTTTGAGCTCGAATGAGCTAGACGCACCGCTGTCGGCCCTTTATATACCGTTTCGATGACGCTATAATAACGGTCGATACAATGTCACAAAGACATCTGTGCCGAACTACCTGCAATCATGCTTAGAAGTGGTGATGGAATTAAATTTGTTTGGTCATTCAACAGTGTATATGCATTATTATTGTTATGTTTTGATATTTCTAACTGTTCCAACACACTCAGCCGGAAACCCTTATCGCAAACATGCAGAATATTATAGGTATTGTTGCCGCTCAAGGAGTGGCCGGTGTCGATTAAATGTTTTGCGAAATGTGATTTATCTGGATGGCCATTCCTGTGAGCGGCAACATGTTCCCTGTACCTAATTGCGAAACTACGGCCTGTCTGACCCACATAGACCCCGGTGCAATCATTGCATACTAATTTGTAAACTCCGGATTTTTTTGAACTCTCTAATTTATCTTTACCGTTACATAATTTACGCAAGTTATGATCCGATCGAAAAGCTACGTAAACATTGTGTTTTCTTAGAATATTCGCGATTCTATCTGAAATTGGGGCTATGTAAGTGAGACTCCCGATATTCATGTTAATTCTTTCGGGGGTACATGCATAAAGTGCTGATTGCGCCCGGTCATTCTGCTTTGGTTGTTACACTATACAACACAAGCGTTAGAAGTAAAATGGATAGCGCCGTTAAACATCAGGTGGCATTTCAGATAAAGACAGCGTCCACAACCACCATTACCCAAAATTATTCCGAAATACAAGCACATCGGACATTACAAAACACAATTACTCAAAATGATTTAATAATTACTAAAGCCGACAAAGGCAATACAGTAGTCATTTTGGATAAAACTGCATACCACCAGAGGGTTAACGACGTTATCCAGGGGGAAGATTTTGAACGTCTTACTACCGACCCTACCAAAAAATTCACTCTATAAATAAAGAATGCAATTAATAACACGTCGTACATTTCTCCAGGCCAGTTAAAATATAAAATTCCAATAACCATTATATAAAATAACCTAACCGGCCACTCCTTGAGCGGCAACAATACCTATAATATTCTGCATGTTTGCGATAAGGGTTTCCGGCGGAGTGTGTTGGAACAGTTAGAAATATCAAAACATAACAATAATAATGCATATACACTGTTGAATGACCAAACAAATTTAATTCCATCACCACTTCTAAGTATGATTGCAGGTAGTTCGGCACAGATGTCTTTGTGACATTGTATCGACCGTTATTATAGCGTCATCGAAACGGTATATAAAGGGCCGACAGCGGTGCGACTAGCTCATTCGAGCTCAAACGCTCGACGAGCCAACATCTCCTGAGGATGCCCCGTGGATGGGCGAAACACGTGTCGAGTATAGGTTTGGTTGCATGGCATGCTAATTATTTCTCACTTGTTTTGTATGTGTGCATATGCATGATACCCATATGTGCATGTGAGTATGCATGACGGTGGGATTTGTGTCCTGCTTTCAGACCTGGATATTTGTCTCGCGGAATTAAAGCTAAATATATTTCATAGCATTTAATGCAATGAAAAAGCAAAACAATATTTAGGAGTATCTAAAGGTGCCATCAATAATAACAAGGATACTAGCTGGTGGAACGAAGAAGTAAGGGAAAAACTGCAAACTAAGAAAACAGACGAAAGACGATGCTGACCATAAAGCTTATAAAATTGCTAAGAAAATTGCAAAGCGAGCCGTCGCACAGGCCAGGGCAGCCACCAGGGATGATTTCTATGCTAAACTTGAAACCGCTTCAAACGACAGAGAAATCTTTAAGTTGGCAAAACACAAACACCAAAGTAGTAGGGATACTGCCACAAATAAATTCATCAAAAATAACCAAGGACAACTACTAACATCTAACGAAGACATCAGAGACCGCTGGAAAGAATACTACACAAAATTGCTAAATGCGGTATTCCCTAGTGAGGCGCTACAAGATTTCCCTGCTACAGAAAGACCTATCCCATGCATAATGCCTGAAGAGATAAAACTAGCAATCAAACGAATGGCAAATAACAAAGCCTCTGGCCCTGACGATATCCCTGCTGAATTCTGGAAGCGAATAGGAGATACCGGCGTACTGCTCCTGACTAAACTTTTCAACAAGTTCCTGGCAGATGGAATCCCCGACGAATGGCGAAAAAGCTTACTCATCCCTTTCTATAAAAATAAACGTGATATAAGACTCTGCGGCAACTACAGAGCTATAAAGCTAATTTCACATTCCCTCAAAATATGGGAGAGAGTCATCAATGAAAGGCTACTTGAAATAACTAGCATAACTGAAAACCAATGCGGATTCGTCGCCGGTAGATCCACAACTGATGCCATACACTCGGTCAGAACACTGATGGAAAAGTACCGAGACAACAAAACGGACCTGCACATGATATTCATCGACATAGAAAGCTTTCGACCGGGTACCGACAGAATTAATTTGGCACGCTCTAAGGGCCCAGAGTGTCTCTGAGCATTACATAATAGCAGTCAAAGATATGTATCACCAAGTATCAACCAAAGTGCGAAGTCCGGCCGGAACAAGCGACGAGTTTGATGTGAGGGTTGGTGTGCACCAAGGTTCCGCCCTCAGTCCTCTGCTATTTAATATTGTAATGAACCATCTCACCTCAAATCTGCAACGAGAGCCGCCATGGGACTTCCTATACGTGGACGACGTCGTCATCATCAGTGAAGATGTGAACAACCTACAGCAGATTTTAGAAAAGTGGAGGGAAGCTCTGGAATCATCAGGTCTGCGAATAAGTAGAGAGAAGACCGAGTACATGCATTGCAACTTTAGTGGTGTCAACAGCGGACATATCATATGCCTGCAAAACACCCAGCTAAAAGAAGTGGACCATTTCACGTACCTAGGGTCAGTCATCAGTAAAGATGGGTCAATAGACACTGATGTCACCCATCGCATAAATACCGGGTGGACAAAATGGAGAGCACTATCAGGCGTGTTATGCGACAGCCGTATGCCCGTGCGTATAAAGGGAAGAGTATACAGAGCAGCCGTCCGACCGACCATGACATACGGAGCCGAATGCTGGCCACTCAAAAAGCAGCACGAAACTCAATTACACTGCGCAGAGATGAAGATGCTCAGATGGGCAGGTGGTGTGACTAGCCTGGATCATGTCAGAAACACACACTATAAGAGGCACCTTCAAAGTAAGACCTATCCCGGATAAAGTACAGGAGAGCCGTCTGCGGTGGTACAGACACGTTATGAGGTGACCATCTGACCACATGACCAGAAAAGTGTTAGACATTAAAACCAAACCCCGAGGACGAGGAAGACCCCGAATCACATGGATGTCCGACGTAAATAAGAACCTCAAAACAGCCTAAGTCAACAAAGAGACGACCCAGGACCGAGTTTCCTGGAGACGCATGATACGGAGGGCCGAACCCAAATAAAATGGGAAAGAGCCAGGCAAAGAAGATTAACAAAATAAGAAAAAAGAAACAAGGTATTTAGTTATTCGTTAATAACTTCTAAAATACTGATATTTTAGGAATTTTGAAAAAAGAGCCCGAAAGAGGCGGAAATTTCCAATAAAAAAGTCCTAACTCCCGAAACATAATCTCTATTATTTATAACTGTTTTTAACGCTGAAAATTGGGCTCCGCGAGGTCTTTACGGAATAGGCGCACCGCCTGAAAAACTGGTATGTCACCTAAAATAATTGTTTTATAGTATCAGATAACTACATTTTAAAAATTTGAATAAATTATGGTGTAATCTACACACTTGAACGAAAAAAACCACGGTGAACATATTTATGTCGATTTTTCAAAAGTAACACCATTGTTAATTATCTAGTTTTTTTCCAGTCTGTGTTTTTACAAATTACGGCATAAAAGTTTAAATAATTGGTCTAAAACTTTTCCGCTTCGTGGAGCTCTTCTTATTTAGGTACGTAATAAAGTTATGCAAAAAACAATTCTTAAAGCTTATTATTTTGTTAATTATATTTTTTTAAACTAACAGAAAAAACATTTTTTTAGTAATATCTTATTACTGCTGTTTTTGCATCTAATAAAAGCATTAATAAACATTAGAAATTTTTGTATTAAGATTTTTCTTGATTTTTTTTTACACAAATAGACTATTTTGGGTTTTTTTTACCATCTTAATGCATAGGTGAAATATTTTATTAAAAATAAAATTTTTGTTTAATAATTTTTCATAGTGTTTAAAATCGTTTTTTATATTTCAACTGTTTAAATAATTAGTTTAGAATTTTTTTTTCTTAATAGTCATCATTTACCCTTTTCACTCGATTGACAGAGAATTTATTTTTTTATAAATAATGTCATTGTTAAATAACTTAACAATTTGTTATAAACAAATAATATTAATCGTTACTATTTTTTTCAATTAATAATCAAATTTAAAAAAAATGGAAAAATATTTTTAGTTTTTTTTTTGTATTTAAATTATTTAAGAAAGATTACTTTTTTCTTACAAATTTCTTTTTAAAAGAAATTGTATTACTTTTTTTTATATATGTCGGCGCAACTACAACGATTAGTCTAGAAAACCTAGAATAATTAAGGTAAATCATTTGATTGTTCCAAAATTAGTTTATAAACCACCAGTTAATTACTTAAAAGTTTATTATGATGTAAAATGAATGTCATTATAATTTCAATAACTACCCTCAAATCTTACAAACACGTGCACGTGTGCCGCGCCTATAAATACGGCCGCACTGTGAGCGATCGGTTCAGTTACACTCGAGCCGTCGTGCAGTGCGGGCGTTGTACCAGGAAGGACAAGCTGTAAATAAGCTAAGTACTTGGGCTTCTTAATTGTTGTAATTAATTATTAAACATCTGGGACTAATCATTTAAGATGTGACTTTCAAATCATTTAAGAGTGGTTATGAGTTTCTTTGCCAGTATTCTTCTCATAAGGCTCTATTTTGGAAACTGGAAATTATGGATCAACATATGACCATGACAATACAGTGTACCTGTGGAGCCTGTTTGTGTCGATCTATGATTTTAACTGTAGCTTCATTAATTCAATAAACCATTTGGAATTCAATATTGTCTTTGGTTGTATAAATAAACCCTACTACCCTAAACTACGTGTATAATAATTAATTGATTAAAAGCGATTTCTATTGCTACAAATCATGAGTGCCACTATTGAGATAATCAGTGACGTCGGCGAGGCAGACGTCGCCTTTTCTAAAAATCATTACTCGCCCTATCCTCCGACATATACCTACTTTGTTTTATATGGTTGTTCGTTGTTCTGAAAAAAAATATAACGATTAATATTATAACAAATTGTTAAGTTAATTAACAATGAAATTATTTATAAAAAAAAATATGTTTCTCTCTTAATCCATTGAAAAGGGATGACTATTACGAATAAAAAAATTCTAAACTAATTATTTAAACAATTGAAATATTAGAAAAACGATTTTAAACACTATGAAATTTTTTTTAGCAAAAAAAAGTTTTTTTTACAAATACATTATTTCATCTATGCATTTAGATGACATTTTTTTTTTTTGAAATCCTAAGATATAATATTGTTTAAAAAAATCTTAACAAAAAACTTAAAACAAAAATTTCTAATGTTAACTACTGCCTATAATAGATGCGAAAACAGCAGTAATAAGATATTATTCAAAAAAAAAAAATATTTTTTTTTTGAAAATTCATTTTCTGTTAGTTTAAAAAAATTATAATTAACAAAATAATAAGCTTTAAGAATTGTTTTTTGCATAACTTTATTACGTACCTAAATAAAAAGAGCTCCACGAAGCGGAAAATTTTTAGACCAATTATTTAAACTTTTATGCCGTAATTTGTAAAAACAGAGACTGGAAAAAAACTAGGTAATTTACAATGGTGTAACTTTTTGAAAAATCGTCATAAACGTTTTTTTTACCGTGGTATTTTTCGTTCAAGTGTCTAGATTACACCATAATTTGTTCAAATTTTTAAACAGTTATCTGATACTATAAAACAAATATTTTAGGTGATATACCAGTTTTTCAGGCGGCGCGCCTATTCCGTAACGACCTCGCGGAGCCCAATTTTTATTGGAAATTTCCTCCTCTTTCGGGATCTTTTTTCAAAATTTCTTAAATATCAGTATTTTAGAAGTTATTAACGAATAACTAAATACCTTGGTTTTTTTTCTTATTTTGTTAATAACAATCGCAATTTTTTATGTGCTAATAAACCTTTTAAAAACATTTTTTTGGACGACATTGCGAATCAAATGAACTATCGGCGCTATCGCACATATTTTTAGGAGCTTTATTTCTATTTAACACGTTTTTGAACTTGTGGACTAGACTATCTAGTGAACAATTTATAACACTGCGACAAAAGGCTTATCGGGCGGTAGTTGTCTAATTTCCGGATGTCTCCCTTTATAAGAAGAAGAACTATTACCGCATTGTGCAAGTCAGGACGGGTTTCACTGTCCATCCGCTACAAAGGTCAACCGCGAGAAATTGGCGTTCCTGTGCCGGACGTCACCTCAATAAAACGGGTGGTGCCCATGCTTTTGAAAGATAGGCGCTAGTAGAAATCTGTTTGGAGCTGTCATCTACACAAGAAGTTCCGCAAGGGTCAGTGTTAAGACTTCTACACACTATGTCGTTTGCCTGAACATCGGGTATGTCGACAAGCCCGGCGGCAAAACTGGCATCTAATTGAACTGTTTGCCGTGCAAAGAAACCACCGACTAAAAAATGTTGCGACGGCGACGGCGGCCCTATTATGCTAAAACGTTTATAGAATCCGTAATTGGTGACGAGCAGATTCCCTAGCGGCAAGTCGCAGAACTAACGTATGACAGATAAAAATACACGATAAAATTCCACTTTTAAAATTCTGATCACCCTCACGAAGTGGTCTTATACTATTTTTTACTACTCCGTAGACGTCTATCAATGAAATCATTGTAGAAAGAATTTAAAATAACAATGCACTCGCTCTGTATATTAAACTGTCAGGTAGAAGTATCTGTCTTACGTTAGTTCCGCAAACGGCCACTAGGGAAATCTGCTCGTCACCACGTTAACATTCCACTTTAAAAATACTGACCACCCTCACGAAGTGGTCTTAAAGTATTTTTTACTACTCCGTAGACGTCTATCAATGAAATCATTGTAGAAATAATTAAAATAACAATGCACTCGTTCTATATATTAAACTGTCAGGTAGAAGTATCTGTCTTACGTTAATTCAGCAAACGGCCACTAGGGAAATCTGCTCGTCACCAATAGGCCTTTAGGGCTGTTCCTGTGGAACATCGGCTATGGCTGAGTGTGTAAGTCCCTTTTTAGATGACGCCGCCGTCTCGAGATACACAGAAGACATGCTCATGACGGCGTGGGGAAAGGTGCACTGTGAGACAGCTCTGAGGGCCGCGGCCATGATTGCAAATGTTCTAGGGCGGATCCAGTGTCAAGGTCGTGGGGTAGCTTTGCAGAAAATTGTGACCTTGTTCTTACATGGACCTCGAAGGGAGTCACCTGAAGCTAGAATTGGCTCGGAATCTTGCGACTCGAGAAATCGAGTACCCGAAATTTTAACTTCACTGGGTCCTGGTTGAGGAGCAAAAGGAAAGATTTAGGCAACCAAGTGCCAAGCAGACAGCGGTAAGGTCCCTTATGGTAGATTTGATCAGGAGGAAACACAGAACTCTCTCAAACCCGCTGACGCAGGAGTTCATCAAGAAAGGATGCTTCTATATCCGACAAAGTTTACGCTCTATGTGGTTATAGTAGGCTCGATTCCGATACACCGTAAACCCCGGTGTATAAATGGATCAAGAGGGTTTAACATGTAAAAAAATTAGTAAAGATATGCCAACTGCCAAGATAGTTAAGATGCTAGAAACATGGGGGGGGGGGGGGCGATGGGACGATTACTTAGGGCGCTCTTGATACTAAATCCACCTCTGCAGTACAATAATAATAACAACTCCAGGTAACTCACATCCTGGTGTATACCTAGTTCCAAATTAAGCAGAGCCTGTGCTATGATAGGCAGACTGCTGATAAATACAGACATAGAACTAATCATCGTTCCCTCATCACACAATTATTTGTCCTGGGTAGGAATTGAACCTTCGACCTTAGGCTTGCTAAAAAGTAGACATACATGCCCGTCCAAATAAACCTACAAAATGTTAGCATGGCATATGTTAAACGATTCTAGAGGTTTTAGGTATGAAACAATAACAGTAGGTATATAATTATCTCGCAATCCGGTCGGTCGGGAAGTTGGGTTGACGTCATTATCCAATTCAAATGCATGCGATGATAATACATATGATTAGCCTCAACTATCACAAGGCACTACGATGTATTGGTGACGAGCATATTCCCTAGCGGCAAGTCGCAGAACTAACGTATGACAGATAAAAATACGTATACACGTTAACATTCCACTTTTAAAATAGTGATCACCCTCACGAAGTGGTCTTATAGTATTTTTTACTACTCCGTAGACGTCTATCAATGAAATCATTGTAGAAAGAATTTAAAATAACAATGCACTCGCTCTGTATAATAAACTGTCAGGTAGAAGTATCTGTCTTACGTTAGTTCCGCAAACGGCCACTAGGGAAATCTGCTCGTCACCAATTGCGTTACGGCAAATAAGTAATAAGTATTGCAACTATCTAATTAGTGCTTCAGATAAAAATGTTGATTGACTTACCCCCAATTCGTAATGATCTCATTTTCTGATTACACCTGTGATTTTTATCATCAACCTTTTTAATAGTAAGGTTAAACTTAATTTAGAAATTTTTAACGATTTGTTGATCGGCTTTCTGCATGTCCCTCCTCGCATGAGTTGTTGGACATTGGTATGTAAGTAATTCTATGGCCAAAATGTCTAGGTGTAAATAAATACGCGATTCATAAAGATTATTTAAACATACTTTCAAAATAATAACACGCGCCAGCTTATACAGTTACCTCAATGATATTATAGTGAAAAGAGGAGAGTTTTACTATAACATCATTGAGTTACCTGCTACACGTACCTAATGGGATTTTTGATAGGTAAATTCCATTGTTACAACCAAGAGAATTCAAGGAAAATAACGAAAAGTATTGAATAAAACTCATCTCAACTTTATAATTTATTATTTATCAAATATTTATTATAAGGTTATACAAATTTGTAATTGAATAATAAGTTAAAGAGCTGAATGATCTCATAGATTTATTATCAAATAGACACAATTATGTGGGCCTAGAATGAGTTTACTTCCAATCACCTCTCTCAACGGCGAGCGCGTTTGTCGTTGTCTTTAAAGATTTCAATGCTGGCCTAGGTACATTATCTAAGGCTGGCCTATCGCAAAGCCGAACACCGTCACCATGACGATCGAGTTAATGTAAAACAAACTCACACAAGGTCCTCTGATGCCGTTATCAATGCTTATAAATTATTCGTTGTAACAAAGTCGCCTTTTAAATCATTAGTCGCGTGGCGCCGTGGAACCTCAACTGACACCCAAGAGATCTCATTTCAGCAAACCTTGGTGTATTTACGCGGAGCATCGGTTGCACAAACAACAAGATAAAAATGCATCAATGACTGCAGGAGTGGCTAAGCGATTAAGAGGGTATATTACATTACGCGTCAATTGTGGAAAGAAATCGCTTGTCTTGTCGCATCACGCAAAACAGTGGTTTTCGGCATTGCTTTTTCCAAAATGAATTTTATTAACCTATTATTTACTATTTTTGAAGGTTGGTTTGATATATAATGTAGTAGTTGCATGATATCCAACTTAATCCAACTAAAACTCGAAGCCTTTTTTTAGTTGTATTTTTAGTTGCATTAGGATTTTTAGAAGTAGTAAGGTAAGTGAAGTATTATTATACTCTAGCAAGTATATAGAATATAAAATAGGACCAATAAGTATAAAAACGTGTTATTATAATAAACATTTTATATCTTTGTCAAATTCTTCTTTACCGCAGTTTGGTATAGAGGTGTGTATGTTATAGGTATGGCGGCAACTATTCAATACGATATTCTCACGTACCAGTTCATGTAGTTACTGTATTGAATTTCCGTAAACCCTGTGCAAATCATCGCTCTCCGCTCTACCACTCCTGGTTTTTCGGTTGATAATTTTTTAGCAGTTTGCATTGGAGCATTGTTGTTTGGACACATGACACTTTAAGCAACTTGGTAGCTAGTTTGTTCACACAGTATGTATGTACATACATACCTACTGGTTTGTGTAAATGAATAGCTAAACTATATATTATCATGTATTTCTACTTGCTCCGAAAAACCGGCAAATACACCATACCTGTGTTGCATAGCTTACGATCAGCCTTCCAAGCCCTGGCTCGTATTGGCAGGACAGCAAGATACCAGCTTCAGCAAAGTCGCACTTAAATCATGGCTCCTTACAAATTAGGTACATAACTATTAGTATTTATGATAGGCACGAATTAGAGCATTATATTAAATCAGTTTTATTATACAGCTAAGGCTTTAGAATTATGATTGATGACTTTGTACTTGTCTTTCAATTGAAAATAACATTTAGAAAGGCCTTCACAAAAATATCTTAATTTTATGCCTTGATTTAATTTTAGGTGCATTAAGTATAATGAAGTAGAATTAATAGTAATTCTATCGATACATGAATTTATCTCAATTTGATTGACGTTAGTTGGAAGCGACATTTAAAGTAGGATATGATAATTTCAAATGAATCGCTAATATCGCTTATGCTTTATTGAAACTATTTAAGAAATTATGATAGATATCATAATTATTCCTTTTAAATTAGACAGCATAGTATGTCCGACTAGGAAATAATAACATTGTATAATATTCGGATCAGGCAGTAATTCATTGCTTATAATCTATCATGTTGCGCCCGGTCATATCATGACACAATCGATACTTTGAAGTCTGTAATGACAAACTAGATCGCAAGTTGCAAGTGTCTTAATAATGAAATGGCCGGGCACATATATTTAGAACAAATTACATAAAATTATTCGCTCTGGCAATAAGTAATATACATATAGATATATGTAACTGTATATTTTTCACGTTTGGCACAACAGCGCGCAGCTATGCCAAGTTAAAGGAATAAAGTTATTAGTATGGACACGGACTCCTAACTTGAAATATGGAGAAAGCTAAATCTCTTTGGTTAACAAAAAATAAGTATCAAGAGTTGAGTCGCAGCTTAACCCTTGTTTGGTTTCCAAGTCTATCACTGCTTTATATAATAGGGACCATGAATAATGAATAAGCGTTATTCATTATTTTTTTACTTCTTGATTGGATTTTTTTTTAACCGCAAAAAAATACTACTTACTTTACATACCTTACCTATCCATGGGCGTGTGACTTCATCATTGGTGCTACACTTTACAGAACCAAACATATTTATTAAAGCAATTAGGTATATTAATACAATTATGCAGGTCTGATATTTACGTAAACTTTATCATTACCGATACTGCCGTCATCGGTGCCGGCATTTTCACGCAGGAGGGATTCCTGTAGTGTCACTACTTCGGAACTTTTACAGCTCCCGAATTTGCATTAATTCATATTTCTTCTAAAAGAGAAAGTAAGGATTGACTTATTAATACAGATTGATTAAACTTGCATCCTAAAATGTCTTCCAATAATATGAATGAATTACTTAATCCCCATCAACATTTGATAGAGATTATGGTAAATGAAATGAAATGTAAAAATGAGTCTTGCCTTAGATCACGTATAATAAGTAGAAAGCATACATTTATTAGATCTTTAAAAGTGCTATTATTGTATAATTAATTAGACTGTGTTGTGATTAAAATGATTCTATCCACAAACTTAATGTCAGACTACTGAGATGAGAGTTTACTGTAAATATAGATTTTCCCTTACGACGACGACTTAGCATTAAAAAACTATTAATTTCATTAGTTTATGGATAGAAAGTTTCTACACAACACGGTTTAATTAACAGAGCAATTTAAAACGTGACGGGAATATTTTTAATTGAAAATGTAGGAAAAGTAATTAAGAATTAATAATATTTTTGGTAACTACTTTTAACAGAGAATGATGCATAATTATTACAAGAAGATAAAAAAAAAATAAAAACCAAATAACACTAAAATACAATAAACTGTTAATACAGTTTAGTAAAAGTCTTAACCAAACCAATAAAAAAAAATTAGAGCATGCACAGAATACATATATTCGTAATAGTATAAATCAAGTCCATACTTCCGGTCAATCCAAAATGTTTTAAACTCAGGACTTATACTTACTTATAATATAATTATGATCATCTTCTATATTTAAATAACAGGCAATGGGTAGCAATCCGCAAGTTGTGTAAACAGGTGAGTACTAGAGAATTTGAAACATACCAATCGAAAACCGAACAGGTGTTTACATTATTTTATATGATGTGCATATGTGTTATAAAAAGATTGGTATTGTTAATTGCTTTGTTAAATTTAAATTATACAATTATATAAAAATCCATATAAAACGGGATGAAATTTCTAAGTCAACTTTTCCTTAATTTTTTTCCTTATACCTTATAGGCCCGTATTCACTTTGTATAGTACGGTTGCAGGTGCATAGTGCGGGTGATTGGTGGAAAGTACGTATGGACCGCGAATTCGCCATCCACGCGTATTTTCTATCAATCATTGATCACCTCACTTCACACCTGCACTCGCACTAAGCAAAGTGAATACAGGCCTTTAGAGCCGATGTTGAACATGAACGTGAACAAAAATACATTTTTCAGGTAGTAGAAGTTTTTCTTCTTTATCTATTATTTTCTTCTCTTCTACCTTTCTGAATTCATCTCTTTTACCAAATATACAATAAACAATCTTCTTACGTTTGAATCAAATGTTTTACTGAAAAATAGAAAGACTAGAGAAGTTCTCTTAATAGACTTAGTTAAACGATGAATAGCTAATAAATAGTTAATCAATTAATAACAACTTAACTTTTGGTTCTACATTGAAAAATTTTAAAATTAGCATTGAATTCAAAAGTAAAATAGAAATAATGTAATGACATTAATTCCATTGATGTAATCACAAATACATCCTTAAAACTATCTCTAGACTAACTTACGTGTAAAAGGGATCAGCTTCAAATTTACAAACTAGAAACTTGTAGTTGCCACATTGCTGCAGTGTGGCGAAAGAAGTATCTCTTTTCTACGCCATTATTAGGTACAGCTAGGTATGTTACCCACAATAAGTTTCTAGTTTGAAATTGTATTATATTAAAAGTAGTTCGTACTCGATTTCATTCATTCATATTCGTGTTCAACGTTCACAAAACAAAAAGCTACAATTTTAATTAATTCAATAAAAAATATGCAATTTTAGTGGATATTATATTATATACATATTAAAAAAAACGGATAAAATTAATACCAAATAATACTCATTTTTATTACGTATCAAGACGCAATGAAGCTACTTACGATAAATTTGCTTGATAGTAATAAATGGTAAAAATAGACCCGGAATCCTGCCGATCCTGGACTACCATACTTGTTAGAAAAGTTAATTTTAGTATGGACGTACTCGCGTTGAATGTGATTCCAAGTAGGTAATATTTAACATCAGATATCATAGAAAACAAATAGGTAACTACTACTAACCTTAGGTACTAACCTAACTTGTGAAAAGGTTGTTAACAAGAAACCTAAGAATATATTTTATTTAGATAACTCACACTAATACAACCCCACATAAAACGCTGAATAAACACTGGACCATCTCTTTCTGTGTAGGTATTTATAAAAAATGTGCACTCCTTCAATCATAACATTATCTACTATATCATTATCTTTATTTTTTTTATCTATAACATTATTTACTACAACTACTGGATAAAGGTCACCAGGTATGTTAAAATTTCTCAAACCATTGACTAAAAAATTGCAACATTTTATAATTAAATTTTGCAGTGCTCAATATTTTGATTACACTGATCCACGTCAAAAGGGATGGTTAGTATGTACTTTCATATTATTATTGTAAAATGTGATAACTTGAAAATATAATACCTATTCGATCGTTTTTTAGCAGTCGTCATTTCAGCCGTCTTATCTATTTATATAAAAACCTTAGATTCTTAAGTAGAACTTATTATAAAATATTGAGGTATAGTGTAACATATTATTGCTTTTATAAGTTTAGTAGGCAATAGTTACAATATTATAGTGTTATAAAATCATTTACATTATATACAAATGTAAAAAACCGTATTATTTTTCCCTTTCGTCACTTTGAAACTAATAATATTAGTAGGATAGGATGTTGAAATAATGCCGATCCACTATGTCCATTTAGCAACTATAACTACATCGTCTAATAAATCGATGAACGCCGGCTGCACACACGAAAAAGCATGACTCATTGTCACGTTCCGCCTGAGTAGAGCGTGCAAGCGAGAGCGCGGAACAAACGATAGAGATGCAATGCACTTGCCTAAGCCGATCGTGCATTCGGCCTTATGACGCTATCACATAAAATTATCGTCCGTAAACCGACTTTACCGCAATTGAAATGTGCCACAATGAAGCATGTCTGGGCACAGGTGGTTTGCTATAATTAATTAATATTAATTGGAAGATATCATTGTAAAGTTTTACGTTATTTTAATAGTATTGTACCCAAATTTACGTTCATAACATTAATTTAATATACAAATACCGCTTCTTGTAGTATCAAAAATATAATTATGTAGTTTACAGGCGCGATGGAGAAGATACTACAAACAATACTCGTAAGGACGGTGGTGGAGTACTAAAAGCAGTATCAAGAAAATCAAATCGAGTGTGTCAGTTCGAAAGTAAACTCGAGGAGTTATGGGTATGCATAGATTTAGACACCAAAGGATGCAGTAATCATAAACTATATCTGAACGCTGTATATTTACCACCTCCGATACACATTGATAGTTTAGAGTTGTATACTCGCAACACTCGAAAGGTTTTAGATAAAGGGAACGATACATTACTTGTGGGTAATTTTAATATGAGAGGAATCAATTGGGTTCATAAAACTAAAAGCCAAACTTTGCAACCAGCAACAAAGAGTGCTGAAATCAGTACCAATTTCATTGATCTTATAACTTTAAATGATTTAAAACAAAGCAATCATATATTAAACCACAAATCAAAATTATTGGACTTAGTTTTAAGCAACAAAGGTGTATCTAACTTAAATCGCAGTGATTCTCCTTTAGTTAAAGAAGACCCTTTACACCCCGCATTCGAATTCTGCTTGCCAACGTCGCCTATTTCCTTCTTACAACCATTACATTAAGGTAAACCAAATTTTTTCAGGGCAGATTATGAAAAGGTCGTATCACATTTAAATTCATTGGACTGGGTATATACTTTCAGTCATTGTGATACACTTGATGACGTATTGGATAAATTCTACAGTTTTCTTAAAGACACAGTTAGTCAAAATATTGCTTTGAAAACACTTGCACGCGCCTAATATCCGTCTTGGTACTTACTTGACTTCTCTCAAATACAGTTACAAGAAATATATAGGTCGAATGGAAAAGTCTATTAGATCTAACCCAAAGATTATCTGGTCATTTGTCAAAAATAAAAGAAAAAGTAGCAGTTCATATCCCGCGGAAATGGAATTCTGTGACAAAGTCGCCTCCAATGGCGGCGATATATGTAAGCCAAAGCCAAAGCTCTGGTATCTCCTTTAAGCTTAATTTTGAATAGGTCATTGAAGGAAGGTATTTTCCCGAATAAGTGGAAAGAAGATCTGGTTGTACCAATTTTTAAGTCAGGAGTTAAGAGCCTGGTTACTTATTATAAACCAATATCAATTTTAGCTACTTTTGGTAAGAAGTTTGAAAAGCTTGTCACACAGCGTTTGTCTTGGTACTTAAAACAGCATGTCACAGAATTTCAACATGGCTTTATAAAATCTAGATCAACAGGCACTTTGATTTGACCAGCTTCATTAACCGTTTATGCGAGAGTGTAGATGAACGTGTACCTGTGGACGCCAACTACACAGACTCCAGTAAAGCTTTTGACAAAGTGGATCATTTGATCCTTTTTCAAAAATTAAACAAAATAGGAGTATGGGACTCCAACGATACAGTGGTTTGAATCTTACCTTTGTGAAAGAGAGTCAGAACTAGTAGTCAACGGATACTCTTCTGATAAGGACAGAGCTAATTTAGGAGTACCGCAAGGATCGCATTTAGACCCTATTCTCCTTAACATATCTTTGTTTTAAACATTGCAACAATCTTTACGCAGATGATCTTAAAATTATGAAACCTATACGGAGTGACTCGGGTGCTACAATGTTACAAGAAGTCATAGATTCGCTGTCGCGCTGGTGCAAGGATAATAGAATATCATTAAATATAGACAAATGCTTCCACATTAAATTCACACGAAATAAAACAAACAAAGCTTCAAGTACAGCATTGATGGCATTCCTCTTCAAAGTACACATAAGACTCGTGACCTGGGCATTATAACGATGCAGGCTTAAAATTCAATATTCATATTGGTGACACAGTCGCGAAGGCTTTTAGAGTCCTGGGATTTGTGTTACATAAAGATTTTAAAAATCCATACACAAAGATAATTTTGTTTAACTCACTAGTTAGACCAGTGTTGGAATATAACTCCGTTTTATGGAATCCTCACTACGAAGTGTACAAGAAACGTCTGGAAAGTGTCCAAAAACGCTTTCTTTATCACCTTTGCAACAATGACTGTAAGTAAGGCTTTGACATTGTCCAGCTACACCGAGAGACTCAAACACTACAATATGTGCACACTTAACAGCCGCAGGCAGTACCTTGATGCTATTTTTCTGTATAGGCTGTACAATGGTTACACCGACTGCAACGAACTAATGAGTAGCCTATCTATAAATATACCATCACGACTACTCAGGATAGGAGCCTACAATCTTTTCTCTGTTCGTTCAGCAAAATCAAAGCTGGGTCATTACGCCGCTGTGCCTAGGATCTGCAGGCAATACAATGTGTTGACTAGAACTAAAAACTTAGACCTCAGTGCTCCACTTTTAAAAAATAAGTGTTCTTTGAAAAGTATGTTGCTTATGTCTTAATAATGTTGTTTATCAATGGGTTAACTATGTTGAACTGTGTTTGTGATTTTGATTTACACATATAATTTCATTTTTCACTATTTAATATAACTTGTTACTAATGTTTGCATGCTGTGGTCTCCTGTAATTGAGGGAGTACACCGAGAGATTAATGTAAATTTTTATCTTAATGTTATAGTTGTGTATAGCCTTTGTTGGAGACCCTTAATCTGTGTAAATAAATAATTTTCATAAAAACAAACCCCTACTGGTACGTCAAAAATGGTGGCAGTACGGCAGTGGCGAAAGTGACCATATGGCCATTTCTATATATTTTATTGAAAAGAAATATATATTCTAATCAAAAAGTATTCAAAACAACATATCTCTAAAATTTACAGAATTAATTGGAGATGCATGAAGGCATGATAGGGGCAAAAATATTAAGTACTTGACACTCAACAGAATGGTGTTATTAAATCAAAGGTTTATTATATGCCTATTATGTATGAGCTAGGGATGTAAAATGCCAATACTTTAGTGTGAAAATTGTGAAATGATGAAGACGGCAAATGGCGGGGATTTCAATCAATTGAGATAAATTATTTTGAACAAATTTTGCACAATTGTTGAAGAAGAAACAGTAGGTATATTCAGTTGCGAATTTCGGATGATAAAAGTTACATTAAATAAACGTTATGATTATGTATAAATATAAAAAATTAACACATCTATAAAAATTCAGGCAAAGGTAGTGTACTATCAAAAATTAAAAATATCCTTAAGATTACGCAAGTTAAAATGATTTGTACCTACGCCTAGTTTATGATTGCTGTAGTATAACAGGTATCTATGCCACTACTATATTAAACATTGATAAATTCGCATGGTTCTCGCACCATTTATACTGCAAGCTGAAGTTATTCGTAATATTTGTTTTTGTTACATATGTTTGCATAAAAATATTATGGGACGATCTAGTCTCGTAATATTTTTAACCAACTTCAAAAAAGGAGGAGGTTATCAAACCGACTGTTTTTTTTTAAATGTTTGTTACCTCATAACTTTCGACTGGGTGAACCGATTTTGATGATTCTTTTTTATTTGAAAGCTGGTGCTTCCCGTGTGGGAAGCGCCAGCTTGCATATAATCATTTCACTTTGGTTCAGCTCTTGAAGTCGGTTTTATGTAAAAATTTGTGATTATTAAATTATTGATATGTGTTGTTTTACATGAAATCCACTAATGGACAGAGCAGATGGGACGCTTATAGCATAATTAGCCAACTGACATATTATTATGCGTACTGCATGTCAAATTCGCAAATTGACCTTGTGTTTAATCGTTATTAAGTCAGATTTTATTATATTTTCTTTTTGGGCTTAATCTAGTGACATTTGTAAACAGATAGTACAGTAGACAGTTAGACCAACGTTTACCTTTTCAGATAAAAAATGATAAAAATAATGGATTAACCAAGTGGCTGCTTACACTTTGCAATATTTATACAAATTTAATAATCTTTAATGTAGTCATTTCGGCTGGCTTTCAATGTAGTAGATATACTTGCGTAGATTAATTGAACTTCAAAACCATTTTTTTTTCTAAATCGTATTTACACGTTCCATATTTTAAAATATATTCGTACTTTTACGTATTTTTCAATAACTACAGCGTTTATACAATAATAAAATAATATTTACACTTATTGTTTATTCTAATGTCACTTCTACTTTCACTTGTGCCAGTTAATCCCTGCGAACTAAATGAGTAACCTGTAAAACAAAAAATAATGATCAACAGGTAAGTTCATAAGATTATCAGCGTTTAAAAAAAGCCATAGCCGCAGAGCAAGGTCATAGAGTAATCTCGCTAGCAAAAATTTGGCGACTCCATATAAAATAAATAGAACTGCCAATATCCCTAGTCAATTCTCAGCGCGGGTTCTTGAGTATTGCTTAAGAATATTGACCGCTGAAATTAGATATGGAAATCAATACAATTTAAAATATTTAATGAATAAATAATTAGACCTACTAATACCTTTCTAGGAACTTCAAGAAAAGTGCTTGTGCTTGAGAGTTAGATGCCGTCAGCAGCTTCAAGTCTATCTCCCTGTATGAAGAGGCTATAAAGGAAAGAACCTGACTCTCAAAAAAAGAGGTTTAAGAAGTTGAGTAACAGCAACCGCCCAAAAACAAATCATGATAATCGTAAAGACGTTTTGGATTTCATACTTTTTATTAATAGTTTTTGCCTCAAACCCAACTTGTATTTGGTTTTGTAGAAATTCCGGAGAAATTCCCCCTCAATAATTCAAATCGACAACCATGGTGTGTTATTTTGTTTCCTGATGTACCACACACTTATTTATCTTTCTATGAACCTTTTTTTTTCAAAAATAGGTTAGGGTCGGCTGGCCTAAGCCTACTACGACAAGGCAGATTTTTTTACGCAGAGAGACTGTAGACAGTAGGGTTATGGAACCCTCCTTCGAGATATCGAAGTTCTGTAGAATCATTTGTCAGACTTTTTAGACATCCAACTACCTGTTACGATTATCACAGATGTTGCCTCGTTGGTCTAGCGGTTGGCGTATGCAACTGCCAATCAATGAGATCTCGGGTTCTATTCCCGGGTCGCATCAATGTGTTATTGAGTATTTCTTACAATAAATTCTTAATAACAACCCGGAGTATGCAAGCTTAGCGGTGTTTCACGCCCGTGCCTTGGAGAGCACGTTAAGACGTCGGTCCCGGTTGTCATAAATATCTATGGCAGTCGTTACTGATAAATCTATCTATCTATCAGCCTATTGCCGTCCACTGCTGAACGAAGGCCTCCCCCAAAGAGCGCCAACTATCCCGGTCTTGGGGAGTCCGCATCCATCCGCCGCCAGCCACTTTCCTCAAGTCGTCGGTCCATCGTGCCGCAGGGCGCCCTACACTGCGTTTGCCCAATCGTGGTCTCCACTCTAGCACTTGTCGGCTCCAGCGACCATCAGTCCGCCTGGAGACATGACCAGCCCACTTCCACTTCAGCGTGCTGATCCTCCGTGCGATATCGGTTACTCCAGTTCTCTTTCGAAGTGTCTCATTACGATTTTTATCGACAAGAGAAACACCCAGCATCGCACGCTCCATCGCACGCTGAGCTACTTTAAACTTGTGGTCCAGTCCGACGGTGAGTGTCCACGTCTCAGCTCCATATGTCATTACGGGCAGGACGCACTGGTTGAAAACCTTGGTTTTCAGTGATTGCGGGATCGACGACTCGAAGATATGACGAAGCTTCCCATATGCCGCCCAGCCCAAACGGATTCTTCTATTGGCCTCCCGATCGAAGTTGTGTCGGCCGAGTTGAATAGTTTGACCAAGATAAACATATTCCCGCACAGCCTCGATAATAACGCCTTTAACGGCTACGGGACTCGGAGGTACATGCATACTATGCATTATTTTGGTCTTGTCAATGTTCATCCGGAGTGCCACTCGTCTCGAAGACTCGTCCAAACTGTTCAGCATTACTTCGATATCATGCAGAGACTCCGCCAGAATCAGTACTGGTAAATCAGTGCCCTCAAATATACTGACAAGTAGTTCAACTATCGAATTCCGCCCACACATATCATTTCGCCCACAGGTTTGTGGAGGTCCGATGCCAGTCGCTCCATGAAAAGACTAGGGTTGAATTAGTGGCAGATCCCGAGAAGCTGATGATGATATGATACCTACTTGATAAGTTGCCAGACAAAATTAAGTATTACAATTAACTAAGATCTCTACTCACACTCTCTGTATTAACACTGTGGGCTCTCTTTGAACACATAATTTATTATGGCGGAGTCTATTAATACGGTTACCGTACGAACAATTTATAATTATTAATACGGGTACTGGTTTTGGTACTGTTTTTCTATAGGGATCGGTTACCGTACGAACAATTTATAATTATTAATACGGGTCAGTACCAAAACTATAGAAAAACAGTACCAAAACACTGGTTTTGGTACTGTTTTTCTATAGTTTTTTTTATATGAATTTTTAAAGTTTTCTTTTGTGTTATCACTGTTCTAACCTAACCTACACATTTAGGAGGGATGGGTGGGGGAGGGGGGTAGATAAACCCTTAAACTATTGAATCGATTTAAATGACAGGTGTAATAGATTGGATAATTGGATATAATGGCCCGCGTTACACACAGATTATTTAACAAATTTTAATTAACAAAAATTTGCACATGGGTAACAAAGGTGGGTTGTAACTTTTTAATCTTTTCTTTGTTTACATTTAAGGGATGCTGTTTATTCATAATCACTACGAAGTTTATAAATAAATGACCATGCTCTCAGGACCCAGTTAACTAGGTATCCATAACAATTTATTTTTAAATTATTATATTGTTAATATTAATTTATTGTTATCTACATTACACCGAGAGAAAAACTAGACTTATGATGTTTGTAATTATTTAATCATCATAATTTAAAGTCATAAAGTCATTCTAATGATGAACAATAATTTGTTTGACCTTTGTCGGGCTCTTGCCTTCTTAGGCTCCACAAACAAGAAAGTGCAAAAAAAGTTTATTTCATTAAATTTACTACCAAATTATAACGATACTTATTGCGGAATTTGAACCCTTATTTTAGCCAAAATTATTACGAAAAGCCTGGCTAATTCCTCAGTGTTATTTTTCTATTGTCATTACACGTGATGATGAATGAATATTAATTATTTATATTATCTTCAACAACTTCCGTTAGTTAAACTTCAACCCTTAGTAAAGTTGCATGTCTAAGATATAAATATTATAATTCTAGCAAAATTAAATGTGTAGGTATCCTTAATAAAGTGATTTTTATCCTGAATGAAAATATGTGCATGTCCTGAATGCGTCAAATTGACGGTGGCGACGGCGTCAATTAGAAAAGGTAATTGTCCATTGGCATTTTTTTATTAATTTTATTTTCGTACCCTTCTTAAGAAAGGGCATACCCTTTCTTAAGAATTATCTCCATGGCAGATTTCATTAAAATCAGAGCAGGTGAATCAGTTCCGAATTGAAAAACCAACCATTTTTGATAAATACTATAAATATTGGAGAATCACTGTGGACAGTAGCACTGAACGAGACAGACATATTATGCGTGTTGTAACGAGAATAGCAAAATACGCCACAATGACGCGACCCGTTTCTATGTTACCAGTAGTGTGAAATAATAACTCACCAACCACCATTATTAGTGGTTTCTTTTTAAACCACCCATCCATATTGTTCAATACATTACACAATACATATATATATGTCGGAATGAGGGTATCCGAATAATAAAAGTGTTACAAACATTTGCCACTATCGAACGGTTCCATGAGTCGGTATCTCTGTGTTTTATATCGTGTGTACGAGGCTATATTTACCAGTGGGGGAATTACTAGCCTAGGTGGCGAATTCTACAGGGCACCGCGGTGGAGTGAGCGTTGCCCCAACCCCCTCGTGGGGGTTGCTGATGGTGTTAGGTTGATTCGTATCCGTTTAGTAGTGATTAGTGTTTGGCTTTGGTCCAGATTGGCTATATCTGTCATTCATGTTCTCGTTTATTCTTGTGTCTCCGACATCAGAAGTGGGATCTGAATCTCATTTGCCCAGAATGTTTGAGAGTGTAACGGATCGTCGGTCGCGGCGAGCGGTCGAACTACCCTCCGCTCGAAAATCGTACGAGGTGGCCATTGAAAGGCGAGGTGGCCATCAAAAGGCGAGGTGGCCATGGAAAGGCGAGGTGGCCATTGAAAGGCGAGGTGGCCATTGAAAGGCGAGGTGGCCACTGAAAGGCGAGGTGGCCATTGAAAGGCGAGGTGGCCACTGAAAGGCGAGGTGGCCATTGAAAATTGAAATTGGTAGAATAAGAGGCCATCTAGATATTTTTAATAATCCAAAAATGTGTAACGCGATAAACGGTGAGGTAACTGTTACGATACTACTTACTGGTGTTATTAATTTAGTATGTAGCGAGAAGTCTATTAGCATTCAGATTTGATAACGAAAAACCTATTATTTTATGAAAATGTCCTAAATGAAGTTGTCCCACAGAAGATAAAATGTAATAATGTACCCAATGTCCTTGGTCAGGAGTGGCCGAACAATACAAAAATATATCTTTCTTTTCTGCGGATAACGATGATGATGATGATGCCTTTAACATCACACGAGGACGTGTAATACGTCAGGACGGCCGTGTCGGAATGAGGGTATCCGAATAATAAAAGTGTTACAAACATTTGCCGCTATCGAACGGTTCCATGAGTCGGTATCTCTGTGTTTTTTATAGTGTGTACGAGGCTATATTTACCAGTGGGGGAATTACTAGCCTAGGTGGCGAATTCCACAGGGCAGCACCGCGGTGGAGTGAGCGTTGCCCCAACCCCCTCGTGGGGGTTGCTGATGGTGTTAGGTTGATTCGTATCCCTTTAGTAGTGATTAGTGTTTGGCTTTGGTCCAGATTGGCTGTATCTGTCATTCATGTTCTCGTTTATTCTTGTGTCTTTCGGACAACTAACACACAACGCCATCTAGTCCCAAGATAAGCAGAGCTTGTGTTATGGGTACTAGACAACTGATACAAATACATATATGTACCTATACTTTTTTTGTAAATCCATACATATTATACATAGAAAACACCCAAACTCCGAAACAAATATTTGTAGATCATACAAACATTTGGTCCGACCCGGGAATCGAACCCGAGACCTCATGATCGCCAGTCGCACACGCCAACCGCGGGACCAACGAGGCAGTCGATGATTTTTGACTAGAGTTCATTGTTTTGTTAACTTGAAACACATCCAATGGAGAACACAATAATAATTCTCTCGAATAATAAGGCCAATGGAATCTCATACTTGACTTTCTAATCTTATTTAAATCGCCCTTCACAATATAAATAGTAATAATATGAATTTTGTCAGTTCCATGTAATTAAGACGAAAGCATATATAAAAAAACGTGTGGTACTCGGGGACTGCCGCGATAAAGCTATTGCATAGCATTTTTTATCAACATAATTATAATTATTTTTTATTTATGCAGTATTTTTTTCTTTGAACGTGTACCTATACTTGCAAGGCGCACATGCGGTGAGTGTGGCATTATAAAGATATGATAGATACCTATACACCTATTTACTTTCGCACAAACAGCTGCTTACGTATTCGTCCGATTTCGGAGCAGCTCGTCTCGATCCATGTGAGCTTCGGGTGTTAGGTTTTATTTTCGTTACGGAATTTCTTGTTTCGGTCGCCGCGCTCGAAGCCCGCGATAAAAGCTATGCAATAGCTTAATAAAAAAAGAATTACTTAGTAAATAACAGCAGTTTCATTATAACGAAGATGATCTTTGGTTAGCAAGTCCATAACATACGATTCCTAAAATGAAACGATTCATCATTACCTCGTCAACGATTCTTGCACTGCTCAAAAGGAAATTTGAGCCGCATTGTTACTTACACACGACGAACGAGAGATTCTGTTTGACAATCGCAAGCGACCAGCAAGTTAGTTGGACCCTAGTTCAGCACCTAATAACTTAATAACCCTAGAAAAGTTATGGTACTTTTTGGTGGTCTAGCGCCGTTGTAATTGATCACAGCTCCTTACCAAACGAAATGATGAATGATACACAATAATGAATATCTCGCGCATCTCTTTGCTTTGGTCAGTCACTCGTCTCCGACACGGTCTCCAAGTTACAAGAGCTGGGGTTGGAAGCTCTCCGATGTACGCTGTACTCAACGGACCTTGCACTTCTACCTTTTCGACAATTTGAATAACTTCTTGACGCGAAACATTTCAATATCCGAGAGGCAGTACAAAATTCCTTCGAAAAATTTGTTGCCAATAAACTACCACTGCGTTGGCAAAAAAGAATCGATTGTATTATTTGGTATTCTTTGACTAGTTAACGTGAAAGTTAACTGTTTTAAGTTTAGCCCAGCAATAATTATCCACGTATACTTACCAAGTTACCACACAGTACTTTTAAGTATTGATACAGTTCAGCTGTGTAAAACCTTCTTATATAAATACTTGTAAAGTCAATTCGCTAGATAGAGAGATGCGGTCGCTTTGATTGAGCCATCGTCACGCGTGCGTCTTTTTGTCAAAGGAAGCCGCCCCGAAATCAAACAAGCCGCCTGCGGCGTACACCCAAAAGTTCAAATGATTTGTCAGTTTACGCTAAAGCAGTGTAATGAATGGTTGTGTTTGTTGACAAGTAACTAATATTTTTCTAAAAAATTTGGCGGAGTACAGACATTTAGGCCTTTGAAAAAGAGTTACATAATATACAAATCTTTCGTTAGAGAACAAATTTGAATAATATACATTTGAATATATATATATATACATATGTATTGATATATTATATACCTAGGTACACAATATATATTATGTTATCGTGGTGGGATTTTCGATATTCAATATAAGAAGAAAACTCAACCAGCTTTTAAGATTTTTAATTTTATTTATCACATGAAACAATTTAACTGTCATAAAATATAATATATAGCCAGCCTACGATATAAACACTGAATGTAAGTGCAACATATTGTAATCATATTCATTTGTTAGAAAAGTTCATACGAGAATTGTATATGACAAGAGCTTTTAACTAAAGTACTACGGCAGTATAATGTGTGATTATAATACGCAACCTCCGAAATAAATAAATGCATTTTGGGCTTTGTCACACTTTCAGAAAGGAAATGTGAGGTTTTTCTCCTCAAAAAGGCTAAAATTGGCTGAAAGGTAGAGGTAGTTTTGAACAAATAGTAGGTAGGTTGAGAAAATAGGCATCTGTGGCTTAAATGTGTCGCAGTAATGTAGCTAATGAAAGTAAGCAATTTTTTAGAACATAATATAAGAAGTCGTCTCCATTTAGGACTAATTATTTATCTATCATTTACAAAATAAATCACATAGGCAAGGCTGTATATTAGATTGTCACAAAATAGTAAAGCACAGCAATTCGCAAGAGCATTACATTAATGTATTAAAACTAACTCAACACACATAAAACACACTGTATAACGTGTATTACTTTATATATCACAGGGTAATGTAACGTGCAATAGCACGTATATAGCTAGCAAAAATATTTCAGGTACAAATGTAAAATTACAAAAACAATAACAGTAAACATGGTAAAACATACACAGAGAACGATGCCGTCATTTTATGTTATTCTTTCATTTATTTTCTTTTTACATATTAATAGTCAATTGGTGACAACCAAAATGCTAACTTCACGATTATTCACTTACCGTCGGCTTACTACAGCCACATCAGTCAAAAAGCTAAATGCAAGAATATGTATGCATCATTATGGCTTATGCCCAACGGCCACCACCAAAACTACCACCATTTATGGTCTTCGGGACAATATTTTACATCTGTTACCAACCGCCACCGCTGGAGGTGGTTAGGAACATTATATATGTACTAGATAAAGGCTTATTCCCAACTATCACCAAAAAACATCAAAGTTTACAAAATGAAATGTTTATAATATAATATGAAGTAACAAGACGCCCTTTTAGACCAAAAGCTACTGAACTCTCCGAGTAACGGTAAGGCTAGACATTCGTATAGTGATGAGTCATAGCATGCTAAGTACGGTAACCACCGACTGGCAGGCCTCAGCCCTGCACATCATCAACTAATATATTTTTGAAAGTGTAAAAAAAAGAAAAAAAAATACTTGTGCTTGTAAGCCTGAATTTTTATAGGATTTAGTTAATTCATTGAAAAGTTCAAAAACAAAATGACAGGCGATTCCGATGAGCACAAGTACCTGCTAGGCGAACCGAAAGGTGTTGTCTAATTACATTATCAATGAAAATAAACTTTATTCTGTAAAGTTGTAATTTATATATATGTTTGTCTGAGCGACTTTAAGAAAATAGGTACAATGACAGGCGGTGCTGGCTGGCATAACTCCTTGACAGGTGAGGAGAATGCACTGGAGTGCTAGTAAAAATGTGTCAGCACACTTGGTCGGTCCGAACACGACGAATTTCTCATTATTTTATTAGTCATGAATAACATTAAATCGTCGATAGCATCTAAATTTATGCGCTATACGTGTGAAGTAATCGATATATACGATTTTTTATTGTGCAAAACAAATCGAAATTGTTGTAAACAATTCGGCATAGTTTCAAGGCATATTGAGTCATACATAACATTATTTTGTCGGAAACATCCAATCCATGTGATATACGCAATAGGTTAATCAGAAGATGCGATTCCTCACTAAAATCCAGCCGCTCAAAAAATGCGTTTCTGACACCTGTCAATTCATCATGACTAGTGATGTACAACAAATAACATTAATAATGTTTAGTAATGTTATTTATTGCATTCATTATACATATTTATTCAATTTAATTTATATGTTGTTATTTTTTATAGGAATTATATTTCAATATTTTCAATAAATATTCACAATGTAAATAATTTTTGAATGAATCAATTAATTGAATTGTATCGTAATTTCTGAATGTAACGAAGGGAAAAAAAATAAAAATGCTTTATTTATTGGAAAATGTATATTATGAAATACATAGTTCTAAGGCTTAAACGATGAAGACTATGTCAAACAATTTAATCTTCCAATTCGCTTGAGGATCATCTTCACTAACGTGTATAATCATATTATTGTCAATGATAGTATTCATACGGATATCGCGGTCAAAGTCATCAAATATAATCTTTTTAGTTTTTTTCAACCACCTTCATCCAGTCATCCCTTGTGACTTTTCGCATGATTATTTTAAAATTATCTTCATCTTTTTTATGCCATACGGTGGAGAAGTTTAATGAGAAAAGACCTTTAATTTGAGCCCAACTTAGCTCAATGGCATTGTGCTGGTAGTGGTACGGGGGAATTTGGAGAACGCGATGACCGAATTCCAGAGCCAACTCACCTATTTCATATCGAACATTTGTCGGCTTATGGTCATTGACTAATATTATAATAAAATTAATAATATTTGCATCAATGCCACTTTTTTGCAGCCAAGCCACCAATTCCTCTTTTCTATTAGCTTGGGTAGGTGCTTTATTTTTTTTGCTCCGAATGATAAGGGGCGTTATCCATTAATATAACTGAAGGCTCTGGCAGGCCAAGTAGCAACTCATCCTGGAACCACTCCTTAAATCAAGCCGCATTCTTCGTGGTAGTCAGTAGTGGTTTTTGACTCAAATGCCAATAAACCGTTTTCTACGAAACCATGCTTCGCACAACCAGCGTGGCATATTATAAGTCGTGCTCCTTTACCCATTGGCACTTTCGAAGTTGACGCTTGAGTGTCATCTGTCCAAGAACGAGAAGCGTGTAATTATCGTTCAGCCATGTCTTATCGATGAAAGCGACACTGGCCCAATTACCGATAAATCGAGCGAGTAATTTCTTTCTAAAAGAATTTTCCTTTTGTCCGTTTTTTTATATTGAAATCCAATATCTTTAAAACAATTTGATAAAGCAGTTTTGCCTGCTCTAAATAAATAAGCTGCTTTCAAAGATGCTAGAAGCATCGACCTATTAATGTACTCATTCCTGGAATAATAACATGTGATTCCTTATTGCATCGGCGTCCAAACTATCAATGTCTGTCATAGGTTTAGCTCTGCGTTTCTTTTTTGGTGTTCGTAAAATATTTTCTTCGATGCCAGATGAGCCGAACTTTTCTTTATTAATATTTGTTATCATCCGTTTGCGAGAGATGCGTTCTTGGACCTGATTGACAGGAATTAAAGGTCCGCCATTTTGTCTTTCACGCTAAAAGTAATATTGTAGCTTGATAATTAGTTCACGAGTTTCACTTTTCAATGTTTGACAGCGTTTTATCATTGTTATTATGCACCAAAGTACAGTCCTGTCCAGACACAGGTCAGTATATCAAGAAGAACACTCAAAATAACAATAACTGTCAATACACAACGAGAGGCACTGGAGAACGTAGTCTATGCGTACAAGAGACGAATGTTTGTACATGTCACAAAATGGCGGTCTCCACAACGCTATTTTGGGTTGCCATTTTTTACCAGTAATATAAAGTAGTAAGTATTTTTATTTCCAATGTATTTTTTAAATTCATCTGACTGATATTATGACACTGATTTTCTTAAGTTTTGTTTGGGCGTACCTTTATTATATTATTAACTTTATTAAATACTCAGTACATTACACACATTACATTTACAATACATATAGTATTATAAAATTATAACGTTTTATTTTATACTAGTGGTTGCCCGCGGCTCCGCCCGCGTATATTGTGGTTATCGCGGCAAATACACACATCAAAACTGTCTAGGGATCAAGCATTTTTATGCGGATTTCTTGAGATTGAGATGTGGCTTTGGCCCTGGCCTGCTCAGTCGCCAGACTTGAACCCGATTGAGCATGCATGGGATATGCTACAGAGAAGAGCTCTGCCGAATATGGAGGGTATCCAGTCGCAAGAAGACCTTTTTTTGTTGTTGCAACGAACATGGGCGGCCATTCCACAGCGTGATTTGGATGAACTCATTTTGAGTATGCCAAACCGATTCTTGTGTTGTTAGTGTTCGCGGTAGAAACACGGATTATTAATTGTTTAAGTTACCTAATAAAATTTTAAAGAAAACTGTTATTTCAGTCTTTTTTTCGAACTTTAATGTTAGTGGTTCAAATGTCAAAAATCCCTTTATTAGGAAAATGGCAAATTTCTTTATAAATGCAAAGGTGACTTGGTTTATCGTTACTGTGACAAACGAAAACACTTTATTTGATGAATCCTTAAAGAAAATTTTAATTAATATCAATCAGGAGAAAAGTTATTGCAAAAATATATGTTGATCCCTAGACACTTTTGATGTGTGTAGTAGCCTATGTGTTATTCTGATGTATAAGCTATATTACTGTAAAGCTTCATCCAAATCCTTTCAGTAGTTTTTGCTGGAAACAGCAACAAACATCCATCCATCCATCTATACTTACAAACTTTCGCGTTTATAATATTAGTATAGATTATACCGACAGATTATACTAAGATTACAAAAATATTCGATTACAATTGCCTCGCTATTTTTTCACATCACTACAAAAACAAACGGTTGACACAATTTTGAAACAGCGCCGTTTGCCGTGGTTCGACTGTTAAAAGCTATTGTTTGTATATTTGTTAATTACGTAATTGTAGGAGCCATTGAATTAAAAGAAGAAGAAGTAATTGTAATAATTTTAGCCCAAAATTAATAGATTTTGTTGTAAGTTGGCATAATTATTTGAATTTTAATGTTATCACTCGTTAATATTAAGGTAAACAAAATATATTTAAAATTTTGCCGTAAATTCTACGCCAGTTCTAAGTTACATCCAGTGTTGGCATTCAATCGTTAATTTGATTAAGCTGATTAAAGTAATTTTATTGACGGGTAAAAAAATCTTAGTCTATATTTGAAGCCAAAAGCTTAAAGGTCACATGCTAGATGAGTGTGGAATCATATATTACTTCGATTTGGAGTCTTAGCTGTAATTTTTAGGGTTCCGTAGTAAATGGCAAAAAACGGAACCCTTGTGGATTCGTCATGTCTGTCTGTCCGTCCGTAGGTCACAGGCACTTTTTTCCGAAACTATAAGACCTATAATGTTGAAACTTGGTAAGTAGATGTATTCTGTGAACCGCATTAAGATTTTCACACAAAAATAGAAAAAACAATAAATTTTGGGGGTTGCCCATACTTAGAACTGAAACTCGAAAAAAAAATTTTCATCAAACCTATACTTATGATATCGAGGTTTCTAATATCATTTTTTTCTAAACTCAATAGTTTGCGCGAGAGACACTTCCAAAGTGTTAAAATGTGTCTCCCCTTCCCCTGTAACTTCTAAAATAAGAGAATGATAAAACAAAAAAAATATGCAAACTTCCACCGAAAATTGGTTTGAACGAGATCTAGTAAGTAGTTTTTTTTAATACGTCATACTCGTAAATCGTGATCAGCAATTTTCCTTTCATTCAATCAACACAAATATAACAACAAAACAAAAAAATATATTATGTTACTTGCTGCTAGGGAACCCTTCATGGGCGAGTCCGACTCGCACTTTTGTTTGCTTTGTTTTTATCTATGTATGTTATATAAAATTGTAAATTACATATATACATATTATATATTGCATAATACACACCAATATAGATACATTTACCTATGTATGTTACAACTACCGCTGTTTCCTGCATACATGCACATACATAGGTTGCCTGGGAGAAATTACTGTTAGCAATAACGCCGTCCATAGTACTTTTTAATTAAGACAAAAAACAGACCAAAAATTTTTGATTAGCTATGTAAGTTTTTTTTTATTTTTTAACCTTTTCAAACTTTATCTATTAATCATACATTTTTAATCGTGATTAACGATTACGATTAATAATCATAATCAGAAAAATTCTGATTAAGTACGATTAATTAATTTCAATCGCAAAATTTGCGATTAACTTTTTAATCGTAATTTTTAATTGTTAATCGGATTAACTTTTTGCCAACACTGGTTACATCGCCCAGTCGATCACGATCTGTCAGAAACGCATTCAAGAGCGGCCGGATAGTAGTTACTCGATGAACACGATTCTCAATTGTTTATAACAAAGCATTGTTATAAACATTGAGTAATTGTTGAAAGTCAAGTATTTTTTTTAGTTTGAATTTATTAGGTTGGTTTTGTCAAAGTTTATACATATCTCTATCAATGGGGTGGGAAGCCAGGGCATGGTCTTGGTGGGAATCGCTGACGAGGTGGGGTTGGCATCGCCTTTTTTTTGTCGATATGGAAAATCCCTTCGGATCTCCAGCTCCTCGGGTACTGAGGAGCCAGGTATGTGGTGATTCCACTAAAAACCACCCCGGCGGCCGGTCTCAGGCGCCCTGCTCTGGGAAGGACCCGGGCCATGTTATTCCAGGTCCTCCCCAGGATCGACGCCGCGCCTACTCAGACTATCCCAGAGGAATCCTGTGCTTCCCCCTGCTTATCGGCCCACTCATTATTACATGTTGCGGCATGGATGCAGTTTTGCGACCATGCCGCCCCTCCTACGAAAGAGGTCCCCACTCTCTGGCAGCTTGCGACCCTGTCGATGGCTAATATCGCCGCCGACGTTGTCTACGCTCGGGATCGGCCCTCTTCGGCCGGATCCCGTTCAGCGGTCTCTTTCTGGAGCATTACAGCTTCACAGAAAGAGACCACTGCATCCCAGCCCTCCTCACCCGCTAGCATGGCAGTAATGATTGCTGGCGGGGACAGGTCTCGTCCGATTTGGTCGACTAGGACTTCGCGTTCAGACGGGCGGGCAGTCCTCCAGCGTGTGCTGGGCGGAGTCCCAGTCGGCTGCGCAGGTGGTATTGTGCCGTCTCCTCGCGTCCGATCTTATTCAGATACTCACAGAAGCAACCATGCCCGGTAAATATCTGCGACAGTCGGTAGGTGACACGACGTCCCTCCTTACCTACCCAAGCTTCGAGGTTAAGTAGAACGGCACGAATAGCGCGATGGCATGCATTATACTGTGCCAGTGCCTGTCGGTGAGCGTTCCGCCGCATTTCGAGCTCGTCCTGGTCTTCTCCGCTCTCACCCCGGCGGGTGGCACGAATCTGGTCTTAGACCTTCGCGTCCATACCCGCTAGGATATCAAAAGGCGGGAAACGAGCCAGGACTGTCGCCGCCTCCAACGAGATGGTGCGGTATCCTCATACGATCCGAATGGCCGCTACCCGCTGCACTTGATTGCGTGTGCGAAGCGAAGTGCGTAGAAATGGTTTTGGAGAACTGAGAACATCCAAAGGATTGACATTCTTATACTCCAGCAAGGATGATGATGACCGCGAAAACGGAGGTGGTTTAATTCTTTCCGATTCCGCAAGGAGTAGCCTTTTGGACTGGAAACCGATCTCAGACCGAATCATTTTGGCTCGTTTCAACTCAAGAGTCCGAAAGATATCCATTGTGCAGTGTTACGCGCCTACTAATATGTCTGCAGAGGATACCAACGACGACTTCTTCAACTCTCTAAACGCCACCCTTAAGAGCATTAAAAACAAGATATTGTGATCGTCGTGAGGGACCTTAATGCAAAAGTTGGGAGCGTTAACACCAACTGTGAGCGACATATGGACACACAGGGACTCGTGGTGCATAACAATAATGCTAAAAGCCGACATAACTTTCGCCGTCGAGGTACTGACACCTTTAGTAAAGAAGATCTGGATGAGTGAGGGGCTTCCAGATGACTGGAACACAGGGTGTTTAGTCCGTCCACCAGTGCTACTGGTTCCCTTGGAGTGGAAGCAAACTTTGTGAATAGGCTTATACGGCCCATAGATATAAGCTAAGTACTCTGGTAGACCGATCACCGGTAAACGGAGGTCAACTCAGAGGCAATTCACCTCTTTCTACCATATAATTATAAAATAATTCACAATTGTTGTGTAGGCCGCGTCGACATCCGAAGCAGTTAGGGGGCCCCCTATAACGAAGTCTACTGCGCATATCCTTGTACAATTACACCAGGTTCCGTTTACAAATACAATCACATACGAAAGTCGGGGTGGATTTGCGAATCCGTACTACACGCCCGGGTTACAATCACTTGCGAGGAAGCGGACGTATACAAATTACGTCGCGGTTACAATACGCGTTTATTTTCATCATCATCATCAGCCTATTGCAGTCCACTGCTGGACATAGGCCTCTCCAATTTCACGCCACTTAGTTCGATCCTCGGCTTCTCGCATCCAGCTCTTGCCAGCCGTCTTGCGCAAATCATCACTCCACCTGGCCTGTGGACGTCCTACACTACGTTTGCCGAGACGCGGTCTCCACTCAAGAATCCGTTTACCCCAACAGTTATCGGTTCTACGGCAAATATGGCCAGCCCACTGCCACTTCAGCTTGCTAATCCTGTGGGCTATGTCGATGACTCTGGTTCTCTGCCGGATCACCTCGTTTCTGATACGATCCCTTAGAGAAACGCCGAGCATAGCCCTCTCCATAGCACGCTGAGCGACTTTGAACTTGTGGACCAGCCGTACCGTAAGTGTCCACGTTTCGGCCCCGTATGTCATTACGGGTAGGACGCACTCATTGAAGACTTTCGTCTTTAGGCATTGTGGGATCGACGATGAGAAGACCCGACGAAGCTTCCCAAACGCTGCCCAACCCAGCCGAATTCTCCTGTTCCCCTCGTCCTCAAAGTTGTTTCTCCCTAACTGCAAAGTCTGCCCGAGGTACACGTATTTTTGAACAACTTCGAGAACGGCACCGTGCACCGCAATCGGTTCCGGTAGTACGTGTTCATTGAACATGACCTTGGTCTTGTCCAAGTTCATCCGTAGGCCGATGCGCACAGAAGAGTCAGACAGGTCGTTCAGCATCTGTTGTAGGTCCTGCAGCGTCTCTGCCATGATGACGATGTCATCTGCAAATCGCAAGTGAGAGATTTATTCGCCATTGATGTTGATGCCACGTCCTTTCCAGTGCAGCGTCTTGAAGAAGTCCTCCATTGCATTAGTGAACAATTTCGGGGATATAACGTCACCTTGTCTCACTCCTCGATGCAATGGTATAGGTACGGTATAGGTAATACGGTCTTGTATGCTGATTCTGTACTTGGACGGACAAAGTGGCGGCTTCGTAGAGACATCTCAACACTTGGATGTATCGCCAATCTACTTGGCAACGCTGCAGGGACTCCAGAACAGTCCAGATCTCGATCGAGTCGAAGGCCTTCTCATAGTCCACGAATGCTAGACACAGGGGCTGATTATACTCTTCGGTCTTCTGTATAATCTGCCGCACTGTGTGGATGTGGTCTATGGTGCCATATCCGCTCTGAAACCCAGCTTGCTCTGGTGGTTGGAATTCATCGAGTCTTCGCGCAAGACGGTCGTGATGACTCTTGAAAACAGCTTGTAGACGTGGCTTAGAAGAGAAATGGGCCGATAGTTCTTCAACATGGTCTTGTCACCCTTTTTGAAGAACAGGACGACCATACTCCTGCTCCACGCCTCTGGAGTTCTCCCTTCGAACAGGACAGCGTTATAAAGCTTTATTTCATTTTATAAATATTTTATAAACTCGGTGAGCAAACAAAACACCGGAAGCTATCAAAACAATTCAAATTACGACCCGACCATATTCGACCCACATGATTCAAGCAAATTCTAATTCCAAGTCTCATTTTTTACTTTGACAACTGACATTTTGCCAAAGACAATAACCTCAAATGTCACCAAAAATTACATTTGCCTTAGAGCATTTATAACCCGAGAGGATTTCCAGAGCGTACACCAAATAGACGTTTTGGTATCGAACAAAGGGCTTCATATAACTGTGCCCAAAAAAGGTGACCTAAGCCAGTGCAGCAATTGGAGAGGCATCACTTTACTCTCGGTACCTTCCAAGATTTTCTATAAGATCATCTTGGATAAACTAATAGGGGCTATTAAACCCCTTCGGCGCAAAGAGCAGGCAGGCTTCCACCCGAATCGTTCGTGTGTCGACCAGATAAACACTCCGCGCATCATTCTCGAACAGGCATCAGAATGGCAAAGGGAGGTCTATCTTACCTTTGTCGGTCTTGATAAAGCCTTCGATACGCTGAGATGGAATAGCATATGGTTGAGACTTGCCGACATGGGTGTCCCGCCGAAGATCATCAACCTGATAAAAGCCATCTACAGGAAGTATTCTTGTAAAGTAACACACAATGGCATCATCTCTCAAGATATTGAGGTACTTGCGGCTGTTCGACAGGGCTGCATACTCTCGCCTCTCCTATTTTTAATCGTCCTCGACGGGATTATGCATCGCACACACCACAATAAGCGGCGCGGTATAGAATGGGGATTGACCAACGTCTTGGAAGACTTGGACTACGCCGATGACCTATGCATGCTAAGCCACACGCACCGCGACATGCAATCCAAGTTAGATGACCTGTGTAGAGAGGCGATCTTAACTGGGCTTAGAATTAACACGCGGAAGATACAAAAGATGCGATCTGGTGTAGAGAATGGCACACCATTCAGGATTGATGCAGAGGATGTGGAGCGTATCCACAAGTTTACATACCTCGGGAGCCCGAAGAGAACATCACTTCGCGCATTGTCAAGGCCCGAACAACCTTAGCACAATTGCGACCCGCGTGGCAGTCACGGAAATTGACGCGTTGAGTAAAGCTAAAGATATTCCGGTTCAACTTAAAATCCGTACTGATATATGGGTGTGAGACGTGGAAGGTTACCAAGGACATCTCGCATCGGCTCCAGGTCTTTGTAAACCGCTATCTTCGTCGAATTCTCGGTATTTACTGACCCGAGAAATTCTCCAACGAATACCTGCCGACGAGGCGAAGAAGGTCGGAAAGACGTGGACCGAGATGAAATGCTCACGACCGTACGCGATGGCGGATTGCTGTGGACGCCGTCTGCACCATCTAGGGGACATAGGACCTTAAGTCTAATAAGTCATACCTCTATCAAAGATTTCATCCTGGCCACTTTTGACATTCAGTCGGACTATAGACAAATAATAATCATCGTTTCAGTTTGGCACTGACATACATACATTTATGTATATTTATATAATATATATGTATTTGTCATAGGAACAATAGTGTGGGCAATGCTTTTTATTGATGTATTGTATTTTTATGCATATTCTATACATTAATATATGAACCAAAAACTTTGTACCCCTTCAAGTTTGTACTGACTTCAAAAAGGAGAATTTTCTCAATTCGACCGTATACATACACACATCAAAAGTGTCTAGGGATCAAGCATTTTTATGCGGATTTCTTGAGATTGAGATGTGGCTTTGGCCCTGGCCTGCTCAGTCGCCAGACTTGAACCCGATTGAGCATGCATGGGATATGCTACAGAGAAGAGCTCTGCCGAATATGGAGGGTATCCAGTCGCAAGAAGACCTTTTTTTGTTGTTGCAACGAACATGGGCGGCCATTCCACAGCGTGATTTGGATGAACTCATTTTGAGTATGCCAAACCGATTCTTGTGTTGTTAGTGTTCGCGGTAGAAACACGGATTATTAATTGTTTAAGTTACCTAATAAAATTTTAAAGAAAACTGTTATTTCAGTATTTTTTTTCGAACTATAATGTTAGTGGTTCAAATGTCAAAAATCCCTTTATTAGGAAAATGGCAAATTTCTTTATTAATTCAAAGGTAACTTGGTTTATCGTTACTGTGACAAACGAAAACACTTTATTTGATGAATCCTTAAAGAAAATTTTAATTAATATCAATCAGGAGAAAAGTTATTGCATGTGGATGTTTCCGACAAAATAATGTTATGTATGACTCAATATGCATTGAAACTATGCCGAATTGTTTACAACACTTTCGATTTGTTTTGCACATTTAAAAATCGTATGTATCGATTACTTCACATGTATATTGCATACATTTAGATGCTTTCGACGATTTAATGTTATTTATGACTAATAATGAGAAATTCGTCGTGTTAGGAACGACCAAGTGTGCTGACACATTTTTACTCGCACTCCAGTGCTTTCTCCTCACCTGTCAAGGAGTTATGCTAGCCAGCACCGCCTGTCATTGTACCTACTTTCTTTAAATCGCTCAGACAAACATTATTAAAATAACAACTTTATAGAATAAAGTTTAATTTCATTGATGATGTAATTAGACACCTTTCGGTTCGACTAGCAGGTACTTGTGCTCATCGGAATCGCCTGTCATTTTGTTTTTGAACTTTTCAATGAATTAACTAAATCCTATAAAAATTCAGGCTTACAGGTACAAGTAGTCCCAGACCGCCTAATCGGTACTTAGCATCATTGAAAGTGCCGTTTAGGATTTATATTCATTAAATCCTTTGAACGAATTAGCATAGACTTCTTTATGTGTGTATAAAAATTGGGGACGAATTCTCTTGGAATTTACTGTTGATCACACTTGTAGTGGTTATTACTCTGTTCTGTGGTAAGTACACTAATAAAACTATATACTTTAAAAACTGTATAATGGACTAGACTAGTCTAGAGTAGACTAGATAATAACTAGAGAGCGATTCAATATCTGCTATTATTGAAAATGTTTTTATAAAACCCTTTTACCTTTGGAAATTATATTAAAATCATATTCTAGTTCAGTCTACATGACCGTCCATTGCTAAATGACGTCCCCCGCAAAGAGAGTCAATCAAGGATATATTGTGTTAGAAAAATATTTTTTCTTACATTCAAATTGTATTTTAAGAACTATGCATAGTTACGTTCTCAAGCAACTGTGAAAATAAATATATTGAGCAAAGTGTTTATGAACATCACAGCAGATTACGAAACGAAATTGATATAAAATATACAATGGCGGGCATCTGAACAACCTGCTATTATTAATCTTTGTCTTATATGATTATGACTCGTAGATATTATTTATACTTATATTTTTAATATAATATGAATACTAGAATTATTTATTATACTGAAATAGTCTGAGGTAGCAAATAAATCAGTCTTATTATCACATTGGGAATCTTTACACTTATAATATTTTTAACTAATAGAGAATTTGATACAAATTCTCTTAAGTTGATAAAAAAAGTTAATACTTAAGATGGATGAAAGTAAGATTTCTTCATTTAAGACTAAGCCCGTATATTAAAAGGAGACTGACCCGTGCTTCGCCTTGGATCTTCAGCTGGGTGAAGCACGGAGGCTATAGGGTCACTTGCTCCAACTGATGACGTTATTTTACCTACGGTGATGCAGCCACATAGTTTTCCCTTTGCAAAAACGGGGGGGAAACCTTTTCAGAGCTTTCATTGCGTGCACTGCGTAAACGTTTAAGGTTTCATAATAGTTCTAAAATACAAACCGCGACGGCATAAATCTATCTTTTGACGTTGGCTCACTATAACTTTTATGTGTTAAACAAATTTGTCGACGCTTTATAACATCACGCTACGGGCAATAGGAGACGCAGACGAAGTTGCGTGGCTCAGCTAGTTTGAATAAAATTGTTATTTTTGATATTTAATTACTTATAAGCCTGTGGTACACAAAAAAGAGTTAGAGTACTACCTATGTATTTTACAGCCTATTTTTATAAAAATCATAACCCTCCTTTGGCTTTGCCGTAGTCGGGCAAAAGGAAAAGGTGGAACTGTTCACTGATATATTTGTATTTTACGTTTGTATCTTAAATTATTTTAAGATAATGAAAAAAAATACTGTACTTATCGTCAGTTGGAGCACAGGACCCTACAAAATTCACGTTCTTCACCCACGTGGAGATTCTAAGTGAAGCACGGGTCTGTCGTCTTTTAAAAGACATTCAGGAATTGGTGGTACTCTGAATATTTTAATAAGATGTTTTAAGTTTAGATCAAAACTTTAGTCACATTTTAGAAAGCGTTTTAAGTTTTTTGCAGTTGAAACTAATCTCAAGCAATGATGTAAACTTACAGCCTGTTGTTGTTCATTACGTTTCCACATAATCGATTTTATTACTCCGTATCACATATTTTAGAAACATAAATTATGTATGATATACTACATGGGCTTACCCAGCATTTACTTAAAGGTGGGGCAAAATTAAGAAAACTAAATGAATGAATCAAATATAATCTACTGTATAATAGACGAAGTGAGCGAGGTTACTGGATCACAAACACAGCCCCTAAGTACTAAAAGACCTTTCGATTCTGGTTCTAACTGGATGATCTTTCTAACATTTGAAAATATGCAATAATTAAAAAAAAACTAAAACCTAAAGTGTTAAATTTGTGCTGCGTCACTAACACTTTATGGGTTTGCCTTGGCCTTTCTTCGAAGACACTTGAGAGTTTTAACAACATATCAACGTACAGCAAAAACTCTGCAAGTAATTTAAAAAATAACAGAATTTTGATATAACTGTTGTTGCACTATTATTTAAGTGTCACTTACACTGGACCACTGGAATTTGTCGTTACTAATTCTAAACTTGTTATTGTTTATAGGTGGCCAATCTGGGATTAGTTTAACCAGTTTTGCCACGCTTATATATATCTCAACATCTAGTGCAACTACTGAAGATCTGTTTTCTACAATATTTAGTCGCTTATCAGTCGAAATTTAATGCCATAACAGTTTCTAGGTCAACTGTTTTAAAATAAGCATTTCCAATTGGCCGATACATACATTTTTTCGAAAGCGTGTAAAGCTATATTAAAGAATTTATGAAAAATTGAACTAATTACATCACACATCAACAGCCCTCGATGCGAAAGTGCGCGAAGTAGCTAACACCGTAGGCGTCTCGAAAAAAACGGCAATTAAAATTTTGAGAGATTATATAGGTGTGAGAAAGCTGTCGTCGCGATGAGATCGCCACGATTGCTAATACTGGACAACAAGTCTCTACCTCAGTTGCGAAGAGATATCACCTATATGCTTTTCTAACTGGTCTCCCTTCGCCCTTCCTTTACAGGACAATACGTGCTACTTTTCAAATATCCGCCTTACGAATGGTAGACTTAATCTCGAACTAAACGTTTTGGCACTTCTTTTCTGCGCCGTGCAGTTAAAACCTGGAAATCACTACCACCGCACTGCTTTTCTCCTACTATGATTCCGGGTCCTTTAAGCGGGCGTGAAAAAGATTCTCACTAGGCTGCCATAGCGTTAGTCACCATACCATACTGCATTGTTCACGTTCGCAACGAGGATGGCAACCAACCCTTTGAGATTCTACTCTTGCTTTCTATCAGGTAGAGTAGTCATTATAACAGCTAACATTCAAAACAACTGGCCAACAAGAGGGTTCGAGTAACAATGTCAAAGCAGTGTTTAGTCCATTTTAAACAAAATGCACAGATTTTTTACGTCGATTTGTCACCGTTGATTAAACCTGAGTCTGAGCAATGGATTTTTTCCGAGTGAATCTGCTCCGACATAGGTAAAGCCAGTATCCTAAGCCAGAAAAGTTACGGCTACGATATTTTGAAATTCCAAAGGAAAAATCCTGATCTATGTATGGAAAGGAAAAACAGTTACAGGACTTCAATGAATTATTATTTGATAGACTTAATAAAAAAATTATGAAGACACGACACCATTTGTCCAAAAGAAAGTGTTGTTTTACTACAACAACGCACTAGTGCATTTTTTTCTAATTGTGGTGGCAAACTTGCAGGACTTGCGCTTCGAATGTTTTGTATATATATGGGCCTGCCAAAGTGACTCTACTTAGCCTGACGGAAAGCATGATATACAAATATTTACATTGTTGCACTTAGTACCTACTAAGTTCAGCAATGTCAATACTTGTTATGTGTTTACAGTGTTCGCCCAAAATTAAATATTTTTTTTTGATTGAAACGAACTTGTACTTATTATTTTAAAATCAAGTTTCGAATTTAGTTGAATTGAATATCAACTAAGGTAAATTTACAGGACAAGACTCGAAAATTAATTAAAGCAAATCCTTCGTAATTATCAGGAACACAAATTATCGTGGAACACGTTGATTTTCCCTACACTTTACTTTTACTCTACAAAACACTGCTTGAGATTAGTTTCAGCTTGTATCACGTAAACAAAAAACGAATTTGTCAAAATTTGTTTTGATTTTCAATAATATCTCTACATGAAATCAGTTTCTCGACTGAGACACCTTTTAACATACGGGCTTAAGTGTCACTTGCAAAATAACTAACTTAAGCAAGGTTTTTCTCCTTTGATCGATTGTCGAACTACTGAAATTAATCCTACACCTAATCCATCAAAATACAAACGCAGGTCTAACTGGTTTCAAAATGTTTTTTTTTTAATGGTGGACTCCAAAACAAATTATTTTTTGTATTATTGTAAATTTCACCGCGCGAAATTTAAAAAATGACATATTATACTGTAGCCATTAATTATTTAAAATTCAGTCTAATCATCAGACATAATCACTATTAATATAGCAATAGAATCTAGTAACAATGACATGTCAAATTATTTAAAATAGTTAAATCAGTCTTATCATCGTGTTATTATTATCACATAAAATATTTTTTTAAATAGCCCAGCAATAGCAATACAGTTTAGACCCTGTTACCTATCATGTGTTCATGGGTATCGTTGAATATACCCGTACTGTGAGGGTGTGGCTGATGCAGAGGTTGGTACAGCAGACGTTCCGCTTACTCCCCTTATTTGCCCGTATCCAGCTGCACCATCTGAAATAATTAAAAAAAAATTTTTGGCTGAAAATGATTGTGTCACCTATACAAATAAATAAAATTAAAGTGTGACAAAGGTGACTAAACCTATGGCGACTTATTTGAAATATTACTTATTTGTCATAAGGTATTTAATTGTGGTTAAATGTAGTAGGTACTAACTGTTGTAGTTTTAGATTTTGAAGAAATGATTTTATTTCTTAAAAAGAAAAATATAGGTTAAATGTTTTTCGGCAATTTCAATAAACTGTATTAATCTATTTAAATTTAATTGTAGCTTGTATATTTTTCAAACAAATGTATTTGTACCGTGTTACTTATTTTTAAATGACTTGGAAAATTTGAACTAAATATATTCAATAGTTAAGCCACAGTACCCCGCCCACACAAATTGCGAAATAATCTCGCAATTCACAGCATCATTATGTTAAGTGTCAAAGCCACGGAGCAAATATTTTGTCTTTGCTCCGTGGTCAAAGCTAAAGTCTGAGTGTCAATGAACTTTCCTCTGTCGCTAAACAAACGTTTACCACACGTACGACATAATAATAAATACAATTTAAAAAATAAGATTATCTTCAGAGCAAAATCAAACATTGCAAAGTACTAACGACCAATTTGAAACGTGACCCACCATAAGCTTACATTCTTATAGACATTAAATACAATTATTATAGGTCGACAATTAGCGTACATATGTATTTCCATGGTAACGACCTTGTTATCTGTCAATTAATTACCCAGAGAATATCTGTTGCAGTATTCAAAAAAGCATTTGTTCTGAAGTTATAGTTAATTCCAAAGAGAATTTATTGAAACAAATAATAGGTCTTTACCTATGAAATTGCCGTTTTGTATGCAATAAGTGAAAGTACTTATTTTTTCAAACTTTTTTATTTCTGTTGTTCGAAGTAACCACCCATGCAATCGACGCATCTTTGCCCACGCATTGGCAGTTTATTGATGCCCTTCTTGTAAAAATCAGCTGGACGGGAGGCAAGAAACTCTTCAAAGGCATTTTGTACTGCCTCTCGGGAATTGAATTTTTTACCCACTAAAAAGTTGTCTAAATTTTTGAAAAAGTAATAGTCGGTAGGTGCAAGGTCTGGTGAGTATGGCGGATGAGGGAGAGCTTCCAACCCCAGCTCTTGCAGCTTGGAGACTGTCTGTTGCGCAATATGGGGTCGCGCGTTTTCGTGAAGGAGCAGTGGGGACGACCGATTGACCAAAGCTGGTTGCAGATGTGCAAGCTTCTCCATCATTCTCTCCAGTTCTTCACAGTACACATCTGCATTAATGCTCATGCCGTTTTGTAAAAAGCTGTGGTGAATCACACCCGCACTTTATCACCAAACAGTGACCATCACCTTTTTAGGGGTCATTTTTGGTTTAGGGTCTTGCCATAAATATTGTTACAAAGAAAAAACATTTTTATTGTATGTAAAATTATTACTATTACGTGTTAGTTTTAATATAAAACCAATGAAAATATATAAAGTTTATTCGAAGAGGTCTCCATTGGCTGCAATACAGTCCTTTAAACGTTGAGGCCAGTTATCAATAGCAGCACGCACTATATGGGAAAATTCTACACTGCCAATCGTATGGATTGTTTTAGGTACTTCAAATTATCATGGCGTTTAGAGTAAGCCTTACTCTCTAAAACTGACCATAAATAGGCCAGTATTCAGCTCTGATGAAGACCGGAATGCTAGTTTCTAATCAAGATTGGGTGGATCGAGCTTTATGACCCGGCGCCGAGTCTTGCTGAAAGGACCATTCTTGGTTATTGAATATGGTGATGTTAAGGGGCTTAACTACCTTCTCAAGAATGGTATCTTGATACACTTGTGCCGATGTTTTGATATCTTTTTCACAAAAATATGGCTCAGTCACTCCTTCATAACTAGAAGCCAACTAAAACACCACTGAAGTCGGATAATGCCCACGTTGTACCCTGTTGACTAATTGAGAAGCTTTTTTAGAGCTTTCAGCATAAATATGGTCCTTTTTGTTTGGTAAAATATTGCTCAATTGTAAAAGAATTCTCATCCGTAAACAATTTTTTTCTGTGACCTCCCTTTGCGTACCGCTTTAGTAGTTGTTTTGATCTTACCACTCTATTCTTTTTTAAATTATCAGTTAAGAAATGACCAGTACGTCTTTTATAGGCTGCAAGTCCTAAGTCATCTTTTAAAATACGCGACATGGTTCTAGGTGCTATCTCATCTCACGAGATGAGACGATAAGAATCCAGCTTTGAGAGTGAAAGTGTGAGTAATATGTGCTGTGGTAACATAAGGTAGTGGGTGAAAAGTGGAAACATTTGTAATGTACCTAATGTAAATTGAGAAAGTGTGTGAGTTTGAATTAAGTAAGTAGTGTAGGATGCGAGCTTTAAAAGTAAAAAGTCAAGACAGGTTATAACGTGAGCCAACAAGTTTTGGTTGTTTCTTTTCTTTTATTCCTTGTCCGACCCACTGAACAGCTGAGCCAGTTTCCCAGCACCCAATCGTATTCCAGCACTAAACGGGTGAAGTCAGTAGTTGTTCAGTTGCCTCATAGTCAAGAGTTTTGAGAAACAAAGTTACTACAGCTTTGCATTTCAATCTGGTAAGAGGGTAAATATTTAATATTTTGTTTAGTTTGAAATGGACCAGCCGAACAAAAGAATTTTCTCGAGGTAATAGTGCGCGAAGACTGTCTTACAAATACATTGTCTTTATGGCGTTTATCCTTTAGCAGGGCAGGATCGTATTTGAGTGTCGCATGTTGTTTCAAAACTATGTGTAAGATAAAAGTCTTTCGGATTGTGAGAACATCCCATCTCCTGTACAGATCAACAGTGGGATAACGAAAGGGTGGACCGCAGCCCACCTTCAGAACCGCACGCTGCGCCCGCTCAGCCTCCAAGAGAATAGCCTTGGCAGCACCCCCCATGATATAATGCAGTTGTCAATCAACGACTGGCACAACGCAAAGTAAACCATTATATGTGTATGTTGGTTGGCTGTATCTCGCAGGTTTTTAAAAATATAGATTAGTGTACGCAATCTTGATACAAAGATCTCCATGTGTGGTCTGAAGGTGAGAGTCTGATCGATTGTAACACTTAAGTACAGGCGTCAGATCTCTGCAAGACACAATCCGCAAGAAGTTCGCATTCATGAGCCGTGATGGAAAATTACACTGGGGGAAGTAGGTTTTTCCTGTATGCGAAGGTTAAGTATTTTGTTTTCGATACATTTATTGTTAGCACATTACTCCTAAGCCAAGAGGCGACACCGTTGTACCCGATCTGAGCATTATGGAAAACTTCTTCCCAGCTATCACCACTGAAAAGTAGGGCAGTGTTCGTCAGCAAATGTGATAATTTTGCCTTTGTACAGTTGAAGATTACAAAGATCATAGATATACACCAGAAATAATGTCAGGCCGAGGATACTGCCTTGAGGATCTCCGAACTCTACAGGCAGTTCCGTCACTCAGTGTTTGGTCTATCTTAACTCTCTGCCGTCGTCCAGTCAAGTAATCCTACAGCAGTCTTAACGGTATACCCCTAACGCCAATCGCCTCCAGACTTAATAATAGGTGTGAGACCGAAACCGTGTCGAAAGCTTTGGCCAAATCCAGAAACACCGCCAAACATGTCTTCTTACGCTCCAGATCGGTCACGATTGAATGAAGAAGTTCATGAACTGCATCGTTCGTTGACTTACCATGTCTAAATCCAAATTGAGCCGGAGATAGAAGATTATGGCCCTCCAAATAATTAGTTAGACGGTTGTTTATTAGCCG